>CM039621.1:15567030-16808280 GCA_022457165.1 Juglans mandshurica
CAAAAGAGGTAGGAATGGATAGGGTGATTAGCTTCTTAATTTAAAAAATTAGTTATAAACTAGCTACTGATTTTCACATTAAATTATTTAATCAATATAAAGAATATCATTTTTAAAATAAATTATAATTCTAAAATTGTTTCAAATATCTAAAAAATATATAAAAACTATTTTAGGTTTACTTTGTACATAAAATAGTTTCAAGGCCTAGTTTTTCTCAATTGGTGAGAGTACTTTTTCTTTTAATGATTTGATCTCTTTCTAGACTTCTTAAATAGAATTCTTTTAATAAAACGGTAGCAACAATGGGTTTATTACACTTTGCCCCCTCGAAATTTTACTTAATTCACAATGTGCCTTCAAAACTAATAATTGCATCAAAATAGAACCTCGAACTTTTAAAACTTTCCAATCCCCCCTTCGGTCTACCAAAAGTGTTAAATTTAACGAAAATTCACTGCACGTATTGCTCATGTGCATAACATTAACTGCAAAGATGTAATTTTCATAAAATTTATTATCATTGACCATATAAAATATAAAATAATATATGCAAATCAATTAATAATAAATCATAAATCAACATTGTTGACAATGTAATTCTTACATTGTTGACAATGTAAGAATTACATTGTCACGCTTTCCTAGCTTTTCAAATCAATTGGACAATCTGGAGAATCTATCACCTTTCTTTTGAACAGATTGAGCATAGTTGGAAGGGCCTTATGACTAGCTCTCTACAGAAAAACTTTAACAGCAATTGTCATTGTGAACTTCAAAATCTTTAACCATATTTTTAGATTGGATCTATTACTTGAAGGCTACCCCTTTCTTCTGTCCATTTTTTACCTTGTAGGTGATAAGCACTTTTCATTGAGAATTTCCCATATGCCGTGCACCTCTAGGTTAGCTTATCTAAATTGTTACAAGGACTAATTGGGAGTTTGCTAATAACATCAACTTCAGAGACAGAAAACATATCTTTAAGTAAAGGTACATTCCAATTCTTGGTGTCACTATCAGTCAATTCTTTAACCCTTGCATGTTCATCTAAGAGCCTCACTCGAGTTTGGATTCTGTAAGAAGAGGGGTTTGAAATCCATTTGTCTTGCCAAATCTTCATTAAATCTCCATTTCCTATTTTCCATATCATACCTTCTTCCAAGAGTTTCTATGTTGCTAAAAACTTTTCCAAACAAAAGATGCTTTACCTCCATGTTTTGCTTGAAAAAAGATTGTTCGAGATAAATATTTTGCCTTAAGGACCCTTGCTACCAAAGAATTTGGATTTTGAATGATTCTCCAACCTTGTTTAGCTAATAAAGCAAGATTAAAGTTTTCCAAATCTCTAAAACTAAGTCCCCCTACATTCTTAGCCTTGCCAAATGGCAGCAAAATTAAATTAGAGATATAAGAGGAGAGAATGGGATGCTCTATAAAAAAATCTAATTATATTAATTGCAATACTTGGAGAGGGAGGGGTAAAATAAAAAGAAAAGAGTAATAGAATCATACTTTTGGGCCTATAAATTTTGGGTGAACTAAGAAGTAATTCGTCAAAGATGGTTTATTTTGATCCAACAAGTGGATCAATTGTTTTTGGCTTGAAGTCACACAAGGTAGAAAGACATTGTGATATTTTATTTTACTATATTTTATAGGAGAACACTACTTTTTTTATGCCATGTTTTTTTTTTTTGGAAAAAGTGAAACATTGCCAGGTAGCTAAAAATAAAAAAACTCGATCCTTGACAAAATAAAAATTTAGGACTGTACCGACACATGAGATTTGAGTATAAGATAGTTCACACATTAATGTCAAAAACTCTTTCATCAAGATGAAGTGAGATTTGAAACAAAGTTCACAAGAAACCACTCTTCACTCTCCCAAACCCCTCCCCCTAAACTCAAAACCCTAGCAAAGCCACGCTCCCAACCTAATCATGTTTCGCTTCCTGCCTCTTCTCTTTCTTTAACAAGGCTTTTACATTTACCATCTCTCAACTTTATTTATTTCTTCTTTTGATCTTTTCCTTAATCTTTCATTTTATTTTTAAGTTATTAAAAGTTAGATTTAGGCTTTTATGTCAGCAAGTGACCAAACCACTGCTAGCTATCATTGGAAGCATTCTTTGTCCATCCATGAGCGTGTAACACATCCAATGAATTAATAGTAAAATGAAATAAAACATCTTATTTTGAGGGTGAGAAAACTTCCAAGAAAATTAGAAGTAAGAAGAAGATGATAGGAAGAAGATGATAATACTTTTTGGTTGAAACTTACAATACATCACTACATTTTTATGTAAGAATTACCTATGGAATGTGTAACATACCAGTCTTGGTTTTAAGGTATATAAGTAATTTTCCTAGTAAACGTTTTATTTTAAAATTTTATTATTATAATTATAGTTTTATCAGAATTTATATTTACTTGATTTTTTATAATATCTATTATAATTGTTATTTAAAATTTGTTATAGTTTGTTTTAATAAGGATTTCTAAAGTGTATCAGATTACATTTACTAGAGTTTGGTTTGAAATTTAAAGTTTATTTTCCCTCTAGCCCACCGAACCTCATCTCGTTGTTAGCCTCTGTTTAAACACTTCAAACCACCAAACCCATAAGCTTCATCTTATTGTTTCAAGTTTGAAACCCTAACCTCAAACCCGTATGTTTCTCAGTGATTTTGCTAACATCCTAGTAGAAAACCAACTCTGTTGCCGAGTATTCTTCTACACATGCACGTCTCCACTCTCTTGCACGTGCACGTCTCTACTCTTCTAGGGTTTCTTAATTTTTCTCTATCATTCTACCACTATAAAATGTGTTTACCCGTACATGAGAGGAGAAACTTGTGAACCCACAAAAATCCCCTGTTGCCCGAATTAGTGCCGTCGCCCCTTCTCCTCGGTAGCCACCTTAAGAGGCACCGAACCCCTCTCCGATGACATAGAAGCCGCCGACCCGCAGCCCCCGTCGAGCCACTCATTTTTCCGGTAAGGCCTCGGCCGCCACCAGCCTTTTCTCTCTCTCTCTTTTGTTTCGGTCTAGTAGTTCCTCTCTCTTTCTCTCACTCGGTGCCGCACCACTATAAGGACACCCCAGTCGCGTCGCCAGTCACTCCCAGCCACCAGCGTCGCCATCGCCTCAGCCCTCCCTCGGTGAGCCTCCATCGCAGACCCTCTCTCAACTCTTTGTTTTCCTTACTTTGTTTAGCCGTGTTTTCGGATTCTAGAAAGAATCCGTAAGTTTTGATGGGCCTTGGGCCCTAGGCCCTTATGTGCATACGTGTGATGGGCTTGTTCTTTTGTTTGGGCTTATGTAGATGGTTTCACGTAGTATTATTATTATGGGCCATATTTTCAACTCTTACAAAATTATAATGAGGTTTAAATGAACTTGTATTTTAATTTGAGTTTCATCTTATTTTTTTATTCCAACAATAGTTTTAGTGTTTTTTATTGGGCTTAATATTTTTAAAGGTTAGTTTTTAATTAAATAAATAAATTAGTTAAAGGTTTATTTTATAAGAAAGTGTTTAAAGAATTGGAAATATATTTTTAAAGTATAATTTTTAAGTCTAATATTTTAGTTAATATTTCCTATGTCAATTTAGTAGGATTTTTAATAAAATTATTATATTAAGAATATTTAAACAATATTTGAAATTATTAGGCTTCTTAAAGTATGTTAAGAAATGAAACTTAGTTTAAGAATTTAAGTTTTATGAATTATTTTAAAATAGCTCGAGTATTTCTACTAAATTATAAATTAGTATTTTATGTAATTTAAATACTAGGATTTATTGATTATAGTATTGAATAAAAGATTTGTTTGACTATCTTTTAGATTCTGAATTTATTAAGTAAGATATTAGTACGTGTTTGTTTCCAAACAAATTTAGTGATAGTTATTATTGTATATAGGTCTCAAGTTATGAAGTGTTATTCAAGAAGAAACGTAGCGAGGTAAGTAATTTGATCATAAATTAGGATCATCACAGTTTAGTTTATATATAAGTATTATTCAAGTCAGTTCATTGACAACCATTATTTATGAACCACTCATGTCATATGCAAACATGTCATTCAGCATAGCATACGATCATGTCATTCCGCATCATGTTCAGATTCAGAAATTATAATTATGTATGTATTATGTCATGCATCTCATGTGTATAAGACACGTAAGCCATCTTAAATTCAAGTGTAAGATAAAAATCAGATCAGTAATAAGATGATCATTCAGATGCATGGTACCAATGCAGATCAGTTTCAGGGTGGTGTGCAAGCCACGAACTCAGTCGTGGTCCACCATAGTATGCTAGAATACTATCAGCGGTTCCCCTTGCTGCAGCGGGATGTGTGGCCGGTGCAGAACTTTACACACATGATTAAGTGTGTTGGCCAGTCAGATAAATCAATCAGTTAGTTCAGATAAATCAGTCATATATAGCATAAGCATCAGCATGAACAGTCATGAATTTTAAGCTCAGCATGAAAGTTCTTATGAAAATCTTATGTTTATTACGTTTACGTTGTGATAGATTTTTTACTGAGTCATCGACTCATTTTAGTTTGTTTTCATGTTTTTAACTACCCAGGTGAAGATGATGATTACGAGCAGGCTGGCCAGGAGTAGAATGAACATTTATTTTTAGTTCAGACTTTCTAAAATAAAACATGTTTTTATGACATGAATTGATTCAGTTTATTTCATTTAATGTTTTTGGAAAACAGTTTTATCAGACCTTTTTCCACTTAATAAATTTCATGTTTTCAATTATGAAATTTGGGATCTATTGCCGGATTTATTTTTATGGAAAATACGTGGCACTCCTAGCCTACGGGAAGGGGGTGTTACATAATGCCTCCCATCTACTGAGCATCATGTGCCATGATTTAAACTAACATAAAGCAACATAAGCAAATTAAAGAGGTCTATTACATCTTAAAGCTACTGGGCCCAAGCCTGTCTCTCCAATAAAAATACCTCACAAGTGCAGAAGGTGTACAGTGTGTTTAGGGAGAGTCTCAAGGTCGTTTTACAAGGACTATGGTAATCAAAGAACTTAATCCCACCGCTAAAAATATGAGGATGCTTTTGTTTTCTAGAAAAGAGAAAGAATGAAATATGGGACTATATGATGCAAGGAGCTGAACCAATGTAAAAACACAAACTCAGAAATAATAGTATTTGTATGCAGGGAAATGATTTATCTTAACAGAAAACTATTTTTTACCAGTTAAAAACTGCTCATTCAGATTTCTAAGAATAAGAAATGGTAAATTTCGGATTGGCAATGATGTATGCAAAATCAAGTTAAACACAATATTTTCTAACTAAGAAGCAATTAAACAAACACCTAAGCTATGGAATCCTTGTTCTTGAGCTGATTTTGGAATAGATTCTATTTCCCCCAATCACTTCAAACACAGTTTCAGTCGAGAAACAAATGCTCGGATGATTTGTAAATTTCATGCAATACTCAGATCTTGCAAAGGCTTCTATTGATTTAATAAACAATTCATTTGAAATGAACTCTATCAAAGTACAGTGCAATCTTATAAATAAACAAGCCACAGAACTGTTATAGAGCGCCTATAATTCCCCCTTTCAAAGGCTTGGCAATCACGTGTAGTTTGACCAACTCGAATCTTAAATTCATTTTGATTTCATCTACTTATATCTAACTTCTATCTAATTGTTTTCAATCCATGTTATGATGTTTCAAAAATATATTTCAATTTTTGTAAAATTTCTTTTTAGAGATTTTCATCTAACGGTTGCCCACCACTCTACATGCTCTCCATCGAGCAACTTTGCATTTTGACTCTCACATGGCATTGTATTCCACTGTTGCAAAATCTGGCATCCTTTTATGCAAGGAATATTATGCTACGATTTTCTTAGTAACTCTTTTGCATGCTTCGTTGTCTTGATAAATAAAATGATAACCTTATATTATTTTATAACTTTACATGAAATTGGAATAATTTTGTAATATAAAAATTTATTTTTAACGAAATGAAATGATTTCATTAGTTGTTTGAAACTAAATAGTTGAATAATTATAAAAGAGTTGTCAGTGTATCATTACTCATCTAATAATGTGTGAGAGAAGATGTCAACAACTAAACTAAGGTGCCTTTTGGATGGTGAGTTGAGATTAGATGAGTTGAAATGAAAGTTGAAGGTTGAGTAAAATATTATTATAATATTATTTTTTAATATTGTTATTATCTTAGAATTTGAAAAAATTGAATTGTTTATTATATTTTATGTAATAATTTGAGAAAATTGTAATGATAAGATAAAATGAGATGAGATAAAAAAAACTTTCACTATCCTAACGGGGCCTAAATATGAACTGTTGTAGTGCACTCCCTAATGTTGATGGATTCTCCTTTAATTCATGAAACTGCATTCATAACGGTCTTTTTTTAGATCACGAGCATAGAATCATAGGATCAAAATCGTAATATTTTGTTTTCTTTTTTCTTTTTATTTTTTGCACACTAATGCTTGTTTTGGAATATTTGTTGGATACTTAAACGACCCTAACTTTTGAATTTTTTAAACTGTGTTTGAATGTTGAGGTGATTTCAGATGCTTTGAGTTGGACGTGAATTGTAATTTTTTATAAGTCTCATTAAGATGTGTTTGAATATAAATAAATTGAAATATGCGTTTGAATGTATGAAATAGATGAGTTTTATCTTTTTATTAAAAAAATTAAAAAAATAGTGAATTCCATCAATAATTAATTTGAGATGGGTTAAAATAATCTTGACATTCAAAGATAACTTAAGGCCCCGTTTGGATTAAGAGATGATATGAGATTGGTTGATATGGTTTCTGAATAAGACAATGCTAGATATAGTCCCCATTTGGGGACTGCAATACAAGCCTAAGTAATTTTATCTTTAAATTTTTTTAAAATTACAAAACTATCCCTCCTGAAATGGGGACTGTATCTAGCATTGCTCTTCTGAATATTAGTGAGATTTGTTAGTTTAGATGATTTTTGAAAATTTTGTGTGTTTGGATTAGAAGTGAGATGATATGGTTTTAAGTTGTTGGAGAGGAGATATATGTGGGTCCCACAAATAATTGTATAGTATTTGTAATGATTTTGTTTTATTTATAAATATATTTATAAATAAGTAATAATAAATTTTTAATGGGAAATGGCCAATTTGTTTTTATAATATAATTCATAACAATATTATAAGATGATAATATTTTATAAAATCAAATTCTATAAAAAAATATCAAATAAAAATATATTTTATTTACAAATTCTTAAATAATTATGAAATATTTATAAAATCATTTTATTTTATTGGTTTTTATTATTATGAAAATTACGTATTGAGCAATAATCATGCCCAAGAAATTTGCATATAGAATTAGAAAAATAAGTAATCTATCATAACACCCATAGTAAAATAAAATTTTACGCCTCATATATTAACAAAATTTGAGAAGAAATATTACATAAATTTCAATAAATCAAAATGTACTTGAAAAACTTTAAAAAGTTCGAATAATCAAACTACACCCTTACAATCACAATATTTATGATATTCATGTCATCATGAGCAATTTACCATTCACTAACCGCTCCTGGCTGCCCTCATAGAAACAACAATGTCATCCCTGACTGCAGCCATAGCTTAGGCTGATTCCAACGTCATGTCAGGATGATGTGCTGAAGCAGTGATGTCACCAACCGCACGATCATTCAGGTTGAGCCAAATGTTCCTCCACATCTCGAATAAGAAGTCGTCCGGCATCATCATTATAATAAAATTATGTAACATACATGATGCGGTGATTAGTAACCCTTGCCTCCCAACTGAATACACAGGCATGAGTCTTAACAATCTAAACTGTGATTTCAATATCCCAAATGTACGTTTTATTACGTTATGAATGGTTGAATGACGATGATTAAAATATTCCTTATACTCCCTAATCCTCATTGACCCTAATTATCACTTCTATAATATCTTTATATGGAATAGGGTATAAATCCCCAAGTATATGGGAATGCCGAATCGACTATATAATAATGATCTCTTAACCTATTAACAACAAAAAAATCAGTTACTTACTAACCATTCTCAGAGATAACGAAATACATATAAAGGAAAATAATTTTTTAATAAAAATAATTAAATAATATTATATGTTTACTGTCCAAAGGTCATGAAAATTGGTTGTGAGCCTAACTCAATGCATCGATGAATATGCGTGCATCTTGAGTGGTTCCCTCCCAACCAGTGTACAGAAATGTGAACTTCATATCTAAATCACATACACACAAGACGTTTTGGGCAACTCGCCTATGCCTATTGTGAAATACCTCACTTACCTCTGCAGGTACAATGGCGTCGATCATGGTCCCATCAATCGCACCAACGCATCACTGCTAACTAATAAACCATCTGATTATGCTTGCGTACGTTTAAATAAATAATTTAAGCAAAACTACTGCATAATCCTTATTATAATTTATTATGTACAATAAAGTGCTTCCCTCAAACCAAGGATAATTTCTTGGGTTGGCTACGATTGTTGGGTGCTCTCTGGATGTGTGTGTTGCGTGAATAAAATGTGTCTCAAACCTACAGAGGGCCCGTGTGACTTTCTTTACATGCCGGTTAATGGTTTTTATTAAATGTTGAAACCATTGAGCCATAATGCGTTGTTCTTCTTCAAGCATCACTATCGAACTGAATATGCCTATTTGTTCCTCGATGCTTACCCCTTTTTTTAGAATCCCTGAAAAACCCATTGGTCTGTAACAAGAGCATAATGCGCAGAAGGCATTAACCTCCATTTGGAATAACTCGAGACAATTCTCCGGATTTCCATTCAAAATTTCCAGAATATATTGATGTCCCCACAATCCAATATTATGTTGTGGTTGTCTATGATTCTATCACTGTCGACGACCGAGATTCCTAAAGAGGTCCATGATCTCAACTGTATCTTTTGCAAATTCATCACTACTATCAGTTGCACCTTATCAGGGAAGATGTCATACGCATCGAGGTTCACGTCCATCGAGGAGGTTCCCACTGGCCAATTCGCATCATCCATGCCCTACCACATTCTTCTATGATGTCCGACCAAAATAGTTAGGAATTAGAATTTCATATATTGGCAACATTATATTTTAATACAGAAACTAAAATTCTACTATTTTTAAGTTGTCATCAACCATCCAACATATACTTTGCAAGAAAAAATATTAGTAATAAATATTGCACTTAATACCACATCCCAACGATCATGGAAAAAGTAGCAGTACATAAACTCATTAAACCAATACATAATCGTCTCATGAAACAATAAAGTAGCAGTCACGTAGATAAAGTAACCTATAACTCATAAAGTAGCAGTCACGAAAATACAAGTAGCAGAAGCGAAAATAAATAGAAGATAAGGATAAGGCAATTATCATGCATGCTCATCACCAATGACGGGCCCAAAGTTCCCTCCCGGTGGGATCCAACGACAAGAAGCACTGCTGCATAATAGGGTCATATAACTCCTTTATTACACGATACCATTGTGGGCCGTCCAGTCTCGGGGTAATCTCGCTGAGCAATGTTATACAATGACTAATTGGATTGTAACCTCCATAGCTGCCCTCATTAGGCTATGATCTTTTGCTGTGCTTTATTGAACCCATAGCTTCCTCATCCTCATACTGCTTACGTCGCACGATCTGCGTGTGTTTAACCTTATCCAGGCACGCAGAGATTTCTTGATCAAGCGGGCTCATTTCTCTTTACACCTATATGATGAATGTGCATCTACACCGCGTGAGTGTGACCTTATCCCCATCAAACCATTGAGGGGTGGTCCTTGTCGACTGCCTAATGCGGGAGTGTGCCGAGCTCGCATATCCGAATCAAGCTGCCGTTCCTCGTCATTATCCAGGGGCAGCTGTGTTAAGGTGTGTTGCAAGGTTCCGTATGCAACTGAAGTACCAAATATGGTGCACAACTCCTCCTACGTTGGTAGGCCAAATTTCCGAAACCTCCCCCATTTATTTTTGACCTAAAATTTTCATAATACACACATGTGAGTTGGACACAAGAAAAATTAGATAATAAGGGCACAAGTATGCATTAACCCTGATGGCATTTTCCAGGCCATCACGGTTTGGCTCGTTAGATCGGTAAGTAGACGCTGTTGGGCCTTTAACCTCTGGATTTTGTCTCGAATCTGGCTCGCGTCAAATACCCTTACACCAACAGCAGTGAGCCACTTAGCATAAGAGGTATACTCTCTACTCGTGATCTTGCCAATCCTTAATCTATTGTGAATGGCGTCCTAATAAAGCAAGTCAATGAATACTACCTCCATGCCATCGCCCCAAATTTCACGTTCACGACTTGTGTTTTCTGGATCATCCATGTTTAATAGCTAAGAAATTGATAAAATGGCAATGCAATTAATTGTTCGTAAAATATGCAAAATTATAACCTCATGTCAATTTGACCAGTTCTTTTGGTAGGGTAGACATGAAAAACAGAAATATTTATTACAACAATATATTATAATGTTCTTTATTGAACATCATAATAAGTTTGGTACTGAAGCAATGCATTAACTTCTGGGATTTACATATAGCATTGACAAATCAAATAAAATTCTCTAATTTATCACAACAAATTTTGACCTTAGTGCTGCAATTGGCTATAAATAGAAAGCCATTTGATTTAAAAAATGGAGAGGATATCTAGAATTGGTAAAATCAAGTTGACAGTCATCCATTCTAATGAAGAAAAAGTTATCAAGCAACATTTTCTAAGGCCAGTCACATTACATCCCCTCTATTTCACTAGACATAAGTTTACTCATGAAAGCACCCACATTCAAGTACAAAAAAAAAAAAAGCAGCCACATTCAAATATGCATGCCAAAAAAAAAGTTCATACATGTAAAACAACATAGCAAGTAGTACCGAAATCAGAAAACTTATTATAAAGAAGTAACACAAGTAATGAGTGTGGAGTGAAAGTAGTTCATACCTGTTGCGATGCACGCAGTGATGGAGAAGAGCGTAAGTAGTACCGCTATTAAAACAAAAAAGACTAAAGTGTATTAAGCTTAATATAAACTAATTCAAAAGTACATATAAAAACAGTAAGGAATAAAAATCAGGACTCGAAGGTTGCCTACATTTCCTTCCCAAGTTGTGTGTGTATATATATATATATACTAACTAGCAGAGAAAAAATTATTTTTTACAGAAATAAAAATTACATTTTAAAAATAAAACTGGTCTCTTAGAAAAGGTTTTTTAATTGGTGCTAAGGTCAGTCAAGGGTTATTACAACAGCCGTCAGCTTATGAAGATGTATATTGTTTAAGTGCTAAAACAGGAAAAATCAAACAAAGTAAGTGCTCAGTGATTTCAATTTTCAACACAATCCACCAAAAAACACAGTGCTGCAGCAAATCATGATCATACCAAGAAACCATATTCAATGCACATGCAAAATCCAACTTCCAAGACATGGGTACACGCCGTCACGCATGACATTCAGACTCTAATCTTCTTAATTTCACAATTTTTTTTTTCTAAAAGGAAATGTAGATGCAGATGCAGTTGGGACTCTATTAATGTTCTTGATCTAGCAACTCCACAATTTTTCTAAGAGCAAGTCAAATGGATAGTATATTTAGGACAAATGGTGTCACTTTGGCATGTTTGGTTAGGTGAAAATTAGTGGGTGAGAGAAAATGAAGTTTGTGAGGGAATCAAAGTTGGTGAAGTAAATTGACCCTTGTAATTGGTATGAGTTCCATAGCCCAAGGATTGAAGTTTTGAACACAAATTAATGTTGTTGCGTGGTATAAAAATAATAAGTAGTATTTCTCAAATGAAAAAGACCGACAATATATAAGACTATTTCAACGACCTAATAGCAAGTACAAGCCGATGCAAAGTATTAAGATAATTTAATTAATTTTATAGCCTGTTCTCTTTTATTCGAACTTGTGAGATGATATTGTTGTTGAAGTATTATCTAAGTTCGTGTCCACATCAGCAGTAGAGTCCACACAACAACAATAGAGTTCATGTCTAGCTAGAATCAACACTATAACTTACCTCAAATTCAAACGTTTACTAACTGTTTCTTAAATCAATTTTGCATTTTAGATTAAGCCATGATCAGATTCTTTGTAATTTAAAATTCATACTTATCTACTATTTAATTATCTTATCATTTCAGTTGTAACAAATAATACCATCAACTTATAAATACAAACAGAGCCAATTGCCATTTTCCATCTTCCTTCTTTTCTTACAACTGCTCCAAAACCAATTAGTAAAGATTCAGCTATTAATTCAAATACAAGTAGTCTCTTGGATATTAATAGGAGTTTGAATAGGGTCTCTAAATGAGACATGTTGCAAGTGAGATCTCATGGGTGCGTTAGCTTCTCTCATGATGGGTGACATTTTCAAGCAACACTGATAGTTTGAATAAGAAAAATGATTTAAGCATAACATTTTTCACAATATTTTACATAATTATGTTTTAAATGAAGAGTATTTTTGTAAAATATCTTATAAAAGCAACATCATTTTATAAAAATACCTTCATCTTGTAACATTGTTGTGAAATATATTATGAAAATGTGTTTTGCGTATCATTACTCTTTGAATAAATATGCAAAATTCTTGATAAAATGACTTGAAAATTATAAACCAAATCTTAATTTTTTTGACTAGAAGTCTAGAAGTGAGTGCTCCTGACCGGACCAATCAACTTTCCAAACCACAGAGATATATACAATATATATAGCAATTATTTTTGGTTCATTGATTGATTTCTATAAATCTATACACCTCTTCAAGTTGGTTATTATGTTCCTATATATGGGTCAACATGATGCAGATCTAAATATTTCAATTATTACTTGTTCAAGTTTTTTCATGTCTTCAAATGGTGTGTATCACATATATTTCAAGTTTCTGAATTGATTTGTTCCTCAGTTACTCTCCTTTATATATCAATATATACTTTAGCACATTACCATAGTATTCGACTTAAAAATAAATGGTATTTGACTTGGATAAATATATCATTTCCACCCAAGAGAATGTGAAGAGTGTTTCTTTTATTTGTTTAGAACTTAATGCGCTTACTTAGCAAATAACTTCCTACATATTGATTGTGTTATATTCCTATCTCCAAAGTAGAGCTCACTACCCTTATCTCAGCTTTGAAGGTTTTCAGTGTTTTGTTTGTGTGTGTGTGTGTTTTCATTTTTTTTATTGGGGGGGCTGTCCTGCATGTTGATATGTTTAGATTTTGTGTGTGTTGTGAGAAAGGATATGGTATATCTGCTTGCCTTTGATGTGAAAAAAAAAAAAAAAAACTCTAAATTAATGGATCTAATGAATATATTGGTGGGACATGATTAGATGATCCTAATATGTTCTGGGACAGGTTAAATCCCATGTTTTGACCCAAACATTTCTTAGACTGTACTAGTAAGGATGCACAATAGTATTTAAAGATAGACTCACTTCTGTGAACCCTTTAATAAAGGGCAGTTGAAAACAGCTTCCTTGTTCTTCTTTGCTTAGTGTTTGGCTAACAATTTACATTTACATTTCATTATCTGCTACAAATCCAAAAAACTGTCAAAGATGAATTGATCGACCTTATTTTTTGCCATTTGGAATTTCTATTTGTCTGCACCAAGGATTATCTGCAAATTTACTCTTCATTTTCTCTTTACTTATCTACAACTCGTCTATGAAAGCACTCAACTTCCTCTAATAACTAATAAAATTTCAATTTTACTCTTCATCAGAGCATGTGTATTCAAGCCCCCACTACTGCATTCAAGTATGCATGCCAAAAAAAAGAAGCAACATCAAACCATAAACATCACAGCATATACACAATTTCATTATACAACATCAAAGCATAGATATCCAACATATTTGTGCATTGTATAAATAGAAGCAAAAAAATTATCGAAATTAAATTCACATACTCTGAAGGACCGTGTCCTTGGAGCCATGGTAGTGATAGAAATACCCTATGGGAGTTTATGGTAGGATCAATTTCTTGAGGTGCAGTGTTTGCAATGAGCTGGAATGATGGGTTTCATTTGTGTCGGCATGTGTGAATTTGTAATGTAAGGGGCACGAATAAACCAATTTCTACATTGTTTTGAGATTTCGAAAATCTCAAAACCCTAATGGGTACTGAGTAGACTTTGGGTTAGGGGGGCAAGGGAATCTCTGTAAAAACAAGCTGAGGTTCATGTACAGTTACTAGGGCACTCTTGGAAGAGCTGGGTCGAAAGGACTTACCTCTCACACGCTGAAGGGACATGGGTTGCGGAGGCGTGGGTGTCAATTTGATTGCAGGAGCTACTTCCTTCCGACCTCGAAATTGAATGGTCTAAAATTGATTGCAGGGGTGCCCCTCGCCCATGCCATGAAGTGAGATGAAATGGTGACGTCCGGCGTCGATCATGGCACGAGGTGGGTTTACCCATAGTGACGAGCCCTGTGTCGAGATGAGGGGTGCGTGAAGGGGTGGGTGAGGGACAGAGATGTGAAACTAGTCAAATGCACTTTAAACGTTTCCATCTTAGCCATTTGGATTAGAGATGATATGACTATGATGCCCCCAACCTCCGCTTGGGATGGAAAGAAAATTTAGAGCGTCGGGACATGCAATACAAGGTTACATACCTCATACATGACAATTAATATGCAATGCAATCCTAGTATGCAAGTAGCAGTATGCAATAATCGTAGTAAAAATAAAATGTGTAAGTATAAAATATGCTAAAATAACTAAAAACATCCAAACTTCATTAGAAATCATTAAGTTCAAAATACCAACGTAGCATAGACTTAGTACAATTAAGAGTTAAAGTCAAATCATTCTCTTCATGCGCTCTAAAACATGAAGGACTTGAGCTATAAACATCAGGATTAAATCCAGTCTCCTTTCAAGGTCCGGCTCATCCTCAATTAGTTGGATCCAGCGCTTCATCTAGCTCGATCTTCTCAAGACTTGGCACAACTTCTACCATTCCAAGTAGAATGATAGTGGTCAAACAATGGGTGATATTTACTCGAAATCTCAGTAAGTTAAACAATCAACTTGCACAAAGATAAAATTAAATATGAAGCATGATAAATATGTAATGCATAAGATGCAGAGAAATCAATATGCATGTCTCATATCCAAATTCCTCAACATTTCAGAAAAATTGAGACATAGGTTTTCCTTCAATAAACATTTTTTTGCCATCATTTTTGAAAACATAACTTCATTATAGACTTTCATCATAAACTTTCATCATTATTAGCAATTCATAATTAAAATCATACCGTGTGGTAATGTCACAGTTTCCCATATGCATTGTGAGCACCTGCCGATGACCGTAGTACAACTCACGTTGAAACTACGTTGTCTATAGACTTGTTCTCAATGCATTGGTAATATAACATAATATCATAAAAATCATAACGTGTACACCCACCAGCGTTAGGTGTCATAACATGTTGACTTCGCTTCGGCATTCTTTAAAAAGAACCCATTCGATGCCTGTTGACTGTTCTTCATCAACCCAGGGTTACCACTCCATTATTAAATACTTCAGAGTGGACAAAAGAGTTCCACTAGGATAATTTATCATCCTAGCCTTTGGGGTCGTGACAAAAATTATTTTTATACTATTCTTAAAAAATGTATTTCATGATATGTGCAGATGTAGTAAGTTTTCATGTGAAAATGACATTTATATGCAATATGTTAAAAATGGTGAAAATCTCACATGTCATGTAAGTATGCACTCAATGTATCATATAACATGATATTTTATGCTTAAAATGATAATTGAAATATGAATGAAACATTTATCAATAATTCATAAATAATCTATCAAGATGTAAGTTAGAGGTCAACTTATAAACTACCTGAGTAATTTGAAAATAACGACATGGCTGCATAAATAAAGTGTATACTAAGTTAGGATTAATACTTTTATGGATAAGATTCACAAACAAATGCTTCCAAGATTACAAAAATACCCCTAGACTTTCAAAAATTGCCATTTAGGTCCTAAATTTTCACTAATTGCAAACGAATTTCAAATTTAGCAAAATTTCATAAACTTCATATTTTTGGTATTCTAAAACCATCTATGCCATTGGATTTTCAAAAATCAAAGTGAAATTTGCCCAAACAGTCCCAACCCGTGGCATGCACTCTAGTTAATGCCTAAGTGTGTTTTCAACTATTGATTCCTATGAATGCATGCATATGAGGTTTTATTTAATCACAAATAATCACTAACATCTTTAATGACATCATGAATGATAATTCTTAGATAATCAAGTTCATCTCAACACTTAATAATGGCTAAAAAATCCTTAATCACCAATATGTTCAAAATCGATACATGCTTGATGATCAAAATAAGATAGATTCAAAACTTACAATGACATGCTTCTAACCACAATTTAAATATTTCATAATCATTTTTAGACAATGATAAATCATATCAAATCATGCTTAAGGCATGCCATAGCTAAATTCCCACTTAAAATCATTTAATCATCCAAACCATCTCTTAATTGACCCGATTTTGAACTAAGCATGATAACATTCTCAAAACTCAACCAAAATTCGTACCAACACTTGGAAATAAAGCTTGAAATGCTAACTAAGATCAAAAGCAAGAAAATTTACAAATTTCGTGGCCTTCCAAGCACTCAAGACAGCCTTATACAAGAACACTCAAGAACTCACCAAGAACTTACTGGGTTTCACACTTTTGATCTCTAAGAGGGAGAAATGCTCTCAAGGCTCAAGAGGAAGCTTGGAGCTGAGGTGTGGAGGCAGTGAGAGAGGTATTTATAGGTGGCCAAGGGATAGGAGGCATTGTCCTTGGTGCAAGGTGATTGGGTGAAGTGGGAGGTGCACAAGTCTGGAAATTTTCCAGATTGCTTCCATGAGCTTATGTCACTTTGTGCAGGGGGAATAGTGGTCTGAAACCACCATGATTCCCTCTCCACAGTGACTACAAGGGTCCGTAGAGATGTCCAGGTCGTGGGACATCATTTGAGTAGCAGAAAATCTCTTAAACCACCCTTGGAAAACCGGGGGATGGAGGTGGTTTTGAGGTGGCAAAAATTCAGTTCGGTTTTGGGTAGCAAAATTGAGTCAAAATCCTTCTTGATGGTCATGGGACCTCTTGGGGATTGGGTGGTGAAGGAGGTGGCATGGGGTGGTGGTGCAAACCATGGCAGATGGCTGGTTCAAAATCAACCCAATCGGTTCCTACACAAACTAGACCAAGGTGCACCCGGTTTGGTTCATTGAGTTGGTTGATGCAACCAATTTCATTCAAGGCTCAAATTGGGTTTGGAAGGGTCTCATGAGGTGTTTAAGGACCATAGTACCCTTGATGACAAACTATAAAAATGTTGGGCTCATGGGCAAAACAGTCCAAGTATTACAAAGGGTAATGCACATAACTGATGGATGCAAGGTTTGGGCTTGATATGTCATTTTTCTTAACGACATGTGGGGAAGTTTATCTAGGGTATTAGTGAGGTCTAATTATGAGGTAATGACGTATTAATTCAAGAAAATTTGAATTAAAAGGTTTAAGATAATATTAAACACAATTAAGCTTCAACATATGGCTTAAAGTTTACTAACCTGAAGTATAATGGTTAATGATCTTAGTCAATTTTTAAAACTTAATTTGGATACTTAGGGTATGATTTGGGCTTAAGAAAACCAATGGTATGATGTATTGAGCTTTTGGTCTTGAATGGTGAAATGAGTCCAAACTTAGCTTTGGGCCTTGTGGGCTTTAAAAATGGCCAAGTGTGTGGGTTCATGGCTTATGGGCTCTTGGACTTGAATGAGAGGAGCCTCATTTCTAGATTTTTAGGGTTAAAAAGAAACCTCAAGATCCACTAAGATGAGTTTGAAAAGGTTTAACTTGGCCTAATTGGACCATGGGTCCATTCTACACCAAGTTTGGCCCAAAGGTCTTATGCATTCCTTATACTTGGACCAAAACTGTCTTGATTTCCTAAGGGCTTGGTTCAAGTCTTCTTGGGCTAGGCCCATGAATGCTCTGAGGTCCTAAAAGTCTCACCAAAATTACTAATGCGCTTGCTTATCTAATCTTTAGCTTAATAGTACTTGGTGCCAAGGTTAACCTCACTATCAACCTTAATGTAAGTAATAACCTAAAAATTAAAAACCTAATCTAAAGTGCTTAGGGGTTAATCTAATGATTAATTAAGTGGGGTATTACAATGACCGTACGAGATGAGTTGGGAATCTCTCAATCCAAACTGGCTCTTAATCTCATTTGCAAGAAAAAAAGAGATTTGATACCAAAGTCACTCTATTTGACGAACAAAAGCCATAAAAACAATTGATCCAAATGAAATGGATGAAATAAGATCATTTGCCAATGGCCTTGGTCCAAAGTCAAACTCCACAGGCAAACAGCGTTTACATTGCTTGGTGCCAACGCCACGCAAACAGACAGATCCCCTCCCCCAATGGGAATCTCGCCTCCTAAAACCCTCCCTATAACAATAAACACGAAAGCTAAAAACCCAACTCACTACCCGTATGCTATGCACTAGGCTCAGGGCTGCCCTCTCCTTCCAATTTCGCCGCTTCTCCTCCTCCTCCTCCTCCACTCCTTCGCCTTTTCCTTACATACACTCTCTCCCCCGCCATTTCTCTTCGACGCCACCACCAATCGCCTCCATGGCATCTAATCACCCCAAAGACGAAGCGTACCTCGGTAAGGTCATCCCCAAACGCATCCAGCTCTTCCAATCCATCCAATCCCGGCAACTCGCTCAGCGCGAGTCCCTCCCCGCCGATCCCATCAAGTAGGAAACAATAAATTCCCAGCCCTCTCTCCGCCACTAACATATGCATTCATTGATTTATTTTTTTTCCTCTTTTTTTTTTTTATTACTTTTTCGTTTAGGATTACGTTGCCGGATGGGACTGTGAAGGAGGGGAAGAAGTGGGTTACTTCGCCGATGGATGTGGCGAAAGAGATTTCAAAGAGTTTGGCTGCGAACGCGTTGATTTCGCAGGTGAATGGGGTTCTCTGGGACATGACGAGGCCCTTGGAGGACGACTGTGAGCTCAAGTTGTTCACTTTCGATAGCGACGAAGGCCGCGACACATTCTGGCATTCCAGCGCGCACATTCTCGGCGAGGTACCGGCATTTCCATATTTTCTGGTGCATTTGAACTAATTCTATATTCTTGGGAGACAAAGAAAAGTTCTAATCTTTGACTCGATGGATCGTTAAACTTTTTGTTATGATGGTGCAGGCGGTCGAGCAGGAGTACGGTTGCAAGCTGTGCATTGGACCCTGTACCACAAGAGGAGAGGTAACTTGCCAGTACTGTTGTAAAATTAGCATGTTTTCTTGGCAATTTGGTCGTTGGTAACTGCTAGCATAATTCTACCACAAGCTCGTTTATTGCTCAAATTTGGTTCTATTATCATATAGTTTTTGTTATTTTGCCATATCGAACATCTAGTATTGAAAACGATTGTATGGGTTTGACCTTATTGTTTGGTGGTGTAACTATGTTAAAAGTATGAAGTGCAAATTATTTCTATTTCCTCATGTAATGGTGTGATATTACAGGGTTTCTATTATGATGCATTTTATGGTGATTTGGGCTTGAATGATGATCACTTCAAGCAAATTGAATCAGGGGCAATGAAGGCTGTTGCGGTATTGCTCTCTCTCTCCTCTCTCTCTCGTTGACGATATTTGTGTTGTTTATTGTTCTTTTGTTCCGTTGTCAAGCTTAACAGAAACTGTTGTTCTTGCTCTTGTTAGACAAAAATACTTTTGCTTATTCGATTACCAGTATAAATGAAGAAAGTCAGTAAAGGTAAAGGGTATAAAATGATCACATGGTGGAGAGAAGTCAAAGAATTGTCTTTGGATTGCCATAAATCCCCAACTTTGAGTGTTGGATGAAGATGAAGTGTGGTCATAGGCATATGCATAGCCGGGATGTTTGGTCCTAGTGATGAGATGTTCTTAATATGGGTTCATTTGCACTTCATACTTTTAACATAGTTTGGTTGGTTTGACCTAATTTATACTGGTAATAGAGGTTGACCTAATTTAGTTTGGTGGTGTAACTAAATTAGCACGCCTAGGTGTCGCTCTTGTATATGTCCTATATACTTGGGCTTTTGCCTACTCTTTTGATCAATAAAAATTTGTTTACCGATAAAAAAAAATATGGGTTCATTAATTGATTTTTATATGGTTTTATTATATATCACAAAAAAAAAACTACATTAGAAATGCGGAAAAACTTTTAAAACTATAATCTGACCGTGTTTTGTTTAATTCGCTTTTGGTGGGTTGCTTCTTGGCTTGGTCATACTTTTCCATCTTTGATGAGCAGTAGACCTTTTAAAAAAGTCTGGGATCTCTCTCTCTCTCTCTCAGTAAGAGAGATGCTCATTGTTGTCAGTAAAGCATATTTTTTATTTTTAATTTTCAGGATAAACAGCCTTTTGAGCGCATTGAAGTATCAAAGGATGAGGCACTTCAGATATTTTCTGAAAATCATTTCAAGGCATGTAAATCTTTCTTATTTGACTCAAAAAATTGTATAATTCTTCAATAATTTCCTATTTTCATTTCATAATTCTACATTTCTGACATACATTGTTTTTCCAAATATTGTAATCAGATCGAAATCATAAATGATTTGCCTGCAGACAAGACAATCACAGTGTACAGATGTGGCCCCCTGGTTGATTTGTGTCGTGGACCGCATATACCAAACACATCCTTTGTCAAAGCAATTGCTTGCTTGAAGGTGACATGTTTCATGATTTGTTAGTGCTTTGCACTTACCAAACTAAGAGAATAATTTGTTAGTGTTTTGCTTAGTGATATGTGCTTGCATTATTTTTCAAATATATTTTTTTTGATAAGTAAGAAATTTATTGATCGAATGAAACAAGACACTGTCCATGTACACATGAAGTATACAAAAGAGACACCTAATTACATTCTAGAAAACTGAAAAGAGAGCAAGAACTCATGAACATTCCCTCCCTTTAATATAATAGCAGCAAACCATTGAACTAAAGAAAATACAAAAAAGTTCCATAATTCCCCCACAATTCTCTCCTTGTTGTTGAAACACCTCTCATTGCGTTCCATCCATATACACCACAATAAACACAAAGGAACCATTCTCCACGTTGCAGCCAATTGGGGGCTGTGATGTTGTCTATTCCAGCATGCTAGAAGATCCTCCACACTCTTAGGCATGACCCAAGGCAAACCAGCTCTACAAAAGATACCCGCCCATAATTCCCTTGCCACTCCACAATGCAAGAAAAGATGATCCATTGTTTTTACACATGTAGCACCACTCCGTCACGATCATCCCGTGTTTCCTTAAATTATCGGCCGTCAAAGTCTTTCCTAAGGCTGCAGTCCATGTAAAAAATGCGACTTTGGAGGGCACGTGAGCTCTCCAAATACCCTTCCAGCCAGCACTTTGTAGAAAGATTTGACAGAAAAATTCTTGCTCCCCGAATGTTTCCACTTCACTCTATCTCTCCCATTTCCACCTATCTTCTTAGAATAAAGCAAGCTGTAAAAATCTGCTATTTCCTCAACTTCCCAGTCCTGTGCATTTCTGGAAAAGATCATATTCAAATGCACATTACCATTGGCTCGGCACATCACATCTGAATAGCGACCTGCTTATTTTCAGCCAATCTGGGAAAACAGAAAACAGTGCTCTCTCACCACACCATACATCAAACCAAAAGCTGATTCTTGTGCCCTCTCCCACCTCGAAATTAATGTGTTTTGCAAACACCTTCCACCCCATTCTAATAAATCTCCAAAGGCTCACACCATAAGTCCCCCTACCCTCTTTAGAACACCAAACCCCCCAATCACTGCCATACTTCCTATCAACAACCAATCTCCACAACGAATCCCCTTCCAATTGGAATCTCCACAACCACTTTCCTCGTAGAGCTTTTTTGAAAATGATCAAGTTACGCACCCCCAAGCCACCCACCTCATTCGGACAGCACACTTTTTGCCAACTCACTAAATGGAGTTTATGTTCCTCCCCCATGCCACCCCACAAGAAGACCCTAAACAGTTTTTCCAACCGATTGACCACTCCCACCGGTAAAGGGAATAGGGAGAGAAAGTATGTAGGAAGATTAGTGAGAGTGCTTTTGATGAAAGTAAGTCTCCCCCCTTTTGATAAGTAGAGCCGCTTCCAACCCGCCAATCTTTTTTCTACCTTCTCAACAACACCCTCCCTAATATTTTTTGCTTTGAAAGAGGCTCCCAAAGGAAGTCCAAGGTATTTCAAATATACTTAGCATATTTTTTAATTACAGGCTTCATCAGCTTACTGGAGGGGGAATAAAGATCGTGAGAGTTTACAAAGAGTTTATGGAATATCTTATCCTGATAAAAAACGGCTTCAGGTGCATTTATATTTTCAGCCCCTTTAAATGCTCTCTGCTTTTCTCCCATTTGCCTGCAACTCATGTATATGCTTTGGCTTGACTGCTGAGTATGTTTTATCTTTTCCTTTTGTTCAATTGGGAATTTTATGATCTTTGGTTAGTGGACAAATTTAAGACATTCCTGTTATCAACTTGAAGGTATTATTATAAATGATATTGGTAGTTTTGTTGTCTAACATTTTGTATATATCCATATAGTCAATCTAATGTGAATGTTTCTATTCATGGGGGCGGTTGATGATAAACATAGGCCCACTTACCTTGCGAGATAGGATTATGTGTAATGATATTGCCTTCAAAATTTGTGGCCCCCGTAGTGTATTCGGATAAGCATATGTACTAGTACATCCACTAGTGGATTGAAAGTACCTTATGGACGCCACTTTGTTAGCTAATTAAATCATTCACATTGGACACATGTTTGAAACTTTATTTAATCAATTAATATGATTAGGTACGAATGTCTATGTTCCACCATGTTGGATATAACAAAAAGTGAGTACTTCATTGTTGAATCCAACAAGGATTTGGATCCACTGAAAGAACTCCTTTGAGCTGAAATACTGAATCTTTTGTGCTGAACCTAATTACTTTTCCATTTTTTCTCCAATATTGATGTTGGTGGCTCAAAATATTTCATGTGAGAATGTTACTTTAAAAAAAAAAAATCTCAAACGAAAATGTTTTCTCCTAATAACTTTCCCCTCCACAGAAAAAAGTAAACACTTTCATTAAAAGAAAAAAAAGCATTTTTTAAAGCCAGAGTAATGGTTATCTCTAGAAAATTCAAATGAAATGAGCGGTTAGCTTGGTTGTTAGTAGTTCATGGGATGCATTATTGATCTCTATGGACTGAGACCTGAAGAAACTAAACAAAATCTAATTGCATTGGCTGTGTTGGTAAACGTATGCTTTAGTGCAAGATGCCAATGTTGACGCACTTTGCTTACCAAAAGAAAAGTGAATTTTCAAAAGTGCAAATTATGTAATTTTGTTATAAACAAGTACCCTTGAGTATTTAGTTGATATTGAAAATCATTTATGTAACATGGTACCATATGATGTCAAATGTGATGCATATGCTTTGAACCTGATGTAATAGGCCACATTGATTTCAGTATTGGCAAAAAGCAGAAAACGCAAAGCCTGAAGGCTGAATCTCTTTCCTTACCAAAAATCGAAGCGCATTTACCAAAGTGTGCTTTTGACTCTTTATGTGTGTGAGCTTAAAGCTTAGAAAAACGTGCTTTTGTAATTTTTAAAAAAATTATAAAAAGCCATTCATGACCCAGAAAATGATGTAAATAAATATTCGCAGGTATTTAGTAGATATTGAAGGCCATTTATGTATCATGGTGACATGTATGCTTCAATGCCTACAATTCTTGAGTTTATTTATTTTTTCATGACCTTTTTCTACTTTAATTTGATTATGCTATCGAATATTATAGATGTGTATATTTTGTTAAGTATGAGAGAGTTACTATAAAAAAATTCATGTGATTAGTCAATCATTTGATTTTCATGTTGCATAATACTCTAAGAAATCAAATGAATTGGCTCAATATACTACCATCTTGCCTTTTTAAACTTTTCTTGTTTGTGTTTTATGGATTTTTTTTGTTATTATACGACGATTCAGAAATCTGCACTTTATTTTAATAAGACGTGCGCTTGCACTTTGCGCTAGCTCTAAATGATGTTTGCGCTTAAGTGCACATAGCGCCTTCACCAACACTAGTTGGCTTTCTAGATGGATTGATATTTGATTACTTATTTTAGCATAGAAGTTAGCACCTACAATTCTTGAGCTGTTTTAGTCATGGCCTGGTTGGTATAGATGTGTAGATTTAGTAAAGCACAATAAAATTGTATAAAATGCTATATTTAAATTTTATATAATTAGTTGATTTCTTGATTTCATTTAATTAGTTGATTATTGAGTTTCATTTTGCATAAAACTCTAACATGTTGAGTTAGGAAAATTCTACATACTACACTCCTATCTCACATCCATCCCATTATGATGAGTAGACATTGTCCACCTTTGAATTTTCTTTTAAAAAAAATAAAAAATGATCCAAGGATGATAAAAGTGCCACATTTATATAGTGGGATGAGGGTGTGGTGTGTAGCATTACTCATTGAGTTACTATCTGAATATATCACCATCTTTCTTTTTAAACCTTATTTTATTTTATGGAATTTTGTTTTTATTATACATCATTTTTATAAATGTGCACTTTACTTCAATCAGGCACATGCTTGCACTTTGTGCTTAGTGCCTAGGCTCTAGTGGGTTTGTGCTTAAGTGCGTCAAGCACTTTAACCAACATCGGGCATCGGGCATCGGGCATCGGGCAATACACCTTGCTTGGTGTGGCATTCTGTAAAGGAGCTGTGATGCATTAAATCATTTTATGTCTCTGTGGGATCATGGAGAATATCCCCAAAAGCCTTAGTCAGGGAATTAATATATGGAGGACAAGTGACCGATCAAAAAAAAAATATATATATATATATAAATATGGAGGACAAGTTGCTGTATCTTGTTGGGAGAAGTGGCATTGGTGCGATATGGATATGATTATTGTTCTGAATGATGTAACTCTGTCTTCTCAACATTAATCTTTTTTGCAGGAATATATCAAGCAGCTGGAAGAAGCAAAGAAATATGACCATAGATTAGTGGGTACAAAACAAGAGCTTTTCTTTTGTCATCCACTCAGGTAGGGTTTGGTTTAATATGCTTTATTTTGCTTTTTATGATCATGACCGCTCATGACAATTTTTTGTAAATGTCAGCCCAGGAAGTTGGTTCTTCCTTCCTCATGGGGCTCGGATATACAACA
The DNA here is from genome assembly GCA_022457165.1 of Juglans mandshurica. NCBI lineage: Eukaryota > Viridiplantae > Streptophyta > Magnoliopsida > Fagales > Juglandaceae > Juglans > Juglans mandshurica. The sequence goes on from CM039621.1 coordinate 15,592,505, forward strand.
AATTAATGGATTTTATTCGCAGTCAATATAGGGAGAGAGGATACCAAGAGGTTGATAGTCAATGATTAAAGTGTTGTGTTGTCATGATTTTTAAGAACTGTAAATGTACCCTTAACTCACTTGATTTTGCCAGGTTCTGTCACCAAATATGTACAATATGCAACTTTGGGAAACATCTGGTCATGCTGCAAATTACAAGGAGAATATGTTTGTATTTGAGGTGTGGTTTGTATATGCTGTACAGCTATGAGTTTTTATTGTAAAAAACCCTTCATATCTCTGCTCATTATAGAGGAAACTTGGAACACCAAGAATAGGGGAGCAAAAAATAATGGGTAAAAAAATAAAATTTTGATTATTAAAGGCTTCTGTAATATATTCATTCTTTGTGTGTGGGGTCTTTTTCAAGGGGGGATTGGTAAATAGCAATTCTGGTTAAAAACATGTATGTCTGCCACCTGGGGTTGTACTAACCAGACATTTTTTTTGAAGTATTTGCAATAGCGTATAGATATATTCTTGTTGAGAAGTGTTATTTTGGAATGTAGTTGTATGTGATGGCATTGGAAGAAACTGACTTGTTCACAAAGTGATAATGAAAATATAATTCCATGTTGCTGTTGGAGTTGTGTTTTGTGAGACACAAAGTATGTCCACAATTTTTTTTATGTTTAGCACATGCTCACATGTTGCTTGGTAGATGAAAGATATTATAATATCCACATTCTTTGATATGATGAAATCCTGTATCTCTCGCAGGTAGAAAAACAAGAGTTTGGACTGAAGCCCATGAATTGCCCTGGGCACTGTTTAATGTTTCAACATAGAGTTCGCTCATATAGAGGTAAGTTCTTCTCTAGTATACAGCACATATTTTATTGTAAATTTTGGTCAAACACCTCCTGTGTGATGGGGTACTTAGGTTCATGACCCTGTATGGTTTTTGAAAGAAATAATTCTTGTGGTATGAGTTACTTAAAAGAGAATCTCTTGTTAATTTTTCTGTCCATCAACCTCAACAGAAAAAACATGTCATCTTTAGTTGTCATTTTTTTAAAAAAGATCAAATAAAATTATTTTTTTAAAAATAATAAATCAAAATAATTTGTAAAAAAGATTTGAATTTAAAAATATAAGAAAAAATCACCATGGGCTGTCTGTCCAGTTGTTTTTAACATTTTCAAAAAAAATTTAAAATCTGATTTTTAGATTATGAACTACTTAAATTTCAAAAGATATTTTATTTTTTTTAAAAAAATTTAAAGATGACACGTGGTTATCTGTGAAGTTGTTCTGTATTTTCTATTAATGTTGGTGGATGAAAAAATGAATTGAGGATTCTCTTTCTAAAAAACTCATGTCATACCACAAGGCAGAAGGTGTTATTTCTCATTTTGAGTTGTAGAATGATCAAGTATGACTACATCACTAATTGAATATCACTGATTGCTCTATAAATGACACGGAATTAGTTATATGATGTATTTTTTTGAATGCATGATGATTTTGTTATGGAGGACTCATTTTAGGCACAGGTTGCCTTAAATTGAAGCTACTAAAACTATGAATCTATGATCATTTTGTTTTGGTATAGACTTTAAGTTGCTTGCATATGGTTAGAAGTATAAAGCTTGGTTGCTAACAAGATTTCTGTACCATAACTACTGAATTGTGAAATTTTTTTTTGATAAGTAAAATAAGACTATTAAATCACCAAAGTAACAAGATACAAAGAAAATGCCCTGTTTATGTAGGCATGTTGGAAACTAGGAATTCATGAAGGTCCATGCCATTTAAGTCTACAGCAATGGCCCAAGTACAAAGAGTTCTAAAAAATAACAATTTTAGCTCCTCCACAGATCTCTCTTTGTCTTCAAAAGTCCTCTCATTTCGTTCCTGCCATAGACACCACATAATATAGATAGGGATCATCTTCCACACTGCTTTAATCTGACTCGCCCCACGGATAGAATTCCAGCAAGCCAATACATCCACAACTGTTTCCGGCATAACCCACGCCATATCCATCCTTTTAAACACCTCGTCCCAAATAGACTTGGCTATCTCACAGTGTAAAAGTAGATGATTTACCGACTCACCCCTGCTTTTGCACATACAACACCAATCTGCAATAATTATCCTCCTCTTTCTTAGATTATATATAGTGAAGATCTTACCCAAAGACGTTGTCCACACAAAGAAAGAGGCTTTGGGAGGAGCCTTATGACGCCAAACCTTTCTCCAAGGAAACTGTATCTCTGGAACTTGTGTGAGAACCTTATAGAAAGAGTGAGCAGAGAATACCCCTTTCCCTGCAGGATGCCACCACAACTCATCTTCCTGCTGTATGTTCGGTCGAACAGAATATAAGAGGCTATAAAATTCTACAAAACTTACCATCTCCCAATCCTGTGCCGCTCGGTTGAAATTGATGTTCCCGTGAATGTTTCTACCTGAGACTGAGACTTCCATAACCTCCACCACTGTGGCATCTTTGTTACTTGCAATCAAGAAAAGAGACGGAAACAGATCTAGTAGAACACTGGTACTACACCATGCATCCTTCCAAAATCTGATCTTGACACCTGTCCCCAAGTGCAATCTAGTGTATCGATGGAAGACCTCCCATTCTCTTCTAATGTGTTTCCATAACCCCTTACCCGCTGTCCCTCTAACTTCTCTGGTACACCACCCCTCCCCTAGATCACCATATTTGCTTTCGATCACAGTCTTCCATAAGGCCTCTGGTTCCTTGGTATATCTCCACAACCATTTGCCAAGTAAAGCCCGATTAAAAACTCTCAAATTTCTGACACCCAAACCGCCATTGGAGATCGGCCGACATACCATCTCCCACTTAACTAAGTGGAAATTAAACTCATCTCCCAAGCCCCCCCACAGAAAGTCTCTCTGTAACTTCTCAAGTCGACCCGCCACACTTGCCGCTAAAGGGAATAAGGATAAAAAGTAGGTGGGAAGGTTGGAAAGTGTACTTTTGATTAAAGTAGTCCGACCCCCTTTCGACAAATACATTCTCTTCCATCCTGCTAATCTCCTCTCTACTTTTTCAATCACTGTATCCCATATCATACGAGACTTCGGTGCTATACCCAACGGCAATCCCAGGTAAGTCATAGGTAGAGACGCAATTTTACACCCCAGAATGCCCGTCAGATCCCTTATTTCTTGAACTTCTCCAATCGGTACCAACTCAGATTTATCATAATTCACTTTCAAGCCAGATACTGCTTCAAAACACGGCAGCAATGCCTTCACAGCCCTCAACTGAGCGTGATCAGCCTCACACATGATAAACGTATCATCTGCAAACAACAAATGAGAAACAATTGTAATACCCCTACTCGGTGATCCAATCTGGAAACCACTGATGGAACCAATAGTCACTAAGGCTGAGATCATCCTACTCAATGCCTCCATAACAATGACAAAAAGTAAAGGAGATAACGGATCTCCTTGTCTCAAGCCACGAGAGCTTGGGAAGAAACCCTCTGGGCTACCATTAATCAACACCGAGAACCGTACCGTAGAAATACACCATCTGATCCATGACCTCCACCTCTCACCAAACCCACACCTACCCAGTAAATAAAGAAGGAAATCCCAATTAACATGATCGTACGCCTTTTCCATATCTAATTTGCACATAATCCCTGCTTTGCCCATCTTCAATCTACTGTCGAAGCATTCATTAGCAATTAGAGCCGCATCAAAGATCTGTCTACCCTTAACAAAAGCATTCTGTGGTTTGGTAACAATCTTCCCCAATATCCCACTTAATCGATTTGCAAGCACTTTTGCAATGATCTTATAAGCACCATTCACTAAACTAATAGGCCGAAAATCTTTTAGGAATTAGTGCAAGAAAAGTAGTGTTAAGACTTTTCTCAAATTTTCCTAACAAGAAGAACTCTTGAAATACCTTCAAAAGATCCGCTTTAATCACCTCCCAACACTCTTGGAAAAAACCCATAGAGAAACCATCCGGTCTGGGAGCCTTATCTTTTGCCATCTTTCTTACCATTTCAAATACCTCTTCCTCTTCAAAAGCCCTCTCCAATCTGGTAACATCCCCTGGTTCAATAGTGTCAAAAGCCAATCCATCTAAAGTAGGCCTCCAACCCGCCTCCAACCCACCTCCTCCATGAGAAGCTTTTTAAAGAAAACAACCATATGGTCTTGGATAACCTCTTCTTCTCTATTCTCAACCCCTTCAATTCTCAGCACTTCAATGTTATTATTTCTTCTATGTGAGTTTGCAATTCTATGGAAAAACTTCGTACTCCGGTCCCCTTCCTTCAACCAAAGAGCTCTTGATTTTTGGCGCCATGGGATTTCTTCCTGTAAGATTAACCTCTCAAGATTAGCAACCAACAAAATTTTTTGTGCTTGTTCCTCTTCATTTAGGGTGAGTTTGGATGTTGAAGTGAGTTGAGTTGAGATAATAAAATATTGTTAGAATATTATTTTTTAATATTATTATTATTTTAAAATTTGAAAAAGTTGAATTGTTTATTATATTTTGTGTTGGGATTTGAAAAAATTGTAATGATGAGTTGAGATGAGTTGAGAGGAGTTTATGATCCAAACGAAGCCTTAGTGGCCTCCCTTCTTGTAGCCTTTCTAAATACTGAATTTCCATCAACTTGGAATTTTTGTTCTCCTCCACATTTCCAAAAGCTTGTTTATTCCACTCCTTTAGATCCCTTTTTAAGGCTTTCAATTTGTTTGCAAAAATGAAACTGGATGTACCTTCAAATTGATACGAAGTCCACCATCTTTTAACCCTTTCCACAAAACCTTCTGACTTCAACCACATATTTTCAAACTTAAAATACCTTCTGCTGTTACGAACACCTCCACAATCCAATAGAATAGGCCAATGGTCCGAAGTTATACGACTCAAACGCTTTTGCCATACATCCGGAAAATGGCTTTCAAACTCAGGAGAAATCAGAAAACGATTCAAGCGGGACCAAGTCTGATTATTTGACCAAGTAGCTGGACCCCCTGCTAATGGAAGATCTATCAAGTTCAAATCAAAGATAAACTCTGAGAACTCCAGGCTTGCTGGTCTCAATCTTCTACTTCCCAGACTTTCACTCTGGAAGCGCACCACATTGAAATCCCCCCCAATACACCAAGGGAGATCCCACCAACTTTGTACCCCTGCAAGTTCATCCCATAATATACTTCTATTGACATCTAAGTTAGGCCCATACACACCTGCAAATGCCCACAAGAAATCATCTGATACACATTTAAAAGAACAAGCTACCATATATCTCCCTATGTACTCCTCTACTTTCTCTACTACCCGTCTATCCCACATTACCACAACTCCTCCCGAAGCCCCTGAAGAGGCCAAATATACCCAATCCACATAAATATTACTCCATAAACTCCGAATAATCCTCCTACTAATCAACTTCAGCTTTGTCTCTTGTAAACATACTATGTCCGCTTTCCACTCACGGAGTAGACGTCGAATCCGAAGACGCTTCTCTACCTCGTTTAGACCCCGGACATTCCAAGATAAAATCTTGGGCTTCATTGGAGAACATTCAGCCCCTTCCCTTTTGCCTTATTCCTGCTAGAACTTGCTTCCGAGTTCATCGACCACATCAATTTTTTTAATTCCCGACTTTTCTTTGTGTTCCCCCTCTTTTCTTGATGGTGGCCAGCTTCCATAGCAGTTAACAAGGCTATAAACTGCTCCTCATACCCAACACACTCAATTCCCACAACATGTTGAATTTCTTTAGCTTTATGTATAACCCAATCTGATGCTTGATCTGGAAAATAATAATTTAATGGGGTAGGATTCCCCATCTTATTATTCTGGTTCTGAAATTCACTTCCCATTGAAAAATCCTCCAAACCACAGGGGATGAAAAGTTCATCTTCCACAGAATGCATGAAGTCATCCGAGTCTTCTTCAACCTCAGCCAACTCTAGGTCCTCTACTGAATTGTGAAATTACTTATTAAAAAGACTACCGAATCATGAAAGTGCCCTCAATAAAGATGATTTTAATTCTGGTTCATGCTTATTGTGTTACAGCTGGCCCTTTCTTCCCCCTCAATCTGTGCCCCTTCTGTTTTTAATTTGTTTAACTTCATATTACATATGACTTGTAGCTTTAAGGGTCCGCCATACGAGGCAGAAGTTATATGATTGAGACGACTTATGTTGTGTTACTATTTTTCTGATATACAACTCCCACCTGTTGGTGCAAAAATAGACGGTCACAAGGCCTAGTCAACACAATGAAGCAACAAATGATTGATAAGTTTGCCACTCTTCTTGCACATGCTACACCAGTCCATCCAAATAAGGTGCCCAAGGAAAGATTCTGACTATGGACAATATAAGGAGAAGACGTTTTATGGGGATGAATTGGTGTGGTGACACTATTGTCCATTTGTTATTTCATTGTGAGGTGGCTAGAGCCTTGTGAATATAGACATATGGAGGATGGCTCTAGTGTGTATGGAATAAATACTATGCCTGCAATTTCAAACACTGCAGGAGAATGCTACATGAGCTAAAAACCTCTATGCTCAACTCTTTGTATAAATGGTTAAGCGTCCACAATGAAACTTGCTTTTCTTCATTTGTAGATTTTCTAAATTCTTGTTCCCTTTCCCCTCAACTAGGTGTTCTCCTATGTATACTCCCAATGTACTTGGGCAGCATGCTTTGCGCTTTTTCTTTTATGAAATTGAGTGAGGTACTAATAAAAAAACGTTTTCAACCAAAAACCTCATGTATGATTTGATGAACATATCATCCTATTTTCTTCTATTCCTAACCCCATTATTAGTCAGTTACCTTAATGTCACTTCTTTGCACCTTCACTGTTCTGATTGCTTATGATTTTTTTTACAGAACTTCCACTTCGACTGGCTGACTTTGGGGTATTGCACCGCAATGAGGCCAGTGGCGCACTCACTGGATTAACTCGTGTCAGGAGATTTCAGCAGGTACCATTTTAGCTGTGGTTGTTAATGAACTGTTTTTATTTTTTGTGATTAAATGCTTCTGGCTGGTTGGATTTTTCTACCTTTCTTGTTCTATTTTTGTTAATTAGGTTCCCACACTAATCATAGAAGTCTCTCTCTCTCTCTCACACACACACACACACATTTTACTATGGGCTTGAAGTGCCTTGGTCCAACACAGTCAATCATTCAGGTGGACATTTTTATATTTTTAATCGTTTCTGAGGTGACTGGGAAAAGTTAACTTTGACTAAATTAGTTCAAATCTTCGTACAGGATGATGCTCATATCTTCTGCCGGGAGTCCCAGGTGAGTTGAATAATTGACTCATGATAGAACTGTTAATCTCTTTTTGCTTCCTATGCCTGTTATTTTAATGTGCTTCATTTGACAGATAAAAGAAGAAGTACGTGGTGTCTTAGACTTCATCAAACATGTCTATGATGTTTTTGGGTTCACTTTTGACTTGAAGCTATCCACGGTATGCTATTTGCTCATTTGTGCTAAAATTTTGTTCCGGTTGATTGACAATGTTTCTAACTTGAGTTTAATGAGGAAAAGCAATGAAAAAGTTAGAAAGTAGGAGTTTCTTGTTAACGAGTCTTTTCTCTAACTAGTAGCAATGAAATACATTTTCACTTTTGACTCGGTTGCGTATGGGTAATGAGGTATTCTTAGGTATTCTGGAGTTTCTTGTTAACGAGTCTATTCTCAAAAACTGTCCCTGGTGGGTACAATGTTGTTATTGATTTTGCTGAATAATATTAATTCTTTTTGTTAAAGACAACCATTTAAACCATAAACAATGATTTGTATAATCGAGATTACTTTTATGAACTTGTAAATCAACAAAAATTCTTTAAAACATAAGCCAGAGTATTCCTTCTTGTGTAATTGCAAATTTCTTCTCCCTATGGGGACAAATTCAATGGCTTCTTTAGGATATACATTGTTTGCTTGTGATGAATTTACAGGGAAACTTCAATAAAATTTCTGTTTACCTATCCAAAGGAATTAACTCTGGGAAATTAGATGTCAATTGTGTATCAAGGAAGGGTCCTTGCATTTCTGTGGAGAAGAACCGTTACTGTTGAACTTTTTTGTTGAATATCTCTTCTCTGTATGTCCTTTTGAATTTTTCTATGCCTGCAATTTCCCACTTTTGTTTTAGTTGGTCATTTCAAGACCTTGATCTTGAAGTTGCATATGCACAGTTCATTGTGTGTAATATAGCTTTTCTTTGTTTCTAGTTCTTTATGATGCCATATCTTTTAGGTGTCATCTGTTTCTGTTGAATATACACTTTCTCCCAAAACACACCCTTTTCCTCTTGGTGTGCATGGGAGTATATAGTGGAATGAATTTTTATAACATGTGACCCAATATCTCTGTTGGTACCAATATCGTAGAGGCCTGAGAAGTACTTAGGAGACTTGGCTACATGGGAGAGAGCAGAGGCTGCACTTGCAGAAGCATTGGATGAGTCTGGAAAGCCCTGGCAGGTAACCTTCTTACACTTCAACTGCACCTAAGCTTGAGCCATGCGTTAACTTCTGCTCCTATTGGGCTTTGAGCTTGGCCCAAACTGGATTTGAAACTTTGATCATACTGAAGTCAGCCTAAGCAATAGAAAATGTAACTGAAAAATACGGATCCATTTTATGTTTTTAACATTCCTACCAGCATTTTAATGAAATAAATGCTATGATACCCAAGCGTCAGAACTCTAATAATTATATAATGATTTGAGAGGGTCCTCTATCAATCAGATGGCTTGAACCCAACCAATTAGATGAAAAGGGACTAAATGCTTATAGTTCAATCAGTCTTTGTTTTTAGCAGTAGTCTATGTATTATCCCTGTTCTCTCAATGCTTATGTTATACAGATAAATGAAGGAGATGGTGCATTTTATGGACCAAAGATAGATATCAGTGTATCTGATGCATTGAATAGGAAATTTCAATGTGCAACATTACAGGTTTATAGTGTGCATTTTTGTATTTGTATTTTGTCTTTCACTACGTTTTCGTAGTGCAGAATTAGCACTTAATAGGTCGATGTCTGTGGTTGCAGCTGGATTTCCAGCTTCCCGCTCGTTTTGAATTGTATTACTCAGCAGAGGATGAAGCCAAGAGGGAGACCCCTGTTATGATACACAGAGCTGTTCTAGGATCTGTTGAGCGTATGTTTGCCATACTCTTGGAGCACTACAAAGGAAAATGGCCCTTCTGGCTTAGTCCACGCCAAGCTATTGTTTGCCCAGTGTCGGAGAAATCTCAGCCATACGCGCTAAAGGTCATTACTGTTATTAATTTTTGTGTTTTGTGTAAATATATGGCTGGAAACGAGCCCAAATTATGCTTAGTAGTTGGTAGCTCAAGCTATAATGTGATACCCCATATTGAACGAGTATAGGTGGTGAATCACTGAATGAGATCCCACATTGCTTGGGAGGGACAAGGCTCTTGCTCTTTATAATGATTCTAGTGGGCTCCAATTGTACCATTGACCAGTCCTTTTGGTGTATGACTAATATGTGGCTTGGGCCTCCCTTTGGGCGTTACATATAATCTTAGGCTGATCATTTTCTTAACAAGTGGATCACGTGTCAAATTTGAGGTGCTCAAACTTTTAGGTAAAAGTTATGGTCGAGTCAAGCAGTATGTTCGTGTATATGGGCTCACACCACAAACAAGCAGTAGGTTGCTGGAGTCTTTTTCTTTTTCTTTTTGCTGGAGATCTTGAGTGATTAAGCCTTTGTAATGAATTTTGTCTTTTAGCAGTTGTTATAGTTGCCGAATAATTTAATTCTTATAAGCATATTCCGGTGCATCTGCATATCACAGTGAAATAGCTGTCAGAAGTACTGGATACTTCATTTGATAGGGTTGTTAAGTTATGATTACCATTTCGAGTTGTGAATTATTTGAGGCTCTGTTCTGTTTTGCCAATGCTTTGTTATAGGTGCAAGATCAGATATTTAGAGCTGGTTATCATGTCGATGTTGACACTACCGATAGAAAGATCCAGAAAAAGGTTCATTCCTAACACCTGCCTCACATGTTTTGTTCATCTTTTACATACCCAAGAACTGTTTTTAATTATTTGGAACGAATACATGAAATGCCACAAGCAAAATCAATATTCTGGTCCTCAGGGGGTTTATGTAAAAGATTTGTCCATTTTTCACTCTTTCCCTTTTGAAACTCCTCTATTGTGGTTTTGAGCGCTCCCCCCCATCCAAAAAAAAAAAAAAAAAAAAAAAAAACGATTGTAGGAGAATCTGTTCAATTACTGATATTTTTAGCTTCCTGCAGATAAGAGAAGCTCAATTGGCACAGTACAACTTTATACTGGTTGTTGGGGAGGAGGAAGCCAACACTGGACAGGTTTCTACCTATCTACCATACTTGTGTAAAATTCCTATTTGTTGCAGTGTTCTTTATAGATAGTTAGTTCACTTACCATATAGATGCATGCATTTGCATTGCCGGAAACCAGCTCTCTTGTTTGAATTTTGGTGTACTCTTTTTGGTCTCTGGGTTTTTAGACGAACCATGTTATGTGTGAATGTGAAGTGTCCACGTTCTCTGAGTATTTGGCATGTGTGAATCTTGTTTTTAGGCGAATCTGGATAAATTAAAATAAATTGATATGTTAAAGAATTTTTTTTACCTAAATTTGCATTTAAATGAAAAAATAGGCATTTAAGAATTAATATAGGCTACTTTTAGGCTGACATGAATTTTTTGGATGAACTTCAATGAAAAAAAGATCTTGAAGCATGTAAGAATCCAATATTAATTCTTTGAGTCATAGAAAGAAGAAAAGCAGAAGAAAGTTGCTCGGATTCTATATTGTAAGCACCTTTGTATGTTTGGGAACTGGAGCAGTACAACTACCTTGGCTTTGTAATAAAATTTATTACTGGAAAAATAGTTTAGACATGCAAATCACAGTACTAGACGCCTGCAAATTGGTTCAATTATTCATGTGCGCATTTTTATGGAAGTATAATACAATTCAACTGTATTTTGATTACCATCAAACATAAGCATTAAATAGTTGTGAAAGAAATTTACTCAATTCCCTATTAAAAGAAGAAGATATGTAAAACTAAAGGCCGGGATGAGGGTTCTCGGTTTTTATAGAATTGTTTTTCTTTTTCTCTGCCATTGCATAAGCTATATTGTGGCAAGAGTTAGCCCACAATGAACAATACTGACATAGGTTACATTACTCTCTCTCTCTCTCTCTCTCTCTCTCATACACACACACAAGAATGTATGTATGTATTTATTATGTGTAAAGCAATATTTTTAGATAAATAATCCTTGATTTCTTATGGTTCCAGGTGAGTGTACGAGTCAGAGACAAGGCAGATCATTCAGTAATGAGCATTGAGAGCCTTCTGAAGCACTTTGAGGGAGAAATTGCAGCATTCCATTAGATTTTTGTTTTCATAAAGTTATTAACAGGTGCATCTCATTTCATTCATATGATCTGAATGTTAGCACGCACGCTCTTGTACTTTGATTTACTGTAGCGTCAATTCTTCTTTCGTGCTTTATTCTCCCAATTAAAGGTCTACATTTTTTTTTTCCCTCTATACAAAGTGAGAACCTTCGTGGGACTATAGAAAAAGGATGTGCACTTTCTACTGTCGTGCTTGTGGTTTTTGCTTGTGGCTGTATGCTATTTTGTTTCTCGTGCCAACGAGTATTACTAGCTCAGCTATGGGGTTTTGGAATGGAAAGGAGAAATCCGTTAGAAGTGGAACGGAAAAACTTGTTGGATAATGAACGCTTAACCATCTCTGGTCATATCAGTTTTCCAGATTTGATTTTTTCTTCCCTTTGCAATGCTGGCGAGAGTAACAACTCTAAACGAAGGACAGAACATTAACGGAGTACGAGAAATGCTCGTTTGGACACTGGGGACTCCTAACTCCTAACGTGAAAAGTGTTTTTAATATGGAAAAATTTAATTGTAACCAATTCTGTTTACTAATATGTTTATTCATTCAATATGATTATTAAAAATAGTGCTAATTTAAATTTAGAATATGAAGGCAAACATTACAAAAACTCATTTAATATTCATATAAACAGTAAAAAAAAGAAAAAAAACTATTAACGTGAGGGATATATGTACACAGATCCCGGGACCCGGCACTGCCTTTGATGAATTACCCACCTTGTTGGCTCCTCAAGTAAATGTAAAAAATAGCAATTTTCTGACTCTTTTAACTCTTGTAGTAATTACAGCAAAAGCATTTCCCAATGTGTTTGGTGATTGAGAAAATGTATTTGTAATTGTGAATTGTGTAATTGTCGCATAATCGTTTTGAAAAAAATAAATAAAATATGAGACCCACATGAAAAATTATTTTTTTTAATAGTGGATCACACTCTTTTACAAAGTGATTACGCAACAGTTACATATTTCATGATTATATGTAGAATTACTCTCGGTGATTACAGCTACTAGCTAGAAGTGCATTCCGGCTCGGCAAGAGTAAAATTTGGCTGAAATGCTTTTGTTTAAGCCTTTAAAATCCCCGACATTAGTTTGTTTACTATGTTTAGGTTTTTCAATTGAGAAATGATATTTGTAATTATAAAGTGCGTAAGTGTCTCGTACTTCTTTTGAAAAAAAATGAGTAAATATGAAATTCACGTAAAAAATTAATTTTTTAATAATAGATCTTACTATTTTTTAAAAAGAGTGCCTTGCGTTTATACAAAACTGTATCTACTAGCATTACTCGTATTAGTGTCTTCATGTTAGGTGTGGGATAAGTGAGAGAATAATCTCTTGAAGTCCATCGCTTTCCTGATAAAAATATGAAACAATCCTTAATGTGTTTTTACACAGTTTTATTTTAATTTTTTCATGAACAACCTAGCTAGATAAAAGAGATTGCTCGTTAATGGAACTTATGCGGCATGAATCCGATCGAAGAGCATGCATCTTGTTCAGTGAGATTTGGACTTGCAATGTAATCTTATCCCCAAAGGAGGGTAAAATCCCTTCTATTTTGTAAGCTGGAAAAGATAGAAAATGATGTAGATCCCAGGTTCGCAGTTGCAAGGAATTTGTATTTATTACTTTCAATAATAATAGCTAGCTAGCCTTGTCAGTGAAGAAAAGAAAAGGCCAGGGAAGAAGTACCTTCGTCCCTTGTATACGGACGTACGTCCCCTTCTTCCAACTAAATCAGTTTCAGTTTTTTGTTAATTAGGTGCTTCATAGTTTAACTAGCTACTTTAGTTATACACAGTACTTAAGTAGCTCTATGATCTATCTCCCCTCCATCCCCCTCTCTCTCTGTGCACATACACACAAAACATGCAAACTGCACAGACACACAAATGCTATAGAAATATGTAATGCTCATTCACAAGAACTGGAAGACTCTTCGAACTACATATCATACTAGCTAGGTTGGACTTAAGTGTTGTGCATTCACAATAACGAGCTGGAAAGCTGAAGGCTAAAGCCTGGCCTAGTTGAGACACCCAACAACAATACTGAAACCAAAAAGATAGCTTGCTGAAAAGCGTTAGAAATTAATCAAGCCCCTCATTCCTAAATAATCTAAGAAAATCATTATGTGGTACCAGTCTTAAAATCCAATGTTATTGTTGTTGGGTCCGCTGCTTGTTACATTCTGATCTTGGTTCTGATAGAAATTCTGTTGTCGACGATAGGCCGCCGCTATGGAACTGCTGCTATCACCCACTTCTAGTTCGGGCCTATATACTTCCTCATCAATCTCCTCCTTGGCCACTTTTTCCATTCCAATAAATCCCAATGGCCTCTGAGATGACATAAACTGTGACTGTGGCGGTGCAGTGGGCGGCACAACTGAGGGAAGCTTTGAGAGAAGGGCTTCGAGGCTGCTCATGGAAGGCGTTATTTTCAAAGGCTGGTTGTATTGGTCATAGAATTCAGTTGGGGGTGCAAGAGTGCCTTGGAAGTGCCATGTTTCCGGGGTGCTGTATCCATCGAGTTTGAAGGGGAATGCGGAGGAAGATGGATGGGGTAAAAGCACGCCCGGAATGCTTTCAATGTAGCTGAATTTCTTTCTTAGTAGAACTACGTAGCTTAGGTCTTCAATCACCTTCAATATATACCAAGAACGAAAAATGAAAAAAAAAGAAGGAAAAAGCTTGAAGGACATGGTACTTTAGTAACTTAAAAAAACTGAAAGGCAGTTCACACAGAGAGAGAGAGAGAGAGAGAGAGAGAGAGAGGACCTTGTGGATGGCTCCTAACTGAATAACACCTTCTCTAACTGCAATCAGCGCTATGGTCTGCAGGATAATTGAATCAAACCAAGAAAGTAGGTCTACCTAAAATTTTCGGAGACTTGTCGGTTTTTAATGTAATACCTTTATACCGGACTGGAACTGGGCTTCCCATGTCCTAGGGTGCTATAGAAATCGAAAATAAAACAAACATATTCAGTTGGAGAAGACATATTTTATGTTTAAGAACCATGAAACCATAAGTTAATTTAAGTAAACATTTTCTGATTTTTATTAATTTTTTTCTTGCAAGCAAGTATATATAACATGAAATCACAAACTTGTGCCGTTCTAAGGATAAGCATGCTTACCGAATCGGCTGAGTTGTGCCATGCTGACAAGAGATTGAGTTCTTGGTCATTTGGTTCTTTGTATATCCACTTATGACTGTGATCTGCAGCCACTTTTCCTATCAAACTGCTCCATGGAACCAAATTAACTTGCCTTCTTTCTAAGAGATGTATACGGCTAATTGATTCCAATCACAAAAGACCATGAGAAAATAAATTAAGAAAATTTATAGTTGTCGCTTACCCTTCTCCATAGTTGTAGATCTCATGGGACATCTTGAAAAAGAGCTCTGGTTGCAGCCCTTGGTAGTGTCGAAACTCACAGTTGCCATAAACGGATGAGCCAGGACAATCGCCCGAATTTGTCTCAGCCGCTGATGAGGCAGGAAAATTGCAGAAACCATCTTCCCAGACCAATATCCTGACAGGTAAATCAATTATGTACGATGATACCAAAGAATATGCACTACGAATGGCTAATAAATACACCAGTTTTACTTGGAAACTCAAAAGGAAATACCAGTTTCTTCTGTTCCCTCTTGACCTGTCGTATGCTCCTTGACCATCCCATCTGTTGTAAAAGCAATAGCATGACATTTAGAAAGACTGGAATAAGGAGTATCATTGTTCTGTAAATGTAATGGACTAATATGGGTATGAATGCATGCAAATATTTTGTTCTTTCTTGGTGAAATCTTTGTTTTTTGCTCACTTGGGTGGGGGGTAATTTCTGGGTAGGATCCTCCAGAAGACTGCATAAACCCACTGAGAATTTTCATGAATGCACAGACTTCGTAGGGTGTGTTGAAGGAGATGAGTGACAGCTAATGAACTGAGATGTTCTTCCATCGATCGACTCCTCACACTAATACTCACTTTCCTCTATTCCTCTCTGCTCCTCTATCAATCTCTATATATCTTCAAGGAGAAGAGATAGAAACCTAAACATCCTACTCCTTTATATATACCTGCCAACTAGGAATTTTATTTCCTTCGCGTACCATCCAGTAAATTGCTCGACTTTTAACCCCCGTTCCCCCCCCCCCCCCCGCGGGCTCCCCCCTCCCCGCCCACCTCTCTCTCTTCCCCCGTGTTATACCGTACGCGTTTTGAAGTATCACCATTTTCTTTTCAACTCAATCACTAAGACACTAACTACTATTTAAGATTTGTTATCACAAATATAATTAAGGATGCTGTAGATCAAGAATATCACTCAAATTTATTTATTTTATCACGCTCCACACTTTTATTTTTCTTTTCCGACTCCCAACAGTCTCATTTTCAACCTCCATTAATCAAGATCAGTCTTCAATGGTGTACTACTTCTCTTCCCTCCGACTCCCATACCAATTCTGAATTATCAGAGATAGAGGAACAAACCCTTTTTTTTTTCTCAGACTACATCATGATCAGTGTTGATCAGCTCCCTCCATTTCTTTGATCCGTATATATACATGAGCCAGCTCCTTCCTCTGTACTTTTTTCCTCATTTCTTTTTTTTTTTCAATTCTCACAAATGGGATTTCTGACACGCTTATAAGGTATCACCATTCATTATTCAGTCCTAGGAAAACTTATTTACTGCCGCTTTGATTTATTCTACCAAATATAAAGAACAAACATTAATATAGCCATCAGTTTTGGGCAGATCATCATGTTTAAATCTGTACCTACGTACAAGAGACAAGAGGAGAAACATTTTACCAGGGATGAAATCCGTACGTGGCAGTTTACTAGAATCCACTTGTCCAAAAAATGTCGCGTTCTAAACAATTGCTTTAATTAATTAATTAGTAACCGAATAGAAGTTAATATATAGAAATGCATGCATTTAGCTGTTACTAATAAGATCTGCTAAAACTGCATGAATATATATATATATATATATATATATATATATATATTTATATAAACATTGATGGACTTACGAGGTAGCTAACTTAGAGACCGTACATGTGTTTCATTTCTAGACTAACCAATTAATGCGGCTGATTGCTAGCTGCAGGGTTTATTATAAAAAAGCATTCGAAGCTTTGTTAGGTTTGGATTCAACAGTCACTCTAATTTATTTTATCTCAATATTATAATTTTTTTTAAATTTTCATATAAAATTATATAATAAATAATTCAATTTTTTCAAATCCTAAAACAATAATAATATTAAAAAATAAAATTTTATTTAACTTTCATCTAAAATCATTTCATCTCACTATTCAAACCTCAACTAAAAGTTTGTGCATGCATAGTAAAAGTAAAGAAAAAAAGATCGAGGAGAATTAGAAAAGCAAAAAAGCCAAAATCGTTTTAAATACAAAATCAAAAGAGTTAATTTATGTAAATGGATGCCTTCAAGTGTAAGTGTAAGTCCAACTGTAATGCATTTTGTTTTAAAGTGCTAATAATGTTATGGGCACAGGGCCTGGTGCACCATAATTCAATATCGTTGGCTGTAAAAAGGACGAAAAAAATAGATAATATACTGAATATGCCGGATTAATGGAGACACACACACACACACATACGGAAAGTTTGTATCACTAGCTATCAGCAAGGACCCCATGCCAATAGAAGAGCAGTTAATTAAATTACAAGAACCACATGATTCTTTCTGGTTCGTGGAACGATATGATGCTAGCTAGCTACTACGTACTGATCATCATCTGATCTCTGAGTAACCAGTGATGGATGATCTCGATCAGGGGTTGTGGCCCCCTTAATTGGAATATTGGTTATTCTATAATTAAGCATGCACTTCTGGTAAGAAAATTAAGAGCTTAATGTCACTATTTAGATATTTAAACGTAATATCGTCTGTAGGAGTACCGCATCTTATACATGACAAACTTACACCACCTTTAACCTACACACTCAATATAATCATCTGCACATGATAAAACCTAATGTATACTTTTATTAATTCTCATTTTGAGAAGAACTAAAGGAGCTAAATATATAACATGCATGTAGTTTGGGTTTTGAGGCTCTCTCTCTCTCTGAGTTCAATGATGACTGGAGGAAATTTTAGTGCATTCATTTCCCCACCCTGACATCGAGAGGTTTGACAGATCGATCATCATATATAGTCTCTTTCTTTGACCGTCTGATAACACAAAAACTGTCCTCTCATTATCAAATGTAATAAATGAATTTATTTTCAATGTACACACCGGCATTTGCCACCTTCATTTTGTTTTTGCATTCGTCTTTTAGTGTTTTTTGTTTTTTTTTTTTTTCTTGTGACAGACATTGCCGCTCATTATTTTCTCTTTGGCATCTTTTGAGGGCAACCCCATTTGTCTCTCTGGCCGTGTGAGAGAGAGGTAAAGAGGGGATCATAAATGGGTCTGTTAATTTACATGAAAATGTTTATGGTGCATGTCTGTACTCTTCCTAAGGCAGAGTAAAAGTGTAAAAGAATAAGTTGGGGACAAAATCTGATGGTGGTGACGTAAGCAGAATGAAAGTGTTTGGAGCTACAATTGGAAGAGGTTTGGATTTTATTGATGGTGGTAATGCATTGTAGCTAGCAGCAGTGAACATTTTATATTGGTTTTTTTGGTATTTTCAAATAACTCTCCCAAGATTTTTATATTTCTGATGGAATTGAGATCAGGTGGTATGGGAGGAAAGAATGGCTCAAGAGTCTTAATTGGTCAAGATAATAGGTGTTGACTAGCTCGTCATGCCCCATCCTTTTTTTTGGAAGTGGAATCTCTGCTCTTCCCATCTTTTCCAATGCCCCAATTGATATATAAAAATGTTCAATCCAAGAAAGAACCAAAAGAATTGGTTCAAAAAGTATGTCTGTAAGCTGATACGTGCCTTTAAATTTAAGAGATCAGTACAATCATACGATAAATCACATGAGCATGTACTAGTTAAAGCATGCATGCAGGCAAATGATCATCGATCTCCATCTCCACCACTCCACAAATATAGCATAATATTTTAGGAAAAATTGAAGTTGGTAGCTATAGCTAGGGATCAGGGGATCAGCAAAAGAATGGTAGACGTACAAGTGTAGCTAATTTAATATTGGTTTGGAATGTTTGAAATTGTATTATATATATATATATATGTGTGTGTGTGCGCGCGCGAGCGCGCGCGCATGAGAGGTAGGGTTAGATTGCGGTTTTTGTCTTAAATAAACCGAAACAGAAACTACGTACAGCTCAGTTACCTGGTTTTGTTATAAGTGGTTACTGATTAGGTGGTATCTGTGATGTCCGAAGTTCTAAATTTCAGTGTTTCTTGGAGTGATGAAATATCTTACCCACATAACAAACTCATTTGTTTTCACATCGATCGATATTAATTGGGATCCACATTTCCCAACGTCGACTAGTACTTTTGTTCTTCGTATATATATATAGTAGTGATCGACTTTCTACTTATATATATATATACATATATCAAATTTTCTTCAGTGTATGTCTTCGACCGATGTATTTTTTATATTCCCTTATTCATCATGTATGAATGCATAATAATGCATCTTGATCCATGTCATGGAATTATACATGATGCAGGTATAACCAATATACTTCCGGTCTAAGAACCTCACCCGGCATATATATATATGGCTAACATATATATTTGAAAAACAAATGGTTTGCTTTTATGTTTGGCCCTAGTTATCAGCTTCCATGGCTTCATAGATATGATTGAAAAGTAAAGGTAAAAATGGTTTGGTTTTCCACACCGACCAGAAATATTGTATTCCAATACATTAATATAGCTGTAGGCTATCTACACTGTTAAGGAAATATACATGAAATGTAAGAATATGCAGAATATAAATTATAGATTTACAGCAGATTTACACCATTATATCCTAAGGATTAATTTAATTGCAGTCAACTATCCTTCTAGAGTCTTGATATGTGCTATCATTCTTCCCATCTTGGTCATGCCGAGATTGAGCTAACTTGCCATTTGTGGTACATTGAAATAGGACCGAATCATATATGTTAACATCCTCCCGCAAGCTAATGGGTGTGGGACAAACCTTTAGCTTGTCCCGCAAAAGAAGAAACCAAGAAGATGTTAAGCCTTTGGTGAAGATATCTGCAATTTGCTGAGCTGTAGGAAGATATTGAATGAGAATATCCTTCTACACTACTTTGTCCTGAATAAAATGATAATCGACTTCCACATGCTTGGTACGAGCACGAAAAACTGGGTTTGAAGCAAGGGATATGGCTTCGATGTTGTCAAACCACAGAGTAGGTGTGTTATTAAGTGGAATATGAAGGTCTTGGAAAAGCATCCTGAGCCAAAAGAGTTCAGCTGTGGCAAGAGCAAGAGAGATATATTCAGCTTCAGTGCTGGATTTTGACACCACATGTTGCTTTTTGACAGTCCAGCTAATGAGACAAGGACCAAGGAAGATGGCATAACCTGTAGTTGACCTTTGATCATTTGGATTACCAGCCCAGTCTGAGTCAGTGTAGGCATTGAGATGTAGTGAACCTTGGCTGAAGGGCAAGCCTTGATTGATGGTACCTTTAAGGTATTAGAGGACTCTTTTGGCTGCTGCCTAGTGAGTGGTGGTCGGATTATGCATAAATTAACATAATTGGTTTGACAGAGAATGCAATATCAAGCCTAGTTAAGACACAAAATATTGCAAATCTCCAACCAAGTATCTATATTCAGTTGCATTATCCAAAGGGTCTCCATCATGTTGGGACAACTTGGTTTCAGCAGGAAGTGGAGTTTTTGCTGGTCTGGCTCCAACCATCCTAGCTCAATCAAGTATCCCAGTGACATACTTGGATTGTGAGAGATGGATTTCTGCTGTTGTACTCTGAACTTGAATGCCCAAAATGAAATGCAAAGCCCCAAGGTCTTTCATGGCAAAGCTTTGCTTCAGACATGAAACAAGAACTAGTGTAATGGCAGATAGACTATTCTCATTAACAATTATATCATCAACATAGATTAAGAAGAACAAGTGGATATCTGACTTGTGAAAAATGAAAACAAAATAGTCAACTGTAGATTCAACAAACCCGAGGCCAAGAAGAGTGCTTGCTAGCTTGTTAAATTAGGCTCGAGGGGCTTGTTTTAGCCTATAGATTGCCCTTTGCAACTTACAAACATGCGTGGGATGTTTTTTGTCAATAAATCCCGGGGGCTGCTCCATCATTGGATGTGAGGTTTGGACATTTTGTGAGGATGATCGAAGAGCTTCTACTTGTGAATGATTGGTGTGACTAGGTACTTGATTCTGGTCATTGGATGGTGACTCTATAACAGGAAGGTCAGAATCATTTGGAAGGTCAGACTCAGGAAGTTTGTTTCTAGTGTCAATAGAGCTGGAACTAGCAGGGGAATTGGTACTAGGTTCTGTAGGACTAGAAAAAGTAGATTCTTGATAAAGATATGGATTGAGAGTCACCACCTGTGAAGAGTTTTCTGCTAGTGAACCAGAGGCTGCTGCAGAGGGCCTGGCAGAAAATGGAGACCAATCTTGAGCAGGGAATGAGCTTTCATAAAAAACATGTTTACTAAGAATGATTTTTCGGGTGGCAGGATCAAGACATCTATACCCTCTTTAGTTGGAACAGTAGCCTAAAAATATACACTTTTTGGATCTAAACATTAGCTTATGATGATTGTATGGTCGAATGAGAGAAAAACAGGCACACCCAAAAACTTTAAGAGAGATATAGTCAGGTTGCTTGTGAAGTAGTTTGAAGTAAGGAGATTGATGTTTCAAGACTGCATTGGGAAAACGATTGATAAGGTATACAACAATATTGAAAGCATCAACCTAGTAGTCTAAATGTAGCTTGGACTGATAAATCAAGGCCATACCAGTTTCTACTATGTGTATATGCTTCATTTCTGCTAAACCAGTCTGTTGGGCAGTGTAAGGACATGACAGTCTATGTATAATGACATTTGATTCAAGAAAATGATTGAATCTGTTGGAAATGAACTCACCACCTCCATCTGAATGAAAGACTTTGATTTTCTTAGAAAAAAGGTTCTCAACCATGCATGTGAACTTTATGAAACATTCAAAAGTTTCAGACTTGGACTGCAAAGGATAAACCCATGTGAATCGAGATAAATTATCAATAAAAGTCACATAGTAGTTGTAACCGTTGTTTGAGACAATAGGTGAACTCCAAAGGTCTAAATATATTATTTCGAGTGGTTCAAAGGTTATATTAAGAGACTCATAAAAGGTAAAGCTTTAGACTTTGCTAATTGACACGGTTCACACAATGAGCCATGCTAAGTGGACCTAGTAACAAGAAGTTGAACTAAAGACTTAATTTTGTCAAAGACAATAGTGGCTGGATGACCAAGCCTTCGGTGCCAAGTGACAGGGTCTGCAGTGACTCCAATGAAGGCAGTGATCTTCTTGGTTTTATTCATGGCATTGGAGAAAAAGATTGGATAGAGTCCATTTTTACTTGCCGCAAGTTGAGCAGGTGGGTGCTTACCTTGGTAAACAAAGTTCATGCGTTGGTAGCAGTCCAAGGCTTGATGGCCTATCTTGCCACAATTTTGGCATGGAACCCTGCTGGAGTCAGCTTGGAATGGGTTTTGTTGTTTCTGTCTCGTTTTTTATTTGGCTTGTAATTACCTTTGTTCTATCCAAATGATTTGTCTTTGCTATTGTGGTTTGTTCATGAGGATTTTGGCTTGTGAGAGTATAGAGCAAAGCTTCCAGAGTCACCAACAAATTGATGTTGGTTGCCAAGTAATGTCTTAAAGTTCAAAACCTCAGCTTGAAAATCCTGAAAAGTCATAGGAATGTCACGAGTAGCAAAGTTATATGATGTGATGAATGCAGTGTATGCTAGATTTAATTCCCCCAAGATGTAGGAGACGAGATCATCATCTTCTACTGGTTTGCCTACAACCATTAGTTGGTCTCCCTAGGACTTGGCATGCCCAAGATACTCTTTACAAGTCTGAGATCCCTGCTGCAAGGACTACAACTGACGCTTTCAATAAGCCACACGAGAACAAGATTGAGATGCAAATCTCGCTGCTAGAGATGTCCACAATTGTCTAGAGGTATTCAGTCAATATATTAAGGATAGAATTGTTTCAGACAAAGTGGTGGTAAACCAGCCAAGAAAGTACTGGTCTTTCTTTTGCCACATAGGTAATCGGGATTTATTACAGTGGTTGCTTTTCCTGTTTAATCAATAAGAAACTGGTATGGGCATGACTCTGTGCCATCTACAACACCCATTAGATCATGGCTTCTGAGAATAGGAAGGAACTGGGGAACCTAGCTCAAATAGTTTGAACCATCTAGTTTGGTGAGATGTGGTGAGTGATGCTAGGTAAGGTGAAGGTGTTGAAAGTTGGTGCAGTAGGTATGGCGTGGGAAGATGGTTCCATGTTCAAAGCAAGATCAAAGGAGTTTTCCTATGAAAGCTCTGATACCATGAAATGTAAATGGTAAAAATGGTTTGGTTTTCCACACCAATTAGAATTGTATTCCAACACATTAATATAGCTATAGGCTATGTGCACTGTTAAGGAAATATACATGAAAGGTAAGAATGTAGAATTATGAAGAACAAAGAGAAACAAAATTTTGGCAATATGGTGACACTCCCGTGAGGGTATTTGGCCCACAAGTTGGTGATGAATAAAAGGAATTGAGTGAGTGCAATTGTGCACTAATGACCCTATTTATAGGCCATCATGCATGGTTGGCAAAGGACACAATCATTGGTAACTCAATAGTTGGCAAATGACACAACTTTAAGAAGTGACACAACTTTTGGACTAAATTAAAAGGTTGTTTCTTTTGACACTTCCTTAACCATCACTCCCCATAGGAACCATCACCATGGAGTGTGTGTCATTCCAAGGGTTACACCGTTTGATGATCACACTCTTAGAATTACATCTCTCACTTGATCAAATGAAACAATTATGATCCAGTTGAGTATTTTACCTTGGTACTAATATAAGTTTTCCACTACTCAACTTTCATCTGCATACTCTTGCAGATCGGTGTCAAAACATGACAAGTCTCTTTGTGCGCACGCTTTTGTCATTACCTTATCTGACTACACCTTCCACTATATGTGCTCCCACTGACCACATATAAATGGTGAATTCATTTCACAAAATAATAATAATAATAATAATTAACGACATCAATTCTTTGTAACTAGATCAATAATAGACATCCTTGTCACAATTGACGACTTCAACTGAATACATAACATATGTATGACTCTGCGCTAAATTTTCGTTAAGTACTTCATTTAGAGGTAATTCTTGAGATTTTTTCTAATCACCTTATCAGCGACTTTACAAATGATCGACCAATTATTTGGTTAATCAACCTGCACTGAAATTTTATGAAGTACTTACCCTAAGTTCATTCCTGAGATTTTTCTTAACTACCTTATCAGTGACTTTATAAATGATTAAAATTTTTATTTGGGTATCACCATAACTCCAATTTTCTAGGAGTCTCCAGAATTTCCTGAGTTATACATGTCTACCATGAGGTTTCTTCACCTAGGTTTCTCTCAATCCCATTCTAGTCACATATTTTCTGAATTTCTTTAGAGATAATCCTTTGGTCATCGAATCTGCTACCATCTCGGTCGAGAAATAAAATTAACATTGACCTCACATCTTTCCACTATATCTAAAATATAGTGACAATGCACATCAATATGTTTTCCCTTGAAACTTTCTGTTTCACTTTTTGTCAATGAGATGATGGACTGATTATCACAAAACATATTGATTGGTTATGTAGATGTACCCAAATTCAATCTTTCAATAAGCGTTTCATCCACACCACATTACTCACTACAGTACTACAAGCAATATATTTTGCTTCCATAGTAGACTTAACAACATAACCCTATTTCTTACTCAACCAAGAAACTGTTGTTCCACCAAATAGAAATATATATCCAGTTGTAGATTTTCTATCATCTACATCACTTCCAAAATTAGCATTACTATAATCAATTAATTCTAGATCACTGATCCTAAAGCATGATTTCAAATTTTTGGTACCTTGTAAATACCCTAATATACGCTTAACTGTTTGCCAATGTTCCTTACTTGGATTTGATTGATATCTACTTACAAATCCTACTGCATGAAAAATATCTGGTCTTATATTTGTCATTGCATACATGAGGCTTCTCACAGCTTGAGCATAGAGAATTTTAAGCATTTCGCTTATTTCCTCATCTTTTAGGCACATACTTTTATTTAAAGTATGACTTTTGCAAACAGATGTACTTAATGATTTACAATTTTTCATACCAAATCTTTTAAGTATTTTTTCTATATATTTTTCTTGATCTAAATACAACATCTTTGAATTTCTTTCTCCAAATATTCTTATACCAAGAACATATGTTGCTTCACTCATGTCTTTCATTTTTAAATTTATATTTCCAGAACTCTTTTGTTTCATTCATTATACAGTTACTTGCTAGTAATATATCATCAACATATAATGATACTAATGTTAATTATCATTCTTCCATATGTATACACAATGATCTAGTGGACTCATTTCATATTCCATTTCCAAAATGGCTTGTGAAACTTCAAGTACCACTATTTTGAAGATTGCTTAAGACCATATAGTGACTTCTTCAAACTGTAGACTTTCTCTTCATGTCCTTTAATTTGGAATCATGTTGGTTGAATCATAAAAATATTCTCTTTTAATTCACCACTAAGAAAAGCTGTATTTACATCTAATTGATGTAATTCCAAATTGTGATCCTTACAGATGTGAACTTTGCCATAGGCGAATACATATCCAAAAAGTCTACACCTGGTTCTTGAGTATATCTCTTTGCTACTAACCTTGCTTTATATCTTTCCAAACTATCATCAATTTTAAATTTTCTTCTGAGAACCAATTTACAATCAATAAATTTCTATCTTTTGGAAGATTTGTTAACTCCCAAACATTATTTATGTTTATCGATTCTATTTCATCTTTCGTGGCCTCAAGCTATTTATCTTAATCGATACTATTGATTGCGTCAGAAAAATTTTAAGGATCATTTTCTAAATTTTTTAAACTGGTATTTAGTGCATAATGATCTTGAAATAATATCGATGGTCATCTGGTTCTTTTACTCCCACTGTCTCCAACATCAACACCTAAAGATTGATTTTCATCTGACTTTCTTTCATTTTTATTATTCTGTATCTCAATAATATCAGAATTTTCATTGTCAAGCTCTGTGGAGATCTGTTGATTTTTTAAATCATTTAATAAATCTATCTGATAAACTGGAGTAATAAGGTTTGTATTTTTCAAGAAAATGACATCTATACTTTCTATCAATCCTCTTTCAAAATGATAAAATTTGTAGCCACTTCTATTTTCTACATACCCAATAAACCTGCATTTTCAGGTTTTTCTTTTCAATTTATTCCTTAATGGCCTTGGGATAAGCACTTGTGCCTTACAACCCCACACTTTGAGTTTACTTAAGTCTGGTTTATGTTCCGTCCATATCTTGTAAGGTGTAAGAGGTTTTGCTTTGGTTTTAACTCTATTTAATATATATGCCACAGTCGATAACGCTTCACTCCAAAATGTGTTGGTAGATCAGATTATGCCATCATCGATCTCGTCATATCCAATAGAGTTTTATTTCTTCTTTCAGCAATGTCATTTTGTTAAAGTTTATATGACATAGTATAAATGTGTCGTATACCATTCAATTTGCAAAAATCATCCAAAGCTTCAAACTCACATCCTCTATCACTATTCAAACCTTTAATGGGTTTTCTCAACTGGGTTTCTACTTCTACTTTATATTCTTTAAATTTCTCAATTATCTCAGATTTATGTTTGAATAAATATATATGGCCATATCTTGAATAGTCATCGGTTAAAATAATAAAATACTCCATTCCTCTATGGGTTTTAATTCTAAAAGGTCCACAAATATCAGAATGTATAATTTCAAGTAAGTTTGTGGATTTCCAATGTTTTGAAAAAGATTTACTACTCATTTTTCCTTTGATACATGGTTCACATATATCAAAATTTTCTGAGTTTATTTGTGGTATTAATCCACTTTTACACATTCTAATTGTAACACCCGGACCCAAAATTGGTATAGTTGGACTTTTAGATTTTTATTTATTTATTTATTGGAGCATGATTTTTGTAAGTTCTTAATTTACGAATTTGAGTAGCGTTTTGTTTTTCTTTTAAATTGGAGATCTTGGCCGTTTATTTTTATTTTTTCCGCATGTTTCATTTTAATTCCTTCTCTTTCGGTCTTAATCTCTTATTTCCCGTAAGTTTTTTTTTCTCTTTTCGTTCACGTCGTGCATGCTCACACAACTCATCCTCATCCACTCACACGTCTCCTCCTCTAGGGATTGCTCATCACATATTTATTCACACGTCTCTCATCCCTCGTGCATCTTGAGATTTATTCACACGTCTTCTGTTTCTGTTTCTGTTCCATTCTCACCTCACCACGGGTGTAAAACTGTGGCCTCTGTTCGGGTTGGTACCAAATTTTATGTTTCTGGTGCGCCCACTTTGGAAACAAAGTGCTTTTCTGCGTGGTCTTTTCTATGTGCACACTCGGGGCTCCGAGAATGAATAAGGGGAAGATTCACATTCTGTTTCTGCTCGGTTAGCTACCGGAGTTTGCACAACCCCACCACGGGAGTTAAACATGGTATTTGTTCTGATAGACAAGATAAGATGTGATGTTTCAGTTTATGCTATGCCAAAGGGATTTTGTTTATGAATATTTTCGAACTTTCGCTCTGATATTTTTGATAACATGTTCTGACGCTGCATTTTGAAAACATTATTCTGATTTTGCATTCAGAAAGAAAATATTTTGTTATGTATTCTGATTTCTGTAAATGCTCATGTTTACACACTAGTATATGTCCTCTGCTTACTGAGTTGTTGATAACTCACCCCTTATCTCTATATTTTTTTCAGATAATTTTGATGATTTAGCTGGAGAACAAGAGTAGAAAGTTTAGCAAGGTGTGATGATCGTAGTGGAATAAGTGCCTGATGGTACAAATGGGTCGTAGTTAGTAAACTGATTTATTTTTCGAGTATTTGATTTGATGAGTTGATGATGCTTTCGAGTTTTTGGAGAATTTCTAATTTATGTTATTGGGGATTTCTTTATTGTCGCCATAGAGGAACTTAGATTTTTTGTTTGATTAAGTGGATTAATATTTTATGGAATTTTTGGATTTTATAGTTGTGTTATTTAAGTAAATTTTAAGTATTAAGAGCTAACTCTCCGGACCTTCGGGATTGGAGCGTTACAGTTGGTATCAGAGCCAGGTTTGAATTCTGCATACTATAAACCTTGGAGGTTTAGATATCTGTGGGATTAGGAAGAAATTTCAGATTTGAGGTTTAGAATTTTTTAAAAGAATGAAAGATGATTAATGAGAGTTAAGGTTTCAGAATTCTTGTAGGCGCTGGGTCACGACGTTGAGGAAATAATTTTTCAGAGTTGTGGTGTAGACAATTGTGGGCTATAGGAGGTGATTTTTATGGGTATTTAGGGTATTAGAAGTCTCAGGTGTTAGACAAGATATTTATGGAATTTGAAGGGTTGGAATTTTTATAGATATTCTAAGATGTTCTTGTGGATTGAGGTTCGGTTCGGTTTTGTAGACCGTATATAAGGCTTTCTGCAGGATGGAAGGTTTAGAGTCTAGACTAATATAGAGTTACTATTGTTGCTTGTACAATTTTTATATGTATTTATGTTTGTTTTACCATTATCACCATTTGCTTATTTTGCACAAACCCCTTTATTCTTGTATATTATATATATATATATATTTTTTTTATAATCCAAGTTGTCAGGATGCCACCTCGTCGTCGAGAAAGAAGTGTATCGGGTATGAATGCGACAAATGATGAATGAGGATGTACCATAGAGCAGTTTAATTGAATGCATCCTCCCACCTTCGATGGTCGGGGCGACGCAACCTTAGCAGAAGACTGGATCCAAGATATTGAGGAGATACTCCGCGTTATAAATTGCACGGATGAACAGAAGGTTCTATACTCTGCCTTCAAACTAACAGGAGAAGCAAAAAGATAGTGGATTTCTGAAAGAACCATCAGAGAAGTGGAAGGGATGGAAATAGTCCGTTGGCTGCACTTCAAGCAGATATTTCTGGAACGCTTTTTCCCAACCTCAGTCCGAGACGACAAGGCTATGGAGTTCGCTAATTTGGTACAGAGAGCTATGACAGTACACCAGTACGCAGCTAGATTTATTGAGTTATCACGCTTTGCTGCATATTTGATCCCTGATGAGGAGAAGAAGGCTCGTAAGTTTGAGCAATGGCTGAATGAAAAAATTTATGAAAGAATTGTGGGCTTTCAAATTCGGAACTTCTCAGAGTTGGTGATAGACATGGTATTTGTTCTGATAGACAAGATAAGATGTGATGTTTCAGTTTATGCTATGCCAAAGGGATTTTGTTTATGAATATTTTTGAACTTTCGCTCTGATATTTTTGATAACATGTTCTGACGTTGCATTTTGAAAACATTATTCTGATTTTGCATTCTGAAAGAAAATATTTTGTTCTGCATTCTGATTTCTGTAAATGCTCATGTTTACACACTAGTATATGTCCTCTGCTTACTGAGTTGTTGATAACTCACCCCTTATCTCTATATTTTTTTCAGATAATTTTGATGATTTAGCTGGAGAACAAGAGTAGAAAGTTTAGCAAGGTGTGATGATCGTAGTGGAATAAGTGTCTGATGGTACAAATGCTTATTTGAGGGTCGTAGTTAGTAAACTGATTTATTTTTCGAGTATTTGATTTGATGAGTTGATGATGTTTTCGAGTTTTTGGAAAATTTCTAATTTATGTTATTGGGGATTTCTTTATTGTCGCCATAGAGGAACTTAGATTTTTGGTTTGATTAAGTGGATTAATATTTTATGGGATTTTTGGATTTTATAGTTGTGCTATTTAAGTAAATTTTAAGTATTAAGAGCTAACTCTCCGGACCTTCGGGATCGGGGCGTTACATTGATAATCTTATTTTTATTTATATGGTCTAATCTTAAATGTCATAAATATGCACAATTTGTAGACACATTCAAATAATTAGAAACAAATACTTTATTAATATCAACATTCAGTACATATATATTGTGATCTTTCACACCTTTCACTGACACATTACTCTTACTTATTACAATGGTTCCAAACTTAAACTCAAATGTGTAGCCTTTCTGATCTAGTACAGACACTGATACTAAATTCCTACAAATACTAGTTACATATAATACATCACTAAGTAAAATAACAGAACCATTCACTTTAAATTTACATGTACCTTACCCCAAGACATCGTAGTATGTGTTGTTACCCATATTCACTTTGTGCTCTCTTGTTTGTTTATCTTAAAATTTGACAAACATATATTTGTTCCTACATATATGTCTTATTGTTGTAGAGTCAACCCACCATGAATCTGCCGCTGGTTCCACGAGCATTACTTCTGAGACTGTCATCACAATTTTCTTGTTTTCTTATACTTTCCTCTTATTAGGACATTGTGATTTGTAATGCCTCTTATTTTCACACTTAAACAATTTTTAGTAAATAGTTTACTTTGTTTTATTTTCAACCATTTTTTTTTCTTAAACTGTTTTGGCTTCATCTTGTTCTGTGTAGAATGATTGTTTTGAGCGATCAATAAATTGAATGATTCACTATTTTTATTCCTCATTTTCATATTTTCTCCTTCAAGTACTAAAAGTACAGGAAACAATATTATTGTTATTTCATTTCCACTGCGTGTTAAAGAAGTAACAATGTAATCCCAAGATGGAGGAAGACTATTTAGTATGGTTGTAACTTGCATTTTATCAGTGAGAGGATAACCATCATCATATAATTCTTTTGCAATCAACTCCATTTGAAGTACATGATCGTAATGTCATCATTCTCTTTCATACAAGTTCGGTTATACTTATCTAATAATAACTATATATAAGTATCCGACCTTAAATCATACTTAGCCTCAACTGCATCCATAATTTTGTTAGCAATTTCATAGTTTTCAAACAGAGGAATGATATCATCATTCATACAATGCAAAATTAATGTTTTTGCCCATACATTGTGTTCTTCCCATTTATCTTCACTTGGTTTGCTGCTCTCACTTCCATTCAGCTCATTTTCTACACTTTTTTATGGCTTTGGTGTTGTTAATGTGTATAAGGTCTTTTCATGGGTTAGAAGAAAAGTTATATGCCTCTCTTTTCAGACTCAGAAATTTCTTCCATTCAGTTTTTCTATCCCTGAGGGATTAATATTTTTCTTCGTTGCCATAAATAATAAATCTTAAAAACATTAACAACAAAAAGAATGTAGAAATAATAAATTTGTTCTATTATAAATAAATTTATAAATACAATAGTTCAATTGTGAAAAATTAAAATTATTACAAATTTAATAGTAATAATAATCATTGGATTTAATCCAAGGTGGCAGCCTCGAAATTCTCCTATTATATTTTAAATAAGGAGAATACTGAAAGTGACGCCCCGTTCGAGGATTCATACGAACTTAATTTCCTTGATGTTTCTCCCTTTTCAAAGAATTTTTGGCAAGAATATCGACTAATAGGTGCTCTGTATGATTTGACACGAAATTTAGAGCACGACTTTTGAACGGACCAAATCGAATTTGAAATGACCCCAAACGACCAGAAATACCAAATCTGGCCCGAACCGGTTTAGAAAATCGAGTCAACCAGTTAAAACCGAGCCCAGGAGAAGAAAACTGGTGGTCAGCGGCGTGGTCAAAGGCTTGGTCAACAGCTCGGTCATCGGCTCAGCTTGGGGATCGGCTTGCGGCTCAACTTAAAGGGGTGGATCGGCACTGTTTGAAGAAGACCGTTGCTTCTCTTCAGTGGTCAAAACGACACTGTCGTTTGGCATTATGGGCTGAACGACTATATCATTGAGTCTAGACAATTTTAAATTTTGAGGACTGTTAGACGTCTAAAGTCTTCTTCCTCGCACTGGTCCTCTTCTGAAACTGTGAAACTGGTATCCTCACTTTCATCAGGCGAGATGGTCATCGGCATTATGGATTCTGACGTGCTTTCGAGGTCCACGAAGTCCAGCAGCGTTGATGAACTCTGGCAACCCCCCAGAACAGTGACACCGGGTGATGAAAAATTGAAAAATGCACTATTTCTTTGTATAAAAATATTTTAATTATTTTCTTCAAAATAATAATAACTTACAAAATTTTGAAGATTTTCAGTATACTCTAGGCTTTCTACTGTGATTTGAAGGAGTTTCTCTCTTGGATTTGAAAGCCTCCGAAGATGATTATAATATATAAGTGTGGTTGCCAAACCAAGTATTTGTCTATTTATCGTCTTCTCAATGGGCGAAAAAATTCCCCCTAACATGACTTGGCTCTTGATACCACTGTAGAATTATGAAGAACAAAGAGAAACAAAATTTTGACAAAATGGTGACACTCCCGTGAGGATATTTGTCCCACAAGTTGGTGATGGACAAAATGAATTGAATGAGTGTACTTGTACACCAATGACTCCTATTTATAGGCCATCATGCACCAGTTGGCAAATGGTACAACTATTGGTAACTCAGTAGTTGGCAAATGACACAAACTTAAGAAATAACACAACCTTTAGACTAAATTAAAAGATTGTGTCTTTTAACACTTCCTTAACGATCACCCCCATAAGAACCATCACCATGGAGAGGGTGTCATTCTAAGGGATACACCTTTTGATGATCACACCTTTTAAAATTATAAAGAATATGCAGAATATAAAATATTACAGATTTACAGCAGATTTATACCATTACATCCTAAGGATTAATTGCAGTCAACTATCCTTCTAGAGTATTGTTATGTGCTATATTCATTCTTCCCATCTTGGTCATGTGGATATTGAGCTAATTACTTGCCATTTGTGGTACACTGAGATTTGACAGAATCATATATATATATATATATATATATATATATATATATATATATATATATATGTTAACAATGATGGCCTGATTTTTTGTGCTGATACCGGTACGAAGTGTGTGAGGTTTTTCTAAGTGAAAAAGGCATGATCATGGAAGAGCTGGAAGCCACGACTTTCCATGAATCCAGCTTAAATCTCACCAATAATAACAAAGTACTGTTGCGTAAGGGCGGTAGCAAAAGAAAAGAAAGCCAAAAGAATGATAAAGATTTTGAACTTACGACACAGAATGACCAACAACACGCGCGTAACACGTTTTCCATGATTAGGATCATGCCCTAGAGTACAAATATTATTGCCTTGTAGAGAGAGAGAGACAAAGAGCGTCAGAAATTGTGAAGACAAATGTTCACAAAGAGGGTGTAACTTGGGGTGGACGGTAAGATCAGACGCTTGTCAGATGCCTGAAATTAACAGTAGTGCAAATTTTGTTTGGATCAAAGAGAAAAAACTAGAAGGCATGCGCATCAAGTGAAAGGAATTTCTGGTCACAATATTAGCCTAAAAAAGCTTGTACCTATCCAAACACCAAAAGTAAAAAGGAAAAAAAGGGGACCAAAATTAGAAAGAAAGAAAATCCTTTGTGTTTTTTCTTTTTTTTTTAAGGCTAACCTTTTGGTCACTGTAAAACCAAGTTTTTCTTTCCAAAACATCAGTAACCCTGAACTCCCACCCCAACAACAACTTTTGCAAGTCATCAATGTAGCAAAAAGGTCCCCACATTATTATTATAAGTACCTGATCAACATGGGCATTTAACTTAAAACCTATCCTATCAATCTGAGCCATTCAAATCATAAAACATTGGGATCCATGTATAAGTAAAGTCGATATGAACATTTCGAACTGTTGATTTTATCAACCGATCGAGATGGTTTAGTTCATTAAATATAGACTTGATTTTTCCACCCTCAATCGAAGTCAATATATAAGATAGGACCACTATCTTAGTCAATATATTGGACGATCGATCGACACGAGGATCCAACTAGCTACTACCCTTATTGTGAATCCAGATGTTTGACACCCTTTCCAGTGAGGCTTAGAAAGATTTTGCTCGATCAGCTCTCCGTCAACATGACCATCTCCTTTCACTATCATCATCAATCAACATCATAAATAAAGCAGACCTGTCGACAACGATGACATAATTACTAGTTTATGCTGGTCCACCATCTTGCTGTAATCATATCCTTAAACCTAAGGAAAGGTTTTGGTGATTACATTATCTACAAATCATATATTCAGCTGCAATTATCACTTGATCTGACTTTAAGATTAACAGGAAAAACGGCTTGTTAATTTGTCTCTTATTTGGAATTAAGCTGATGATCATTAGACGATATGTCATTATTGATATATATTATATGATGGTCTAGTGTGAGATAAGGCATGATTGCAGCACTTGGGTGGGGATAGGGGGGAAAGCTTTTGATGATGCTAGCTTCTTTAGCCAACAGAGCTTTGAAAGAGACTCACAATCATAGAGAGATGGAATAGGCATCTTAACGCTCTGTGCTCGAGGACAATATGACTGAGATTTGCAGGGTACCGAAGAGATAGGGACATTTGATCTAATCACACTGAAATTGTCCCCTCCCCTTTTTTTTTTTCCCGTCCATATCTCTCTAGCTCCCTCTTTCACACAAACAAAAACGGAAGTGCGCAAGATCAGAGAGAGGGAGAGCGAAATGATCATAAGGGCTAACAAATCAAAGACACCTTGCATCTTCCCCCCTAACTACCAACCATATTGTATACGTCTGAAAGTTTATGATTATAATTTTCATTATTTTTTCCCACTCTTAAAGACTGTCTCCACCGATCTCTGTCATTCTTTCAAGTCAAAACACTACCGCCAGTAATTTGACCTTTGCAAAAAGATGAAAACTTCGATCAAAATATATATATATATATATATATATAAAAGTAATGTTATATTTACGATTTTATTTATATTTTTATTTATAAAACTCATTTTATTAATTATTTTTTAAAATTTAAATTTTAAATTTTAAATTTCATGATTTTCAACGTATAGAAGTAAATTTTTTATAAATTTTTTTAAAGTATATTTAATATTTTTCATATATATATATATATATATATATATATATATATATATATATATATATATATATATATATATACACACACGTTGGCAGTGGAGAGATGGCACATGGGGCATGTCCAGTGCAAGTGGGATGCTCTTCTTCGCTTTTGTTCTCTGTTTAACTGGAAAAGAACATAGAATATATGGGAACTGGAGCTATATATATATATATATATATATATTTGCATGTTCACACACTTCTAGTTTTTTGTTTGGGTCTGAATGGTGGATTAGATTCTGATCTCTACTCTTCCTCAGAGAGCAGCAGGCCCAGCGTTTTTGGGCCCCAAACTGCTGGGGAACTATGATCGTCGATCGAGATATTACGTTGGAAAACATGGTACATGCTGAAAGATCGAGTACCACCATCTCTATTTCAGACTGCACTAATACTTACGTACGAACCAGCTGCAACATGCTCATCCAATAGGGTAGCTATTTAGGTGGGCCATGGCCCAGTTCCGATATCTATGAGGGTTTGTTTTGTAGAGGTTTGCTTGGTGCATAGTGCAGTTAGTAGGAACCAGCCATGCAGTCACTGTTGTACGGGTAAGGGTAAAGAAAAGGTCAAACTTTTAAGGAATATCACATTGATCTCTGCATTCCGGGATTGCAGAACATTGCTAATTAAATGTATTGCTTTCGAACAAGCTGGCGCTTAATTTAGGACTTATGACTCTTTTTATATAAATGGAATCATGCATCAATTTTAGTTCAAAGTACGCAGGATCGATGAAGAAAAGGTAATATTTTTGAGGCAGCCAAGCACAGTGATCAGAAGAACAGCTCATGAGTTTCTAAATTAATTTTTCTGATTTACAGATATATAGAACTGCAATGATCAATTAGAAAACGTTAATGAATGAGTCGTGGGGATAAATTTTGCTGGATTCATGAGTGGTACTTTTGAAGAATTCCCTCAAGCCGCCATCAAGCATTTGGTTCTCAACAGAAATAAATTTTATCCACCAACTCATGATCTGCCATCAGAACTCTATGCCAAACATCATAATGATCTCTCTACATCTCTCTCTCAGTGTCTCTCTCTCACACATTGATGGTAATATATATATCTATATATATGTATAGGCTTCGTTCATATCCCAAACATGCAACAACAACCCAGCTCTGTCTTCTGGTTTTTTTATTAAAACTATGCAGCACAATAACCTGCTCACATACTCTATACGCATGCATGGTTTGCATCTCTTCCAGCTTTCAACTAAAACCGATTCCATGCGATCATATTTACGTTTAGCCCGAAAGGAGAGAAAAAGAAGAAGAAAGAAAACAAAAAATCAAAGCCGGCCGGTCACGAAGGTCCACATAAATGATATTATCTGTGCATGATACATAAAGCACCAATAATATTGTCACAATATTCTGCATCGATAGATCATTTCTAATAATATTGCAGAAACGAGAAAGCTTTATATCTTCTCGTGTTTTATGAATAATGAAATGGAACCCAGCGTTAGGGCACTATCAAAGAAAAAAGGGTCCACTGGTAGCAGACCAAATGGTAAGCTTTAGTTGCTTTAAATTTCTTTAATTTAAGCATAAGTCAGTGTAGTGGGGGCGTAGTACTTGGTACTAGCAGCCAATGGGATGCACTGAGTAGTCCCTCTCGATCCGTCCCTGACCGATGGATCATCTGCAACACACACGTCAAAGGATAGGAGAGGGGTCACAGATCACGGTGTAGTACTTGTAAAAACTAGTCCCCCCCTCAAGGGACAACTGCATCTTCTTCCACGGCTATTGGCATGACTTCCACGCGTTTCAGATCAGTATACTTTCCTATGCGTGGCATCCTATCTTTGGCTCAGCTACTGTTCAAACAGTAATCTTTTTGTTTTAGGGCATATAATTGACGTTTGGAGTTATGGAAAGCGCCTGTCTAGCTTATGAATTTTGGACAGACAGCTAAGTCAAGTCAGACTAATTAATTGCTCCTCTTTCTTTATTATCAGCAGTGATCTCTTACTTAATGCTCCTCTTCTCCTATTATCCCAAATTCCCATTCCCATTTCCATTTCTAATTAACATGCATGCATGCATGTTCGGGTTTGGCGATGTTATTTTATCCGAGAAAAAATGAAGAGAAATCTAAGAACAGATAAAGCTGAAGGAATATTTATGATGATTTACACAAATGCTTCAAACCAAGTTCTGACTTTCGCTTTTCAACCACAGATCGAGCTTCCTAATGATGGTGCAACTCTATTTTTTTTTAATGGACCTTGGCCCATTTACTAAGTAACTAAAATGGAAAACCCGTTCACCAATGGACTAACCTATCCACACAAAATCAGCAGCCCATAAGAAGGAAGCCCAACTAAATCCTTCCTAGAACATGAAACAAGAGATTCGAGGGATGGGATGACGGGTCCTCCCCACTTTGGTCACCCCCCATCTCAGGATCGAGGACTTTTCCTTCTTATCTCCACCACTCAAAGCGATGCCTCTTTGGTGTGTGTTGGTGTAAAGGGGCTGCAAAAGAAGAAAATAATGAGAAAAAAGAGTTTGCTTCGCACGGATTACTATACTCAGAGGGAATAGTAATGGAATGCACACGGATTATTAGTAAATTTGTCTCAAAGATACAATGAAATCTAGAATAAGTCTGTTTGTCTAACTGCATTATATACAAACAAAACTATACCCAATATAACACCCCGTACACAAAGGGTCAGAAAGTTAGATCCTGTCACTTAAAATCATCTCCCAACAACAAATATATATACTCCAAAGTCTCTATAAAACATAAATCTCATTGTTCAAAATAACTACTCCAATATAATTACTCTAAGACTCCATAAAGTGTAACACCCAGGCCTAGAACCAAGTCAGGCCAAGCTTGCGTACTATTAATTTATTCAAATTAATATGTATGGGTAGCCCACTTGAGATTTGACGAGTAATTTGAATAGGCCACTGGCCTAAAATTTATTTTGGTAGAATATAGATTTTTTTTTCACATAAATTATGTTTAACGAGCCAATATTTTAGAAACCTCATTTGAGATTTATTGGATCATCTTGTATAAGTCCACGAGTTATAATATTTGTTAGCTGAGATTTTTAATTAGGTCCAAGAGTCAAAAAGTTTATTTTAAGGCCTATTAGGATTTAGCGGATGATTTTGGGTTCAATAAATGAGTTAAAGTCATTTTTTATAATTTATAGACCAAGTGAGCCCTTTTTTATTTTTGTAGTGACCCAAGAATTTATTCTAAAAGCCTAAGTCGAGCTACTCTACATCTATGTACGTTTCTTCCTCCTCTTTCCTTCTATAAGGTTTCCAGGCACTTATATATAAAACCTCAAATGCCATGAAAATCTTAGTGTTTGCTGAATCCAAAACCTCATATTTAAAAAAAAAAACTCATTTCATAAATTATATATGTGGAATCTAAAACTGATACTGAAACCTTAAATCTCATCAAAGTCACCTCTTGAAGTCTGCAAAATTCCAAAGCCTTAGATCTTATCAAAACCATTGTTAAAGTCTGCAGAATCTCAAACCTAGCTTTCATATCAGCTATAACGCCCCGTACCCGAAGGGTCAGGGAGTTACTTCCTTTTACCTAAAATCATCTCCCAACAACATAATATATATACTCCAAAGTCTATAAAACATAAACCTCATTGGTTAAAAATAGCTACTCCAATATAATTACTCTAAGACTCCACAAACTCTCAAAATAAACGTCAACCTTCCAAAATACCAGGTCAATAGAACAAAACAGATGTACTGAATAAAACTCTCTAATAATTAAAGTACCATATTTGTACTTAGTCCATTATGATCACATAGCCGTTCTCATGCTTCTTATTCTTGATCCTTAGCTGAAACATCCAAGATATCTGAAAATATTGTGGAAATAAGGAGTGAGTTTATTAACAACTCAGTAAGCACTGAACATAAACTAGTATGTAAACATGAGCTAATAACAGAATGTAGAACAAAACTTGTTATAAAAAAATATCATAGCAACAGTTCAGAAATATTCATATTCAAGATTCATTTGGCATAGCATAACTGAAATATCATCATATCATAACAAAATTTCATATTTAACCCCCGTGGTAGGGTTGTGCAAAATTCTAATGACTTAACTAAGCAGAAACATAATGTGAAATTTTTCGCTTATTATTCTCAAAACCCTGAGTGTGCACACAGGAAAGATAATGCAGAAAAACCACTTTGTTTCCAAAGTGGGTGCACTAGAAATAGAGAAATTGATACCAACCCAAACAGAGGCCACAATTTTACACCAGTGATAAGGTCAGAACGGAACAAAATGTCATGCCAGAGGTTTTCAAATGTAACATCATATCATAACGGAGTACTGAATAGATAGAGATCATCTTCACCTAATCATGCACAAATTCTTCAGATTTCATATTCGCTCTTTTTGTATAACTGAAAATAGAATGCTAAAAATTGTTCATATCTACACCAGTCATGACAAAAATTTTTTTTTCTCTTTTTATATAGATATCATGAGTAATGCAGATAAAATGATTGAGATTGTTTTCAAGTTTTTCATAACAAAATATGCATGTTTTTCTTAAAATCAACATCGGTCTATTCTTTTTAAGCAAAGTCTAGTATAGGAGCACCACTTACCTGAACTTTTTAAAGTTTTTTAATTTCCTCACAATAATGCCAAGTGAATATCAATTATCACCTATTTAATAGGCACGTAACTTGTGTCAATATCCAATCGTACTTAAATTTCTACTTAACAACGTACTTGAAATTAAATCCTCAATTACTAATGACCTATTAAATCACATTAACTCTAAAATATCAACCTCAAATTGTAAGAGTAATTCTACATACAATCGAAGTGTGTAACCGCTGCGTAATCCCTTTGAAAAAGAGTAGAGTCTACTATTAAAAAATTAATTTTTTTCATGTAGGTCCCATGTTTTATTCATTTTTTTCAAAACGATTACGCGGCGGTTACGCAATTCACGGTTGTAAGTATCTTTTCTCAAATTGTAAACCTCGTATTCTACATATAGTCTAACCTTTCATAAACCCGAATTCTTGTAAATCCATATACTTTGTTAAACCTAAAACACCGACAACTCAAACTCATAACCCATTTAAAATTACATAGCCCATAATATATACCACGGAGGGAGAGAACATTTAAAATTACATATATATATATATATATATATAGAGAGAGAGAGAGAGAGAGAGAGAGGCTTACGGTCGATAAGAACAAAGTCTTTCTCACATTGCAGGTCATGTTGTGATGGTGGCACTGTGAGAGGATTATTTCCGGCGTGCTCTGTTGTTGCTGGCGGTGGTGTCTTGAAGAGGCTGAATATGGAATTGAGGATCACGGTGGCTGGCTTCTCTTCCTCTTGGTGCCGAGGAAAATCAGGACATAAGGTAATAAATCGTGGCATGAGGGTGGCTGGGCGACTAGTTATGGCTTAGTAGCGGCATTTTCTTTGGAGGGGTTGGACAGGTGAGGAGGGTTGTAATTTTCCAGTTTGATGTGCTTGGAGGAAGGGTTAAGCTCTGTTTAAGGTTGTCAAAACAGAGGATGGAGTTATGAGTAATCATGCACATGGGGTGTTCGACAAAAGATGTAAAAGAACTCCTCTGTTTGTATTACTAAAAGGTTATGATAAACAAGTCCGTACAGTGCGTATATATAGAAAACATTGCAACAAACTATTATTCCATGGCTCTTGGATCCTCTCCCACCTGTCCCTCTAGTCTATTTTCCTTGTTAGAATATGCCTTATTGCTTTGTTGTATTCTTCTAGACTTTTCCGAGATGGTTGTGGTGCTGCAACGAGTCCTAGTGCTGCCTGCTTCTTCTGGTGGACGAGTCCTAGTGCTGCCTTCTTCCCCTTGTGGTGCAGTAGATGCTTTTGATGCTTCACATTCCTTAACAGCCCCCCTCGATTCAAGCGGCACCAAAGAGATGGTGAGGCTTGAACGATTAGATTGGAGCATGTAGTAGACAATGGTTTGGTCAAGTCGAGCTGATCTTTGCTAGATACAAAAGACACTTTAAGGGTTTTGGCAGCAACCCTATCTCTTACAAAATGATAATCTAATTGTACATGTTTAGTGCGAACATGAAGATTTAGATTTACAGACAAATATGTTGCTCCCAAATTGTCACACCACAAAGTCGGTGGATCATTCAAAAAATACCCAATTCTTTTAAAAGAGATTGAATCCAGAGTACCTCACAAGTAGTGTTGGCAATTGCCTTGTATTCTGCCTCAGTGGAAGATCTGGCTATGGTTGGCTGCTTTTTGGAACCCTAAGAAACTAGATTTGAACCAAAGAATATACAAAAACTGTAACGCCCTGTTCCCGGAGGTCCGGAGAGTTAGCTCTTAATGCTTAAAATTAACTTAAATAACACAACTATAAACTCCAGAAAAATCCCATAAAATATTAATACACTTAATCAAACAAAAAATCTAAGTTCCTCCATGACGACAATAAAGAAATCCCCAATAAAATAAATTAGAAATTCTCCAAAAACTCGAGCACATCTTCAACTCATCAAATCAAATACCCGAAAAATAAATCAGCTTATTAACTACGACTCTCAAATAAGCATTTGTACCCTCAGACACTTATTCCACTACGATCATCACACGTTGCTAAACTTTCTACTCTTGCTCCCCAGCTGAACCATCAAAATTATCTGAAAAATATATAGAGATAAGGGGTGAGTTATCAACAACTCAGTAAGCAGAGAACATATACTAGTGTATAAACATGAGCATTTACAAAAATCAGAATACAGAACAAAACATTTTCATTTTCAGAGTGCGGAAGCAGAACATGTTATCAAAATATCAGAGCGAAGATTTAGAAATAATTTCATTCAAAATATTCTTTGGCATAGCATAAAAAATCATCATCATCATCAGAACATCATATCAGAACGGAGGCCATGTATAATCCCCGTGGTAGGGTTGTGCATCTGCGGATAGCCAAGCAGAACATGAAACACTCTGTCACCAAGGTGTGCACTCAAAACAGAGACAACTACTATAACCCGTGGCAGGGCCGTATCCATTATTATTACCCGTGGTTGGGCCGTATCCACTATTATTACCTGTGGTTGGGCCATATCCACTATTATAACCCGTAGTTGGGCCGTATCCACTATTATAACTCGTGGTTGGGCCGTATCCACTATTGTAACCCGTGGTTGGGCCGTATGCCACTATTATCACCCGTGGCAGGGCCGTTACTGAACAGAACGGAAACAGAATCAAATTCAAAATCAGAGAGTCATGCCAAAGGTTTTCAGAAATCACGTCTTATTCAAACAGAGTACTGAACAGAAATCTTCGGAACAGAACAAAATCATATCACAACATAATTTATGCACAAATTTCATATTCGCTCTCATTTTCAAAGTTCAGAAACAGAATGTCAAAAATAAGCTCATGTTTACACCAGTCATGACAGAAAATACGTTCTTCTTAAACAGAATCTCATGAGTAATGCAGAACAAATATCTGAGGTTGTTTTCAAATTTCTTTTCATAGCAGAACATGCACATTTTCCAAAAAGGACCTCAGTTCATTTTATTTAATGCAAATTCTAGCATAGGAACCCCGCTTACCTAGACTTCTTAGCTTTTCAGAAATTTCCTCAAAATGTCAATAATTAACAATCGTCACCTATCAAATAATCAAGTAATTCTCGTAAATTTTCAATCAATCACGTATTTCGGTATTTAAGCCTAAACTTATAAAATAACCTATTTAATTCCATAAAACCCTCAAAAGTCCAAAATATAACATCCCTTCCTAAAATTGGCAATGTCCATTCAATAACTTCGATT
Organism: Juglans mandshurica; assembly: GCA_022457165.1. NCBI lineage: Eukaryota > Viridiplantae > Streptophyta > Magnoliopsida > Fagales > Juglandaceae > Juglans > Juglans mandshurica. Next base: position 15,635,152 of record CM039621.1, read on the forward strand.
AAAAACCTTTAAAAGTCTAACTTATTTACTATTGACGTGTAATTATAAAATCTAATACCAGCTAATATAATTACACCAAAATATTTTAAATTACACAGCGATCATATAATAAACTAAGTTATTGTAAAAATACAACATTACCAATTATTCCTTTGAAAGAAATAACAATTTAAAGCATTTAGGAAACCTTTTTTTTTTTACTAACTTAATAAAAGATTTATCTGTATCGAAAACCCTTCGTAAACTTCAACCCAACCCAGCCGAACAATAAAACCCATTTTAAAAAAAAAATACATTCAAATCCTATTGGCTTAAGGGCAAAATGGTAATCTCATAAAAATCTTCCCCTACCCACTAATTTTACGTAACTGCAGTACTTATAACCATAAATTCCGACCGAAACTCACGAGTGAGGGATGACGTGCAACAGGAGCTCCCGTGAGGGAAGGAGATCGTGGAGGACCTGAGTTGCGACGGGCGGAGGCTGTCCCGACGGTAGCGCACTGAAAGAGAGAGGGAGGAAGAGAGATTAGCGAGAGAGAGACAGAGAGAGAGAAACAAAGAGAGACGGAGAGGCAAGTTGAGTTCGGGGGGCAGCTTACCGAGTCGAGAGTGACGAACTTGGATGGAATGCAGCGCCCAACGATGCACGCTGTGCGGCGGCGCTCAGCTGGTTTGCGTCGTGGGGTGCTGCTATGGGAAAGACGCTGCTACGGGAAAGACGCTGGCGGCAGCGACTGGATCGTGATGTGGAAGAGTTTGGCAGTGAGACTACCCTTCGGTGGTGGTTGTGCGGTTCTCGTGGGGCTCGGGCAGTGGTTATAGCCTGGTGGTAAGCAAGGCTGCGTGCATGAATCAAAGATTGGGCGCGGCAGGGTGGTGAACGAGCTAGAGGGCAGCGCTATTAGCCGAGAGGAGAAGAAAAAAAAATATAAACTGGGCTAAGGTTTTGTGTAGGAGGGCAGCGGCGGAAGCATCCTTCGAATACGTACAAATATAAATATATAAGTGGAGAAACAAGAAAAGAAAACCCTAGAGAGCCGAGAGAGAGACGTGCGCGCGGACGTGCCGTGAGTGTGCATGGAGTGGGCGAGAGGAACACTACGGGAGTAAAGAAAAAAAAAAAGACGGAAAATGAGAAGAAAACAAACAAAAACAAAAATAACTAATTAAACATGCGGGGAGAATAAAATAATAAAATAAACAATCAAGATCTCCAAATTAAAAGAAAATCACTACTCAAATTCGTAAAATAAAAACTTAAAAAAAAAAATATATCAAGCTCCAATAAATAAATAAATAAATAAAAAATCTAAAGTCCAACCATACCATTTTTGGGTCCGGGTGTTACAAAAACCTCATGTAGATTTTCTATCATCAAGGTAACCAGCCCAGTCCGCATCAGATAAAGTCGATAGAGTGAGTGTAGATGATTTAGAGAAATAAAGACCAAAATTGGATGTAAGTCTAAGATACCTAAGAATTCTTTTGACGGCTTACCAGTGAGGAATTTTTGGATTATGCATATATTGGCAAATTTTGTTTACAGAAAATGATATGTCAAGTTGAGTAAAAGATAAATATTGTATGCTACCCACAACACTTCTATAAAGATGTGGATCCTCAAATGAAGATCCATTAAAGGTTGAAATTTTAGTGGACATTGACATTGGAGTAGAAACAGTTTTTGAATTGTGCATATTGGTTCTATGAAGCGGATCAGAAATATATTTGGATTGACACAAAAACGTGCCATCATTATTTCTATGAATTTGAATGCCTAAGAAATAATGTAATGGACCTAAATGCTTAACAGGAAATGAGGTGCCAAGAGCAAGAATGAAATCTAAAATGAGACTAGAACTGGATCCAATTACTATAATATCATCTGCATAAATGAGAACAAACATCACACGTGAAGCATTTCTATAGATGAACAAAGAAGTATTAGATTTCGATTATGTGAAACTAAGAGAAAGAAGCTTATTACTAAGTTTGGAGAACAAGGCCCGAGGGGCCTGTTTTAGGCCATAAATGGCCTTTTTCAGTTTGCACACATAAGAGAGATAGTCAGGATGAACAAACCATGTTGTTTGTTGCATATATATTGCCTCCTCCAGTTCCCCATGTAGAAATACATTTTGTATGTCTAATTGTTGCAATAACCAATTGGATGAAACAACAAGGGAAATTAGTATGTGAATGGTGGTGGGTTTGACTACGAGTGAGAAAGTCTCATTGTTGTCTATCCCAGCTTGTTGGTGTAACCCTTTTGCTACAAGGCGAGCTTTGCGCCTTTCTAATGTTCCATTAGCATTCCTCTTTGTTTTGAGTGTCCATTTGAGACCCAAAACATTGAAGGAGGGTGATGGAGGAACCAAATCCCAGGTTTTATTGTTTATTGTGTAATAGTGCATGAAACTCAAGCTGCATGGCTCATGCCATTATGGAAATTTAATTGCTTTAGTGTATGAAGTTGGTTCTTCAGGAACCATTGTATGTGCGGAAGTCATGTGTAACACCCCGCTCCTTCCTTCTTACGTACGTTTCTCTCTTTTTGACGTACGTTCCTTATTTATGACGTAAGCAAATCCGGAGGGCAGATATTATGTAAATTGTTTGCCCCTTCTATCTAGCGACTGCGAGCCTTGTCAGGCGTGCCCAACCATGATGGCGTGTTTCGAAGGATATCGTACGACTTCTAGGGCATGCCCAGTGTTTTAAATGTGCTGGAAATATTTATAAAGAGTATTTTCAGTGTTGATAAACTAAGCTTGATTTTAAATACAACAATTATAATATTCTTGAAGAGCACCAAAAATATTATAATTCCCAGAAATCATTTTAATATCATTATTAAAATGATTTCAACTATTTAAGATATTATGAGATTTAAATTATGTTGAAAATTTTTATTAATTAGATAGTTTTATTCTCTTTAGTATATTAAGTGAGACTTCATCATCTTATTAATGATGAAGGAATATTATTTTATAAACTAAAATTAGTTTAAAATAATATTCTACCTTAATTCTTCTAAGCACTTTTAATTAAGTTATTAGTTAATGCATTTTAAATCAGTGTTGGAAATCCATTGTTAGATCGTTACGTGGATCCCCAGATGAAGGGACTGGGTTAAATACCCAGACCCCCCTCACTTTTCCCTCAGCTCTCTCTCTCTCTCCTCCCTCTCCCTCAAGCGTACGCAGTACGTAGCCTCCCCTTGCCCGAAGCTCCATGCCTCAGCCCGGCGCCGCCGTGCGTTGCCAACCCTCACCACCGGCACCACCAACTCCACCTCACGCCGGCGAGCCTCCCTAGCCCAGCCCCTCTCTCTCACGCTCTCCCTTTCTCCCTTTCGGAAGTGCACAGCCCGAACGGGCTTAGTACGCCGTCCTCCGGCGCCACCACTGCCACAACAGCTTCCTCTTTCACTAGCCATCATCCTCTAGCAAGCTCAGCCTCCCTCTCCCCCTCCGTCGCGCACACGCACCATACCCATGAAAATGGGTTCACACGGCTTCAAAGCCACCAATGCTCCTAGCCCTGCCATACGCGGCCACCTTGGCCACCGGACACCACCACAGGCACCTCCTAGTCTCCCCCTTCCTCCTCCCTCGAACCCATGGCCAGTAGCCCCCTCCTTCATCTCACGGTTTCTCCCTCTCTCATGCACGGGCTGCACACCCTCCACCACCGTGCACCGCCACCCACGGCAGATGACCACCACCTCCAGCCTCCTTAGGCCACCACTGAGCTATCCTAACCACCCTTAGCTCCGATCTACCACCCATGCACGCACACTCTCTCTCACTCTCCCACGGCTTCTCCTCCACCGTGAGGCCAGATCCGCCGCCGTGAGCCACTGTGCCGCCACCCCAGTGCCACCATGAGCTCCACCAGCAACCCCTCAGTCCAACCCTTGGTCCAAACCATCACTTTGAGTGGTGGATAGTCATTGTACAAGGTTAGATCCGCCGTGTTACGCTCCTTGCCACCATCACATGGCCACCACGAGTCCTTTCAAGACCACACCTAGCCATCCAAACACCTAAACAGTCACCGTACGTGGTTTAGCCACCACGTACGACCCTTCCGACGTCTTCGACCGTGACGGTCAACGAACAACGCAAGGGTTATCCTGTCAATGGTATACCTCTCTATTCCTCGTAATTATGTTAGATATTGATTAGTTGACTAGGTTGTGGACTGTGTTGTTGGTTTGGTGGAGTTGTGCTATTGTGATGTGATGCTGTGTGATGAAGTGTTGGGCATATCTGTGCAGTGTGGGGATGTGATGTGTTGTCTATGTGAAGTGTTGGGCTTATCTGTGTAGTGCGCTGTGATGTGTTGGGTGTAGATGGGAAGTGTGCTGTGAAGTGTTATGGACTGTGTCATGTAGTGTGGTTGGAGACTATGTGTTGTATTGGTGACGTGGAATGGGAATAGTACACGCTGTGTGTACTCTATGTGTGGCGTAGTGTGAGACAGGGAGAGTATATGTAAAATATACCCTCCTTGCATATTCTGGAACGGGATGAGTACAAGTGGAGTGTACTCTGTGGTGTAGTGTGTGTAAAAAGAGTACACGTGGAGTGTACTTCATATGGTGGATTGATGCACCATATGGCGTGTACGCCATAATGGTGATGTGGCATAATGCATGTGAAGGATGTACACGGGAAGTGTACTCCGTATGGTGGAGTGATGCATCATGTGGCGGATATGCCATAATGGTGATGTGGCATGATGTGTATGAAGGGAGTACATGTGGAATGTACTCCTTATGATGGAGTGATGCACCATGTGGCAGGTATGCCATAATGGTGATGTGGTGTATGTGGAATGGGACGAGTACACGTTGAGTGTACTCTGTGTGGCGTATGGTATATGAAAGGAGTACATATGAAATGTACTCCATGTAGCGGATATGCCATAATGGTGATGTGGAGTGATGTGTATGAAGGGAGTACATATGGAATGTACTCCGTATGGCGGATTGAAGTACCATATGGCTATATGCCATAATGATGATGTGGCGAGATGTGTTTGAAGGGAGTACAGGTGGAATGTACTCCATGTGACGGATTGATGCATCATATGACGTGTATGCCATAATAGTGATGTGGCGTGATGTGTATGAGGGGAGTACACGCGGAGTGTACTCCATGTGGTGAAGTGATGCACTATCTGGCGGGTATGCCATAGTGATGATGTGGCGTAGCATGTGAGAAGAGAAGAGTACGCATGGGATGTACTCCATGAGGTGCAGCGATATGCTGTGTGGCGTGTCGCAGTGATAAGGATGGTTGTGTGATTGATGGGCGTGGAACTTGATGAGTAGAGTCGGGAACTGTGGAATAGTGTCCTGGAGTAATTAAGGTGAAGCCTGTAGTCTAAGGTAACAAGTGTCACCGTGTTGGACTTACGGCTGTGAATGTGGATGAAGTAGCGGAATAAGTGTAAGAGTACGCAGCGGAAGCATGATTGGGCAACATCACCTCATGACGTGGTTACTGACAGTCGTGCTTGCCATGTGATGAAGTGATAGGGTATGAATGGCATAATGGGAACGTGACAAGATGTCACGATGTGTCGGGAGTACGTAAGGAATCGTAGTCATGATGAGTTAGGAATTGACGTGGCAGGATGTTGGGTAACACGACAAGGTCACGTTGTAGCTTGGGAATAGTCTCGAGCTATATGATGTGACATAAGACATTGTTATGAATGGAGTCTTGTCGTGTTAAGTGTTGGGATGAACTGTCAAAAGGGACGAATAGCATGAAGAGCCATGCTAACCGGATTAAGAGAAGGTTGGTATCAGAGTATGGGCCCTTGTCCCTCCAAGCAGGTAATCAACGTGTTATATATGTTGATCTTAGGTGAAAAGGGGTAAAGTACATGTGTAACATGGTGAGACACATGTGCCGGATGGATTCACCATGTGTAATGGGTAATCTATCCTGAGTATAGTTGCACGGTGAGTAAGCCTCAGAGTTGGCTTAGAACCGTGTGGTTTGTATGGATGGGAATGAGGGTTAGTATGGGCTAAGATGCATGAAGTTAGTGACGAGTGTACTGTCTAAGGACGGGATGCGTGACTTAGTTGATTTAAGTCATGCGTCGGAATGAGGTTAATGAGAAGAATGGGACAGAGGCCATAGTGTCTTAATCCTAAGGTGAATCATGGGTTCACTTTAGTGGATGAGCACTTGAGGGAAGACATGAGTTGGAAGATGGGGTGACCGTAATGGGTCCCCGAAAGTTTTAACTAAATAAGGAACACGTAAGAACACGGGATAGAAAGAGTGTTCCAAGTGAAGTGTAGTTTGTGTTTTCTAAGTTTAAGTTGCTTATGTACTAGATAGAGAATGACGTTAAGGTTATGTGTATGCATGTAGGTTGCCATCTAACAACTACATGAATGGACTACATGATATGCAAAGTAGCATGGAGTCCAGGTAAGCATTACGTTCATACTCGTCTAGAGTTTCCAAGATACAATAAACGCTTTTCCTTTAAGACGCTTTAAGAAAAGGAAACGAAAGACATTTTAAGGATGAAAAGGTTAAGTGTTCAAACGTATAAATACGTAACGACCCTTTCTATGGCAGCCCCTTTTTACTCACCCAAAGTATTAATTGTACGCATATGAATGGATGACTATACGGCGTATCTATTGTATGTATTTTCTAAGAAAATCAACAAACTGACATTTCACGATCATAAAACTTTTTGTCATGAAACGATGTTTTCTCACGAAAATGAATGTTTTTCTCATGAAATGATATGTTAAACGAAAGATAAGAAAAGAATGAAAACTCCAGCTCTTTAGAGCTGGCATGAATGAATGAATGAAATGAAAGGACTGAATGAACTGAACGTTTAATATATGAAAATACGTAACGACCACATGAATGAATGAAAATGGGTACCCAATGAATGAATGGGCAGATTGCAATGCCAGGCAGTAGTGCTGGTAGTGCACCCAGTGCTGCACCCTAACGGAATGAGATTTCAACCCGCGGCCACGGGTAAATCCATTGGCCATAGGGCCGCTAACCCTAACACACGGGGCGTAATAGTGTGTACCGGCCTATGAAAGTGAAAACAAAGAATGTATGTATGCATGAATGGATGTATGCATGAAAGTACGAGAGCCCGGACTCTTGAAGAAATGAAGGCACTGACGGGAGACACGTTTACGAAAAGAAAGCCCATGTTTAAAAGCTAAACCCCATCTAGTGACGTTTTCAAAAGAACGCACGCACGACACGTATGCATGCACGTAATAGTATGTACGAATGATGAATGCATGAATGAAAACCTATATTGTTATATTTTAACTGTATGAAGTAATGCTTACGAGTCTTCGACTCATTTTAGTTTTTATGTATGCCCCTCCCCCCATAGGACCTGAACGGCCAGGAGGGACACGACCATGGGGAAGAGCACGGAAGTCTAGGCACCAGTTTTAAAAGTACGAGAGACCCTTTTATTATTAAAATTGATGTTTTCCGCCGTAAACCTCTTTTATTATTAAAGCATATTTTATTTTATAAACGTAGAGTCTTGCACCCTGGTTATGCAAGTGAAAAGTTTTATATGGAACGGTAATTCCCGTCGTCCTTTCAAAGATATTTTATAAAAAGTCCCACCACAAGGACGGGCGTTACATCATGTATGAAGTGAGTGAGGTGGAGGGTTTTTGTGTGGGCCATGGAATGGTGTCATCCATATGAGTGAGAGGTTTGTAAGTGTTTACCTGAGAGCGAGTAACCATAGGATGTGTGGAACGTGGAGGAGGAACCACATGAGGACTCGGGGAGGGAGAGTTGGAGGCAAACCCATGCACTAGAGAGGATTTTTCGAGAGACCTAGATGGGGAAGCTGGAATCGAGGAGGAAGGAGAGGGTAAATGAGGGGAGTATGGATTGAGTTGTGTATAAAGGTTTGGGCTAGAAGTGTGGGGGCCTGAAAAGTCTAAGTTTGGAGTCGGATGGTGCAAATCTGGTGTGGTGCCATGTATCTACAAGGAGATTGGGCTTGAGATGGATGGTGTGGTGGACCTAAGTGCTGGAACAAAAGGGTTGAGTGGGAAGCCATGTATTAGTGGGGTCGTGTGAGATGGATTTTGGTGAAGCAGGCCAGGAGCATCATGTTGGACAGAGGAGATGGATTTGGACTGGGTTGGAAAAGGGAATTGGTTTTCTTTGAACAATACATCTCTAGAAATGTAGGTCCGGCCTGAAGAAGGATCCAAACAAAAATATCCCTTATAATCTGGGCTGTAGCCCATGAAGACACACATTGTAGATTGAAGGGCCAATTTATGTCGGATAAATGGGTGTAAATTGGGCCAACAGGTAGATCCAAATACTCGAAGAAATTTATAATTTGGAACTTTTTTTAAAAGTGCCTGAAATGGGGATATATTTTGTAAGACTGGTGTAGCCATTCTATTAATGAGAAAAACTAATGTTATAAAAGCTTTTGACCATTATTGAAAAGGCACCAAGGCATGAGCCAATAGTGAAATCTCGGTTTCAACTATGTGCCGATGACATCTCTCAACTGTCCCGTTTTGGGCATGAGAATATGTACACGTGATGTGATGAATGATCCCATAGGATTGAAAGATTTTATGGAGAGGTCGAAATTCACCTGCCCAGTCAGATTGAACCGATTTGATATTAGATGAAAAATAATTGCGAATAAACTGGATAGAAGCAACAAAAATGGATGACACATCATATTTTGATTGAATTGGAAACAACCATATATATATATTTTGTGTGATCATCAATAATAGAAAAAGTAAAACCTATAACCACATGAAGATAACATTAGGGTTGGACCCCACACATCTAAAAACATTAAATCAAAGGGACACTTAGATCTAGAGGGAGATGTAGGATGTGATAATGCATGAAGTTTGGACTGATAATAAGCAGTGCATGGCTGAACAACTGTATTGGATTGAACTGGAAGATGAAAATGCCTAACAGTGAAGTTTGTGACTCGAGTGGAAGGAAGCCCAACTCGATGGTGCCAGTGATTAGTAGATGTACGCTCACCAATACAAGCTTGAGGAGAAATAGAGATGGAAATGGAGTTGTTGGCGGCTACAGGTAAGACATACAAGCCATCTTTAACGGAGCCCCGAAGTAGAACTGCCTGAGTGTGAGAATCCTTCATAAGAAAAAAAGTGGAGTGAAATTCAAAATATACAAAATTGTCTTGACAAAACTGTAGGACAGATAATAAATTCTTGGTAATTGAAGGAACATGCAGTAGTTTAGAGAGTAAGAAAGTGCCAGATGGAGTATGAATTTGTGCGGAACCAGTATGTTGAATCGGCATTGTTGAACCATCACCAATACTAACTTGGTATGTGCGCTAATAGGAAATAGAATCTAAATTGAGGTTAGTGAAATCTGAGGTAAAATGGTGAGTGGTAGCGGTATCAGGAAACCAAGAGTTGAGATAGGGAGGAGGTGGTGAGGCAATGGTCATATTGGTTGAAAAGGAGGTGGGAGGAGATGTTTAATAACTGTGATTGAATCGATGATTACAGACAATGGCAGTATGACTTGGTTTGTTATAAACCTGACGCAAAAGACACTAGTCTGAGTGATTAGAAAAATAATGGGGTTGACCCCTACCACCCCCACGAAGACCCCTAAAGTTTCTGCCACCCCTACCACGATAAACAGGTATAGAAGAGGTAGAGGGTTTGGTGGTAGTGAGATTTGCACAGAGAGAATTTCCACTGAGCAGAGTAGTAGTCTGGTGGGTTAGGCGAGACTCAAGGGTAAGAAGGTAACTATAAATTTGATGGGGGAGAAAGGTTCGACTCTTGTGGTAAGGGAGGTGACAAGTGAGTCGTAATTGGTATCGAGACTTGGAAGGAGGTAGACCATGAACTTAGATGAGGAAAAGGGTTGCCCAGCAGCTCCCATAGACGCAACAAGTGTTTTGTCCTTTTGGAAATAATCAAAGATGGACTCGGGACCTTTTTTTAAAGTAGCAAGCTGATACTGAGTGTTCATTATATGAGCACTAGATTGTGCAGCAAACAACTCATGTAGAAGTGTCCAGTCTTCTTTCGAGGTGGTGCACTCCAAAACTTGAGCAAGAACTTGCTCAAACATAGATGAGTTAAGGGTAGAGAGGACTAGCTGGTCAGTGAGGAGCCACTTTGAGCGTTCAGGGTTCTCTTTTCCGTCAATCATGGGGAGAGGCATTGCAACCGAGCCATCCACATGATGAAAGAGCTGATGACCTTTCAAGAAAGGCACCATTTGAGCCTTCCATAATAGGTAATTTTGTATAGTTAATTTGATGTTGACGAAGTGATTGGTAGAGTTGAGGATGAAGGGATTGACAGTGGTGAAATGATTGTTTGGGGAGGAGATTTCAGAGGTATCAGGAGTAGCCATTGGGCTTGTGTAAAAAAAAAAAAAAAGGAAGACGCAAGTCTTTAGAATGCTCTGATTACCATATTAAGTTATGAATGTTGCCTGGAAGGCATGGAGATTGGCAGCTTCAATGCTGGAAGGCATGGAGATTGGCGGCTACAGTGCTGGCTGGCAATGGCACAATAGGAATAATGGGCAATACAACTTGACCTGAAAAGAGGGAGAGAGAGCGAGAAAGAGAGAGACGTTGCGGCTGGGTAAGGCTTGGGCACAGAAATCACACAGAGAGAGCAATTGTGGAGGTTGAGAAAATTTGTGAGAGTGGGGCACACATAGATAGAGAGAGATTGTGAGAGTGAGGAAAATGGTTAGAGTAAAATAAGGAAAAGGAAGTGACGGGGAGGAAAGGGAAACTGAGGGGGGAAAATCTACCAAATCGGTGCTATTTTCCTTCGACGGGCTGGCTTTTTGGGGGGCTTGGGCCTTGCTTGGGCATTGGTGTTACACCCAAATTGTGATACCCCGTATTTACGTGTATTTTGACTAAATAAATTATTACATTTACTAAGATTATGGACTTTCTTGTTTTAAATTTTAAATGATTTACGTGATATTATTTTAAGATTTTTAATTGTTAATTCAATGTATTTTCTTGTTATTAATTATTGTTCATTATTTAAATTGATCCTTATTTTAAATTAGTTTATTGTTGGATTTAATTATTTTATTTTTATTTAGACACTATGTTTAAATTAGTTTATTTAAATTGTTGTTTTGAAATCATTTTCATTGGATCAGTTTCGAGATCCCGAGTTGAAAGACTAGATCTAATTTCTTTCCCTTCATTTTTTTCTTTTTCCTCTTTTCTTTTTCCCCTCTTTTCTTCATTTCTCTCCCCTGCCTCCCAGCCCGTGCGACCCCCCTCCCTCTATTTCTCTCAGTGCATTTCTCCCCCAGTCCACCGCCGTGTACCGTCTTCTAGCGTCACTACTTAGCCCACTAGCTCCACCACCCACTAGCGACCTCCCCCACCCCAGCTTCCCTTCCCCCATGCTCTCTCTCTCTCTCTCTCTCTCTCTCTCTCTCTCTCTCTCTGTGTGCCGGCTGTGTAGAACCCATTCGGGTTGTGAATTTTATGTGTCGTTGTACACCGTTGTGGCCGTCACCGCCCCTCCCTTTTGCTTCCCCTCCGGCCGGCCACCTCACCCTCTGATTTCCAGCCCCTCTCGCGCCACCATTATCCTCCACGCACGGCTTGAAGCCGCAACCTTCTCTTCACTCCAGCGCCGCCATCGCGCCACCTCCGACCACCATTTCTTCACCACTTCATCATCGACCTCCTAGCAACCTAATGCACCCATCCTCAGCCCCGATCTACTACCGGTGAAGCACATTCATCAACATTTTCGTTTTGGACATTTTAGTCTTCCACCACCCTCTATGTTGCCACCCACGGCCAACCCCCACCACCATTGGTTTCACCGATATCCCTAAGCCCTTCCCTATCAATCTCAGGTCTTGGTTTGTCCCAGTTCAAAAGTGAGTTTTTTAGACCCACGGCCACAGTGCATTTTGCACTATTCCGTTGATGTGCCCCCACTTCTAGCACCTCCGTTATCTTTCAAAAATTATATTATAGCATTGTAAGTATTTTCCCAAAGAACATTGAGATTTAAATGTATTTTTGTGCTAACTCATATTTATTGTGAATTGATTGGTTGTGCCGAACTGAGTCCGAGGAGTAAGGGGGTTGATTGGATTCGATTATGGAGTTGTTCGTGTGATTAGTTTATGATATGAGATTTGTTCGCTGTTTCTAGTTTAAATATTGGTATTTTGAGGTTGACGTTGGTTATGATGGATATTGATGATTTTAGAAAGTTATGATATATTTTGGGATTATGAGGGTTTTAAGTTTTGAGGAATTAAAATAGGTTATTTTAGAAACTTAAGCTTAAATATCGAAATACGTGATTGATTGGAAACTTACAGAAATTATGTGATTATTTTTATAGGTGACGATTTATAGTCGACTGGACATTTTTTTATGAAATTTTCGAAATGCTAAGAAGTCCAGGTAAGCGGGGTTCCTATGCTAGATTTGCATAAAAAGAAATGAACTAAGGTTGGTTTGTAAAAATGCGCATGTTGTTTTAAAAAGAAAAAGGGGAAAAAAAAACCTTAGTATATGTTTTGCATTTACTCATGAGATACGTATGAAAGAGAAAAGAAATGTTTTTGACATGACATGTATAAACATGAGCAATATTTGACATATTTATGAAATGTGCAAAAGAGTGAATACAATATCTGTGAATTTTTGTACATATGATATGAAAATGATTTGGGTTTGTTTATGATCAAATGGAAATGATATGAATATGTTTCGCACATGTTTTGATATGATATGAATATGATAAACCTTTAGCATACTTATCTGTCCTTAATCTGATTCTGAATATGGTTCTGATATGATGATATTGGTTCACGTGATATGGTTGGTACCAACATGATATGATATGATATAAGTGCACCCACTTTGGAAACAAAGTGGTCTTTTTACGTGTTATTTCCTGTGTGCACACTCGGGGCTCCAAGATTGAAAAAGGGGAAATTCACCATATGACACTGCCTAGTTTGGCTACTAGGGATAGCACAACCCTATCACGGGGGTTAAATATGGTATATGATATGATACGATATGATATGATAAGATGAAGATGTTCAGTTATGTTATGCCAAAGCGTTTTTTAATATGAAACAGATTTTTAAATATGAATAGTTGATTTTGAGTATAAAAAGATTGAAAAGTCGCTCTGATTTTCTGATAACACGTTTTTCTGAGATCTGTATATAAAAATAAAAGGTTTTGTTTCTGTATACTGAACTTTCTGAAAAGGCTCATGTTTACATACTAGTATATGTTCTCTGCTTACTAAGTTGTGGATAACTCACCCCCTTATCTTCATATATTTTCATATGACATTGATTTCCCAGCTGAGGGTCTGGATTAGAAATTGGAGCTTGACTACATATGTATAGAAGTCCCATTGTTAGTAGAAGGGTATAACTTGAGTATTTGAAGTACTTTGAGTTGTTTGGACCTATTGAGATTTAAAGATGTATCATTTTATTTCGTTGAGATTTTTGGAAAATTGTGGACCCATTTGGTTTATGCTATTTTGTAATGATGATTTATGGAGTTTGTATTATGGTTATTTGGAAATATGAGATTAAGTGTTATTTATGAAGTCTTTGGAGTTTTAGGTGCTTGGAGAGATAGGTTTGTAAGTGACAGGTAGTAATTCTCCGACCCTTCTGGGTACGGAGTGTTACAGTTGGTATCAGAGCTAGGTTTGAGATTCTGCAGACTTTATGGATTGAGGTTGTGGGAATTTAAGATTTTAGATTTGACTGGCTTATTTTCAAGATTGTAAGACATGACTTGGAGGTCTAGATTTCAATGTTTACATAAGTTTGAGCGAAAGCCAGGTTTGAGGTTTTGCATACTATAATAAGATGTGTGGGGAGATTTTTTGTTTGTTTTTTATTTTCGTTAATATTATTTATTTTTGTTATTCTTCTTAGATTTTAGTCAAGGTATTGTAGACATTTCAGAAATAGGGTTTTGTTTCCTAATTGCACAAGATTTTTTGTTAGATTGTATCATGCAGGGTGTAACTTGTCAATTTTGATGGTTAATTGTGCAGATTATCTGTTAGAATTTGCCACCAAATATTTGAATTTGTACCCACATTTTTCTTGCTCATTGTCTTCACCCACAAGTTATGTTGTCTATATTCAGTTTTCACTCACAACGCAGACAACATCAGAGTCAAAGAATTAAAAGGTAGTTTGCTCATCTAATTTTAGGCCAATCTCATAGACAATCTACACGAGGATGACCAGTTGATGCTGAATAGATAGGACAAGGCCTACATCATGAAAAAAGTCGAGGATTTTTACTTTTCTTCAACATTCTACTTGTTGAAGCTGTGAGATGCTGTACTTAATAATGATATATGAAAGTTGATATCCTCACCAAATCAACATCAACACATCACTCGACTTGTAAGAGTTTATTTATTATGATGTGTAATTAGATACACATGTACATAGCTTAGTTAGTTAACCGACTTAGATAGCTCAATTTGTTACTTGGAAGCTTCTAGTGCATACAAGTGTATAAATAGATTTTACTATATAGAAAATACACAATATCAATATTACTCTCATTTTTCATAGTCTCTCGAAGGTTCTCTTTAAATCTTGAGATCTTAGTTTCTTATTTTCATTTTGCTAACATTCTTCATCAGATTCTTTATGGTATCAAAGCGGTATCTCTGGTGCTACTTCCGTTCTTGATCTCTGATTTTTACTCAGCCGGTATGAATTCTTCTTCGTCATCTTTTCTTGGATTAGAGCATTCATCTAATCCATTTTTCTTGCATAATGGTGATAATCTAGGCTTAATTCTAGTTAATCGGCCTTTAGTTGGAGACAATTATCATTCTTGGAGTAGAGCTGTTCATATGGCACTTTGTGCTAAGAATAAAATAGGTTTTATAGATGGATCTATCTCTCAGCCTATTTTACCGACAGATCCACTCTATGGACCATGGAAACGATGTAAATAGCATATTGATGTCTTGGCTACTGAATTCCTTATCCGAAGAGGTTGCCAATAGTGTTCTTTACATGAATACTGCTAAGGAGATATGGGATGACTTGAAGGAAAGGTTTTCTCACAGTAATGGACCTAGGGTTTTCCAATTGCAGAAGGGAATTTCAGTTCTTTCTCAAGATGATCTTACAGTGAGTGCTTATTTCACAAAGCTGAAGGCTTATTGGGATGAACTTCAAAACTACAGACCCTTGCCAAATTGCACTTGTGGTGCCTTGAAGACTCTTGTTGATTATCAACAACAAGAGTATATGATGTAGTTTCTAATGGGGCTAAATAAATCCTTTTTACATGTAAGGGGTCAAATACTTCTCATTGATCCATTGCCACCGATAAATAAAGTTTTTTCTTTGGTGCTTCAAGAAGAAAGACAGAGAAATTTCTTCTATTTCGTCTCCAAATATTGAATCAGTAGCTTTACTAACAAAATCTTTTGTTCCTAAGAATGGTGGTAAATCTTCAAGAAAAGGTAGGTCTTTATGTACTCACTGTGGTGTAACAGGACACACAATAGAGAAATGTTACAAGGTACACAACTATCCACCTGGTTTTAGATCAAAGAAACCAAGTTCTACAGCTCATCAAGTCTATGTAAAAATAGATCAGAATATGCCACAGTTGCCTATTTCGAAGGAGCAGTGTTTGCAGCTTTTGTGCTTCTTACAACAACATTCTTTTGCTAAGGTTTCATCATCTAATCCCTCTACAAGTAATAATGATGTTCCTTCTCATGAATCTTTGTTGATAATTGACACTGGAGCCACTAATCGTATCTCTGTTACTCATAAATGTGTCGTGCAATTCTCTAGCTCTTTGGTTCTTAATAATGTTTTGTGTGTTCTTAACTTTTCTTTCAATCTTTTATCAGCTAGTCAATTGACTCGTTCACTCAATTATTGTCTCATTTTTCTTCCTGAATAATACTTCATTCATGACATTTTCTTATGGAAGATGATTGGATTGGATAGAGAAAGCAAAGGACTTTATTACCTGCAGCAAGAGCCTTTCTCCAAACCAGCTCATAATACTTCGTTGTCTGCTTCATTTTTTGTTCTACATTGTAATTTTCCTTGTATTCCTTTGTCTACTTCTCATTTGTGGCATTGTAAACTTGGTCACTTGTCTATTCCTAGATTGCAACTATTAAACAAGTCTATACTTGCAATTACAGTTACTGGTGATTTCCATTGTTCAGTTTTTCCATTATCCAAACAGCACAGATTACCTTTTCCTCATAATCATTCTTTTTCTACTCATAATCATTCTTTTTCTACTCATATTTTTGCTCTAGTTCATTGCGATATTTGGGGTCCTTTTTCCTCCACTTCCCTTAATGGTTTACGATATTTCCTCACCATTGTAGATGACTTTTCCAAACCTACTTGGATTTATCTCATGAAATGCAAATCTGACACTAGGAATACTCTTTGCTCTTTTCTTAATCTTGTTCAGACTCAATTCAATACTAAGATCCAGATCATTCGAACTGATAATGGACCAAAATTTGCTACGTCTGATGTCTATTCTGCTCGTGGCATTATTCATCAAAAGAGTTGTGTACCCACTCCACAACAAAATGGTGTTGTAGAGAGGAAACACTAACATCTTCTAAACGTGGCTAGAGCTCTTCGTTTTCAAGCTCATTTGCCCTTACAATTTTTGGGTGATTTTGTCTTACATACTGCTTACTTAATAAATCAAATTCCCACTCCTATTCTCTCTAACAAATCTCCACATGAAATCCTATTTTATGTTTCCCGTACATAAACTCACTTGCACACTCTTTGGTTGTTTGTGCTATGCCACTACCATTTCTCATTCTCGTTCCAAGTTTGATCCAAGAGCTAAACCTTGTGTTTTTCTTGGATATCCTTTTAGTGTCAAAGCTTACAAGCTTTATGATTTTTCTTCTCATACAATCTTCCTTTTGTCGAGATGTTATCTTTCGTGAGAGTATTTTTCTTTTTTCTTCTTTAGCTTTGCTTCCTTCTGCTTTTTTGCCTTTGTCTTCTCCTATTTTTCCTCCCCCTATTCCTCTTTCTTGTGATGATAGTGGTACTGCTTCTCAGACTACTCCTCAACCTAATTCTACTTATGTGTCACCAACTATTAATCCTGAATATGATCCACCTAGAAGGTCTTCGAGGATTTGTCATCCTCCTTTTTACTTGCAGCAGTATCATTGTAATCTCTTGCGTTCTTCCACACATACAGTCTCTTTCCTGGACAATGTTTCTTCTACTTCAGGTTCTTCTCTTTACCCTCTGTCTTCTATTTTGTCATATACTCGTCTTTCTCCTTTACATAGAGTTTTTACTTGTTCTATTTCTTCACATGATAAACCTCAATCATTTTCTCAAGCTATTAAGTATGCACATTGGCGTGCTGCCATGGCTAGTGAGATTAAAGCCCTTGAAACTAATCACACATGGTCTCTTTCTATTCTACCTCCTGGTAAAGTAGCCATAGGCTGCAAATGGGTTTACAAAGTGAAATATAAAGTTGATGGTTCAATTAAGAGATACAAGGCAAGACTTGTTGCTAAAATTTTTACACAACAAGATGGCTTAGATTATCTAGAGACTCTTTCCAGTAGCTAAGCTTACCATTGTTCATGTTCTTCTTGTTGTGGCTGCAATTAAACAATGGCATTCGTTTCTGTTAGATGTGAACAATACTTGTTTACATGGTGCTTTAGCTGAGGAGGTTTACATGCAAACTCCTCCTTGTTTTGCTAGAGAGGGGGAGTCTAAAGTTTGTAGGCTACACAAGTCTTTGTATGGTTTGAAACAAGCATCTAGATAATGGTTTGCTAAATTGTCCGGCTTTGTTACTTCCATTGGTTTTGAGTAATGTAAGTGAGACTACTCCTTGTTTATGAAGTCTTCTGGAGATCATTTTACAGCAATGTTAGTATATGTTGATTATATAATCTTGGTTGGAAATGATTTAAAAACCATCTCTAGATTGAAGGCAAAGCTTGATGATGAATTCAAGATTAAAGACTTGGGGAATCTGAAATATTTTTTAGGCTTGGAGGTTGCACGTTCTGTACAAGGAATCTCTATATGCCAAAGGTTAAGTATGCCTTAGATGTTATTGAAGATGCTGGCATGCTTGGAGCACGACCAGTAAAATTTCCCATCGAACAAAATTTAAAACTTAATCAATCTGATGGAGCTTTACTCATAGACCCAATAATTTATAGAAGATTAGCTGGGAGGCTTTTATACTTGACTATCACTAGACCAGATCTATCTTATTCAGCTCAAGTGTTGAGTCAATTTATGGATAAACCACATGAATCCCATTTGGCTGCTGCTTATCGAGTTTTGAGATATATCAAAGGCAGTCCAAGGCAAGGACTGTCTATTCATCCTCTTCAAAGCTTCATTTGAAATTTTTTTGTGATTCAGATTGGGCAGGATGCCCAAATACACGACGATCACATACTGGTTATTGTGTTTTTATAGGAGATTCACTTATTTCCTAGAAAAGCAATAAACAAACCATATTCTTTCGAAGCTCAGCAAAATTTGAATACCGAGCTATGGCAGTTACTTGTTGTGAAATCAGTTAGTTGTTTTCATTGTTTCATGAGTTGAAATTACCCCATTCACGATCTGTTTTACTATATTGTGACAATCAGGCAGCTCTACACATAGTTGCAAATCTTGTATTTCATGAAAGAACAAAACACATTGAGTTGAATTGTCATTTAGTAAGAGAGAAAGTACAAGCTGGAATTGTCAAGACCTTTTATGTTTCTTCAAAGCATTAGCTTAGTGACCTCTTCACAAAACCACTTGGTTGTGATGCTTTCCATAGATTACTTGGCAAGATGGGCAATCTTAACATACATGCTCCACTGATTACGCTCAAAAAATAATGCGGTAGTTGTAGCACAGCTTTGGGGTGTCGATTCCACAGAGAGACAAATTAAAAAAATAGTAGAAAGAATAAAAAAACTAAAGAAAGATATTAAATGATTAGTGGAGAACAAAGATTAATTTTAAATGCAAATTTAAGTGAAGTAAAGTGACTAACGGAAAAAGTTCTCAAATTTGATAAACAGTAAAGCGTCGGGAATCCCTTGCACAAATCCGGTATTTTAATTATTCTTAATTCATTGAATAACTCAATTGGGAACTCAATTCCCAAAATTCTCAATCGGAAGGTATAGATTTATAAACCAAGATTAGACCAAATGTAACCATTTGAAAAATCATTCACCACTTTTAAAATACGTAAATTATTATCACTATTGAGAAAATCCAACGACGACAATATACTCTGGAAGCAATATTGTAGCAAAGAATTAAATCAATATAGATAAATAATTGATCCAAACATAATCAACGAACCAATCCATTCAATAGAAAAAGTATGACTGAATCTATAAACAGAATAAATTCTATGATTATTCGGAGAAGAAAACATCAACAATGAATTGTGAATGATAAAACAAAAGAGTTTTAGTAATTGAAAATCAAATACATAAATTAAAAATATCATCTAATGTGCAAGTTCATTCCTAACCCTACTTGAGAATTTAGTTACCCATAAATATAATGGGCAACAAAAATCTCAAGAGAAAAATGAAACAAACAATGGCCATGGAAGAAGTTATGCTACGCCTCTTCAGAACTGAGCCGTCTCCCCTCTCTCCACCCCCAATGTCGTGCTAATGAAATACTTATATAGGGTAGGAAAGAAACCCTAATGTCTTTCATATTCCCGCTAGGGGTGTAACCGGTCCGGTTTTGGACAAAATTTAGGACTGAACCGGTATGTACCGGTTTTGTATTTTCAAAAACCGATTACGCATCGGTTACCCCCCTAAACCAGTACATCCAGTTTTATCGGTTTGGTCCGGTTTTTCGATTTTAATTTAGTGAATGCATGAGATTTGTGAGAGAGAGAAGCATTGAAAGTAGCTAGCAATCTGGAACTTGGAACAAATATGTGTGAGAGAAAGACCAATAGCTGAAGCCAAATGCATGGAATCTGAAACTGCATCAAAAGGATACCTTGCTAGAATATTATTACAGATCAGATTCATCACTATAGTATAGCTATATATTAGTAACAGTACATGCATCTCCAGATTCATCACTGTAGATCAGATTCATCAAGAAGATGATTTTAACTATTTTTTTTTTTTTTTTACTTTTAATATCTTGAATCCATCTATCTATGAGTGCAAACAAATCTTTCAAAAGGGCATCCAACTGGTAGGTAGGTTTTTTTTACAATTCAGTAGATGTTTTATTTTTATTTTTGACTTAATAGAAATGGGAGATTTCATCTTTGGAAGTCATACAAGAGATATGGGACTGAAGGCAATGGAGCAAAGCTACTTGAAAGCTTTCATTCAACTCAAATGCTTAATCAAACATAACAAACAGAGCTTTAGGCTAACGTGGTCCTTAAAAACAAAAAACCTAGGAAGTCTGCAACCCAACCATATCATTGCAGATGTAAGAGTCTCACTCAACTTGGAAGTATTAGACTTTCTTAGTTGTGTTTGAAATCGACTACCCAAAGTAAAATAGTTTCTCTGTTCTACTTTCTTTTAACAACTGGGAGCATATGTCTAAACAATCCTGACCTCAAAGAAAGATGCACAAAATTGTATAGGAATTAAGTCCAAAGAGCAACACCTAGACGAAAATTCTCAAAGATGTCTAAAGTTCCCATTTAGCCAATAAACCTTTGAAAGAAAAAAGTTCCCATAACAATTAAACCAACGGAGATTAAAAATGATATACACATCCGAGATTGTTCCAAGAAAAATTACTGTCGAAGATAGAGAGACGTGAGAAAGGGGCTGCCGGGTGCACGAGAGATGGGAGGGCTGCGTGAGACGGTGAGAGACAGAGAGGGCAACGCAGCGTTGAGAGAGGGGCCGAGGGGCTGTGTGTGCGACGGGAACAGCTCGAGAGGTGAGGCCGTGAGGGGAGGTGCAACGACGAGAGAGCGGGTCTGTGTTTCTGAGGGGGCGACGGTAAGAGGGAGGGGACTCAGGCTAAGGGGACGACGGCGAGATGTGCATAGTGCGACGGCGTGGGCCATGGCCGCGTGAGAGGGCAGAGATGCAAAGAGGCTGTGAGGCAGAGAGACAAAGTGAGAGAGTGAGGAAGAGAGGGGCGGGTCTTAGGGTTTGGGAGACTGGAGGTGCAACGGTGCCGTTTAGTAATACTATCAAAATTATTACTAATAGTCTAATTAGACTAAAACTCTTATACTATAAGTCTATAACTATATCAGTAATTTTGTATAAGTATAACTATAGTCTATATTAGACTATTAGTATTAGAATAAATATTAGTATTAGTTATATCGATATAATATATTAGACTATATATTATTATTAGACTATTAGTATAGCTATATATTAGCATAAGTATTAGTATTAGAATAAATATTAGTATTAGTTATAGCTATATAATATATTAGACTATATAATAGTATTAATATTAGACTATCAGTATAGTTATATATTAGTATTAGTTATAATGATTTACTATAACTATATTAGTATAACTATAACTATAGTCTATATTGGACTATTAGTATTAGTTATAGCTATATAATATATTGGGTTATATAATAATATTAATATTAGACTATTAGTATAGCTATATATTAGTATTAGTTATAGTAATTTAATATAACTATATTAGTATAACTATAATTATAGTCTATATTAGACTATTAGTATAAGTATATATATTAGTATTAGTTATAGTAATTTAGTATAACTATATTAGTATAACTATAACTCTAGTCTATATTAGACTATTAGTATCAGTATATATATTAATATTAGTTATAGTGATTAAAATAACTATATATTAGTATTTGTTATAGTGAGTTTAATTTATTATAACTATATATAGTTATATATGTTTTGTTATAGTGATTTAAACTCTTAAAAAATTGTTATAGTGATTATATCTAATACTATAAAATAGTATTAGTTATAGTGATTTAGTATAACTATATTAGTATAAGTATAACTATAGTCTATGTTAGACTATTAGTATTAGTATATATATTAGTATTAGTTATAGATATATAATATATTAGACTATATGATAGTGTTAATATTAGACTATTAGTATAGCTATATATTAGTATTAGTTATAGTGATTTAGTATAACTATATTAGTATAAGTATAACTATAGTCTATATTAGACTATTAATATTAGTTATATATTATTATAACAATATAATATATTAGACTATAATAATATATAACTATAGTCTATATTAAACTATTACTATTAGTCAGACCATATAATAGTATTAATATTAGACTATTAGTATAGTTATATATTAGTATAGCTATATAATATAAGTATAATTATAGTCTATATTAGACTATAAGTTTAACTATAGCTATAGTGAGTTTGTTAATTGTGATATTAGTATTTGTTAATTGTTATATTAAGTTTAATTTATTATAACTATATTATTGATAGTATTATAGTGATAGTATTAGTATAGTAATTTAGTATTAGTAATTAGTATTTATTACTATATCATTATTTTATGTGTGATTACTTAGTATAGTGATTATTTAGCTATATATACTATATGAGTATTACTTATATATTAGTATAGCTATAAATAAAATGTTATTAATAATTTAAATATATATTTTATGTTTAAAGCACATGATAAATTAAATTTTTATTTATAGGATTAAACTTTTATTTTTAAAATTATAATAACATTATCTTATATATAATTATATTAATAACATATGATCAAACAAATTACAAATGTTCATATTTAAGATTAACATTTTATGTTATTTATAAATTATAATATGAAATTATTCCATATAAATTATATATTATATATAAAACTTATATGTAAAAAATATTTTGTGTAATATTAATTTTATATAAAACTTATATATATAAAATATTAAGTTTTATATTTTCTTTTTCCCAACCCAGCCGGTCCGGTCCGGTCCAGTCCTGGAAACCATGAAACAGGGACCGGACCGGGTCCAACTGGTTTTACGGTTACAAGAATCAGTCCCGGACCGGTTTTCCGGTTCAAATTTACACGCCTAATTCCCGCATACAAAATCGTCTAAATTTTAGGACTCAACTTGGCAGCCACGTACACACTTCAAGATTTCGAATTTGGAAATCTTTATTAGAGACAGCTTTGTAGCCCTTTAAGATAGCTTTCCAACGCATCAAGAATGGCATCAATCCGATATTTGAGCAGAAAATTATGATCAAAATACTAAAATATGTACAGGTGTGTCTTCTAGCGAATTTCGAACTGACTTTTTCTTTTGATCCGAATTACTCTCAAACCCCATCATTATCCTTATTTGGAATCGTACACTCGTTGAAAGTTCTTTGGTTGTTCCAACGTCTTGCCCACTTGAAAGTCCTTTGAATTTGACTGGGTTTGTACTTGCTCTTTTATAGACTTTGAAATTAAATATAAAAATCTACCTAGGAGTATTCCAAAGTAAATAGAAACTCAATTCAATAATACACATTAATTCCTATTATTAATATTGACATTTTAGTATTTTAGTCCAATAATATAGTATTTAGAATACACTTTTGTACACTCATCATCTACCTTGAGGGGGAGTGTCAAAGTTTATTTATTATGATGTGTAATTATATACACATGTACATAGCTTACTTAGTTAACCGACTTAGATAGCTCAATTTGTTACTTGGAAGCTTCTAATGCATACAAGTGTATAAATAGATTTTACTGTACAGAAAATACACTTTATCAATATTACTCTCATTTTTCATAGTCTCTCGAAGGTTCTATCCAGATCTTGAGATCTTAGTTTCTTATTTTCGTTTTGCTAGCATTTGCATCAGATTCTTCAAGACTCAGGCTGCGTTTGGATGTTGAGATGAGTTTAGTTTTTTATGAATAGTAGTGAGCTGACATTGTTGAATGAGTTTGGTGGGATCCACTTAAAATGAATTTATGTGTGTTTAGATGTTAAGATGAATTTATATATATATTTATGAAAAGTTATAAAATAATTGAGACCCACCACTGTTGACCTGACATTTTTGTTCCCACGTGCTGTTCACAGAGTTGTTATAAAAAAAAAAATTGTGCCCCCGCACAAACCAGAGATGATAGCAAAATGATAAAAAAAAAAAAAAAAAATCAACTTTTGTCAAGAGAAATATTGCCTCACGCACAAAAATTTGAAAAGCTGTGGGCCCCAACTTCTTTCATGTTTAAACTGCGTCACTTGCATTTGAATGTTGAATTGGGTCTAAAAATGAAGTGAATTGAACTGAGTTATGCTTCCAAACAAAGCCTAAATTACCCTCTGCGGTGCCTTCCAGAATATCAATGTGCAAAAACAAAAAGAAAATGCTCCCCAAATACAAATATGCCTCCAAGTTTGCATTTGGAGGCAACCTAGCTAGCAGCCCCCAAAGCAAAATACTACTGTCAGAGTTCTAATCATTCAGAGGAACGATGCGCTAGCTTTTCTGTTTTGTTTTTAGTTTTGGTTGGAGAGCCTAATTGATAGAGCAAACACCTAGCAAAAGCATCATCATGATAGTAAATTAACAAGCGAGTTTGATTCTCATGCTCTGAAATGGGGGCAAGCCCAAGAAAGAAGAGGGATGAAGATGCAGCATAACACGTTTAAATTAAGATATTTGAAATTCCATTAGGTTGTGTTTGCATTGACGAATTTGCATTTAGTCTGACATGTTTAAATCAAGATATTTGAAATGTTTTGATTTTGGAATTCTTTGTTTGGATAAATTTTATAAATGAATGGATTTGAAATTCTATTTATTAAAATTTCTTCTTAACAAATAGAATAATTTGCAGTGATTAAAATACTGCTTCAATATAATATCATATTTACATCTGTTGTTTGTTCCAAATTCATCCTAAACCTGCATAATGTTCTTGTTAAATATTTGTTTATGATCCTAAGCCACTTTGAAATGCATGTATTTACTCGAATGACAAGATGGGGACAGTTTTCTTACACACAAGAACCATATTCTGATAGAATCATATATGTATGGACAGACAATAGCATGACTTATATCCCACATCCATCCCCATTTCAATACCCAACCCTTAAGATATTATTTGATCTAAGGCAGCTTTGAGCCACAAACTGACAGGTAGATTGAAGATCTTTAAATTCAAAATTGCAAAGAATTCTAGCAAATAACGAGGAGGAAGAGGAGGAGGAGGAGGAGGAGTTGGCCGAGTAGTCACCACTCTTATCCAATATCCATAGCAAGCAGCTCTGATAATGAATTAAATAGGAAGGCTAATTAAAGTGGACCACATGGTAGTTACTCCTCAACTTGTTGAGGTTGATCTCTGCAAGCATATACAAGAACAACATGAATGATATAGAGAGGCTTAAAAGTGGGCCCAAAGGCAACAAGCACAATAATTGATAGAGCTGCAAAAATTTTATTCAAGATGAGATTACAATCACACACAGTGAGTTACAAGAGTATCACTCTACTCACACAATCTCAACTCTCATTTTCTAAGGCTCTCTCTCTCAATATGTTTTCACACCTTTGCCTTTCTTTTTTTACTCTGATATGTTGAACGAAACATACAAGAAAACAAACATTACATATATATAGAGAAAACGACAGTAAAAACCCTAAACATCGAAATTAGGTTCTTCTCTCGAGTGGGTATCGAGTGCACCTTGAGCGAACAACCAATCAAACATTGGCTCGAGAAGTCTGTCGAGCACTGCTCGAGTGAATACTAGGGTTAGTGTTTCGCTCGAGCCCAGCATCACATGAACCTTGAGTGAACAATCTGTCTAATCTTCGCTCGAACCCACTGTTGAGCGCACCTCGAGCAAACTTACAGGTTGAACTTTGCTTGAGCGACAGTCAAGCGAACTTTCTGTCTACGCGTTATCTACTAACAAACCATGCTCCACATGCAACTTAACAATCTCCCACTTGAAGACTGGTTCTTCACATGCCAGCTACTTTTTCCAGTACAAACCTTATCACCTCTAGAATCACAACTCCTATCTTTAAGGCAGAAGATGCACTAAAGTCAAGCCCGACTTTACTCTCTCAAGTGCATCTCCCTCAATTAACACATCCGCTGGGCGACTCACAACTCCTACTGCACTAGGAATATCCGACTTGAATTGACCCTGGCAACCTTAGCCAACTTCCACTTACTAGATCTCCCATCTCACAAGATTTTCTTGTTCTTCCTTGGCTCACCAGCTTCTGTCAGTAGGATATAGTTCAAGGTAGGTATCCACTGTGGAAGTCTGGTTCTCCTGACAACTATGCGAGCATCAATTGTAGGTGTAGACGTCCTTGGAACACTGGACGCTCTGCTCCCATGTCTCACACCTCTGCTTCGCACCGTGGTCTCGGTAGATTTCCTCAGGCTTACATGAGGAACAACAAAACTAACTCCATTTTGCTTTCCCATCTGATTTGCGTGACCAAGCCTACTTTGACACACCTTTATATTTTCCTGCACATCACTAGACTATGATGTTAAATACAAAGTATTAATTCTCTTACCACGTGCTAAGACCAGCGCACACTTTGTGACCTTCCACGCTCCTTCAGAAATGCTATTGTATGATTGTTGTTGTCGAGCTGTTCCACAAAGATCAGGTTTCTCTTCAGATCTGGAATGTGTCTGATTTGCTGCAAAGCCCACATGCTCCTGTTTGGAAGTGCAATGCACACATCGCCCACTCCCATTACATCTAATGTCTCTCCATCAACTATGTACATCTTTTCAAAATCACCAGCAACATAGTTCTACATGATCTCTCAATGTGATTTGCTATGAAATGAAGCTTCTGAATCCAACACTCAATCGTCAATCAGACTGTGCACTACAAGAAATAGAGTATCTTGTATTTCTTCAGCCACCGCATTCACAACATCATCATCAGTACATTCCTGATTCCGGTAGCCTCTCTTGGTGTGGCTCGACTTGCCACAACTCTAACAAGTGATTTGCTACCCATATCTCATCCTACTCCTACTCTTGCCCCTGTTCTTGGACCTGTCAGGTTTTCGGCCCCAATCGTCAATAGTCAAGGCCAAACCCGTACTAGAAAACTCCATAGAGTCTTTCCTATGTATCTCCTTAACAAGAATCATGTCATGTACGCCATCATAATTAAGTTTCATCTTGCCGGCTGAATTACTCACCTTCATCCTCATAGCCTCCTAACTATTTGGCAATGATGCCAGCAGAATCAACGCTTTGATCTCATTATCAAACTCAATCTCTATAGAAGACTATCGATTTGTGATCGTATTAAAGTCATTCAAGTGTTGGGCCACAGACATACCTTCTGACATTTTTAGATTGAGCAGCTTTTTCATCATATGCACTTTGTTATTTTCTGAAGGCTTTTCATATATACCAGACAGAGCCGTCATGAGATCCGTTATGGTCCTCTCCTTAATAACGTGGTGTGCAACTGATCTTGACAATGTCGGCCGAATAACCCCTAAAACATGTTGATCTAACATGCTCCAATTAGTATCGTCCATGCTCTCCAGCTTCTTTGCCAATAGTAGAAGATGGAGTCTCTACCCATAGAGGTAGTCATCTATTTGCATCCTCCAGTACCCGAAGTCAATGCCATCAAACTTATCGATCCCAGGTGCTTTCACTTCGTCTCCAACCATTGTTCTCCCTCAGACTCAAACCTTGGCTCTTCAATACCATTTGTTGTGAAACCAGTGATGACAAACGACATAAAAATAAACACTAGCAAACAATCACACGACACAAATTAACATGGTTTGGCAACATGCCTATGTCCATAGAGCTACATGAGATTTTATTCCAGATGAGAATACAATCACACACAGCGAGTTATAACAATACCACTTTACTCATACAATCTCAACTTTTACTTTCTAGGACTTTTTTTCTTCTCTCAATATAACAATACCATATATATATATAGAGAAAATGGCACTGAAAATTCTAAACATCAAAATCGGGTTCTTCGCTTGAGTAAGTGTCGAGTGTGCCTTAAGTAAACAACCAATCAAACATTGGCTAAAGCAGTCGTCGAGTGTTGCTTCAGTGAATACTAGGATTAGTGCTTTGCTCGTGCCCAACATCACGCGAACTTTAACCGAACAATCTGTATGATCTTTGTTCAAGCCCACTGTCAAGCGCACCTCGAGTGAACTCACGGGAAGTCTCGCTTGAGCGCTAGGTCGAGCAACAGTCGAGCGAACTTTCTATCTACGCCTCTTCTACTTACAAACCAGGCTCCACATGCAACCCAACACATCTCTTAGAGCACTAGCAGCAGTGGATGTTTTAAAAAATCTAGCGAGAAAAAATATATATAAGATGTGGTAAAATTATCACTACTTCAGAATAGTTGAAAACATAGTTAAACTAGTTAGAGTCACGGCCTTTGACTTGATTGACATAAACTCTCAACCTTCAAAATAGAGGTATTGGATTCGAAACCCCCCTCCTCAAATGTATAAAAAAAAAAAAAAAAGTTAGTCACTCTATACCAATAAATTTATTGGATACTGTAGCCTATGTATCCCATAAACTAATCTTATAAATAATCCACATTTATGTATAAGTCAACGTGGATAGGAACTAAATGTAAGCTACCCAAATTACATCTTCTAGCTAAATTTTAATCAGAAGATGATATAATATAGAGTAATACTATATATAGTCGTGGAATGTGTAAACGTTATACAGTCGTTTTGAAAAAGAATATAGTTCACTATTAAAAAATTAATTTCTTTTTATGTGGGTCTCATATTTATTTACTTTTTTTAAAATAACTGTACGGTGTTTGTACACTCACGACTACAAGTATCATTTCTCTATAATATATGTAGTATATTAATGCTCTAGGCTTCATAATAGTTCAAATATGTACTGAAGTACTGAAAGCAGCCGGTCATAGGTCAATAGTGCAAAAAAGTGGGCATAAAAATTTCGAAAACATAATTATTGTTTTTCATCTCTTTTTCCTTTACGAAAAATCTACTCTTCCCGCTGGGAGCTACGGGAAATTCCTTTAAAATGTTTTATTTTTTTATTTAATGATTAAAAAAATATTTTTTAATAATATTATAATTTTTTATTTTTTTTAAAAAAAATATTTAAAAATATTAAAAATATTTGTATATATAAAAAAACTACTATAATTAACGGTAGCTCCGAGCCGGGACAGTAGAGCCACACTTTCCTTTAATTCGTTGGGACTGGGGGTTACAACACTAGAGTCATCCTGCCCAAAAGATGTCTCTCTCATTTCTATCGAGTGTTTATTTTCTTTTTTAAGTGAACGGAATCAAAATATGGAAAATGCCTAGGTAACCACACTTTTGTTTTTTTAGATTTGTGTTTGTTTATATTTTAGTATTGAATTTTTCTTTTTTTATATTATTTTTTTAAAAGAAAAATACATTAAAAAAAATTAAAAAAAAAATGTGCACACTCGATAGAAATCTTCCGTAAATTTCCTTGATGACACTAGCAGCTCTCCCAAAATATATATCTGTTTCAAAACAAGAAACAAGAGAAACACAAATATCCCACATAGAAATCAACTTTTTTTTTTAATTTTTATGGATAATTTTTACATATAATTATAAAATGTGTAAATATCGTATAATTATTTTTAAAAAATATGGAGTCTATTATTAAAGAATTAAATTTTTTATATGAATTTTATATTTTATTATTTTTTTTAAATGACTACACGTAAACTACACGGTTATAAATATATATATATTTTTTTAACGGGGATGTTGACTTCAGGTGGGTCCACTGTGAACGCTTTTCGTTGCAACACGCTACAAAATTATGGCCACACACAACGATTTGCAAGAGAGCAATTTATCCTGAAAATCACTTAAAATTATGATTGGGTGTGAAATCTATTTCAATTTATTTTAAATTAATTAATGATAAAATTAATTATTTTTTATTAAAAGTAATATTAGTATGTATCCTTATTTTACTATCTCATTTTGACTGTTTTATATATTTAATTTTTTTCTTGCTGATTAAGAAAGTGATTATTAGTGTATTAATATTTAAAAAAAAAACTGTTTATAAATCTGACACTTCTAATTTATATATGAAAAATTCTAGTTAGCTTCTCATAATTAGCTTCTCATATATTCCTAATAACAAGAATGTAGTATATAGATAATGAATTGAACAATTCAATTAATTTAATAAGAATAAAATAAAATAATAAATAAATAAAATATCACAATTAACAAGTATGTGTGGTGTATATATATATATATATATATAGAAAATATATTTACAATCGTAAATTATACAATCGATGCATAATCGCTTTGAAAAAAATGAATAAAATATGAGATTCACATGAAAAAGATTATTTTTTTAATAGTAAACTTACTCTTTTTCAAAACGATTATGCGACGATTGTACACTTCATAATTATGAACAGAA
This sequence comes from Juglans mandshurica, assembly GCA_022457165.1. Classification (NCBI taxonomy): domain Eukaryota; kingdom Viridiplantae; phylum Streptophyta; class Magnoliopsida; order Fagales; family Juglandaceae; genus Juglans; species Juglans mandshurica. The sequence goes on from CM039621.1 coordinate 15,665,759, forward strand.
TTGCACAGGAAGTCATCCGATAGCGCCATTTTTGACTTTGTATAGAAAGAAGAGACGTGACAACGTAGAAAAATCCACCAGTAACAAAGAGAAAAGGAAATATCACAATTAACCAAGGACTTTTTGCACAAAGTTAGGTACATCATGCACAAGAAAAAGAGTCTTCTTTATTGTGTTCTTCTTCATTTTCTCTTCTTTGAGTTGTGAGAAAGAACTTAATTAGAGAGTTTTTGTAGTATACACTTTAAATGCTGAATTGCTCCCTCCAAAATCTCTATAGGCCTCAATGTCGGATTATATATACAAATTTTGTATTTCCCATTTTATTTTTTATTTTATTTTAAATGGTAAAACGGTTTATCTCATCTCATCTCATCATTACAATTTTATTAAATTTTCATAAAAAATATAATAAAAATTCAATTTTTTTAAATTTTAAAATAATAATAATATTCTAAAAATATTTTATTCAACTTTCAACTTTCAATTAAAATCATTTCATTTTGTCTCAGTGACATCTTTCTGCCATTATGAACTATAGACCCAACTACTTACTGCATTCCAGGATACGGATTCGTAGTTATCTCGTCTTATTGCACAATATGATATCTATTAAAAACGGTACTTATACGGGTGATTTTAATTATATAACATGTACGAGATTAGGGGCTCGTCCGGACATTTAGGCCTTTTTTGGGTAACCACGTATTATAAAAAAACATTTATAATTTTCTTCTAAAAAATTACTTAAACATAAAATATTTTTCAATTTTAACTTTTTTTTAATCTAATTATTATCTAATGATTATCTAAACACAAAATTCAATATAACTTTTTCCCAACTTCTAAACAAAACACAAAAGAATAATACAGCTTTTTCAAATTTTAAAATAAAAATAAGATTAAAAAAATATATTCCACCGATTTTTTAATTTTATAATATCTTTATTCAATTTGTTTTTCTCTCATTTCTTAAAATCTAATAAAACATTTTAACTCAAACTATTTCACTACTATTCACAGAATTTTGAGATATTCTAAGGGTCCATTTGGCAACACAACTATTCTAAAATATTCTTAGATATATTTCATTCCCTAACATCACTCAAATATAAAACATTTTTAATTTCAGATTTTAAATTTTTTTATATAATTATTACCTAATCATTATGACTTTTACAAACTTTAAACAAGATACAAAAATACTATTTTTTTTCAAATTTTAAAACAAGAAGAACATTAAAATTTATATTCAAAAATTTTTTTAACTTATAATATTTATATTCAACTTTTTATCTGTTATTTTCAAAACTCGAATAAAATATTTTAATTTAAATTATTTTTATTACTATTCATAAATATACTAAGATAATCTAAATATTCAAACGGGCAAGTGTCACAACCGGCCCTAAGTCAAAGAATCTATAAAAATATGGAAAATGATTGTTGGACCGATAAAAGTGACTAATGAAAGGGATCAATTGATTTTTTAATTTTTAATTTTACTTAATAGTTAAGGAAGTTATTATTAATGAATTCATATTTTTCTTTTATTTTTAAAAAATATTTAAGGGCAATGCTAGGGATCCGGGGGATCCCATTCAAGCATCCTATTTCATTTTATTTTTTATTTTTTAGTTTTTTTTTACGCAGTGATTAAGAAAATATTGTTTAACAATATTGTAAATTTTGTTCTTTTTTTAAAAATATTTAAAAGTGTTAAAAAATGATGTGAAAAAAAAAAACATAAGAACACTTTTAAATATTTTTCACATCATTTTTTTAACACTTTCAAACATTTTATTTAAAAAAATCACAATATTATTAAACAACATTTTCTTAATCATTATGTAAAAAACTAAAAATTAAAAAAAAAAATAGAACGAGATAAATGAATGGGATCCCCCAACGGGATCCCTATCATTTTTCAAAGATATATAAAATATAGCGAAAGAAAGGAAAAAAAAAAGCATTTGCACTGATCAGTCGTTACTAACGGTTAAATCTCTCGTCCGAGTAGCACGTTCCTAAAATATTACTCCATTCAATAATAATCAGTTTTGAGAATCAGTAATGCTACGTACAGTCTCAAATGGAGACTGCATTGTAAGTCTTGTTAATTTTATTTTTAAATTTTTTTAAAATTACAATAATATTCTTACTAAAATTGTATTTTTTTTTCATTTAATGAAGGGTTTGCACATATAATCCCTATTTAGAGATTGCGAATAGAATTTCTCTTTGAGAATATTTACTAATTGCTTATCTTGATCTTTCCTCTCCCTACTCATGTTTTCCAACCACTCCCTATGTTATCTATTTGCAAATTTTTGGATTTGCAACTAATTTTTTCAATAAAAAACAGTATTGGTAATATTAAAACAGAAGTGCGAGATTGATATAAAAATAAAGGAAAATATTTTATTTATAAAAAAGATTACATAAAAATAAATTTATAAATTAATGTGACTTGATGTCGTACGTCAGATTGTAAAGTTATTTTTATTATAAAGTAAATCTAACGAATTCTATGAAGTCATATTAGTTTGTGAGTTTATTTTATATAATTTCTTTGTCGGTAACAGTTATCAAAAATAAATTTAATAACGTAATTTTATGTGATTTCTCAAATTTATTTTATAAAAAAAATATAAAATAAATTTATAATTTAACTAGTGACTTGTTTATTTTTGTATAATTCACTAATGAATTTGTAATGAATTTGTCATAGTAAAGTAATGCACAAAGCGACACCTGGTAAAAAACAAAGCGAAGAAGTTGAGAGAAGATTCTTCATTGTCAAGTTTTATGGGAGCCAGAGCCACTCATGGATCACCACGGGACGGGACATCCAGGAATGGAGTTGCTTTGTCCCATATCTCCTGCCCTTTCGATGTCGTATTAGTTGTTGTTCGATATTATATTTCTCTACTCGACCAAATACCACAGATCCTATCATCCTACCCATTTCCAATAGCTTATCGAGTAGAGGGTTTGACTCGTTTTCTTTCATCATCTGTCCAACAGTAATGGTGTAACTAGCGAAGATAGAGCGAGAGATGCAGGGCTTGGGAGTAATCGCAGCATTGGTGACCGTACAGTTCCTGGAAGTGGGCTTGAACACTATGGTCAAAGCAGCCATGAGTGGAGGGATGAGTAACTATATTTTTGTTGTTTACTCAAACGGCCTCGCCATCTTCGTCCTTCTCCTAGCTTCTATAATCTATTACAGGTTTATATATTCATCTGCCAGCTCCAACTTTCCAGCTCACCAACTTCCTGCAACACTTTCTTTAACATCTTCTACTTCGATTTGCAGAAAAAGAAGTCTTCCTCCACTAAAATTTTCAATAGTCTTTAGAATCTTTGTGCTTGGCTTGCTGAGGTAATGTTTAAGATTATATTTTCAGTATTCTTAAGAATTTTTGTTCTTGGCTTGCTAAGATACTGTATAAGATTATATTTAGGGAGTTATAAATGGGTTTCTAATTGGGGGTCTGATAATTTGATCATAAATGTGCACCTGCAGCCCTGCCGACACTAATTTATAATCAATCATAATTTTTTGCGCGACTTTATAGTTGCTCTGTGCAGACCTTCATGTACACTGGGATTGGGTACAGCTCCCCAACTCTGGCCTCAGCAGTAATTGATCTGATGCCAGCTTTTACCTTCATTCTGGCTCTCATCTCCAGGTGCATCTCCTCTCTGTTCACACTGCTACATGCTTAAGCTACTACTCTCACCAGTCTGAATATGCTACCAAATTCAAATGTGTTGGTTGAAACTTTTTTCACAGCTAAAATATTCTTGTTAAACAATGTTGCTACTAAATTCAGAAAAATATCCTTTAATTGGCGGAGTGCCCACTGTTAAGTCCATCATTTTGGACCAGAAATATGTTTGTAAGGTGTTTAAATACATATTCCATAATACATGCTGGCATTGTTTATTAGATCCCAAATTAGTATTGGGACGTGATTGACTAATAAGTTGCCAGTGGACAATGGAGAAGCTAAGATTTTTATTTAGACGCATCGAATATACAACTCTAAAATTGAACATATTTGTAAGGATGAGAATATGTTTTAACTGACTATTAACTAAGTTTGGGATAGCAACTTTAACTTGTATAGATGATTTGTTGCAGTAATACTGGCTAAATTTATTGGAAATGGTGATCATCTTTTATAAATTGTTTCTGGCACCAGTAAAACCTTGATGTCACTTTACCATATAATCTTGACATCGCCAAGGTTCCTGGGCCCCTTTCGTCAACCTTCTGATATTAAATTCCTAGAACAACCTGCTATACACCAGCCTATATTTTGGTGGATCAAGATCAACCTATATTTTGTAAACATGATTGGTCATAAGGTGGTAATCCTAAATTTTAAAGAAATAGTGCAGAATTGTAGTTCCGCATTGTATAAACATATCAACACTAAGGAATTAGTTCTTTAGTCTAAGTGGGAGCTTGCCCCATAGTTCTTAAACCTAAGTTGGATTTTCTGCAAAGTGGTGGCTCCCGCCTAAGGAGGTCTTACTACATGCCTATGTGGAGAAGTTATGCGGTTAGAAGATAACTCGTAGAAAAATGTGGGGTGAGTTTCTTCAATGAAGTTGTTTTGCTAGTTTTGAGGTTTTGGATACAATGGGGATCAGAGTTTCAAATGTCTATCATCACCGTTATACTTCATCTTATGTTGGTGGAAACTCCCATAGATTATATCTGATTATGGACGTAAGCCTTTGTATCGAACTACTTATATCTTATGTTAGTCAAAATTGATGCTTTAACTTTCACTTTGTCTTGGTCTTGATGAATTTTGTATTACTCCATTGGGAGAGTGTGGGTGGGTCTCTGAATGATTTGCCTCTAAAAATTACTGTGTTGGTGCAACACTCTGTACGAATGATACACTTATGTTTGGACTTATATTCAAAGTATCACTTTCTCAGAACAAACGCGCATCAAAGCAGTGGGCTCTTCATTGGGATTTGGAGATGTTTCAGTTTGGTGTTTGGGTTGTTTGATAAAAGATTATTTTAATAGCTTTCGGATTTGGTAACTATGTAGTTGCTCTGATTAGGATTGTGGGACGGCACCTATCATATTGTTTATAAAAATATGATATGGAAACATTTGATATAAAAGTAATCAATCTGTGGTGTATGTAGATGCGTACTTTTCTTTCAAAACAGGAAGTTGTTAAATCTTTAGAAATTAAAAGTGAAGTTAGTGATGAAGATGTGAGAGGGGGATTGAGGTGAAAGAAAACAAGCTTGAATAGGATTATGTCCCTATAATGTCCAGTTTCTTTTGCGATTGAAATTGCATTGGCAGTTGTGACCTGGAGCTTTAATGTTGGATGCCAAATGTGGAGCATTGTCTGAAGATATTGGCTTCGATGCACAAACGGGTTCTTGATATGGCTGAGAATTGTTTCTGTGATTGATGCCTACCCTAATTTCCTCCTGTCCCCCTCCCATGGCACCCGCAAGCTGATGGAAGGAGGACACACCAGCAACTTGTCCTTGATGAGTTGCTTATAATGAGTTATTTGTGGCCCTTGGTGATAATATCTGCAACTGGTGAAGAGATGAAATAAATTTAATTGAAACGTCATGATTGACTACCTTGTCACTTGTGAAGCAATAGTCAATTTATATGTGCTTTGTGCAGCCTTGAAAACCATAATTGGAAGCTAATACTAAGGCACTAACATTATCACACTATTATAGTACAAGTGGAGAAAACAGAGTAATGAATAATTCGTTTATGAGCATGCGATACCAATAAAATTAAACCTGAGTTATTAGCCATTGCATGATACTCAACCTCTCTGTAGTCTGTACTTGTGTGTGTGACCACTTCTTGCTTCACTCCCCATGAAACAAGACATGAGCCAAATAAAATAAAAAAAATGCAAAAGCCAGTGGTGAAATTATGGCTCTTCGAGGTTACATGCCAATTAATTCAGAGGAATGAGAAGTAGAAAGGGTCACGATCAACAGTCACTTTGAAAAATCGAAGGACCTCAATTTTCTTAATATGTTATTCAGAGGAACATGGTTTATTTGGTTGGGGGGGAATGACTTGAGCTTTGAAGATGGGGAACGCTCTCCGGAAGAGCTAAAATGATTTTGTTTTCAATACTTTATTTTTATGGGCTTCTGCTATTGATTTAAGTGGTGCTAGTTTTCACGATTTTTATGTTTCTTTTTCAAGCACAACTTCCTCTAGGAATTTCCTCTTGTTAGCTGTATACATCCTACCTACTTGGATTATGCCTATTCCATTGATTCAATAAAATCTTGCTTCTACTGACAAAAAAAAGTAATGCATTTTATTAAATTCATAGAGGGGTGCAACCCTTGCACACATGAAGTATTCAAAAGGTTTCACACACTATTGAGAAGAAAAAGAGCAGAACTCTTTGGAAGCTAGAAAACTGGACAGTTGGGAGCTATTTCAGTAGCAATCCAATCATAAACAATGTGGTTGTCATTGTCCACTCACGTTCTTCAAAGGTTCGGGTGTCGAGTTCTTGTTAAACATTAAGCACAAAGGGATCCTGTTCCTAACTACTAAGTTTTAATGACTTCCACAAGGATTCCGTCAGTAGGCTGAAACACCACTTTTCGGGACATGATCTACTTGATCCCAAAAGTGCACAACTTTGCTGTCCATAATTCCCTAGCCAGTTACAATGTTACAACCGGTATGTTATTACCATGTGTGTCTTTCGCAAATTGTCTGTTTTTAGAAGGCCACAGGAAAATAAAAAATAAAAAATAGCTACCCTTGAAGGAGCCTTATTTATTCAAATACATTTCCAGGGAAAAAGAGAGCCAACTCGATGGAGGAATAAGCGCATTGAAAAAATTTGACCTAAGTTCAGAGACTTCTAGGGCCGGTTTTGCACCACACACCATGCCAAAATCTGATTTTAGACCCATCACCATGCTCATATCTAATGAAACGAGAGAAGACCCCCTACCCTCTCCTCATCTTCAACCAAACTAGAGACTTCAATCCAATTGGAAGCCACAATTAGGGTCTTTGATTGGCTAGGGGACTTTGGTTAATGTGAAATTTCAACCTAAGCTGGGTTTTGACCTCAAGTGGTCTTCCCACGTGAGGAAGCTTTATTGTTAGAGGATGGCTCTTAAAAATGAGTTTCTAGGAAGAGCTAGTTTTGGAATTTGAAGACTTTGAGTGTATTGGTGTTCAAGTTTTGAGTCTATCATCCCCATTTTACTTCAATTTTTATGACAGTCTCTGATTTGTGGAGATAGATTTTTGTGCCAAGGCATATAAATATTACCTGGTTAATTATTTTTCTTCTCCACGTATTTGACATCCAAATATGTTAACATGTCATAACAAACTAATGTTAGAGTTTGCATCGGCATAAAAATAACTATTCCAAGGCATAAAAAATAAGGCTTGAATCAAATGGTGGTTGTAGGATGGAGAAGTTGGACTTGAGAGTTCAGAGCAGTCTGGCCAAGTGCATTGGCACCATTGTATCTATAGCAGGTGCATTAGTTGTGACTTTATACAAAGGTCTGCCCATCACAAGTGCTTCATCACCTGATAGTCGCCAACCCAACGAAGTTCTTCTGTCACCAAAATCAAACTGGGTCCTTGGAGGTTGTCTTCTTGCCACTGGTAGCTTTTGCCTTGCAGTATTGTTTATTTTCCAGGTAAACCTTGTTTATACGTTTAACTCATCTCTTGATGAATTTCTTGCAGGCATTATATCACAATGATTTACTCTTTTTTTTTTTTACTTCTACAGACCCTGATTATTAGAGATTATCCTTCCGAGTTGATGGTAACACTCATCTGTTCCATTTTTGTAACCATCCAATCTGCCTCAATCGCACTATTTGCAGAAAAAGATCCAGCCGCTTGGAGACTAAGGCTAGATACGGAGCTGATAACTATAGGTTACTCGGTAAGCATCGAGATGGTGACATGCTTGTCTTAGGATTATAATTTTGACGTTAAGTATGAATTTCTGTTTGTTTCTGTGATAACATGTTTCTAGGCCCTATTTGTGATTGCTACACGAAGCGTAATTGTTGCATGGGCATGCCGTAAGAAGGGTCCTGTCTATGTTGCATTGTTTGCCCCTCTAGGAATGGTCATTGCGGTTGTCATGGGGGTTACGTTTCTTGGGGATACTCTTTATCTTGGAAGGTATTCTTCTGATCAAATCTCCGTGTAACAAATCTTTGCAACAGTGCTCCGTTTTTGGATTCTTGAGAACTATTCGCATTGTGATTCAATGTAATTCATGTGCAGTGTGATAGGTGCTGCTGTAATCGCTCTCGGGTTTTATGCTGTAATATGGGGACAAGCCCAAGAAGATAAGACGATTGAAAACAGAGGAATTTGTAGCTTTGAGTCATCTTCTCCAAATGTCCCTCTTTTGCAGAACAAAAACTTGGATTTCTAAGATTGCACAAGAATTAAGACAGTGAAAGAATGGTAAAACCCTGAATTTCAGCCTGTGCAGTTTGAAGACAAGATATTTAATCTGTAACTAGATTTCATGTAAACTGATTTTTAAGTTTATGGTGAAAAAGATACACCCATGTCCATAGATAGGACAGTTGAGTTGAATATTGATGAAATGCTTAAAAAATCGACAGTTTTGGTACAGCAATAACTATTTTGTAGCTCATCAATGCCGTAGTACCAGTGGATATCCTCGCTAAACTATGGAAACCGATGACAAAACAAAGACAACTAATTAATGGTTACCTTTCTGTTTATGTTTCAGTTCCTAGATTCGAATCATTAGAATATTAAGCTGAACCGGGGGGTAATGCAGGAACAAGGATGAAATCTATCGTACTAAGTTATTCATATTGTTAGGGGGTAAAATTAAAGTTTCGAATACGTACCAGTTAAGGCATTGGAACAAAATATTTCAGTATCAGTATTGTTTCGTGTGCCGTTTCGAGATAGTCGATATATGAATAAATTATATATATATATATATAAAAATTATAAATAGCCTGGTCTGAATTGAAGGTAAAAAAATGAGCTTGTAGTTTGAAAAAATGAAAAAAATAAAATAAAAAAATTGAAGGCCAAAATATCGGCCGGTACGGGTTGAAATACAAGTCGGTACAGGTCGAAATATAGGTCGGTATGAAATATATGCAATATCTATATCAGACCAGTGGCCGGTACGACATATACCAGCCGTATCAACCAATACGGTACAATATTTAAAATAGTGGATAAATTGACCCAAAAGGCATCCCAGCTCAGCAAATTAAAGGAGCACCTTTGAAAGACAAGTGATATGAAAGAAGAAGAGAGGGAGAATGGACAAAAAAGTTTAAGGAGGAGACAAAGGCGGGAGAAAATAAGGTGTGTTAGGGGAAGGTGGGATGTGACATAAAGAGATGAAAGGAGGGGACATAAAGTAAGGATGGGCAGGGGAAGAAAAATGGGGGACTTTTAAACGGCTTCGACTTCATCTTGAATTTCATTCGCTTCTTCAATCTCATGACAATTGCTCCAGAGAGAATATCTCTTCTAGAAAATAGCTCTCCGACTTCCATTGTACAACGAATATAAGAGACTGTAAAAAAAATCATATTATAGTGGATTTGTCCTCCAAACGATTCGTGAACGTAGGCACTATGCCGAACCCTATAAATTTGTTTGTCTCCATCTATTTTATTTTTCCTGCATTTATTTTCTATTAACTGCTGTGGATGTACGTATGGATACCGTATAGTCACTTTGGACCACTACCGGGGGCTCCAAACCACACTAATTGAGGCTCGGATCGTCATAGTAGGCCGTGAATGAATTTTTCTCCCCTTCAAGCTTCTTGTGCAATTTTTGGCACTAATTCCTCGTTGAGAGTCAACAGGCGAGTCTAGCCACTCTACTGCCCGATCTCCCTCACAGTGGGAAAGGTCAATGACCACCCAACCTCACTAATTTCTCGTTGAGAGTCAACAGGTGGGTCCAATTACTCGATTGCCTGTCCTCCCTCGTGGAAAATCCATGGCGGCAAAGGTCACGAACCGCCCGACCTCACTAATTTCTCGTTGAGAGTCAACGGTGGGTCTAGCCACTCGATTACCCAACCTCCCTCACCTAGACAACAATACCAGCACATCATCTTCTCTAGCAAAGGCTGAGTGTTTATACTCATGCCATAATCGCTGCCAGTGGGTTACCTTCGGAAACGAGTCGACGGGCTAGACAACTGCTTAAGATGGACCCAGGGGCCGAAGGGCTTATTGACACTTAATGCGGGTTACTGCAAACAAACTCTAGCATCAATATCAAAATGGAAATGGCAACAACAATTCACATTAATGGGGGAAAATCCGTTGACGCTATCAAAAACAAAAATGTCGGAAGGATAAACACTCTTTACTAATGATAAATGTTCATACAAACGAACTCAAAGCCAAGTCGCACCTCGTCAAGAGTCAAAAGGGGGCACAAGTCATCGGATTGCCTGACCTCCCTCCCTCATGACGAGCCAATAGGTGGGAATGGTAACGGACCGCTTGACCTCACCCACACAAGTGACTTGACTGTCCGACCTCCCTCGTGACGAGTCAACAGGCGACAAAGGTCCTAGACCCCCCGACCTCCCAGGCGCCCAACAGGCAGGCAAATCACTTGATTGCGTGACCTATCCGACTTGCATCTAATGCGATCGAGTACACTTCCTGCTTATCTCACCAAGCCAAGCTCCGCACTCGTACCTAATGTGATCGAGTCCACTTCCTGCTTCTCTCACTAAGCCGAGCCCTGCGCTTGCACTTAACACAGTCGAGCTCATCTCTCGCCAAAGTTGAGTTTCGCGCTCGAACCTAATGTGGTGGAGTACATCTCCTGCCTAGCCATGCGCTCGTAAATCTTTATCATTTAATGTTAGCAAAACGGAAAATCAGGGATCTGCTCTTAGAATTTATATTTCTAAAGATTGCTGCAGACTATCTCTATCACAATTTAATTTGAAGATTCTCAAGGCCCCCTTTGAGCAAGTCGGCCTTAAGAATCGCGGGCATTTGTTAGGAGGTAAAACCCTTGGCCCAAAAGGTATCACAGCCCAACCCATTAAAGGGGTGCATTTGAGAGACAAGTGGGAAGAGAGGAGAGAGGAAGAAGGGGCAAGGAGGGGACAAAGACTGGGGAAAATAAGGTGTGTTAGGGTGAAGGTGGGATGTGACATAAAGAGAGGAAATGAGGGTACATAAAGCAAAGGATGGACAGGGAAAGAAAGGGGGGGGACTTCCAGAAGACTTTGACTTCTTCTTAAACTTCTTCAAGTTCTTCAACCTCACGACAAAAGCTCTAGAGAGAATATCTCCTCTAGAAAATAGCTCTCTGACTTCCATTGTACAAAAGGGGATCAGAGGCAATGAGAGATTGTAAAACAATCATATTATAATGGATTTGACCTCCAAACGAGCTGTGGACATAGGCACTATGCCGAACCACAAAAATTTGTGTTGCTTATGTCAAAAAATGTAAATTTGTGTGTCTCCATCTCTTTTATTTTCTCTGCATTTATTTTCTATTTACTACTGTGGATGTAAGTACAGACATCGTACAACTGCTTCAAACCACCGTCCGGGGCTCCAAACCATACAGATCGAGGCCCGAGTCGTCACAGTGAGCCGGGAATGACTCTTTCTCCCCTTCCAACTTATTTTGCAATTTTTGACATTAACACGTATCATCCAACAATACTCAAATTTTCAGTTCAAGTGATAAATTTACAAGATGTGGGTTGTTTCATGGCAGGCCTTTCAGGTACCTGGTATTATTCATGGTGTTCCTGGTATTGGCAGAAATTGCTCGTGCCTTCCAGGATATAAGATGATAAGTCATACTGATTGGTCTCAAGCGTGTGAACCTGAATTTGATCTCTCTTCTGAGAAGAACGTGTTTGATTTTTTTGCAGCTATTCCATCTTTATTTTTTGCAGTTATGATTACAAACAAGGAAGAGGTGCAAGAGGGATTGTGTACAAAGGGGTGTTGGTGGACAATCGAGTTGGGATTTGGGGGAGGGGAGATGAAGGAGAGACAAAAATGGATTTGGGAAGCTGTTGGTCTTCTAATTTTCTTTTCTCGTTGATTTTTTTTTTATTTTTTTAATAAAAACAGCTTTGACAGCAGCAGGCCACACCAGCTTCGCACGCATATTTTTCCGCAAAATCGTCTGTACCTAGACGAACACAGGCTCATGGAAGAAGAGTAAACCTACTGAAGACACAAGGACGAAGATGGTACAAGAGAGAAGTTTTCGAGTAGTTAAGATGACTAGTGGTTGGTAGGAAGAGGTGATTATGTAATATTTCAATAGGAAGTGCAAAGAAAAACTTTTTCGTGTTGTGAAGAATTTCAATTTTTTTTTTAATTGAAGAGCAGGTAGCCACATGTCATAGTGACTTCGTCCTAAGTTTATTAATAAGCCCTCACTTATGGTGGAGGAATACCGTTGTTACCAACCAAGCATCAGGGAGTTTACAGATTATAAAATAAAAAACCTCCCAAATACAAACCAACTAAAACCGAAACAAATAAAACAAAGAGATGAAAAAACTAAACAAGCCTATAAGAAGACTACAAATAAATCTAACAAGCCTAAAAAAGATGTGTAAAAAAATCTAAACAAACATAAATAAACCAAGGCCAAACAAATTATAATTCTAAACAGACCTAGAAAGAAATTAAAAAAAAAAATAGCAAAGCTAATGACGGAAATAAGGAAGGCCCAAATAATACAGCTGCATAATACCTTTTAAAAATCGGGGAAGATCTTGATTACCATTATACGTGACATTCATACCCATTTTCCCTTCTTTACTAAGAAAATCCGCTGCACTATTACCTTCCCGAAATTGATGAGCCACCATGAAATTTATCCCCTCAAGTTAAAAATTTATCTGCCGCACTTTCAGTTTACGTTGGAAACATATGAAGTTTTACAATGATTCTTTCATCTTTATAAACTTGATTACTGTTACACGACGGGCTGGGGGTAGGGAAGTGAAGAGGAGATACATAACTGGGGAGGGGCGTACGAAGTGTATGAAGAAATGTGAGGAATTGGGAAAGAAGAGATCGACTGAACCCTAATGTTTAAGTGTGATTATGGGCTTCATGGGCCAGACGGAAAGAATGGTCTCGGGCTTCAGTTACAAGGGACGTGGGCTGGAAGCTTCACTTGTTGGGCCATTGTTATTTGCTTTTCTTTCTGATGTGTTAGCTATAGCCCATGATATGTTAAAGGGCAGATTAGTCATTTCCTGCTTTCAGTACTATTTAGGTTTGTCACTCTGACTGAGTTAGTTATGCAAATAATCTAGAATATTCTATACTCTCTGAATTTGGAGGAGCCTCCCTCGAAACAGGCCTCACTTTCATCTCTATCAATATACAGATTCTCATTTCCAGTATCATTTCTCATTCATCTTCCTTATTACATTCATCCATTACAATTAATCTGTTACAAGTGGTATCCAGAGCCCTCGGTCCTCTCATTACAATGGTAGAAGGTACATGTTTCACACAGCTCTAGGAAGGATTTAACTCTTTCAAGAAATCGCCTGAAACTCGTATGAAGCAAGCTGAATCTCAGTTTACTACCTCTTGGAGTAGAAATGCAAGCTGTACGATGGAAAATGGAGGCCATGATGAATCAGTTTGCTGCTATGGCTTCAGACTTGCAAAATGTGAATCACCAGAAATAAACAAACTCAAATCAGGCTGGAGGTTCAAATTAGAATGAGCAGATGGTGCTGCATACAGGGGAAGTGCACCTGAGAGCTATAAGATTGGATTTCCCAACCTTCAATGGAGGTGACCCACATGGATGGCTATACAAGGTGAACCGGTTTTCCTCATTTCATAATACGTTACCTCAACATCGTTTGAGACTTCCTTCTTTCCATATGGAGGGCAAGGCCCTCGTATGGTTCCAAGATCTTGATGAGTCGGGTGTGTTAACATCTTGGGATGAATTTGTTAAAGTTTTATTGCTTGATTTGGGCCAAGTAACTATGATGACCCCATGGAGCAATTAACTAAGCTTCGACAAGTAGGATTTGTTGAGAAATATAAGGCTCAGTTTGAGGCCTTATCAAACAGATTGAGAGGGCTCTCAGAATAGTACAAACTAAGCTATTTTTTGAGTGGTCTGCGTGATGATATAAGTTTGACAGTTCGCATGTTTAACCCACACAACCTCTTCTCCGCGTATGGCCTTGCAAAAATTCAAGAGGAAAAGGCTTCCTTACACAAGAAATTCATTCCCAAAACCAATAACCACCACCATTTTGAACCAGCCACCTTAAAATTCAATTCCACCCAACCCACCCAACCTGATAGCCAGATACACAATCCAAAAGCTATTGTACCTGTCCACAAGATTAGCCTAGCCCAAATGAGAGAGAGGCGTGAAAAGGGCCTTTGCTATAATTGTGACTCCAAATGGCACCAAGGCCATAGGTGCCAAAGTCCTAAACTCTATCTCATTGAGGAGGTGTTGGAGGATGACACCTTACTAGAAGAACCACTAGACATTTTGACATCACAACCTGATTGTTCAGATTTGCCCAGACCTGAAAGGGAGCCTGAAATATCACTCCATGCCATTATTGGCTCTCTTAATCCTAAGACCATGAGGGTTAAAGGGAGAATTTGCAACCAAGGTGTAACTGTTCTAATTGATTCAGGAAGTACACATAACTTCCTAGATACTACCATTATCTCACGTCTCCCATTATCACTTTTATCTGATGAAAAAGGTAAAGTTAAAGATGCAAATGGAGATCAGCTTGAGAGTGAAGAGAAGGTGATGGGGGTCAATATTAGCATCCAAGGAGAGGGTTCCAGGTCAACATGTATTGACTTAGTTGGATGTGATATGGTTTTAGGGGTCCAATGGCTATAAGCATTGGGATCCATCCTTTGGAATTTCAAGGAATTGACCATGCAATTCCAACACAATAGCAGGGCTGTAATTCTTATGGGGCTAAATGCTCATCAATTGCTTGAGGAGGGGTCAATGAAAAGAGCTAATCATATGGAGACTAAAAGGCTGTTATTGCAGCTAATTGAAGAATCCTCAACAAACCCAACCAATTCTCTCCCTGAACCAATTCAACACCTACTCAACAATTACCAAGACATCTTCTCCACCCCAAAAGGCCTACCCCCTAACCGTACACATGACCATTCTATCACCCTACAACCAAGAAGAAAACCAATCTCTGTGAGGCCATATCGCTACCCCTATTTTCAGAAGGAAGAAATTGAAAAGATTGTAAAGGAACTCATGGGATTAGGGTTTATACGACCATCTCAAAGCCCCTACTCATCCCCATGCCTTTTGGTGAGAAAGGCCGATGAGACTTGGCGATTATGTGTGGATTACAGGGCGCTGAACAGTGTTACTATTAAGGATAAATATCCTATTCCGATGGTGGATGAGTTGATGGATGAACTCCATGGAGCTAAGATTTTTTTTAAGTTTGATTTGAGGTCGGGATACAATCAAATTAGGGTGCGTCTAGAGGATGTTCCTAAAACTTCTTTTAGGACACATGAAGGCAACTACGAGTTTTTAGTTATGCCTTTTGGATTAACTAACGCACCCTCAACATTTCAAAGCCTAATGAACAAGGTTTTTAAGCCCTATCTCCGTCGCTTTATTTTGGTATTTTTTGATGATATACTAATCTATAGTAGTGATGTTGAAATTCACTTATCCCACTTGAAAGTCACTTTTGAATTACTAAGACAGCACCAGCTCTTTGCCAAGTTAAGTAAGTGTTGTTTTGGGCAAGAAGAAATTGCCTATTTGGGCCATCTCATTTCGGGCCAAGGCATTAAAGCTGATCCAGATAAACTGAAAGCCATGAAGAATTGGCCTGTTCCAAGATCAAGGCCTTGAGAGGGTTTTTGGGGCTAACGGGTTATTATCGCAGATTTGTGAAGGGATATGGGGTAGTGGTAGCCAAGCTAGCTGAACTGTTGAAGAAAGAAAGTTTTAAGTGGAGTGAGTCAGCCCAAACTGCTTTTGACCAGCCCAAACCGGCCATGATTCAGCCACCAGTTTTGTCCTTACCTAATTTTCAATTACCTTTTGTAATTGAATGTGATGCCTACAGGGAAGCAATTAGGGCTGTGCTAATGCAAGAGGGGAGTCCGCTAGTTTTTTCAGTCAAGCGCCCGAGCACTAGCTATGTCAACTTACGAAAAGGAACTAATGACGCTAGTTTCAGCTGTACAGAAATGGCGGCCATACTTGTTGGGACACTTTCGTAGTAAAAACTGACAACCAAAGTCTGAAATTTTTGCTAGATCAGAGAGTGGGCACTCCAATGTAGCAAAAATGGATATTGAAGCTCATGGGGTATGAGTTTTTGGTGGAATACAAAAAGGGTTGAGAGACTGTGGTGGCAGATGCCTTATCTAGGCAAGAGCTGGAAAATGAAGTGACTGTGGCACTAATTACACTTCCTAGCTGGGATTGGCTCACTAAAATTAAAAGCCTCTATGACTCCGATGAAGAAGTAACATCATTGTTTCAAAAACACCAAGAAAGCTGATTACCATATCACTATGTGGTCAAAGATGGGGTCTTATTCAATAAAAACAGAATCTATATTCCAGCCAACTCAGACCTCATTGACAGAATCCTACACTTGGTGCATAGCAGCCCCATAGTTGGACTCCACCTACTCGTCTTGCCCTCGTTAAGGCTTTTTGAGCTCCTCATTCTCTTTGCAAAGTGTTTGCATGTAACACCCGGGCCTAGCCAAGCCCGCTTCACAAAATTTTTGGATTTATAGGTAAGAAATGCCCACTTCTGGTTAACAAGTATTTTTTTTATGGACCTCGAGCCCGGATTTTTTTATTGGCGGATTATGATTTTTTAATAGGTTTGATAATTAGGTTTTGAATCTTTTAATAGACCAAGTAGATTTTCACCCGAAAAATTTATGGGACAAGTGTAATTCTTTTTTTAGGTTGTGTTGAGTTCCAAAACTTAGAGAAAAAGCCCATGCATTAACCCCATACAAGATCCAAGACGTGGGCCAATTATTTTCAGGTTAAAGAGCCCTAGCCCATGAAAATAATTTCAAACTCCACGTTCTACACGTTCGAGTCCGTTTACTCACTACATGCACGCCATTCTCTCATCTCTAGTGTTTTCTTTTGGTCATCCATTCCTCTATATATACACGTACTGTTAGCCCTCAGTCTCATGCACATAGTTTTTACCTTCAACCTTTAGACTAGAGTTGCTGCCGCTCGTCCTCCTCATCAAAGAAGGTCAAACCGAGACCCCCACTCTGTTACCTCTAGCAAGGCCTAACCGCGACGATTGGTGGCACGTCTGTGGTGTTGCTGTGTTAGAAATCCAACCTCGTGTGTCCCAGCTACCGTTAGCACCACTGTGAGCCACCCATCTCACGGAAAACCCAGTTGTTGTCCCCTGTTTTAGCCCCCGAAAACAGAGCAACAACAGCCCAGTGCCATTTCCTTTCAAAGCTACCACACACGGTGCCAGCCCCTCCACGTCGTTACCACTAGCACAGAAAATTCGACGGTGACTCCATGCTGCTCGTACTCCGCCGCGTCCCTCTCGGTAAGCCACCGACAACACCTCCATGTCACTCTCTCTCAGCTTACTCTATCTTTTTCACGTAATCTTTTTTTCTCTTGCCAGTGGGTCTCTTTCTCATCGCTCTATCTCTCTGTACTTAGCCACCCAACCGCCAGTGTATCCACCGTAGCCACCCAGCTCTGATCGAATCCCTAGTGCAGCCTCCTTCCTCGGTGAGCCTCGTCGCTGCCTCATTTTTCAAACTTGGAAAAAAGTTTTAGTTTTAGTGGATCCCGATAATGCCGTTAGCGTTTAGTTGGTTCAAGTTTACAGTTTTAGTGAGTTTTTTCGTCGCATGCATTTCTGGTTCCATTAAAAGTGTTACCTTACATATAGAGGTGTTTTTCTCTTTAGGTAAGGTTAGGGAAGATTAGATCTAGGATATTACGATTTTACCCTTGAGTTATAAGCCAGAGCCTCAACATTTTCCAGAAAATTTGTAATTATATTCTTTTAAACTGGGTCTAGTTTTCCTTTATATTGGTACAAAAATTTTATTTTTACATAAATATTTTAGAATTAATGTATAAGTCGGAACTGTTAATTGATATCGAGGTAATTTGGGAAGTGATTAAATTTTAGGGTTGTAAGAGTTGTAGATTGATTCTTTTAAGGAAAATTAGGTTATGTAGTATTTCTGGTTTAAGTATTGATATACGTGTTTGATTGAAAGTTTATGGAGTACGTGGCTATTTTATAGGTGACGATTGATTTTGTTTAGTACTGCTGTGGAGAATTTCTGTTAATTAAGAAGTTTGGGTAAGCGGAGTTTCTATGCTAGACTTTGTATAAAACTAAAATGGGCTGATGTTGATTTTTGAAAAGTATGCATGTTTTGTTATAAAAAGAAATTTGAACTAACTCAGTTATTTGTTCTGCATTACTCATGAAATTCTGTATAATAAAGTATTTACTGGCATGACTGGTGTAGACATAAGCTTATTTTTGACATTTTGTTTCTAAACTGTGCAAAAGAGAGTGGATATGAAACTTTGTGCATAAATTATGTTTTTTTTGATAAGATTCTATTATGTTTTGAAGATGTTCTGTACTCTGATATGATATGATATGATTTCTGAAAACCTCTGGCATAACATTCTATTTCAATTTCTGTTCCATTCTGACCTTACCATGGGTGTAAAACTGTGGCCTCTGTTCGGGTTGGTACCAACTTTTTCTGTTTCCGGTGCACCTACTTTGGAAACAAAGTGGTTTTCTGCGTGGTCTTTCCTATGTGCACACTCGAGGCTTCGAGAATGAATAAGGGGAAGATCACATTATGTTTATGCTCGGTTAGCTACCAGGGTGTGCACAACCCTACCACAAAGGTTATACATGGTCTCTGTTCTATTCTGATATGATAAGATGAATATATTCAATTATGCTCTGCCAAAGGAAATTTCGCATAAGAATGTTTTCTGAAAGTTTCGCTCTTATATTTTTGGTAGCATGTTATGATTTTGCATTCTGAAAACAAGTATCTGATTCTGCATTCTAAAAGGAAATATTTTGTTCAGCATTCTGAATTCTAATAAATGCTCATGTTTACACACTAGTATATGTTCTATGCTTACTGAGTTATTGATAACTCACCCCTTATCTCCAAATATTTTTTAGATAATTTTGATGGTTCAACTGGAGAACAAGAGTAGGAAGTTTTAGTAAGGTGTGATGATCGTAGTGGAATAAGTGTCTGAGGGTACAAGTGCTTCTTTGAGAGTCGTAGTTAGTAAATTGATTTATTTTCGGTTACTTTGATTTGATGAGTTAATGATATTTTTGAGTCTTTGGGGAGTTTTTAATTTATGTTATTGAGAATTTTTTTGTTATCCCTATGAAAGAACATAGATATTTGGGTTGAGTAAATGAATTAATATTTTATGAAATTTTCTGGATTTTATAGTTGTGATATTGAAGTTGATATTAAGTAATAAGAGCTAACTCTCCTAACCTTCGGTATCGGGGAGTTACATTGCACCTTGCCAGTCAACTTTGTCACTCAGTCCTCCATAGGTTTCAGCCTTGCTTCCATGGCTTTCTCTGTGTCTCTTCTGAGCTGTCCGGAACGGGTTGTTGCAGGCATACGAAGTACACTTGAGACCTATAATGATCCCACAAACGGCGCCACTATCAACGTAGTGTTTCGTATGCCTTTGGGCCAGGTTCCAGCAACTCAGGTCTTCAGAACTGGGCCTGCGAAAATAGAGAAAAAGGCAACTGGGAGAGGGTGGCCTTAGGGCCAGGGAGTCTCCGATGCCAAAGTTAGTATCGTGTCTTGGAAGTTTGTAAATAAGTAAAAGAGTCTAGTGATTAGAGAGAGTTTTTCGTACCTGAGAGTTGCTATTTATACTAGGAGTCTAGGGAGACAGATTGTGTCTACTGCCATAGAGTCCGTGTCTTTCGTACTGTTCATTTTGTCAGAGTCCTTTAATGTGGCATGGCTCTACAATGGCGTCATTAATGTGGCATGTAGCTCGGATAGTGGTGCTATTAATGCGACATGGTTCCCTAATTTGCCTTACCCCGCTTGCGTCCTTGGTGTTTCGTAGATGTCTCCATGTCAAAGGATCAAAGGTCCACCTTACTTCTCACTCATTTATGTGGATAGGTACTCAAGGGCTAGATACTGTTCGAGGGGTCTCTAGGTCAGTGAGTCTCATCTCCCTGCATTACGCTCCTTCATGGAGGTTGCGTCCAAGGGAGTCTACCTATGGGCCAGGTTGTAGAGCCCACTTGTTCTGGGTTAGGCCTTCGCTTATTGTTCCCTCATTTGCCCTTCTCAAACCCACTAAGACAGAGGGAAAAAAATCCCTTACATAATATGTTTTGGTGTTAATGATCTTTAATCATAGTAGTTATATTAAATAATTATATAGGTAGATATTGTTGTATTCCCGAGTTCAGAGAGGTTAGTTAAAACATAATTGTTTTTAATGTTTAAATGAATTTAGGGGCAGGAAGATATGTGTTATTGGGTAATTTTGTACTCTTTACTTGGGTATATGTGTTAACTGTGGTGATGACTTAGGCCTCGTTTGAATAGTCAGATGAGATGATATGAAATGAAAAATCTGTGAATAATAGTGAGATTTTGTGAATAATAGTGAAATAATTTGAGTTAAGATTTTTATTAGATTTTGAAAAATGAGAGATAAAAAGTTAAATAAAATTATTATAAAGTTAAAATATTGTTAGAATATAATTTCTTAATATAATTTTTTATTTTAAGATTTGAAATGTTGAATTGTTTTTTACATTTTATATAGAAGTTTGAAAAAGTTGTAATTATTAGTAATGATTAGATGAAAAAGTATGAAAGAGAAATTGACAAGTATTTATATTTGAGTAGTGTTTGGATGTTGAGATGATCTATGATGAGATGAGACCAATTGCTTATGCAAACAGGACCTTAATCTTATTGTGAAGTTTGTTGTTAGATTGAATTGGTTAAAATCTTTGAACTCAATAGCCATAAAAATCTGGGTGTAGTATAAACATGTTAAAATTCATGTAAACTGTCATATGTTATAGTGGTTGACAACTATTTAACATTTTGTGGGTATCTGTTCTCTACTAGTGATTAGGATGTGATTTAGTGGGAAGAGAATATTAGGGGTGCTACTCGCACCCTATGGTGCGGGGTAGTCCCCTTCCGCCCCACATGGGCTGGGGGTGGGGTTTTCATCCCTACCTTGCATCCATGGGGTGGGGCTGATTCCCAATCTGCCTTGTCTCCCAACCATTTCAATAATGGACTACAGTTCACTAGGCCTAGAAATTATCCATGGGTCCAAAACTGATCAAAAACATATTTTTGAACCTAAATTGTAAATTTAAATTTGTAAATATGACTATAATTTAAAAAAAAATATGTAGTTTTTAAATTTACTAGTGCATATTTTGTATAAGTTGTAGCATAGTAGGGTGGCCCGTTTATAGATTGCTTTCGTAATACAAGTCTCACACTTAAGCAATGTGAGACTCTTGTATTGCCTTGGCAATCTATAAAAGGGTCACCCTACTATACTACAATTTGCACAAAATATTAAGTAAAAGTTCTACTTAATACATATTGCTATATTTATATGTACTACAAATAATAAATATTGATAAATAAGTATAGTATAAATATATATTTATTTAATAAAATATATATGTGCGGGGTGGGGGAAATGCAGGGTGGGATTTGGCCCTCGCCGCCCCCCATTAGAGTGGCCAGATGCATGGTGGGACAACGTGATGCAGGGCCCCTTTACCCACCCCTAGAGAATATAGTCCGATATGACAAGTTAAGCTTTACTTGGGGCTGCGAACAAAATGGTTGGGCATATATTAATAAATTGACGATCTTGTAGTGTTTAGTCAATTTCGATCATTGGTTTTGGAGGAGTATGTGCACAAATTGGCTAGTTGCATATAGTACTAATAAGGTAAGTAAGTTTAATTTATCTGGCATTTTTATTAATAGTTTTTGGCACTTTTATTTTATTAAACATGTTATGAAATTGTATTGCTCAGAAAATTTATTTGCATTGTATAATAATTAGTTGGAATATCTCATGACAAAATAGTATTAGATAACATATGTGACTTGATCTCAAAGTAAAATAATATTTTCATAACACAAACGTTTACATATGTTGTGTAAGGGTTTTCCCCCTTTTAGTGGGCCTGCGAAGAGCAACTAAAAGAATGAGAAAAGAAAGCCCAGCCCAGAACAGATAGACCCCTCGGCCCAGCCCGCATGTAGACTCCCCTAGACGCAACCTCCACATGGGAGCAAACTATAGGGGGGATGAGACTCGCCGTCTTGGAGATCCCTCGAATAACATCCAACCCTCAAGTAACTGCCCACATGAATGGGCAGGAAGCAAGTGAAACCCTCGATCCTCCGACAAGGTAACATCGACGGACCACCAAAGACACCAACAAAGTAAGGCAAATCAGGGAACCACATTGCATTAATGACACCACTACCCGAGCAACATGCCACATTAATGATGCCTTCGTAGAGGCACGCCACATTAAAGGACCCTGATAAAGGGAACAGTACAAAGGACATAGGCTCTACGGGGGCAGGCACAACCTGTCCCCCCAAACTCCCGGTATAAATAGCGATCCCCAGGTACGAGAAAAGCTCTCTAGACTCTCTTATTATTTACACACTTCCAAAATATTCTACTGACTTTAGCATCAAAGACTCCCAGGCCCCAAAACCGCCCTCTCGAAACACGACATTAACAGTGGTGCCGTTTGTGGGATCCTTGTAGATCTTGCGTGTACTTCGATGCCTGCGACAACCTGTTCCAGACAACTTGGGAGGGACACAGAGGAAGTTGTGATGGAGGCGAGACTAAATGTTATGGAGGACTGGGTAATAGAGTTAACTGATGAAGTGCAAAAACTTTGCAAGGATAATGAGGAGCTCAGGAAACCTCAACAAGGACAAAACGAAGAGGTAGAGCCCTATAATAACGAGCACGTGGAGTCTCAAAACACGGGAGCTAGAGTGAGCGTGGAGGAAGAGAGGAAGAACATGCAAGAAAAGCTCGTCAATCTCAAAGGGAAATACAAAGAGATTGCAAAGAAAGTAGGCATATCATTGTCAGTGGACCAACTGCTCACAAGCACTGGTCTACCCTACACGGAAGAAGTGATGGCTGTGCCCTTGCCACCGAAGTTCAAGGTCCCCACCATGGAGATGTACGATGGGGTGAGGGACCCCCTTGAGCACCTGGAAATCTTCAGGGCTCACATGACGTTGCATGGCTTCCCAGGACAGGTGGCATGCAGGGCATTCCCGCTGACCTTATAGGGGCCAGGACTAGTATGGTTTGGGTCTCTGACGCCCGGTTCTGTAGATAGCTTTGGCGAGCTGGTTCGACTATTTTTGACCCTGTTCATGTCAAGTCAAAGAAGGTGACACCCCGCAGCGTACCTCCTCACCATTAATAAAGAGAGGAGGAAAATCTAAAGGCGTACTTGTCCCGGTTCAACAAGGAGCGCATGACCACCGATGACTAGGATGAAAAGATAACCCCAACAATACTTCTGGGAGGGGTCTGGCCACCATCCCAATTCATGGCCGAGCAGGTGAGAATGACTCTTGTAACGCTGCAGGAGTTTATGGACCAGGCCGACAATTTCATTAACACAGAAGAAACTCTTTCGACCTTAACGGAGTCAAGGAAGAAGGAGCTGGAGCGAATGGAGAGGAAGGCAAAGGCCCCAGCCAAAGCTAAGGCGCACAAGAAGCCAGAAAAGAGCTCCCATGACAAGAGAAGGGAGGAAGCCCTGACGAGGGGACTGGGACCAATGTTTACCACCCATGAGGCCGACCCCTCTGTTGTCGACGAAGATGATGATTGAGGCATCGTCTGCTGCTACTGCATGTACCACAAGTCCACCTCGAACAATACCGAGGATTGCTTCCCCCAACAAGGGAGGAGGGAACATGCAGAATGGAAACATTACCTGCCTGCCCGAAGGCTGGAGCGGGAAAGGATGGGAAGGTTAAGGGAGAGAAGCACGGATCGGGTCGGCCGACGTAGAAGGAAAGAAATCTCTTTGCAACGACCACCAGCACGAGGGCTGTAGCAAGACCACCCCTGCTCGCCACTACAGGGAGGGCCCCCACTAGGGGAAATCAAGACCATATCGGAAGGATTCATAGGAAGAGGCACTACCTCCTCAGGCAGAAAGGCACATGCTAGGTGGGCTCGATACCACGAGGTATACTTGGCAGAGTACCACCTCGCCAAGCACCAAAAGGGCAAACCAACCTCAGTTGTCTCCTTTAGGGAGAGTGATGAAGAGGGGGTCCTATTCCCCCACGACGATGCACTGGTGGTGACCATGTTGGTCTCCAACTTCACCACCCGGAGAATCCTTATTAACAACGGGAGCTCCGCAGACATCCTGATTTGGGAAGTCTTCACCAGGATGAGAATAGATGCTGCCCGACTACATCTAGCCCCCATGCCGCTGAAGGGCTTCTCCAGGGATATGGTTCATCCTGTGGGAACCATCACGTTGTCGGTCCTCGTAGGCAATGCCCCCTGCATTGCCTCAATCATGGTCGACTTCCTAGTGATAAGGACTCCGACATCCTATAACGCCATCATCGGAAGGCCCACCCTCAACAACTTGTAGGCGGTTACGTCAACCTACCACCTCAAGATGACGTCCGCTACTTCCCATGGAGTGGGAGGAATCCGAGATAAACAGGTCTTGGCAAGGGAATGTTACGCCCAAGAAATGAAGCTCACCCTGAATGGCACCTCTAGGAGAGAGTAGGGCATGCACCACTTAAGGAGCCCTAGCAGGCCTTAGTTCACCCTACCAGGCTGTGGAATGGTGGATGGTCCCAGAGGCAAAGGCAGAGCACTCAAAAGCTGCATGTCTGGAGGCTCCATCTTCCCTTATTTTGTAATTCGCTACTTGAATACTGTAAATTTTTATTGTTTAATGAAATGTATGATTTTTCAGGACAGCGCACCGCACCTAATTCCAAATTCACGTTGTCAACAAAATCATCGTTAAATCAATGCCTACCTTCCCTGCTATGCCAATGGGCAAGAGTGGGTCGAGTTTGAAACTGCTATAACAACGTACTGCGGGATCAAGGGGAGAGCTAGGCTGAAGGCCACTCTACCCCTCCCACAATGGAGAGCGGGTCTTGCCCCCCGGTGGCCAGAACAACTTACCCCAACCCTCATCACAGCGAAGAGCGGACCAGCCACATTTCTATCCGAAAAAGTTACCCCCTCCGTGGGGTACCAAAAGGATGAGTAGGCCAAATGATGCTCATCCTTCCTGCGGAGGAGTGCAGGCCAGCCCTCAGCTGCCTGAAGACAAAGACTTATTGTCATTGCGAGCGTCAACAGGTGGGAGAGGGTCCAGTCTCAAATTACTCAAACATCATACCTCCCACAGGATCAAGGGGAGAGTTAGGCCGAAGGCCGCTCTACCACTCCAACGAGGGAGAGCGGGTCCTGCCCACCCCCCCCCCCCAGGGCCTGAACAATTTACCCTAACCTTCGCCACAATGAAGAGTGGGCTCAGTACCAGTCTGACCCCAACATTTACATTCCCTGTAATATCAAAAGGCGGGAGCGGGTTCAGTCTCAAACTAATCGAATAGCTTACCTCCCTCGGGGCCAAATGGAAGAACTAGGCCGAAGGCTATTCTACCACTCCCGCGTTGGAGAGCAGATCCTGCCCCCTAACGACTCGAACAACTTACCTCGACCCTTATCGCAGAGAAGTGCAAACCATCTATATCGCTGTCAAAACTTACCTCCCCGGTGGGGTACCAAAGGGATGAGTGTAATGCCTAAGGTTGCTTTATCCCTCCTGCAGTGGAGTGCAGGTTAGTCCTCAACTGCCAAAAAATGAAGACTTACCTTCCTCGTAAGCGTTAACTGGCGGGAGTGGGTCCAGTTGCAAGTTGCCCGAAAACTTACCTTCCTGCGTGATGGCTTTCTGGCTCGTTTGTTTTCGGAGATGAGATAAGATGAGTTGAGATTAAAGTTAAAAAGTTGAATAAAGTATTGTTAGAATATACTTTTTAATATTATTTTTGTTTTGGGATTTGAAAAAGTTGATTTGTTTATTTTATTTTGTATTGAAAGTTGGGAAATTTGTAATGATTAGATGAGATGAGATGTTTTCTGAAAACAAACGAGTAATCTGTCTTCCAAGTGCAGAAGCTATCAAAGTAGTACATGGATGAGTTTCATGGTCATTTCCACAGGGACAATAGTATTCATGCTGAGCAAACATATAATGAAGTATATTTTGTGTGAGGAACTTGTTTGTGAAAGGGCTATTTACGTAACCAAGGAAAGAAACAAGAAAAGTATATTTATGTACTGATTTGGAATGTATTAATGAAGAATGGTTTGGATCTTTTCTCTGTTTTTTTTTTGAATAATTTTCTGAATGCTTGTAAGCTTAAAAGAAATGGAAATTGAAAGAAATGAGAAAAGAAATGAATGCTAGAGAAATGGTTGCAATGAATTAGGAATTGCAGAAAAATAAACACCTAAGTTGCTGTTTTCATCATTTCACAGATTGACAATGAAAATGCTAAAATTCCTCTTCTACTCAACCACTAACTCATATGAAGAGATCATGATCGGAAAATGTAACAAATCAAGCACAAGTTATATCTTAGCTCCAAATTTTCTACTGAGTTGTAAAGCCAATTGATCAATAAAAGAAGACTATCAAAATCTTAAATCAGATCAAGCATTAGTTGTGCCTAGCGTCTACAATAGATCAAAATGAATGAGAAAGAATTCCAAACTTCTCCAAATATAACAGCATTACAACTCAATAAGATGTTAAATGAGAATTAATGGGAAAATGAGCTAAGTCAAACCAATCTGTTTCTGGATTACTCCCCACAACTTAGGCTTAGAAATTTAGCCTAACATCTTTGAATCCAAATACTTCATCCACATTCTTGAATCTAACCGAAAGGAAATAAATAAAATTAATCTCCCCAAAATAGGGGTCTAAAACCGAAAACCCCTCAAGAAAATCAAACTAAGAGAGGCCAAGAAAATAAAACTAAAAACTGCTAAAATGAGAGAGAGAGCCCGCACGGAAAAATGCCTTCCTTTCATACTCTATGTGCGTTCGTTCCAGACCCGGTGTTGCGCGTCTCTAGCCCCTGCATTTCGCATCTCGTTCTTACCCGCGTGAGCTGCTCTGCGTGCATGAGTTTCCAAAGCAGTTTGTGAGGCCACCTGCGTCGCGTGTCTCTGCAGTGTGCCTTTCATTCCAGCCCTTCATTGCTGTTCGTCCTTGATGCGTGAACTGATGCGTGAGTTTCCAGAGCTTTCTTTTGGGTGTTGCCATGTCAGTTGGGTATTTCCAAGAATACCCATGTGTTTAACATCTTTCCCATAATGCCCTGCAACAAAAGTAAGATATGAGAGGAGTAAAATTTTGGGGTATTAATTTTGGTGTGGACTAGCTGCATTACAACTTTTTTCAAGTGCAAAATACCAGAATTTAACATTGAGTCAAGTACTAAAAACTACTACATAATTCAGTGCTTAATTCATTTTTTAGTTAAACAATTCATTCACTTTAGCAGCTTAATCATGTAGTTTTTGACACTTTATCACACCCCCTAACTAGCTTCTTGCTAGTCTCTAGCAAGTAATGCGAAAACAATTGACGGATCCAAGAGTGAGCCACTGAACTCAAAAAGCTCTACAAAAGATCTATCATATTGAAATCCTGAGCATTAAAATGTAGTTGGGTCAGGTCATAGCTCAACACAAAAGCTTATAAAATTTTCAAGAGCTCAAACAAGGGAAATGTATTTAAGCTGAAGATCTTTGAGTGCATCAAGTGTGTGAACAGATTGCCATTTCTTGGTTTCAAGATTTCTCACAATAGTTTTAGCCTAGCAACTTTTTCAAGAAAAACCAAAAGGTCTTTAATCTAATTCAAAACCATTACATTGGCGGCTTTCACGCTATCACACTTTGAAAGACACTTTCTTTTCTTTTTTTCTTGTAAAAAAAGAATCCCGGTGATAGGCAGCCTTTTCCAATGCACTTGCATCAATTTTTTTTCTTGATCTCTGGCTTGTGCCTTTTCTCAAATATTTTTACCACCTTTATTTTATTTTATTTTATTTATTGGAGTATCTCTTTCACTTTTCCTAGGCCATTAAGATATGGTTCATTGTAGTTCTTGTTAGTTGCTTAGAAGAAACCACTGGTTGACATCAAACAAACAATAAAATGTATCTGCTTGTGTCAATTAAGGTCATCAATCAATAGCTTTGAAATCAATTTCTCAAGTTTGATTTGCTAAGACTTATCATAAGGTCTAGTGTTAAACTTAAACCTAAACCAGTGGGAATTAGTCTGGCCCAAGACTACAACTATCTGATCTTAAGTAGAGAAGTGTGAAAACAATAACTTGGCAGCAAGAAAAAAAATATTCAGACCCCACAATTATAAATCCTGAGAGACTAAGTGATAGAAGACTCTTCTTACCCCCAACTAAAAATGGGCAGTGTCCTCACTGCAAATCATGAATAAAACAAGGCATGAAAGAAAATAGGGCCGAAGGAAAATACCTGAGATGGTTGAAGGGATCATGAACGTAAAAATGAAACCAAAAAAAAAAAAAGAAATAAAAAGAAATAAATAGTGCTGAACCTGAAAAGATAGACTGAAGAAAAAGAAAAAGAAAGAACAAAACATAGGAGTGAAACAAATAAAAGCAGAAAAAGAAAAGAAAAATTAAAGCAAAACAAAAATAAACTAAGGATCATGAGAATAAGTGGGATCTTCCAAAGGAATGGAAGTATCCTCATATGAAAATTTTGCCAAAAAATATTTAAGTCGTTGGCCATTGACTTTGAAAGTATTTCTATTTTGAGGATTATTAATCTCAACAGTTCCATATGGAAACACAGCCTTAACTACATAAGGACCACTCCACCTCAATCTTAATTTGCCTGGAAATAGATGGAGGTGAGAGTTGTAAAGTAAGACTTGTTTATTGGGCTCAAAATTCTTTCTCTGGATGTGCTTGTCATGTAACACCTTCATGCGCTCCTTTGAAAATTTTGAATTGTCATATGCATCTCGCCTAAGCTCATCCAATTCTGAAATCTAAAACTTTCTCACAAAACCAGCATGGTCAATGGAAAAATTAAATTGTTTAACAGCCCAATATACCTTATGTTCAAGCTCAACGGGAAGATGACATGCTTTTCCATATACAAAGCGATAATGAGACATGTTAAGAGAGGTTTTAAAGGCTGTCCTATAAGCCCAAAGTGCATTAGTTTGTCTTAAAGACCAATCTTTTCTGTTGGGGTTGACTGTTTTTTCTAAGATGTGCTTAAGCTCTCTATTAGCTAATTCAGCTTGCCCATTCATTTGAGGGTGATATGGAGTGGAAACCTTATGGTGTATACCATATTTTTTCATGAGGGCATCAAAGGGTTTGTTGTAAAAATGGGTTCAATTATCACTAATGATAGCTCTAGACATGCCAAATCTAGCAAAAATGTTTTCTTTCAAGAACTTAAGCACTACCTTATGGCCATTTGTTTTACATGGGATGGCTTCAACCCACTTGGAAACATAATCAACAACCACTAGGATATACAAATAACCAAAAGAAGATGGAAATGGCCTCATAAAATCAATCCCCCAACAATAAAAAATCTCAATGACCAAAATGGGTTGTAAAGGCATCATGTTTCTCTTAGTGACTGTGCCTAGTTTTTGACATGGCTCACAAGTTTTGTAAAAATTATAGGCATCTTTAAACATATGCGGCCAATAAAACCCACTTTGTAAAATTTTTGCAACGATTTTATGTGCAGAAAAATGTCCCCCACAGGCCTCATTATGAAAAAAAGAAAGAACAACTTGTATTTCATGATCACATTTCCTTATGATTTGGTCAGAACAATATTTAAACAAGTAAGGATCATCATAGAAGAATGACTTTACCTCATGCTTGAATTTTCATGTCTTGAGCACTCCAATTCGGTGGAGTTTGTCCTGTCACCAAAAAAATTAACTATGTCAGCAAATCAAGACAAATTTTCAACTGAAATCAATTGTTCATCAGGAAAAGAGTCAAGGATAGGGACAGTGTGCTCATTTTCAGCAAATGTAAGTCGAGACAAGTGGTCGGCGACTACTTTTTCAGCACCCTTCTGGTCCTTGATGATAAGGTCGAATTCTTGGAGAAGAAGAATCTATCGGATTAAACGTGGTTTAGCATCCTTCTTCGAAAATAAATACTTTAATGCTGCATGGTCAGTGAAAATAACCACAAGAGAACCAATAATATAAGTCCGAAACTTGCCTAATGCAAAAACTACAACAAGCAATTCCTTTTCGGCGGTAGAATAATTTCTTTGGGCTCCATTTAGAGTTCTACTTGCATAAGAAATGACATGTGGGAACTTATTTCTATGCTGTCCAAGAACAGCTCATATGGCTACATCGCTAGCATCACACATTATCTCAAAAGGAATAGACCAAACAGGGGGCTGCATAATAGGGGCTATAGTGAGCAAAATTTTCAGCTTATCAAAAGCATTTTGACAAGAAGAGGTCCATTCAAAAGCAACATCATGCATAAGTAACTCACACATGGGTTTAGAGATAGAACTAAAATTTTGAATGAATCTCCTATAGAACCCAGCATGCCCAAGAAATTATCTGATTTTTTTTACTGTTTTGGGTATTGGAAGCTTGGAGATAAGCTCAATCTTAGTTTTATCAACCTCATTACCTCGTGATGAGACTATGTGATCAAAAACTATGCCTTGTTGAACCATGAAATGACACTTTTCCTAATTGAGAAGCAAATGCTTCTCTTCACACCTGGCTAAAACAGCTTGTAAGTTAGAAGAACTACCAAATACTGAAAAATCATCCATGAATACTTCCAAACAGTTTTCACTTAAAATACTAAGCATACATCTTTAGAAAGTAGCTGGTGCATTACATAGTTCAAAAGGCATTCTTCTAAATGCAAAAGTGCCAAACGGGCAGGTAAAAATTGTTTTCTCTTGATCTTGGTGCTATTTCTGTTTGGTAGAAACCAGAAAATCTATCAAGAAAGCAATAGAAATCATGACCAGCAACTTTTTCTAACACTTGATCAAGAAATGGCAAAGGGAAATGATCTTTCCTAGTGGCGGCATTCAACTTCCTATAATCTTTACACATTTGCCAACCAGTAGAATTCCTAGTAGGAATTAGTTCATTTTTCTCATTTTTCACAATAGTAAGCCCATATGTTTTTGGAATTACATGAATGGGACTTACCCACTTGCTGTCCGCAATAGGGTAGATAATTCCCACGTTAAGTAGTTTCAAAACCTCTATTTTTACTACCTCTTTCATGGTAGGATTTAGTCTCCTTTGCATCTCCCTAGAGACTAACATTTTCTTCTAAATAAATCCTATGAGTGCACACAAGAGGATTTATACATTTTATATCCGTGATTGTCCATCCAATAGCACCTTTGTGCTGCCTTAAGACCTCCATTAGTTTCCCTTCTTGGTTATGAGTGAGCTGAGCTGAAATCACCACTGGGAAGGTGCTGTCAGGACCCAGAAATGCATACTTCAGGTCATTCGGCAATGGCTTCAGCTCTAGTATTGGGATTTCATTTGCTGAAGACTTCAAACTTGCTGTCAATGGTGGAAGCTGCTCAATTTTTGGCCTCCATTTAGCCTCAAATTTATTTTCTACATTAAAAACAGGAGAAACATCAATGGGGGTGTCATCAATGATGAGATCACAAATATTTTCTAACTCAAACAGCAGGTCAGTGGGCTGGTATGCCAAATAAGCTTCTTCCTCAAGGATGCTTTCCAGCAAATTTACTTCTTGTACATCTTCCAAGTCTTGAGGTTGCCTACAAATATTAAAAATGTTTAGTTCAAGGGTCATGTTCCCAAAACTCAGCTTTAGAACACCACTCCTACAATTTATTAATGCATTTGAAGTAGCAAGAAAAGGTCTCCCAAGAATCACAGGTGCTTGAAAAGAAGATTTTGGTGTCAAGTGAACATCCAACACAACAAAATCTACGGGGTAAAAAAATTTATCCACTTGAACTAACACATCCTTAACAACCCCTTTTGGCATTTTAATCGATCTGTCCGCTAGTTGTAAAATGATAGGAGTTGATATTAATTCCCCAAACCAAGTTGCTCATATACATTATAAGGCAGTAAATTCACACTTGAACCTAGATCTAACAATGCTTGGCCAATTTTTGAACTTCCTATAATACAAGCAATTGTTGGTGAACTGGAGTCTTTATATTTTGATGGGGTATTACTCTGAATTATGGCACTGACCTGCTCAGTAAGAAAGGCTTTCTTTTGCACATTTAATTTCCTTTTAACAGTACACGAATCTTTGAGAAACTTAGCATATTTGGGGATTTGTTGAATAGCATCCAACAAAGGGATATTAATCCTAACCTGCTTGAATATTTTTAAAATTTCAGATTGGTGTTTGTCTTTGTGCAGGGGAGCCAATCTTTGGGGAAAAAGAGCAGGTATAGGACATGAAATCTTTTTAGTTTCATTTTCAGTTTTATTTTGTTCAACATCACCCTTTTCAGCCTCATTTTGTGCAGGTTAGAGACCTTACCAGCCTTGTTTGAACCTTGAGCTGGAATGTTCACCACCCTACAATTTCTCAAAGTAGTGACTGCCTTCACTTGCCTTACATTTGAACTCTCAAGTGTTCCTTGAAGTGGCTGACTTTGGGGATTGGGTTGAGGTTGTGTAAGAAATTTTCTTTTTTCTTGGGAGCTCCAAGCCATAGTCATCTTTGTAAGTGTGCTTTGAATATCATTTATCGCTTGAGAATTTTGATTGTTGATTGTTGCTTGACCTTGCATAAACTGCTGCAAGGTGTTTAACAGCTGCTGAACCGTCTCCTCAAGTCCTTTCTTTTGCAATGGAGGTGCTTGAATTGTGAGTTGAGAGGGTCCTTGAGCCAAGGCTGCTGGAGCTACATGCTGGTCACTCCTCCAACCAAAATTTGGGTGGTTTCTCCATCCTGGATTGTAAGAATTAGAGTAAGGACCAGAATATGATTTATGTATCATATTTACAACATTAGATTGGTCCAACAATACTTCATTGAATGCGGGGATCGTGGGACGCTCATTAGTTGAATGCCCATGATCCTCACATATGCCACACTTCTCAGAATTTTTATGGACAACATGCACTTCATTTACTTTTTTCAATTCCATGGCTTCCATTTTTCTGGACAGCAATGTTAATTTAGCACGCAAATCATCATCTTCCTTTAAGGTATATTTTCCATGACCAGACTCAACTTGTCTAGACCTATCATGCACATCAGTTGTGTCCCAAGATTGAGCATTTTCAGCAAGGTAATCAAAATATTCGAATGCTTCCTCAGGCTCTTTGTTCAAAAATTCTCCATTACACATGGTTTGTACAAATTGGCGCATTTTATGTGTCAAACTTTCATAAAAAACTTATCACACGCCAATTTTCATAACCATGATGAGGACAAGCATTTAAAAGATCATTGAACCTATCCCAATTTTGATAAAAAGTTTCGGGATCATTTTGGGTAAAGTTCATGATTTGTCTTTTAAGTACATTTGTCCTATGTATTGGAAAGAATTTCTTCAAAAATTTAGTTTGCATTTCCTGCCATATGCATATGGTTCTAGGTCTTAATGAATTCAGCCACGTTTTAGCCTTATCTTTCAAGGAAAATGGAAACAACTTTAGTCTAATAACCTCCTCAGTGCATGTTCAGTCCATGAATGTAGAACAAACCTCTTGAAACTCTTTGATATGAAGGTAAGGGTTCTCGGATTCCATGCCATGAAAATGTGGAATTAATGGAATCATTCCAGGTTTGAAATTAAAGGCATTTGCATTCAAATGTTGGATTATGCACGAGGGTGTGCTAGTTCTGACAGGTTGTAAGTAATTTCTAAGTGTCCTGTTTTGATTTACTACTTCCCTATCATGATTCTCATTTTCCGCTATGGTGCTATTAGTGTTAGAAGATGACTCAAGAGAAAGTGATGTTGAGGTAAAAGAAGCTAGTGATTCTATCCTAACCAACCGAGAAGTTTGGTCCCTAGTCCAACCAGTCATACAAACATAAGCAGAAAATAAAAGAATATGTAAGACAAACAGGAAAAAAAAAAGTAAAATCAAATAAAGAAGAATGTCACCCAAGCTGCGAAGAGGGTCACAACCCTACAAACGTCTTCTCAACAGTATGAGAATGCTCTGATAAACACCAGTTGTCCCCCAAGTGCAGAAGCTATCAAAGTAGTACATGGATGAGTTCCACGGTCATTTCCACAAGGACAATAGTATTCATGTTGAGCAAACATATAATGAAGTATATTTTGTGTGAGGAACTTGTTTGTGAAAGGGCTATTTATGCAACCAAGAAAAGAAACAAGAAAAGTATATTCATCAAATGATTTGGAGTGTATTAATGAAGAATGGTTTAGATCTTTTCTCTATTTTTTTTGAATAATTTTCTGAATGCTTGTAAGCTTAAAAGAAATGGAAATTGAAAGAAATGAGAAAATAAATGAATCCTACAGAAATGGTTGCAAGGAATTAGGAATTGCAGAAAAATAAACACCTAAATTGCAGTTTTCATCCTTTCACAGATTGACAATGAAAATGCTAAAATCCCTCTTCTACTCAACCACTAACCCATACGAAGGGATCATGATCGGAAAATGTAACAAATCAAGCACAAGTTATATCTTAGCCCCGAATTTTCTACTGAGTTGTAAAGCCAGTTGATCAATAAAAGAAGACTATCCAAATCTTAAATCAGATCAAGCATCAGTTGTGCCTAGCGTCTACAATAGATCAAAATGAATGAGAAAGAATTCCAAGCTTCTCCAAATATAACAGCATTACAACTCAATAAGATGTGAAATGAAAATCAATGGGAAAATGAGCTAAGTCAAACCAATCTGTTTCTGGATTACTCCCCACAACCTAGGCTTAGAAATTTAGCCTAACATCTTTGAATCCAAATACTTCATCCACATTCTTGAATCTAACCAAATGAAAATAAATAACATTAATCTCCCCAAAATAGGGGTCTGAAACCAAAAACCCCTCAAGAAAATCAAACTAAGAGAGGCAAAGAAAATAAAACTAAAAACTGCTAAAAGGAGAGAGAGAGCCCATACGGAAAATGCATTCTTTTTATACTCTGTGTGTGTTCGTTCCAGCCCCTGTGTTGCTCGTCTCTAGCCCCTGCATTTCGCATCTCGTTCCCCGGTTCCTGCCCGCGTGACCTGCTTTGCTTGCATGAGTTTCCAGAGCAGTTTGTGAGGCCATCTGCGTCGCGCGTCTTTGCAGTGTGCATTTCGTTCTAGCCCTTCATTGCTGTCCATCCTTGATGCGTGAGTTTCCAGAGCTTTCTTTTGGGTGTTGCCGTGTCAGTTGGGTATTTCCAAGAATACCCATGTGTTTTAACATCTTTCCCATAATACCCTACTACATAAGTAAGATATGAGAGGAGTAAAATTTTTAGGTATTAATTTTGGTGTGGACCAGCTGCATTACAACACTTTTCAAGTGCAAAATACCAGAATTTAACATTGAGTCAAGTACTAAAAACTACTACATGATTAAGTGCTTAATTCATTTTTTGGTTAAACAATTCATTCACTTTAGCAGCTTAATCATGTAGTTTTTGACACTTTATCACTGCGAGATTTAAAGGGGTGAGTCATGCCAGATGCTGCTCTACCACTCCCTAGGAGTGAAAGGGGCGAGTGACTTACCTTAACTTCCGCTACAAAAGAAGAGTGGGTTTAGGGACAGC
Organism: Juglans mandshurica; assembly: GCA_022457165.1. Classification (NCBI taxonomy): domain Eukaryota; kingdom Viridiplantae; phylum Streptophyta; class Magnoliopsida; order Fagales; family Juglandaceae; genus Juglans; species Juglans mandshurica. The sequence continues at coordinate 15,701,829 of CM039621.1, forward strand.
TTGATCCAAATCTTACTTTTCCCTGTGAACTCAACAAGCGGGAGTAGGTTTAGTCTCAAATTACCTGAACACACTACCTCCTTGCGGGGTGAAAAGGGAGAGTGGGCCAGAGGTTGCTCAAACCCTTCTACAGAGGAGAGCAAGTCCAACCTCTCGGCTGCCCAAATACTTACCCCGACTACCATCACAGTGAAAGAGTGGACCAGCGCCATGGCGGTATGAATAAGTTACCTACGCGAGGAATCAAAGGGGCGGGTTTGGCTTGAGGCATCCCGACCTCTCCCTAATGAATTGCTGGCCTAACCTTTCGACTACCCGACCTGAACAAAGTCTCCAATGATAAAACGTCAAAGCAATGGGTGCACCACCTCGAAGGTTGAGTAGCCTCGCTAAATGGCAAACTACGCAATGTCAATGAGAGGGAGCGGGTTTACTTCCAAACTGCTCGAACAAATTACCTGCTCCCGGGGTAGCAGGGGGAAGTTGCGCCAAAGGCTATTCGGACCCTCTCGCGGAGGAGAGCGGACCCAGCCTTTCGGCTGACCGACTACTTACCCCAACTCCCATCACAATAAAGAACAAACTAGCCCCGACCACCCCAAGAAATTACCTCCTCGAGGGTTAAAGAGGCAGGTTCACCTGAGGAGTCATGACTTCTCCTCGATGGAGTGCGGCCTATCAACAACATGGTAGATAGCGACAAGCACATCGCATCATAGGCCAAAGGGCTCAGGCTTGCGAAGTCTAACCCCTACGAAGCTAAGGATAAAGTTATGATAGCCTGCTTATTTTTCAGTCAAGAATTAAATATGCAATGTCAACGGGCAGCCGGTCCAGTCCCAAACTATCCCAACAACCTACCTTCTACAGGGACAAAAGGGATAGGTTGAGCTAGAAGCTGCCTTGTCCCTTCCACGACGGAGAGTGGGTCCAGCCTCCTGGTCACCCGAATACTTACCCCGGCCTCCAGTGTAGCAAAGAGCAGCTTGGATTATTTAATTCAACTCCATGGCCACGGTGCTACTCGGAGGGACATAGATGCGGGTTAGCAAAATGCTTCCCGGCCTCTCCCCCTCAAGGAGGCAACCGAAGTCTCCCTGACACAGCTTAACTCTTAGGGGAGAGATCCATCCCCTCCAAGCTGATGATACCAGACGAGGGCCGATATACGCTGATGAAACTTTTATTTGTTCAGTTGCATATGAAAATAATGCACGTAAATGTAAAAGGAAAAAATCAAAAGAATAGGCAGGGTAAAGCGCATCCTAGAGATAGATGACAAAAAGAAGGAAATTGGATTAAAGAAAAAGTGGAGAGACATTAGCCACATCAAACAATATAGCTAAAGGCACCAAGAGGACAACTGACTAACGAGGGCGAACGAGGACAATAAAAGTAGAGAGGCATCGGCCAACGGGGTCGTCGAGAATAGGTTAGGTGCTGGCGTGTTGAACCGTAAAATTCTAGATGACGGCAATCCCCCCGTCTAATGCAAACCCCATAATTTCCTCCGTCAAAACTCCCCAGGCCGGCCGTAAAAAGAAAGTAATAGAGAAAAAAGAAAGGAGTTTAAGGGAGAAGGATGAGAAGTTAGAAGAAAAGAAGGGCGAGAAAATTACGGTACATTGTTATTGTGATACCTTAGAAGTTGGAATTATTTACCTATTTGTACTATATTGTGGCAAGTGATGAATCATTAATTTACATTGATTTATTTACAATAAGAATGTTGTTTTTAAGCAATGCTATGTCATATGTGCATAAAAAATGAGGCTGAAGTGAATAAGAGTTGGAGGACTTTTCTTCGACTATTTTTTTAGTGTGTTTTCCTAATTGATACTATAATTAGTAATTTATAATTTGAAATTGTAATTTATTATGATACCTTAGAAGTTGAAATTATTTACCTATTTGTAACTACATTGTGGCAAGTGATGAATCATTGATTTGTCTAACAAGGGGTTAGATTGAATAAGAGTTCAATCTAATATTTATTATCAAAATTCTAGTTAAAATTAATTAAAAGAAATAATATTATTTCAAAATATTTACCTTTAGCTCGTATCAACTCGTTTATTTATTTTATTCGAGTTCGAGTCGAGTTTGATCTTAATATATTGTAGACGAGCCGAGTTCGATCAGAAGTTTTTAATTTTTCTCGAGCTCGAGTCGAGTTTGAGCTCATATACATGCTAATTGAGCTCGAGACCCTTGTCCGAATTTGGCTTTATTCGGTTCGTTTGCAGCCAGTGAGTTACACCACACACTTGCTGATGAAAAAAAAAAAAGATAAAAAATAAAAACCCTCATTAACAAATGTACGTGTGATGTAGAACTACTGACTTTAAGAACTTAGAGAAAAAATATCGTCAAAGCTCCCTGGCCTCTACGAAAATATTGCACTACTTTCGTTATCAAATTGACTTTATTTCCTTTCCCACCATTTTCTAGTAGAAAAACATACCGAGTCATGCAAAGACAACGAAGATATGAAAACTCGAAAGTCGCACGCAACCTTAATCACATTCGTCTTTGCAACGACAGCTTTTTCACTTAAAATTATAAATATTATTTTTAAAAGAATGAAGGTTAGATATAGTTTTAAAATAGATAAGTCTCGCACATTTTTTTTAAAAGAAAAAAAGTCTATTATTAAATAAATAATTTTTTAATAAATTTAACAGTTTTTTAAGAGGAGATTACAGCGCGAGAGCTTGGAGATTTTACAACTGTAAATATCATTTTTCATTTTAAAATGTTTTCCTTTACTAAAATCAAAATCATGTAATCCCAAACACGTACAGATTTTTCATATGTGAATACTCTAATAAAATCTAGAGAACCATTGGTAGAAATGTTTAAAATCGCATCCGAATATTCTATTAATTGAAGGATATAAATTTTTATTTTAGCAATGCCCACTTGGCTTACCCAACAAAACAATGATTTTCAATCCCATACTTGAGATGGCTGTCCTGTTTTATTTTACAAAAGTCATAGGGACACAAACTGGGTTATATGGAAAATGTACATCATGTGTACTTTTCATGTAACCTAGTCCGTGTCCCTAGTTACTAGGACTGTTCACCCAAGTTTCGGATTGGGTATCCGGGTATATCCGGCCCGGAGCTTGGGTTTCAAACTTGGGCTGAAACACGAATCAGGTTAGCCCAATTATGACCCAGGCTAGTGCCCGAGTGAATCCGGGTTTCAAAAATCCAGAAATCCGGGTACTCGAGGGATTTTTTTATTTTTTATTTTTTTTTATCTTAAGTCCATTTTCATTAAGGTTTAAAAATATATATTTTTTTTAATAAAAACCTATATTATATATTTTATAAGTACCGCTACATAATCCATATTACATTCTCATTTGAATTTTTTTACACTACATATATAAATATGATATTTTCTTTTACCTTTAAAAAATCATCTCATATTTCTTTATAAAAGAAATTTAAATAATGATGCACAATACCACTATGATCATAATGAGAAAAGAATAGAATGCTAACATTATACGTATAGAGTTTTTCTTATTTTATATTTCTGCAATCTGCATCCTCTAATAAGAAAAGAGTATTGCTACTATACCATTTCAGTTATATGGTTTACTTTGTCCCATTAATGTGGCAACATCATCTGGTGCCAAGTAGCTTTCTAAAAAAATAAAAAATACATTTATTCAAAATAAAAAAAGAAGAAGATTGAAACTCTAAGTTTCTTCTGCCTTTTTTATGTTTGTATTTTTAATTTTTTTAATAAGACATGTAACACCACATAGTGGTGCCTAGGGTTGAGCATCGACAATGTCGGAATTGGAGTGTCATATCTCTGATTCTGACTCCGACTCTGAATCTTTCGATAAATCTTAAGTTTAATTCCATGGTAAATCATAAGATAATAACTATATATAAAAGTTAAAGTCTCGGTAAAATCATCTAATTTAAAGAGAGCCTTTATTTCAAAGAAAAAAAAATATAATTTGCTATATTCATGTAAAAATAAAGTTCTAAAAAACACAACTTATTATCCACTTTAGATATCTTATGATAGTAGTTCATGGAATCATATTAATTCATTATCAATTAATTTGTAATCATATTTTTAGAAATTTTGTTCTCAATAAAAACTAAAGGGCGATTTTCATAAGCTCATCTTTCATTGTGGTACGATAGCTAGTTTATACAAATCTCATGTGAAATTTGGATATGTTGGTGCTACATTAAGTATATCATGATATAATTAAGACCTCAAATAGTTTATTTTGCTTAATGAAATCTAAGGGATACAAGTTCTCAACTATTTTTTTTATGCAAAATATCAACCTTAAATATTTTTTCTGGTGTTTGTTTAAGTTTGAGTTCCATATTAAGAAGTTTAATATTGTATAATCAAGAACTTTGGGATCCATATTAATAAGTTTATTATTTTCATAAATTTAATATTAGTTTTAAACATTTTAATAATTCACCCATCAAATTGAAAGAATTGTTGGCGGCAAAGAAATTAATTTTGAAGGGACAACGACATAGTAAATACATGAAATATAAAAACTAAATAATATTTTGGCCCATATATATAGATAAAAATTGGAGAGACATTTCAATGTATTTATAGATTTAAGAAACTTTAAAATCTCCAAAATGGAGATCATAGGTTCGCCAGCTCTTCCAAAATGTAAAAAAAAAAAAAAAAAAAAAAAAAAAAACCTTAAAAAGTATATGAGATTTATAATTTATTTTTTGGTGGGGGCCAATTCAATGTACATACATAGAAGTACATAGAACTTTGATTAAAAAGCAGGGGAGATTTTGAATTATAATAAGTTTTGTGGTGGCCATGGCCCCTAGCTATAATATAAGGTGGTTCCGCAGCTGCCGCATGTACATATCTCTCTCCCGATTTCTATCATGCCATTGAAAAGGGGAAGAAAATGCCTGCACCAGACTACCAGTGATCCGAAATTGACATTTTTAGTCCAAAACAGCCATAAAAGTTAAAACCACTAGAACCTTAATTTGGAGCAGACCCACAAATATCATAATAGCCATTGTTAGGTTCTTTTTTTCTTCAAAGATAAAAACTTCTCTAATCCATCTGCCTTATCATGCCTAACCCATTGCCTGCTTTTTTTTTTTTTTCACAAATACATATTTGAGGTAGCGTCTTGATGATGCCCTAGTGCTTCCATAAGAGTCTCTGTTTTTGTTTGTGAAAGGGAGGGGGCGGGGGGGGGGGGGGGGGGGGGGGAGGATGTTGGGGTCCTACAATGGGAAGACATTTGGGAACTGTGAGGATCTTACGAAGGAGATGAAGAAGAGATGAAAACAGAAAACAAAAGCATTAGTAAAGCTTCAAACCGTGTAGTTTTGACTAGTTATAAATGGTTTAGTTTTTGTATGCCTTACACAATGTACGTAGTTTCACTTAAGGCTAAACGCAGCTTGTAACAAGGGTAGCACGGGATCTACTATCTGGGTAGTTTAGACATTTCCGTAATAATTCAGTTTTGAGTCATTTTCATTGTAATTTTGTTACTCCTAGGTATAAAAGCAAGGGTGAGAAAGTAGGAAGGTATTATGTGAAGTGTAATTGTGAAATCCAATTGGCATGAGGACTGGATTGCCTAAATGAAACCAGAATATTCAATACAAATGCCTATTTTATTCATATTCATCTTCTTCCTATCATTCTTCTCCCAAAGTCTCACATTTCCAGTGTTCTTTACTGTAGTTCCTAACCAAGTAGAATATAGAGCCTACGGTCCTAATGGTAGAGGGCGCACCAGATTCAAACAACAATAGGACAACAGCCAGCGTCAGGTACAAGCACATGAGGATGATATTCGTGACATCATGGATCGGCTGGAACAACTCACAGACATGCTGCGCGCCTTGGCGGAGAACCAAAATCAGATGGCTATTAGGGAAAACCTGCAAGACAAAAAGTTGGAAGTGCAGGATGTGAGAATGGGATTCACCAGAGGAGTCAACTCATTTCATCTCATCATCACAATTTTTTTAAATTCACATACAAATTATAATAAAAAATTCAACTTTTATAAATCCCAAAACAATAATAATATTAAAAATAATATTCTAACAATATTTTATTTAACTCATCTAAAACCATCACGCATCTCTGAATCCAAACGGGACCTTAATTTCCACCAAACCCAACTAGGACATAGATTGTTGATGGCATCATACCAGATAGAGGGGGAAGCTTTCGTGTGTTACTAGGATGCATGGGAGAGTGGCCTCTTTAATGGCAGGGAAACTTTCATTCGAGCCCTCCAAGTCAGATTTCGCCCCACCGCTTACGAAGATCACATGGAGACTCTAACTCGACTAAAGCAAACATCCACAGTGGCTGGTTACAAGGCCCAATTCGAAGCTCTGTCAAACAGGTTGAGAGGACTCTTGGATATGCACAAACTCAGTTGCTTCCTTAGTGGTTTGAAATAAAATATTCGCTCGCTAATTTGGATGTTAAACCTAGTAAATTTGAATGCTGCTTTTGGCTTGGCCAAAATTCAAGAGGAATATCTCATGAGTACCAAGCGGTTGTTCAAACCAAGTGGAGATAAAGGAGTATTACTTGCAGCTCGATTTTCGAGTCTAGCAGCTTTTGCTGTAGAAGGGGGAAACAGATGGCATGAACCTTTTTCACCAGCGAGAAAAGTCTTCTAAGCACAAATGGATGAAAAAGGTATAAGGGGATGTGTTACCCATATGATAAAAAGTGGAACCTAACTCATATTTTTAAGAATCCAAAGATTTACTTGCTTCAAGGAAATGATGATTCTTGGGAAGGAAAAAAAGGAAAAGGCCAATAGTGAAAATAAGAGGGACTGCTAACAAATCCCTGTGAAGAAGAATCTGAAATCTCCCTCAATTCCATTGCTGGAATTAGGGGTGTAATCGGTTCGGTCCCCTGGGGGGGGTTAGGGATCGAAAATTTCAGTCCACCCTTTTTCTGGACTGAACCGGACCAATTACCCCTATAGACGGGACTTGACTTTTAGGTATTGGTCTGATTCAGTCCATATGAGCTAGGAATATTTTTTTCTCTTTTCTTTTTTAGCCTAATAAATTGATACAAAAAATTAATTAAATTCGTAAATTTAAAATTAGGTGAGCTCTTTAATTTGGATTAGGTAATTAACTCATTAAAAAAGTAATTAATTATAATTATATTTAGGATGTTAATAGTTACTAACTTAGTACTTAATATTATGTAAACTGAATTATGATGTTTAACGGGTAATGACCTATATTAGAATTTTAACGTTTTATATATTGTTAATGAATAATTTTAATTGTCCGTGGATATTTCATACTTACTTGCAACTTAGGTATCTTACAAAAAATTTACTTAATTACTTTAATTAGGTGCAGATACTAGAGTATGTATCTTTGCATATAATATTATGAATTTATGTTTTATCATGATTCATAATGGTGATAAGTTAAATGAAAATTAAATAATTCACTTATATAACTATTATGTAAAATAATATATATATATTAATTTATAAACAATATTTAAAAATATATATAATTATGATTCGGTCGTCTAGAGTGAAAAAAACCGACCTCGAGACCGGACCGATTCCCGAAATGTCCCATCTATTAGGATCGATTCCCGAACCATTTGGTTCGGTCGGATTTTCTGGTTTGGATTGAAAATTTTACACTCGTAGCTGGAAGCCTGGAACCCTTAGTCCTAAGATGATGAGGGTGATGGGACGAATTGGTGGAGAAGAAGTGGTGATTTTGGTGGACTTGGGAAGCACACACCTTCCTAGATCCATCCATAACACAGAAGGCTCAATTGAAGGTGGATGGTGGAACTTACCTTTTAGATAGGGTATAATACAAAGTGAAGGGCTATGCAAGACATTCAATATTAGAGTGCAAGGTAAACATGTGTTTTTCCTTCTTTTTATGTATTAACTCTTGGGGGATGTGATATAGTTTTAGGAGTAAACTAGCTCGAAACCCTGGGTCCATTATATGGGATTTTTACAAACTCACCATGGACTTTGTGGGGGGGGGGGGAGGTGGACTTCAGAGGACTGAGGAAGCCTTTGACTTATGAAGGCAGTAAGGCCTTGTTGAGTTCAATATTAAAGGGAAAGGGATTATTTCTACAGATAGTTCCTAATAAAATGGAAAGGCAGGATGCAATGGGCAGTGCAAAGATTAATATATTGTTGACAATATTTATAGAGGTTTTTCAAGAACCTAAGGGACTGCCCCCACAAAGAAGTCATGACCATAGGATTATCCTAAAAGAGGGAACCCCACCCATTTCCACAAGGCCATATAGATACCCCCACTATCAGAAATCTGAGTTTGAGAAATTAGTTTCTGAGTTGCTGAAAACTGGAGTAACTACGCCCAGCTCCAACCCCTTCTCATCACTCATATTATTAGTACGTAAGGCAGATGAGAGTTGGAGGTTGTGTGTTGATTATCGGGCACTCAACCAAGAAACTATGAAGGATGGATTTCCAATTCCCGTTATAGATGAATTGTTGGATGAGTTATTTAGGGCAGTGGTATTTTCTAAATTGGACTTGAGATCTATGTACCACCAAATTAGAGTCGTGTCGGAAGATATAGCAAAAACAACCTTCTGAACTTATGAGGGGCATTATGAGTTCTTGGTAATGCCTTTGGGCTCACTAACGCCCCTTCTACCTTTCAAGGGTTAATGAATGAGGTGTTTAGACCACTTTTGAGGAGATTTGTGTTGGTGTTTTTTGATGGTATCTTGGCCTATAGTAGGAGCTGGGCTGAGCATCTAGAACATCTTAAACAAGTCTTAGAGTTACTGCTGCACCACAAAATCTACGCTAAACTATCTAAGTAAAAGTTTGTGGTGGTGGGGGTGGACTATCTCGGGCATATCATCACTCCACAGGGGGTAAAAGTAGACCATGCTAAGGTGATTTTGATACTAGATTGGCCAATACCTAAGAACCCAAGGGCTTTGAGGAGATTCTTAGGATTGATAGGGTATTAAAGAAAATTCATAAGGACCTATGGACTATTGGTAGCCCATTAACTAGCCTCCTAAGGAAGAATGCCTTCAAGTTGGGAACCGAAGCTAACCAAGACTTTGAGGACTTGAAAAAGGCTGTGACTCAACCTCTAACAGTTCATTTTTCTAGCAGCCTTTTTCATTTTTAGCTTGAGAGTACTGCTAAGTGGGGACCCTTTTAACAGTTGATTTTCAAATACTGTTAACCAAGGTCTCTTTTACCATTGTTTGCTTGCTGACCTGTGAGGATATTTTTAGCATTTTTTGACAAGTGGGGACCCGAAGCTAACCAAGCCTTTGCTGATCTGTTTTGACAAGTACATTGTTCATTTTTCTAGATTTTTGCTCTACTATCAGTACTCGAACTACTAGATTTTTAAGCCCCTTTTACCAAAGTGTAATGCAAGTGGGAAGGGGATTGGGGATGTTTTGATGTAGTCTAAAAAACCCATAGCATTTTTTAGCAAGGTTCTTAAGGGGAAGGCCCTACTTCTATCTACTTATGAAAGGAATTTATTAGCCCTTGTGACAGCTGTACTGAAGTGGCGCCCTTACCTTTTGGGACAATTTTTTATTGTCAAAATAGATCAGCAAGCTCTCAAGTTCCTATTAGAGCAAAAGATAGGGACTGATAGTCAACAAAAATGGCTGACAAAACTAATGGAGTATAATTTTAAGATCGAATACATGAAAGGGAAGGAAAACATGGTTGCTGATGGGCTTTCCAAAAAATAGAATAGTGGGGAAGATACAGAAGGGCTACTGACCATGATTAGATTTCCCACCTCGGATTGGATAAAGGAGCTTATAAAGAGTTACTCCCACTCTACTAAATTTATGAACCAGCTTACTAAACTCCAGGACAAACAAGAGGTTCCTAAATGGGTGACTATGCAGCAAGGGCTCCTTTTAAAGAAGGGGAGAATGATGATAGTTGTTGACTCACCCTTTAAAGGGGAAGATGCTTAAGCGCATCCATGCAGATCCTATGGCTAGACACTTAGGGTACCTTAAAACTTATCAGCGGGAAAAAGTGAGACTTCTATTGGGTTGGTATGAAGGGTGACATAAAAAGGTTGGTATGAGAATGTGTTGTATGTCAAGCTAACAAATATGAGACTGCGTTCCTAGTAGGCTTTTTGCAGCCACTGTCAATACCCCAACAAGCTTGGACTGATATCTCTATGGGTTTCATAGAGGGCTTACCAAATTTAAAGGGGCTCAGTGTGATCTATGTTGTGTTGGATAGGTTCATAAAATATGGCCACTTCATGGCATTAGGTCACCCTTATACAGCTAAGAATGTGGCTCAAATTCTTGTAGATACAGTTTTTAAGTTGCATGGGTTCCCTAAATTAATTTTATCTCACGAAGATCCAATGTCCTCAACACTTTGTGGAAGACTCTATTCAGCCTACAAGGATCCACTCTCAAATATAGTTCAACCTACAACCCACAGATAGATAGGCTGACAGAGGCTTTCAACAAGGCACTAGAGGGTTACCTAAGATGCTATGCAGGTGACAAACTGAGGGGTTGGAGCCAGTGGCTTCCACTGACAGAGTGGTGGTACAACACCACGTACCATAGCTCACTACCAAATTAACCCCCAAGGTCTTTAGTCATATCCCTAGAAATCCATCACCTTGCACCATAACCTCAAGCTAGTGCCCTGTTACTATGGACATTTCCAGGTGACCCAAAGGATCAGATCCGTGGCCTATTTTCTCGACCTCCCCTCCTCCTCCCCATAGAAGAGTAGATCCAGGCATTGCCGTCCGTGCCACCCATTAATGACCTTGGTGAAGTTCAGCCTGAGCCAGAAAGCATCATAGAATGCCGCCTCAGAAGGGAAGGTAATAGACCCGTGACGGAGGTTTTGATCAAATGGGTGGGAATAAGCTCTAATGACAACAATTGGGATAACCTCTAGAAGCTTCGAGGTCTTTACCAACACCTTGTGGGCAAGGTGCTTTAAGTCAGGGGGAAAAACGTTAGGGTCCTATGATGGGAAGACAAAGGAAGACATTTGGAAATTGTGAGGATCTTAGGAAGGAGATGAACAAGAAGACATGGGAACAAGAGATAAGAACAAACAATAGAAGTATTAGATGGGCGGGTCCTCTCTCATTTGAGGTGAGGGGTGTCTTTGCACTACAAAGAGTTGCCTCTTGGACGAGTTCCGAAGAGAACAATAGTAATGGAGGAAGAATTACACAAGCATTGGGAAGCTTTCTCTCTAACAGACAAGGAGGCTGACTCAGTGAATGTGGAGAAGGATGCTTTGGAACATCTTTTTGAAAAAGGAAAAAGTTGTCTACTATTGTTGATCAATGTGAATAGGGTGGTAAACCGACAGGCATTCAGAACTACCATGTCAAAGATTTGGAGACCAGAAGGTTGGATCCAATATAAGGATGAGGGAGTTAACAGGGTGTTGGTGGAGTTCTAGCATGAACGTGATAAAGGTAAGGTCTTGGCTGGAAGGCCATGGTCTTTTGACAGGGCACTGATATGCCTACAGGAGGTAGATGGGCAAGTACCACTGAAGGACATAAAGTTTGCAAAGGAGTTCTTTTGGGTGCAAGCCCATAACATGCCAATGGCATGGATGACAAAGGAAGTTGGGTTGAAGCTGTTCTCAGGGATGGAAAAGGTTTTTTGAGGTGGAGACAAATGAAGGGGTTGTGGTTGGGGAAGTATCTTAAGGGCCAAGGTGGAGGTTGACATCACCAAACCGTTGATCCGAGGAAGGCTTTTAACAGTTGATATGTCTCAGAAATTGATCCCTTTCAAGTATAAAAGACTTCCTTCTTTCTGCCTTGACTGTGGATCCATTATGCACTCTAAACAGTTCCCTAGTACCAGTCGCTATAACAAGATGGAAGGAAACAACCAGTATGGCCATTGGCTCAGGGCTAACCCAACGAAGGGGAGTGGCTTTGATACCCATCGGTACGGTGGAAACATGAACCAACAACCCCAACACGGCCAACATGTAGGTAACTCAGGGATGGAGGCAACAATGGAAGCTCAAGAGGCCAGGCAAACTTCCAGAGATGGAGACCCTATGATTTTTTTGACAAAAAAGCAACAAAGTGTATTGGAGCAGCATAGTAGGGCAGAGACGCAGGGAGGACACTCTGCAACAGTGTTCCAAAATGACCACAAACAAAATTCCCCTTTTCCTGGCTCGATGGAGACTTGCAAAAAGTCTTTACCAAAACAGGAAGGTGTCAGTCCTAAAGTTGAGGTTCAGGAAAAGGTTGAGAATAGTAAGGCTACTATGTCAACCTCAAAGATGGAAACAAACACTAAGGTGGAACTTCCTACCCCTGGTAGCTCTTTGACTGGTCATATCAGATCTCTGGACAACTTTTTCAACCAACAAATCCAAGTATTGTTTGAAGTTGGCCATAAAAGTTCTTGGAAACATAGGGCATGTAGTAGGTCCATTCATCTTGCCTCTCACCGTCCCTTAGGAGGCATGACTTATGGCGGCACCAAAAGGCAAGTAGAACCTGATCTTCTATCAAAGTCCAATGGGACCCCTAATAAAAAACTCAAAGTTAAGGCTTCATGTGTCGAGGTTCAACCTGACAAGTTGGTGGTGGCTGCTAGGTAGCACCACCAACTACCATGATCTGCCTGAGTTGGAACTACCGAGGGCTTGAGAACCCTCAGACAGTTAGCATCCTTAACCTTTTAATTAAGGACAGGTCCCCCAACAAGGTGTTTCTCAAGGAAACAAAATGTTCTAAAAACATAATTGAAGAATTTAGTAAACTGCTTCATTTTGACTCCTGCTTGGCTATGGAAAGTAGAGGTAGTAGTGGAGGATTAGCTTTGATGTGGAAGAGGAATATGGTTATTTCGATCCTTAACTTTTCGAGATGGCATATAAGTGCTCATGTCACAGATGGACCTGACTCTCCCCCAAGGCTTTTTACTGGCTTTTATGGCCATCTTGAGACTACTAAAAGGGACATGAGCTGGGAATTATTGATGTCCATAAAACCTGTGAACTATGTGGCCTGGTTATGCTGTGGTGATTTTAATGAGATAACTTGCCAAAATGAAAAGGCAGGAGGTGGCCTTAGGCCTTATAGACAAATGGAGAGATTTAGAGAGGCCATTATGGAATGCTCTCTGAAATCCATTTTGACTCGAGGCTCTAAATTCACTTGGGCTAATAATAGGAGAGGTGGGGATTTTACAAAAGAGAAACATGACAGAGCTTTGGCTAATTCTAATTGGCTCAATAGGTTTAATGAGTCATGCTACCATGTCCTTCCTGCTATGAAGTCTGACTGTTCTCCACTTCTTATTCGAGTAACAAGTAAAGACAATAAAAGCCATGGAAAATCCCACCTTTTCAGATTTGAAGCTGCTTGGAATTTGAAGGCAGACTGCTCAACCACCATCAAGAAGGCTTGGGATGTTATGGCAATGGGGTATGAAGGTGCCTCTGGTATGAACAGGAGACTACAAATTTGCAGCCTTGCTCTAAAGAATTGGAATGTTACTAAGAACAAGAGGGCTCCAGATGACATCAGATTGAAACTGAAAAGGTTAGTGGAACTGTAGGACTTAAAACAAGGCAACCAAGTGGAGGTAATTCAACAGCTTCAAAAGGAGATAGAAACAGCTCTTGCGGAGGATGATCTCAAATGGAAACAAAGGGCCAAGCAGTCCTGGCTACAGAATGGGGACACAAACACTAAATTTTATCACCTTCATGCCTCCCACAGAAGGAAGACTAATAAGATTTCCCAAGTGTTGGTTCATAACAACTGTATGATCACTGAGAAACAAGAGATTGGAGGAGTCTTTACTAGTTTATTTTCTGACCTGTTCACCAGCTCTAATCCATCTGACATTGAAGTGTGCCTTGAGAATGTGTCCCCCAAGGTTACCCCTACGATGAATGAGATGCTACTACAAAATTTCACAGAGGAGGAGGTCACTGCTGCAGTGTTTCAAATGAAGGGTATGGGCTCACCAGGCCCTGATGGCTTCCCAGCCTTGTTCTATCAATCACATTGGGATATCCTTGGAAAGGAAGTGTACAGGTTTGCCCTTAATGTATTAAATTGTGGTGGATCTTTGGAAGGGGTTAATGAGACTTTCATTACCCTCATTCCTAAGGTTAAAGAGCCTAAGAGAGTCCATGACTTTAGACCTATAAGCTTATGTAATGTTATCTACAAAATTGTAGCTAAAGTGGTCTCTAACAGATTAAAGCTTGTATTACCTAACATTATTTCTTTAAATCAGAGTGCCTTTGTGCCAGGTAGAGCAATTTCTGATAACATTTTGGTGGGCTATGAAACCCTTTACTCCATGACTACAAGAATGAAAGGCAAGTCAAGTTTCATGGCTCTCAAGTTAGATATGAGTAAGGCCTATGATCGTGTGGAGTGGAGCTTCCTCTCTTCTGTAATGAGCAGGTTGGGATTTGATCAGTCTTCGATCTACCTTGTATTGAATTGCATCTCCTTTGTTTCCTACTCTATTTTGCTTAATGGTGAGGCCCAAGCCCCTTTCAAACCAACTAGGGGTTTAAGGCAGGGGGATCCCCTATCCCCTATCTCATTATCCTTTGTGGAGAAGCATTATCAGCTATATTGCAGAAGGCTAAACTCAATGGAAGTATCTCGAGTGCCCCCATGGGTAAAGGTCCCCAAAGAGTTAGCCATATTTTCTTTACTAATGATAACATAGTTTTTTGTAAATCAAAAACTCTTGAGTGGAGCAACCTGATGAGGCTTCTTAGCATCTATGAAAGTGCTTTTGGACAGGTTCTCAACAAGGAAAAGTCCTCTATCTTCTTTAGCAAAAGTACCCCACTTGAAAACCAGAAAACAATCTTGAGTGTTGCTGGGGTCAGGACATCAGGCTCCTTTGAAAAATATATGGGGCTCCCTACCATGGTTGGTAGAGCTAAAATTGTAGCCTTTCACAACCTTATTGACAGAACTTGGGCTAAGATCACAAACTAGAAGACAACATGCCTCTCAACAGCAAGAAAAGAGATTTTACTCAGTCAGTTCTGCAAGTCATTCCTACCTATACCATGGGTATCTTTCTCCTCCCTCAATCCATCACAAAGAGGCTAGACCAACTCTTGAGGAAGCTTTGGTGGGGTTCCGATGAGGGTCAGTCCAAAATTTAATGGGTTAAGTTGAGTTATCTGAGTAGAGGGAAAGACCAAGGTGGGTTGGGTTTTCGAAACTTTAGCAGCTTCAACCTTGCTCTCCTGGCTAAACAATGGTGGAATATTCTCAATGACCCAAACTCCCTCTTTGCCCAAGTTCTTAAGCGGAAATATTTCCCTTCTAAGAACCTTTTAGAGGCCACAGTGGGGTATAGACCATCCTTGGTCTGGAAAAGTATGTTGGCTTGACTGAAATTGCTTAAAGAGGGCCTCATATGGAGAATAGGAAATGGACACAAAGTTAAGATATGGGAGGCTAGATGGTTACCAAAGCCTCACTCACTGACACCAGCTAACAGGAATACTAGGTTGGAATGGGTGGCAAAACTCATGAACTTAGGCCAAAAGAGTTGGAATGAACCTTTACTCCACAGTCTATTTACCCAGTAGGAGGTGGAGCTCATCAAATCCATCCTTATCAGCTTGGGTAACTGAGAAGATAAACTAACTTGGGAATGGACCAAAAATGGATTCTTTTTAGTCAAAAGTGCCTATCACTTACATAGGAAGATCCTGGCAAGACAAGAAGTAGGGTCCCCTAAAGTCTATGCAAAAAGCAGCATCTGGAAATCCTTGTGGAAACTACAGGTTCCCAATGCAGTTAGAATGTTCATTTGGAGGGCTTGGAATGAGGCTATCCCTACCTTCTCAAACCTGCAGCAGAGAAAATTGAGAGAGAGCAACTTATGCCCAATCTGTCACCCTGGAAGGGAATCAACAGGCCATGTGTTATGGGGTTATAGTGTTGCTCAAGATGTATGGGGCCAAGCAAGTATCAAGGTTATGAAGATATCCATGCAACATGATTTGTTCCGAGACATTTGGGACCAATTAACTGAAAAACTACCAAAAGCTAAACTAGAGGTGGCAAGATCAATTGCAAGGCTTATATGGAATAGAAGAAATGAAGTAGTGCATGGTAAGGAACTCAGACATCCCAACTCTATACTCCATAAGGCCTATGAGGATACAAGGCTGTTCAAAGCTACTAAGGTCCAAGTCAGTGCTCTTGTTGCTGCAACATGTCCTGAAGATAAGCTTAAATGGAAAAAGCCTCCTGATAGGAAGTACAAACTTAACTGGGATGCTGCTTTAAATGAGTCATTGGGAGGGATAGGCATCAGAGCCATTCTTTGAGACTGCCAAGGCATGGTATTGGAAACTGTCAGGTCAAGAAGAAGCTTAAGAGTTTCACCTTTTACTGCTGAAGCCTATGCAATGTTGATGGCAATTCTTTTCTGCAAGGGCTCTGGAGTTACAAACATTGTCCTTGAAGGGGACTTGCTGCAGGTGGTTCAACAGATGTAGAACTCAGTCAGGGACTGGAGCCAAGGTGGTCTTATTCTTGAAGATGCTAAAGCTATCCTGAAGTCTTTCCCTGGCTAGAGCATTGGACACATAAGAAGGGATGCTAATATGGCTGCTCATTTGCTAGCCAAGGATACCCTTCATTGTGTAGAAGATTCTTTCTCCCTTTAATGTATTCCAAGTTGTATTGAGCATGTTATTTGTAAGGAATCTTTGTAATCAGTTTGCTTGAGGAATACATATGATCTTTGATTTCAAAAAAAAAAAAAAAAACAATAGAACTATTAGTAAAGCTTCGAACGACGTAGTTTTGACTAGTAGAAATAGTGTAGTTTTTGAAAGCCTTAAACGGCATAGCTTCACTTATGGCTAAACACAGCGTATAATAATGGTAGCATGAGATCTATTATCTGCGTAGTTTAGTCATTACCATAATAATTCTGTTATGAGTCATTTTCATTGTAATTCTGTTACTCATAGGTATAAAAGCAAGGGTGGGAAAGTAGGAATGTATTCTGTGAATTGTAATTGTGAAATACAATTGGAAGAGTGGATTTCCTCGAATGAATCCACAATATTCTATACAAAGTTTCTTTTTATTCATATTCATCTTCTTCCTATCAGTCTTCTCCCATAGTCTCATATTTCCATTGTTCTTTACTATTCTCACTCGAAGTTCCTAATGGAGGACTTGGGTGGGAGAGGGAGAAAAAATGAAAAAAAAAAAAAAAAACCTTAGACCGACGTGGCATTGTCATTGTGAGATCCTTTTGTATCTCCAACGATTTTTTTTCTAATTAAACAATTAATTAAAACATGAACTTATTGGTTATATAGTCATAATATTCATTCCCTTCATAACTCGGTCACGTCATGTCATGTCCTACCCATTGTCTAATCAAACAATTAATTAAAACATGTCATAATATTGGTAGTACCCAATTAGGCCACTCATTCTTAATTGTTTCCTATCTCTCTTTCTCACACAGTCACTTCATATATTGATACCTGCGAGAGATTGAAGTCTTAGGAGAGTAGAAAACATACGAATTAAGAGCATTGGTATTGAATTATACAAATGCAAATAAAATTGATAATTTGGTTAAAAGAAGATAAAAATGACCTGCATTGAATTATCCAAATGTAAACTAAGATGACTTTCAGCTATAGTAAATCAACTCTTGTGGTTATATTTGACATTCACTATAGTTCAACCAAATATATTAAAAAATTACTTCTTTCGTC
Source organism: Juglans mandshurica (assembly GCA_022457165.1). Classification (NCBI taxonomy): domain Eukaryota; kingdom Viridiplantae; phylum Streptophyta; class Magnoliopsida; order Fagales; family Juglandaceae; genus Juglans; species Juglans mandshurica. The sequence goes on from CM039621.1 coordinate 15,719,653, forward strand.
CGAACACTCTCTCTCTTCCCTTGATTTTTTCTCTTTATTCTACCAACTCTTTTTCTTCCCTCGATTTCTTCCTCCCACCAACAAGTTCTATGTCTTTCACACCTGTGACTTTTCTCTTCTCCTAGGGATTTATTTTTGTACATTTTCTCTCTGGTCATTTCCAAGGCCTTTTCTCTCTAGTCATTTTTGTGTCTTTTCTTGCCAAGGTTACTGTCTCTCTCTCTCTCTCTATGAGCTTAGATATTTTTTTCAAACTTTCAGTTCATATTTATCTCGTGTTCGATTTGTGCAGTTCTTTTTTCTTAGATGATTATTGTTTTTCTTTGTTTTTGATTAGTCCGATTTCCTTGGATTTTTGTTTTTTATCATATCCTCAGTTTTTTTTTTTCATTTTTCTCATTTTCCATGGAAACCAAACCATGGTAACTGTGTGTGTGTGTTTTTTTTTCTTTTTCTGTTGACCCAAACGATAGGAAAAATAATTCATAGCTGGAAGTTTCTGATTAGCCAGGAGTCTCATATTGTATAACATTAATATATCTATGTAGTTCTTATTTTAGAAAAAAAATGAATAGAATAAAAAAATTGAAAAAAATATTATTAAATTTATAATATTTTATTATTATTTTGACTAATATATAGATAATTCAATGTGGGTTTTTTTTTTCACTTAATGATTAAAAAGTAGTTTTTAATAAAATTGTGATTTAAAAAAAATGTTTAAGATGGTTAAAAAAAATCATGAAAAAAAGAAAAAAAAAACGAAATATACTTATCGAAAATTCTCGGTGGGCCTATATTACAAGGATATGATCAGGCTAAGCAGTCGCGAGACAGTAAGAGGTTAACCACAATCTACAATCAGTTAAACAGGGCTCGTGTTCAGGTAAGAGCAATCGAGCTCGCTGTCGACTCCATCTTCTTCTGCGAGACAAATCTTAAATCATGTGGCTTCTGAACTTACCTTTTTGTTCACCTTTACTTTCAAGGTATGGCTGCTGCGAAATCTTTAGTCCTTGTCATCTCATCTCGTTGTCGCATCCTCAAGGCATCAAGGACTCGTCATGCCAATTCCCACCCAACGAGCCCACTCATTCTTGTTCCGTGTCTTTCTCACACACACACCGGCGGGCGCGCACACAACAATTGATACCTGCGAGAGATTGGGAGTCTTTAGAGGGCAGAAATCGCACGAAGAAATTAAAATTCTTTGTTTTTAAAGATGAGATGAGATGAGATGAGATGTGATTGAAGTTAAAAAGTTGAATAAAATATTATTAGAATATATTTTTTAATATTATTTTTATTTTAAGATTTAAAAAAATTAAATTATTTATTTTATTTTATATTGAAAATTGTAAAAATTATAATGATTAAATATATGAAATGATATGTTTTCTCAAAACAAATAAGGCCTTAAGAAGGCTAGGACATGAGAGGTTGAGACTGGGAGACAAGAGAGAGAAGTCCGCGCGCAGTCTAAAGTCAATTAAGCAGCGACTTCAGGCCAGAGCTGCCGGGCTCGCCTTAATTCTGATGAATGAACTCTCTCATCTGGTGCCATACAATCGTATATGTGGTTTCTGCGTTTACCTTTAAGGTATGGCTATCACACCAAAAACAAAAACAAAAGAAAAGGAAAAGATCAAAAAAAATTTTGACTTTTCATTAGTCGGAACAGAGATGAATAACTAGACTAATGAAATTAGCTTTCTTTTCTTTATGAATTTGTGAGTTTAGCTATTCAGTAGGCCGGCTATATTTCATCTGTGGACCACAGGGAGTGAGAAAGTGACTTAACTTGCTTTTGTCCTCGTCACGCGATAACGTTGTTGATGTCGATCACCAGAATTAATGAGCCAACAAATGTTGCCCCCATCAACCACACCAAATAATTGTGTTGATTTGCTAACTTGATTCGGAACTGCGTTCGAAAGACCCAGAATGTGGAGGGAGGGCGTAACTGTGGTCATGGTGATAGTGGAGTGCTTGGATGTGGGATTGAACACTGTTAGCAAAGCTGCTATGACAAGAGGGATGAGTGAATTCGTCTTTGTTACGTACTCCAATTCCCTCGCCTTTTTCTTCCTTCTCCCAGCTTCCTTCGTATTTTACAGGTTATTCTTCTACTCTGCTCCAGCAATTGACCATGCTTGCTTTTGTAACGCCTCTTTGTCTCTTGTATTTAATTCCCAACTACTAAATCTTAATCACTTACAGAAAAAGGTCTCTTCCTCCACTCACATGGAGCATAGTCGGTGGAATGTTTGTTACTTCCATGATTAGGTACCCCTCCAGTTAAATATGTCATGGTATCGACATAGATATGACTTTGTGAGTCTAATTGCCCAGATATTTGCGTATTTGTTTGTTAACTAAATCTTATCTCTTTCCCATATATGCAGTTGTAGTGTACAGATACTTAAAGCTTTGGGGATAGGTTACAGCTCTCCTACTATGGCCTCGGTAGCGTCTGATCTAATCCCAGCCTTTACTTTTTTTCTGGCCATCATCTCCGGGTGAGCTTCTTAATAAAGTCCCTTGTCTTCAGTGCGTTGCACTTTGTTTTGGTTCTGTTTTGTTTCTATTTCCTTTCATTCTTCTATTTTGAAATGGTTATTGGCCGGTAAGCCGTACTTGAAAAAAATAATGAGCTTTTTTAGGTTTGAAAAGCTGGACTTGAGAGTTAAAAGCAGTCGCGCCAGGTGCATTGGCACCATTGCATCAATCACAGGGGCTTTGACTGTCAATCTATACAAAGGCCTACCAATTACGGTTGCCTCATTACCCAAGAGAGTGGAGGTCGGGCAACCTTTTTCAACGATGCAATCAAACTGGCTCCTTGGGGGCTTTTTTCTGGCGTCTGGAAGCTTTTTACTTGCACTTAAGTTCAATATACAGGTAATAATTGACAGAGTTACATATTTCTTGTAATACCTCAATACATTTCATTATGATTTCAGAGTTTATATACACATATTACAAAAGGTTCTGGAATCAGAAAAGGGAATAAAAAGTTGTTACAAGCATTGGAGAGAATAACAAAAAAGTTTTCCTACGATTATTCTAGCACTCTATCCTGTTGTAGAGTTTGTAATGCATCTATGCTAATACGCCCCCTCGAGTCCAAGGGGGTGTCAACAACATTGAGTCTCGACCGAAAACTATAAAATTTATCAGATACTAAAGGCTTTGTAAAAACATCTGCAATTTGATCCTTGGAGCTGATGAGAAACTGCAAGAGACTTAGCTGCAACCCTATCCCTCACAAAATGAAAATCAATATTCATGTGCTTGGTTCTTAAATCGTATACTGGATTTGCAGCAAGATAATTTGCACCAATATTGTCACATCATAAGATTGGAGCTTTAGATAGATTAATTCCAAGTTCACAAAGTACAGTTTGTAACTAAATTAATTCAGCAGCAGTAGTAGCAATGGATTTATACTCAGCTTCAGTGCTTGATCTTGCTACTGTCTTTTGTTTTCTAGAACTCCAAGAGATTAAGTGATGACCAAGAAAAATGCAGAAACCCCCTGTCGATCATCTATCATCTGGGCATCCTGCCCAATCAGCATCAGAGTATGCTTGGAGATTGAAAGAGGTTTTGAAAGGAAACAATAGACCATGATTAATTGTGCCTTTGAGGTATCTCAAAATCCTTTTAACAGCACTTCAATGTGGCACTTTCGGATCATGCATAAACTGACATACTTTGTTCACAGCAAAGCTTATGTCAGGTCGTGTGTGAGACAGGTATTGTAAGGCTCCTACAGTGCTTCTAAACAGTGTGGGATCATCAAAAATAGGGGAATCACAGTTGGATAGTTTTAAGCAAGCTGCCATGGGAGATGGCATAGATTTAGCATGCAACATGTTACTGCAATGCAGAAGGTCCTTGATGTATTTTCTTTGAGTAAGCAGCAACCCATCACTCAAATAATCAATTTCCAAACCCAAAAAATACGACAAAGAGCCTAAGTCCTTAACTGGAAATGCATGCCTCAAGTCAATAATAAGTTTATAGATGGCAGATGAATGAGATGATGTAATCACTATATCATCTACAAAAACCAGTAGATAAATTCTCAGATCACCATTTGCAAGAATAAACAGAGATGGGTTAGCTTTTGAAGCTGTGAAACCATACCCAAGAAGCCAGGAGCTTAACTGTGCAAACCACGCCCGTGGCGCTTGCTTGAGTTCGTAGATTGCTTTCTTCAATTTACAGACATAATCAGGATGAAGCGAATTAATGAAGCCTTATGGTTGCTGCATAAACACTGTGTCAGTCAACTCTCCATGAAGAAAGGCATTATGTATGTCGATTTGGCGTAGAGACCATCTTCTAGCTACGGCAATAGACATAATCATCCGAATAGTGGGTGCCTTGATAACTGGACTGAAGGTATTGTGATAATCGATCCCTTCTTGTTGGTGATAGGCTTTAGCTACCAATCAGGCTTTTCTTCTTTCAATTGAGCCATTTGCATGAAACTTTGTCCAGTAAATCCACCGACAACCAAGAACATTAGAAGCACTATTAGGGGGAACCAAAGACCATGTGTGGTTTTGTAGAAGAGCATTGTACTCTTCGACCACGGCTTGCTGCCATTCTGGAAGTTTGGACGCAGCAGAGAAACTCGAAAAGGTGTCGGCGGGGGTTGTTGTGATGGTGAAGCACTGTCGAGTGGGACATGGTACTGTACCTTCAGTCATAACACAGGGACGAGATGAGTTTGTGTGTGCTCTTGTGATAATGGGAGATATCGGAAGGATAAGAGTAGTTGAGGAGGAAGCATTCGGAGAAGAGGATTGTGTCGAAGAAGACGAACTAGAGAAGTTAGGGATTGAAGAAGAATTATTGAGTTGGGCCCGTGATTTTTGATATGGAAAAGAGGATTCATTGAACACAACATCCCTAGACACATAGAGTCTGTTGGCAGCGAGATCTAAGCATTTATATCCCTTGTGTGACGAACTGTAACCAAGAAAAAGGCACAATTTGGACCGAAACTGAAGTTTGTGATTATTGTAAGCACGTAAGTGGGGCCAACATTCACACCCAAAGACTTTCAAAAAATTGTAATCAGGATCTTTACTGAAAACAAGATTATAAGGAGATTTGTTATTTAAGGTGGGAGAGGGAAGGAGATTTATGAGATAAACAGTAGCTTCAAAAGCTTCAGCCCAAAAATGTGAGGGCAAAGAGGCATGGGCTGAGAGAGCAAGCCCAGTCTCTACAATGTGTCTGTGTTTTCGTTCAACAAGTCCATTTTGTTGATGGGTGTGTGGACAAGTGAAGCGATGCGTGATGCCCATTTTTTGACAAAACGAGGTGAGAGGTTTGAACTCACCACCACCGTCCGTCTGAAGAGTAATTAATTTTGTATTGAATAGTCTTTCAATGTAAGGAAGAAATGTAAGAAAAGTGTTATACACATCAGACTTCAATTTTAATGGAAAAAACCAGGTAAACCGAGTATATTGATCAACAAAAGACAAATAATATTTAAAGCCATTGCTAGACATATATGGGGCTGGACCCCATATGTCACAACCCCGCCCCAATCTTACGACTGAGACGTGGTCGCGGCAATTGGCCCTTTTTTTTTTCTTTTACCTTGTTATTAATAGTACTATTTTCACTATGCAATTTTTTTTTTAAAAAAAAAATGGACATGAACATGTTGTGCATGTACACTACATTTCTAGTTTAAAAGTAAGTACCTGATAAACGGTTCAGTCAAGATTCTAAATGAAGGACTCTCAGAGTCCATCCATTCAACAAAATATATTAGTTCTAATTAAGAGGACTCAGTCCCCATAACATATATAAAGAGGCATTTAACCTTCCTATGTGGGGTTACCATCATCCCCACCATAGCATTTACACCATTATCCAAAGGCATAATGTATCAAAGTCAAACCAACAAAATGTCCCGACATGGGACCCATCATAAAACATAAAGAAAACATAACAATAGTCCTCAAAAGTCCAACCAACTGGGAACCCTAAACATCAGCCCCTCCCTCCTCAGCAGTACCTAGCTCCACATCCTCGTCGTTCATACCTGGACGTTTAAAACATAAACACAAATTGAGTCTAATACTCAGTAAGCAGTACACCATGCCGTTAACTTAATAATCACATAATCTTTTCCTTTTGAAAACATGCATACATAAACGTTTGCTAATTCATGACCATGCTTTCATGCATAAACAATTAAAGAATAATTGCACTTTCATGCATCATTGTACTTCATGCTTAACCGTACCTTTCCTGTCTAACAATACTTTTCATGCATACTCTTACTTTCATGCATAACTACATCTTCATGCGTAAACTATGCTTTCATGCTTACATGTACTTTTCATGCATAAATAGTTAATGAAATGACTTTACTTTATATTTCACTTTCTTGGGCCAATACACACTATTACGCCCCGTGTGTTGGGGTTAGCGGTCTTTTGGATCCGGATTCCACCCGCGGCCACAGGTTGGAACCCCTTTTTGTGGGAGTAGCACTGGGTGCACTACCATTACCACTTACCCGGCATTGCCATCTGCCCATTCTTTGGTACCCTTTCATTCATGAGGCCATTATGTACGTTCATGCTTTTAATTCTTCTATTTTATTTCCTTTTTTTGTTAAACATTTTCATTATCTTCCTTTAGTCCAATGCAAATGCTTTTTACTAAAAAAAGTGTTTCATGTCATGTTACATATAAGTAAGGCATAGATATTTAAAGAGAGCATGCATAAAGATTCGTGATGCATTACCTTACATACACACAATTGTAATCAATAGGATACTTAACAGAGGCTACCAAGGAAGGCTTGTACATAATATATACATTTATCCTTTTGTAAGAGAATATGTGCAAAGAGAGAGATATGCTTTCATAAAAGAGCTTTGTGTGTAAGGAGCATGGTCATAGCTACTTATCTAGAGGCTTTATAAGTAGTCTTTAAATCTTGCAATTACACTCATATTCAATAAAAGGAAATAACATATTAAAATTCATTTTACTAAAGACTTTACTACCCATTACCCATACGTGCTCCCTTAAATTCCAAGAAATGAATTAAGGCGTCTTCTTTACTCATTAAACTATTGCATGGCAAAAAACAACCCTTAGTGTCTTCCTTCAATTATTCAAGAACCTCACATATTTTCTAAAACTAATACTAACAAAAGGCACAACTCTTGGTAACTTAAGGGTTTCTAACAAACTTACTAACTTAGGTTTAAAAATTCTTAATGGCTTACTTAGGCCATAACAAGAGGAAACATGTTTGAAAATCATAACTTTAACTCTATAATTTTAACAATTAAAGACATGAGTTTAACAAAAGTAAAACATGACTTAGACTCAAGAAAACATAAGGAAAGGGACTATAAAATTCTGCCTTGGGACACTCGGCTGTTATACCCACCAAGACAAACATACCTACACACGGCTTAGGGCCATAAAACATAACACACACACACACACGAGCACAGCTAGATCTATGAGACAGAACACACACACACACAACTAGACTCATGAAACAGAACACTTACATGGCTTAGGACAAAAAACAGAGCATATACATACACACAACTCGAAATCACTAAAATAGGGCATGACCCACGGCAAGACAAAACTCAAGGTGCTCGGTTCTAACCTAGAAAATTTGGGTTTTTAATATACTAGCAGCTAAGTGAGAAAACAATTAGAGAAATGTCTCAAGAAATTACCACACAAAGTCGGCTCACACAAAGATTTCGAAACCCAAAACACAATAAAATCCTGTGGGAGGTGTAATACCTGTTTGGGTCCCTCTTGAAGTCACGGAAATGCACAACCATGGAGAAGGAAGAAGAATCCGAAAAGTTTAGGGCTGGAACGGCAAAAAAAATCTTAAAACAAACCCTAAATTAAACCATGGATCTAAGATTTCGAAACTAGTAATTGGGGCCATAGAAATCCACTTACATGGTGAGTTTTCCCTTGAAGACTTTCGGTGAAAACCTTAGGTGTTGGAAGTGAAAGGAGCGGCTTGAGGAGAGAAAGGGATCGCATGGCTTAGGGAACACCAAAGGGTTTCTCGTGTGAAGGAAGCTCGAGGAGTTTCTCTCTTCGGGTGCCTTGGAGTCGATGGATGAAGAAAGGTGAAGAAGAATTTACTGCTTTTGTCTTGGAGGCCGTCAGTGGGGTAAGGGAAAATGAGAGGATTTTGATTCTATTGTCTCTTGAAGCCAGCGTATAGGAGAAGAATGAGGAAATCCACTTAGCTTCTTGAGGAAGCTGACGGTGAAGAGAGGGATGAGAAAGTCAATTGGCTTCTCTCATAAGCCAAGGACTGAATGGTGAAGATTAAACCTTGGGAGATATTTTCTCCCACCAACCCATCCTATGGTTGAGAAGGTTTGGGGTCATATTTTAATTAGACAAAAGTAAAGGACTCAAGAAAATAACCCACTTTAAAAATATAAGACACACCCATCTTAAAATAATTTATAAAAGAAAATGAAATTCTTTGTTTCAAAATATTTAACTTAAAAATAATATTAATAAATGACGTAAAGACTAACGCAGTAGGATTTAGGTATTACACCAGAGATCGGCACAAACAAGTTCAAGGGGCTTAATAGCTTGGGCCCGAGAAGATTTAAAAGGCTGTTGATGGCTTTTGGCCAGGGGGCAGTTCGAGCACATGAAGTCTTTGTCTTTGGGAGAAAATTTCAAACACTTTTGATGCATAATGCGAGAGACGAGAGTGAGAGAGGGGTGACCCAGGCACCGGTGCCACTGAACAACAGAGGTTCTTTCACCTACATGAGTGGATGGTGAAGAAGAGACTGGAGCGGAGGGAAAGACATACAACCCATTATGATTGGGACCAGTGAGGAGCAGCTTCCCCATCAAAGTGTCCTTAACAGAGAGATGAGGGGCATGGAATTCAAAGAAGCAACGATTGTCAGTACAAAATTTACACACGAAAACAAGATTCTTAGTGATTAAAGGAACATGCAGAAGATTTCGAAGTTTGAAAGAAGCGGAGGTAGAGAAAAGATTTGAATCACCAATGTTTTGTATAGGCAGTGCAGTACCATCTCCCACTCTAATTTGATCACCATCTTTGTAAGGTTTGGAGGATAGATTCAGATGTTGAAGATTGTTGGTGATGTGATGATTAGCCGCTGAATTTGGGTACCAGTTCCCGTCGGAATAACTGTTTGAGGTGGTGAAGTTAGCCGAGAAGGATGGAGGAGCTTCATACTGATAAGAATGATTGAATCAGTGGCGACATTGCAGTGCCACATGTCCTGGTTTAGTACAAACTTGACAAGTTGGGCGATTGTTTGATGAATATGACTGGTTGTTTGAGGTTGGGGGTGAGTAGGCACGACCACCTCTGTTGTTAAAATTGGAACGGCCTCTGCCATTGCATCCAAAATGACCACCTCATGTAAAACTTTTCCCACGTTGGTCATGACCTCCAGATGTTGTGAGGTTTATTGTTGGTTCCGTGGATGAAAAACTCCTGGTATTGTGAGAGATACAACTCTCATGAAAAAGTAGTTGAAAAAGCTCATGAGAAGTTATGGGTTCGGCTCTTGTTGTAACAGAGGTAATGAAAGATTCATAGGAAGGGCCAATGCTGGTGAGTAAATAGGAAACAAAATCTTGATCATTCAAGGGACTACCTGTTGCTGCTAGAATATCGGCAAGGGCTCGAACTTTGCCAAAATAAGAGGTGATGGATTGATATCCTCGGGTGAGGTTTGCTAACTGAAAACGAGTTTGAAATTGTTTGGCTTGAGAATGGGAGGTAAAAAGAGAGGCTAATGAATTCCATAGTTCGTGAGAGGTGGTTGCCGTGAGAACATGGCTGACAACTGAATCAGAGAGTGAAGAGAACAAGATACTCAGCACAAGCTGATCTGTTCTTTTCCAAGCTGAATAAGCAGGATTGACAGTCGTTTGGTTAGGAAACACTTGTGGTGGATAGGGGAGTGAGCCATCAACATATTGAAAAATGTCATGTCCACGTAAATAAGCACTGATTTGAACTTTCCACAAAGGAAAGTTTTCAGTGGTGAGTTTTGTAGTCACAATGTGAGAGAAAGAAGAAACAACGGGTGAATTTGGTGTGGAGAGAGCAGAAGAAGTTGGAGGAAGAAGAGCCATTTCTGAGACTAGTGGTCGAAATGCTCTGATACCATGACAAAGTTACATATTTCTTGTAATACCTCAATACATTTCATTATGATTTCAGAGTTTATATACACATATTACAGAAGGTTCTGGAATCAGAAAAGGGAATAAAAAGTTGTTACAAGCATTGGAGAGAATAACAGAAAAGTTTTCCTACGGTTATTCTAGCACTCTACCCTGCTGTACAGTTTGTAATGCATCTATGCTAATAATAATACATGGGAAATTCTCCATTCCAGCTATTCATTCATTGATTTTTTAATAGCATCATCTATCTCCGAATATGAACCTGTTTGTTGTTTCTGGCTGCAAGACAAGGATTATTAGGGAGTACCCTGCAGAGCTGATTGTGGCACTCATTCGCTGTATCTTTGTGGCCATCGTATCAGCCCTCATCTCATTAATTGCAGAGAAAGACCCAAATGCTTGGAAATTGAGCCTCAATATGGAGTTGATCGCTATAGGATACTCGGTATGCAAACCCAAAGATCTCTCTTCGTTACCTTCTAAGTTAAAATTATTTAATATGGTAGCTAATTAATTACCACACGACTCAATCTCTAGGCACTGTTTGCAATTACAATCCGAGCAAGTGTTTATCTATGGGCATGTCGTGAGAAAGGTCCTGTGTATGTAGCCATGTTTAAGCCCCTTGATATATTCATTGCGGTTGTCACGGGGGTTACTATTCTTGGGGATACTCTTTATCTTGGAAGGTATATTCTAGCTCCTCTGTATCTCAATGATATGGTCAGATTCTCTCATTTTACTTAATTGTCAGAATATATGAAGTGAAATGCTGTTTTGGTATCTTGCTATTGTGATCACGATGTAGTAGTATTCATGCATTACAGATTCTCTCATTTTCTTATTTGTTTCAATAAAAGGAATTAACACTTATGGTGGTCAACTACTTGATGCTTATGTACATGCAGTGTGATTGGAGCGGCAATAATAGTTCCTAGGTTTTATGCTGTGATACGGGGGCAAGCTCATCAAGAGAAAAAACTGGTTGAAGATCCTCCAATTAGTAGCCTTGAGTCATCTTCTCCTAGTGTTCCTCTTTTGCAGAATAAAAGCAATGAAGTATAGATTTCTTTCAAAAAGATGATAGAAGCTAGCTCATTTAAAGCCTTCCTCTACGTATTTGTTGCTGAAAATTGAAATTGATTAGCCATAAACATGCGTTAATGTGCAAGAACAACTAAAATTATTATACAATAAATAAAACCTTCAATTAAAAAGTATAAATATTAGCATTTTGTTTTCCAAATTTTGGTTAATTAACTTGATAAATTATCTACTTAGATTATGTCTTGGTACCTGTGTTAGCAATGAGATCAAACAACTCAAGCTGTCTCGTTTTTTTTTTTTTTTTGAAATAAAACCTCATCTTTCATTCATATATCATTGTCTACAATACAATTATCTCTCTGTATTTTGTTTTCCAAATTTTGGTTAATAACTTGATAATTTATCTACTTAGATTATGTCTTTGTACTTTTGTTAGCAATGAGATCAAACCACTCAAGATGTCTCGTTTTTTTTTTTTTTTTTTTTTTTTTTTTTTTGAAATAAAACCTCATCTTTCATTGATATATCATTGTCTACAATACAGTTATCTCTCTTTAAACAATCCGATATAAAAACTGGTATATCTTCTATCCAAATATTTTCTATTCCTATGTGTATTGCTTCTTTAGCTAGGTTGTGTGCAACTGTATTTTTGTTTCTATGCATATACTTCACTGTCCAGTTAGGCCACTCCTTTAACAGAAACTTCAAGTCCTCAATGATGCTACCAAAATAAGAAAGGTCTTCAATCTGACCATTCACTGCACTAACAACAACCTGAGCATCCCCTTCCAAAATTACTCTGTTAAAACTTAGATCCTTGCTTAGTTCCATAGCTTTCCTCAGTGCCCATCCTTCGGCTATAGTAGGTTGTTCTACATAACTTTTCGAATCACAACAAGCTGCCATCACCTCCCCCTTATCATTCTTGATTATCACCCATAATCCCACCCTCCTTAACCTCACATCTAAAGCTATATCCCAATTGGCCTTAAGGCAATTCACATTTGGTGGTTTCCATTTATGATCCAATCCTCCTGCACTACTTCTGTTTTCTGTCATATGCACATTAGCTGTCTGATACTCTTCCAAACTATCTCTTGTTGCTCTAATAACATTGTTATGGCTTAATAATTTATTTTTAAACACAAAGGTGTTCCTCCTAAGCCACAACCCTCTCATTATTGCAGTAGTTTCCACCATCTCAACCTGTGTAAGTTTATGTGCTAGCTCTTCAAGTAACCCAAGTAGATCCCTTCTCCTACTCTCATTTCTGAACTGCCTTAACAGCCTCTGACCATACATCATTCGCAGCATGGCATTGCCATAGGACATGCATAACTGTTTCTTCCTCTTGTAAACAAATAGGGCACCTAACATCTTCAACAATCCTCTTGGACATCAAATTTTTCCTGGTAGCTAAGAGGTTATTCCCTGCCTTCCATAGTAATTTTTTTGTAATACCAGGAATTTTCAATTCCCAAATCCTTTTCCAACTCTTTCCCTGTCCATTATGCTCTGAAGATTCCCCCAATAAATCTCTTTTCCTCGATTCCTCCAGATAGTAAGTAGTCTTGACACTATAGATGCCTTTCTTTGATGGACCCCAAACTAATCTATCTTCCACAATCCTCTTGCTTAAAGGAATACTACATATCTGCTCAGTCTCTTCCTTTTAAAATATTGATTTTATAAGACCGTCATTCCATTCCTTCCTCTCCTCATGTATCAGATCTTTAACCTTTGTACAAGAATTCAGAGAAGGATTGGGAGTTTGTACATAGAATGAAGATGGTGTTGACAACCACCTTTGACCCCATATATTGATCTTTTGCCCATTTCCCACCCTCCATCTTAGTCTCTCCTTAAGCAGTCCAAGTGAACTCCATATACTTCTCCAAATCTGAGAAGGGGCTCTGCCCAATTTTGCTTCCAGTAGAGATGTGCTTCTAAAATACTTTTCTCTAAAAATAGTAGCAGCCATAGAAGAGGGATTTAGAAGGATTCTCCATGCTTGTTTGGCCAGAAGTGTTGTGTTAAAACTGGCTAAATCTCTAAATCCCAATCCTCCATCCCTTTTTGACTGACTCATTCTCTCCCAACTTCTCCACCGGATGCCATTCGAATTCTTCTGATTTTTCCATCAAAACTTGGAAAGCATCACATTAATTTCCTTACACAGTCTTTTTGGCATCTTGAAGACACTCATGGTGTAAGAGGGGATTGCATGTAGAACAACTTTGATCATTACTTCCTTCCCAGCCCCCGAAAGGAAAAAGTTCTTCCAATTGTTAATCTTTTGCCAAAACTCTTTCTTTTATACTTTTAAAGTATTGTACTTTGATTTACCTACCATAGTAGGCAGACCCAAGTATCTTTCATAGCTACCTTGCGCAAGAGCACCTCTTTCCAATAGAATCTTTCTTCTGTCTTCCAGAAGTGTATTAGAACTAAAAATCACTACTGTCTTATCCTTATTCAAAAACTGACTCGATGCCTTTTCACATTTATGCAATAACCCTTGCATCTTCCTCCATTCTTCCACTCAAGCTCTTCCAAACAAGATACAATCATTTGCAAAGAGCAGATAATTTACTCTTAAACCTCTTTTAACAACTGAAATTCCCCTTGTATCCCCTTTAAGATCTAAATTATTGAATAAGGTGCTCAACCCCTCTGCACACAAGATAAATAGATAAGGGGATAGAGGATCTCCTTGTCTAAGTCTCCTTGAAGGATGCATTACAGCTCTTGGTTTGCCATTGATCAACACAGAGAAAGAAACTAAGCTAATACACTTCATGATTAAATCTGCCCACTTATCACAAAATCCGAGCCTTTTAATAACAACACCCACATAAAATCACTCTATCCTATCATATGCCTTAGACATATCTAGCTTGATAGTCATACTTCATTCTTTGCCCTTCTTCCCCACCTTTATCGAGTGTAATACCTCATAAGCCACCATTACATTATCAATTATAATCCTACCAGGAATAAAAGCACTTTGGTTGGCTGAAATAGTTTCTGACAGCACTTCTTTGAGTCTGTTAGTTATCACTTTGGACACCATCTTGTAGATGACATTGCAGAGGCTTATAGGCCTATATTTAGTTACCAACTTAGGGTCCTTTGTTTTGGGAATCAAAGCAATAAAAGTATGGTTAACTGAGTTGAAATGGATTTTACCATTCAGCAGGTCTAGTACTGTCAAACACACCTTATCACCCACTGTTGCCCAATGATTTTGGTAGAAACAAGCACCAAAACCATCGAGGCTTGGTGACTTTAAAGGGGCCATACTTTTAGGGTACGTTTGGGTGTTGAAAAGTGTTGAGAAGTGTTGAGAATGTTTGTGAATAGTTATGAGTAGAGATTGGAGTGAGTTTGTGGGTCCCATTGAAAGTATTTTGAGTTGTTTGGATGTGTGAAGTATGTTGAGTTGTTAACTTTTGAGTAGGTAGTTGAAAAATGTGTGGGTCCCATAAATATTATAGTGATTTGATTTTTAATAATAAATATTATAATGATTTTATTATAATGATTTTTTAATATTAATAAATATTGTAGTGATTTTATTTTACTTTTATATATAATAATGATAAATATTATAATGATTTTATTTTTAATTTATATATAATAATCATAAATATTATAACGATTTTATTTTTAATTTATATATAATAGTGATAAATATTATAATGATTTTATTTATATATATAATAGTGATAAATATTATAGTAATGTTATTTTTTATTTTTAATTTATATATAATAGTGATAAATATTATAGTATTTTATTTTTTATTTATATATAATAGAGATAAATATTATAATGATTTTATTTTTTTATTTATATATTATAATGATTTTATTTTTTATTTATATTTAATAGTGATAAATATTATAGTAATTTTATTTTTTATTTTTTATATATTATAGTGATTTTATTTTTTATTTATATATTATATTGATTTTATTTTTTATTTATATATTATAGCGATTTTATTTTTTTATTTATATATAATAGTGATAAATATTTTTTATTTATATATTATAGTGATAAATAGTGATAAGTATTATAGAATGTTTGTGAACTGTTATAAGTAGAGATTGAAGTAGGTTTGTGGGTCCCATTGAGAGTATTTTAAGTTGTTTGGCATGTGAAACATTTTCAAAAGTACGAGAATAGTTGAAAAGTGTTGAGGAATGTTTAGTACCCAAACATAGCCTTAATAGCAGCTTCTATCTTCAATCTGCAAAAGGGTCTTCTCGATTTCTTATTCATCTCACTTGTCACTCGAGGTACCACATCTTGCAAACACTCGTCCATAGCAGCTGGACTTGGATTTGAGGTAGTGAACAACTTTTCAAAATAAGATGTGAAAGCTTCATCAACTTCCACATTGTTGATGTAAAAGTTTGTTGGCTAGGATTAGATGGCTATGATCTATTTGATTTATTGGATGAATGTAATTTGTATTTATCTTTATCTATGAATATTTAAATTCAGTGATAAGTAGATTAATAGATAAAGGTTTGTCTTTATCTTTATTTATGAATAATTGAATTCAAAGATAAGTGGTTGAATAGATAAAGGTTCAAAAGACTTTTTGATCAAGATTGAAGGTTCGAAAAGATAGGAGATATAAAATGATTTGGATAGAAGACTCATAAAGAAGATATTGAGCAAGGACGAATTTTGAACTATCTAAAAGTTATCTAAAGCAGTTATCTGATGAAGTTTCAGCTCTGGCTGTTAGCAAACTGCCAACACAGTTATCCCGTCAACAGATTCTTACTGCACATGAAATTCCTAACAGACTCAGCTTATCAGCAGAGTTCTATTACAGATCAAATACTGGGCAGTTTATTTAATTGATCTTCGGTTGAGGATGTCACTGGCTTGTGGAGTTAATGTTGAGTGTGCTTGGTGATGCACACGAGATCCAAGAGTTTTAGTGTGAGCAAAATTCTCTTGAGAATCTTCTAGTGTTTTTGTCACTTTGAAGTGCGTGCATACTCTGTGTAGGAGTTGAGGTGATCAAGTTCTGCCACTGGAGTTCCAGGAGGGAAGTCAATAGTTTGAAGATCACTAGAGGTTCTGGCTGCTACTGCGGTAGAAGACAAATGAGTCGTTTGTCTAGTCAAGTAAGAGAGTCAAGTTACAAAAGTTTTGTAATTTAGAGTTACTTGTAATTGATTTTCCAATAATAAGATTGGATTTCTTGGATTTGGCTGCTTGGTAGGGTTTTACCTTCGAAAAGTTCTTCAAAGGGTTTTCCTTCGAAACCAAAATTGATCTTAAGCACTTTTATTACTTTATGTATTTAAGTATTTATCAGATTATCATATAACAAAGTGACTAATCAATTTAATTATTTGTGTGGTGAAGCGTGTGATCTAACTACAGGGGTACTTGGGTAATTTCACACATGACTTCTGAAAACTCTTCCTTGTTCATCCCTCACTTGATTAATGTTATTCTTCCTTCTTCTTTGGTTTGCACTAGTGTGAAAGACATACCAAGACATACCAAATCCTTTTTGCCCTTTGCTTCCACTTCACATCCTCTTTCTCAAGCATGATCCCAACTACCCTTTGCACCCTTTTAATCTCCGTTGAATTGTGCCTACTCTCCTCATCTTGTAGCTTTTTTAGATAGTCAGTCTTCCCCTTTAGTATCTTTCACCCTATTCACTTTGTTCTGATCATTTCACTTCACAAGTGCATTGCTACAATTTTCCAACATATTTTTGAAATTCTTTGTATGCTCACCCCTTCCTTCACTTCTATCCCACACCCTTCTAATCACTTCTTCACAATCCTCCTCCTTAGCCCAACAAGCTTCATATCTAACCTTTTCTTGCCTCTCCAATTGTTCCTCCCTTCCTTACACAGAGTCAACAGCAATGGCCTGTGATTTGAACTTCTTCCTGCTAAAACCTCCACCCAGTAATCTCTATACATTTGTGCCTAGCTTGGATTGGCCACTATTTTATCCAACATTTCTTTGGTAAATGTATCATCCTCATGTTTATTGCTCCATGTGAACTTGTTCCCTCCCTCTCCACTCTAAATCAAAAAGATTCCCTTTCTCCAAAGCCATCCTTAACCTCTCCATCAATTTTTCCTGTCTAAGATTTCCCCCCACCTTCTCATCATGAGTTGCGATTTCATTAAAATCACCTATTACACACCACCCTTGATTCCCCTTAGGCCTTAAAGACTCAAAGAAATCCCAAGCTTCTGCCCTCTTTACAGTTTCTGGTTGCCCATAATAACCTGTCAGCATCCATCCACCCTTATCTTCCTCCTCTGAAATCCACACATTTATATGCCTTTGTGTATAGTTCATAACTTCGACCTTTACCAAAATTTTCCATAAGAGTGCTAATCCACCCCTCTTCCCTACTGACTCCACTACAAAACATCATTCACATTTAGCTTTTTCTTTAACCGATTACACCTTTTTGCTCTTAATTTAGTCTCCATCATGAAGACTATATCAGATCTCTTTTCCTCCACCAAATGATAGAGGTCCTAAACTGTCTGAGGGTTCCCAAGCTCTCGGTAGTTCCAACTTAGAATTTTCATTGCGAATGGCAGGACTGTGAACATCCTCTGCCAAATGTTGGTAAAATTCCACCATTCTTTTGTCATTTCTCAATCTTCCTTTTTTATGCTTCCCACTCTCGCTCTCTCCTTCCTTCTCCTCATCTTTCAATCTTTTTCTAGTTAAGTAGCCTCCCGTTTTAACAAGAACCTGCCCCTTCTCTCTAGCTTTTCTCTTCCACCCTCTCCTAGTCATAGGTTTTCCATCTACAATAAGCTCTAGTCCTCCCCCAGCCAACACAACTTCAATCTCCTGGCCCACTCTCCTAACCTCCCTTGATTTTTCCTTCACATACTCCCCCACCTTTACTACCTGAGTATCCTTCACAATCTCCACCTCTTCCCTACATTACACTCTCCCTTTACCCCTTCATCATTTTCTCCTCTCACCATATCAAATAACATGCCCCCATTGATTTCCTCCCCCCAATCCTTATTAGTGCCTTCCTCATCTCCCTCTTCTTCCACGTTTGTATGAGAGCTGCTAGCTCCCCTTCCTTTGTCTTTATAACCCTCTCTTTCCTTCACTCTGTAGCTTGATTTAGCCTCAGCCCTCAACCATGACCCATATTGATCCTTCCCTTCTCCTTTCCCCTCACATCCCTTACGTCCATGAACCAAACAACCACAACCAAAATAGATTCTAGGTAACTTCTCATACCTTAAAGGAATCCACAGCTTTGCTCCTTTCACAATAATAAATTGACCTCTAGCCAAAGGTTTGTGAAGCTCTAAACTGATTTGAACTCTTAGAAATCTGCCCCATCCACTCCCATCTGTCTTCACGTCAACCTCCTCCACCTTGCCAATAGTCTTCCCTATCTACTTCCCATGGTCTTCATCCATACAAACTAGAGGCATATCGTGCATTTGGACCAAGAACCTCTCATGTTCAAACTTCAGACTATGAGGTGGTCTGAATTCCTCAAACAGTTTCAGTGCTAGCAAGTGTGAATCAAACAACCATGGTCTCCCACTCCATACCTTTTACTTATCTGCATGAATAGCAAAAGTAAGTGTGAACACATTATTCCCTAGCTCAACAAACTTTGTTGGCTTATTGACTCTCCAAACTTTCATCATTGTCGTCTCTAGCACTTCCTTTCTAATACTCCTCTCCATACAGACCCTTCCCACCAAGCTACACTACCCTTTAAATTGGATTTCTTTTGTAACAACTCGTTAATGGCTATTGCTTCCCCTTCCTCCTCCATCAAGCAGAATCTCTCGCATTTTTCTTCTACCTCATTCATTCTCCTTCCACACTAGATCCTCCTCCTCCTCTGTTAACAACTTGAACAAAGTCCCCTTCAAATTTTTTGTTCTACCACCACGTTTTTAAGCTCCAATAATGTCACCGTAACCTTTCTTCTACTACGACCTCCGTGTGCCATTGTACTATCCATTGCACACTAGCTACGTACCACCTACCTCCCACTACAAAACCGTTAGGATCTCTTGTGGTCCCCCCTAAAGCTTCACCTCATCCTCCCTTGACGAGAGCAGAGAGAATAATTTTTTTATAAAACAAGATTCCTCAAACTGTCTTGTTTAAGTGAAAAGAGGATCACAAACTATTTAAAAGAACATAGAACTACCGGTTAACAAAGTTGAAAGTCTACTAACTTTAAAAATATTCATTCATAATCTTATTTTTAAAATAAATAATTACTATTTTTATTTTGGTGATATATTATTTAGTTGTAACTTAAATAACAAAAATGGGGTAGTGACTAGGGCTGTGCAAAAAACCCGTTAGACCGAGCAACCCGTCTCACCCGATCATATCCGTCCGACAAAATACGATTTGGCTTCAGTGTCGGGTCGAACTCGATAAATGACGGGGCAGACCGACTCTTAGCTTTTTTCAAGTGTTCACTCTTAAAAACCCTAGGGTAGCCAACTTCTCCTTTTGCTCAAAAGGCCATTGTGCAGAAATGAAATGTAGTCGACCCACGCCAGAAATTTCTAAACGAAAGAGCAAAAACACAGATCCATTTCTGAAAATGAAAGAAGGTTTTATTAATTGAGCCAACCAACCCAAATCTGCTAAGTAACTCAAATGCATAGAAAGATGGAAAACGATGGGCGTCGCGCCGATGCTAACAAGCGGAGGGGACTGGTGGGTGGCAAGGGAGAGCCGATCGATGAGGGAGAGAAGACGAGCATTGTACTCACAGGCCTGGTGGACAGACTCTGCCTCGAGCTCACCGAGCTACGAGCAGAGCGTCTCCTCTCCCTCCTCGGCGACTCTGAGCCTCTCCCAAGCCTTTTGTAACTCCTTCCTCATCTGCTCCTCCCTCTCCTGGCTCTTCCTCAACTCCCTCTCCAGCTCCTCGTTCCTCTTCCTCAACTTCGCCTCCTCTTTGCTCTTCATCTGACCCGTAGTGCCCACCATTTCTCTTCTCTTTCCCAAGGCTAGAAACTCAAAAGTGTCAAGCAACGTATTCTATTTCCCAAGGTTAGAAACAATTTTAGCACGCGTATTCGGTTTTGACCCAACCCGAGAATTACGGGTCGGTTTGCTTTAGACATGATATGCGGTCGGGTCGGGTCGGGTCGAGGCAAAAAACTGCTCGGGTTGGACGGTGTGCAGGCCTAGTAGTGACTTTAGAACACTAATTAGTCAGACGTCCGCTTTATATGTATGTGGAAAAAAGTTATTGAATTCGTTTTAGGAAAAGAAGAAGAAAAATATCCTAACTTTTGTGTGGTAATTACAATTGGAGTGGCAGTCGAAAGGGTCTTTTGGGAAGTAAAAATTTAAAGGTATTTTGAAAATTTAAAATTGAAGGGTCTTTTATGAATAAATGATCATTTAAATAATAGGAGGAGCGTAAAAGATGGGTAAATGAATTATCACAATAGACACAAATTATATTTTCATCTTTTACACTACTCTTTCATAAAATATTATTATTATTTTGAATTTTATTTGACTTTAATGAGTTTGATTCAAAAAATAATTATATTTTTATTGAGAAGTGTAAAGTTATAAAATAGTTAAATCTATATATTTTTCTATTTTATAAAGATATATTTTGCTAGCATCTTAGTGAGAATGGTACAATATCCATGTGGCCACCAAATGGTAAATTATTTTGTCAACCATGGAGCCGACTCTTATTTTTTTATTTTTATTTTTTGAAAAAAACCATTTTCATTGATATTTGGATGTCACTTAATACAATAACATTCCCTCTCTACAATTCTTTGAATACTATCAGGTATGTCTTCTATCCAAATTAATTCAGACTGTTAATGTTAACTTTCCTTAGCTAAAGTGTGTGGTGCTATATTGTTAGACCTATGTGTATATTGTATTGTCCAGTTTGTTCTCCCTTTTGATAATTGTTTTATGCCTTCAATTAAACTGCCACATAAAGAATAATCTTCACTTGCATTGTTAACAGCTTTGACAATCACTTGTGCATCACCATCGAACATAACCTTTTCCGACCTTAGCTCTCTGCAAATATCCATAGCCTTCCACAGAGCCTGAGCTTCAGCCACATCAAGTTGATTTGCATTAAACTTTTGACCTTCAACAACAACTAACAGTTCCCCATCTTCATCACAGATTGCTACCCTTATTCCTCTTCTTTTTGTCTACTGCTGCATTCCAATTGACTTTGACAAAACCTGTTCTTGGTTTTTCCCACCTCAAGATTCTGCTGCAACTCTCTTCCTTACTCCTTAGCACTGCCTTGTCCATCTGTAGAGCCTGCTTGTATTCTGTCAAGTCATTATTGGCAATTCTGATGACTTGGCTTGGACACTTAAATTTATCTTCAAATATACTCTCATTTCTTCTCGCCCAAAGGCCCTTCATCACCACAACAACCTCCTCTAATTCTGATTCATTAAGCTTAATAGTAAGTTTTTTTCCACAAGGCCAACAGATCATGTTCTTCACTCTTTATCTTCTGCATAACACTTAACGATTCTGACCACACATCACCAGCTGCAAGGCATTGCCAAACCACATGTTGTCCCAGCCTTTGACCCTCTCCCCATGCCTAGAGTTTTCACCTTTAATAGCCTGCTTCCTTCCCATCTCCAAATGGTACACACTCCTAACAGAAAAAAGACATTTTTTTAAGGTCCCCATACCAATTTATCCTCCACCTCCATACTACTTAAAGGAATGCTACAAATCTGGTCAGCTTCTTCCCTGCTAAAGATACTTTGAATCAGAGGGGCATTCCACTCCCTCTACCTTGCATCAGCTCGCAAACTCTAGCATCTTTATCCAAAACAGAAATGGGAGATTGCACAGAGAAGGATGAAGGAGTTGAAAGCCATCTATTTCCCCATTCCCCACCTTCCAATTCATACCCTCCCCGAGCAAACTCATTGCATTCTACACACTCCTCCACAGAAAGGAATGTCTATGACCCAGACTTGCTTGAAGCAATGACTTGTTTTTGAAATATTTCTCTCTCAGAATCTTAGCAGCTATACTAGTCTCATTCTGAAGGATCCTCCACCCTTGTTTGGCTAATAAAGCCAAATTGAAGCTCTCTAAATCCCTGCAACCCAACCCTCCATTCCCATTTTGTTTTCCCATCCTTTTCCAACTACACCAATGCACTCCATTCCCACTTTTTTTTATTACCCCACCAAAACCTTCCTAGCATAACATTGAGTTCTTTACACAATTGCTTGTGAAGCTGAAATACACTTATAGTGTAAGTAGGTACAGCTTGAATGACAACTTTAATGAGTATCTCTTTCCCTGCAGAAGACAAAAAGGAGTTCTTCCAATTGTTGATTTTGTTTCCATACTCTCTCCTTTATGCCTCTAAAAGCATTATATTTTGAATTCCCTACAGCTGCAGGAAGCCCCAAGTAATTCTCATAATTCCCTCTCCACACGGCTCCACCTCCCCCCATAATCTTCCTCTTATCTTCCTCCTTAGAGTTTGAAATGAAAAAAACAGCAGTTTTGTCCTTATTGAGGAACTGGCCAGATGCTTTTTCATATAGCCTATCTCATTCCTCTACCTAGGCTCTACCAAATAGTATGCAATCATCAGCAAAGTAAATGGTTTACTCGAGTCCCTCCTCTTGAAATTGTCACACCCCTTGTCTCTCCCCTAAGATCTGAATTGTTGAACAAAGAACTAAGCCCCTCGACACATATGATAAACAAATAGGGGGACAAAGGGTCTCCTTACCTCAATCCTCTCGAGGGCTTAATTAAACAACTTGGTTTCCCATCGACAAGAACATAATACGAAACTGTAGTCACACACTTCATGGTCCACTCTATCCATTTTTCACAGAAACCCATTCTGACCATAACTACTCTCAGATAAGACCACTCAATCCTATCATAAGTTTTTGGCATGTCAAGCTTAATGGTCATACTCCCCACTTTACCTTTTTTCCTCACTTTCATAGAGTACAACACCTCATATACTACCAAAATATTGTCTGAAATTAAACTCCCGAGGATGAAGGCACTTTGATTAGGGGATATAATTTCATTAAGAACCCCCTTCAGTCTGTTAGCCATCACCTTAGCCATTATCTTATAAACTACATTGCACAGACTGATGAGTCTAAAATCACTTGCCAATTTAGGTTCTGAAATCTTAGGAATGAGAGCTATATAAGTAAAGTTTCCAAGAGGGGTTATAAAGTTACCATTGAGCCAACTCATTACATTATTACTGACTTCCTCACCAATTGAGTGCCAATTGTTTTGGAAAAAGCAGGCTCCAAACCCATCAGGTCTTGGAGATTTAAGAGGTGCCATGTATTTCACTGCTGCTTCTATTTCTTCTCTGGTAAAAGCTTCAAAGAGTTGGTCATTCATACCTCTAGTCACACAAGGATTTAAACTCTTCAAGAATTCCTCAATGTCACCACTTCCAGGTTTTGAGGAGGCAAAGAGTTTATCAAAAAAACTTTTAAAGACCCCTTCCAAACCTTCAGGACTCGTGTATTGTCTATTCTGTTCATCAACAATCATCTAAATTCTGTTGTGCTTCCTCCTCTAATTGGCACAGCTATGAAAGAACTTGGTATTCTTATCACCTGATTGGTACAAGTTAACCTTAGCCCTTTGCTTCCACTTCAAATCCTCCTTCTCTAACATACCTCCAATCTCCCATTGTAATACTTTGATGGCTGCAATGTTATGGCTTCCCTCAGTTTTTGTAACTCCCTTAACAGAGTAGTTTTCTCTATTAAAACTTTTTTATGATCAAAAGCCATTTGTTTACTCCATCTCACCAAAGCATCTCTAGTCTCATTCAGTTTTCGAGTTAACCCCAAAGAAGAATCCCTGCCCCTTGACCTCTTTTGCCATATTGTTTTAATCACCTCTTCACACTTCTCATCCAAGGACCAGCAAGCTTCATATCTGAACCATTTCTTGTGACGCCATGCCTTTCCAAATTTCTGGTTCATACACAGCAGAATGGGCCTGTGATCAGAGCACCTTGCAACCAATACTTCCACCCACCCATTTGCATGGTCTTCCTTCCATTTGGTATTAGCTATGGCCCTATCAAGTCTTTCTTTAGTGAAAGACTCATCCTCATGCTTGTTACTCCAAGTATACTTATCCCCTTCCAACCCAAGTTAAACAAACCCCCTTCCTCCGAAGCTTCCCTGAACCTGGCCATCTGTCTTTTTGTTTTCTGTTTTCCCCCTCTCTTCTCATCATGGGCCAGTATCTCATTGAAGTCACCTACCACGCACCACCCCTTGTCATCTTGTGGTTCTAAGGAACTTAGAAGTCTCCAAGTCTCTTCCCTCAAATTGGTATCTGGCTGACCATAAAAACCTGTTAGCAGCCACTTAACAGTTCCATGTCCTTCTTTTATCCAAGCACTGATATGCCATCTGGAATAGTTTAGAACCTCAACTTCTGGAGGTTGTTTCCATAACAGCATCAACCCACGCATTTTTCCTGTAGGTTCAATAACCAAACAACGTTCAAACTTCAACCTCCTTCTAGTTTTCTCTCCATTAGCCTTCTTTAGCTTAGTCTCCATTAAGAACACAACATTGGGCAGTCCAAGGGTTCCCAAACCCTCGGCAATTCCAACTCATGATTTTCATGATGATGGGTGGGGCTGCTTCACAGCCTCCACCTCTTCAAATGATCGCCCCCTCAACATTCTCAGCCGTACACCCCTTTAACTTTTTTGCCTACTCTCTCCTCCTCCTCTTTGTCAACCCTTGATCTCAGCAGCCTCTTAGAAGGCAATAAATCAATGACCAGGTCACCCTTTTTTCTTTGTTCCCTAGCCCTCTTTTTCCAAACTCCTCTAACCTTCCCTTTATTGCTGTTTGGGTTCAACCCTTTGCTCCCCTTCCCTTCCTTAAGTATTTTCTTTATCAGCATCCCATCATCTCTCTTTGCACTCTTTTCTTCAAAAATTACAAGCCCCACTGACTCCTCTATGCTACTCTTCTCTTCAACCCTTTGGTCCACTAATGCCTAAGTGGCAGGAACCACTTCTACCTCTTCCTCCATGTCTCCCTCCCTCTCCTTATATGGCCTTCCCTCACTTTCCTAAGTAGTATTTCCTACATTTTCACTATTTCCTTCCTCCATAAATTTTTTATTAAACCTCACAGAACTCCTCATACCTTCCTTATTTTTTGGTCTACCCCCGACTCGCAGCCAAGCACCATACTGGTACTCCCAAGTCATCTCTCCCTTGCAGCCCAAAGCACCATGAACAATGCATCCACACTTAAAGCGAAAGTGAGGAAGTTATTCGTACCTTACAGGGATCCAGTAAGCCTTCCCCTTCAAGTTGATGGTCCTCCCTCTTGCTAGTGGTTTGTGAATGTCTACTTTGATTATAACTCTGAGGAATAAACCCCATCCATTACCATCTTCCTCTATGTCTACCTCCCTCCACTCTTTGCCAAGTGTTCCACTAGAAACTCCCCTTTCTCCTTGTTCATACATTTCATGGGCATATCGTGCAATTGGACCCAGAATCTCTTGGTGTTAAACTGCATTTGTTGAGTGGGTGTGAGGCCGTCGAAGTTCATCAACACAAACAGCTGGTTGTCAAAATGCGAAGGTCACCACTCCAATATTCTCTGCTTATCCGCGTGATCGGCAAATTCCACCACAAAAATACTCAAACCCACCTCATGGAACTTTGCTCTTCTACTGACCCTCCAAAGTTTTGCCATGATAGACTCAATCACACCCTTGCTACTCTTCCTCTCTGCCCAAACTTTCCCTACTAGACTCACCTCTTCTTTGTATTTTAGATCTGCTGATTCGACTTCGTCAATGTCGATATTCGCTACCTCCTCCTCAGACAACTTCAACTTCTCTCACTGATGCTCAAGCTCATTCATCTCGCCACCACCAAGAAACCATAGTCGCCCTTGAAAAACTAGTACTCACCACCACAAGACTCTCCTCTCCCCGTTGTGAATCCTTTCTTTCCACTGGAAAAACGTCCCTGCAACCACCTGTGCAGTCCCTTGCGTGCAGCGGAAATATTCCATAAGCAGTACCTCCACTCCCAACCGCCACTGATTCAATTAGAATCCTAGTGGATCCCACTTCACCTCAACTTTCTTTTAGAGAAAAAAAAAAGCGAGAGAAGAATTTTTTTTTTTTTTTAAAGAGTTAGGGTCACCTGTCCACTAGTGACCCCTCCCCAATTTTATTAATAACCCTCACTTATAGCGGAGGAAAACCGTGGTTACAAAACAAACATCCGGGTTACAAACGAAAATCCAGAAAACGGGAAAAAACCAAGCCAGAAAAAACTAACAAACCAAGGAAACAAACAAAAAAGATAACAACAGACACCCAAAACTAACTAAAACCCAAAGACGGCAACCCTGAGTAGTCCATGCGGATAAGACCTCGCAACGCACAGGGGGTCTCCAGTAATTGAGAGACAGCTAAATCTTTACCAGAAGCCCCATGTTTGGCTAACCAATCTACAACTTTATTTCCGTCACGAAAAACATGATGGAGCGAGCAGTTCATGGAGGTCATAATGTCCATAATTTCCTCCCAGAAATCCTCCAGGTACCACACCCCACATCTATTGCTCCTCCACCAGGAAATAACAGTCATAGAGTCAAGTTCAATATGCACATAATTTAG
The DNA here is from genome assembly GCA_022457165.1 of Juglans mandshurica. NCBI lineage: Eukaryota > Viridiplantae > Streptophyta > Magnoliopsida > Fagales > Juglandaceae > Juglans > Juglans mandshurica. The sequence goes on from CM039621.1 coordinate 15,746,665, forward strand.
GGATAAGGATTTACAAACCTGGAGACCATGAAGAAGAGCTAAAAGTTCTGCCCGATTATTAGAACCTGTACCAATGAAGGAGGAAAAAGCATGAATTAGCTTTCCAGGATTATTTCTAATGATCCCACCTATACCTGAGGCACCTGGGTTACCCAAACTACTGCCATTTGTGTTAAGCTTGACCCATCTCGCCAAAGGACGTTGCCAAGTAATAATTTTGCAATGACGAATTGGGGTAAGAACGGGGCTGGACATGCAAACTTTCCAGTACCTGCAAATCAAGACTAGAAATGTGAGAACTAGCATGCATATCATGACAAATAAGGCTAATCCACCGACGAACAGAGTGAATAATGTCCGAGGCAGGTTCAAAGCGACCCTCCATACGCGCCAAACAACGCCTCCGCCAGATCTCCAAGTGATAATCACCAGGAGAATTCCTACAATAATGCCAACTTGAGACGCTAGAGTCGCGCGGCGAAACCACATCTTCACTGTGTCTTTCCAATTTCGGCCTACCGGGATCCCAAGATAAGCCCCAAAATAGCGCCAAGTATTATTAGCAATATCACCTACAAAAAGAACATGATTTTGGTCCTCAAAGTGACCATTAGCACAACAATCACAACGAGAGGTAATAGGGATGCCAATGCGTCGAAGATGATGATCAACACTAAGGGCCCCTTAATAGTGTCACCTCTAATATGGACACAATCCCAAGCCGACTTAGTGGAAAACAAACCATTATCATTTTTGGTCCAAATCAGAACATCCAAACCCAGTTTAGCCTTGCAAATATCCTCTAAAATACCATCAAATTGATCCGGCCTCACTAATTGACGAATAAAATCCACATCTCAATCATTATTTAATTTGCAGTCCTTCACTTGAAGATTGAGATGCCCCACTATATTCATATCATTACTTAAAGGACCTCTGTCTCTCCATTTATCATACTAGAAAAAAACCTTACCATCCTTAAGACACCATTTAGAATTTTCCAAGACCAAAGGGAGGGATTTAACAATCATTTTCCAGAACCTAGTACCCTTAGTTGGATCAACCAGGGCCCAAGGTTTAATACCCACATACTTACTCTTAAAGAAATCAGCCCATAAAGAATTACCTTGAATAAGATTCCAAGCAAATCTGGCATGAAGGGCTTTCTGCATATCATCGAGGTTTCTAAGAGCCAAACCGCCTTCCTCCACGGGATGGCAGATAGAATTCTAGGCCACCCATTTTTTCTTACCTTTTTCATTCTCCTCCCCCCAAAAGAAAGTACTCATCATACGATGAATGGTTTTTATAGTAGATTGAGGGACTTGAAGGACAGCAAAAAGATGAAGAGCCATACTAGAAAGAACGTGACGAAGTAAGATAAAACGGTCACCCGTCGAAAGGAATCTCATCTTCCACCCTGAAATTTTCTTTTGAATATTAGCAAGCATATCTTCTAGATGCACCGTTTGAGACGACCCAAAATAATAGGCATTCCAAGGTATTTGAAAGGGAAAGATCCTTCTGAATATCCAGTCTTCCGTAATAATAAGCTTTTACGAGTTAGAGAGATTTTTTGAGAGCAGAAAATGGCAAATTTAGAATGATTGATACACTGACCCGACCAACTCTCATATTTATGAAGCACAGATAAAATCTCCCTTATGGCTTGAGAGCTACCATTAGAAAAAATCACTACATAAGATGAGAAATTATGGGTGTATCTCGGGCCTGGGAGAATTGACCAAATTTTTTAGCCTCCACACTTTGGTTGATCAGTCTAGAGAGAATTTCTTGAAGAATAATAAAGAGATAAGGGGAAAGGGGATCACCCTGACGTAAACCTCAGCCAGCTTGAAAGAAACCTTTAATAGTGCCATTCGTCATTATAGAATACCAAGGGGTCGAGATGCATATTCTGATAAGCTCACAAAAATTAGAGGAAAAACCAAAACAGCGAAGAACCTCCAGAAGAAACAGCCAATCCACACGATCATAGACTTTAGGTATGTCCAATTTAATCATGATATTACCACCATGGGCCTTTTTATTAATGGAGTGGATCATTTCCTGCATAATACTAATATTTTCAAAGATACTTCTCCCTGGTATGAAAGTGCCTTGTTCCCACGAAATCATTCTTGAGAAGATCCCTGTCAGATGATTAACAATGATTTTGGAGCATATTTTATAGAGCACCGAACAAAGGCTGATAGGCCTAAATTTATCAAAACCAGAAGGAGTATAAACCTTTGGAATTAAGACCAGAAAAGATGCAGTGAAAAATCTTGGGAGATGTTTAGAATTAAAAAAATCAGAAACGGCTTCCAAGACATCCTCTTTCACAATATCCCAACAACTTTTGAAAAAACCAGAACTAAAACCATCAGGCCCCGGAGAGCTGTTAGAAGGAATAGAAGACAGAGCAGAAAACACTACCTTCATAGAAGGCACCGCACACAACATCGAGTTATCAGAATAAGAAATAATAGGAGAGATAAGAGTCGATAAATCAAGTAACAATCTGGTCTGCGTGCCCTGCAAAAAAGAAGAAAAGAAATCCACAGCTCCCTGATGAACACTCTCCGGCGAATTAAAAACCATGCCATTCGATGATCTCTTGTACACCACTTTACGCCGTTTATTAGCAAGGCAGGCATGAAAAAATTTTGTGTTACGGTCACCCTCCATATGCCATTTTAACTTAGACATTTGAGCCAATCTAGTATCTTCTCGACGTAGCCAATTATCCAATTTCGCGGAGGCAGTCATAAGATCTCGCTCCGTAGATTCATCCCAATTTTGCTGAAGTTTCTTTTCAATATTCTCAATTTGCTGCTCAAGAGAATTAATATGCCTATTAGTATGACCGAAAATCTGTTTATTCCATCCATGCAAGGAGACCTTAGTGTTCTTCAATTTAAAAGCCAATTTTGTGAGCCCATGGCCAACAAAAGTAGCAGACCAAGCCTGCCGAACACACAACAAGAATTGAGGATGATCCACCCACATTTGTTGAAAGCGAAAAGGCGAAGGGCCATAAGAAGAAGGATCCATCTTGAACTCAATAACCATGGGAGAATGATCAGAAGAGGTGAGTGGCAAGTAAGAACAAACAGCATTCGGAAAATAAGAGAGAGAAATCCATAACAACTCAATCTAGCTTCGCCCAAGACCGAGCAAGACCTGACTGCCCATTACACCAAGAAAAATTTCTGCCCTTAGATTTCATCTCAACCAATCCACCTTGGTGGATCCAATCATTGAAGTCTGCCATCGCCGTATTTGATCTAGGTGATCCACCCCTTCTCTCCAAATTATTCTGAATAATATTGAAATCTCCAACAAAGAGACAAGGCGCCGACCCCATAGCCTGAGAGCGAAGATCCTCCCACATAAGTTTCCTATCATACATACTACACTTAGCATAGATGATAGTACATAAAAACTGAAATGACCCTGTGTTAACTCGAAGCGAGACAAACTGCAAGTTAGACCTCACCACTTGAATATCAAGAGAATTGGCCCAAAAAATCCAGATTTTACCGCCAACATCCACATTTGAAGTAAAGGAATCAAAATGTAGGTAATGTTGCAACCAGATAGCTTTGTCCACGTTTTGAAAAGGTTCCAGAACCGCAACCATTTGAGGCTTAAACTTGCAAACTAAATTCTTTAGTCTTCGACGAGAGGTACCAATGCCACGGACATTCCAGACAATAATCGAGTTATTCATAAAGATAAGGTAGAGGGACGGGTAATGACCCGAGAGGAGCTTCTAACTTTCTCAATTTTTTTTTTTGGATATTTTTTCTTTACCTGTTTACCTTCAAATTCCGAATGGTAATCCTTAAACTGAGGGAGCACTTCTGGAGGGATATCAGGGTCCAGCTCAGAAGCAATATCGTCAGGATAGTTGCCAAGATTTTTCTTGATAATCTCGGTAACTAAACAGTGTTCATTGTCCTCCATTTCAATGATAGCAGAATCCTCCAACATCAGAGGAGAGAGCACTTCAACATTAAAAGAAAATATGTTATTTTGGTTCAGGAGAGTACCTGGATCCTCACTTGGCGCTAGCACTCCTCCATCATCATGTATGGTTTCAAATTGTTAACAAGCGGTTCTAGAATAGCACCAACTGGTTTCGGTAACTCACCAACTATTTTTTCGGACTCAGTCTCAGGAGGAAAAGGCACGGGAATTATCGTGCCACCCTGTTTATTATCAGACCTAGATCCACCAGGTTCATGATCCCCTTTCATACGTTCACGGTCTTGCTCCCCATGTTTAGCTTTTCCTACATCCTCACTTGGCGCAACAGGTTCATCGGACTCTGTTTTGGGAGGGATAAACAGAGGATTGTTTATCGCACCACCCTCTTTCTTATCAGAACTGGTTCCACCCGGTTCATGATCTCCTTTCTTACGACCCCGGTTTTGTTCCTCATGCTTAGGTTTTCTTTTCTTGCACGACAGGTCTTAGGATTATGACCCTGCACTTTGCATTTTCCACAATATGTCGGCAATGTCTCATATATAACTTCTTGTTTCCTACTCGTAGCCAGACCAGGGGTACCAATCGAGAAATACGAGATCGGCTCCTTAGCAGCATCCATCTCCAAACAAAGTCTAGCTCCATCAGTTCGAGTCGCACAATGTGTGGAGTTGTCCCTGCGTATAAATCGACCAATCGGTGCAGTGAAAATCCGAAGGAAGGATTCTTGATAAAAATTAGGAGGTAATCCAAGAAGTAAAATCCACACAGGAACATTAGAAGGTTCGTGTTCCTCGTTGAAATCAGGAGACCAGTGGAAAGCAGGATAAGCCACTCCATTCACTTCACAGGATTCACGGGACAATGCTTTCACAAAATCTGCTTCCTAAGCCAGTCTAACGAAGACATTGCAGGGCAATTTCATAGAGGAGACCACCGGGGTAGATGATAGACCCCACCGACTAGCGATGAAGGCACGAATAGCGTCCAACGAAGGACGTTGTCAAAGGAACTTGATCACTATAGAAAAGCGGAATGGCTCCGCATATCGGTTGATTTCTTCTTTGGAGAACTAGAAAAAAATCTCACCTTCCATAATTTTAGGAGCACGAGGGGCTACAGTGATTTTAGGGAGAGGTTGCGGCACCGCAACAGCCATTTCGGCGAGGGTTGGACGGCCAAAAGAGTGGCCATCCACGGCTGCCATGCAGCCATAGCGAAGCAGAGGCCCAGGGAAACCTTAGAAATCAGGAAACCCCAGCAGAGCACGTAAAGGGCAATTTTGTAAATCTGTATATAATTTATTTCATGTATTAAAACGAGGGGTGCAACAGGAGGACTTCCCAGGAGGTAAGCGAGAGAAGAATTATTAATATGCTATACACTTCAATATAAGTAAGAGAAAAAAGCGAGATAAGCATGGAGCTTACACTTGACTCTTGAGGGCTTTTTTTTGTTGAAAGTATCTGTAATTTCATTCAATATCAAAGTTTATCTATACAAGGTATATCATGTATGTAACAGCCCGCTAGAAATTCATTGGTGGAATTTCTATTGACTTTAGGAATCTCGTAAAACCCTATAAGTTTTTATGAATCGACCAATTGTACAAGTTTTAGTCTGTCAACATAGTCAGTGTTATCCCTCACTACAGTGCTAGAAATATGAGTTTTATTTATTTGAGATAGTTAGAAGTGTCAGAATCTGTTATGGTCTACGTCATTAGACTCAGTTGATTATTTAGGATTTTATGGCGCAATAACCCATTTTCATAATTTCGGACCAAATACCTGTTCGAAATTGTGAAATTATTTTTAGGAGCACTTTGGAGTTGGATTTCAGTAAGCGATTTTCACTATAGGTTAATATGAATATTTATGATTTTTCAGTACTAAGTTTATTATGCAATTTCTTGGAGTGAATAGTAACCTTGATAAGCGCACCCAGTGCAATATTTTCAAAATCACAACGTGGAATGTCCAAATTGGATTAGATAAGTTTATTTGGACACTTGGCAAGATCTTAGCCACACTTAGTAAATAGTACTAGACACTTGGCACCATGAGGAACGTCTGATAGATTTGAAGGAATCATGGTGTGAGATCATGCCACCTAAGCAAAAACTTTATTTCATTTGACCAATCAAATTGTGCCAAACCAAAGAGGATTTCCACCCTAGTGAAATCCTGTATGGTTGAAATCAAAATCCTAAACGGTTTTATCCAAACCATAAAGTTGACTTCCTTAACCTAAATGAATCTGATTTCTAGCATTGTGTTTAATCATTTGATTAAATCACTTCCACATGCTACTAATCCTTCAAATTTATATTAGAACATCATTATCCAACCTTGTTAACCTTGAAAAATTGATTGGGCCAAGTGATATTGGATTTGGGCTTGATAGCAATCCAAACCCTCTTAAAACTCCAAAATTTAGGCCCGTTCGATTTAGGCTCATTAAGGCCCACGAATTTGGTCACCATAGGATTGCTATTTGGATATGTTTAGCACCCCCACTTGGCATAGGATTGCCCATTCCATTTAGAGATCATTTGTTTGGTAAAAAGTTATTTAAACCCCAGAAAGGTCATTCTGGGCAATAAACTAGAGAGTGTGTTATATTTTGGAGTTTTAGACCAAGCTAATGAATAGATCTTGGTCCAAAATTTTTATGGAGTACTGTTAACATGTGTATATCATTATTGGTTGAGTATTTGTTGCATGATTAAAAGTTTTGGTGAAAGATTTTCTTAGATCTAGAAACTTAGAAACTGGAAGAGGAAAAACAGTTTCTGTTTTGAGAAAATTTTAAGTCTTTTATGGTTTAATCTTATTCCAATGGCTTTGATATTTTTATTGGAGGATCCTAAGCCTCTTATATACATGTTAGAATGTTATTTTGAAGATATTTGATGATAGTTTCGAAGATATGAAATTTTATGCAAGGAGATATTCGGTTAGGCCAAAGTGATGATGTTCTTGGCTAAATTTATGTTTTGATTGATGTTTAACCATGTGATCTCGAGTTTGAAGCTTGGATATGTTTTAGGACACCCTTTTAAATCATATGATGTTTTGGTTTGGAGATCAAATCTTTATAAGTCATGGATCAAGAGATTGATCAAAACAAGTTAGAAACAAAATCTGTTTTGAACTTAGAAGAAAAAAACCAAAAAGTTCAAGTATGGTTTTAGTGATTTTGATGACTTTTGTTCATGATTCAAAACATGATTATTCTTAGGAATATGTTTTGAGTATTTTAGAAAAAAAGATTTGGTTTAATTATGGGTTTTGAATATGGAAGAAATTGCAACCAAAATCAAGAGAAACGGCCTATGAATGTTTCGGCCATAGTGAGTTTGACATAGTTGTGAATGGTTTTAAATTTTTCTGAGTTGATATTTGAGTCTAGGACAAAATTTACAAGAGGAATGTAAATTTTGGTAATTTTTGGAGTTAGGATGTGAAATCCTTATGTTAAGGGTAAATGGTCATTTTCTCACATGCAGAGGGTAATATCCTAACTCCAATTTCATGTCACGTTCATGTTATGTCATGTTAGGAAATTTCATGTATGCCAGTTAAGTTATTCATGTCAATCACGACCCTAAGCGCTATGATAGGGTAATATCCTAGTGGAACTCTTTTGTTCACGTTGGAGTTTATAAATAGGTGTGAAATTCCCTAGGTTGATGAAATACAGTCAACAAGTTGCGAATGGGGCCTAACTAGCTGGTCACTGGAGCTCACCAGGCACTAACGCCGATAGAGCCACACTTTATTTTACGTGTGTGCACAACAAATGTGGTACAAATAAGTCATGAGACTACAACAACTGTGGAGCATAAAGTATGGGGCCACAACAACTGTGGAGCATATACTACGTGAGACACAGCAATTGTGACACATAGAATACGCGGGGCCATAGCAATTGTGGAGTACGTATTAATGTACTCATAGCTAGTATAAACACCTGTGTTGTGATAAGGTAATCGGCAGGAACACACGGCTCAAGGGGACCCGTGTAGCACCCGTATGGTCATTTTATTAATTAAGTCTATTGAATAAGATTCAAAGTTCTTGTATTTCATGTCCAAGTCATGTTTCATGTTATGTTATGTTATGTTCAAGTTTACGTTCACGCAATCATGATAATCCCATGAGATAAGATTAAGCAATCATGGTAACCCCATGAGATAAGACTACTCTATCATGGTGACCCCATGAAACAAGAATATGTTTCAAGTTCATGTAATGTTATGTTCACGTTCACGTTATGTTCCAAGTTCATATTTATGTTATGTCATGCTCAGGTTCATGTTATATTCAAGTTCATCTTCAAATTATGCATGTTCACATTCATGCTATGTTTCAAGTCCATGTTATGTTTCAAGTTCACGTTCATGCTATGTTTCAAGTCTATGTTATGTTTTAAGTTCACGTACATGTCATGTCACGTCAAGCTAAGTTTCAGTTTTAATTCAAGTTATGTCATTTATGTTATGCTGTATGTCTAGTTAGCTATGCTTAGTTACGAATTTGATTATACATTCATGCTTTTACTGTCATGCATGCATCATTAACCTTTGTGAAGGTTTTTTGTTAACTTATTGAAATTTGTGATCAAATCTCACTGTGGTAGTTCCAACTACCATTCTCCCGAATGGTAGATCTTATTACAGGATCTGAAGCAGAATCGGGAAATGATCGACTAAGCGATGGTGCGACGTAGATGGTAGTACAGTAGTTACCTCAGATTACTACTTGTATTTGTAGAATTCAATCTCCAACACTCTTTTGATCACAACCATATGGACTATTGTTGTGATCTTAGTTGTTTAGTATGTCATTATGTATGAAGTATGTTTTAAGTATTTAGGATATTTCAGTTTGGTGCATAGTATTGCTAAAGAAAAAAAATTTTGCTGCGAATATTACATAATGCTAAATGCATGTTAGGAACATAGCATCTCATATATCATCAACAGAGACAGGTAATCTTGTGTTGCATGTCTCAATACTTCAAAAGTTTTTCCGATCCCAAACGGAATTTGGGGGCATCACAATATATAACTGTGCTATACACTTCCTTTGGACCTTCCTCCATCCACACTTGTTCTTCCCCAATGAGCTGCCTTATTCCCCTCTCTATTTGTAAATTGAATCGACCAGCCTTGTCTACACTGCATAGCCTACTTTACATTCTCAACCAATTGCCCATACCAGCTCTAGCAGTCCTCCACCTTATTAACAGCCTTAATAACTTTTAAAGCATCTCCTCCAAAAACAGCCAAAGGGACATTCAATTCAATGCATAATTGCATAGCTCTTCAAAGAGCCAAGATTTTTGCTATCACAGGGTGGGCAACACCCTCTCTGCTCATGCACAAAGATACCAAGACCTGTCCTTTAGTATCCCTCATTATAAGCCTAGCTCCCATTCTCTTAGGGTGGGTTTGGATGTTGAAGTGAGTTGAGTTGAGTTGAGTTGAGATGATAATATATTATTAGAATATTATTATTTATTATCATTATTATTTTAGAATTTGAAAAAGTTGAATTGTTTATTATATTTTATATTGGGATTTGAAAAAATTGTAATGATGAGTTGAGATGATCTCAACTTCCAAATGAAGCCTTAGTCTTTGAGTTGAAAACTGCATCCCTGTTTACCTTAACTCCACTGCCAACTGGTGGCTACCACCTAGGGGTGATAAACGGTCCGGTCGAACCGACCGTTTCGGTCCAGACCGGACCGGACCGAGACTTAGACCGGTCCGGTCCGGTCCACATTTTAGAGGACCGAAAACATTCAGTCCAGACCACTATCTAGGGTTTTTTCGGACCGGACCGGACCGAATAAAAAATAAAATAAAAAAATATTTTATATATAATAATTGTACAATTAACAATATAAATTTTTAAATATATTATTAATACTTGTTAATATTCTATAAATTAACAATATTTTATATATATTTTCATCTAACCTATCACTATTAGCAATATGAAATCTTAAATATGCTATTAACACTTGTTAATATCCTATGAATTAATAAATATATAATATCAATTAATTAATTATATAGTAATTATATAAATTAATAATATAGTTTTCATCTAATTTATTATGATTGATCATATAAAATATTTTTTTATTGAGTTTGTTACATAATCCACATTAATAAGTCACTTAATTTAATTTAGTATTTAAAATAATTTTTTTTGTTAATTATTTAAAAAAATAAAAAAATAAAAAAATTGGTCAGACCGACCGGACCGATAGCATCGGTCCGGTCCGGTCCCTTTGGATGTTTGGTTTGAGAAAATGATGGACCGCCGGACCGGATCGGACCGGTCCATTTGCAGCCCTACTACCACCTTACCACCCTATTTGATGTGCCTCCCTCAGTTGTTTCCCCCATTGAACTGCTCTGAGCAAGCTAAGACTCCTCAAGATTGTCCCTTGCTTTCTTCACCACCACTTTAGGACCAGAGAATGATCTTTCAAAATAAACTTGTTCCATTTGTTCCATATCCCTCTCATAATCGATGCCACCACTTCCAACCCCTCCTGCTGTAAACTCTGAGACATCATCTCCCACACCTTCACAAGATCTCTCTCTGAGCTAGGCCATTTATGAATAGGACTCGCGGGCTCAGCCCACACATATGTTGCAACAGAGATTCCTCTTCCCTTTCACATATAGGGCACAAAGGGTTCTCAATGACTCCTTTCTTTGTCAGCTTCACTCTCATGGGTAAACAGTCATTTAAAGCCTTCCACATGAAAGTCTTTACCACAACTGGTGAATTTAAATTCCACACTGCTTTCTCGCAATAATCCTTCACTGAGCCAACTGGTGATTTTCCCAACCCCCTCCTTTCCTACCCATCACTAAATGATAAGCACATTTAACATTAAAAAGCCCAGTTTTTGTGTTCCCCCAGATCAACTTGTCCCTTTGACTAGACAAACTAATTGGAATGTTGCACACTATCTCAGCTTCCTCTTCCCCCAAGCTCTCTTTGATCACCTCAACTTTCCAACAACTCATTTCAGCATCTATGAACAACTCAACTCTGGAACTGCTCTCAAAGCTCTTCACTGGAGATTGTAGATATAAAGTAGATGGCTTTGGGATCCACCTATCACCCCATATCTTGATGTCTCTGCCATTGCCTACCCTCCACATAAGTCCCTCTTTGAGTAAGTCAACAACTCCCCATAAGCTCCTCGAAATCAAAGAAGGCCCTGAGCCCAACTTAGCCTGCATCGTATCACCATTTCTAAAATATTTCTCCTTTAAGATTGTTGCTACCAAAGAAGTAGGATTAATCAAGAGCTTTCTTAAAACTTTCCAAACTTCTAAACCCAAGCCCTCCATCAGCCTTAGATTTCCTCATTTTACCCCAGTTACACCATTGAATCTTCCTTTCATTTTGCTTGAGATCCCACCAAAATCTCTCCATCATTCCAGAAATTTCTCTACACAACTTCACAGACAGTTTAAATACACTCATGTGGTAATTTGGTATGGCTTGAATCACTACTTTGAGAAGAATTTCCTTACCCGAAGGGAGAAAAACTAATTCTTCTAGTTGTTGATCCGTTGCCACAATTTGTCCTTAATGCCTCGGAATGTATTATATTTGGATGTACCAATCATAGCTAGGAGTCCAAGATACTTCTCATAGCAACCACTAACCCTGATTCCCAGCTCCTCTCAGATCAATCTCCTCTCTTGTGCCTTAGTATTTAGGCTAAAGAAAACAATGGTTTTCTGCTTGTTTAGACATTGGCCCAAGGCATGCTCATACAAATTAAGTAAGCCCATGATTTTCTCCCATTCTTCCATATTAGCCCTGCCAAAAATGACACAATCATTAGCAAATAAAAGGTGTGTAAGTCTAGTTCCCCTTACCTCGGGCAACCCCTTTATAAGCTCCTTTATGTTCATAAGAGTTGAATAAATTGCTCAAACCTTCTGCACACAACAAATAAAGATAAGGGGACAAGGGGTCACCCTGTCTTAGCCCCCTAGATGGCCTAATCATCCCACCTAGTTGTCCATTAATCAGAACTTCATACGAGACGGTGGTGATACATTTCATTATTAGGGCAGTCCATCTGTCATCGAACCCCAACCTCATCATCACTCCCTCCAAATATTTCCATTCTACCTTGTCATATGCATTAGACATATCCAGTTTTATGGCCATGCTACTCACATTCCCATGCCTCCTCTTCTTCATGGAGTTAAGTGCTTCGTATGCTACCAAAATCTTATATGAAATAAGTCTTCCTGGGATGAAAGCACTATGAGCACAGATTTAATGTCATCAAGGATCAATTTCGACCTGTTAGCCAAAGTCTTAGCAATGACTTTGTACAATACATTACATAGACTGATTGGCCGATAATCAGTGACTAGCATAGGGTTTTTCAAATTTGGGATCAGCACTATATAGGTGTGATTTAGATACTGGTTCATATCTCCCCCTCTCAGAAAAATCAGGACTGCTTTGCACACCTCTTCACCCACAATATTCTAAATTTTTTGGTACAAACAGGCCCAGGGGACTTCAAAGGCCCCATCTGAAAAATGGCTGCCTCCATTTCTTACTTTGTAAACTTCCTCAGCAACTTTTCATTCATTTATGGAGTAACGTTTCCTTCAATCGTGCTTAAACACTAATATATCATCTCATTTGAAGGCCAAGTTTCTTTATTCTAGCTTCTGCATCAACCATTGATTTAATCAAACTCTTCCTTCTCCTCTGAGATGCATAGGCATGAAAAAACTTTGTATTCATGTCCCCATGGATTAACCAATTCCTCTTTGAGCTTTATTTCCACCATAGATTCTCTTATTCTAATAGCATGCCCACCTCATGTTTCAACTGTTTTGCTTTTTCGACCTTGCTGAAACCCTCTAAATAATTTAGTTTCTCAAGCTGTGCAAACCTCTCTTTTAAATCGTTTGTACAATCCCTCGCCATCTTCTTGCTCCACCTAACCAAGGTTCCACTGCATGCAGCTAGAGACATCTGAGCTCTCTTCAGTGACAGTTCATACCTTGTCCCCTTCCTCCATTTCTCTTCCACAACCTGCTTACTCCCATCCATAGTGGCCCAGTTTGCTTCGTACTTAAACCATCTAATTCTCCTACGATCAATCTTGTGTCCCACTGCCATGTGCATTAGTAGAGGTTTGTGATCTGAGGATCTTGCCACCAGTCCCTCTACTACAAAATCTTTATACTTTGAGATCCATGAGCAGTTTGCCACCACTCGATCAAGTCTTTCCTTGTTAAAAGAGGAGTCAACGTGCTTATTACTCCATATAAACTTATTCCCTCTGCAACCTAGATCATACAGGGAATCGTTCTCCAGAAACTCTTGAAAATACCTCAGTTGTGGTTCTCTCCTTTGACTGCCCCGCTGTTTCTCTAATTGGGAGGTAATGTAGTTAAAATCTCCCTTAACATACCATGCAAACTGGTCACCAGGTTGTAACTTTGCCAACAGATTCCATAAATCTCTCCTTTTTCTAGTTTCTGGTTGGCCATAAAATCCAATGAAAAGCCACTTAAACTTTGCTTCAGCATCATTAATCCATGCACTTATATGCCATTGTAAGTAATTATAAATCTCAAATTCACTCCCTTCCTTCCACAACAAGGCTAAACCCCCCTTCCTTCCAATTGCATCCACCACCAAACCCGCTTTCTGTTTGTTTTTGTCTCAATAAGGAACACAAGCTTGGACCTCTTCTCCCCCACCAACAAGTAGAGGTCTTGAACTGTCCGAGGGTTCCCAAGCTTTCAGCAGTTCCAGCTCATAAGATTCATGAAAGCTGGCGGGGTTGTCCAATAGCCTCCACCAAAACAATTTTACTAGCCCCCTAAAAAACACCATTCCCTTTTCTCACCTTCACTGCTCTCTCCCTCTACTCCCCTTCCCCTCCCCTCTTGCACTCCTTTTGTGACCCATTGGCAAACATACCTTTATTCCTGGAGAATTCTTAGCTCTGGCTCTCCTCTTCAAATGCCCCCCTCTCGCCGTCACAATCTCTTTCTCCTCCTTCCCACCCTCAACTTGTTGCACCTGTTTTCCTTCACTACTTGGATCACACTCAGTCAGTGACCTCGAAACCACTTTGCTAATTACCATAGTCTCACCTGACAGTACCTCATTCCCTATAACTTCCAACTCCCCAACAAAATACACCATGATGCTCTGCTTCTCATCCTCTGATCTCCCCCCTCTCTCCTCCTCCCTTTCCCTCTCCCCCACATTCTTTTCTAACTTCTTCTTTACACTTTCTTCTGAGTGTTCACCCCTTCCTCCACCTTCCCTACCCTCAGCTCCATTTCCCTCTCTTAGACCCTTCTCCGTATCCCCTTTCATCCCCTTCCCAGATCTCTTGCGAACAATGGGGGTTTGCCCTCAACCATGGGCCAAACTGTCCCCCTTCACTTCTAGCACACCCCTCCTTTTGGTGTATAACTCTCCCACACTTAAAACACAGTCTCAGTAGTTTCACGTAGGGTAATGGAACCCACATACTCTTCCTTCCCAGACACAGTTCTTTCCCGTGCTATCACCTTCCTCAAATTACACTCAATCCTCACTTGTAAGCAACTACCCCACCCAACATCATCCTCTCTCACATCAACTTCCACTACTTTCCCGATTGAGTTACCCACCACCTCCCTTATTTGACGATTCATGCTTACCAACGGAAGGTTATGTTACCTTACCCAGAACAGTTCAGGCTCAAACTGCATCAGATGTGTTTGGGTCATTCCATCGAACGACTTGAGGACAAAAATGTGGTTATCAAACAACCAAGATCTCCCTTCCAATATCCTACTCTTATCTCCCAGATAAGCAAACATAAGAATGAAACAATTCGATCTAAATTCTTGACAATCAACTGGACCACTAACCTTCCAAATCTTTTCCATCGTTTTCCTCACTATTTCTCTACCACTCACCCGATCGATGAAGATTCTACCCACCAGGCTCCTTTCTCCCAACCTACTTTGCCACTTGTTACTCTCAGTATTAAGCTCTATCAGGGCGTTCTCCTATTCATTCAGTTGTAATCGCTCCCAGATCTCCTCCAGATCCTCCATCCTCCTCCTTAATTCGCCAATGGAATCAAGGACTACACCTTTTACTTCACTCACAAAACAGTCGCAGGACTCGCGAAACTCCACCTCTAACCACTTATAGAGCAACCCAGAGAGGAGACTAATAAGAAGAGCTGCGATCTGTAACACTATGTGGGCTTTCTTAATCAAAATATAAAGGCGACAACTACCAAAAGATCCTAATAATCAATTTTTCTTGAAGATAGGTTTTGTAACTAGGATGCCAAAATTATCGCATACATAGAATTAAGTCATGAGTATTAGACTATATGGGTCAACTTCGATCCCAACCCATTTAACTAAACAAGTCACACACTAAAATCCTAACACAACCCATATAAATAATGTGTGACACAACACGACCCGCATAACCCGTTTATTCTGGACACGAACCATTTAAATTGTTTGAACCCATTTCATACAAATGGATTGAGCTAATCTTTATATTTATTTTTAACCCCATTAATATAATTTCATGTATAATATAAGGATAACTATATAAAATCATTCACAATTACAATTGGATTCATGATAAAAAGTTTATTATCAATATCCAAAACAATATCTATATATATATAAGAAAACTAATATTTTTATAAAATAAAATCACATCTTAACAAAAAAACTCAAAAATTTGAGAAATTAATAGTCAAATGCTAATAAATACTAATATTAATATTTCATCCTGTAACACCCCGCCTATTTACCCTTATAGATTAACTCTTAGATCAATACTAGAATTTAGAAGACTAGCTCATTAGACTAGTCCATGACCCTAAGACCTTTAGAAAGAAATAAATTAAGTTTAGAATTTTGGTTAAGAGCATTGATCCATCACCACATGACTAGTGATCTTGCAACCATGCTTTAAGTTTGATTTTTATTCTTATCATTTCTCATCCTTTTGTACTAAAATTATCTTGTTTGGATATCCATTTCTATTATTCTTAGATCATATTAGGACTTTAGTTAAACCTTTATACATGTCATTAAAGATAATGACATGTCCAAACCTGAATTCACTCCAATCGGCACCCATGTGTACTCTTGTGTACAATGGACTGATGTGCCCCTAGCTCTAGCCTTTTTGTGCCATTTTCTCAAATTCGTTTCTGTCTTTTAAACACCTCATTTACTTTATTAAATACAACCAAGTTTCGGTCACATTGATTTAAAGAACCCTAGCCGAAACGCCATACCAAGCGCACCAAGTATTAGGCAACCGAATGGCATTTTTTTACTATTAAAATTCTTGTTAGGGGAGAAGCACCACTCCACGCCACCCTCTTCTACTTTCATTCATCAAAACCCCCTCGAATTAACATGAAGAAATTTGAACCAATCCGAATGCACCTTTGAGTATCTCAGCAACCACCATTAAATCACCTTATTTAGAAAAAATATATTTGTAACCGTGAATTGTGAAACTGTCATGTAATCACTTTGAAAAAAGTGAATAAAACATGGGATCTGCGTAAAAAAAATTAATTTTTTAATATTAGACCCAACTCTTTTTTAAAGCGATTACGCGGCGTTTACGCATTTCACGGTTGTATGTAGAATTACTCCCTTATTTATTGGGCTGCCATTTCAGCATCACTTGGCAACCAATTCCCCCACTGTCTATCACCTACATAGGGCACTTAAGTGTAATGCTCGTCCTTGTGATGGGACTTTTTATAAAATGATTTTAGAAAGGACGACGAGAATTACCATTCGATTTAAAACTTTTTACTTCCATACCAGGGTGCAAGACTCTAGGTTTATAAAATAAAAAGTGCTTTGATAATAAAAGAGAATTACAGTAGAAAATATTAATTTTAACAATGAAAAGGCCTCTTATACATTTAAACACTCGTGCCTAGACGTCCGTGCTTTTCCCCTTGGACCATGTCCGTCCTGACGTGTACTTCATTCAGTTCCTGTAGGGGGAGGGGCATGCATAAAAACTAAAATGAGTCGATGACTCGTAAGCATTATTTCATACAGTTAAAATATAACAACATAGATTTTCATTCATGCATTCATCATTCATACATACTATACGTACATGCATACATACATACGTGCGTTCATTTGAAAATGTCACTACATACATACATGCATACATACATACATACATACATAAGCATCATTTCATGGCATCCATAAAAGCATCAGTTCATCGGGACATTTTAAAACACTTTCTTCGCGTCAGTCAAAACATCGGTTTAAAGCTTCAGCCACAGGCCCCGACATTTCTTTTCTTTTCTTGGAAAACACATACAATAGATACAGCGTATAGTCATCCATTCATATGCATACAATTAATACTTTGGGTGCGTAAAAGGGGCTGCCAAGGAGGGGCCTTTACATACTTATAACTTTGAACACTTAGCATTTTCTTTTATAAAGCATCGTAAAGAGAAAACATTTACTTTTCATTTCTTGTATTTTTCATAAACCTCTAGAAGGGCATGAACGCAATACTTACCTGGACTCCATGCTACTTGCATATCATGCAGTCCATTCATGTGCATGCCAGATGGCAACTACATGCATACACATAACCTTAACGACATTCTCTATCTAGTACATAAACAACTTAAACTAGAATAGAACTACACTTCACTTGAAAACACTCTCCTTCTATCCCATGCACTTACGTGCCATTTACTATGCTAAAACCTTCAAGATCTACTTACGGTCACCACATCTTCCAACTCAAGGAATTGCCTCGAGTGCTCATCTACTAAAGTGAATCCATGATTCACCTTAGGATTAAGACACTAGGACCTTCATCTTACTCTTCTTACTAACCACATTCCGACAAATGATTCCAACCGATGGAATCACGCATCCCAATTCTAGACAATACACCCATCACTGCCTCTATGCAGCCCATACTAAATCCTCATTCTCATCCATACAAGTCACACGGTTCTAAGCCAACTCTGAGGCTTAAGCACCGTGCAATTGTGCTTAGGACAAATTACCCATTACATATGGTGAATCCCTCCGACACATGTGTCTCACCAGATTACACATGTACCTTATCCTTTTTATCACATGAGATCAACATATAACACGTTGATCACTTGCTTGTGTAAACAAGCACCATACTCCGATACCAACCTTCTCTTAACCTGGCTAGTATGAATCTTCATGCTACCCATCCCTTTTGACAGCTCATCCCAACACTTAACACAACAAAACTCTATTCACTACTATGCCTTATGTCACGTCGTATAACTCGAGACAATTCCCAAGCTAAACCATGACCTTGTCACGTCACCTGACATTCCGCTATGCCATTTCTACGCCAACTCTTAACTCATCACGAGTACGATCCCTCACGAACTCATGTCACATCGTGACATCTCATCACGTTCCCGCCGCGCCATTCCAACACTAACTCCTCACCCATCACAAGCATGACTGTCAATAGTCATGTCACTTCGTGACATTCCCAAGTCATACTTCTGCTGCGCACTCTTACACTTGTTCTACTACTTCACCCGTACTCCCAGCCATGAGTCAACTTCATAGTGACACCCGTCACCTTAGACTACAGGCTACACCATAACTACTTTGGAACACTGTTCCACAGTTCCCGACACTACTCAGAGCATTAGCATTGGTTTATGCATATGCATATGTAAAGTCATATTTGGATAATATGACCCTAAAATCCTCCACATTGGCTTATGCATATCCAAATATTTAGCTACCTATGAATAGTGCTTATCCAAATTTGGATAACCACTGTTCACTCTACAAATCATATTTTAATCATTATTTCTCTCTCCTCCCACTCTCTCTCTCACAATCCTTTCCTTTTCTTCCTCCTTCAACAACACAACAAACCTTCACTTGCATATTTATTTTATTATTATTATAAGATATTATATATATATTTTTTTCATTTTATTATATTTTTAATATAATATATAAAATAATTATATTTTTTATTATTACATTTATATTATTAATGTTAAATGTATGTAGTGGATACTAATTGTAAAATATATATAAAAAAAATAACTTTAGCAAAATATTAATAATAATAAAATAATAATATTTTATTATTATTTTGTTTCAAATATGCATAAGCCAATGTGAGAATTTTGCTTGAATGGTAAAGTGGTTATGCAAAAGAGGTGATTTTACATATGCATATGCATAGGCCAATGCTAATGCTCTCACCATGCCCTACGCCCATCAACCACTCAACCATCCTTATCTCTACGACACGCCACACAGTGCATCGCCGCACCTCATGGAGTACACTCCACGTATACTCTCTTCTCACACGCTGCGTCACATCGTCACTATGGCGTACCCACCATATAGTGCATCATTCCATCACAAGGAGTACACTCCGCGTGTACTCCCTTCATACACACTACGCCACATCACCATTATGGCATACCCGCCATATGGTGCATCACTCCACCACATGGAGTACACTCCGCATGTACTCCCTTCACACATGCTACGTCACACAGAGTACACTACGTTCACTCTTCCCATTCCACACAACGCCACGCCACCATTACAGCACCATCCACAACACACTACACAGCACAGTCCACAACACTTCACAGCGCACTACACAGCACAACACATCTCCATACTATACAACGAACTCCACAATACTAACAGCATAGTCCACAACCTAACCAATCGACTAATATCATAAATAATGAGGGATAGAGGGTTATACCA
Source organism: Juglans mandshurica (assembly GCA_022457165.1). Taxonomy (NCBI): domain Eukaryota; kingdom Viridiplantae; phylum Streptophyta; class Magnoliopsida; order Fagales; family Juglandaceae; genus Juglans; species Juglans mandshurica. Next base: position 15,766,532 of record CM039621.1, read on the forward strand.
TCGACGGGATAACCTGTGCATTGCTCGTTGACCGTCATAGTCGATGACGTTGGAAGGAACGTACGGGGCGGCTATACCACATACGGTGACTGTTTAGGCAATTGAATAGCTAGGCGTGGTCTAGGAAGGGCTCATGCTGGCCTTGTGATGGTGGCAACGCGCATAGCATGGTGGATTTGGCCGTGTGCAGTGGCGGTCAGTCACGCGCAGTGACTGTCCACCTTGCGTAGTGGCTGCCCACCACATAAAGTGGTGGGTCGGGCTTAGGGTTAGACCAAGGGAGGTCAAGGGAGGTTGCTGGTGGAGCTATGGAGCTGTGGAGGCTCAGTGGTGGTGGCACGGTGGTCCACGGTGGTGGAGGGGTAACTGGCCGTGTGTGAGAGGGAGAGATGCCCTGAGAGAGTGAGGGAGCATCGGTGGCAAATCGGGGACATGGGTGGTTGGGATGGGTCGGAGGTGGCCTGAGGATGCTGAAGAGGGTGGTCACATGCCGTGGGTGGCGGTGTACGGTGGTAGAGGTGGCCTAAGGGGGACTGGGCATCCATGAGAGAGTGAGGGAAGGTTGGCATGCATGGTGGCTCGGCTGGACGTGGGGATGGCTAGGAGAGGTGGTTGGTGGCCAAAGGAGGTCCCGGTGGTGGTGCGGTGGCCGGAGGAGGTGGAGCTCCACCGTGGGTGTGGAGAACCCGTGCAAGAGAGAGGTGGACTTCGTGGGGGCAAACGGCAGGGAGATGGAGACCAAGCTCGCTGGAGGAGGATGGCCGGTGGGAGGGGAGGCTACCATGGAGGTGGTGGCGCCGGAGGATGGTGCTTGGCAATGCAGCAAGATCAAGCCCATTCAGGCTGTGCACTACCGAGAGAGAGAAAGGGAGAGCGTGAGAGAGAAAGGCCGGCATGGGAGAACTCACCAGAGGGAGGAGGTGGCAACGGTGGCGGAGGTGAGGCTTCCCAGATCACGGCGGTGCCAGGCTGTGAGATGGAGGAATCGGGTGAGAGAGGGTGTCGTGCAGTGCAAGCCGAAGGTGAGAGGGAAGAGAGAGAGAGGAGGGAAAAGTGAGGGAGAAAGAGAGAGGGGCTGGGGTTTTAGAATAAAACCCAACGTCTGGGGATCTACGCAACGATCTAACGATGGACCTCAAATACTGATTTAAAATTTATAAACGTTAATTTAATTAAAAGCACTGAGAGGAATTAAGATAAAGTATTATTTAAAATAATATTCTTTCATCATTAATAAAATGATGAAATCTTACTTAACATATTTAAGAGAATAAACCATTAAATTAATTTAAAGATTTCATCATTATTTAAATCATGTAATATTTTCAATAACTCAAATCATTTATATAAAATGATTCCCCACAATTATAATATTTTTAAAGCTCTTTAAAGATATTATAATTGAGTTATTTAAAATATTACTTAGTTAAATAACGATGGGAATATTCCATTTAAAATACACATAACTTCAAAACACAAAACTAGCTATAGAAATCACATAGTATCTTTAAAAACACGCCATCAAGGTTCGACACTCATAACGAGACTCGCAATCACTAGAGAGAATGGCAGACTGTTGCATGATTTCTGTTTTCAAAATTTGCTTACGTTAGAAAGAAGGAACGTATGTCAGAAAGAATAAGTGTAAGTAAGAAGGAATGAGCGGGGTGTTACATTAAAAGTACCTTTAAGTTAGGCATAATAGCCATAGAGAAGAGTCAAAGTGAATAAGACAAAAACAGTTGGCCTTGGGAAAACACCCTACCTGGCGGCATGATAGTATGCCTTCATGCCATGCATTTATTCCACCACCCTGTTCTTCACTCCCACACAGAAACTCCCCCCTCTTCCCTAGCCGAATCAGTCTACATAGATGTCATCATGGTGGAAAACGCCCAAACGCCCCAATGGGAAGCCACCATTGCCGCACCCTTCCACCCCTTTGAACCCTATATAAACTCATCTCCCCTTCACTTGTTCCTCAGTTCATTTCCTCAAGCCTTCCTCGAGTGCTCTTGAGAGTTCTCTTCCCTTGTTCTCTGAGTGTTCTTAAGTGTTCTAAGTGAGTTCTTGAGTTTGTGAGTTTTGAGTGGGGAGCTTAGGTGGGCCACGAAATCATTGTAAGTCTTTCTCTCTAGATCTTAGTTTATGTGTTAAGTTATGTCTTTGAGTGTTAGTAATAATCTTGAGTGAATATAACATGAGATACAATGTTTAGCTAGAAGCCGAAATATTGGTGTTTAAACTTAAAGAGGTCATATCATGCATCACTTGAGGTTTAGTTAAAATTTAAGGATTTTATTAGGCATGACTAAGTGTTGAAATGAACTTGCTCGAGGTTAAGCTTTTATTTCATCATTGAGGATTTCTAGTGATCATCTTTTTATTGGATGAATTTTTCATGCATGCATCATAAGGATCAATAGTCAATATTTCATATAGGCATCAACTAGAGAGCATGCCACAAATTGAGGATGAATAGGCTAAGATCCTTTTGACTTTTAAGGCATAGACGATCTTATAACGGGTAAGAAATGAGGACTATAGATTTTGGTTAAGTTTGGAGAGCATTCGCATTAGTAGCAGTATTTGGAAGTTAGGGGTTTTTTAATAATTTCTTTTTATCTAGAAGATTTTATTTTTCTTTAAGATAGTATGGATTCTAACATAGTGTACTTTTTATCACAGCCACTATCTCACTTCCTACTTCAACAATCTGTAAGGTGGCCTCTAACTTACACTTTGATGATTATTTCTGATTTATTGATAAATGCCGCATTTAATTTATAACTGTTATTTTGCATACAACTATCATTTTTGAAATATGCCACATTTATGCATATCTTAAAAATCTTATTTTTTAAGTATTTCATGAAAAATTTATTTTTATCACGACCCCAAAGGCTAAGATGTGGAAGTATCCTAGTGGAACTCCTATGTCCACTCTAGAGGGATTAAATATGGAGTGGTAAACCTTGGGTTGATGAAGAATAGTCAACAGACTTCAAATGGGTTCTTTTTAAAGAACTCCTGAGTGAAGTCATATGTTACGACACCTAATGCTGGTGGGTGTACATGTTATGATTTTTACGATGTTATGTTATGTTATATTACCAATGCTTGAGAAGGAGTCTATAGACAACGTAGTTTCAACGTGAGTTGTACTACAGTCACATGCAGGTATTCATAGTGCATATGTGGAACTATGATGATACCATACGTTATCTTAATTCCATGATTTTTTGTAATTCCTGATGAAATACTAAGTTTTTAATGACGAAATTGAAATTATGTTCTCTGTAATAAAATGTGCATCAAAAGTCTATTTTCTGGAGAAATCTAAATGAGAGACAAATACAGTTTTTCTGCATTGCATGCATTTCATGTTTATCATTCTTCATGCATAGTCTATCTTTGTGCATGTTAGTTGTCTAACTTTTTGAGATTTCAAGTAAATCTCACCATTTGTGGACCCACTATCATTTCACTTGAAATGATAGAAGTTGCAGATGCAGATGGACCCAATGGACTAGTGGATCAAGAGGATTGATGAGGAACCAGACGTCGACATGAGACTTGATCTTATTTTGATATTTCTAGGCCTAACCCTTCGTGCCATAGAACGCATGAAGCAACTGATTTAGATTTTTTTGGAAACTTGGTATTTTGTACTAAGATTAAGCTACTTGATGATTTGGAACTTATGATTTAATCAATATTATTGGGATGATTTAGTTATTCTGGCATAAGTTCATTTTCACCCTAACTTTCCACTACGATTATTACATAATGTAGCTACATTTCTAGGATGCATTGCATATTAACTATCACGTACAGGGGTATGTAACCTTGTGTTGTATGTCCCGACACTCTAAGTCTCCATTACATCCCAAGCGGAGGTTGGAGGCATCACACATCCCAACAAAAAAAAAAGGCATTTAAAATTAAAATTTGATAATAGAATTTATTCATGTTATACGGATTGATTGTAGGTTTCACTGGTTAACTCGCAATGGACTTCTTTATTAATTGTATTTTATCGGGTCAATTCATTTTAACCTAAACTCATTTATATCAAACCTGTTAACGACATGTTTTGCACACCGGGTACTGGCCTCAATTACCTACGACATAGAGAAGATGAGGGGCTCGGTGTTGAAGGGTCACCTCCGATGCAAAAGTTAGATTTTTGTTATTTTAAGGTAATTTCAGTAAGAAAAATAGTATAAGTCTCGAATTCTAACCTGTTGTCTGGCTTTTATACTGCTTGTCAAGTGATCACTCTGTATCTCGTGTCAAAGGCCCTGGTATCCTATACGGGATACTATGATGTCATCTTTAATGAGGCGTGACTTCCCCGGGCCATGCCTTAGTGGCAGGTGGGTGGGTGTGGCCACTTTCTATGCACTCTATCAGTGACAGGAGATTTTGCTGTGATCTCCATTCATGTCCCATATCCAATCCTTAAATGGGGTCTGGCTCTGGCACGACGTGCTTTTGCAAGTAGTGTCAGGGTAGTTGGTGTCCTACCTTTCCATCTCAATTAGCTTTCTACCTAGGCCGTTGGCCCTATTCTCCCTTACTTAATCTATGAGCCAACTGAACTACTGAACACTACGGCGTCCAAGATAAACTTGGTCTGGCCCAAGATGGATGTAAATATCCCTCCCAATTAGGCCCAGCCCGATTGGGGATGTAAACATGACTTATAGTTACCCCGTTAATTCCTATTGTACTGTACGTAAACAGTGAGAATTGTCATCATTTCTTTTCTTTTTCTGTGTCTGGCGGCTTATAACATCTGATGCCGGGGGGGGGGGGGGGGGGGGGGTTTACTTGTCATGCGTGTCTATCCGTTTTCCCATGTTGGAGCTTGCATCTGACTGCTTGATCCCACGTTCTCTCATGCAGCGAAAATCGTGGGACCTGTCATTTCGTTGTTTCATTCCCGATGACACATGTCACTTTCTCGTTTTGGCAGCCCTAATGTCGTAGTCGCCTATTTAAACCCAAGCCCTTTACTACTTTTACTTTCTTGCTCTCGTTGTGACTCTTGTTTGCTCCTTTCTTCAGTTCTTCCAAGTCTTCTTCATTTTTGTTCATTTCCAAACCCTTTCAATGGTGCCCAAAAACACCTCCCGGTTTTGCTTCTCAGGGGTCTCGCTCAACCCTTTCAAAGGTATCTGCTTGGGTCCCTAGGGCTCTAGATCCCCCCGAAGTTTGCAATGAGTCTCAATACTTCGATGGGTATTTGATGGCGGACCCTGCACTACAAATTAATGTAAAACTTGCTACAGCAATGGAGTCTCACCATGCTAAAATTCCCATCTCAGGATCGATAAATAATATATTCGAATAAGCAAAATGTGTCTATTCCTTTACAACCTGACTCCTTAAATAAAATTGCTAATAAGTTGATCCTAGAATAATAAACAGAGTATGAATAAAATTCCTTAACAAACTAAATTTCTAAATACTAAAATTAATGGATTAACATCCTTATTGAGATAATCACTAATGGATTAAAATCCTTATTTCCTTGTAGATAACTACGACCTAATAAGAAAACTACGACTTAACAGACTCCCTCTAGTGCTAGACTTCATCAATCTTCCCCTCCCCCGAAAGAATTCAACTGCGACAGATGTTGAGACTGATAGAGCTCTAAGATATCTGGGTTGAGACGCTGTTACTTCCTCAGTTTGAAGCCAACAACAGTCTGACAACAATTTGTCCTTCCACTTAATGAGAAATTTTTGGTACTCACCTTGCTGAGTTGACACTACTTGGTCGTCTAAAATGGCCTCAATATCCTCACGCGGCTTGTGAGTCTTTGGTAAATCAGCTGTATTAGTGCTCCCACGAAAAGAAGGATCATGTCCATGATAGGCCATAAGATCCTTAACATTGAAAATGAGACTAAATTGCATTCCGTGTGGAAGCTCCAGAACATAAGCATTGGAGCCCAAATGTCGTAACATCTTACGGCCTCGTTTGTTTTCGCAGATGAGATGAGTTGAGATAAAAGTTGAAATTTGAAAGGGTCACACGGCCATATGATCCTCAACATTGAATTATTTATTTTATTTTTTGTCAAAATTTAGAAAAGTTGTAATGATCAGATAGATGAGAATGGTTGTGAAAACAAACGAGGCCTAAATGGCCCAGCCTTTCTTGAGTGTAATTTCGTGAGTGTACCCTTAGGAAATATCTTAAGTCGAACTTGGTTAAGCACAAAATCCCTAGGATGGAATTCCGCCTTTCGACGATGGGCAGCAGCCTGTTGCATGTAAGTTTTATTGTTACCCGATGAAGCACGTCCTTATGGACCTCCTACACATGGTGATAAAAATCCTCGGTGCCTTCACTGATGTGTAGTGGCAAAGGAAACAGGTCGAGTGGGGTCCTTGGTTTCATGTCGGTCACTACTTCGAATAGGGAACGACCTGTACCACGGTTGACTGAATTGTTGTAGGCGAATTCTGCATGGGAAAGTAGGGGAACCCATGTAGTGTTATAATCAGCAACAAGACCACGTAATAAGTTTTCGAGGTTGAGATTGACGGCTTCGGTCTGTCCATCCCTTTGCGGATGGAATGCACTTGAAAGCTGTAGTTTGGTTCTTGTCTTGGCCCACAACGTCTTCCAAAAATAGCTGAAAAAATTAATGTAACACTCGGGCTCTAAGCCCAGGTTCCGTTGAAGCCCCAGCCTGATTTCATGAAGCCCGGCCCACGACTTGTGATCACTTGAAGGGAGACTCAAACGACGTCGTTTTGGTGAGTCTCCTTCTTCCATCTTTGTTTTCTTTTTCCCCCAATGGTTTTTCTTTCTTCTCAGCTACTCTGTTTTCCCGAAAAACTTCTCCATGCCGTGTGCCTCTTCCCACATTTCTACGGTTATTTTCAGTTTCTCACACGAAAATTTTTCCCTCTCCACTTTTGAACTACTCAACACTCCCTTTGCACAGATTTTTGGTTCACCCTTGGCTGCCGCTATTTTTTTTCTCTGTGGGTCCTCAAATCTCGTCACCGTTGGCTGGTTTCCATGTTGGTGAGCCATTGTCCTCTCTCTCGTTCTCTATTTCTCTTTGTCTCCTAGGAAATTTCGTGAATTTTTTTTTTCTTTGGATTTTGGCACTGTGCAGCATCTTCGTGGGTCTCGCAATCTCAGTGCCATCGTTGAGTTCTCCCTGGAGTTTTCTTTTCAGTAACCAACCCTCCCATTCACTGGTTTCACATTTAATTTTACTTCTATCCCCTGCTTTTGCACACACACAGACCCTCTCTTTTACTTTGTTTTGCTTTGATTTTGTTTTCACACACACACCCACTCTGTTTGATTGCCGTGCACACACTAAAACCCTTCATCCTTGCGCAAACCATCGTCTATTTCCTCAAGAGATTCTAGTGAATTTTGGGCTTAATTTACAATGGGTTGCTTCGATTCGACGAGGTGCAAAGCTTTTGTGATTCATTCAGGTAAGCCTCTCCCGAAACTATTGGTAGTATTCTTGGGTATTATATGGTTGGATTGTGGAATGTGGTAAGTGTTATTGTTATGGTTGTAACGTTGGTCAGAATTGCACTATTGCAGTAAGCTTAAACAATTTATTACATATGTAAATTTATGGTGTTTTGGTGTTTTATCTGTTGGATTGTGATTGCTTATGTTGGAAGTCTTGAAGTTGAGGAGTATGATTATTTTGGACTGTGTTGTGAGACTTTTTGGACTAGTAACTGAGACTGTTTAGTGTTAATCTTTGGATTATTTTTAGGTTGTCCGGGTTGGGTTAAGTGGCGGTTGGGTGGAAATTTCTTGGTGGTGCTAGAGTGAAAATATTGACGGTTTGAAGTGGGCTGTCCAGATTTAACTTATGGAGAATTTTTAGATTAAAAAGGGATTGGTTTAAGTTTTTATTAATTGAGCTTAGTGGTACACTTGTCTGGATTATTAATTACGTGATATACGTTTATTGTTTTAGGTTGTAATACTGTTAGAGGACAGATCCAAGGCATATCTTGTACACGAAAGTCAGGTAATCGGGGTTCATATACTAGTTTTGCATAAAAGAAATGAAATGAGGTTGAATTTGAAAATAAGCATGTTTGTTTTTTTGAAAAGAAATCTGAAAATGACCTCAGATGTTTATTCTGCATATGCATAAATTCTACATAAGAGAAAGTCTTTTCTGTCATAACTGGTGTGGACATGAGCTAATTTTGTGCATTCTGTTTCTGAACTATATGCAAAAAGAGCGAATATGAAAATCTAAAAGTTTTTGCTATGAATAAATGAAGATGTTTTGATTCAGCTATTTCAAACATGTGAAATGATCTGAAACTATTCAGTATTTTGTTTTGATATGATGTGTCATTTGAAAATCTTGGCATGACGTTCTGACTGTGTATCTAAATGTGATCTGATTCTTATGATATCCGTTCTGTTTTCTGTTAAGGCCCTGTCATGGGTATAATGGTAGTTTATAACCCTACCAAGGGAGTGAAATATGGTATACAGCCCAGCCACTGGTATAATGGTGGTTTATAACCCTACCACGGGGGAGAAACATGGAATACGGCCCAGCCACAGGTATAATGGTGGTTTATAACCCTACCACGAGGGTGAAATATGGTATACGGCCCAGCCACGGGTATAATGGTGGTTTATAACCCTACCACGGGGGTTAAACATGGTATTTTTCCCGATGTGATGCTAAGAGATGATATAATTATAATGTTTCAGTTTGGATATGCCAATGGATTTTTCTTTTTGGGAAATAAGTTTGTCTTTTTTAAAATTTCGCTCTAGTGTTTTGTACCAAGTTTGTTTACGCATTTCAAAAGTAAATATGTTGTTTCTGCATTCTAAAAGTAAATATTTTATTTCCATACTAAATGTTATAAATGCTCATACTTACATGCTAGTATATGCTCTCTGCTTGCTGAGTTGTTGATAACTCCCCCCTTAATCTTCATAATATTTTCAGATGACATTGATGGTTTAGCTGAGGATCAGTATTAGAAGTTGTGGACAAGATTATATGTGAATAGATATTGGGTATCTCGCGGTATTAGTACTGCTGTTGGATGTTATTTAATTATTAAGTTGATTTCTATGGATTTAGACGGTTTATGGAGACTTATGTCAATTTTATTTGATTCTAATTTGTTATTTGGGACTTGAAGAAGAGTTGATATTTTTATTTGGGTTGTTGGATTGAGGATTTGATATGTGAGTATGTATGGCTTTTTAATTTGAAGTATTTACGTTTGATTTGAAGTTTTGGAAGTATATATTCTTGGAATTGGAAATACATTAGGATTGTTGGAGTTGATTATCAGGTTGTATGAATTATGTTTCAAATGTGGTAAGGATGGGCACTTCATTAGAGAATGTCCATTGCTTGCAGAGAACAACAGAAGGCTGAACCCACCTCAAAACTTTAGGCAAAATAACCAAGGCAACAATCAGCAGAGGACTGTGCCGACACGAGTGTTTGCTTTGACACCGGGAGAAGCTGAGGACAAGAATGATGTAATCACAAGTATAATCTTTCTGACCTTCCTTTTTAGCTTTTTATGTTAAGAATTAAGGATTACTTATCTTGTTATCTTTATGGATTATATGACGTAAACACAGGAATTATCCCCCTGTTTCTCAATATGGCTACTATTTTATTTGACTCGGGGGCTACCCACTCTTTTATTTCAATGGATTACGTTAAGTTCTGCCCAGTTGATGCTGATGAAATGGATTACAATTTGAGGGTCTCAACCCCAGCAGGTAATATAGTGACCTGCAACAAGATTATACTTAAGTGTCCAATAACTATTAGCGGGAGGGAAATGCCATCTAACCTGATAGTCTTTCCTATGATTGGGTTTGATGTGATGTTGGGAATGGATTGGTTGGCATCCAGTTATGCTAGTATTGATTGTTTTAAAAGGGAAGTGGTGTTCAAGTTTCCGGAAGAAGAGCAACTTCAGTTTATGGGTTCCACAGTACGTACCCTTCCATCAATTATTTCTACCTTTCAGGTTGATAAATTATTACGTGATGGGTGTCAGGGGTACTTGGCTTTCGTGGTGAATGAACCAAAGGAAGAATTGGAGTTAGAAGAGATTCCTATTGTGAGAGAGTATCCGGAGGTTTTTCCTGAAGATTTGTCTGGATTGTCACCCGAGCGGGAGGTAGATTTTGCTATTGAGTTAGCCCCAGGCACGTCACCTCTTTCCAAAGCCCCTTATCGAATGGCACCATTAGAGTTAGCCGAGCTCAAAGAACAGTTGCAAGACTTATTGGACAAAGGTTTCATCAGGCCCAGTGGGTCACCTTGGGGAGCTCCAGTTTTGTTTGTGAAGAAGAAGGATGGGACAATGAGAATGTGTATAGACTACAGGGAACTGAACCGAGTGACCATAAAGAATAAATATCCGCTACCCCGCATCGATGATTTATTGGATCAGTTGCAAGGTGCTCAGGTATTCTCCAAGATTGATCTCAGATCGAGTTATCATCAATTGAAGATCAAGGCGGAGGATGTGCCTAAGACAGCTTTCAGGACCAGGTATGGCCATTATGAATTTTTCGTCATGCCTTTTGGACTAACCAACGCCCCAGCAGTATTTATGGACTTGATGAATCGAGTATTTCATGAATTCTTAGATAAATTTGTAGTGGTGTTTATTGACGACATATTAGTCTACTCCAAGAGCAAAGACGAACATGAAGACCATCTGAGACAAGTACTGGGGACACTCAGGGATAAGAAATTATTTACTAAGTTGAAGAACTGTAAGTTTTGGCTTGAATCTATTGCATTTTTGGGACATGTAGTCTCAAGGAATGGTATTTCGGTAGACCCTGTAAAAATTGAAGCAATAGCTAACTGGACCCAACCAACCAATGTGCATGAAGTTAGGACTTTCTTGGGTTTGGCTGGTTATTATTGTTGGTTTATAGACAATTTCTCAAAAATAGCAGTTCCTCTTACCGCCCTTACCAGGAAGAACAATAAGTATGAATGGACTGAAAAATGTGAGGAAAACTTCCAGGAATTGAAGAAGAGATTGGTGACAGCTCCAATTCTAATAGTCCTTAACGAAAGAGGAGGATTTGTGGTTTACAGCGACGCTTCACGTTTGGGTTTGGGGTGTGTATTGATACAGCATGGGAAAGTAATAGCATATGCATCTCGGCAATTGAAGACTTATGAGCAGAATTACCCCACACATGATTTGGAGTTAGCCGCTGTTGTCTTTGCGCTAAAAATCTGGAGGCATTATTTATATGGTGAAAGGTACAAAATCTACACAGATCACAAGAGTTTGAAGTACTTCTTCACTCAGAAGGAATTGAATATGAGACAGAGGAGATGGCTTGAACTAGTCAAGGACTACGACAGCAACATTAACTACCATCTAGGCAAACCTAATGTTGTAGCTGATGCACTTAGCAGGAAACCAATGGGACCAGCAATTGCAACTCTTACCACTCAGTCCCACTTATTAATGGACTTAGAAAAAGTTGCTATTGAAGTTGTTACTGGTGACTAGCAGACATTGATAGCCAGTTTAATAGTTCGACCAGCTTTGATACACAGAATTAAGCTTGCTCAAAAAGAAGATTCTAAGGTAGCAAGATTAATAGAAGAAGTAGAAAAAGGAAATAAATCCGAGTTCAGTGTTTCTGAAGATAGAGTGTTAAGGTTCGAAAATAGGTTTTGCCGAATAATGATGAAATAAAAAGACTCATCCTTGAAGAAGCACACCGCTCCCCTTACACAGTTCACCCAAGTAGTACAAAAATGTATCAGGATTTGAAAGAGTCTTTTTGGTGGAATGGCATGAAGAGGGAGATTGCCAAATTTGTGGCACAGTGCCTAACTTGCCAACAGGTGAAAGTAGAACATCAGAGACTAACAGGATTATTACAATCATTACAGATTCCAGAATGGAAATGGGAGCATATCTCTATGGATTTTGTTACAGGCCTACCACGGACACTAACTGGACAGGATGCAATATGGGTATAGTGGACCGTTTGACGAAGATCGCTCACTTTGTGCCTATCAAAGTTTCTTATAAACTGGAGAAACTAGCCGAGCTGCAAATACAGGAAATAGTGAGGTTGCATGGGGTACCCGTGTCCATTGTGTTGGACAGGGATCCTCGTTTCACTTCAAAATTTTGGCGAAGCTTACAGGAGGCCATGGGTACTAAGTTAAATTTCAGCACTGCATTTTACCCGTAGATATGGTCAATCGGAAAGGACCATTCAAATTTTGGAAGACATGTTGAGAGTGTGTATGCTGGATTTCAAGGGAACCTGGATGCGACACTTACCTTTAGTCGAATTTGCTTACAATAACAGTTACCAGGCTAGCATTGAGATGGCACCTTATGAAGCACTTTACGGTAGGAAGTGTAGATCTCCTTTGTATTGAGACGGGGTGGGAGAAAGACAAATTTTGGGTCTAGAAATCATACAGAAGACAACAGAGAAGATTGAGACCATTCGAGCTAGAATGAGAGCAGCTCAGAGTCGACAGAAAAGCTATGTCGATAACCGTCGTCGCCATTTAGAGTTTGAGGTCGGGAATAAGGTATTCTTGAGGATCGCACCCATGAGAGGGGTGATGAGGTTTGGAAAGAAGGGCAAGTTGAGCCCTAGATATGTCGGGCCTTTTGAGATTCTTGATCGGATTGGACCAGCGGCTTACAGAGTAGCCCTACCACCAGCACTCTCAAGTGTACACAATGTATTTCATGTATCTATGCTGAGGAAGTATATACCTGACCCCACCCACATTATCGATTACGAGCCTCTTCAACTTCAAGAAAATGTGACTTATACAGATGAGTCGATACGGATTATAGAGAGAAAAGAGCAAGTATTATGGAATCGGACTATTCCTTTGGTTAAAGTGGTATGGAATAATCATACTATCAGTGAAGCCGCTTGGGGGGAGGATGTAACACTCGGGCTCTAAGCCCAGGTTCCGTTTAAGCCCCAACCTGATTTCACAAAGCCTGGCCCACGACTTGTGATCACTTGAAGGGAGACTCAAACGACATCGTTTTGGTGAGTCTCCTTCTTCCATCTTTGTTTTCTTTTTCCCCCGACGGTTTTTCTTTTCTTCTCAGCTGCACTATTTTCTTGAAAAACTTCTCCATCCCGTGTGCCTCTTCCCACATTTCTATGGTTATTTTCAGTTTCTCACACATAAATTTTTCCCTCACCACTTTTGAACTACTCAACTCTCCCTTTGCACAGATTTTTGGTTCACCCTTGGCTTGCGCTGTTTTTTTTCTTCGTGGGTCCTCAAATCTCATCACCGTTGGCTGGTTTCCACGACGGTGAGCCATCGTCCTCTCTCTCCTTCTCCGTTTCTCTTTGTCTCTTAGGAAATTTCGTGAATTTCTTTTCTTTGGGTTTTGGCACTGTGAAGCAACTTCGTGGGTCCCGAAATCTCAGTGTTGTTGTCGAGTTCTCCCTGGAGTTTTCTTTTCGGTAACCATCCCTCCCATTCACTGGTTTCACATTTAATTTTACTTCTATCCCCTGCTTTTGCACACACGCGAACCCTCTCTTTTACTTTGTTTAGCTTTGATTTTGTTTTCACACACACACCCACTCTGTTTGGTTGCCATGCACACACTCAAACCATTCATTCTCTCTTGCGCAGATCATCGTCTATTTCCACAGATATTCTAGTGAATTTTGGGCTTAATTTACAGTGGGTTGCTTTGATTCGAGGAGGTGCGAAGCTTTTGGGATTCATTTAGGTAAGCCTCTTCCGAAGCTTTTGGTAGTATTCTTGGGTATTATATGGTTGGGTTGTTGAATGTGGTAAGTGTTATTGTTATGGTTGTAGCGTTGTTCAGAATTGCACAATTGCAGTAAGCTTAAAAAATTTATTACATATGTAAATTTATGGTGTTTTGGTGTTTTATCTGTTGGATTGTGGTTGCTTATGTTGGAAGTCTTGAAGTTGAAGAGTATGATTATTTTGGACAGTGTTGTGAGACTTTTTGGAATAGTAACTGGGATTGTTTAGTGTTAATCTTTGGATAATTTTTAGGCTGTCCGGGTTGGGTTAAGTGGCGGTTGGGTGGAAATTTCTTGGTGGTGTTAGAGTGAAAATATTGACAGTTTGAAGTGGGCTGTCCAGATTTACCTTATGGAGAATTTTTAGATTAAAAAGGGTCTGGTTTAAGTTTTTATTGATTGAGCTTGGTGGTACACCTGTCTGGATTATTAATTATGTGATATACGTTTATTGTTTTTGGTTGTAATACTGTTAGAGGACAGATCCAAGGCATATCTTGTACACGGAAGTCAGGTAAGCGGGGTTCATATACTAGTTTTGCATAAAAGAAATGAAATGAGGTTGACTTTGAAAATAAGAATGTTTGGATTTTTTGAAAAGAAATCTGAAAACGACCTCAGATGTTTATTCTGCATATGGATAAATTCTATATAAGAGAAAGTATTTTCTGTCATTACTGGTGTAGAAATGAGCTAATTTTGTGCATTCTGTTTCTGAACTATGAAAAGAGCAAATATGAAAATCTAAAAGTTTTTACTATGAATAAATGAAGATGTTTTGATTCAGCTATTTCAAACATGTGAAATGATCTGAAACTATTCAGTATTTTGTTTTGATATGATGTGTCATTTGAAAACCTTGGCATGACGTTCTGATTCTGTATCTAAATGTGATCTGATTCCAATTATATCTGTTCTGTTTTCTGTTAAGGCCCTGCCACGGGTATAATGGTGGTTTATAACCCTACCATGGGGGTGAAACATGGCATACGGCCCAGCCACAGGTATAGTAGTGGTTTATAACCCTACCAAGGGTGAAACATGGAATACGGCCCAGTCACGGGTATAATGGTGGTTTATAACCCTACCACGGGGGTGAAACATGGAATACAGCCCAGCTACGGGTATAATGGTGGTTTATAACCCTACCATGGGGGTTAAACATGGTATTTGTCCCGATGTGATGCTAAGAGATGATATGATTATAATGTTTCAGTTTGGATATGCCAATGGATTTTTCTTTTTGGGAAATAAGTTTGCCTTTTTGAAAATTTCGCTCTAGTGTTTTGTACCAAGTTTGTTTACGCATTTGAAAAGTAAATGTGTTGTTTCTGCATTCTGAAAGTAAATATTTTATTTGCATACTAAACGTTATAAATGTTCATGTTTACATGCTAGTATATGTTATCTGTGTAACACCCAGGCGGTTGAAACTGCACCATGCACGTAAGCCGCACCCATGCACGTGTTGAACCTGTTATTTCACGCATGAAGTCTGGGACGGCGTCGTTTAGGTAAGTTTTTGTTTCCTTTCTGTTCTTCCTCCCGCTTCTTTCTCCCTCATTCTCTCTTTCGGTTTCTGTTGTTCCCCCCCCTCCGCCCAGATCTCTCTCTCTCTTTCTCTCCCACGTCTCACTCTCTTCTTTCGGTTTCCTCTTTATTTCTTGTTGCTACGTTAGTCTGTGGATTTCCGATTCTCTGCCCAAGCTTCCTCAGGTTCGGTTTCTTCTCTGCGCAGCACTGTTTCGGTTCCTCTATTTTTCTCTCAATTCTTGTTTGCATCTCGGTTTTTCCTCTGCAACACACGGCATCACTTCGCATTCCTCTTGTTCAAGATTTCATCGTCAGGTATAACTTCTTCTTTCCATATTTTTGTTGTTCTGCAACAAGACTCTATTTTAGTGCTTCCTCTCAGCCGTTTCTCTCACTCCTTTTCATTTACTGCAGTTTCTGTTTTGGTCCTTACCGTGAGTTTTAGTAGCTTTTTGTGAGTTTTTCTGATTGTTATGTGTGGTGAGTACTTCGGGTTGGTGTTTTGTCCTAGGTTTGGATTTTTTTAAGTTACATTGTTTTGGATTTGGGAATGGAAAGAAGAGTGCTTTGTGTAGTGTAAACTGGTTAAATAGGCGAAATCTGCGTAATTGGCTCGAGCAGAGTGTCAAGCGACACTCGAGCGAAGCTCTCTGACTTGCTTCCGCTCGAGCAGGGTGTCGAGCGAGACTCGAGCGAACCTCTCTGACTTGATCTCGCTCGAGCGGTCTGTCGAGCGAGGCTCGAGCGAAGTTGGCTCGAGCCAACTGTCGAGCCAACTTTCAGACAACACTTTTTCAGCTCCAAACCAGTCTCCACTTATAGCCAACATACTGAGTTTGGTATAGAATATTTTGGATCGAAGTTTGGGCTGTCCGGATTGTTATTTGGCTAGTTAAGTTTGATTAAAACTCGTTGAATTATGGTCTAGAGTTTGAGTCTTGAATTTTTTAAGAACAATTGGGTGTTTTTGGACTTTAATATTTAGTTTATGATATTTTTATGAATAGGTGACGAGATTGATAGAGATCATTTTCAAGGCTTAGATAATACGCTGCAGGAGTCAGGTAAGCGGGGTTCCTATGCTGGGTTTTATACAAGTTAATAAGACTGAGGTTGATTTTATGAAAACTTGCATAAATTGTGTTGTGTTGAGAACTTGTGAAAACAAAGATCAACCTCGGTCTCTTATCTGCATTATTCATGAAATCTGTGAGAAAAATGAAAATATATTCTGACATGCATTGTGTAGACATGAGCTAAATTCTGTCATGTGATTTCTGAAATTTGAAAAAGAGCGATATTGAGAATATGAAAAGTTGTGCATTTATTTGTTCTGGCTTTTGTGTTCAGCGTGTGTAAACTGCTCTGAGTCTATTTTGGTACTCTGTATTATTTTGATATAACATTTGAAAACCTTTGGCATGGTGTACTGGTTTTCGTATCTGACTCTGTCTTTGCTTTGCTCTGCTCTGCTCTGTTATGCTCTGCTCTGTTTGGGTTGGTACCAACTTCTCTGTCTCTGAGTGCACCCACTTTGGAAACAAAGTGGTTTATTTGTGGTCTTTTCCTGTGTGCACACTCGGGGCTCCGAGAAGAATAAAGGAAAGATTTCACCTCTGTCTCTGCCTGGTTTGGCCACCGGGGTTAGCACAACCCTACCACGGGGGTGAAACATGGTCTCTGCTCTGTTTGATGCTCTGTTTTGATCTGATGATGATACTCAGTTTATGTTATGCCAAAGTACCATGGGTTTTATTTGTTTTAAAACCATCGCTCTGTTATTTTGAAAATATGTTCTGTTTTGCATGATAACTCTGGAAAATACTTTATTCTGCATACTCTACTTTATAAATGCTCATGTTTGCACGCTAGCATATGATTTCTGCTTACTGAGTTGTTGATAACTCACCCCTTATCATTATAATATTTTTCAGATGATGTGGTAAGTCCAAATGAGGACCTGGATTAGAGTGCTGCTTGTGTTTAAGCTGAGAAGGACTTCTGGTGTTCTTAGTTTTAAAGTCTTTGGGTTTTATGAGTTTAGTAAGATTTATGAATTATTTAGTTGATTTGTTATGACTACCGGAAGGTTATGGACCTTTTTTATTGTTATTATTGCATTTAAGATTGTGTGGAGATTGTAATGAGATTATTGAGAAGATTTGAGATTGATTTCATTTATGAAGTTTTGAAGATTTTTCTTTGGATGTGTTGGGAGACATGTTTATGAGTGACAAGTAGTAATTCACCAAGCCACCCGGGTTTGGGGCGTTACAATCTGCTTGTTGAGTTGTTGATAACTCACCCCTTTAATCATCATAATATTTTCAAATGACATTGATGGTTCAGCTGAGGATCAGTATTAGAGGTTGTGGACAAGATTATATGTGAATAGATATTGGGTATCTCACGATATTAATACTGTTGTTGGATGTTATTTAATTATTAAGTTGATTTCTATGGATTTAGACAGTTTATGGAGACTTATGTCAATTTTATTTTATTCTAGTTTGCTATTTGGGACTTGAAGAAGAGTTGATATTTTTATTTGAGTTGTTGGATTGAGGATTTGATATGTGAGTATGTATGGCTTATTAATTTGAAGTATTTACGTTTGATTTGAAGTTTTGGAAGTATATATTCTTGGAATTGGAAATACATTAGGATTGTTGGAGTTGATTATTAGGTTGTCTAAGTTAACTCTCCGAACCCTCGGGGTCGGGGCATTACAATTGACGTCCCGTTCATAGACTATTGTCTTTGGTAAACCACGGAGGCACACCACTTCACTAAAAAATGCAAAGGCAACCCAGGAAGCATCATTTTTCCGGCAACAAGGAATAAAATGAGGCATTTATGAAAAACGATCGACCACCACAAAGATTGAATCATGCCCTCAGATTGTTCGTGGGAGGCCTAGCATGAAGTCCATGCTAATATCCCCCCACGGTTTCCTTGGTACCGGCATAAGTGTGTATAGTCCCGTATTTTTCTTGTGACCTTTGGATGTTTGGCACACACGACAGCGACGAATAATTCAGTACACCTCACGGTTGAGACTGGTCCAAAAACATTTATCTTGAACAAGATGGATGGTCTTGTCGCGGCCAAACTGTCCTGCAATCCCCTTGCATGCAGTTCTAATCCCGAATGCTGGTGTCAAGTAAACACAACCTGTTTCTGAAGCAAAGAAAACCACCTGTGAGTCCATAATCAGGGTGGGACTTGGGTGGACCTAACGAAAGAGCACCATATATAGCTTTGAAAAGACTTATCTACTTTGTAATCGTCTTTGATGGTTAAACCTCGTGGTGGTGACTGCCATAGTAGTGAATAAAGAAGCCTTACGTCTAAGAGCATCAAAAACTCGATTTTCGGCGACAGCTTTATGTTTTAGGATGAACGAGAATTGCTATAAATAGTCGACCCAGCAGGCATGCTTGGCACTCAAATGCTTCTATGACTGAAGGCGGAGAAAAGGGTCATGATCTGTATAAAGAACAAATACTTGGTGAATGAGATAATGTCTCCAATGGCGCAGGGATTGGACAACTGTAGAACTTGAGATCGTAGGTAGAGTAGTGACATCGCACTTCGTTTAACTTCTCACTAAAGAATGCAATGGGGTGTCCTTGTTGACTAAGTACCCCTCCAATACTTGTGTGGGATGCATCATAAGCTACTTCAAATGGTTGCTCGAAATTGGGTAGCCGAAGGATGGGGGCTTCGGTGATGCTTCTTTTGATTTCTTTTAAAAGCTTTGTTGTCTGCTGGAGACCACATGAAGTGGCCATTGTTAGTGCATTCTGTAATTGGGGCCATGATGCTGCTGAAGTTCTTGATGAAACGCCTATAAAAAGAAGCGAGGCCATGAAAGCTGCGTGTTTCATGTACATTTGTTGCTGCTGGCTAGTCAAGAATGGCTTGCACTTTTGATGGGTCAGCCATGATACCGCTGGTCGGGACTATAAACCCCAGGAAAAGTACTAAGTGTTGGGCAAAACTACACTTCTTGAGGTGTATGTATAAGCTCTCAAAACGTAAAACTTATAACGTGTAATGGATTGGTGTTCGGTTTGGATGCTGAGTTCATGAAACATGTTGGTCTATTCATCTACAGATGTGATTCCTTGTCTAAGCAACAATAATTCCTTGTACAACGTTTCTTCATAATCAATGGGTAAATAGTTTTCTTGCAATTTCACTTTCATCTCTACCACCTAGCTTTCCCACCACCACCTAGCTTGTCCCTTCAATTTCATTTTGCCAAAACGCACACGGCAATTGGCTGTTACTTCGAACCAGTCAAAGTAATCTTCCAAGAATGTGATCTAGTCTTGGAAGGCATATGGATCTAATTTTCTGTGAAAGTCAGTCACTTCAACACGTTCTCGTCACATGGTATCGTTATGATGGGGTTTTGGAGTCTCTCATTGATTTAAAATAGTCTCCACGCGAGGCTGGAAATTATTGTCCCCGACATAAGTTCACGGAGCCCATTGAGAATTTTGAAAGGGTGTAAATCACCTTCATGTAGTATCTTAGGCCCCTCCTTATCTGCTTATTCCTCCAGTCTCGGGTTGGTCGAATACTTGTGCCCACATGTAACTCCCGTCCTTATGGTGGGACTTTTTATAAATATTTTTAGAAAGGACGACAGGAATTACCGTCCGATTTAAAACTTTTCACTTGCATACCCAGGTGCAAGACTCCACGTTTATAAATTAAAATGTGCTTTGACAATAAAAGAGATTTACAGCGGAAAACATAAATCTTGAAATAAAAAGGCCTCTCGTACGTTTAAATTCGTGCCTAGACTTCTGTGCTCTTCCCCATGGGCCGTGTCCGTCCTAATCATGCAGTTCCTGTGAGGGGGAGGGACATGCATAAAAACTAAAATGAGTCGAAGACTCGTAAGCATTACTTCATACCGTTAAAAATATAACAATATAGGTTTTCATTCATGCATTCATCACTCGTACATACTATTACGTGTGTGCATACGTGTCATACGTGCGTTCGTTTGAAAACGTCATTGGATGGGGTTTTTCTCTTTTAAACATGGGCTTCCTTTTCGTAAAATGTTTCTCCCGTCAGTGCCTTCATTTCTTCAAGAGTTCGTGCATGTTTACGTGCGTTCTTTTGAAAACATCACTGGACAGAGCTTTTCTTTCAAAAGACTTTCCTTTCTTTAAAACGTGTCCCCCATCAGTGCCGTCATTTCTTAAAGATTCGTGCATTCATACATACATGCATACATCCATTCGTTCTTATCACTTTCATAGGCCAGTACACACTATTACGCCCTGTGTGTTTGGGGTTAGCGGTCTTCCTTTGGACCCGGATTCCGCCTGTGGCCACGGGTTGGGAATCCTTTCATAGGGGGAAGGACTGGGTGCACTTCCAGTACTACTTACCCGGCATTGCAATCTGCCCATTCATTGGTACCCTTTTCATTCATTCATGTAGCCGTTACGTATCTTCATACATTCATGCTTTCATTTCTTTCTTTGCTTTTCATTCATTCATTCGTTCGTTCATGTCAGCTCGAAAGAGCTGGAGCTTTCATTCTTTTCTTTCTTTCATTTAACAGTCCTTTCTTTTCATGAGAAAACATTTCTTTTCATGAGAAAATATCGTTTGGGGCGTAAGCTCGAAAATGGTCTTTTCGTTTTTCAGTTCATTTCAGTTCTATCATTTCTTTAACAGTTCGTTCGTGGAAAAATTCATTTAAGAACATACATGGGCTTAAACGTCAGCTTTCGTGGCATCCATAAGCGTCACCTTGAACGTCATCAATCTTGGCATCCACGAGGGTCACCTCGTGGCGCACATGAGAGTGTCGGTTCGTAGGATCCATAAAAGCATTCGTTGTCATGCCCTTCATGCATCTTCATCAGTTTTTAGAAAATACATTCAATAGATACAGCGTATAGTCATCCATTCACATGCGTACAATTAATACTTTGGGGTGCGTAAACAGGGGCTGCCAAGGAGGGGCCGTACATACTTATACATTTGAACACTTAGCATTTTCTTTCTTAAAGCGTCTTTCGTTTCTTTTCGTGAGCATCTTAAGGGAAAAGCGTTTCTTGTATATTTGAAAACTCTAGAAGAGTATGAACGTAACACTTACCTGGACTCCATGCTACTTGCATGTCATGCAGTCCATTCATGCTTGTCAGATGGCAACCTACATGCATACACATACCTTAACGTCATTCTCTATCTAGTACACAAGCAACTTGAACTATAAATAGAACTACGCTATACTTAGAACACTCTCCTTCTATCCCATGCACTTACGTGCCCTTTACTAGTTTAAAACCTTCGAGGACCCATTACGGTCAACCCATCTTCCAACTCAAGGTCTTGCCTCCAGTACTTATTCACTAAAGTGGATCCCATGACTCACCTTAGGATTAAGACACTAAGACCTCTGTCTCATTCTTCTAATTAACCACATTCAAAGCATGACTTAAACCAACTAAGTCACTCATCCCGTCCTTAGATAGTACACTCGTCACTATCTTCATGCACCTTAGCCCATACTAATCCTCATTCCCATCCAGACAAGCCACACGACTCTAAACCAACTCTGAGGCTTAAGCACCGTGTAACTATACTCAGGATAGATTACCCATTACATATGGTGAATCCATCCGGCACATGTGTCCAACCATTACACATGTACTCTACCCCTTATCACCTAAGATCAACATATATAACACGTTGATTACCAGTTTCGAGGGACAAGGGCCATACTCCGATACCAACCTTCTCTTAACCCGGTGAGCATAGCTCTTCATGCTACCCGTCCCTTTTGACAATTCATCCCAACACTTAACACGACAAGACTCCATTCATAACTACACCTTATGTCACGTCACATAGCCCGAGATTACACCCAAGTTACACATGACCTTGTCGCATTACCCAACATTCTACTACGTCAACTCCTGACTCATCATGAGTACGGTTCCTCACGTATTCCTGTCACACCGTGACACTTCATCACGTTCCCGTTACGCCATTCCTGCACTCTAACACTTCCCCCATCATAAGCATGACTGCCAGTAACCACGTCACTTCATGATGTTGCCCAGTCATGCTTCCGCTGCATACTCTTACACTTGTTCCACTACTTCGCCCATCACAAGCACGACTGTCAGTAGTCATGTCACTTCGTGACATTCCTCAGTCATGCTTCCGCTGCATACTCTTACACTTGTTCCACTACTTCGCCCATCACAAGCACGACTGTCAGTAGTCATGTCACTTCGTGACATTCCTCAGTCATGCTTCCACTGCGCACTCTTGTACTTGTTCCGCTACTTCATCCTTATTCCCATCCATAAGTCCAAGACGGTGACACTTGTCACCTTAGACTACAGGCTTCACCTTAATTACTCCGGGACACTGTTCCACAGTTCCCGACACCACTCATCACGTTCCACGCCCATAAATCACACAACCATCCTTATCACTGCGACATGCCACACGGCATATCGCTGCACCTCATGGAGTACATCGCATGCGTACTCTCTTCGTACCAGCCATATAGTACATCACTTCACCACACAGAGTACACTCATCGTGTACTCGTCCCATTCCATATACATATCACCATTATGGCATATAGCCATTTGGTACATTGCTCCTCTACATAGAGTACACTCCTAGTGTACTCTCTTCACATACGCTATGCCACATCACCATCATGGCATATCCGCCACATGGTGCATCGTTCCACCATATAGAGTACACTTCTCGTGTACTCTCTTCATACACATTACGTCACATCACCATTATGGCATAGAACCATATGGTGCATCAATCCACCATACGGAGTACATTCCACCTTCATACACATCATGCCACATCACCATTATGGCATATCCGCCATATGGTGCATCCCACCATCATACGGAGTACATTCCACATGTACTCCCTTCATACTCATCACGCCACATCACCATTATGGCATATCCGCCATATGGTGCATCACTCCGCCACATGAAGTACATTCCATATGTACTCCTTTCACACGCACTACACCACAGAGTACACTCTCCATGTACTCATCCCGTTCCACCATATGCCAGGAGGGTATATTTTACATATACTCTCCTTATCTCACACTACGCCACACACAAAGTACACCCAGCGTGTACTATTCCCATTCCACACAACACCATGCCATCCATACAGGACATGCCCCACAACTACATTGCACAGCACAACCACGCCATAATTACAGCATAAACCCCACAACTGCATTACACAGCACAACCACGCCATAATTACGACACAAACTCCATAACCACATTACACAGCACAATCCACAACACTTCACAATACGTCCAACACTTCACAGCACATTACACGGCACAATACACCTCCATACAACACAGACAAGCCCAACACTTCGTTACACAGCACCACATCACAATACTACAACTCCACAAGACCAACAACACAGTCTACAACCTAGTCAACTTATCAATATCTAACATAAATAATGAGGGATAGAGGGTTATACCATCGACGGGATAACCCATGCGTTGCTCGTTGATCGTCATAGCCAATGATGTCGGAAATGTCATGCGTGGTGGCTAACCCACGTACGTTAACTGTTTAGGTGTTTGGATAGCTAGGTGTGGTCTTGGAAGTGCTCGTGGTGGCCTTGTGATGACGGCAAAGAGCATAACACGGCGGATATAGCAGTGTGCAGTGGCGGTCAATCACACGCAGTGACTGTCCATCACGTGCAGTGGTTACCCACCACATAAAGTGGTGGTTTGAACCTAGGACTCGACTAAGGGAGGTGCGGTGGATCTCGTGATGGCGTCGAGGGTGGCGCACGGCGGCACTAAGGACAGCAAGCCCATTCGGGCCTTGCACTTCCAAAGGAGAGCAAGAGGGAGGGTGAGGGAGAGGGGCTGCCGTGGTTGGGCTCGCCGGAGGGATAGGAGGCCAATGGTGCTGGCGGTGAGAGCTGGCGGCGCACGACGGTGCCGAGCTGAGGCCTTGAAGCCGTTCGGGCGTAGGGGCTGCGTACGTTGTACGCTGGGGAGAGGGAGGAGAGAGAGAGAGTTACAGGAAAATGAGGAAGAAAGAGAGGGGGTCTGGGTTTATAATCCAATCCCTTCGTCTTGGGGTCTACGCAACGATCTAACGATGAGGAATTAAAATTCTGATTTGAAAATGCGTAAATATTAACTTAATTAAAAGCGCTTAGAGGAATTAATGTAGCATATTATTTTAAACTAACTTCAGTTTATAAAATAATATTCTTCATCATTAATAAAATGATGAAGTCTCACTTAACATATTAAAGAGAATAAAACCATTTAATTAATAAAAGTTCTCAACATAATTTAAATCTCATAATATCTTAAATAATTGAAATCATTTTAATAATAATATTAAAATGATTTCCGGCAATTATAATATTTTTGGAGCTCTTCAAGAATATTATGACTGTCGTATTTAAGATCAAATCTTAATTCAATAACACTGGAAATACTCCTTATAAATATTTTCAGCATATTTAAAACACTGGACGTGCCCTAGAAGTCACACGATATCTTTCGAGATACGCTATCATGATTTGACACGCATAATGTGGCTCGTAGTCGCTAGTGAGAAAGACAGATGATCACATAATCTCTGCCTTCGGGATTTGCTTACGTCATAAAGACAAAACATACGTCAGAAAGAAGAAGCATACGTAAGAAGGAAGAATCGTACGTAAGAAGAAGGAGCAGGGTATTACACCACATGACATCCAACTTTTTTGCGAGGGATCCAACCTGGTTGACCACTTCCAAGAGGACATCATCGTGTTGCTCTAGCGTTAGGCGAGGGGTGTTATATGGCCTGGTACTACGTGCACTCATAGTGGGACATTGGAACTTCGGCTCTTGATACCAAAATTGATGGCGAACCCTGCACTACAAATTAATGTAAAACTTGCTACGGCAATGGATTCTCACCACGCCAAAATTCCCATCTCAGGATCAACAAATAATTTATTTGAATAAGCAAAAAGTGTCTGTTCCTTTACAACCCGACACCTTAAATAAAATTGCTAACAAGTTGATCCTAGAATAATAAACAGAGTAGGAATAAAATTCCTTAACAAAGTAAATTTCTAAATACTAAAATTAATGGATTAACATCCTTATTGATAATCACTAATGAATTAAAATCCTTATTTCCTTGTAGATAACTACGACCTAATAAGATAATTACGACTTAACATACTCCCTCTAGTGCTGGACTCCGTTAGTATCACTAGGCTTTGAAGGTCACTTTTACTGACATGAGGTCCATTAGATCCTCTTTTGGAGCACCCAACTCCACTAGCTTCGATGCTCCAGCGAATCGCCAAGGGGCCGTTGACTCAGAGGGCTTCTCCACGAAGGTGTCATTGTTCCCCTTGATGTTCACCAATGGATTGTGACTCCAATTCTGCTACCCAACCCGAGAGATTTTGGACTTCCTCCACCTAGCTCTATTGCAGCTTCACCCAAATGTGTGGAGGATTGTTTTGTGCTACTGCAAAGTTTGGCGCATGATTCTAGGATCCGCTGGAAGGTTACCCGGACATGATGGCCAGAGTGTTTCTCTTCAGGCATGGGGTGCTATGTTTGGGCAACAACTTGAGCAGCTTTCGTTCCCACCCAAGATACAAGGTTGCCTGCCTGGAATCTTGCTTCTCCTGTGTCAAGATTGGGAGAAAAGGTTGGAGTTTCCCATTGGAGAAGATGTCCGCCGCGAGTTCCCCATTAGCATTGTTTGGGGTGTATTACTGAACAACAAGGAGATTTGCTTGGACTTGAACTGGCATGAACATGCTCGGCTGAACGTTGTTTACGCTTGTGTGAAGTCGCACCAAGATGACATCGATTATGATGCCTTTCTAACTAGAGCCAGCATTGACTAGTTCTTGGTGTTGTCGGATCAATCCTGCTTCATTGGGAAATGTCTCTAGGGGAGTCAGTCTTCTTCTCGTGGGAGGAAGAGGCCTTCTTGTCCTCCACTAGAAGGAAAGGGTAAAAAGCCTCACATCGAGGTAGAGGAGACCCAAGAGTCAGGCAGTGGCGGCTGTGGCTCAGAATCTCAAAAGCGGCCTCTAGTGGGCAAGTCTTCCAGGGCTTTGTGCACATTAAAGGTCGTGGAGCCCATTCACAATCGGGAGCATTCCTCGAGCGACATTAGTGCTTCTCGGGATGGACATTCGAGGGTCCGGAGAGTTAACTCATATCACCTAAAAATCATTTCCAAATAATACTTTTAAAATAAACCAGAATCTCCATAACATATTAACCTATTTGTTCAACACAAATATCCATGTTCCTATATAAGGGCGCATCAGTGGTGTCTCATTGATATAGATAAACTTTTTCACAAGGACTAACAATATCCAATACTCAACATACCAAAGCCACATAAAATATCAACACTACCAAAAGACTCTCCAAAAGTCATTGTACCCTAGGGCACATAGTCTTCTATGATCCACAAAATTTGCAAGCATTCCCTATTCCTGATTTCCAGCTGTTGCATCAAAAATATCTGAAACATATTATGGAGATAGGGGTGAGTTATCAACAACTCAGTAAACAGAGAACATATACTAGCATGCAAACATGAGCATTTACAGATTTTATAATGCAGAACAAAACACTTTTTATTTTCAGAATGCAGAGTCAGAACATGTTATAAAAATATCAGAGCGAAAGTTCAAAAACATTCTTATTCAAATTCTTTTGGCATAGCATAACTGACCACCATCGTACCAGAGCATCATATCGCATCAAAGGCCATGTTTAACCCCATGGTAGGGTTCTGCAAACCTCGGTAGCTAACCGAGCAAAAACAGAATGTGAATCTTTCCCTTATTTATTCTCGGAGCCCCGAGTGTGCACACAGGAAAGACCACCAGAAAATCACTTTGTTTCCAAAGTAGGTGCACCAGAAACAGAACAGTTGGTACCAACCCAAACAGAAGCCACCATTAGCACCCGTGGTAGGTCAAATAGGTCACCATCCACAAACTACATCCCGATCCAGAATGTCATGCCAAAAGTTTTCAGAAATTACATCATATCAGAATGCAGAACATCTTCATAACAGAACAAAGTTTTCATAAATCACATCATATCAGAGTACAGAATATCTTTAGAATAGAACAGAGTTTTCAGAAATCACAAAACATAATTTTATGCACAAACTTTCGTATTCGCTCTTTTTTGCGCAATTGAGAAGTAAAATGCAAAATAGCTCATGTCTACACCAGTCATGCCAGAAAATATTTTATTCTTAAACAGAATCTCATGAGTAATGCAGAACGAATAACTGAGGTAATTCAAATCTCTTTTCATAACAAAACATGCATATTTTGAAAAATCAACCTCAGTCTATTTCATTTTTATGCAAATCTAGCATAGGAACCCCTCTTACCTGGACTTCTTAGCTTTTCGAAAATTTCCTCAAAAGTGTCGAACAATATTAATTGTCACCTATAAAATAATCACGTAGATTTTCATAAATTTCTATTCAATCTCGTATTTCAATATTTAAACTTAAAATGCTAAAAGAACCTATTTTAAATCCTCAAAACCTAAAATTCTCCTAATTCCTAAAATACCATCATTTTCTAAAACCACCAATATCCACTTAATCAAATTCATACCGAATAAGAGATTTAATCGAGCAAGTATTTAGGCATTTGTGGAACTCAATAAAGAGTAATATTCAAAAATATCTAAAGTAACAACAATATATTATAAATTAATAGAATACTTAGACTACTTTAAAAGTCTTATAAAATACGCCATGCAAAACTCCTCTCTTAAAAATTGGTTTACCTCTTTTTGTTAACAATATTGTTAAAATATTTTCTACACAAAAATAATGTTTTATGAGACTTAAAACCAAAACTCATTTTAACATAACAACAAAAATACATAAATAAATGAATACCCTTCATCCGAAAACACACTTCTGGAATGTAAAGGGGTAAATTTGGAAATAGAAATAAACTATCAAGTTACCACTTTATATATCTATGAAATATAATATATATGTACGTAAATCACTTATAAGAAGGAAAACAAAAACTACTGCACACACAAAACACGGGAATCACCCAGTGAGTGGCGGCAGCAGCACTTACCGAGTGATGGAGCCACGATGGCGGCGAGCTGGGCGGATGCAGTGGACAAGGGCTGTCCCGACGAATGCGCGCTGAGTGGGAGAAAGCGACGAGTGAGACTAAGAACGGTATGAGGGGCACCGAGAGGGAGACAGAGAGTGAGGGAAGGAAAGAACATGGGAAGGGAATACAGGCTTACGACAGCAAACTGGAGGTGCCTCGGCTGAGCTATGGTGCACAACGATAGAAGGATAGAAGTTTCGGTTGTTGGCTGTGGAGGTGCGACACTAGACTCTGTTTTGGTTGCTGGAAAACAAGGAGTTCGTGAGTGGTGCGTCCGTGTGTGTGGGTGGCTCTCGGTTTCGTGTGGCGGAGAAGCGACTAAGCAGAGGTGTTACGGCGCAAAGCTGGGCGTGGGTGAGTCATGGCAGGTGGCACCAAGGAGTTGGGGTGGCTATAGGCGTGGCTCTGTTTCGGTTGTCTAAAACAGAGGATTTTCGTGGCTTGCAACAGATGCTAAGCAGGCGTTGGGTGGCGGCTTCGCTCAGCTGAGGTTCCGCGTGGACTGGGTTCGGGGGAGTAACGACTCGTTGGCTTGGCTGTGGGAGTGGCGGAGCTGCTGAACGCCACCAAGGCTTGTTGTTTTATGGCCAGCGACGACGGGAAAAGGAAGAGCTGGAGCTT
The DNA here is from genome assembly GCA_022457165.1 of Juglans mandshurica. Classification (NCBI taxonomy): domain Eukaryota; kingdom Viridiplantae; phylum Streptophyta; class Magnoliopsida; order Fagales; family Juglandaceae; genus Juglans; species Juglans mandshurica. The sequence continues at coordinate 15,795,747 of CM039621.1, forward strand.
CCGTGTGTGGAGTTGCAGTGGCTAGGTGTGGCTACTTGAAGGTGGTGAGGCGGCTGGAGTGGAGGTCTCAGTTTGATAATCTGAGAGGAGGACGAGCGGCACAAATCTAGGGTTGAGAAAAACGTAACTTATATATAAGCTATAAGTAGAAAGTAGAACAAACCTAAATAAAAGGAAAGGATAGACGTGCATGAAATAGAAATGGCTTGACACCGTGCGATGAAGTCTAGACCCGCGCGATCTCACAGCTGGGCTCTTAACGAGATTATTGCATGGTTTTAATCACAAGGTTTTGGGTCTCTAATCAACCTAAAAAGAATATAATTATTCCATAAATATTTTTTTTTTATGAACATCCACTTGATCCATTAAAGACTTTGAAACCTAATTATCAAACATATAGAAAAATTATACACCGCCAAAAATATCTTAGGCTCAAACTCTCTTCTAAAATTTTACTCATAATCCCAAATGATTTTAACTAAAACTCAAAAATTTTTGTAAAGTGGCTTGGTTGGCCCGGGTGTTACAACAACACCTATTCCCCTCTCCGCCTATGTTCTAGTCTCCTACCCTGTCGGGCCATGCGATACCAATAGGAATCCTTAGTCGAGGGCAGGAGAAGCTCGAAATGGCCTTATTATTTGCCTTCACCGACCATTGATCCACGCAGAGGTGGTGCTCAATTATCACATTGTCTATCCCTGGCATATTCTTGTGACTCCAGGTGAACACATCTTAGTGCTCAGTCAATAGTTGCTTCATCGCCTGCCATATTTTTGATTCCATCTTGGTCCCCAATCTGACTGTGTCCTCAGGGCAGTTTAGGTCCAAGGCGACTAGCTCCAACTGCTCGTTTGGCTCTACCTATCTGAGAATTTGCTCATCCCTCACTTCTTCTTCATTGCCGACAAACTTTGGAAGGGTGGTGGTTCTGCCCTGCAAGTTGGGCCTTCAACTGTGCGAACCTCCCCTGCCCCAGCCTTCAGTTCTTGTACGTAGCACTCCTACGTGAGCACTTGCTCACCTCGAATTTCCCCCACGCCAGTCACCATCAGGAATTTCATATTTAGGTGGTAAGTTAACATTACCACCTTTAGATTATTTAGGGTTGGTCGACTCAGTATGACATTGTAAGACAATGGGACTTTCACCCCCAAGAAGTCGGCCACCTTCGCGCCCGTGTTAGGGCCTTGCCGGGCAGGACTAGCAAGGAAATGGTTCTCACTGGCTAGACCATGTCTCCTGAGAACCCTTGGAACGGCATGGGAGCTGGTGGCAGTCGGTTGGGATCAATCCCCATTTTAGTGAAAGCATCCCAGAAAAAGATATCTGCGGAGTTGCCGTTGTCGATCAGGATCCATCTGGTTGTGAAGTTGGCAACGAACATGGTTACCACCAGCGTGTCATCATTAGGGTACAGGACCCCTTCTTTGTTGTCATTGTTGAAGAAGATGACTTCTGTCGTAGAGCTCTTCCTTTGCTTGGTTGCAGGTCGCTCCGTTGAATAGAATTTTTAGTAGCACACCCTCTAAGCATGCACTTCTTTGCTAGACGAGGTGGGCCACCCTCGGCAAAACCCCCATTTATGGTTTTGCCAACGAGGCTATTTTTGCATATTGAGGTTTGTCATATAGGATTCTGTGCTGGTTCTTGCCCCTTCTGCCATCTTTTGGGGCTTTCACTCTTTCTCAGCTTCTAGGATCTTCCACGACCTTGCTGCGACTCCCTCCTCTGGTCCATCAGATATTGGGTGGCAAGGCGCTCCAACTCCTCCATTTTCCTCCTAAGGGTGTAACAATCCTTAGTGTTATGGGTCCTGTTCTAGTGATAGGTGCAAAAGCGGCGGACAGCTCAGGAAGTTGGTAGTCGTGACCTCATCCCTTTGCCAGCTTCCTAGATGTCTAGATTGCTTTCTTCTTGCGCACTCAAACTGGACCGTGCATGTCTGGGACCCTGTCCTCTCGAGAGGGCGGTCGTATCTCGCCTCCTATCCTACCTTCCCCTCTTGAATTTTTCCAAGGCCTTTGCCTAGCCTGACATGCTGGACTTTTTGTCTGCTTGGTCCAATCCTATTTTTCTTGGGGAGGGGGGGTTAAGATTGAAGAATGATCTTGGCATTGATGAATCCATCTACCTTGTCCATGAACTCCCACAATGTCGTGGGATTTTTCCTTTCTAACTCTGCCATGAACTTGTTTTGGGGCCACACACCTCCCAAGAGCGCCACCAGCTTTCAGGCTCTCATCCTCCCGCCGCTTAACAGTCAAGAGGTAGGCAACCGGGCGTCTTCTTCTTCTACTCACCATGAACCGTGTCACGAATAGTCAAGTCAACTCGCCAAAACTATCAATCAAGTTGAGCTGCAAAGCCCCGAACCACCCTCTCGCGACTCCCTTCAAGGTAAGAGGAAACACTCTGCAAGCTATCTCTCCTGGAAACCCGTTGGCCTTGGAGGTAGAGGTGTGACCATCACCTTAGCACTATAGGTCAAGTCTGTGCCGTTGAGCAGCTGGTCGATTGACGATGAAACTCCCATCTTCTTCGCCATCTCCTAATATTTATGCATGAAGCTACACAAGTCGTGGTTCATCCTCTTTCTTTTTTCCTCGCCAGTGTCTACCCCACTAGCGCTCCGGGATTCTGCATGTTCATTTTGACTCAGCCTCGTGTCCTCTTGCTGCTTTTTGTTCCTCCTCTCCTTAGTGCATCATTTTCTTGATGAAGATTCTCCACTTCCTCCGCCATCTTCATCATGCGCTCCTTCATTTATGCAAATATTCCTTCCATGTTTGTTGACGAAACTTCCTGTTTGCGAGTTGTCTAAGAGCATTTTGTAGCCGGCATATGAAGAACATGTTATTTTTATAAAGATCCCATAGACGGCGCCACTATTAACGACGTGTTTCGTACACCAAGACTCGACTACCTGCAACACAGAGAAGGTGAGGGGCTCGAGGTTGAAGGGTCACCTTTGATGCCTAAGTTAGACTTTTGTACTTTAAAGGAGATTTGGTAAGCAAGAGAGCATAAGTCCCGAATTCTAACCTGCCATCTGGCTTTTATAATGCTTGTCGAGTGAGCATTATGTATCTCGTATCAGAGGCCATGGTATTCGTACTTGATACCAGCTATCTGTACCTGATACCACGCTATCGTCTTTATTGATCCATTAACAAACCTTTCATGATCAATTTGGTTTCTTATGAGTTTTGGGAAAAACAAAATAGAGGAAAGTGTGCGTGAAAGCGCCCAGCTGGCCTCTACCAAAATGCACTACTTTCTTAGTACCAAATTGATTTTCTTTCCATTTCCACGATTTTTCTAGTAGACAAACAAATAGAGGATAACACATGCAAAGAAAATGAAGAAATAAAGCCATATATATATATATATATATATATTATGTAACACCCAGGTCTAGCACGGAGCTTGTGTAATGCCCCGTTCCCAGAGGTCGGGAGAGTTAGCTCCTATTACTCAAGAACATCTCCAATAATCAATAATAATAAACATAAACTCCACAAAATACTTAACTTATTTGATCGATCCAAAAATCCGTGTCCCTCCACAGAAATACTAAACAAAAACCTCAATAAAATAAATAACATATCCACAAAAATTCAAATTATTCATTACTTGACGTACCAAAATAACCGTTAGAGATAAAACTACTAAATATGATCCTTCAAAATACTTGTACCCTTCGCACTCATTCATCTATGATCATCAAACTTTTTCAACATTTCTTACTCTTGTTCTCCAGCTGAACCATAAAAATATCTTAAAAATGTTATGGAGATAAGAGGTGAGTTATTAACAACTCAGTAAGCAGAGAACATATGTTAGTATGTAAAAATGAGCATTTTCACAAAGTTTAGAATGCAGAAATAAAACATTTTAGTTTCAATATGCAAATCTCAAAAATATATATTATCAGAAAATCAGAGCAATATTTCAAACATTTCATATTTAGAAACCAACTTTTCATATTCAAAGACTCCTTTGGCACAACATGACTGAACATCTTCATCTCATCATATCAGAGTATCATATCAAAACAGAGGCCATGTTTAACCCCCGTGGTAGGGTTGTGCATTCTGCGGAAAGCCAAGCAGAACATAAATCACCATGTTATCAAAGCGATTGCACTCAGAGCAGAGACCACTATTATATCTCGTGGTAGGGCCAGAGGTCACTATTGTATCCCGTGACAGGGCCAGAGGTCACTATTATATCTCGTGACTAGGCCAGTGGTCACTATTATATCCCGTGGTAGGGCCAGAGGTCACTATTGTATCCCGTGACAGGGCCAGAGGTCACTATTATATCTCGTGACTGGGCTAGAAGTCACTATTGTATCCCGTGACGAGGCCACATATCAGAGCAAAATAGAATCAGAATCACATATTAGAATCAGAGGCAGAGTCAGAACAGAATCAAAACGTCATGCCAAAGGTTTTTCAGATGCCAAATCATTCCAAGACAAAGTACTAAACAAAATCAAATCATTTCACATTATCCAAAACAGATTCAGAATATCTTCATGTCACATGCAAAAATTATCAATTTTCATATTCGCTCATATTTTTCTGAGTTCAATAACAGAATGCCAAAAATAAGCTCATGTCTACACCAGTCATGCCAGAAAAATCTTTTATTCTTATACAAAATCTCATGAGCAATGCAGAACAAATAACTGAGATCATTTAAATTTCTTTTCATAACACAACATGCACATTTTCAAAATTGACCTCAGTCCATTTTATTTTTAGCAAAGTCTAGCATAGGAACCCCGCTTACCTGGACTTCTTAGTTTTTCAGAAGTTTTTCTCAAAATTGCCGAACAACTATAAATCATCACCTATAAAATAATCACGTAATTTTCGTAATTTCAGATCAAACACGTATCTCAATATTTAAACCTAAAATGCTAAAATAACCTATTTTCTTAAACTTCTAAAATTATCATAACACTAAAATATCGTCACTTTTCAAATTTATTGGTATCTGCTTACTAATCACTTAACCTAATTCCAAATAACAACAAGCAGAGTACGTAAGCCAAGCCCACCATATAAAACAAGCCCAACCGAAACTACACATTAACACAATAAGGCTTGGATGGCTTACAACTAAAAGGGCAAAATTATAATATCATCTCAAAATTATTCTTCGTTTTACGTAGAGGCTTTACGTGTGAAAAAATTTCTTATTTTGAAAGCTTACCGAGAAGGAAGGGAGACGTGTGGCAGATCCTTTATCACCAAAGGGAAGCTCGCGACAGCGGATTGGGGAGGTATTGGGTGGTCGGCGACGTGAAATAACACAGAGAGAGATAGAGATAGAGAGAGAGATATGAGGGAGAGCGAACAGAGAGTGAGAGATGTGCGAGATAGGAACATAGACGGATAGAAAACACATGAGATACTCACCGAGAGGGCAGCGATGCGGCAGCAACATGGTTGTTGGACAGCAGCAGGTCACAGAAAGGTTGGGGTGTCGGCGTCGCCGGGCTTCCCTTTGCCGTGGCTGGTGGCACCGAAACAAGATAAAGTGCCCTATTTGAGATGCAAAAATAGAGGTCCTTCGGTGTGTTTGAGGGTGGTGTTTTCCGACGTGGGTTCACAGCTGACTATGGCGGTGAGGTCTGGGCAGAGGTTTACGTGGGGTGGATGAACCGAGCAGTAACTATATGGAGGTGTTGGGGTGGCGCGACAGTGCAGGGTGGGGGCATCGTGCATGCATGGGTTGCGTCGATTTTGTATGAGGGGCAGCGTGAGTTCTGGACAGTGTAATGGCTAGAAAACAAAAAGGGCACAAGGAGGTTTGAAGCACTGGGCACTGTCTCACAGTGGTGCATCGTGGCAAAGGGAGTCGACGGCAGCAACGAGATGGCTGAGGAGGCAGCAGCAGCAGCGAACATCGCAAAGCAATTTCTCTATGCGTGGGCTGATGTATGTGTATAATAATGTGAGTGATGGAAACCCTAAGGGAAACGGTGAGATGAAGAAATGTGCATGCCAAGGATGTGAGGAATAACTCTAGGGGAGGAAATAGACGGAAAAGAAAATGTGTGTGAACTGTGAAGTTAGAGTTTGAAAATATAGGTGATTGAAACAAAACAAAGACAAAAACCCTAAGCTGAGGAGAATAGAGGCATACGTGCATGGGAGTGTAAATGCGCGTGGCGGCAAAAAAAAATAATTCAAAAACTCAGTTGGTTTTAATGGTTTAAAATACCCGGGTGTTATAGCTTGCATTCAATATTTTTTTTTATTATTCTTTTTCTTTCTCCCAACCATTTCTCTTCTCACTCATCCATTCCTGCCCACGTACAAGAAGTTCCCCGCATCAAGCCATGGCAATTGCATGGTAACCGTTGCCCCCATGCACGTAACCACCATTTCCCTTGCGCTCCTTCGATGCCAAGCATTTCGGTTTCTCAATACACTTCACCTTGTAGATCGATGCTCTCTACCTCTATTTTTCTATCTTCTCCACACCAAGTCGCAAGGCACCTGGAAACCCACCACGAACCAGTTGCTACCGATGTGAACCCGAGATGCCCACCAACCTTCTCGACGGAAGACACCAGTACATTCTTGAAACCCAAGCTCGTGTGCGTTCAGCCGAATGGAAACCACCCCAGTGGGAGTTTTTCCCCCTGCACGACGGAAGTCTCCAACCATTGCCTAACCCCATGTGAAACCGTAAGCCACCGTAGGCCAGCCCCTGTTTCAAGCACTAAAAGCAGAGCAAAAACCATACCCACTTCCACACCAAAACCAGCCCTTGTTTCACTGTTCAAACCACCAACCGCTGCGGGTTAGCAACTGTTGTCGTCGATTATGCACCCCCCAACCCCAAGGTTCCTCTCGGGGTCCTCACAGTCCCACTCCCATTTCCAACCATCAGCACCATAAGCCTCCCTCTCTTTCACACACACTCTACTCTCTCTCTCTCATTAGTCACTCTCTCTCTCAGTGCCTCGTCGTCACGAGCACCACCGTCCACCGCACCCAGACCCGTCACGACTCCTTCGCTATCGGTGAGTTGTGGAGTGTTGGCCCAGGTCGCATGTTGGTTCCTCCCGAAAGCCACTGTTTCCCTCTAGTGTTTTAAACTTTTAGTTCCAGTTTTTCACATACAAGTTTTCCTCATTACAAAAATGCCCTTATTTTTCATTTGGGTTTGGCCTGTTTTGTTTACGCAGTGGTTTTTATATTTTATGAGGGTTCATTTTATTTTAAAATAGTCCAAAAACTTTATTTTTTTTACAGCAAATATTTAAGGGATTTAAATTATATTATTAAGCATTAATTTTTATAATTTAATTTTAGAAGTGAACAGTAACCGTGTAATGTTATTTTGAGCACTATAATTCTAATCTAGTTTATTTTTTATTAAATGAAATTTTATTATTTACTGTAATAGATTTTTGGGTATAATTATATTATTTAGTATTAAATTTTATAGTTTGATTTCACTAGTAAATAAGTTAGCTTTTTAATGTTTTAGTCGAAATTATTAAATGGACTTTGATGATCTTAGAAAGTGATATTATATTTTGGGATTATGAGAATTTTAGGTTTTGAAGAATTAAAATAGGTTATTTTAGAAGCTTAGGCTTAAATATTGAAATACATATTCGATTGGAAATTTACGAGTATTACGTGATTATTTTATAGGTGGCGATTAATAATTGTTCGGCATTGTTGAGGAAACATTCGAAAGACTAGGAAGTCCAGGTAAGCGGAGTTTATATACTAGTTTTGCATAAAAGAAATGAAATGAGGCTGAATTTGAAAATATGCATGTTTGTTTTTGAAAAGAAATCTGAAAACGACCTCAAATGTTTGTTCTGCATATGCATAAATTCTATATAAGATGAAGTATTTTCTGTCATGACTGGTGTAGACATAAGCTAATTTTGTGCATTCTGTTATTGAATTATGCGAAAAGAACGAATATGAAAATCTAAGTTTTTGCTATGAATAAATGAAGATGTTTTGATTATGTTTATTTCAAATATGTGAAATTATCTGAAGCTATTCAGTATTTTGTTTTGACATGATGTATCATCTGAAAACCTTGGTATGAAGTTCTGATTATGTATCTGAATGTGGTCTGGTTCCGATGATATTCCATTCTGTCTTTGTTAAGGCCCAACCACGGGTATAATGGTGGTTTATAACCCTACCACGAGGGTGAAACATTGTATACGGCCCAGCCACGGGTATAATAGTAGTTTATAACCCTACCATGGGGGTGAAAGATAGTATACGGCCCAGTCACAAGTATAATAGTGGTTTATAACCCTACCACGAGGGTCAAATATGGTATATGGCCTAGCCACGGGTATAATGGTGGTTTATAACCCTACCACAAGAGTTAAACATTGTATTTTTTCCGATGTGATGTTATGAGATGATATGAATATAATGTTTCAGTTTGGATATGCTAAAGGATTTTCTTTTTTATAACAAGTTTGTTTTTTTGAAAATTTTGCTCTGATATTTTGTACCAAGTTTTGTTTATACATTCTGAAAGTAAATATGTTGTTTCTGCATTCTGAACGTAAATGTTTTGTTCTGCATACCGAACTTTATAAATGCTCATGTTTACATACTAGTATATGCTCTCTGCTTACTGAGTTATTGATAACTCACCACTTATCTCCACAATATTTTTCAGATATTTTGATGGTTCAGCTGAGGATCATTATTATGAGGCATTGGATGAGATGATTTAAGTATAGTGAATTAAGCATAGGAAGTTTTTTATGAGTATTGTCGATATTTATTAAGGAATTTTATTATATTATGATGACTTGGCATTTTGGAAAATTGGTTATATTGAGGAAATTAGATTGAATCGAATTTTCTATATGATATTGGTAATTTGGAGTCTTTTTATATTGTGAAAGGTGAGTTTAAGTGTTAGGAAGTAACTCTTCGACCCATGCGGGATCGGGGCGTTACATATTTTATATATATATATATATTACTTTTAGAATGCTTTGCTTCCCTGAAAACAAAATGTAATCAACCAAACTTGTACAAACTTGTCATATGTGAATACCCTAATGAAATCTAGAGAAAAATAGGTAGAAATGCAGTTTGAAACCCCATCTAAATAGTCTACTAATTGAAGTATATAAATTTTTATAGCAAATTTTAGCAATGTCCACTTGGCTTATCCAACCAAACATGGTCCTAGATCAATCCTGTAAGGAGGCTTTCCCTCTCATCGGCCTGCTTATTAATCCCACAGATAGTGCCACTGTTAACATCATGTTTCATATGCCTTTGGGTCGGGTTCTAGTAACTTGGATCCTGAGTCTTTCACCTGCACACTTAAGAAACCACGGAGAGTGGGGAGCCTTGGTGGAGGCTGGGAAGTCTCCGATGATAAAGTCAGTATATCTCCTTAGTAGTTTGGTGAGCTTAGGGGAATCAGAGAGACTTCTTCATACCTGAAACTCAGCTTTTATACAAGGTTTTCGGGTGGGGACAACTCGAACTTGGCTTCGGGGAGTCCATGTCACTTCAACTGTTCACTTAGGCAGAATTCTTTAATGCGGCGTGCCTTCTGGGGCAACATCATTAATGTGGCATAGAGTCCGGGGAGTGGCGCCATTAATGCGGCGTGATTGCCTAACTCACTTTATCCTACGAGCGTTCCCTATTAAGCCCCTTCATGCCTGCTATCAGGAGATCTCCTCTTCTACCTCCATCGCCGACTGAACTGCACCTTGACGAGGGTTCCAACTCCTTTTTTCTCTCCCTCCCTTCTTTGGCATTACGCAAGGTCAACCGTGCCAAAGATTGGAGTGCTTGGTTCTCGCCTTCCAGTCCCTCCCGGTTCTCTACAATGCTATACGCCCTGCCATGAAAATTTGAAGTTAGTGACGAAGGAAAATGCAACAAGAAAGGTTAAAGGGAAGTATGACGAGTCAATTTCTAACCTCGGAGAAGAACTCCCTCAGCTTCCTAGCCATTTCCTCGACACGGTCAGGACGGCCCCCGCCTACCGCTAGCCTTGGGACAACATCCCCCTTCTCCTTATAAGGGTTCTCGAGCACAATGCCTTCACCCCCCTAATGCCTCAACACCCACCATGAACTCCATCGGGGATAGACCTCCCCGGCCTTCACCTTCACCTTCACCTTTGCCTTCCAGGGCATGTTCGAGAATCTCTCCAACCCTTGAGCCTGTAGAAATTGTCGAAGCCTCACTAGCCCCCATCACATCTGTACCAAGCCCGAGGGGGGCTCCCTCGATCTCTCGCGTTGCTATCACCCCCTCCTCGGCACCAGCCCCATCAACGCCAAGGCCAGGATGGTGTCAGTGAAGGCCAAAGAAACACCAGTGTCCGCCAATGTGGTTGGGGCTTCACCACCCTCACCAACTTCTACCCTAGCTGCACCTTCTGCCGAAGCCAAGGACGAGGTGGTGTAAGTGGAGGGGAGGGGAAGGCAGTGGAGCCACAGTGTCGGCCGGAACAGTCGAAGCTTCATTGACATCCACTAATACTGCCGTGACCTTAGTCTTGGGTAAATCTACCAGAACCCCTTCGGCCCACGACACGACCCTCGCTATCTCTCTCTCTGACACTACGTTGTCACCTCCCTCGCCCTCCAAGCTAGGCTCGGTCAAGACAATCTTGACTTTAGGGGAATAAGCAATGGGAGAATCCGGAATGGAGACCCCAATGTCGGGGGACGAGGGCACTATCTAGGACTCCCAAATAGGACGGTCCAAAAGGATCCCATAAAATCGTATGTAGAGCAACTCCTCTCCAAGCGAAAGTTCCATAGGATTCACCGAGGGTCTGAAGCTCTTGCCATGGCCCACGACCCCTCAAATGGCACGAAAGGGGTAGTCACGCCGGTCGGCCTGGCCGACCAAGAACTCCCACCCCCTACTAGACAAAAAAAAAAGCGCCGACTCCACCTCTTCACCCTATTATACTGTGGCTCCAGATGAGCCAATGCTTGAATGGACCTAAAATGGCATGTGTTGCCACTTTGCTTCAGAAGATTATGGGTAAGGAGGAACTCACGCACGGTGAGATTAGGGTACTCGGAACCTGCCTCCTCCAGCACTCACCGATAGATGATGCAACAAGATTCTAGGATCCTCCACGCATTTGGGTGGAGTTGGGCAGGTGAGAAGCCTAGGTAGTCCAGCACATCACGAACTGGACGGCAAAAAGGCAGCATGCTAGGGTACACAGCCACCTTCGACGCATACCCTTCAGAGTCTACGGCGCCTTCATCGGAGGATGACACCTCAAACTCTACAATGCTAGGCACCTTGCAGGTTGTCCTTGGTGACACCAACTCACCAAGAGTCACCACCAACCGGCACGAGAACCAGTCGAATCTTTGTGACTCGGTGCGGATCGCAAATGGATCTAGGCCTCTGGGAGCACGTGGAGAACCATCAATGCTTAGGAAACTAGAAGGACGCAATCAAGTGTAAAATCCAACCGTCAGAAAACGTGCCAATAAAGTCGGAAGGGGAATCGTCGCCTAACGTCATTAAAATGACAAAAAAACCACACGGTCATAGTCTAGGGCCCAGAACCTGACAAGTAGAAGTATCGGGAGGATAATAACCGCCTATTTCTAGGGAAGAGGATCTCAACGCAGCGACTGTGGGAAAATATATAGCAAGAAGACGAAGGCAAAAATGAATTCTCATTGGACTAATCCGATAAGAATTGGCATGGTAATTGTATGGGGGTTTTCCCTCCCATCGGCTCGTATAGCAAGCCCACGAAGGACCACTACGGAAGTAAGTCAGAGAGCCCGACCAAGCCTAGCCAAACCCAATGACCCTCCTCTAAAAGGAGTTTGGGGGCCTTCGCAAAATACTTGACCCATGAGCAAACCCACCACGAAGCAACCCACGCGTGGAGAAAGCAGACGGTAAGGGCAGATGAGACTCACCGCCCTGACACCTCTCCAATGACATCCGACCCTCGGGAACCTACACAGGCAGATGAGTGAGAAATATGGGAAACCCTTGATCTCCTGATAGCAGGCATGGAGGGGCTTAACAGGGAATGTCCGTAGGATAAAGTGAGTCTGGGAGCCACACCCAAAGTTTTGAATACCGTACCGGAGGCCGTACCAGTCAAGACACTGGAACGAAATATTTAGGTATCGGTACCGATATTGTTTCAGTACTGGTACCGTTTCGGAATGGTTTATACCTGGATAAATTATATATATACAAGCATTAATTGTATTCCAAAACCCAAAATAACAACAAAATAAGTCATAAACTCAATACTTCTCAATACAAGTCTTAAGTTTTAAGTTACATCTAATATAAATACCAATATTATCATGATAAAATCATTAACGTCACTACCGTCATAAACAATCACTCATCTTCATTAAAAAGACAATAAGGATCAGGATTCGACATGTTAATCAAAATATTTTCATCAACTTCACCACTGTCATCAACATCAACACCAACATTATCATCTTCTTCCTCATTTAGTGAGGCTAATGGCTCCTCAATACTTGCCCAATCCAAATCTTCTTAATTAAGAAGCTTACATTCTTCACCCATCCATTCTTTCATTAAGTCAATGTTTTCAAGATTGATTGGATCTAAAGCATCTCTTCCATTTTTTATGCTCCTGTCAAAATAAAATCAAACATAAGTGAAAATGTTATATATTTTTCAACAATGAAAACATTAGTATTAAAAAAATTTACCTCTCTCGCAACTTCAAGTTATAACGAACAAATGCTAAGTCATTCAAACGTTTATGCACTAATCTATTTCTCTTCTCCGAATGAATAAAATCAAATGTGCTCCAGTTTCTCACACATTCACTTGCACTACAACATTGACTTAGTATTCGAACAACAAACCTTTGAAGCGTTGGAACCTCCCAACCAAATTCGGTCCACCATGCAACTATAACAATAATGAAATTATAAATTATTAATTAAATACAAGTAAAAATAAAATAAGATAAAATTTAAAGTACAAAGTCACACTATTTAACAAATGATATTGATAAATGATAATACCTGGATTAATCTTATCACGTTGGCGGATTGCTAAAGAATGTCCAAACTCACCTACTGCATTCTTATACAAGTCAAATTCTGTAATGATCTTATCTTGATTATCGGGATCAAGTTCCATCTTCATAACACAGCTATTGAAGCCTCTTACAACATCATTTTTATTTTTAAAGCTGGGGCTATGGTAAATTCTAGGGTATAGCCCCAAGGTTAAGAAAAGAACCTGCCGCATGTAATGGACTGTGAAGCTGCTTATCCCATCTAGAATCAATGATCCTAGTGAATGAACTGAATACACTAACTTTGTTATTGTATCTTGCTTTTATGTTCTCTTTAGCTCTTTCCATTGCATCATACAAGTATCTCATTGTAGGCTTCTCATCCCCATCAACAAATCGTAGAACACGAACTAAAGGCTCACTAACTTTAACAATAAATTGACATTGAGCCCAAAACTCTTTATCTTCTAAAACGATCACAGCTATCTTCTTCCCTATGTTGCTCTTAGAATGACTTGATGCAATTCATTTATCACAAGGAAACATTTGTCTGAGTTCTTTCTTAAACAAGAACAAAAATTGAATACTTAAAAAATTTGTCACAAACCTTGTAATTGAAGGACAGCACAAATCGTGACCTTTGGTAAACTCTTTTCTCATCAATGCCAAAACCCAACCATGGTTATAGATGAACTTTGTTATCATTTTTGCCTTTTTTATAGTATCATCAATAAGGGGAAAATATCTTGGATCCGAAAAATTCTCCAACATCAAGTCTATGCAATGAGCTGCACAAGGGGACCAGTAGAAAGAGCCATACTTCTGTTGTAACTTTTTTCCTGCAGCTTTATAACTTTCATCATTGTCCGTTATGAACTGTACAAGATTCTCAGCTCCAATTTCTTGAATAACCTCATCAAAGATATTAAACAATGTTTCAGCATCTTTTCTAAGGCCAGATGTATCAACAGACTTCAAGAACATTGTACCTTTCAGACAATAAACTAAAAAGTTGATTATTGATTGTTGTTTCTGGTTTGTCCAACCATCTTTCATTAGTGAACAACCGATCTCATTTCAAACACTTTTAATTTGTTACAAATAATCTTGAACTTCATTCACAACCATCTTTGACAGATTCCTCTCAACTCATATAAAGAAGGGGCCCTGAATCATGGCCCGATGACAGTCATCTTATCAATAGTTGGTTGATAAAACTTAGATTGAGCCGCATTAAAAGGTAGATTAGCATCATACCACCAGCGTGCTACAGCCATATTTGCGTTTACAATCATCTGTCATTTTACATCTTCAGAGACATTTTTATATGCTTCTACATTGCCTGGAATTCCAGCTAGATGATGCTTCAACCGAGTGATCCCGCCACCTCTAATTATTTTATTACAATATAAACACTCAGTATAATTTCTTGCCCCTGCCACTGCATGTGCATGGGCCCATGCTGGATCTTCTGATCTTACAAGTTGCAAGTGTTGAAGTCATACTCATACCACCAGTTGATTGACAACTAGACATTTTTAGCTATTAAAGTATAAAAAATAAACACTTACAAGTAAACAAAAGTTATAGATAGTATACAATGTAGAAAGCAGTAATATTTAAAACTAAGCTTCACAAATGAATAATTAAAAATGAATCAAAATTCAACATGTTGTACAAAAATCCCTAAACAAGATTCCAAAAAATTCATAAACTAAGCTTCACAATAAGTGGGCAATGAATTAAAGCAGTAACTATTTACAAAAATTAGACTGTAGGATACTAAAATTAGACTATTTACAGCTTCATATTTTACCCATTTCGTCCTATCAAAAAAATTAAAAAGCCTATCAAAATATTTACCCATTTCGTGCAGACTGCATAGGCTCAAATTAACAATTACAAAAACAAAATCATGTTCAAAAAAAGGAGTTCAAAAGTTTCAATCATGCATCTACAAAACATAAATCTAAGTAAATTTTAATTTACTTGGAGTTTGGACTAAAATAGGCCCACATTTTCACTGGAGTCATACTAAAACAACAATGGGTGCCCATTAATAATCCATTGATTTTCCAGATCAATTTGATTTTTCACAATTTTATCAGTTGGAAACTGATAAAAACACAGCCAAATAAACACAACCCAACATATTCACAGCCAAAACAATAGATCAGTTTTACTGGAATCACAACCAATAGATTACTTTCACAGAATCACAAACAATAGATTAGTTTCATAGAATCACAGATTAACAACCAATAGATCAGTAAAAACAAAAACAAAAAGCTCACTCTTTCGTGATATTGAGAGAGGGACAGAGAGAGGGGAGTCAGCGACAGGGAAAAGATACACTCTTCCAAGAGACCAGCTTCGATTTCAAAACCCTGTATAATCTTCAAAGAAAATAAACATCAGATTCAAAATGAGAGAGAGAGAGAGAGAGAGGCGATGGGAGAAGAGGGAGAAGAGAGATGTTCAAAAGAGGGAGTCGAAAGGAGTTGACGGAGACGCTGGGCATGACGGTGATGTGCGACGAGATGATGGCTATGTGCGGCGAGACGGACGGCGATGTGCGACGAAGGAGTGAAATTTCGGAGGTCTGGGCAAGGGAGATGCCGCGACTGCTGGGGAAGAAAAGAAAACTGAAATGGAAGAAAAAAAAAAAAAAAAAAAAAAAAAAAAAAAAAAAAAACCTAAGTGATGAAATAATGAAAGTCCGAAATAGCCCTTGCATATTTACATAAATTTAAAAAATGCCATCATTCCAAACCGGCTGAAGAATCTGTACCGGCCGAAATTCTTGTTTCAGCCGAAAAATCAAATATCAGCCAGTACATATGTGTACCGGCCAATACAACCAGTATCTTGGGCGGTACGAAACAGAGAACTTATCTATACCGGCCACTGTTCTGGTACGACATATACTGGCCGGCATAGTACGGTACCAAAAACACTAGCCACACCGCATTAATGACGCCACTCCCCGGACTCTACGTCACATTAATGACGCCACCCCAGGAGCCACACCGCATTAAAGGATTCTGACTAAGCGAACAGTTGAAGTGACATGGACTCCCCGAAGCCAGGTTCGAGCTATCCCCACACCGAAAACCTATTATAAAAGCCGACCCCAGGTACGAAGAAGTCTCTCTGATTCCTCTAAACTCACGCACAAACTACTAAGGACATATAGTAACTTTAGTTTCGGAGACTCCCTGGTCTCGACCAAGGTCCCCACTCTCCTTATTTTCATAAGTGTGCAGGTAAAAAACTCAGGACCCAAGTTGTTGGAACCCGACTCAAAAGTGTACGAAACACGACGTTAACAAATCCTATATTTTAGATGGTTGTCTTGTTTTATTTTACAAAAATTATTGGGACACAAGCTAGGCTATACTGAAAATGTACATCCTGTGCATTTTTCATGTAACCTAGTCCGTATCCCTATCATCATTATTTATTTTATAAGTAATGCTACATATTATGTTCTTGTTTATTTTTATCATACTTTATAAATGTGATACTTTCCTATACCTTTAGATCATCTCGTAATTTTGGTAAGTTGAAAATATTTATGCGCAATCTACCTTATGATATAGTGAAATAAGATAGGATGATAGCATGATCCACGAATAATTTTTCTTATTTTATATTTCTGCACTGTGTATCTTGTAATAAGAAAAATATATTTATTAGGATTCCACCCATGGCGTTGTCTTTTTGCATTTAATTCAATGCCGTCTTGGTTAGAAAATAAATTGACATGTACTACGAGTAATTTTTTTTTTTCCCCTTCATTTTTCCTTTTTAATTTTTCCTCGCGTCGAAGGCAGCAAATCTGCATCCCCTGCATTTTTGGGTTTCCCGTCCCCATCTAACTGCCGATGTCGCTGGCCGGAACTAGCCCCAATAAACAATTGACTTCGTGGCCGTAGCCGTCCCCGATGTCGTGGCTGCCAGTTCTCATCCCTCACCGGCAGGTATACATCGCTCCCTCACATCTCTCTTTCGCAGTCTCTCCCTGTCCTGTCACCGAAAAGGAGAAGAAAATGCCTCTGCCCGACTACCATTAATCCAAACTTGATATTATTTTTTTCTTTCAATCCAAAAAAGCCATTAAAGTTAAATCCATTAGAACCTTCGGAGCAGACCAACAAGTATCTGAAGAGTGCTGGAGTCGTTTTTTTATTTTCAGTAATATCAGCCACAATAGAAACTCACACAAGAACAAGAATCTAAGACCATTGCATACAACCAGAAAAGGACGTGACAATTATTATTTTTGGGTCAGTACAAAACAAACAAGGATCAAATTCAGTCAACTAATTTACCTTGTCATCTCGAGAAGAGCACTTTTGTTAACGCTTAAAATCGACACAACAGGCAGAAATGGAGAAAGAGTCATTTCTAGCCAGCTATGACGTTCTGGGCCACGATTGGTGTGGTGTGGAGCCCCCCGTGGTGGTCCGGTGCCACCGTACGGTGTCGTGCGTACATCCATGGCAGTGAAAGAAAAATAAGTACAGAGAAAATAAATAAAGTGAGACACATATATAGTTTTACATGGTTCGGCATTGGGTCTACATCCACGGAGTTTTGGGAATGAGAGAGTCTACTATAATATGCTTGTTTTACAATTTCTTATGGCCTCTCGCTGAAATCCCTATCATGAGGTTGAAGAAGGTGAAGTCCCGAAGAAGCCTGTCCAAAAGTTCTTGAAGTCATCTCATTCCCCCCTTTTATCTTCTGCCCCTGCTTTATGTCCTTTTGCTTTATGTCACTTCCCCTTTACTTTATGTCACTTCACCCCTCTTCCTCCTGACACTCTACACTCGCTCAGCTTTTTCTCTCTTCCCTCTATCTTCTTATTCTTCCCTCCTAATGAGTTCTCCCCATTGGGCTGAGCCTAGGAAATACCATGAGTCTGTTATATTTTATCCCTTACAGTTGCCCGTGATTCTTAACGGCAATTTGTTCCAACAAATACTTTGAGAATCTTTAAAGATAAAATATCCAATCGAAATAATACGCCAAACTCCGTAGAGAAATAAATTTCGGACGCGGGTTCCTAGTCATCCATTCCTCTCGCATTAAGCAATAAAGATTTTCAAGTGCGGGATTAGGCGGGAGATGGGCTCGACCGCGTAATATTCAAGGCTGGGACTCGTCTTGGCGAGGTGAGCAGGAGGAGGTGGACTCAACTGCAAAAAGTGCGAGCGCGGGGCTCTTCTTTGCGAGGCAAGTGGGAGATGGACTCGACAGCATATAGTGCGAGTGTGGGGCTCGGCTTAGTGAGATATGTTCTCTATCACGTAAGGTGCAAGTGCATAGCTCGGCTATGGCAGGAGATGTGCTCGACCGCATAAGGTGCGAGCGTGTAGCTCGACTATGGCGGGATATATACTCCACAGCATAAGTTGCAAGCGCGTAGTTCGGCTATGGCGGGAAATGTGCTCGGCCGCTTAAGGTGCAAGCGCATAGCTCAGCTATGGTAAAAGATGTACTCCACCGCATAAGTTGCGAGCTCGTAGCTCATCTTGGAGTGTGAAGGTCAAACAGTCGAATGACCCGCCCGCATGTTGGGCGCCAGGGGAGTCCGAGCAATCCCTAGCCTTTCTCATTTATTGACTCATTGTTGAAAATAACCGAGGAGAGGCGGTCATGGCTCATTTGTTGGAGGAGATGTTGTTTTAAGAGTAATGTCGGGCAGCTGAAAGACAGGACCTACACTTCACGTGAGGTAGGTCAGGCTGCCTTAAGGCTAGGCCAACCTATAAACCTTCAAGGGGAAGGATCCATAGGAGATGTTTGACCGTGCTGTAGAAGTCAAATCGATCAGTGTAAATATTCTCCAATCACAAGTGCGAAATTCACAAACCAGAATCGTCTTCTTCGAGTGCTGCGAAGGTCAGAGGCTCGTCATTTATTGGAGGAGATTCGATCCCTGAGTAACGTCGGATAATGGGAATATTGAACCCACACTTTGCCGTGACGGAGGTTGGGCCACCTTAAGGTTGTATCCACCTGTTGACCTTCAATGGGAAGGTAAGTAGGAGATGTTTGATCATGCTGCAAAAGTCAAACAGGTCAGTGTAAATAATCTCTAATCACAAGTGTGAAATTCGCAAACCTAAACTGTTTTGCTGGGGTGCAACGAAGGTCTAAGGCATTACCCGTTTGGTGTCTCATTTGATGGAGATGGATTGTGGCAAGGGTTTGAGACGCTATCTGTTTGGAGTTCCGTTGTAGGAGATGGCGTCCAAGGAGTAATGTCGGGATGTCGAAAGACTGAACCCGCACTCCACTAGAGGAGAGCTCAGGATGCCTCAGGCTAAGCTCGCCTCTTTGGTCTCCTCTGGGAGGTAAGTTGCCGGACAGCGTCCACTCTTTACCGTGATAGGGGTCAGGGAAAGTTGTCGGGTAGTCGAGAGGCTAGACCCGCTCTCCTCCATGAGGGAGGTCGGGTTGCCGGGGGTTACACCTGCCTATTAACTCTCATAGGTAGGTAAGTTGTTTGGCAATTCTGGACCTACTCACGCCCGTTAACATAACAGGGAATGTAAGTGTCGGATCAGGCTGGCATTGATCCCGCTCTTCGCCATGGCGAAGGTCGGGGTAAGTTGCTGGGTTTTTGAGAGGCTGGACCCGCTCTCCATCTCAGAAGGAATAAGATGGCTCTAAGGTGTATCCCATCCTTTAGGGTCCTGCGGGGAGGTAAGTTGTCGAGCAGTTATGGACTGGACCCGCTCCCGCCTGTTGACACTCACAAAGAAGGTAAGTGTCAAGTAGTCAAAGGCTGGATTTGATCTCCATCGCGGGAGGGATAAAGCAGCCTTATGGTATAACCCACCCCCTTTGGATCCAGCAGGGAGGTAAGTAGGAGAGGCGCTTGTTCACTTGCATGTGAATGCCAAGGAGTTTATTTCAATAGAGACATATTGAGACGTACAAACGGTGTCTGAGTGGGGTTGTTCAGCCGTGTTCGCCCTACAAGACTCAATTGTAATGATTAGATGAAAAAGTTAAAAATTTAAGAATTAAAAATTAAAAAGTAGTTATGTTTGAGTTGTATTTGGATGTTGAGACAAGATGAGATGTTATGAGATAAGTTGAGATCATCTCAACATCCAAATGGGGCCAAAAGGTTAGGTTTTCCATTAGGTTCTCAATTGGGCCCACTGTAGGACCAACAGTCATAAAAAAAGCACCCATCATTGGAAACCCCTGCAACTTTTGATTGGTGCCAAAGGAGGAAACAATGGGTTTGAATGTGAGGCAACGTCTTGGTGATGCCCAGTGCTTCCATAAGAGTCTCTGCTTGTCTTTGTTTGGGAAGGGACTTCAGGTGTAGGGGGAAAGAAATGAAAAACAAATTTAACTGATATGGCACAATACCATGTCAATTTGTGGGATCTTTTTGTGTGATTTTATTCTTACTAAACAATTAATTAAAACATGAATTTATGGGTTATATAGGCATAATATTCATTCCCTTCATAACTCGGTCATGCCCTGTTCTACCCAATTAGGCCACTCATTCTTAATTGTTCCTTGTCTCTCTTTCTCACACAAGCACCTCATGTATTGATACCTACGAGAGATTGAAGCCTTGAAGAGCATAAAACATACGAATTAAGAAACAAGGATATGTTATAAGGATATGATCAAGCTGAGAGGCCGCACGAGTCAGTGAGAGCTTAATTGTAGTCTACAATCGGTTAAACAGGGCGCATGTTCAGGTCAGAGCAATCGAGCTCGCCTTTGCATGGACGAACTCTGTCATTTGGTGCGAGACAAATCTAACACTATTCTGAATGGCTTAGAGCATCCTCATTGGCGTGGTCAAATGAGAAGATTGGCTAAAATTTGCATAATTGATGTCAAAACATCCCACATTGAATTGAGCAAATTTAAAATAATTTACATTTTTGCTGTAGTGGTTGGTCAAAGATGGAGAACTACAATTGATTCAACAAACATTAAAATATTAATTTCTCACTCCAAGCAAACATTAAAATATTAGTTTCTGACTTCGCAAATATTAAAATATTAGTTTCTCACTCCAAACAAAAATAATTTTTGGTTTGTAATCAAGAAATTTAGATAGAATTTTGGATGAGTTTAATCAAATATTTTTTGTTATTAGTAGATTCCACTTTGGTTGGTGCCCTAATAGATTCCGACTAT
This sequence comes from Juglans mandshurica, assembly GCA_022457165.1. Taxonomy (NCBI): domain Eukaryota; kingdom Viridiplantae; phylum Streptophyta; class Magnoliopsida; order Fagales; family Juglandaceae; genus Juglans; species Juglans mandshurica. The sequence goes on from CM039621.1 coordinate 15,816,996, forward strand.
TGTCCAAATTATAGGTGGCTTTTTGTGTCGATCGGTACATAACATTTGCCTTCTTATTCTAAATAACAATAAGAAAAATATTAATACATATTTCAATGAAAATTTATAATAATTAAAAACATACCTTGTCTTATTCATTGGTACCGCTTGGATACATTGATTCAACTTGGGCCAAGCAACCACAAAGCTTGTTTGTGATTTTTTGGATGGTTGACCATCGATTAGTCAACGAGCCCATAGAATGTTCAAGCCAGTTAGATTTTTTTAAAATATTGAAGTAATCTGGATTCTTATCCATGATTGGGTGGACTTTTGGTCAGTCCCCCTGATAGCTTCTATGCTAATGTTGAGCCACCTGATACAAAGAGGTTGTCTTTCTCCACGGTGAAGGACACACCTCGTTGGGATTTCTTAATTCGAGCCCTTACTTCCCCTTCGAGTTGTGTCACTTCAACCTCGACCTCAACATTATCGTGCAAGACACTAGCCGAGGGGGGTTGTTAATACATTCTCTACCACTTTGCAAGAGCGTAGTGAAAAAGGGATCGTCCATTATTTGTGAATCCATCATTCAAAAAACAACAACCATGTAACAAAGTCACAAACCCCACTCAAACTTCATACAATAGCAACCATAAAACAAATCATAGAACCAAAAAATCAGCATGCTAAATCAATAACCATAAAACATAGAAACATAACCAATCAATTAGCCATAAAAGGGCCCCTAGTAGTCACAGGCTTCAAGCCAATTAGCCATTATGTGATCTGTCCATGAGCATCCATTGACTAAAGTATGCTAAAATCAATAGATATTAACTAAAATCACAAACCATGAGCATCCATTGATTGAAACATGTTACTGCTACTATAATATCCATTGAAAATTACGTAGTAGTTCACACTTCACCAAAAAAAAAGTTATGATAACATCCATTGAATTACTAAGTAGTTCACTAAAACATGTTACTGCTACTATAACATCCATTAAACAATAGTACAATGTTATTGCTACTATAAGTTGTCATACATTTCCATTTGTCAAAAAAGAAATGTCACCATATGCTATGGATGCTATAAGTTGTTACTGCTACACACGTCGTTTTCTTTTATAGAACATCACAACACAAAAATATGCAATTTACTTGGCTGGGTGAAAATACAAATCTCTATCATTTCCATCCCATATAATGCAAGGAAGAAAAAAACAACCTCAATCAAGTAGTGCTCAACCTCCAATATTAGATAACACAAGTAAAGAAAAGAAAAACACGCAAGAACATAAATTATACCTGCACAGATAATTCTTGATTTCAACACGCAAGAATAAAAAGCACCTCTAAAAAAAAGTCATTTCCATCTCAAATAATGCAAGAAGAGAAACTATACTTGCCCAGTTTAGACCTCGAGCGAGAGAAAATCTTGGACAAAACAGAAATTATACCTGCCCAATCAGTTACAGCACATAGAAAACGAACAAAAATGAAAAGCCAAACAAAGACTAAAAAACCATATCCTATGCATAAATCACAAAACAAAAAGAAAAGCTATGAAATTTAAATGACTTGCCTCCAAATTGAAATACCCCTTTATATACGGCTTAGTGGTGGAGAGGGATTTTAGGAGAGAAGGAAAGGGGCTGGGTTTTGGGAGTGAGAGAGATAATGGGGAGAGGGATTTTGAGAGTGAGAGAAAAGGGAGTTACGGGCTTCACATAGGGTTTCGGGAGTGATAGAAAGGGGAGGGTTTCACTAGAATGAGATTTCACTAGTAGGAGGGATTCCTGCGATTTTGGTTGGAGTAAGAAATAATTATTTTAAAGTTTGGCAAAGTTACTATTCCCCCACAAATGTATTGAATCACTATAGTTAATATCCAAGATTTTATAGCAATGACTAATCCAATGTGGTGTTTTTTTGGCACATATTGGCTAATGTTTAGCTATCATTGGACTTTGCCCAAGTGAATGAGAGTGCTTCAAGCATGACTCAGTCATCATGTCTGGATAGGCTAAAAGGGCCCAGCCCAAGAGCCCAAAGCCCCATGGGCCATAGGAGGACCATCAGTTTGGCAAAGCAAAGATAACGGCTTGTGAGAGGCCCGTTCCACAAGTAAGAGGCCCGTTCGGCCAGCCCAAGAGTAATGAGACTTTGACAGAAGTGGCTAGGGGTGGTGTGCGCCTAGCCGTCAGCCGCCATAAATCATCACTAGAATATGGCTATCAAAAGGCGTGTAAGAGAAGCTATAGCCACCATCTCCTAGGAAAAGGAAGGTGGGTGCCACCGGAACAGGTTGAGGGGACGCAAATGCCTCAAGTCCCTAGAAAATAGCTGCTAGGAAGCATGCGAGAGAGGCAACCATCATTTCAATTGTTGAGAAGCAATCAAAATGATGGTCTTGAAGCAATAGTTGTGGGGATGCATCCCGAGGGAGCAATCATGGTTTACTCCACAAAGAGAGAGAGATGGGATTCGTCAGTCCTGGCTAAGAGGGTGCTAAGACGTGACTCAGAGCTCAACGCCGCATTAATAATTTTCTTCAAGGAGCCACGATCCCTAACTGATTCACGTGCTCGAAGCATGGGGCACGATGGAAGAACTTCTTGGGAATGGAAGCCAACGACACCCCAAACCTAGTTTAAAATTCAACTCAAGGTGTATTCAAACTCACAAAATTTGAGAGCAAAGAAAATACTTCCTAAAAGAAAACTAACTTAATTATCGGAGATCCCCTGACCACCCCCGAACTCTTTTCTATATTTGTATGTTTGCAGGTCCCTTGATCCACCCCAGCTGTCCGATGAGATCTCCTGATATGTACGAAACACGTCCAAAACAATGTCAATTTCCACCAAATGAGGTCACTCATTCTGGTTCCTTATCTCTTTCTCACCACACTGACGAGCGTGCATACAACAATTGGTACATGCGAGAGATTGGTAGTCTTTAGAGAGCATAAATCCTTTGAAGGAATTAAGAAGGCAAGGACCTAAGAGGTTGAGACTGTGCAACAAGAAAGAAGTTCGAGTGCAGTTTTCTAAAGTCGATTAAGCAGCGAGATCAGGTCAGAGAGTCTGGGCTCACCTTAATTCCGATGAACGAACTCTCTCATCTGGTACCAGACGATCATCTATGTTGTTTCTGTGTTTACATTTAAGGTATGGCCGCTACACCAAAAACAAAAGCAAAAGAAAAGACCGAAAAAAAAATCACTTTTCACTAAACGGTAGGATTGTTCATCGGGCTGGGTTTTTTCCCGGCCCGGTCCGGAACCTGTGAAACCGAACACCGGTTCTGGGTTCCGACCTGGAAGAAATTCGGGCTGGAACCCTGGTTGCAAAGCCCGGGTACACCTGGTCCACGTACCGGGTTGTAAAACCAGAACCTGATTTTTTTTTTCACTTTGCGCCATTTTTAGTCACTAACAAGTGCAAACTATTTATGTTCTGAACTGATCGACCGGCGGCATGCATGTGCAACTACTAATCTACGTTTTAATCCATTCCCATGCACAACAACTTACATACAGATCAAGGACTCACCGAGCAATTAGCTGGTTGGTCGCCGCAATTTCAAATCCATATTGCAATGGCTTATACATACATCACTTGCAGACCTAGGTTTCTTTACGCTTTCTCTTCGTGAAAATATAAGTGTAAAAGGAAATTGTAGCACAGCTTTGATGTATCGATTTCACAGTGAGACAAATTAAAAGAATAGCAAAAGGAACAAAGAAACTAAAGAAAAATATGAAATGATTAATGGAAAATAAAGATTAATTTTAAATACAAATTAAAGTGAAGCAAAATGACTAACAGAAAAAGTACTCAAATTTAAAAAATAGTAAAGCGTCAAAAATCCCTTGCACAAATCCGATATTTTAATTATTCTTAATTCATTGAATAACTCAATTGGGAACTCAATTCCCAAAATTCTCAGTTGGAAGATATAGACTTATAAACCAAGACTAAACCAAATGTAACCATTTGAAAAATCATTTACCGCTTTTAAAATACGTAAATTATTGTCACTATTGAAAAAATCAAACGACGACAATATACTCAGGAAGCGATATTACAGCAAAGAACTAAATCAATATAGATAAATAATTGATCCAAACATAATCAAAGCGCTAATCCATTTAATAGAAAAATCATGACAAAATCCATAAACATAATAAATTACATGATTATTCAGAGAATAAAACATCAACAATGAATTGAGAATGATAAAACAAAAGAGTTTTAATAATTGAAAATCAAATACATAAATTAAAAGTAAATAGAAATACCATCTAATCATGTGCAAGTTCATCCCTAGCCGTACTTGAGAATTTTGGTTATCCATAAATATAATGGACAACAAAAATCTCAAGAGAAAAATAAAACAAATGGTGGCCATGGAATTTAATTTCTCTTCCTCCTCCAGCCCCCAATTTTGTGCTAATGATTTACTTATACAGGGTAGGAAAGAAAACCTAATATCTTTCATATTCTCGCATACAAAATCGCCTAAATTTTAGAACTCATCTTGATAGCCACGTATGTACTTCAAGATTTCGAACTTATAAATCCTTATTAGAGACAAATTTGCATCCCTTTAAGATAGCTTTCAAATGCATCAAGAATCGCATTAATCCGATATTTGATCAAAAAGTTATGATCAAAATACTAAAGTATGTACAGTCTGTCTTTTAGCAAATTTTGGACTGACTATTTCTCTTGATCTGAATTACTCTAAAACCCCATCATTATCCTTATTTGAAGAGTCCAACACTCCTTGAAAGTTCTTAGGTTATTCCAACTTTGATGGGCACCAACATGAACCTAGTCTTAAAAATCATTTGCAAGTTCCAGATGAGCCAATTATAAGGTCAAGAGCCAAGAAAATCAAGGAAGCAATGCAAGGATTGATGCAATCCACTTGGGACGAGTTTAGCAAGAGCCCAACATTAAAGATGGGCTTGAAGGATGAAGATCCAGTTTTGATTCATTTGATAAGCTATGGAAGATGGCAACAACATGACTTAAAGGCTTTGGGTACTTGAAGGCTTTCAACTTGTTCAGATCATTTAAAAGACTTATTTTATTAGTTTAGAATAATTGAGTTTATTATGAGAATGACTTAAGGGGGCCTATGTAAGGGCATGTTAGGAAAATTATTATTTTATTGAACTAGGATTAGGGTTTTACTGTAGCGAGTACTATAGTCGCACTATTCACACAAGGGGCATTTTTGGAATATGAGGATTTATTTTAGTTAGGGTTTTAATTAGGTTTTACTTTTTAAATACACTTTGTAGCCTCATTTTAAGAAATTTATGAAATTTAATGAATTTATTCATTGTGAGTTGAGTTTTACTCATCTTGTTCTTGATTGAACTTTTGAACTTATCAAAGGTAAATTACAACATATGTGTCGTTCCTGCTTATAATCTGGGTTCTTGAGATGAGTTCTTCAACGAGTCTAGATTTTAATATGATCTAGGTTCTTGAAACAAGTTATAAACGGGTCTAGGTTCTCCATCCATTGACTTGATTTTGGCTTTCTTGGAGAGTTTTCAAATTGATTGTGAGTTCAAGGGATTCCATTCACACGGGTTCATATCATTTGATATTCAAAGTAAGGTTTCCAATCAGGTCTGATTCTATCTTTCAATTCTTGCATCTTTAATTTTGATTCTAGGACTTCATTGTTCTAGGGTTGCAAAAAAAAATAAAAAATAAAAACAAAAAGTAGGCTGCCGAAATTCTTAGGGTTTTTGAATTGGCTGAAATTTGCATTACCTAGGGTTTCAAAATTCTAGTATTTCTTGCAACCCTAAGTTTTTCAATTACTTGGAATGTCATTCCATTGTTTCTCTTCTATTTCATTGTCAGTTCTTGTGTGCTTGAATTCAATTGCTTGATTTTCACAATTGAATATTGCTATTTGTGATTGAATTAGAGAAAAGAAAAAAAAGAGAAAGGAAATGAAAAGAAAAGATAAGATAAGATAAGAAAATTCGAAAAAAAAAAATAAGAAGAAGAAGAAGATAAGAAAATGTAGCATATTCAAATGTTGCTACATAATTACAATTAAGAGAAAGAAAGACATTTATTGATTGAGCTTTATCGTCAAAGGGGCTTAATACATCTTTCTAGTTGGTATCTTATTTTATAATTACAATTTCCCTCGTATAAATTCCTTGAGTCTCATGTCATTTTTTTCCTTCCTTATTTCTTGTTTCTTGGATCTATATTTCTGGTTGAAATGATACAAGGTTGTATTATCTTGATTTTAGTTTAACTAGTTCTTAAAAAACTTGAGCGGGAAAACTCTTAAAGTAAAAGGCAAGAGAGTGTGAGAATATTATCGAAAAAAAATCAATTAAGAGTGAAACACGAGTGGAGTGTCATTATTCGAGTGTAAACACGTAAGAGAGTGTGTGAGGTTTTCAACTAACATTCTTTTTGTGCAGCACAAGGTAAGAAATTGTACACACCAGGTAAGAAATTCATTAAGACCTTTCCTCGTGTAATCAAGTACACACAAGGTAAGAAAAATTCTGTGATTGATGTTTTAGTAAGAAAGTATGTTTTTATCATCATTTTAGATGCAAAGTTATTGAGACTTAAATATGATAAGAAATTGTATGTAATGATGATGATTGCTTGGCTATTGTGTATGGAGTACGTGAGAAAACCTCATTTGGTAAGTTCTATAAACTAGATTAGTATTTGTTTAGAGAGAATAGACTTTGTGTGCCTACTAGTTTTATGCGTAAGTTGCTTGTGTGTGATAGACATGGTGGTTCGTTGGGTAATTTTGGTGTAAGGAAGACTTTTGATGTGTTGCATGAACGTTTGTGAGAGTATCATTTGTCATTCATTGACGTATTGCATGAACGTTTGTGGAAGTATCATTTGTCATTCATTAACATGTTGCATGAACATTTGTGAGAGTATTGCTTAACATTCATTGAGTTTGCATATAATTGGAATGGTCATTTTGGTATAAGGAATGCTTTAGATGTGTTTTATGAACATTTGTGGGAGTATCGTTTGTCATTCATTGAGTTTACATATAATTGGAGTGTTCATGCTACTACTCAATTTTCACCTTTTGAAATTGTTTATAGACTTAATCTATTTACTCCTTTAAATTTAATACCGTTACGAGTTGATGACAGGAATAGCCTCAATGGACTTTTCTAAATTCTTGAATAAATTAATAATAATGCATGTCAAGTGAATCTTCTAGGTAAGTATCATGTTTATACTATTTTCAATGTTACTAACATTTTTCCCTTTGATCTAGTTGGAGATTCGAGGTAGAATCCTTTTGAGGAGAGGGGGAATGATGAGCACCAACATGGACCTAATCTTAAAGATCATTTGCAAGTGGAGATGGGCCAATTACAAGGTCAAGAGCCAAGAAGATCAAGGAGACAATGCATGGATTCATGCAATCCATTTGTGACGAGTTTAGCAAGAGCCCAACATTCAAGATGGGCTTGAAAGATAAAGATCCAGTTTTGATTCATTTGAAAAGCTATGGAAGAGGGCAACAACATGACTTAAAGGCTTTGGGCACTTGAAGGCTTCCAACTTGTTTAGTTCATTTAAATGACTTATTTTATTAGTTAAAAATAATCGAGTTTATTATGAAAATGACTTAAGGGGCCTATGCAAGGGCATGTTGGGAAAATTATTATTTTATTGAAGTAGGGTTAGAGTTTTACTGTAGCAAGTACTGTAGCCGCAATGTAGATGCGGCACTATTCACACAAGGGGCATTTTTGGAATATGTGGATTTATTTTGGCTAGGGTTTTAATTAGGTTTTGCTTTAAATACACTTTGTAGTCTCATTTTAAGAAATTTATGAAATTTGATAAATTTATTAATTGTGAGTTGAGTTTATCTCTTCTTATTTTTTATTGAAATTTTGAACTTATCAAAAGTAAATCACAATCTTTGTTGCGTTCTTCCTTTTAATCTGAGTTATTGAGACGGGTTCTTCAACGGGTCTAAATTTAAATATAATCTAAGTTCTTGAAATGAGTTCTCAACCGGTCTAGATTCTCCATCATTTGACTTGATTTTGGCTTTCTTGAGTGTTTTCAAATTGACTGTGGATTCAAGGGATTCCATTATCGCGGGTTCATATCAAACGTTTTGCCCACTTGAAAAAACTTTGAATTTGACTGGGTTTGGATTTGCTCTTTTATAAACTCTGAAATTAAACATAAAAGTCTACTCAGGAGTATCCCAAAATAAATAGAAACTCAATTTAAGAATACACATTAATTCTTATGATTTCTATTCACATTTTAACATTTTAGTTCACTAATAGGATATTTAAAGTGCATTTTCATACACTCATTAACACTTCATGTATTTTAATTTTTTTTTTTACTTAATACTTAAAGAATTGACTATTAGTGTATTGATTTTTTTTTTATATTTTTAAAAATATTTTAAAATGATAAAAAAATATAAAAAAATAATTAAAAAAAATAAAAAGAAAATTTTGAATTAGCGGTAAGGTTAAGCGCGCTCTTAGATAAATTACTATTCCCTAAATTATGGTGACCTGGGACGTAAACAGCATGGTGCAAAGTGAAAAAAAAGAATAAATAAATAAAACTGAATTTCGTGTTTACAATCCAGATTCACTCAAGTTATGGCCTGAGTCTGATCCAAACTAACTGGGTTTGAAATCCGATTCCGGTCAGAATTTCCGAACCCAGATAAACAATCCCATCATTCGGAACAGAGATGAATAGTTAGAATTGTGAAATTAGCTCTCTTTTCTTTGTGATTGTGCTAGTTTATTTTTAGAGATAAGGTTAGTTGAGATTAAAATTAAAAAATTAAATAAAATATTATTAGAATATATTTTTTAATATTATTTTTATTTTAAAATTTGAAAAAGTTAAATTATTTATTTTATTTTTATTTTGAGATTTGAAAAGTTAAATTATTTATTTTATTTGTGTAGAGATTTATGAAATAAGATAAAATGAAATGTGATGTAAAGTGAGAAGTTAGAATGAAAATACCTTCGTGGGCGGCTATATTTTCATCTGTGGGCCCAGTGGAAGTGAGAAGTGACGTTAGTGGCCGATGTTATAATTACCCTTCTGAAACAGAAAAAAGGAGTCTCCTCATTCTCCGTGAAAATACCTTCGTGTGTACCGTCGTCACACCCCCAAAGTCCCCACTGTTTTTCATCTTTGTGACCTGCAGTAGCAGTGGAACAAAACAGAACTTGGCCGGTCTGTTACACTTGTTATGGCCCCTCTGATGTTATGTCATTGACTTAATTTGCTTTTGTCCTTGTCACATAATTACGTTGTTGATGTCGATCACCCGAATTTTAATTAGGGGTGTACAGTAATACTCCTCCCCCACTACTCCGTCTTGCTTATATTCCGTCTTCGCAAGGCAGGGCGGGCAACCCCGCTCCGCCTATGCAGAGGCGGTCCCATCTAGCGGGTGGCGGGGAGGGCCCAGTCCTACCCCGCACCCTGCCTGTAACATCCCGTATTTTAGTATATTTTTACTGAAAGATTATTTTTATTTATTCAAAAATTTATCTTCTTATTTTAAAATTGGTTGGATTTTTAGTGAGTTTATTTCTATGATTTTAATTTGATGAAAATTATTTTTACGTGTTTTCCTAATATTTATTTATTGTTATGCGTTTAAATTACTTTTAATATTTAATTAATTACTGTGGGATTTAATAATTTTAATTTGACTTTACCATTACGTTTAAATTATTTTATTTAACTTGTGGTTTTAAAATCGTTTCCGTTGGATCATTTTTGTGACCCAAGTTATGAGGATTGTACCTCATTTCTTTTCCCCTCTTTTTCTTTCATCTCCTTTTCTTTTCCTTCCTTTTTTCTTTTTCTCCTTATTTCCTTCGGTTTCCTTTCTTCTCCCACGCGAGCCCAACCCTCTCTCTCTCCCCGTGTGACTTCGGCCACCACCCAGCGCGCCGCCGTGAGCCGGCGGTGACTCTCACTGCCCGTCCCCTTGCATTCCCCTGCCGCCGGTAGCCCCTGCGAGACCCATGAAGCCGCGGCACTCTTTTCGCCGTTGCGCCGCCATCGCACCGCCATTGGCCACCATCTTCCTACCACATCATCCCCGACCTCTTGGCAACCCAATGGACCCAACCCCAGCTTCGATCCGTCACCAGTGAAGCCCCACCAAATCCATTTCTGATTTGCACATTTTTTGCCGAAAACCACCCCTTGTGCCGCCACCCACGGCAAACCACCACTACTATTGGCTTCACCGAACTCTCTAGGCCCTACCCTATAATTTTTGGGTCTTCGTTTGTCTTCGTTGAAAAGTGGGTATCTGTGACCCACGGCCACAGTGTATTTTACACTATGGTGTTGCTCAGACGTCGCCTTTTTCAACTTCGTGATCCTCCGGAAATTGTTATATTGCACTGTAAGTATTTCTCCAAAGAACTTTCGTAATTTAAATGTATTTTTGCACTAACATATTTCATTGTATTTGTTTGACTTGCCGGACTGAGTCCGAGGAGTTCGGGAGTCGGATGAAATTGTGATTGAAGTTGTTTGGTTGGTTTGATTGAATTGGTTATTGGTTGTTGATTGTTATGGATCAGTGTTGGTGCATGTACATATCAATATTTCATGCATGATCATGTTTGTAAAGAAAACTGGGTTTTCGTGTATTGCATTCATGTGTGAGAAATTGGATTTGTTCGGATTGATTGATTTGAGAAAAAGGGGAAAGAGACTGTAGGGATGGTGGTAAACAGGGATGGTGGTAGAGTCCCGCCTGTGATTCCCGCCTACGGTGCACGCGGTAGGGATGGTCGTAAGCAGGGATGGTGGTAGAGTCCCGCCTGTGATTCCCACCTACAGTGCTCTATTATGTATCTATTGTGTGGAAAGGAACTGTAGGGATGGTGGTAAGCAGGGACCGTGGTAGAGTCCCGCCTGTGATTCCCGCCTACGGTGCATGCGATAGGGATGGTGGTAAGCAGGGATGGTGGTTGTGTCCCGCCTGTGATTCCCGCCTACAGTGCACACGGTAGTGATGGTGGTAAGCAGGGATGGTGGTAGAGTCCCACCTGTGAGTCCCGCCTACAGTGTCCGATAAATGGTTGAGTTTTGTGTAAATCATTTTCTGGGAAATGTTTTACGGATTATATGTTTTGGCTAAAAATGAGATTTTAGCGTGTGTTGGAAATTGTCGTTTTCGGGAAAATGATGTTTTGAGAGAAATGTATATTCTTTTTATGCATGCATGTTGGTCGCATTTAATGCATTTATATTACGTTGTTATTTTGGGTTATACTTACCTGTGGTACCGTTTATGGTATCGCAACTTTTGATGCAGATGAGGGTGATGAGTCTTAGGCTTTGGCTCCGTTGGGAGAGCGATCTGGGATTGCTCTCGTGCATCGATATTTATTATCCTAGTCTTTTATGTATTTACCTTTTGTAATATATTTGGGATGACTGTATAACTCTTTAAAGATAAATTATTTTGGACACCTGTTTTTTTAAATTTCTGGTACTTATTTGACTTATTATATTATCCGCTGCGACTTTTGTTGTGCACTTTTGCATGTTGCACACACTTGGACACATTTCGTTGGGATGCGTGACCTGTATTGTCACCATCCTGGCGTCTCGATCCCCGTATATTTTTATCAGGGGGATTGGGGGCGCCACACCGCCCCCACATCCCGGGGGCGGGGGACGGGAATGAAAACCCCACCCCCCGCCCCCGTGCAGGGCGGGGTGCGGGGAAGAGTTGCCCCCGCCCAGTGGGGGGCGGGTAGCACCCTAATTTTAATGAGACATCATCTGTTGCCTATCAACCACACCAATAATTCTAAATTGTGTTTGATTTGCTAACGTGATTCGGAACCGCGTTCGGAAGACGCAGAATGTGGAGGGAAGGCGTGACTGTAATCATGGTGATAGTGGAGTGCTTGGATGCGGGCTTGAACACTGTTAACAAAGCTGCTATGACGAGAGGGATGAGTGAATTCGTCTTCGTTACGTACTCCAATTCCCTCGCCTTTTTCTTCCTTCTCCCAGCTTCCTTCATATTTTACAGGTTATTCTTCTACTCTGCTCCAGCAATTAACCATGCTTGCTTTTGTAACGCCTCTTTGTCTCTTGTATTTAATTCCCAACTACTAAATCTTAATCACTTATAGAAAAAGGTCTCTTCCTCCGCTCACATGGAGCATAGTCGGTGGAATGTTTGTTACTTCCATGATTAGGTACCCCTCCAGTTAAATATGTCATGGTATCGACATAGATATGACTTTGTGAGTCTAATTACCCAGATATTTGCGTATTTGTTTGTTAACTAAATCTTATCTCTTTCCCATATATGCAGTTGTAGTGTACAGATACTTAAAGCTTTGGGGATAGGTTACAGCTCTCCTACTATGGCCTCGGTAGCGTCTGCTCTAATCCCAGCCTTTACTTTTTTTCTGGCCATCCTCTCCGGGTGAGCTTCTTAATAAAGTCCCTTGTCTTCAGTGCTTTGCACTTTATTTTGGTTTTGTTTTGTTTCTATTTCCTTTCATTCTTCTATTTAAAAATGGCTATTGGCCGGTAAGCCGTACTTGAAAAAAAAATGGGCTTTTTTAGGTTTGAAAAGCTGGACTTGAGAGTTAAAAGCCGTCGCGCCAGGTGCATTGGCACCATTGCATCAATCACAGGGGCTTTGACTGTCACTCTATACAAAGGCCTACCAATTATGGTTGCCTCACTACCCAAGAGAGTGGAGGTCGGCCAACATTTTTTAACGATGCAATCAAACTGGCTCCTTGGGGGCTTTCTCCTGGCGTCTGGAAGCTTTTTACTTGCACTTGGGTTCAATATACAGGTAATACATGGGAAATTCTTCATTCCAGCTATTCATTCATTGATTTTTTAATAGCATCATCTATCTCCGAATATAAACCTGTTTTGTTGTTTTTGGCTGCAAGACAAGGATTATTAGGGAGTACCCTGCAGAGCTCATTGTGGCACTCATTCGCTGTATCTTTGTGGCCATCGTATCTGCCATCATCTCATTAATTGCAGAGAAAGACCCAAATGCTTGGAAATTGAGCCTCAATATGGAGTTGATCGCTATAGGATACTCGGTATGCAAACCCATTTAAACGCAAAGATCTCTCTTTGTTCCCTTCTAAGTTAAAATTATTTAATATGGTAGCTAATTAATTACCACACTGACTCAATCTCCAGGCACTGTTTGCAATTACAATCCGAGCAAGTGTTTCTCTATGGGCATGTCGTGAGAAAGGGCCTGTGTATGTAGCCATGTTTAAGCCCCTTGGTATATTCATTGCGGTTGTCATGGGGGTTACTATTCTTGGGGATACTCTTTATCTTGGAAGGTATATTCTAGCTCCTCAGTATCTCAATGATATGGCCAGATTCTCTCATTTTACTTAATTGTCAGCATATATGAAGTGAAATGCTCTTTTGGTATCTTGCTATTGTGATCACGATGGAGTAGTATTCATGCATTACAGATTCTCTCATTTTCTTCTTTTTCTCAATAAAAGGAATTAACACTTATGGTGGCCAACTACCTGATGCTCATGTACATGCAGTGTGATTGGAGCGGCAATAATAGTTCCTGGGTTTTATGCTGTGATATGGGGGCAAGCTCATCAAGAGATTAAACTGGTTGAAGATCCTCCAATTAGTAGCCTTGAGTCATCTTCTCCTAGTGTTCCTCTTTTGCAGAATAAAAGCAATGAAGTATAGATTTCTTTCAAAAAGATGATAGAAGCTAGCTCATTTAAAGCCCTCTTCTACGTATTTGTTGCTGAAAATTGTAATTGATTAGCCATAAACATGCGTTATGTGCAAGAACAACTAAAATTATTAAATGTAAATATTTTATGTAACTAAGTTAGCATACCCCGCGAGATTATACATTAATAAAACCTTTAAAGTGTAAATATTAGCGTTTTATTTTTCAGATCAGCTTGCACAGTACTCCTTTGATTCTATGTTAGCAATGAGTATCCATTCAACTTTGTTCGTGCCCAAAAACTTAAACCGATAGGAAGAATTAGATTTAATTATTTGTATTATATATATTCTTAACACTCTCGCTCACGTAATGACCGTACTCTCTCTAAGTGAGCTCGACAGATAAAATATTTAATTAAAATGAATAAAGTGAGGAGGAGGTAGATTTAATTATTTATATTATATTCTTAACTGTTTAAATGAAAAGAGGGATCACAAACTATTCATAGTGTGTCAAACATTAAACCAAAAGAACATAGAACTACAGGCTAAGAAAGGTAAAAGAATACTAATTTTAAAATAACAATTTTTATTAAATAATTAATTTTCATTCAAAGGTCTTAATTTAAAATAAATAATTATTATTATTAGAGGGCCGAATGGATACTCATAAAAGTGGGCCGAGCCCATGGAAAAATAGAAGCCTGCTGGACATGAGTCAGAGATCAATGGCCATCGCGCGCCAAGCTAGTCAGAATTCAAATCCATATATCGTCAATCACTAATTAATGAAATAACTGATGGCCGTCCTCATGATACGTGTCCGCGATACTTACCCATGATACTAACTTCCTCCGGAGTAACGGCTGATTAATCCAACAGGGATTAGAGAAGATCGTTCCATGAGACAAGCTTCAGTGATCGGGCGACCAACTCAAATAAATAAAGGTTAAAGGACAAGCTTGAGGTAACTTCTCATCTCCATTCATTCGAAATATTATCTAGAATACATACTGATTTAAGAATCGAAGGTGTCTTTAGACACACCCACCCTCTTCACCTTTCTAATTGCAAGTTATTGGAAGACATTGTCAGCGTTACGAAATACGTCTGTGACAATTTTTTTTGTTTTAGTGATAGACATTATTTTGTTGTTATTTAAATAACACAAATGTGAAAACCCTAGTGAAGTGAAATCAATTCATTGCATGTGTTAATCGTTGTCTTTGCATGTGTTGACCAAAATTTACACTTTGATTTCACTTCTCCCCTCTTGCTGAAATGCCACGCGAGTCGGTAACAGAAGTCCACACAGTCTTCAATCGGTTAAGCTGGGCTTGTGTCCAGGTCAGAGCAATCGACCTCTTCTTTCTATGGATGAACTCTGTTTTTTTGTGCGAGACAAATCTTTAAATCATGTGGGAGAACAGATTGTCTAATTGTGGATACTGCAGTGTAGATCTTCATCATGGATAATTCATGATGGATGGTTTATGAATATATCTATAGTAAGGCTTCGTTGGTTTCACAGATGGTTCAACTAATCTTTTCATATCTCATTTCATTTCAATATCTAAACACAAACACTTTTCAAATTCAAATTTCTAAATTTTAAATTTTTTCATCTAATTATTATCTAATCATTACAATTTTTCTAAATTTCGAAACAAAACATAAAAAAGAATTCAACTTTCTCAAATTTCAAAATAAAAATTATATTAAAAAATTATATACAAACAATATTTTAACTTTATAATATTTTTATTCAACTTTTTCCCTCTCATTTCTCAAAACCCCATAAAATATGTTAATTCAAACTATTTAACTACTATTCACAAAATATCTCACTACTATTAACAGATTTCTCATCTTATCTATATAATCAAACGAGGCCTAAGTCGATGATAGTTCATCTCCATTAATTATTCTTAATCTTAATAGCTATCATGTTAAGTATTGTTAGGATGCACAAAGCATGCCTACACATTATTCTTCGGAATTCAAATAATCTACAAATGCATTCAACAACAAAATCATATTCAATGTTTGAAACCCGAAACACCACTTGTTTAATGTACACATCTTCTACTTTCACCTCGTCAGTAACCTTATGAATGCGGCTTGGACCTTCACATTTGACTAAGAAAGGTCAACAATATAAAAAACCCACGAAACCCATCTTGAACTTATTTGAATTTTGGATTAGTGTACAGTGGTTGTAATTGTTTCTCAATTGTGTAGTGGGTCATACAAGGAAATTGGGTATGGAAGGAGCTAAACTCTACTACCATCTCATTCTCTAAGTTTTTTTTTCAAAGCATTATCATATTGCTTGACAAATTGTTTCAAAGAGGTCCTCGAGTTAACATAGTCATCGAAGATAAGTTCATACTTTTGCTTCGTTGTGTCATTGATGTAACGTCCCAATGGAATGCCCAATCACATAGCTTATACTCCAAAAGGACTAGTCAATGATACAATTGGAGCCTCATTGGAACCTTATAAAGAGCAAGAACTTCTCCTTCTCAAGTAATGTGGGATCCCATATACCACCTACCCGTATCCATACCATATGGGGTATCACAATCTACCCCCCTTAAATTCCCGACGTCCTCGTCGAGCCTATACATTATAGGTGGCACGGCTCAAGTCCCACATTTCTGGTCCAACTATAACGCCCCAATTCCGAAGGTCCGGAGAGTTAGCTCTTAATACTTAATATCAACTTCAATAACACAACTATATAATCCAGAAAACTCCATAAAATGCTAATCCATTTAATCAACTCAAATATCTATGTTCCTTCATGGGGATAACAAAGAAATTCTCAATAACATAAATTAAAACTCTCCAAAAACTCAAAAATATCATTAACTCATCAACTCAAAATAACCGAAAATAAATAAGTTTACTAATTACGACTCTCAAATTAGCACTTGTACCTTCAGACACTTATTCCACTACGATCATCACACCTTGCTAAAACTTCCTACTCTTGTTCTCCAGCTGAACCGTCAAAATTATCTGAAAAATATTTGGAGATAAGGGGTGAGTTATCAACAACTCAATAAGCAGAGGACATATACTAGTGTGTAAACATGAACATTTAAAGAGTTCATAATGCAAAACAAAATATTTTCTTTTAGAATGCAGAATCAGAATATTGTTTTCAAAATGCAGCGTCAGAAAATGTTATAAAAAATATCAGAGCGAAAGTTCGAAAATATTCATAATCAAAATAATTTTGCATAGCATAAACTGAAACATCACATCTTATCTTATCATATCAGAACAAATATCATGTTTAACCCTCATGGTAGGGTTGTGCAAACCCCGGTAGCTAACCGAGTAGAAACAGAATGTGAATCTTCTCCTTATTCATTCTCTGAGCCCCGAGTGTGTACATAGGAAAGACCACGCAGAAAACCACTTTGTTTCCAAAGTGGGTGCACTAGAAATAGAAAAGTTGGTACCAACCCAAACAGAGGCCACAGTTTTACACACGTGATAAGGTTAGAATGGAACAGGAACAGAAACAGAAACAGAATGTTATGCCAGAAGTTTTTCAAAAAACACATCAGATCATATCAGAGTACAGAAAATCTTCAGGACAGAACAAAATCATATCACCAAAAACATAATTTATGCATAAAATCTCATATTTGCTCTCTTTTTCAAAGTTCAGAAATAGAATGTAAAAAATAAGCTCATATCTACATCAGTCATGATAGAAAATAATTTCTTCTTAAATAGAATCTCATGAGTAATGCAGAACAAATAACTGAGATAGTTCAAATTTATTTTCATAATCAAATATGTATATTTTCCAAAAATCAACTTCAATTCATTTTATTTTAATGCAAAGTCTAGCATAAGAACTCCGCTTACCTGGACTTCTTAGCTTTTTTAGAATTTTCCTAAAAAATGTCAAACAATAATTAATCGCCACTTATAACATAATAACGTAATTTTCATAAATTTCCAATCGAATACATATTTCAATATTTAAGCCTAAAATGCTAAAATTACCAATTTTATTTCATAAAAAACCTAACTTCACGTAATCCTAAAATATCGTCACATCTTCTAAATTCATCAATGTCCCAATAAACAAAATATCTAACTTATTTACTAATGAGATCGAATTATAAAATAATAAAATTGTATAACATAATTATATCAAAAAACTATTAAAGTAGACAAAGCAAAAATACCATTTAATTAAAATAGGCTTAATTAGTCTCTCTTTAAAGAGTTCAAAATAAAAGTCTTGCACTACATTGCACTTCAAAAAAGATATTAAAAATATAATAATGCTAATACCATATTACAAATCTTTATTATTATCATTATAAAATCATGTATTTTCTTAAGTAAAATTAAACCAAGACCATTTATTAAAAACATAACCCATTTAAACCAAACCCAACATAACTAGAATAATTTCTGTAAAAGTAAAATCTAGCCCATAGTATTTTTTTAAAACACAAAACCATCTGAAATAAGTCCAACACAAGTTAAGCCCGTAGGCCTTAATGGCAAACTTGTAATATTGAAACTTTGTTTTTTTCCCCTCTTCTTCTTCTTATAGCAATCGTACATAACCCAGAAATTCACCAAGTTATGCTACGAAAACTCACCGGAAAAGAGCAAGTTGCGACGGACGAAGAGCTGTGCGGTGGTGGGTGGTGATCGCGACAGAGCACTGAGAGAGAGAGCAACATGGTGAGGGAGAGAAGGGGAAAGAGATAACGAAAACTCACCGTGATGCAGCGAGGTGTGCGACGGTCTGGGGCTGGGCATCGACCAAGGCAGCGTCAAATGGTGGGGCCTTGTCCTCCGGCATCTTCTGCTGCCAACGGTGTCTTATGTGGCTGCGTGGGTAGTGGCTTAAGGGCAGCGGTTTGGTTGTGCCATGGCTGCTCTGTTTCGATTGTCTAACACAGGGGATTTTCTTGGCTTGCAATGAAGGCTACGGGAGGCGTTGGGCGGCAGCTTCGTGTGGTGCCTTTGAACGACAAGGGCACTGGCTGTTTGTTGCTTTGTTTTCGGGGGCTAAAACAAGGGAGTTTTCGTTTCACTATGTAGGTGGTTGTTCTCGGCACTATGGTGGTGGTGAAGTGGCGTACGACAGAGGAGCTGGAGCTCCAATGATCGTCAAGTGGAGGTGGCGCACGACAAGGTGGAGCTGCGATCTGTGGAGATGCAGTGCATGCATGGGTTACGTTGATTTTTGTATGGGGCAGTGAGAGTTCTGGGTGATGCAATGGCTGTGGCATACGACGGAGCAAGGTCTGCTCACGGTGGGCCTATTCCAATGAGAATGATGCTGCTGCGAAAGGGGGCTTCCCGTGAGGTTGGCGTGGTGTTTTCCGAGTGGGTGAGGACTGGGTTGGGCTGTTTGCACAGAGGAGTTGCTGTTGGAGGGGGCAGCGACAGGGAAAAGGCTGAGGAAGGCAGCAACTATGTTTCGGCTGTGGGAAAATGAGAGGAGAGGGGGAAAAAGGAGAACGGCTAAACTAGGTTTTTGTCGAGAAATGAAGAACGTGTCTATTTATATGTGATGCGAAAACCCTAGAGAGATGAGGGAGACGTGCGTACGGATGAAAAACAAAGTCGTGCGTGTGCATGGAGTGGATAAAAAAAATACACTAGAGACGTGCAAGACCATGCATGTCATGGATAAGAGGAAGACTTAGGGGTGAAAATAAAATCGAAGGAAAATATAAAATAAAATAAATAAATAAAAACTGAGCTTGATTGGGTCCGGGTGTTACATTCTCCCCTCCTTAAAAAAAATTTCATCCTCGAAATTTGCTAGTACCACATATACAATACAACTATGATTAAAACAACCAAGTGTTTGCATCTGCACTAGAATTAACCCACATTCAAGAAGAGAGGAGTGTCTATGATGATTGACTCCTATGAAAGGAGCGAAAGGCATTGTATACACATTCGTCAAGTGGGTTGTGTCAGATGTAATTACACAACCTTACTTCATGCATCTGCCCAAAACACGTTTCTAAGATGAGAATAATCATATACATCTATGACATAATAGAAACGATCGTTCTTCTTTTGCATTTTCACAAAGTACTTTCGAAGTGCTTCGGCACCTGCTTCACCAAGTCCTTGCTTTATCAATATAATTGCGATAATATTTTTCTCAAAACGTAATGTTCTCATACCCAGTGACTTCAACTACCAAAGACTTAGGGGTTGTTAGGAAGATGTTTCATCTCATCACATCTCATCTCATCTCATTCCCAAATATCATTCAAACAAAAACATTTTTCAATTTCAAATATTCAACATTTTTATCTTATCATTACCTAATCATTACAACTTTCACAAACTTCTAAATAAAATACAAAAAATAATTCAATTTTTTCAAATCTCAAAACAAATATAAATTTTAAAAATTATATTCTAACAATATTTTAACTTTTTATTCAACTTTTTCTCCATCATTTTCTAAAACTCAATAAAACATCATAACTCAACCTATTTCATTACTATTCACAAATCATTTCACTATTATTTACATATTTCTCATCACATCTCAGTCTCCAAGCATCCTCTTAAAGTTTTTATTGACTCCTATGACTAGTCTTGCTAGATCTTCAAGCCTTCTTTTTGTGATTGAATTCATTTTCTTGTTGCATCCAAAAAAATCTAGCATTCTTTGGACTCAATACATGCACATGTTCAAGCACAATAATAAAAAGTACATATCTTCTATCGAGACAGAGAATTGCATTAATTTTTACCTTACATCTCACTCCCTCAATTGGTCTTGGCCTAAGGACATTAGTACTTGAAGATCTTGCCAGGTCTTTTTGAACGTGAGCAAGGGTGAAGTATCTCAATCTCCCATCATCTCCAGGTCTAGAGCTTCATTTTGACACTCCAAAACCTATTTGTCTAGTATATTTTGTATAATATGATAAGATATCTTCAGATAAAAAGGTCATTCCAACCTTTGGTTCTTTTACATTTTAATTTTGTTTTGTGTTATTATTTACATCACCACCTACGTTTATCATTACATGTTCAAGTTGTCTACATGACAAAATATTCAATATAAATATACTCTAGAAGAGATAAAAAATAGAGCAACAAATCTCAAGTCTCCAAGCGATAAAACAGATCCTCCATGCGAGATAACAACTTCTTCATACCACTAATAATGTACAAAAAACAAAAGAACTGCACCAATTTACCCAAACTGTATAAAAATAAAATGCACAAAGCTTCATATCACTAATAACGTATAAGAATCACAACAAATAATGTACAAACAACTTCACAAAATTAACTACATACTATTACAGTTGGGAGCCTCCATGCCCGAGATATTACACCAATCTTTTAAAAACAAAAACATATAAACAAAGGCCATAAAAACCAGCACTCACTACAACAGAATGTGTGTTTTGTGACAGAAGAAACTGTCACAAAAAAATGGCAAACCGTCACTAAACATATTTGATGACGGTTTGAAACCGTCACCATGACCGTCACCTAAAGTGCGTCACAGGAAATATTTGGTAACGGTTTACTGTTCAACCGTCACAAAAAATATTTTTAGTGACAGTTGGAAGTGATCCGTTCGGTACAACGTTCGAACGTTCCTTTTTCTGTGACGGTTATGAACTGTCACAGAAAATCATGTTCGGACGTAAAATCAAACGTTCGGACGTTATATCCGACCGATTGGCGTTCGAATGAGAGAAGTTGACGTTTGTTGGATATCGTTCGAACGTATCATATTTACGTTCGAATGTTAATGCGTCCGAACGTTAATTACAATAAACGTTCGAATATTTGTTCGAACGTAAACGTAAATGTTCAAACGTAGCGCGTTTAATGTTCGGACGTTATTTTGAATGTAAACGAAGGAGCGTCCGAATGCAAGTTCTTTGTTCGAACTTTAGTCGATTTAATGTTCGAACGATTCAATTGTATTTACGTTCGAACGTTTGTTACAGTGTGAACCAACGTTCGAACGATTTTTATTTACATTCGAACGTACAAATCAGAAATACTAATTTCATAAAATTTAAAAACAAAATACCAATTGTATCATATTACATACCCAATTAACAAGTAACAATGTCTTATAAAAGCACAAAATTAGATATAAAAACTAGTCAGAAATATTGATAAAATTTATTTCTTCTTTTTCCCTCGCCCACGGGGATTCTGTTGCAGCGACATAACATGCTCCATTTGCACCATCATCTCTCGTTGCACTTGCTCTTGCACTTCACTGCGTATTCTTTCCTCCTGGTCTCTCTATTGGTCCTGCAAACGCGTCTCTAAATGAGACTGTCATTCTAAGAGAGACTCTAACTCTTACTGTCTCGACCTCATATACTCATTCTCACGCCGTGCAGCTTCTAAATCTGCTGTAAGATTATTAATTTGTGAAGCCGATGAGGTTGAGGAGGATGAACATTTATGCTTGATAGATCGTCCCAAACCTCTTGCCATACTAGACTGCGGCCCGAGCACTTGGGTGAATATGTCTATGTTACTAGGAGAGGATTCCGCAGAAGCCGACTGTATGTCCAACATTTTGCTCTGCAATTTAAAAGGTAATGATCGTAAATAATTAGTAACGTATTATAAGAAATAGAAATAAGAAATAAACTATTAAAATGTTCTATAAAAAATTTATTTAACAAAATTAACACTACTTACATAATTATCTGCAGCGACAGGATCCATCCACTCACTATGCTCATTAGTGTGAGCAGCAGCATAGACATGAATGAGGGAAAAGTTTTCAGGATCATCACGTTTCTAACAAAGCGACAATATTAGCAATTTTAAAAAGATAATGTTAGTACTTATCAGAAAGAATATCAGGAAAATAAATGAATTATATAATTTTTTAATTACCATTTTTTCAGCAAGACAGTGGAATGACCTTGAACCGGCACGATGGTGGACAGTCAGAACGGATCTATTCTGTGCATTTGTAGAACTCAAGTGCTACAAAATATATTAAAAATGTTAATTGTAATATGTATACATATAATATATAAAACGAATATGAATGTAAATAATTAAAAGATATAAATGTAAAATACCTGATAATCTGGAGATGCAAAAAGATCACAACACTTTCTCCAATCATCTAACTCCATCTGCTGAAAAGGAGACTGCGCAGCCTCTTCCAACGTCTCAAACTTCTTGAAGTGGTCATGACATCGTCCTTTGTGACGTCGGCATAGTGTAGCCATCAACTCATTCACAGTTCTCAAATCCTCGCTACGGCCAAAGTCGAGGTCGAATTCATCCTTACAAGGGAATTAGGTAAAAAACATAATATATTAATCTAAGTGAAAAAAATGTACTGAAAAGTAAACTCACCAGCACACGACTTCGAATGTGCTCCTTAATTTCATTCGGAACATCTCGCCATGAGCACACATAAAATGGAGCATAAGCTCGAACTACTGTGCCAATATAGGAGGAAAACGCTGCTGGACTATCATACACTCCTCCAGTGGAATTATCAGGAATTGTGATCTTCAATTTACCGTGCCTTCTATTTTTTTCAAGAGAGATTCCACGTGTATAGCCACGACCGCGACGTGCAGATGCATCAACTACATGATAATAATAGATATACTATAATTATAATTATATAGTTATTGAGAAAAAAGTATTAACTATATATATAATTATCAACGACAATATTTCCTTACTGGTAGGTGTCGACTGGCTGTTGTTCTCTTCTGTGTTAGCTTGATCTTCAGGAACGGATTCCTCGAGTGGGGAGTCCTCAATGGATTCAGGACTTGGACTTGGCGGAAGCACATTTCTTCGTTGTCGTTTTGGCGGCATTCTTTAAAATAATTAATTATATCAAAGAAAATTAATTAGAAGAAATTATGAAAATTTAAGATATTTTATAGTCACCTATATAAATAAAATATTTAGTACTTTTATTCTTCAGATGAATTTTCCATGCTTGTTTCAGAATCTCCATCAATAACATCTTCATCATCATCATGCACCTCTTCTTCATCATCTTTATCCACCTCCTGCCCGGATTCTGATTCGTCTTCATCTTCTGACTCATCTTCTTCATCTTCCTCCTCACTAACTTGAATTGAATGATCATTTAATACAGACGGGTCGAGATGTACGGGTGGGACATCATCTCTACACAAGGGGAGCAACTCGAGTGCACCGAGGTCAACAAACAAGTTAATACCCTCTCCATCTTCCTGGTATGCCTCAACAATCGGAGTGTCATCTTCATCTCCACTATTCTCGTAATCTACAACTCGCCAAGTTATCTCCCCACTATCTTCATCAGCACTTTTCATTGGATCAATCAAGTAATAGACTTGGGTAGCTTGACAAGCCAATACGAATGGATCATCTTCGTACCATTTAGATGCAGTATTGACACTCGTAAAGTGATTATCCCTATGTATCAAAACCCGACCACCGCCTAGATCCCACCAATCACATTTGAAGACATATGTTACAGACCCACCCATATATTTCAATCCGATAATATCACGTATGACACCATAATAGTCAATATCATCTGTTCCATGACTCCCCTCGACCAATACACCACAGTTTTGAGTCTTTCTATTACGTTCACGGTCCAAAGTATGGAATCTATAACCTCGAACCGTGCATGCAGTATATCGAAGTGCTCTATTTGAGGGACCACGGGCCAATGCATACAATTCAGAAGAAATTGATCCGGGATCATGAGCACGTTGTTCCAAAATCTATAAATTGAAATAGTATATATTTATTATTTCATTATCCAGAGTTAAAAATTTCACAATATAACATATATATAATTTTAGTTCATACACGTTCTTCAAACCATCCGGGAAATTCTTCCTCGTGTCTTGCCTCTATATTTTCTACGCCTTCCGTTCTAAGTTTGTCCATGTGGTCACTATTATAACATGTTGCAAAAGAAGTATATTTTGAGCACAACAATTCTAATTAATTTAAAGAAAACTATAATTATTCAAATAAATGAAATGACATACCTAAGATAATCATCAATCTCTCGGCAGTTATTTAGCACATACCACCGAACTTTACCCAACTCTCCATCAATTAAATCGTAACCTGTTTGTGCACCCAAGGGTCGTACATTCTGGAAAAACACTGATAGCTCACGAGGAGGCGGAGTAGCAAGATCAGCATTTCGCTCTTGACGACTAAATCGTGTCTCAACACCACGAAGATATAGAGAGCAAAATGTTAACCATTCATTGTGTATATAAGCCTCTGCTATTGAACCCTCAGCTTTGGCTTTATTCCCAATAGTGCGCTTCAATCGACCCAAATATCTTTCAACTGGATACATCCAACGGAACTGCACCGGTCCACCCAGAAGTACCTCTCGCGGTAAATGTATTGCTAAATGGACCATGACATCAAAAAATGATGGTGGAAAGATCTGCTCGAATTTACATAGTATACTAGCAATGTCTTCTTCCAATTTCGACAACACATCTCGATTTACTACCCGAGCGCACAAATCCTTGAAAAACATACATAGTTCAGATATGGCGACATGTACATTAGATGTCAGCTTCCCACGAATTCCCACAGGTAATAACTTCTGCAAAAATACGTGACAATCATGACTTTTCAATCCATTGATTTTCCAATCATCAGGACTCACGCATCTACCAATATTTGAAGCATAACCATCTGGCAACTTCACACCTTGCAACCATTTACAGAAATCAATCCTCTCCTCCCTTGTCATCGTAAAACATGCATGCGGCATGACCACCCTGTTGCCTTCCACCCGCAAATGCAGATTATGTTTAATTCTCATTCTCTCAAGATCTTTCCTCGTCTTGATCGTGTCTTTCGTCTTTTTGTTAATACTCATCAATGTACCCAGTATATTATCACAAATATTATTCTCTATGTGCATTACATCCAAACTATGTCGCAACTTGCATGACGACCAATACGGCAAATCAAAAAAATACTACGCTTTGTCCAATTCAATTCTGATACGGCTCGTTTTCTCTTGTTCTTTCCCCGACCTTTGCCAAAATTGTTCACTCTAGCATGTTGCAGTTGTTCCACTATCTCTTCTCCAAACAACTCTTTTGGTGCAATCCTATCCTCTACTCTCCCATCAAACTTGGCACATTCTCTTCTCCATGCATGATTTGCTGGTAAATAACTTCGATGACCCATGAAACACAACTTCTGAGAAAATTTTAGCCACTCACTAGCAGTTTCTTTATTACACGTTGGACACGCTAACTTCCCTTTCGTACTCCAGCCGGAAAGATTCCCATACGCCGGAAAATCATTTATGGTCCACATTACCGCAGCATGCATCTGAAAAGATATCGACTTAGATGCATCATAAGTTCTAACCCCTGTTTCCCATAACTCTTTCAGCTCTTCAATCAACGGCTGCATAAATACGTCAATATCATTCCCAGGTGATCTAGGGCCAAGGATGAGTAAAGTTAACAAAAAGTTTGGTGCCTTCATGCACCTCTATGGTGGAAGATTGTACGGAATCAATACCACGGGCCAAGTGCTATAACTTGTACTCATATTCTCAAAAGGGTTGAATCCATCGGTTGTGAGTCCCAGGCGCACGTTCCGAGCTTCTAACCCGAACTCTGGATACTGATTATCGAAAGACTGCCACACAAGTGAATCAGCTGGATGCCTCATATACCCGTCATTCTTAACTCTTTTCTCCTGGTGCCACCTCATATCATGAGCTGTTTTCTTACACATATATAGTCTTTGCAACCTAAGTTTCAAGGGAAAATACCGCAACACCTTAACCGGCACGTTTTTCTTACCTTTCCACCTCGACTCTCCACATACAAGACATGCTTGTTTCTCCTCGTTCTCCTTCCAGAACAATACACAATCATTCTT
The DNA here is from genome assembly GCA_022457165.1 of Juglans mandshurica. Taxonomy (NCBI): domain Eukaryota; kingdom Viridiplantae; phylum Streptophyta; class Magnoliopsida; order Fagales; family Juglandaceae; genus Juglans; species Juglans mandshurica. The sequence continues at coordinate 15,843,691 of CM039621.1, forward strand.
GCATGCATGTATGGACTTGTACTCAAATCCTAATCCCTTTCTCAACTGTTTCGCTTCATAAAAGTTCTTAGGCAATGCAGACCTTTCGGGAAGCACCTCGTTAAATAAGTCCAATACCATGTTTATTGCTTTCGTCAACATCCCACACAATGATTTTATGTGAAGCAACCGCACAATAAACGACATTTTGGAATGTTTTGTACAACCTGGGTAAAGCTCGCGCTTTGCATCTTCCCACAGTGAAGGAAAATTTTCACAATCAGTCCCTGATCCACCACTTGAGGCATTGTCATTAACCTCATCCATACATCCCAGCTCCAATGTCACCCAACATCTCCTCCATCTCATCATGCTCATAATCATCATCCATGTGACGTAAATAATTGTGACGATCAACCAATACATCTGCTGACCCTTCATACGGCTCACCATGCAGTACCCATCGCGTATACCCCAGATCCATACCGTTCACAAATATATGACGCTCTACTTCATCCAATCCTATCGCACACAAAGTTTTACACCCTCGACATGGACACTTAATGTAACCACGACTATCAGCAGAGGCCCGTGCGAAATCAATGAAAGTTCTTACTCCACATGCATAGAGTACGTAATCCTTTCCAAGTCTATCGTCCAGACGCATCCAATTTTTGTCCATTTCTAAAAACATCTATATATTAATAACACGTACATTGAAAATTCACATGCATGTCATGCTCCTATTCTCATTACTTTTTTGATAAGGTAGTTGGTCCTATCCCATTCGAGATTATATTCTCCATATTACAAAAATCTCGTCACTCTACTAATTTTCACGTTAGTAGAAATTTCGGCAGCACCTCCCCATAATTCTCCAAGTATACATGTTCAAATATCTGGATTGTGACCTTACGAACAGTATACCCGAAGAACAGTAGAAGAAGATACCGAAACTTCATATTAAACGTGGAAAGTAGCGAGTAACAAAAATGTGTAATACAGATAATATAATCTCAAACTGTCCACACTGGACAATTCAGGAATCAGTGGACACATATATGTACACTGATTCCCAAACGGGTCTAAGGGTATTTATGCAATGTCACACGCATCTAGCAAAAAATCATACAACAATATCTCCATGTTGTTTAAATTAACAATGTCACCTTCAAGTAGTGTTATATTATTAAACTAAAGAGGGATGGAAGATTATGTGACCCTACGTTTTGTGTATAGTACACAAGGAGAGAGAATGATCTTGAAGAAATGTTTAAATTTTAGTCTAATTACTTAACCGTCACAAACTGTCCGACCTTGACAACTCTCAAGGCCGAAGAGACTATGACAGTCAAGCAATTAAATTGAAATTTCAACATTTCTTCAAGATCATATTCCCTCGTTGTGTACAAGATCAATATTCTTAAAGTATAATTTTAATTGTTATACTTAATTTCAAAGGTTATACTATAATTTTAATTATTATAATTCTTAAAGAGTTACTTTTATTTGTTATTACTTAATTTCAAATATTATTATAAATATTTAATTACCATACTTAAATTTCAATGGTTATACAATAATTTTAATTATTATAATTCTTAAAGAGTTACTTTTATTTGTTATTACTTAATTTCAAATATTATTATAAATATTTAATTATCATACTTAAATTTCAATGGTTATACAATAATTTTAATTATTATAATTCTTAAAGAGTTACTTTTATTTGTTATTACTTAATTTCAAATATTATTATAAATATTTAATTATCATACTTAAATTTCAATGGTTATACAATAATTTTAATTATTATAATTCTTAAAGAGTTACTTTTATTTGTTATTACTTAATTTCAAATATTATTACCACAATTTTTCAAATCCATATCACAACATATTCACAATAACTCACAATATATTCACAAAATAACATGCCACATGTATTAACATATTTCTAAACTTGAGTAAGCAATAAACATGTATTAACAAAGCCTAATGACAATATATTCATAATAATAAACACAATATTTCAAATTTATATCACAACATATTTAAAATAACTCACATACTATTTACAAACTATACAAACAATAATCACAATATGATAAAAAGTAAGCATAAAATAACATGCCACATGTATTAACAAAGCTTAAGGAAAATATATTTGTAACAATGTAAACATATTCAAACGTCATTCACAAATAATAATTTAAATATTTCAAGTCCATATCACAATAACTCACAATATATTCACAAAATAACATGTAACATGTATTAACATATTTCTAAACTTGAGTAAGCAATAAACATGTATTAACAAAGCTTAAGGACAATATATTTGTAACAATGTAAACATATTCAAACGTCATTCACAAATAATAATTTAAATATTTCAAGTCCATATCACAATAACTCACAATATATTCACAAAATAACATGCCACATGTATTAACATATTTCTAAACTTGAGTAAGCAATAAACATGTATTAACAAAGCCTAATGACAATATATTTCTAATAATAAACACAATATTTCAAATTTATATCACAACATATTTAAAATAACTCACAAACTATTTACAAACTATACAAACAATAATCACAATATGATAAAGAGTAAGCATCAAATCACAACAACATATTGATAAAGTTTAAAAATATACCTAGCACTCACAATATCCTCTTACAAATCAAAATCTTCCAACTTCCCAAAACAAGCAATCCTTCAAAAAAATACAACACTAACTTATTAGAAATATTCTATAACAAAAACACATTCTATAAATATCATAAAATTTAAATAAAGACAAGAAATAAAAATATTTTCTTACCAAAACTCAACTCTCTCTCACTCTCTAACTCAACTCTCTCTCACTCAAACTCTCTCTCTCTCTCTCTCTCTCTCTCTCTCTCTCTCTCTCTCTCTTTCTGTGTGTGCAGGACCCTCTCTTTCTGTTGCGCGCACGAAAGAAGAAGAAATGATCCGCTTCCTCCCGTGCGCGTACTAATTAAGTTCTAAATTATGTACACGTTTAAGTTAAATGTTCGAACGATTATCTATAAATCTACGAACATTCGAACGAAAAATTGTGATACATTCGAACATATATGAGGAAAGTGCGGGAACTTTCCCGCTAGATTTTATGTTATATCATAAGAAGGGTACGTTCGAACGTGTATTGTAAACGTCCGAACGTTCTGGGCGCGAATAATTTTAGAATATAACGTTCGGACGTAAAACTTAAACGTTCGAACGTTTAAACTAATAATTGCATGAAAGTGTTACCATATTTGAGCGGGAAATCTCCTGCACTAATTTAACTAACGTTCGAACGTTAACAGATTTGGTGTTCGAACGTATAGTACAAACGTCCGAACGTTTGAATAATCACACAGATACCTTAATCGAGCGGGAAAATTCTCGCCTCTTAGTTTAACTTTCGAACGTTAACTTGAAACGTTCGAACGTACGATTCCTACTATACTAACTTATAGTATAATATATATACTACATTTTATATATCTATAACTATATACTACATTGTATAGTATGATAGCATAATATACTTTAAATGAGAACATCAATGTATATAATATATAAACTATACCATATATATAAATCAATAATATATATTAAATTGTTACTTATTAAATTCTTTATTATATACTAACTTATAGTATAATATATATACTACATTTTATATATCTATAACTATATACTACATTGTATAGTATGATAGCATAATATACTTTAAATGAGAACATCAATGTATATAATATATAAACTATCCATATATATAAATCAATAATATATATTAAATTGTTACTTATTAAATTCTTTATTATATACTAACTTATAGTATAATATATATACTACATTTTATATATCTATAACTATATACTATATTGTATAGTATGCTAGCATAATACACTTTAAATGAGAACATCAACGTATATAATATATAAACTATACCATATACTATAAATCAATAATATATATTAAATTGTTACTTATTAAATTCTTTATTATATACTAACTTATAGTATAATATATATACTACATTTTATATGTCTATAACTATATACTATATTGTATAGTATGATAGCATAATATACTTTAAATGAGAACATCAACGTATATAATATATAAACTATATCATATACTATAAATCAATAATATATATTAAATTGTTACATATTAAATTCTTTATTATATACTAACTTATAGTATAATATATATACTACATTTTATATGTCTATAACTATACTACATTGTATAGTATGATAGCATAATATACTTTAAATGAGAACATCAACGTATATAATATATAAACTATACCATATACTATAAATCAATAATATATATTAAATTGTTACTTATTAAATTCTTTATTATATACTAACTTATAGTATAATATATATACTACATTTTATATATCTATAACTATATAATCCATTGTATAGTATGATAGCATAATATACTTTAAATGAGAACATCAACGTATATAATATATAAACTATACCATATACTATAAATCAATAATATATATTAAATTGTTACTTATTAAATTCTTTATTATATACTAACTTATAGTATAATATATATACTACATTTTATATATCTATAACTATATACTACATTGTATAGTATGATAGCATAATATACTTTAAATGAGAACATTAACGTATATAATATATAAACTATACCATATACTATAAATCAATAATATATATTAAATTGTTACTTATTAAATTCTTTATTATATACTAACTTATAGTATAATATATATACTACATTTTATATATCTATAACTATATACTATATTGTATAGTATGCTAGCATAATACACTTTAAATGAGAACATCAACGTATATAATATATAAACTATACCATATACTATAAATCAATAATATATATTAAATTGTTACTTATTAAATTCTTTATTATATACTAACTTATAGTATAATATATATACTACATTTTATATATCTATAACTATATAATACATTGTATAGTATGATAGCATAATATACTTTAAATGAGAACATCAACGTATATAATATATAAACTATACCATATACTATAAATCAATAATATATATTAAATTGTTACTTATTAAATTCTTTATTATATACTAACTTATAGTATAATATATATACTACATTTTATATATCTATAACTATATACTACATTGTATAGTATGATAGCATAATATACTTTAAATGAGAACATCAACGTATATAATATATAAACTATACCATATACTATAAATCAATAATATATATTAAATTGTTACTTATTAAATTCTTTATTATATACTAACTTATAGTATAATATATATACTACATTTTATATATCTATAACTATATACTACATTGTATAGTATGATAGCATAATATACTTTAAATGAGAACATCAACGTATATAATATATAAACTATACCATATACTATAAATCAATAATATATATTAAATTGTTACTTATTAAATTCTTTATTATATACTAACTTATAGTATAATATATATACTACATTTTATATATCTATAACTATATACTATATTGTATAGTATGCTAGCATAATACACTTTAAATGAGAACATCAACGTATATAATATATAAACTATACCATATACTATAAATCAATAATATATATTAAATTGTTACTTATTAAATTCTTTATTATATACTAACTTATAGTATAATATATATACTACATTTTATATATCTATAACTATATACTCTATTGTATAGTATGCTAGCATAATACACTTTAAATGAGAACATCAACGTATATAATATATAAACTATACCATATACTATAAATCAATAATATATATTAAATTGTTACTTATTAAATTCTTTATTATATACTAACTTATAGTATAATATATATACTACATTTTATATATCTATAACTATATACTACATTGTATAGTATGATAGCATAATATACTTTAAATGAGAACATCAACGTATATAATATATAAACTATACCATATACTATAAATCAATAATATATATTAAATTGTTACTTATTAAATTCTTTATTATATACTAACTTATAGTATAATATATATACTACATTTTATATGTCTATAACTATATACTACATTGTATAGTATGATAGCATAATATACTTTAAATGAGAACATCAACGTATATAATATATAAACTATACCATATATATAAATCAATAATATATATTAAATTGTTATCTATTAAATTCTTTATTATATACTAACTTATAGTATAATATATATACTACATTTTATATATCTATAACTATATACTACATTGTATAGTATGATAGCATAATATACTTTAAATGAGATTATCAATGTATATAATATATAAACTATACCATATATATATAAATCAATAATATATATTAAATTGTTACTTATTAATTCATCAATAAACACCATAAACTCAAAAACTATTCACAAAATTCACAAACAATAATCACAATTATTTCAAGAGTAAGCATAAAATCACAACAACATGTATAAACATATTGCTAAACTTTAGAAATATAACAAGCACTCACAAAAAAACCAATAATCTAATTGTCTATAATATTATATAACATCCTAATATATAACTTAAACATTTATAATATAATATATTATAGATAAAATTTTGGAAATTAAATTGACAAACGTTCGAACGTAATAATAAGTACGTTCGAACGTTCTGTGTATATAAGGCCAAAACCGAACGTCGAAACGACATTTCCAAAACGTATCCATCGTCTTCTCCGTTCTTTGCCGCCACGCCTCCGTCACCGCCGCCGTCAACTCCGCCACAACCGTCACTAAAAGGTAGGCATTCATATTTTATTCAAATAATATGTATTTTATTGAGATTTGGATTGAGATTTGGATTGAGTTTTGTTTAAAACTGGATAAGTGATTACCAGATTTTTAACTTCATTTTCCGGCCACCACGGCCAGTCATTGGCCGAATAGTCACCGTAGAAATGTTTCTTGAAGTGTATACTTCATTTACATAGTGACATTTCGGCATTTAGAACCTTGTAGAGAAATTTTCGAGATTTCAATAATGGCTGAGTCGACTCAGCCATTCTGCGTCGAAACGTTTGAACGTTTCACCAAGACATTCGAACGTAGGACGTTTAAATTACAGAGCCGTTACGGCTTCCACGTTCGAACGTTAATCGTCTTACATTCGGACGTGAATATTATTAAACGACATACGTTCGAACGTGAATATTTACTTTCGCACGTAAATCACATACGGTCGGACGTTTAATTATAACATCCGAACGCAGTGATTTTCTACATTATTCATGCTTCAACGTTCGGACGTTCATATTTACGTTCACACGTAAAACAAATACGTTCGAACGTATTTGTTTTAACATCCGAACGTACGTCAGCCAATATTTATTTACTGCTTATGTTCGAACGTACATCTGTACATTCGAACGTATTTATTTTACGCTTGAACGTAAATTTATTTACATTATTTTACGTGCGAACGTATAAATTAACGTCCGAACGTTTTTATCTTTAACGTTCGAACGTTAAAGATAAAACGTTCGAACGTTAATGCAGAGCATCTTAAAATTAATACAAAAAAATGCATTATTGTAAATAATTTTTTTTTCCTTTTCTATTTTCAGGATATGGCTCTTCCACTGCATACACGAAAACGAGGGAGGGAAGGAGCCACATCAGACACTGCCTGTATCAGAGCTCGTACTGTTATGGTAGAGCGAGAGATCTTAATTAATGAGTTCGACGAACTCTGTTAGCAGCAGACGAACCTAAGAGATGTTTTCCTCCGTAGAGGCTGGGGAAATATCTGCACATTGAGGGGGAAGGTATACCCCTCAATGGTTCAAGAATTCTATATGGGGATGTGTGACATGCCTCAGGATGCATCCTCTCACACCGTGACTGTATGCAGTGTTTCCATTGAGGTATCAGCAGATGTCATCGGCGAGCACCTCAGGATTCATCGAGGAGTTGAGACATTTACACACTCAACACCCCGTGAGGATGTAGGCACTTCTACATCATCTACTGGCCGGGGATGTGAGCCAGCATCAGCCAGAGATGCAGGCCAGTCAGAGGCTGAGGATACTGGCGTCGAGGCTCGGGATGATGACCGAGACGAGGATTTCTACATCCTCACCGGGAGGGATCGCATGCAGATCGAGCGGAAGGACGCCTTCAACCAGAACCAACAAATGTCGATTCTGTGGCTCAAAAAACCACATTTAGTTGGCTTCGGGCACAATTTTTTATACGAGTGGTACGTGGAGATCCTATAGATTTGCCACTGCACATTTTTGAGAGGATCCGTTACGAGGCGAGCATCGTCTCCACGGATAATCTTCCCATATGGTGTCCTCATCAGCCGACTATTACTTGCACGGGGAGTGTCGACCCAGCTAGAGGAGCGGGTCAAAGATCAGATGAGCCCCCTCGACATGACCATGCATCAATGTAGCATTGGACAGGCGAGGGGACGTCAGCCACCCCCTGTAGAGGATCTAGTTCCTCCGACGCAGCCTGAGCCAGGTCATGTCGGGAGTAGTAGTTAGCATACGCCGAGTACATCTGCAGGAGATGTGCGGCCTGCTTAGGTTGATGCGGTCATCTCACAGCTGACTGCGCATATTGATCATAAGATCGATCGATCGCTCGAGGCTATATCGGCGTCTGTTGCCGAACTCACCCATCGTGTAACTATCCTCAACGACAAGGTTGATACCTTGACTGAGGAGGTACGGAGTTCGACTTTTGCGGATAACGTTATCATCTGACTATTGTTTACTACATTCTATCAAATTTTGTATTTTATTTTTAATATTTGTAACGAAAAATATTATTGAATATTTTTATCGTTTTTTAATTTCAATTTTTAATCTTCTTTGATGTTATAATTTCCAACTTTAATACTAAATCACTGCATTTCAAATATATATAAATCAATAATATATATTTATATATTATAAAGTGTGTATATATAAATATATACAATTCAATTTTTTAGACTTGTTCACAAATTATGCACAATAAAAATCACATAATTTTTAAATTAAAGTCATTTAATTTAAATTTACAATGAACGTTCGAATGTTATTACTTAACGTTCGAACATTGGTGCAAACATTTTACGTTCGAACGTAAAATTAATAACATTCGAACGGTTGCGCCAAAACATTTTACGTTCAAACGTAAACAGACATAACGTTCGAACGTATATGTGACGTTCGAACGCATATTTCCCATACGTTCGAATGTAAAAAAATCTCATTCTATCTTTAGTGACGATTTCTAGAAACTGTCACAAAAAATACCTTTTAGTGACGGTCTAGGGACTGTCACAATTTCCCAACCGTCACTAAAAAGCAATTGTGTTGTAGTGACTACAAGGAAGCAAGCCTGTTACGGTGATTTGTTTCCTATCACAGAAGAATTTGATGCTAATAAACATTAATTGCGTCAAATCCAATGTCGTCGTTGAATAATAGCGTGAAGAAACAGTGGCGTCCTGTAATACCCGAGTCCTACTACATAGGTCCTTACGTCATTTATTAATTCCTTAAGTTAAATATTTTGAGATAAAGATTTTTATTACTTTCAATTATTTTATTTTAAGATGAGTATGCTTTATTTTAAAAATATGATTTATTAAAATAAATCAAGGGTATTATTTTTTTAAACTTTGAAATATTTTCCCTTAAGTCCTTTAATTTTATTTATTTAAGAAATAACTCAATTAATCTCTACCATTAGATTGGTAGGTGAAAAGTAACCTTGAGGTAGATAAATCTCCACTGTCCATCTTCCAAGCTTATGTGATAAGCTTTGACTAAGGCAAAGGTTCCTCCCATCCCTTTTCACCTGTAGGCTTCCAAGATAAGCCACAAAATCTTTTTATTTCCTTTGACCCATAAGCTTCCTAAGAGCACTCTCATTAGATTAGCCAAAGCTAAAGTACATTTTTTATGAATATAAGATGAATTTGACTTTTGGCTATTCCATTCACATAAATATTTACATTGGAATAGCTATTTTTTCATTATATAACAATAAAATAATATAAGAAGAATTTGACTTTAGCTATTCACATCAAATCTCCACATTGGATTATTCATTTATTCATTATATAGTAATGAGTAATTAATAATTAAAAAAATATTTAATTTTTTTAATTATTAATTTATTTTATCATATTTTAGAAAAATATTCAATGGATAGCACAATCACACGAAATCAGATGGTCAATGGACAAAAGAAATGGACAAAGTCGTTGATGGAGACTTCAGGAGAGAGAAATAAATGATATAAAATGGATTTGATGAATAAACAGTGTCTTCCAAATTTGAAAATTACTTTAGAACTTACTGTAGCTATATGGAATATAGCTATTCCAATGTGATATATTTTATGGTTCAATAGCTAAATTTTCATTAGATTTAACTTTTAGCTAATCCAATGAGAGTGCTCTTAGGAAGCTATTGTCCCCATCGGTCAAGGCAAGTCAAAAAGAGAGGAGAAAAAATAAAAACTAATCCTAAGGCATTCTACACTTACCCGTCGATCTACACCCAAGGAAAATAGAAAACTTCATCTTCCTCTCCAAGCAAGCCATAGCCAACCTTCACCTATTTTCTTCCTCTTCTCTTTCTATCTTCAAGAAAGCAAGTTCGTCTCATCTCCTTTAAGCTTGTGACTCCATAGCAAGGGACAAAGAAAAATATTTTCCTCTCATCCTCTCCAAGCCATACGAGTATATTCTCTCCATATTCATTTTCGGTTTTTCCCTCAAAGCTTGGAACTCAAGCTTGATTTCACCTTACAAACAGTGAAATATTGGATGTAATAGACTTTTGGTTTATTCCCTAGTGTGATTTATATGTTGGTTTTGAGTTTCACCATTTTTTTTACCTATGATGTTTCGGTTTTAGGGTTTAAAACAGTGATATCGTGTTGCTCTTCATCCACACGGCTATACCTCTATTTGGTCTTCCACTTGTGTTTTGAAAGAAGCTAAGAACTTAAGGTAAAAATTCTAATTTGACTCATTTGATTTTAGTGTGATTTTGGAAGCTCATTAATTTGTTTTAGCTTGTGTTTTGATGAAGTTAATTTCCTATGTTGCAAATAAATATGTACGCCTTGTTTTTGGCCCAAACCGAATGGTATTATAGTTGTTTTGCTATGTATTTTTCTATATTTCGAAAATACTATGTTGTTATTAAAATTGGTTTAATCATAGGTGATGATTTAAAGTGATTTTAAATTATATATGATGGTATCATGTGCCTTGTGTTGAGGTTTGGCTGGTAATATATTTTTAGGATGCTAGAGGTTCGGTTTAGAGGTTTTGTTTGGGTTTTGTAATTTTATATCTTGCTTTTAAAAGGGTATTAAGTGAGTAAGCATAAGTTTGAGTGTTTAAAAGTTTAAAAGTTTGCTTAATGAGTAACTTTGCTATACCTTATGCTACTTTAATTTTAAATGGGAGGTTTTATCTAAACTATTTAATATATTGCTTATGTGAATAGGTTATAGCTTAGTTAGTTTAGATAAAGGGATTAATTGTGCATTAAGTCCATGTCATGCCATAAAAATAGCCCATTTATGTTGTCCCTCGTTTGGTTAAATTCTACCTAACCCAAGAGTCCAAAATATTGATGAGCTAACATTTTTATAATGAGGGACTACAAGTCGATTAAAGGGCATGTTTCCTAAGCTTGTTTAGCCTACTTGAGATGCCTAAATCTATTTTAAAGCCCATTGTCGAGAATTGCAGATTTTAACTCCTAATGTCCATAACCCAAAGTGAGTTTAAACTAAAGAAACCTTGCTTGAAGCCTATGAATTCTTAACTACTTTTCATGTAAGCTTTTAAAATAGCCTTTCCATGGACAGCTAGCATGCCTTAATACTTAAATTATTTCTCTTATAAGTTGAGGTGAGGAGTAGTCATTTGGGTTAATATTAAGCATAGAAGGGATGTTAGATTGTAGTAGCGTGGCTTTCTCTTTTAAAGGGAGGGTTTAAGAATATTGTATAAGTATTAACACGCTTATGCTATTTATTGAAATAGGACCTATATTGATGATGGAAGTATCAAGGAGCATAGAGATAAGTAGTTATGACCATGCTTCTTATACCAAGTTCTCTTTATGAAAAAATGTCTCTCTCTTACAGCAAATGTTCTTCTAAAGAAAAGAGTAAATGAATATAGTATGTACAAACCCTTTCTTGATAGCCCCTGTTAAGCACCCTATTGATTATAATTGTGTACATGTATAAGGTAATGCATGCACATAGGTTCTAAGTCATGAGATTTCCATACATGCTCTCTCAATAAACTTATTGATTATTTCTATATGTAGTATAGCATTAAAATGTATATTTTTTCATAAAAATACATGTGCATCGGAGTAAGAAAGATGATGAAAATGTTTTGATTGCAAAGGAAAGGTAATGAATGTCTCATGCCTTATGTTTTAAGTGATGCTTTAAATGAGTTTTAAAATGCCCCTATGAGCTGATGCTTTCAATGACGCGAAAAAAGTGTTTTAAAATGTCCCTATTTACTGATGCTTTAAATGATGCGAAGAAAACGTTTTAAGATGTCCCTATGAACTGATGTTAAATTATCCCTATGAACTGACATTTTATGATGTCCCTATGAAATGATGTTTAAGCTCATACTTTTAAAATGATGTTTCTTCATGAATGTACTGTTAAATGAAATGATGATGTTTAAATTCATGCTTTTAAATGACATTTTCCGTGAATGAACTATTAAATGAAAATGACTGAAATGAATGAAAGAAAGGAATGAATGAATGAAAGGAATGAATGAATGAATGAATGCTTTAATGTATGAAGATACCTAACGGCCATATGAATGAAAAGGGTACTAAAAGAATTGGCAGATTGCAATGCCGGGTAAGTAGTACTGGTAGTGCACCCAGTGCTACCCCCTAACTGAAAGGGATTCCCAACCTGTGGCCACGGGCAGAATCCAGGTCCAAAGGAAGACCGCTAACCCTAACACACGGGGCGTAATAGTGTGTACCGGCCAAAGAAAGTGAAACATGAAAGTATGGTTATTTCTTAAAATGTTTATACATGAAAGCATAGTTATTTCTTAAATGTTTATGCATGAAAGTACATCTTATCCCTTAAACAATTATGCATGAAAGCATTGTCAAGAATTAGCTAAATGTTTATGTATGCATGTTTTCAAAAGAAAATAATAGATGCCTCGTATGTTCACTGCATGATGTACTACTTACTGAGTATTACACTCACTTTTGTGTTTATGTTTTAAAAATACAGATAATGATGAAAAAGCTAGGGAGCAAGGCATTACTGCAGAGGGAGAGGCAGAAGCTTAGGATCTTCCCTAACTAGAACAGTTATGTTTATGGATGATGGGTTATGTTTTATGAACGTATGGACTCTGAGAGTCTTTTATGGATGAATGTTTGAATAGAATGTCTATCAGGTGTTCCCTTTATTAAGTTATAAATTTAGAGTATACGCGTGTCATGTCCATGTCGATCTCATGTTATTAGAAAAAGAAAAAGAAAACTAAAGAAAATCAAAGGAGAAAATAGTCATGTACGTCGTGATCCCACCCTTCTCGGGACGGGGTTGTGAAACGTCCAACATGCGTCGACCAACAAACCGATGGTAATGTACAATAGCAATGATTTTTTTTCACTTTTTGTGACCAAACCATCTGCTACGAAAGGGCATTTTTTTGTAGTATAGCCAATGCATTTATACACCAGGAAAAGAAATTACAATGAGTGCATGTTAGCTATAAAGCATACATACCACTAGACTCAAGCCCGTGAATTCCAAATCTAATGCCCCAAAATGCAGTCAATGGATTTGGTTTCCGGCATGTATTTTTGATTTTCGACCTTTTTCCCAAGTATCTAGTTAATAAGTATTCTTTCAGGTCTAAATCTATCGAGCTTGAATGCAAAATGCCAGCGGGATTGGAATCCAAAATCTTATATCGTTCAAAACTTAAAATCCATCTCCAAAGTTGCAGATTCGTTGTGAAAATGTAGAACCATCGTGTTGTCGGTGTCATACACTACTGGATTTTATCTGGATGGCCAATCAGTGGTGTAAGTTTTTTGTACGTACAGTTAGCATTTCTCATCTATATTATAAAGGCATAGATGCACTGTAACATACTTTCAACAGAACTGAACAAACCTCATGTTCACGTTACAAAATTATGGTTGTGCAATAGCATATGCATCGCAGAACTACAACAACCTCTTGTATGTGAGTAAAACATAGTTACGCGATGATTAACTAATGCATAGAACAAATACAAAAGTATGAATTAGTTAGCATGCATTAGAACATTAGCAAATAGTCTAATGGATTTGAAAAGTGATGTAACACTAAATATGAAGATTTAGAGATTTCTCACTTCGAGGGGAGAGGGCCTCCTGGTTTAGAGAGAGAAAATGAAGAAACTGAAAGTTGTACTAAAATTTTAGATATCCTTCATCACAAACACATTGTTCCTTATAGAGGAACCATAACAGATTCTGCTGGATAGTGAGCCCCAGCAATATTTGCATGTGAAAACTATCGAAATTACAAGTGAATGAAATACAAAATGAAATGCAAATTCAAATGAAATGTAAAGTAAATGCAATTAACAATAAAGTGAAATGCAGCTTCCTGATTCCCTTTTCCTTTGAGTGCTGACGCAACCCAAGCCCTTGATCTCATCAATGGTACTAACTTTTCCTTTCCCTTCCCTTAACCGAACCCGACCCTTTCTTCCTCTCTCATCTGCCTCAATTAGGGTTTTCTTCTTTTTTTTTTTTTTTTTTTTATCTAAACAGAGCCTCCCTTCCTCAAAACACCTTGCCCACAAGGTGTGGGTAGGTGCTCTTTAGCTTGTGAAAGGCTTCCCCAGTGGAATCTTCGTCTCTTTGCCCCTACCATTGGATCATAACTTCCGATAATGGTAAATTTCGTTGCGTTCGAACTCTTCATCCCAAAATGGCCTCTGGTTAGGGCTTAAGGATTCCCAAGGAATCGACTGGTGGCAGCCGTGCAAGGGGACTCACGTCCTTTCCAAGTTTCTTCTTCAATATTGAAACATGGAAGACCAAATGGATCTGTGCTGTCTCACCGAGTTTAACTCAGTAAGCCACTGACCCTATCCTCTCAGGAATTTTGAATGGGCCATAGAACCTAGGAGATAACTTCACATATTTTCTTTGGGCCACTGATTGTTATCGATAGAGCTGTAACCTGACAAAAACGTAATCCCCCCCCCCCCCACCCCCTCAAAATTTACCTCATTTCTTCTTAAATTAGCAAAATTTGTCATTCTTTCTGACGCTTTTTGCATGTTTTGTTGTAGTAAGGGGAAGATGTTTTCATGGGCTTGGAGTGTGGAATCTACAACATCAACTGGTGAGGTACATGTTTGGTAACTTAGCATGGGTGGGTGAGGGTAGCCGTAGAGAGTCTTGAAAGGGGTCATTTTTGTGGAAGAGTGGATGGACGTATTATACCACGACTGGGCCATGGGAACCCATAAAACCCAGTCTTTAGGTCTGTCTCCAACACAACATCTTAGGTAAACTTATAGGGTTTTATTGACGGCTTCTGACTGGCCGTCTGTTTGGGGGTGGTAGGCTGAGCTGAAAGCCAGCTGTACCCCTTGTTGTTTAAATTAGGGGTGAGCGGGGCGGGGCCACCACTCTCCCGCCCCCGCATATGCGGGGGTGGGAGATTTTTCCCTAGACCCATGCGGGGGCGGGGTTCCCCGTCCGCTACCCGAGTGCGGCGGTGGACCCCCACCCGTCCACACCCCTCGCATCCCCTACTGGGCCTATGGCCCAGTACATTTTTTTGGGCCCTAAATGGCCCAGAATCGGTTTTTGGGCCACTTTGGGCCCATAATTCGTTTTGGGACACTTTGAGCCCATTATTTAGATTAAAAAATATATAAATTTAAAAACAAAAAACAAATAATTTTTTTTTATAAGTAGAAAACAAATAATATATATATATACCATCATAAATTGAACTTTTAAGTAGATATTAAGTTTCAACTATTAACTAATTAAGTAATAATCATCACTAAGGGCCTAAGGCAGTAAGACACTATGTTAAAATAAATAGTTTACAATTATACAAATTAAGAGAACTAATAAACTATTACAAACTCTAAAAAAAAAAAAAATTACAAATTGTACAATTAACTATTGTAGCAACATTACATTAATTGTAAATTAACAAAATTTATTTTGTGGTGGAGCCGTAGCGGTGAGTTCACTGAGTTGTGTCGATTGTTGTGAGACTAAAAATCAAGATCATAAAAGTTAATAAACTATAAAACCTGAAATATTAACATATTAAAAATAAAACAAATTAGAATTAAAAAGTTATAAAGATGAAACAAAATTTTAAATGCAAAAAACAATTAGGGGAGAAATTATGCAAACCATGGCAATAGTGGTTCCAATACAAAGTCATACTGCATCGGAGGTAGCCGTAGACGTCATCTCATGTATCACTATAAGTATTAAATTTGAAATCAAATTAATGAATTCCAATTAAATGAAAATAAATAAATAAAAATAAGAAATTAGAAAATGAAATTAAAATAAATACCAGATCCAGACTAATCATCACCCTCCTCCTCGATGTCGGCCTCCTCATACTCAAGAACATCCGGAACATGAATTGGAGTTCCCTTGATCCAATTCTGCGTGCAAATCAAAGCCTCCACAGTGGCAGGAGCTAATGAACTCCGAAATGAATCTAATACACGCCCTCCGGTGCTAAAGGCCGACTCTGAGGCTACTGTGCTAACAGGGATGGCCAAAAGAGTGCGGGCTATCTCTCCAAGGATTGGATACTTCACGGCATTTACCTTCCACCAACTTAATATATCAAAATCTCGTGAAAATGGTAGAATCTCTGCTGCTAAGTATCTGTCTATCTCTGACTGAGCCTCTACAGAATTCTGGAGGAAGGGGGTTTGCTCATACCTCTCACCCCACTCCAATCTACGCCTTTTCTCAACCTCGACTTTAGGAAACTGTGAGCTTGAGGCTGAGGGGGTAGGTGTAGGTGCCACAATATTACCACCCGCCAGGGTGGAAAACTCATCAAATAATCTAGTATGGGTTTCCCAAACCCTTGCTACAATAAGCTCCGCCCATACTTGCCCGTACGCAAGGCCCAATCCAAATATCATGTCATCCAACTTATACCTCGAGTCATAGACGACAGCTACATATAACAAAATATTAGCCCTAGTTAAATCTCCCCAATACTTATAGTACTTTGTCCTCATAATCAATGCCATCTCCCGCAGCCTAATGTGACCACCCGCGACCATGTCATCTAATTCTTCTTTTACCCTACATATTTGCTGGCATACAACATTGGATGTAAGATACAAAGTTCCGGATAGCCTCGTGGTGACATGGTAAAAAAGCCTCAAAAACTCAACAAAACTAGTTACAATTTCCCAATCATCATCTATGAGTTTCCCCAATCCCCCGTGATCATCAAAATATTTAAGATATTGGATGTCTTCGTCACCCAATAATGCAAATGCCAGCCTATATTCTTGGGCCGCCTCCAACATCAGAAATGTTGAGTTCCATCGTGTAGGCATATCAGTACAAAGGCCCTTCTTAGATGTTAGACCCGCAGATCTTGCAGCAACCTGGAATTTCTCCAACCTTGAAGGAGAAGATCTCACATATCTCTAGGGCTGAGCACCGACAGTTTCGGAGTCGGAGGGCCCAACCTCCAACTCCGACTCCGACTTTGTCGGAGGTTGAATCCGACCTCCGACTTCAACTCCGACATGTAGAGAATCTGCTCCGCCTCCGACTCCGACTTGTCGGAGCGGAGTCTGATTTTTTGACTTTTTTTAATTTTTTTAAACTTCATATTTGACCCACTTTTTAAAAAAAAAATTGTGGGCTTTCAAATTTCAATTTTCTCAAAATTACAATCCAAACTATTAAACTTTTGATTATAATAAAAAATACAACTAAATAAAACAAGTAACATACATTCAAAAATTAAAAATAAAAAGAAAGTCCTATTTTTACATGTACTCCCATCATCCATGATTTCATATCCACATGCAACTAATCACTACAATAAACAAAGGCACCGTATACGAAATGAAGATTAAAAAAAAAGCCACCGTATAGTTACTATTTTTTTTTTTTGAATGGAGCATACTCATCTCATTAAGAAATCGAAGTTACAAATGTGACTTATCGATACAAGAAATTTCAATACACAGAAAATCCAGTTATAAGCCAACTAACTCAACAGATCTGTAGCTTCCCCACACACAAATACATTTGCGGTAGACATTGTCTTAACTTCTAATCAAACTTTCTCGAACCCGAGAAAGCGCTCTGTAAAAACAGAACTTAAAGGTCCTCTCTATCCTCCCAGGGAAGAAGAGTACGAGACACTGCTATGGACATCAAAATCCAAAGCCTATTCCTATTTTATCAAAACTAAAACTAACAAACTATTATAAAAAACTACAATAACAACTACAAGACCACAAGCTCTGAAGAGACCTCAGACGACACGCCCACCGCAAGTATCGTCATTTCGAGCTCTGGTGGAGCGAGCACCCAGTGTACATACAGACCACTAACAGCCCGGCCGTATAACCACCAGCCGTAGCATCGCCCAACACTCTCGAAAGCCTTGCCCCGGATTACGTCCGATCTAAAGGTCCCAACCTCACTCGGGTCAACAAAAGCAACACCAACATAAGAAAACAAGACAAGCTACAAAACTGAAACAGACAACAACATAGAAACGAAACAAAAGATAGAACAAAAAAAACAAAACGGATGAACAATACACATTTGGTTGGCAATATTTCGTGCAGGACTGTTCACACTGGGAGGAAAGCCGACGGTCAGACTTGGAAGACCTGGAGCCAGCGGTTCCACAGCAACCGAGCGTGGTGTCGTTAGAGGGTTCCTCGGTGGCGCGTGAGGGTCACGCGCCAACGCTGTCCGGATTTTCGTCCCGCGCATGTGGTCTACGCGCCACTCCGATGGACGCCGGATTTGGAGGTTTTGAAGATCGGCGGCTGGGCTTCACACCGGTGGGGCGCGTGTAGAGAACTGGTGGCCGGAAAGGCTCGAACGGCGATCCTCCCTTATTCGGCCTAAAAACACAAAGAAAAGTAAAAACACTACACAGAAGTTAAAAACTAGACAGAGAAGAGGGAGAGGGCAAGGGGAGGGGGCGAGGAGCCGAAGCTCCCACCCCCTTTCAGCAGATCTTGAGGTTTTGGACGATTAAGGGGGTTTTTTGTTCGGAGCTAGAGAGAACTGTGCAGGACTTGTAAAAGACTTATCTTTTCACCGTATAGTTACTATAGTATACTATTATAATTACTATGAATCTATTTTTAATTATATTATATATATATGATATATATTATTATATATGAATATTAAAAAAAAATCACCGTATATGAAATGAAGATTCAAAAAATAGTATTACTATTTTATATATAATATAGTATTAATATATTATACTATTAGTCTATTACTATATCTTATAGTATAATTACTAATACTATAGTATCATACTATTAGTATGTTAGTGATTTAATATTATATATATTAAATCTCTAACCTCTTATACTTGATATATATATTAATATATATAAATATTAGTAATACACTAATAGTATTAGTATATTAGTATTAGTATTAGTTATACTAGTAGTGATATTAGTTATACTAATAGTTATATTAGTATTAGTTATTATTAATACTATATATTATACTAATAGTGATATTAATACTATATATAGTTATAATGATTAGTATAACTACATTAGTATTAGTTATAGTGATTTAGCATAACTATATTAATATAAGTTAGTGTGATTTAGTATAGGTATAATACTATAAGTTATAACTATAGTCTATAATAGTATTAGTATAAATATTAGTATTAGTTATAGTAATTTAGTATAACTATATTAATATTAAGTTATAGCGATTTAGTATAGGTATAATACTATAAGTTATAATTATAGTCTATATTAGTATTAGTATTAGTTATAGTGATTAGCATAACTATATATTAGTATTTGCTATAGTGATTTCAATTTAGTATAATTATATAATACTATTAGTATAAATCACTATACTAACTATATCACTGATAGTATTAGTATACTAATACTAGTATATCACTATAGTTAATAGTATCATATAGTAATATAGTATTAGTAATTAATACTATAGTGATTTATATATAAACTTAAAGTGGATTACTAATAGTATTAGTATTAGACCATAAATCTAATTAATATACTAATGTATATTAGTATTACTAATATATTTATCCAAATGAATACGTTGAGAATTTATAAAGTCAAAAAATATAACTAATACAAGATATTGTTATATAAAATTTAGATGAATAATACTTTAGTTATTATACATTAGTATTATATGTTATTCTAAATTTATAGATTAGTGTTTATCCATTAGTATTACATGTTGATGTTATTATGCATCTTAGTGTTTATAGTATATTATATGTACATTAGTATTACATGTTATTATATTTATACATTAGTAATTTAGTGCTACAACTTACATGTAACATGGTAGTAATATTGTAAATTTGTAATAGTATGATATTTACATATAGTCATATACTAAACTATTATTATTTATTAGTCAATTTAGTCTATATATTATAGTATAAATATATTATTTAACTTGTATATTATTGAGTTTAACTAACTATATATGATATAGTTGTATAAATTTAAATGATTAATATATAGAAAAACACATATATTTTTATAAAATATGTATAAAATCGGAGGCGGAGTCGGAGGCGGAGTCGGAGCGGAGTCGGAGTCGGTTCTTCAATGACTCCGACTCCGACTCCGACTTCCAATAGGGAAAAAACTCCGACTCCGACTCCGACTTGCGGAGCCGGAGTGGAGTCGGATTGTCGGATTTTTGCTCAGCCCTACATATCTCACAGCAGTCCTAACCCGAGCAATCGAGTCATGAAGATCCCTCAAACCATCACTGACAATCAGATTTAGAATATGTGCAACACATCTCACATGCAGACACTCACCACCCATAAGTGTCTTATCTGCCTCTCTAAGATTAGTTTTCAGATGTCCCAATGCAACATCGTTAGACGAGGCATTATCGACTGTGACTGTAACAACTTGGGTCAAACCCCACTCTTTTATTGAAGCCTCCAAGGCCTTCCCAATTGTCTCAACCTTATGATCGGTGATTTTACAAAATTTTATAATTTTCTTTTGCAATGTCCAATGGCAATTAATAAAATGCACAGTCAAAGACATATAATTAAAATTTTGGATTGATGTCCAAGTGTCAGTGGTGAGACAAACAAATTGATCCACCAATTGACCCCTCAACTTCTCATTTTTAATGTAAAAATATTTTTTTACATCCTTTGCCACCGTGTGGCGAGAGGGAATATTAAACCTTGGTTCCAAGTAGCGAGAATACGCTTGGAACCCTTTCCCGTCAACAATTTGAAAAGGTAGCTCGTCCATTATGACCATACGAGCTAGGTGTCTTCTACACTCATCGGAATTATACTTAGTATACCCCCTCAAACTTGCACCCCCACTAGTCCCATCCGCCATTTTTTGAAGTCCAATTTCTAGCCTAGATTGGATTTTCTCTTGTAATGATCTTAATATTGGACTTTTTTGCATTGCTCTTCTAAGTGCACCTTTAATTGTGAGGTGCCATGTTTCGTATAGTGACTTCCATAAATTTTCCCACAATGGTTACACTTGGCTTGGGGGTCACTTGAGTCACCACCCTCTAGTTTGGTGAAATGACTCCAAACTATTGAAGCAGGTTTCTTGCTGGGCTTGGAGGCGGGGCAAGGTGCCGTAAGGCTAGGGGTAGGGGTATGAGTAGGAGGGGTAGATGTAGGTGTAGGTGTAGGGGTAGGGGTAGGGGTGCCCTCGGCCTGGAAAGGAGAGCTCGCACTAGAATCTGCTGGCATATCCATGAATTCAAGCAAACAAGAAATCTGAAATTATAGAAAACATAACAACTATATAATGAACATAAAACAAAAGTAGAATAAAAAAAAGTATCACTTGCACGAAGTCATGGACTCATTCAAAGTTCACTCATGGCACTCTTTAAAGTATAAATCAAACAAAAAATAATAATTACAAAAAACAAACAGAATTCACATGCACGAAGTCACGGACTCATTCAAAGTTCAAACCAAACCACATGCACAATCTAAGCTCCACAGCACACAATTCACAAAAATCTCATCCTCCATCTCCGATAAACCCCATTCTTCCTCCAATCTCCATTAAAAATATAAATCACAAAGAAAATAAAATGGGATAAAGTTTCTTACCTTCGGATCTTCGGTGACGGAGATGTAGAGAGAGGGACCGACGAAAGGGGACGCTGGGTACGGCGTGACGCTGGGAACTCAGAGGAGAGACGAGTTGCGCGGGACTGGGTCAGTGGCTCTGGGTCATTGGGAGGAAGTGAGTGCTGAGAGTGAGCGAGGGAGGGAAGAATCGGGGGGGGGGGGGGATTTCTTTATTAACCCAGGCATGACGTTGTTTCATGCGTAGGTTTTTTTATATATATATATAAAATATATAATATATATATATAGGCGGGGCGGGGCATTTGCGGGGCGGGGGTCACCCCATCCCGCCCCCGCCCCCGGAATGAGCCCCAGATGCGGGCGGCTGCCCTGCCCCCTGCATCTGGCGGACAGGGTGGTCCGCCCCGCCACACGGGGCTGGGGCGGAAGCGGGACGAGGCAGCGGGGGCAGGGGCGGGGCCCCGCTACCCACCCCTAGTTTAAATAGTTCATGCTAGAATTTCTTGGTGAAGGACTTATCACGGTCTGAGATTATGGCATTGGGCATCCCATGTAGCTTAAAGATGTGTTTCATGAACTGTTGGGCTAGGGTTAAGGCAATGTAGGGATGATTTAAGGGAATGAAGTGGCTGAACTTGGTTAATCGATCCACTACTACCCAAATACAATTAAACCCATGGGAAGTTGGTAGGCCCTTATTGAAGTCCATTGAGATGCTTGGCCAAGGTCTAGAGGGAATATCTAGGGGTTGTAGTAGGTCACCAAGTAAATGGTTCTCGGGTTTCACCCTCTGATAAATTTCACAAGCCCTCACAAACTCCCTCACCTCTTCCCTGAGCTTGGGCCAATAGAACTCCCTTTTAATTATGTGCAGTGTTTTATCATATCCAAAGTGGCCCCCAACTGGGCTACTATGGAACAGTTCCAACAATCTAAACTTGTAAGATTGGTTGTTGGCTATAAACAACCTATTTTTGTAATAGATAAGTCCCTCCCTTAGGCAATAGTTAGGCCCCATCTTCCCTTCCACAATTTTCTGTTTCAGAATATGTATATTAGGGTCCTGCAGGTATAACAGTCGTAGCTCCTCCAATAACTCCAGATTAGGCAAGGAAATCATAGTTAGAGACAAGAACTCATCCTCTTTCCTTGACAAGGCATCAACAATCTTGTTGTCCTTCCATTTTTTTATTTTCCACTAGGAAATCATACACTAGGAGGTTGGACACCCACATTTGTTGCATATGGGTCCCAACCTCTTGATCCAACAAGAACTTTCAGCTTTGGTGATCAGTTTTGATTGTGAACCTGGTCCCCAACAGATATGGTCTCCACCTTTTGTCTGCGAAAACCAAAGCAAATAGTTCTTTCTCGTAGGTTGACATAGCCAATGCTCTGCCCTTCAAAGCTTGACTAAAAGAAGCTATAGGATGTCCCTTTTGTAACAGCACCGCCCCTACAGCCTTCCCAAAAGAATCACACTTAATGCTGAAGGGTTTTGTAAAGTTGGGTAAGGCTAGGACTGGAGGCCTCATCACTGCCTCGTTTAACTTCACAAAGGCCTCCTTGGCTTCTTCATTCCACAAAAACCCTTTTTTTTTAGTAGGCTCGTAAGGAGAGCTGCAATTCCCCTACAACCTTTAATAAACCTCCTGTAGTAACTTGTTAAACCCAAAAATCCCCTACAGGATTTTAGTGAAGTGGGCCTAGGCCATTCCCCCATTGCCTTCAGCTTCATTGGATATGCCTTCAACCCTTGTGCTGAAATGAGATGCCCATGGTAAGCCATTTCCAAGCTGCCAAACTGGCACTTAGACCTCTTAACAAATAATCGTTGTTGTCATAAGGTGTCTAGTGTGAGTCTCAAGTGTTGTAGATGCTCCTGTTCATTAGCATTGTACACTAAGATATCATCCAAAAACACCAAAATAAATTTCCTTAGATATGGTTTGAAAATGGTGTCCATTAGGCTTTGGAAAGTAGAAGGAGAATTGGTTAAGCTAAAGGGCATGACCAAAAACTCATAATGACCCTCGTGGGTCCGAAAAACAGTTTTAGGGATATCTGCTGGGTTTAATCTGATCTAATGGTAACCGGAGCGCAAATCTAGTTTTGAAAAATGGTAGATCCCCCCAATTCATCTAATAACTCCTCTACTATAGGGATAGGTTATTTATATTTTATAGTAGCACTGTTTAGGGCTCTATAATCTACACAAAGTCTCCAAGAGCCATATGTTTTTCGGACTAGTAGCACTGGGGAGGAATATGGGCTTTGGCTAGGTTGTATCATCCCTGTCTATAACAATTCTTTGATGATTTTTTTCGATGTCATCTTTCTGGATAAAAGGGTAGCGGTATGGTCTTACTAAAATGGGTTTGGTACCAGGTTGTAAAACAATGGGATGATCATGGGTTCTATAGGGTGGTAAGGTTTCGGGTTCAACAAATATATCTTGAAACTATTTGAGTAGGGTTTGTAATTATTGTGATTGACTAGGAGTATTTTCTACTTGGTCCCCTTCTAAAGGTTGTAGCAACAGACTCTTGTTTTTCCACATTTTTTCCCCAGGCAACCCCCCACTTCAATCAAACTCGACTACACCAACTCCCTTAACACTACCTTTTTTCCAGCATTCATAAACGGCATGGACAATTCCTGGAAATTCCAGAGAATTGTCCCCAAATTCTGCAATCGTAAGACTCCCAACACCACTGCCAAGCTCAGAATATAAGCATCAATTAAGAATTTAGATCCCTGAATGCTCAAAGGGATTGATTTAATTCTGCCCTCACCACTTCACCATTAGCCACCCATACATTAACTTGGGCAGATTTATCCACTTTTAACTCGGAGATTGTCAAAATGTCAGGATCTAGGAAATTATGGGTACTCCTCGTGTCGATAAGGACTACAATCCCACATTTCCCAATATTTGCCCTCACCCACATAGTTTTAGGATTTATGGATCCCATTATGGCATGTAGGAAAATTTCAGGGCTTCCCTCAAGGGTTCCTAAATCTAAAACCACCTCTTCAGCCTTTTCCCCTTCATTAACTAGCTGTTGCACCACTTCTTCTCCCCTTTCCAAATCTGCACGCTCATTGATCTCCTCAATCAAGTATAATTTTGGTTTTTGGCACTTGTGGCCAGGACCCCATTTGGCCTCACAACAGTAACAAATGCCTTTTTCCCTCCTGTCCTTCATTTGGTTTTGGCTTATTTTTTGGACTAGTAATCTTTTTGGGTAATCTGGTGGTCTATTTAGGGCTTTAAGAATGGCAGTTTTAGGGGTGTGTGAGGGTTCCTTTGTTCCTTTTTTGGTGAGACTAACATGTCTCTCTTGGATTTTGGCTAGGCTGTAGGCTGAGATGAGATTGTGGGGGTGAAACATCCTCACGGGTAGTCTAATTTCGTCTTTGAGGCCACTCAAGAAAAAAATCAATTTGTATTGGTCCAATAATCCCCTAAGCCTATTGGAGATATTTTCAAATTGGGTTTTATAATCCTCAACAGAACTAATCTGTTCGAGGCATGTGAGGGCCTCCATGGGGTCATCATAGAAGTTAGGCCCAAATCTAGTGAGTAGGGCCTTCACAAAACACTCTCAATCCTGACTCATCCATGTCTTGAAACCATGTGAGGGTCTTGCCCTCCGTATGGAAAGAAACCAGGCGTAACCTATGTTGAGGTAAGGTGTTGTTAAAGGTGAATAAGTGTTTTACCTTGTACAACCACCCTTCAGGGTCTTCTCCACTAAAAACTAGAAAGTCCAGCCTAATGGATGTTGTATGTACCTCTCCCACGTTTACCAGAGTTTGTTCTGAGTTTGGATTGATATTACCTGATGATTCTCCATGCTGATATTGATTCTTCTTTTGCAGTTCAGCCGTGAGCAAGGACATCTGTTGGGCCACAACTGTCACCTGGCGTTGCAGTGCAAAGACCTCGGTTTCTACTATCCTGAATTGGGACTTTGTATTTTTTTAAGTGTGTTGTAATTCTCTTGTAATTGGTTTAGACATGTGCCTTCAGCCATGGTTGGTATGAAAGGAACAGTGGTTTTGGATACCAGTTTGTAACACTAAAGATGGAGATTTAGAGATTTCTCACTTTGAGGGGAGAAAGCCTCCAGGTTTAGAGAGAAGATGAAGAAATTGAAAGTTGTATCAAAATTTTCGATATCCTTCATTACAGACCCAATGCTCCATATAGAGGAACCATAACATATTTTGTTGGAGAGTGGGCCCGTGTGATAACTACCGAAATTACAAGTGAATGAAATAGGAAATGAAATGCAAATTCAAATGAAATGTAAAGTAAATGCAATTAACAATAAAGTGAAATGCAGCTTCCAGATTCCCTTTTCCTTTAAGTGATGACGCAACCCCAGTCGTTGATCTCATCAACGGTACATAACTCTTCCTTTCCCTTCCCTTAATCGAACCCAGCCTTTCTTCCCCTCTCATCTACCGTAGTTAGGGTTTTCTTCTTAGATTTTGTTATCTTAAATTTTACATGATATATGGTTTAAGTGGCTCAAATTTGAAGTGGTTGACATATGAAATTACGTATTATGTGGAATATTAACAAGTGTGATTGTGCACAACGTACAAATTCTAGAATGAATGGTAGTATTGTTAATTGGGAAATGCACATCTATGTTATGACTGAATGAAGGATTGTTACACATATTGACTTGGTGGCTTAGACTATGCTTTGACAACCTTTAGTGTAAGACGCATTTCGTGTCAAAAGAAATTTAGAAGACCTGGAGCTGACAATTAGGTGATAGTTACAAAGCATAAACAATACCGGTCACATTAAAAAAATGGATTAGAAAGGGGAACAACATTATCCTCCCCAAGTCAAAGCATATGCAGAAACCAATATGGAAGGATGAGAATTAAATGACAGAGACACTGGAATGCTCACCAATTCTCCACAAAGTTCAATAATTTTTTCAGTCTTGCATGTGGACCACACCCACAAATCACAATTAGGGGAAATGTTGGTATAGGTGGCTTGAAGGGCAAAAGGGCATGGTTTAATTAGTTTCATGCATGTCCTATGAGGCCATGGTGGAAAGCCTGGGTCAACACATGAACGAGCTAGCTATTATTATATGAGCAAAATCTCTAGCTATTTCAAGCATGTTCTTTTTTTTTTTTATAGGTTGAGCATACAATTGAAGTGAGTCCCACAATGATAAGAAAACAATTGTGTTCTAAGTCTTTAACTATAATGGATCCCACAATTAGTATATTGAAAAACCTCATTGAAAAAGGCATATAAAACTCAATGTACCATATTTAGCCTTTTATACACAATCTAACTGAGTGTAACGAAAAACTAACTACAGTACCTAAGTAGGTAAATAACCAAATGTCTAACTAGACTCTTGACTACATAACATCCAGCTCAACACATAAAATACTACTGCATAGTTAATACTCCCATCAAGATGGAGAGTACCAGACATGTAAACATATTTTTCAACTCTAAACTATGGAAAGAAGAAACACCAAGTGGCTTAGTTAGTATATATGCTAATTGATAAGCAGAAGGAACTTGCATAGTCTTGATGATGCCAATTTACAAATTCTCTTGAACCAAATGGCAATCAATCTCAATGAACTTTGTATGCTTATGAAAGACGGGGTTGGAAACACATTGTAAAGCTGCCTTGTTGTCACAAAAAAGAGGAGCAACCTTTGGATGAAGAACCTGGAAGTCATAAATAAATAGAGTAGCCATGCAGTCTCACAATTAGTGTAGGCCATAGATCGATATTCCACTTTAGTAGAATATCAGGAGATTAAGTGGTCAAATAATAATATCATTAGTACACCCCAATAACAACAAAGGCATATAAAACTAAAAGTTTATAGAATTTGAAAATAGAGTTTGTGAGGGCCCACCAGCCCAAGGGGACAAATCACCGATGGAGTTGAATGGAAGGAAATATAAGGGACAGGTGTGGCAAGGAGACTAACTACAGGTGCCTCAAATTGCAGCTAGTCTAACACGTGGATGATCAAGCACCTTGTAGAAGACCCAACAGACACTTCCTAGTGCGAGGTGGAGATAAGCATTTCACCATATGGTAGGCGAGCTAAAAAAGTCGCCTACTGTGAAGGTGAAAAAGATAAGCTAAAGAGGCTAGTGGCTTTGATGTGACAAAAGCTACCCGCCCAAGGCAGACAAGGGTTACTCGCCCATGGCAAGCAACGGTCAAGGACAGACAATGTCAAATATGGAAACTTCTCAGAACTACACAAAAAAGACTCAGAAGAGTAGCAGTGTTGTATGTAGAAGCCCACAATTCATCTAAAGGGTCACATTGGAGTGGGCTTAAAAAAGGATTTCGACTCCGGAAGTCATATCAACTGAGCCTGGAGGTATGGCCCGATGCCATGTGTAAGACCCTCATTCAAGGAAGGACTGAGGAGTTGGCAGATTGTAGAGAAGTGCAGACCATGCCCTGGTCATCTATCTCTGTCATCCTGTAGTATGACAGGCGAAACTAAAAGAATCCTAAACAAGCATACCTGGAGTCAGAACTATGTAAGAAGAACGTTTGACAGTCCCGCCCTATAAAAGGGACTTAGACATCAGACAAAATCTCACTTTTGAGATTCTAAACACCTAGGATCTTGTGGAGCTAGACTCTCCTAAGGAAGTAAGGAAGATGTAGCACAACAATTTAGAGAACCCAACATTGTGAGGTAGGTTAGCTTCTAAGAAAGTACTAGGGAATGTGGAGTGAATGTTGTATGTAAAAGGCATTTGCAAACTTTGTAACATTCCCCTTTATGTGCATAAATAAATTTGGTTCTGACCATTATGTTTATCTTATGTTCATTTCTAGTTTTCGAGACTTTGAATGTGTTTACTTTTTTTTTATTGAACTATGACCATAGTGTGAATATCTGTATCTCTATGAGAATAAGCGTACCCCAATAATCATGCGGGATGGAGTTCCCTGGACCATTCATCCGAGACGTCACCACCAGGTTCAAACGAGTAGAGGGATTCCCTATGAGTGATTGGGGTGGGGGCGATATCATACTTGGCCACATGACGATGTGATCTAGTTGGCTAGCTGGGTAGATGTTTCCCAAGTGTAAAATGCGATCTCTGTTTAAGGGTCGGGCTGACTTGCACAAGGTTGAATTGGTAGAAGGGATTTTCCCAGGTTCGACGGTGGAACGACTCATCCCCTATTCGCCCATCAAGCTGCGAAAGTCTGTATGACGAACATCTATGTAATAAGCATATGTGTGATGATGATTGTGCCTCTAAAACCAATACAATGTGATGGATTCAACCTACTAGATCGAAGGGTGATTCCCTGCCATATTAATACTCGTGCTTTGAGTAATATCTTGAATAACAGGGTCATTCCTCGTCGTGATTATATATATACGAGTTTCACTGAGAGGGTGATTCCTCGCCATATTTATGGGTCAATGTATCTATGCTAGAGAGGGTGATTCCTCGGTGAGCATATAGATGTGTGTCTTTTCCTATTTACATGAAACTATTCATTGCATCTTCAGGAGCATTATCTCTCATTAGTAGTCTTGTCATTACCGTCTAACCTACCTATTGTTTCATTCTCGGAACCATAGACTTTGACGCAAATTTGGAACCAAAAGTGATGCCTGAGGACAAAGAGCCAAACCCTAAAGAGGAAGGCTTGTCTTTATCATAGGAGTAGTGCATTATTTTGAATTGTACTTAGTACCTGCCAAGGGGCAACCACTTGTATCCAGTTTGCTGCCTATTTGGCGAAGAACAAACTATTCAAGTTGCATATATTTTTAAGTTAATGCTATGAGGAATGTTAGAAACTATTTCTATGATGTGTTTTAGACTTCTGGTACTTCAGGGTCTAACTTACCAATCAAACCTTTATCTTTTCCACTATGGTTTTATAGTTATACCCCAACATATCCGCTTTCATTTGGATTAGGCACGTCGAGTCCCGACCAAAACTTTGGTGTTGACCATTTGGCAGGCGCCCATGTTACCACAGAACTCACCAGGACCTTTATACGAGGGACGGGGGGAGCCACAAAGTTTATTCTTCTTATACAGGTTGATTGCAAATTTTATAGGTTGGCCCCCATTTGATCCGTTTATTAGTTATGTCAATCAGACCTACCCGTTTTGATACAAATTCATTTATATCAAATTCAAACACACCTATTTAGTATCATGTTAGTATTATCTTCACAGGTCGTGTCACATATTGTCACCCGTAGGCAAGAGGGATGACGTCCTCATTAAAAAACTTTCAGTTGCTTGGATTTATATTCAGCAAGCATTGGCAATTGTCGCAAATCCAGATTAGGACAAAAGAGAGTGGGAAGAGTGTTATGTTTGGTTGGGCAATATAGGCGTAACCGGTCCGGTTCATTCTAGTTTTGATTTTTTAGACCTAAACTGGTATACACCGGTTTTGAAAATTTAATAATCGCTGCTTGACCAATTCACTACCGAAATTGGAACTTTCAATTTTTTCAGTTTCAGTCCAATCCGATTTTAGCCCTTGCAAGATCTCTGTTGCCCAATCAAGATTTTTGTTGCCTGTCCACGGTACTACCCTTGCAAGGTTCTTGGTACCCTACCGACATACTAGTTGGTGGAGGTCAGCGATTATTGTGGCCTTTGCAAAGTGTTAGTATTGCAAGGTATTTGGGTTCAACCCATTTCAAGGTCTTTGTTGCCCTAGTAAGGTTGTAGCCCTTGCAAGATATTTGGTTTCCTATCAAGGTTCTAGTCCATGAAAGGTCTTTGTTGCCCTTCTATGCTACTAGACTTGCAAGGTCTCTAGTTCCCTATTGAGGTACTATTCATCGGTTCCTTGTCGGCGTATTAATCCCAACAAGAATACAGGTAGGTTTTTTTGTGCCTACTCAGCATAGTCTTTGGAGCGCACGTTAGATTTCCAACCCAAACATGTGCAACTACTGGGGTTCTAGCCCTACTAGGTCATGGGGACCTACCTGCCAGGGTACTAGCTCAACCAGACTAATGTGTCTTGCTAGAGTAATAGCTCATGCAAGGTCTTTGGTACCGGGTTGAATATTTCAGTCTTTGGTGCCTTGTTTGACACTAACCCTTGTAAGGTATTTGGTGAAATACTGACAATGTACTAGATCTTCCAAGGTCCTAGTCGTGCAAGGTATTTGGGTTCTAGCCCATGCAAAACCTCTGTTGCCCTATTAAGGTTTTAGCCCTTGCAAGATCTTTGTTGCCCCATCAATGTTCCAGCCCTTGCAATGTCATTGTTGCCCTCCATGGTGTTACCCTTGCAAGGTTCTTGGTGCCCTACCAACATACTAGCTATTGGAGGTCAACCATTATTAAGGCCCTTGCAAAGTCCTAGTCGTGCAAGTAATTGGTTCTAACTCTTACAAGACCTTTGTTGCCCAAGTAAGGTTCTAGCCCTTGCAAGATCTCTATTGCCCCATTAAGGTTCTAGCCCAAGCAAGGTCTTTGTTGCCTATCCATGGTACTAACCTTGCAAGGTTCTTGGTGCCCAACCGACATACTAGCTGGTGGTGGTTAGCCATGAGTTAGGCCGATTAGGGTTATGGGAGCTACTCTCTTGCGTGCCATGTTTAGGTGCTTGCCTATGCTGGTGCTTTACTAGATACGGTATTGGCTCGACAAGGATTTACATGCACTACCGAGGTAGCCCAAGAAAGTCTTTTAGAGCCCTGTCGACATACAAGCCTTAGAAGGTCTCTGAAGCCTTATGTAAGGTCTTTTGTGTCCTTTTGCAAGTTCTTTGGAGTTCTATCATTGTACTATTCAATGTTACCTTCTTGGCGTACTAATCCAAACACGAATAAAGGGAGTGTTTTTGGTGCCTTACTCAACACAGTCTTTGGCCTACTCGACATAGCCTTTGGTGCATTTACCAAAATTCAAATCCAAATATGCCCCTAGGTGAAACTATTAGGGTTCTTGCCCGACTAGGTCTAGGAGCCCTATCTACCTAGGCACTAGCACGACAGGACTCATGTGCCTTGCTCGAGTACTAGCTCATGCAAGATCTTTGGTGTCTGGTTGAATATTTTAGTCTTTGGTGTTTGGTTGGGCACTAACCCTTTGGTGCCCTACCTACAAGTTACTAGCTCTTGAAAGGTCCTATTCGTCCAAGGTAATTGGGTTGTAGTCCATGCAAGATCTTTGTTTCCCTAGTAAGGTTCTAGACCCTGCAAGATGTCTGGTTCACTATCAAGGTTCTAGCCCACGAAAGGTCTTTGTTGCCCTTCCATGCTACTGGCCTTGCAAGGTCTTTAGAGCATTATCATGGTACTATTCATTGGTATCTTTTCGGCATACTAATTGCAACACGAATACAGGGAGCGTTTTTTAGTGGCTACTCAACATAGCCTTTGGTATGCATGTCACATTTCCAACCCAAACAGGGTCTTTGGAGCAACTAGGCACTACCCTGACTAGGTTTGGTGTCCCTACTTGCCAGGGTACTAGCCCGACAAGTCTCACGTGGCTTGCTAGTACTAGCTAATGCAAGACCTTTGGAGCCTAGTTGAATAATTCAGTCTTGCTGTCCTTATGGGCACCAACCCTTGTAAGGTCTTTTGGTGAACTACTGACAAGGTACTACCTCTTGCAAGGTCCTAGCCATGCAAAGCAATTGGGTTCTAGCCCTTGCAAAATCTCTGTTGCCCTATTAAGGTTTTAGCCCTTGCAAGATCTTTGTTGCCCAGTCAAGGTTTTTGTTGCCCGTCCATGCTACTCCTCTAGGTGCCCTACCGACATACTAGCTAGTGGAGGTCAGCCATTATTGAGGCCAATTAGGGTTATGTGAGCTATGGTCTTGCATGCCTTGTTAAAGTGCTCATCGATGCTGGTGCTTTACTAGGTGCAATATTGGCTCAACAAGGTTTTACATGCGCTACCGAGGTAGCCCAAGAAGGTCTTTTACAGTCGTGTCGACATACAAGCATGAGAAGATCATGCTAGAGTAATAGCTCATGTGACTCGTTAGAGTAATAGCTCATGGTACTAGCCCGACAAGACTCATGTGACTTACTATAGTAATAGCTCATGCAGGATCTTTGGTGCCAAGTTGAATATTTCAGTATTTGGTTCCCTGTTGGACACTAACCCTTGTAAGGTCTTCTGGTGATAGCTCTCGCAAGATCCCAGTCATGCAAGATAATTGGGTTCTAGCCCTTGCAAGATCTTTGTTCCCTAGTAAGGTTCTAGGCCTTGCAAGATCTTTGTTGCCCTATCAAGGTTATAGCCCAAGAAATGTCTTTGTTGCCCTTCCATGCTACTGGCCTTGCAAGGTCTTTGGAGCACTGTCACGGTACTATTCATTGGATCCTTGTCAACGTACAAATCCCAACACGAATGTAAGAAGGGTTTTTGGTGCCCAACTTGACGTAGTTTTTTGTGCACATGTCAAATTTCCAACTAAAACATGGTCTTCAATGCAACTATTGGGTCACTACCCCGACTAGGTTTGGGGTCCCTAGCCCGACAGGTCTCATGTGCCTTGCTCTAATACTAGCTCATGCAAGACCTTAGGTGCCTAGTCAAATATTTCAATCTTTTGATGCCTTGTGGGCAGTAACCCTTCTAAGGTCTTTTGGTGAACTACGGACAAGGTACAAGCTCTTTCAAGGTCCTAGTTGTGCAAGGTAATTGGGTTCTAGCTCTGGTAAAAGAATCTTCTGGTTCTTTAAGGGATACCAATATGAATTCTCAATTATTTAATGCATCATGATTGATCTCGAATGACCAAAAGGATCATGCCAAAGCATAAAGATATTTGGATCAGAGCACTTCTGATAGATTACAACATGTGATTCAATATGACAACTTTTCTAACATGTGCTTCTGGCCAAAATTTATTGTTGTAATGTAAAGATATTTATCACTGCCTTCATTGGTAGCTTCAATATGATAACCAATACGACGAATATCTTTAAAATTGAGTAAATTTCTTCTAAACTTCGAAGAATACAAAGTATTGTCAATACAAAATTTTATTCCTTTTGGTAACATGATATCGGCTCTTAAATTAGATTCAATGACCTAGATATTGTATTAACTTTAGCTCTATATAATGTTAAATATTGAAAATATTTCTTATCCTTCAGAATTGTATGTGTTGTACAACTGTTTGCCAAACACATTTATTCACCAATCATCTTAGAATTGGTCAATGCATCAATAGAATTCATGTCTTCTTATAAACAAAAATATGTATAAAACTTTATTAATGTAAATGAAAGTTTAATAGGATGTATTAAAGATAAAATTAATTGTTATAGTCTTATGCATCATTAATAAAATATCATTATCTCTGTTTGGATCTTTAAAGAAAGCAGACATATCAAGATGAGTTAGGACCATCATATTTGGATTATCAAAATAAGTTAGATGATCTTTTGGATCATTGTGGTTGACAAAAGTCATTTCGACCCAATTTTCTTTTTCTTTAATAGATGCTTGATATAAGTCCACCAAATGTTCGCACATACGACAGATACGTGACCAATGTTCTTTCTTACCATGCTTGTGACATTTATCTTCATATTTCTTTAGATATTTATTCTACAAGCTTTTGTTTTAATCTTGCCTTTTCTAAATGTGGTTCCACTTCTAGTGATATATAGTATTTTCTTTTGAAAAACTTGGAGTATGCTTTCCTTGTTTTCGATAGTTCTTTTCTATCACGTCTACATCTATGATCACGGTTTTCTTTATTATGATGAAATGAGATTCCATTCACTTCATAGAATGGAGCAGAACTAGTTAGATGAGACATGCAATTTTTCATTAACTCATTATTTTGTTCAGCCACTAGTAAACAAGGTAATAGTTCAGAGTACTTAATGAACTCGCACACTCTATATTTGTAACGCCCTGACCCCGAGGGTACGGAGAATTAACTCATATAACCTGATAATCAATTCCAACAATCCTAATGTATTTCCAAATCCAAGAATATATACTTCCAAAATTTTAAATCAAGCGTAAATACTTCAAATTAATAAACCACACATACTCATATATCAAATCCCCAATCAACAACCCAAATAAAAATATCAACTCTTCTTCAGGTCCCAAATAACAAACTAAAATAAAATAAAATTGACATAAGTCTCCATAAACCGTCTAAATCCATAGAAATCAACTTAATAAATAAATAACATCCAACAACAGTACTAATACCGCGAGATACCCAATATCTATTCACAGATAATCTTGTCCACAACCTCTAATACTGATCCTCAGCTGAACCATCAATGTCATATGAAATTATTATGAAGATTAAGGGATGAGTTATCAACAACTCAGCAAGCAAAGAGCATATACTAGCATGTAAACATGAGCATTTATAACGTTCAGTATGCAAATAAAATATTTACTTTTAGAATGTTGAAACAACATATTTACTCTTAAAATGCATAAACAAACTCGATACAAAGACACTAGAGCGAAATTTCCAAAGAGACAAACTTATTTCCCAAAAAGAAAAACAAAAAGAAAAATCCATTGGCATATCCAAACTAAAACATTATAATCATATCATCTCTTAGCATCACATCGGGACAAATACCATGTTTAACCCCCGTGGTAGGGTTATAAACCACCATTATACCCGTGACTGGGTCGTATACCATGTTTCACCCCCGTGGTAGGGTTATAAACCACCATTATACCCGTGGTTGGACCGTATTCTATGTTTCACTCCCGTGGTAGGGTTATAAACCACCATTATACCCGTGGTTGGGTCGTATACCATGTTTCACCCCCGTGGTATGTTTATAAATCACCATTATACTCGTGGCTGGGCCTTAACAGAAAACAGAACGGATATCATCAGAATCAGATCACATTCATATACAGAATCAGAACTTCATGCCAAGGTTTTCAGATGACACATCATATAAAAACAAAGTACTGAATAGCTTCATATCATTTCACATGTTCGAAATAAATAGAATTAAAATATTTTCATTTATTCATAACAAAAACTTTTAGATTTTTCTTATTCGCTCTTTTGCATAGTTCATAAACAAAATGTACAAAATTGGCTCATGTCTACACCAGTCATGACAGAAAATACTTTCTCTGATATAGAATTTATGCATATGCAGAATAAACATCTGAGGTCATTTTCATATTTCTTTCAAAAATAAACATGCTTATTTCAAAGACAACCTCATTTCATTTTTTTTTATGTAAAACTAGTATATGAACCCCGCTTACCTGACTTCTGTGTATTATCAACACCTTGAGTCGGAACTCTAGTAGTAACACCACCTAAACAAAACATATACCCAACATTTAATAAACCAATCCAGTAAGCTATTATTTATTGAGTAATAAACCAAAACAGCCCCTTCTTAACTCAATAATTATCATAAAATTAAATCCGAACAATACCCTCCTCAAACCATTAACATTTAAACCCCAAAACAACCACATTTTATCAACACAAAACCAACCATAAATATTTCAAAAACCAACAACAACAACTCTTATGATTAAAACATAACACAAACAATACGCCAACTCCAACCTTCAAAATAAAACTTCAGCGCAGCCATCATATATTTTAGTCATTCAACAATTCAAGACTTGGGTACTTGCGCCACTCATAATACACCCAACACAACCAGCTCCAACACCCCTTGCACACACCGTCAATAAACCACCCCGGGCAGCCCTCAATCACTTCCATACGCCACACACATCAACCTAAAATACCACACTTTAACATAAATAATTAAAATAATTAAACTTAAAAAAACAAAAGGAGAGAGTAACGAAACTTACCAGCATTGGACTCTAAGACAACAACTGACAAACACAAGGGGGCACTGCTCTAAGGGGTAAAAACTCTGTGAAGACGAGAAAAAAATAAAAATAAACTAAGTGTGTGTGCGCAGTGAACTGAAACAAAGAGAGTGTGCGAGAAAAAAATAAGTCGAAGAAAATAACGTACGAGAGGGTCTGTGTGTGTGCAAAAGCAGGGGATAGAAGTAAAAATTAAAAGTGAGATCAGTGAATGGGAGGGATGATTATCGAAAGAAAATAAAAACACTCCAGAGAAAGGATTTCGATGATGGCACCAAGGTTTTCAAGACCAATGAAGATGCTGCATAGTGCCAAGACCCAAAGGAAAAAAATTCACGAAATTGTCTAAGAGGCAAAGAGAAACAGAGGAAGGGAGAGAGAGTTGACTCATTGTCGTGGAACCCAAGTCAATGGCGATGAGTTTTCGAGGACACACGAAGAGAAGGAGAGCAACGCAACTCCCGCAAGGATGAACCAGTATGAGTGAGAGGGAGAAAATCGGAGTGATTCAGGAGTGGTGAGGGGAATCCTCAAGTGAGGAATCGAGAATAACTGCAGGAACATAGGGAGCAGGTGCGCGGGATGGAGATAATTTCAGAAACCAGAGCAACTGGGAAGGAAAGGAGAAAAAGAAAAGAAGGAAGGAAAAGAAAACTATCGGGGAAGAAGGAAACAAAAGGGAAGGGGACTTACCAAAAACGATGCCGTTTACTGGAGTCCTCCGGGCTAGGCTTCATCTCGACCTGGGCCTTGAGCCCGAATGTTACAATATTGCTGCTGCAGGAGCACATTCGAGACATAAATATGTGTTATATTTCATTTCAAGCATATCCTAGTATTTGTTTCTCTACATAATTTCAATTGTTCAGGTGCATTCAATCATAATGAGCTTTTGGGAGGATTACGATCTTTTGGTACATGTATCACTCTCTTAAACTATCATATAGAATCAATGAATCTTTTATTGTGAGGTACTCAATTTTTAATAAAATTATTATTTTAGAGAGATCATTCAAAAATGCTCCATTTCCATCCTTAAAGTATTTTCAAGATACATTCATAAAGATAAATCCTCATCATCAATCATTCATCATAAATAATTGCTGCCAGAAACATCGAGGTCAACAAATTTAAGTTTGGTAAGATTTGAACATGATCTATAACATACAAATTAAGCATGAAAAAGATATATTTAAAATTGAACTTATATATAGAAGACAGGAATATTCATGGCATTGATATTATAACATTATACTCTATATAATATCACATTGATCATATCAAGATTTTATAAAATGATTTGCATTGTAATAAGTATATATCAATATTTATGTAAGAGAAACTTACAGTGGTTCATAAAATGTTATGCAAATATTTTGCAAAAGATCAAAAGATCATAATGGTTGGCTGCAATCTCGTGCTGATAACATGTTGTAAAACTAAAGAAAAGTAACAAGAGAATTGAAGGACCACAATATATGAAACTTGTTATTTAGGAACTCAATATTATTTCTCTAAACTTTCTTGTTGTGTGTCTACCACAAATGCTCTTCAAGACTCCAGTTTATAGGCATGAGATTATATATGATATTAAATTGATACATGAACTTAGGGAATGACAATACATGAATCAAGGGGATACATGGACATGAAAAATTAGAATACATGAATAAGTATTTTACTGGTCATCCATCAATTGGAATCGAGGGGAATTCTAATAATCATACATCAAATGTATTTTACTACATCCATGCATTTACAACCCATTCTAGTTT
The DNA here is from genome assembly GCA_022457165.1 of Juglans mandshurica. Classification (NCBI taxonomy): domain Eukaryota; kingdom Viridiplantae; phylum Streptophyta; class Magnoliopsida; order Fagales; family Juglandaceae; genus Juglans; species Juglans mandshurica. Next base: position 15,882,756 of record CM039621.1, read on the forward strand.
TTTGAAATTTAAAAATAAAAATAATAACAAGATGGTGGTAAGCTATCATATAAGGCCTTGAGGATTGTCAGACCACCACTAGACTGGGATTTTGAGAGGTGGTCATGATTAGCATTAAAAAAAAAAAAGTAGTGAACCAGTGTGTTCGGTCCGGTGTAAAACTAGTTTGGTCTGGTACCGGTTCTAATTTTGCAAATGCGATTCAAAATCGGTCCTATTTCGGTTTTGCTTTTTATAACACCAGATCAAATCGGACCGATTCATATATATAATTTTTTTACTTTTTTTACTATATATTAAATATATTTTATATTATATATAATTTTTTATATTATATTATATTATATATATTATATGCTATAAATTGCTAATTAATATAACATCATATTTTAAAATCTTATTATTCATATCTAATAATCTAATAACATAAAACTAATATTATAAATCTTAATATAAGTTATAACATTTGATATAACATATAAATTTTAATCTTAGAACATAAAATATTAAAATTAATATAAACCTACCTTTGATATATATATATATATATGAAAAATGATAGGGATCCCGTTCATTTATCCCGCTCCAACTTTTTTTTTTTTTTTTACTTTTTAGTTTTTTTACGTAGTTATTAAGAAAATGTTGTTTAATAATATTGTGAATTTTATTCCTTGTTTTAATATTTAAAAGTGTTAAAAAATGATTTGAAAAAAATATTTATAAGTGTTTTTTTTTTTCACATCATTTTTTTTAACACTGTTAAATATTAAAAAAAAAGAATAAAATTCACAATATTATTAAACAGCCTTTTCTTAATCACTATGTAAAAACAACTAAAAAAAAGGGGGGGATCCCTAGCATTGCCCATATATATACATATATATATATATATATATATATACACATATATTAAGGATAAATACATTTTATGGCATAATGAATTATACTATATATATTTTTTTTATAAATACATTTCTACACATTTGATCACATATATTCGTAAAACTTTGTGAGATTTTCATCATTAAAATTATATCGAAAGAACCAATAAAATGGGGACCGAACCAGATCAAAACCGAGAGTTTATTAAGGAATAAAACCAAATTGTGTATTATAAAAATAGTTTATTGAAAATCAAGTCATTCCAAAATGATACATAATTAATCGAGATGATTTGTATTCGTGTTGAACTGATTAAGGTCGATTTAAAATCTTGGCCTTTGAACTCTATCATTTCGTATTGAATTCAAGAAAAAATTTATCAATAAACCAATAAAATGGGGACCAAACCAAATCAGAACCTAGAGTTTATTAAGGAATAAAACCAAATTGTGTACTATAAAAATAGTTTATTGAAAATCAAGTCATTCGAAAATGATACATAATTAATCGAGATGATTTGTATTCGTGTTGAGCTGATTAAGGTCGAATTAAAATCTTGGCCTTTGAACTCTATCATTTCGTATTGAATTCAAGAAAAAATTTATCAATAAACCAATAAAATGGGGACCGAACCAGATCAGAACCGAGAGTTTATTAAGGAATAAAACCAAATTGTGTATTATAAAAATAGTTTATTGAAAATCAAGTCATTCGAAAATGATACATAATCAATCGAGGTGATTTGTATTCGTGTTGAGCTGATTAAGGTCGAATTAAAATCTTGGCCTTTGAACTCTATCATTTCGTATTGAATTCAAGAAAATATTTATCAATATCAGGCTTAATAATTTCTCATCTTGGGTAACTATTCATTGAGTAGTGTTACTCTGTCATCCAACAATGACAGCTAGGCATGCCGTCAAGCATAAATTTCTCTTATTATTATTATTATTTTCATATTTTTTAATATATTTAAATATTTTAAAAAATAAAAAAATATATCAATATATTAAAATTTATTTTTTTAATTATTAAGTAAACTAAATTAAAAAAATAAAATAAAATAAATATATTAACGGTCAAAATGAACGACAAACTAGACGGCATTTTAACGTTTCTCATTCTGTATTATTGGGACGTGTCTACTAGCTATAAGACAAACAACGGAGGCAAGTGGCGAGCGAACAAGACAAACAGCGCGGGGGTTATACATTTCTTCCTGCGAACTTGGGTGGCGTTTGGAATTTGAACTCTGAACACAGTCAATATTTCAGTCACACTCGCGCATACGGAGAAAAGAGAGAATGGAGAGTGCGGCGCTTCCCTTTGTGGGCATGATGATGGTCGAGTGTGCACAGGTTGGGCTAATGATAGTGGGCAAAGTGGCTATGTCAAGGGGAATGAGCAATCTCATCTTCATCTTCTATTCCAACGCCCTTGCCTCATTCATCCTCCTCCCCACTTCCTTTTTCTTCCACGGGTACTCTCTCTCTCTCTCTCTCTCTCTCTCTCTCTCTCTGTGACAGAAAATAAAAATAATTTCTTTCTTTGATATCCACGATTTTGGCAGATCGGAGCGTCCTCCGATCACGTTCTCCCTTCTTTGTGGATTCTTCTTGCTGGGCCTACTTGGGTGAGTTCGAATTCTAGCTTTATCACACACTGCGTTTGCAGACTTTATTGCGGGTTCGTTTCGGTTTGAATGGAGTTCTGTTGCTCTTTTATTGTTTGTCAATTTCCTTTACCCAATTCACGTAATGGAGGGTTTCTGTAGTTTGGTATTTCATTGGTTTTAACATTTTTACAGTTTTGGTGTACAGATTCTAGGCTATGCTGGGATTTTTTATAGCTCGCCTACGCTTGGCACGGCCATGCTCAACCTTATCCCAGCCTTTACTTTTATTTTGGCCGTTGCTTTCAGGTCATGCTCTCCTCTCGCTTGTTAATACCTTGCAAATCTTATTGCACACCGTGAATATTCAGGGTGCCCTATAGTGACTTTAAATCCGAGAATAGACACTGTGATAAGTGATTGACACATCTTTAAATCACACATTCATATTGTTAAATTACTACTTGTCACAAAAGTTTTACAAGTGATAATTTAACCTGGATCATGCCAACTGTTTAAATGATGGTAGTGAGCTGAGTATTTTGATATTTTTAGCCCTTATTTAGTTTTAACTGTTCCATAGGGAAAGCTATCACAAATTGCTTATTTTGCTGCATCTTCATCCGAAGTTTCTTATGTCATCAATGACAATTTGCTATCTGATCCGTTTTATCCTTTGCTTAACCAGCGGCTCTGTAGACTACACTATCGAGATGGAGGCAATTTTTATTTTATATGTACACATAAGTATTGAGTTTACACATATTCAGAGGTTTTCCAATCAAGAACTGGGTTTACAAATTGGGTACTGCAGTGTCTTCTTCTTTATTTATTTTTTAATATACAAGTAATCGAGAATTTTGTCAATAAAAGCATTAGGCATAGCTCATGTACACAGGACGGGTATTGTTGACAAAGAAAATGTCAGCAGTGTTCCTCTTAATCCAGCTTTTCTGTTTGTTATTCTGTCTCACAATTATTCTACAGCCCCCACCAAAAAAAAAAGGAAACAAAATGTGGTCTAGAAATTCTGGCAAAAGTAATTTTTTCAAATTTAATTAGTGCTCTGAATCTACTTCAGTGACAAGCTCAGTATAAAGCAGTAAAATGCAAAATTTGAAAGACTAGAGGACTGTTTGTGCTTAAAAAAGGAATAAGATCCTTATTTTTGTAAATGTCTGCTATTGCTGAATTAAAAAAAAAAAAGAAGATATTTAATTCTGTACATGTGTGCTATTGTTGATTCAGCTTTGTGGTTTCAGGATGGAGAAACTGGACTGGAGAAGCTCCAGTAGCCTAGCTAAATCCTTGGGAGCCTTGGTGTCAATTACGGGGGCATTCATTGTGACTTTATACAAGGGCCTTCCACTTCTAATGACACCCTCACCTTCAGAAGCACCTCATCAACTTCTATTGCAAATGTCAAACTGGATCGTTGGAGGATTGCTCCTTGCAGCTGATTCTGTGCTGGCTTCAGTATGGCTTATCATGCAGGTGAGATCCTACGAATTCCCATTATATGTGGAAAGTTGAAACCAGCTATAAAAATGAGAACAAGTTACCATATTTCATTATTGATGTTTCAGGCATTGATACTTAAGAAATACCCAGCAGGGCTTATTGTAGTCTTTTTCTACTGCTTCTTTGTGGCCATTCAATCTGCAGTTGTTTCATTGGTCTTGGAAAGAGACTTGAGTTCTTGGAGCTTACAACCTAATACGAGGTTAATTGCTGTTCTATACTCGGTAATTAAATTACAAATCCCTCCATGATTTACCAATTGAATCTACATGCATTCTGTTATATAAACCTAAGAGACTCTAATTTCTGAGTGTAGGGAATGTTCGGTTCTGCATTCCAAGTTGGCATTTCTGCATGGTGCATGCACAAGACCGGGCCTGTTTTTGTTGCTATGTTCAAGCCTGTGGGTATTATCATTTCTATTGTTGTGGGTGTTATCTTACTAGGAGATACTTTCTATCTCGGAAGGTAGGGCATATTACTATTTCATTTTCCTTCTTTTTGCTCACTATCTTTATACTGATTATGGTATTGAGTATCTGTCTTCAATCCCAAAACCTTTCTATCCTTGATTTATAAAAGAATGGATCATTGATCATTATATTTTGAATCTGATGCAGTTTGATTGGAGCAATTCTGATTGTCATTGGATTTTTTTCTGTAATGTGGGGAAAAGCCAAAGAACAGAAAATGAGTGGGGAAGCTGCGGTAAGGAACTTCGACTCCAGCAGACAAAAAGCCCCTCTCTTGCAAAACAGCGTTGAAGAAATGTAGAAATTTCGTACATCAAATCAAAGCATAAGGTCTCTGTTGCCAACCAAAATGGGTAATCTCTATGTCATTCATTGTTAGAAATGGAATAAAATATACCTAAAAGTTTCATATTGGAACCTCCTCTTTCACCAATTCTCTCTCTCTCTCTCTCTCTCTCTAGTCTATGGAAATTGAGGATCGAGGTTAATATAGGCATCATTTTGCTCCAGACCACGTGCAGTTGAGTATATATAGGCATCATTTTACTTGTGCACGGCTTGTCTAGCACCATTTAGTTAAAACTGAGTTATCCCATTTTTTATGAGAAAGGAAGATAAACTGTTGTTTGGTTTTTCTAAAGAGATTGAATAGCACCACATATCCCACTTTACACTTGGAGTTTTGTATAGAGATAAACTGAGTCTGTGCAACACCATGCAGGGACCAAACTTTGTTTGACAGTTTAATATCAGGACAACTAAAGCTGATTTCAACCATGAACTTGGGAGGGATGTTAGCCCCACCTCTTTTTAGAAGTATGTTGGTTCTGTTTCTGATACACAATAATTTTCGTATATGCATTCAAATGTTATAGGATGTTTAAATGTTATAGTTTTGCCCCTTGCGACCACTCCTAGTGTAACACCCTGCTTAATTAACCATCAGATCAACCCTTAAGCATTCTAGACTAGGCTTTTAATTTTGGGTTATTACTTATAGCATTCTAGATTAGGCTTTTAATTTTGGGTTATAACTTATAGTAAGGTTGATAGTAAGGTTAGCCTTAATCTTGGCACTTAGTACCATTAAGCTAATGATTAGAGAAGCAAGCTCATTGGTGAATTTAGTGAGGCTTTTATGACCTTAGAGCATTCATGGGCCGAGCCCAAAAGCCCTTAAGCCAGAAACCCGCACACATGACCCTTTTAAGCCCACAAGGCCAAAAGCCATGTTTGGGTTTATTTAACTATTCAACTTGAAAGCCCAATACACTATACCATTGATTTCCTTAAATCCAAATCATACCCTAAGTACTTAAATTACCATCATACTCGAGGTTAGTGAACTTTAAGCCATGCTTTGAGACTTAATTTCGTCTTAATCTTTTACTAACCTTTTAATCCGAAATTCTCTTGATTTATTATTCCATTTCATCATACTTAGACCTTACTAATACCCTAGATAAATCTCTCCACATGTCATTAAGGAAAATGACATATCAAACTCCAAACTTGCATCACTTGGCTCATGTATATCCCCTTTGAGTGCATGGACTGTTTTGCCCTTAGACCCAATAATTTTGTGCCATTTACTCGAGGGTAATATGGTCCTTAGACATCTCATGAGACCCCTTCAAACCCAGATTAAGCCTTGGTCAAAATTGGTTTCACAGAGCAAACCAAGAAGCCAAACCGATTGCACCTTAGTCTAGTTTGAGTGGGAACTGGTTGGGTTGAAATTTAACCAACCATCTGCCATGGTTGAGCCACCACCCCATGCCACCTCCATCACCACCTAACCCCAAGAGGCCCCATGACCATCATGAGAAATTTGACTCAGATTTTCCCACCCAAAACCATCCAAAAATTAAGCTCAAATCTGCCAAGTAAAAATCACTTGAACCCGCTGGTTAGCATAGGTGGTTTGCTTGACTTTTTGTCAACTGAACCATGTCTCACGACTTGGCCACCACTGCAGGACCATTGTAGCCACAGTAAGGAAGAAATCATGGTGGTTTCAGGTCACTATTCCCCTTGTACAAGAGGAAACTAGCTGATGAAGACAATCTGAAATTTCAGCAATCACCCTCCATTACATCATCTTTTTTGAACTGCACCTCCATGATCACTTGGCAGCCAACCCTCCACCTTCTACCACTAGAAAAAGCCTTCAAACAGTGATCTTGCACCTGCACAAATCAGCCAGGATGATGAGTCAAAAGGATGAGTTAAAACAATGAAAAAAACTGTCCAAAGAAGATCACTTTGAACCTGTCAGCCCCATGGTTGGTTTTCCTTCTATTTCTTCTACACCACGACTTGACCAGCCCCCATAGGAGTAATGTGCAACTGTAGAAGTGAAATCATGGTGGCTTAGGGCATTGTTTTGGTTTGCACAAGATGACACAAGCGATGAAATGCAAATTTGGAAATTTTACCTTCTTACACCACCTTCCACCATTCACCTTGGACCAAGGCCAACGTCCCCTATCTTTGGTTGCCTATAAAAGGCCCATTCACCCCTTCACCCCCTCATTTCCTCCACACCTCAACTCCAAGCTTTCTCTTGAGTCTTGAGAGCACTTCTCCCCCTTATTGATCAAAAGAGCGAAACTGAGTGAGTTTTGATAAGTTCTTGAGTATTCTTGAGCAAGGTTGTCTTAAGTGTTCGGAAGGCCACGAAATTTGTAAGTTTTCTTGCTCTTGATCTTGGTTAGCATGTCAAGTTTTGTTTCCAAGTGTTGGTACAAAATTTAGTTGAATTTTGAGAAAGTTTTCAAGGTTTGTTCAAAACCGGGTCATTAAAAGGTGATTTGAATGATTAAATGATTTTAAGTGGAAATTTAGCTATGACATGTCTTAAGTATGATTTGATATGATTTATTATTGTCTTAGAATGGTTATGGAAGATTTGATTTGTGATTAAAAGTATGTCATGATAGGTTTTAAATCTATCTTGTTTTGATCATCAAGTATGAATCGGTTTTGAATAAATTGGAGATTTAGGATACTTAGCCATGATTAAGTGTTGGGATGAACTTGATTACCCAATAATTAGCCTTCATTATGTCATTAAAGATGTTAGTGATCATTTGTAATTAAAGAAAATTTCATATGCATGCATTCATAGAGATCAATAGTTGAGAACACACTTAGGCATCAACTAGAGTGCATGCCACGGGTTGGGATTGTTTGGGCAAGTTCCACTTTGACTTTTGAAAATTCAAGGGCATAGATGGTTTTAGAATGCAAAAAATATGAAGTCCATGAATTTTGGTTAAATTTGGAGTTTGTTTGCAAATAGTGAAAGTTTAGGGCCTTAATGAAAATTTTTGGAAAATTTAGGAGTATTTTTGTAAATATTCATTTTTGAAGCCCTTGCTTATGAACCTCACCCATAGTAGTATTAATCTTAATTTAGTACGAATTTGATTTCAGCCACTACGACCTTTAACGAAAACTCAAGAAGTTTGTAAGTTGGCCTCTAACTTACACCTTAATATATTATTTATGATTTATTGATAAATACCTCATGCATGATTTAGTTATCACTTTGAGCATAAAATATCATGTTATTTGATACAGTGAGTGCATATCTACGTGACATGTGATATTTCTACCATTTTAGCATATTGCATCTGTAAATGTCATTTTTACATAAAGAGCTTGTTATATATGCACATGTCATGAAACTCATTTTTCAACCTAGCATGAAAATAAGTTTTTTCACGACCTCAAAGGCTAGGATGAGGAATTATCCTAGTATAACTCTTATGTCCACTCTGAAGTGTTTAAGAATGGAGTGGTAACCCCTGTGTTGACGAAGAACAGTCAACGGGTTTCGAATGGGTTCTTTTTAAAGAACACCGGAACGAAGTCAAAATTTTTATGACATCTAAGGCCGGTGGGTATACATGTTATGATGTTATGTTATATTACCAATGCATTGAGAATGAGTCTGCAAACAACATAATTTCAACGTGAATTGTACTACGATCATTGGCAGATACTCAGTGCACATCGGGAACTGTGATGATACTACATGTTATGATTAATTTATGAATTGCTAAAAATGATGAAATGTTATGATGAAAATATTATCTTTTGACGATTAAAGTAAAAATGTTCTCTGAACGAAAATGTCTCCGCTTTTCTGAAAATGTTGAGGAATATGGATGGGAGATCGGCATATTTGTCTGCATTTCATGCAATTCATATTTATTATTCTTCACGCATAATTTATTTTTGTGCAAGTTGGTTGTTAACTTACTGAGATTTCATGTAAATCTCACCCCTTGTGGACCCACTATTGATAGAAGTTGTGTCAGGATACAAGGAGGACGGATTGGATGGAGCACTGGATCTGACTGATTGAGGAGGAGCCTGACCTCGAGGGGAGACTAGATTTGATTATCATGTTTATTGTCCTAGTCCTTTATGCTCCAGAAAGCATGAAGCGATTAATTTAACTTTGAAGATTTTAATATCTAGTTGTATTAAGTTATGCTACGTTTTGGCTTTGAACTTATGATGATCAGTAATGCATTGGGATGTTTTAGTTATTATGGCATAAGTTCTGTTTTCACCCTTCTATCCGCTGCGGTTATTACATACTATTAGTTACATACTAGGATGCATTGCATATTAACTATCATGAACGGGAGTATGTAACTTTGTGTTATGTCTCGATGCTCTAAGTCTCCATCACTTCACACTTAGTCAATGCATTATTTATTTGATCTTCAAATGAATAATGGCTGAGGCAATATATGTCTTACATTATCTGGCTTCTCCGAGAATGAGGAGGCCACTTTAATACTGGACTCTAGCATTTCAAACCTCTGAAGTATTCAGACCTAGAAAAGGGAAAAGACCTACAGATATACTTACTTCTTGAGGAAGAATTAATCATATATGTCAATGGATGATGATACAATTTAATTTCTGTTTCTGAAGGTTTCAATTTTCTATTTGGATTAAAATATAATATTCTATCCATTAATATTGTTTTGCCCAACTCAAATGGGAAGAAGTCCAGGGAAGCTATTTGATGGGCAACATCAGTGTTTTCCATGTGATGTTGAGTCCAAACATGGTAGGCATGACCATAGACCATGGCATGACCTGAAAGTTATGCTTTTAGAGTCATCATTCCACGTACAAAAGTATGGCAATCCAATGAAATCGGACTACTTGCTTTTGGGGTAAGTAGGATGATCAAATCTTATGTATGCAATTATCTGACTCGAGTTGAATTTGTGCCCTTGAACTGCTTGCCATATCTAATGAACGAACATTTAGGCTGTGTTTGACTGTTGAGTTGAGTTGAATTTAGTTTAGTAGACTTCTTTATAAATAGTAATGAGTTGAGTAGTGGAGGGAATTATGTGGGACTCATCTAAATTGAGTTTAAAGTGTGTTTGAATGTAAAGATGAGTTTAGTACTTTTTATGAGAAATTGAAAAGGTTGTGGGTCACACGTATAAAGATGTTTTAAGTTAAAAAAAGTTATGGATCTCACGTGTAAAAAACTTTTGAGTTATGATGAATTTAGTAATTTGAGAATTGAGTATTTAAATATTAGATTCAGTTTAAAATTAGATTGAACTCCATTGAGTTTAACTGAGTAGGAGAACCCAACGGAAATTTACTGCATTTATATTCTGCCCTTGAATGTTTCAACTTTGACAGCAGATTGAATAACTAAAGTGATTCTCAACTATAGCTAGCTACTCTAGCCTGTGTCATCCGTACGGATAAAAAGCATCTCTAGTTAGGTTGTGTTTGGATGTTGAGTTGAGTTAAGATGATAAAATATTATTAGAATATTATTATTATTATTTTAGAATTTGAAAAAATTGAGTTGTTTATTATATTTTATGTTGAAATTTGAAAAAGTTATAATGATGAGTTAAGATGGATTTATGATCCAAACGAAGCATCTTTTCTCTTATCCTAGGTCGGTATCCACGTGGAAGTGGACGACTTTTAATTAAGAGAAATGATACTTGCAGTCGTGAGTGTGCAAGCGCCGTGTAGTCACTTTGAAAAAATGAATAAATATGGGACCCACATGAGAAGAAATTAATTTTTTAATAGTAGATCCCACTCTTTTTAAAGCGACTGCACGGCGTTTGCGCATTCCACGATTATATGTAACATTACTCTTTAATTAATTGAAGTATTGAAGTGTGTGTAGCAAGTAGATGTCCACTTGATTAAAAAAATAAAAGAAGTAGATGTCAACTTTGTGCGAGTCTGCGATCAGCCAAATCTAAGTTTTTTTAGTCCCTTGTATTATAAGTGTTCTTTCTAAGTTGGGTAAATCTAAAAGAAAAATTATAAACGCACAGCACTTTATACAACAATATTTTAAAAGGAGAGATATTTTTGTAAAATACCTTATAAAACTAACATCATTTTATAAAAATATCCCTTTTTATAACATGTGTTGTGAAAAGTATTGTGATACCCCCATATAATATGGATAAGGGTAGATGGTGTATGAGATCCCACCTTGCTCTTTATAAGATTCCAATGAGGCTCCAATTGTATCATTGACTAGTCCTTTTGGAGTATAGGTCATGTGGTTTGGGCTTCTCATTAGGGCGTTACAAATATTGTGTAAAGTGTTGTGTATTTATCACTACTCAACCTAAAAATACAACTTTCATGTAGGGGCTTTGCCAATGCCAACGTCGGCCACACAAACAGTCACTGATATATTAAAGGAAAATGAACTTATAAAAGTGACCCATTGACTTTATTATTTTTTTTTTTAATTTTTTTTATTTAATGGTTCAGAAAGTAAATATTAATGAATTGATATTTTTTATATTTTAAAAAAGTTTAAAGATATATAAAAAATGATTAAAAAAAAAGACAAAAATATAAAAATGCATTTGCACTTATCGAGTTATCGGTTTGAATTATCGGTTGATCATCTATCCTTGTAGCACTACCCTATATTAAATAAGAATCAGTTTCATTTTCAGGCTGTAACGCCCCGTACCCAGAAGAGTTGGAGAATTACTACATGTCACTTACAAACCTGTCTCTCCAATCATTTAAAACTCCAACGACTTCATAAATGGTACACAATCTAATATTTTCCAAATAACCATAATACAAACTTCATAAGTTATCATTACAAAATAACATAAACCAAATAGGGGGTCCACAATCTCCCAAATATCTCAATGAAATAAAACAATACATTTTTAGGTCTCACTAAGTCCAAAAAAACATAAAGTACTTCAAATACTCAAGTTAAATCCTTCTACTCGACCTTCCATCCATATCTAGCCAAACTCCAATTTCTATTCCTGACCCCCAACTGGGTAATCAATATCATCTGAAAATATATGAAGATAAGGGGTGAGTTATCCGCAACTCAGTAAGCAGAGAACATATACTGGTATGTAAACATGAGCCATTTTTAGAAAGAATGGTATGCAGAAATAAAACATTTCATTTTCATATGCACATCTCGGAACATGTTATCAGAAAAATCAGAGCGACTTTTCAATCTTTCAATATTCATAAACTATTTTCATATTCAAAAACCGCTTTGGCATAACATAACTGCACATCTTCATCTTATTATGTCATATCGTATCGTATCATGTCATATACCATGTTTAACTCCCGTGGTAGGATTGTGCTATCCCGATAGCCAAACCAGGCAGTATCATGTTATGAAACTTCCCTTTTTTCAATCTCGGAGCCGCGAGTGTGCACACATGAAAGAATACGTAAAAGACCACTTTTTTTCCAAAGTGGGTACACTCATATCATGTCAGTACAAACCATATCACATGAACCAGTATCATCATATCAGAACCATATTCAGAATCAGATTCAGAATAGATAAATATGCCAATTTTTATCATATCTATATCATATCAAAACACGTGCGAAACATATTCATATCATTTCCATTTGATCAAAAACAGATCCAAATCATTTCATATCATATGCATAAAAATCTCAATGATATCATATTCGTTCTTTTGCATATTTCATAAACATGTCAATTATTGCTCATGTCTATACTATTCATGTCAAATCATTTCTTTTCTCTTTCATACAAATCTCATGAGTGAATGCAAAACATAGACTGAGGTTGTTTTTCACATTTTCTTTTTAAAAGAACATGCACATTTTTTTACAAACCATTCTCAGTTTATTTCTTTTTATGCAAATCTAGCATAGGAACCCTACTTACCTGGACTTTTTAACTTTTCGAAAATTTACTCAAAAGTACTGAACAAATATTAATCTTCACCTATAAGATAATCATATAAATTTCCATAAATTCCCAATCAGTCTCGTATTACAATATTCAAGCCTAAAACTTCTAAAATAATCCATTTTTAATTCCCCAAACCCAAAATTCTCATTATTCCTGAAATACTAACATCACTTTCTAAACTCATCAATATCCAACATAATAACTTCGACTAAAACATTAAATTCCAACTTATTTACAATTGAGATCTTACTATAATTTATAAAACTAAAATAACATAACTATATTGAGATCATCATAAGTAGAAAATCATAATTTTGTTTAAATCAAAAATATTATTTTAAAAGGATTCAAAATAATATTTTTCACTTACTGATCATTCCAAAATTTATTTGCAGTTACTTAATAATTATTTCGATAAAAATATCAACCTCTTAAAAATATCAATTTAACAAAATAAACCCACTTGTGCCTAAGTCCAAATAAATAAATAAAACACATGCATCCCACGTTTCATACACAAAATACACAGTCTGTTGGTGTATTCAGACAGAAAGAGGGCAAAAGGGTAATTACACCCTTCATCTACTTGGTTACTCGTGACCCAACATTTCCTTTTTAAGCAACTGCTATCAACAACAAAACTAAAAACATAAAGAGGCCCAACGTGAGCGGTGACAGGAGCTTACCCACGAAAAACCGAGGCAGTGGCACTGTGGGAGTGCGACGGAAGCTAGGCTGAGGTGGTGGTGACTTCCCCGACAGCGTCGCATAAGGAGAGAGGAAGAGAGAGAGCTGAAAACGAGGGACAGGGAGATAGTGTGAGAGAAGAGATGGAGGTGGAGAGCAAAACTGAAAGGGGGAGATACGGCGAGAGATTGTCAGGTGGTGCGCGGCGAATTGAGGGTGACGGGACAACGCCTGGCAGCGTAGGTTGGTAGGTTGATGGCACATTGATGGAGGAAAACTCCTCTGTTTCTTGGTGTAAAATCAGGGGTGGGGGTCTTAACTGATAGCTGAGAAACCGGACGTGGAACTCGGAGGGGCGGTGGTGCATGGCTGGGGTGGTGAACTCCAAGTGACTGAGGTACCGGTGTGGGCTACGTTTGGTGGAACTGCGGCTCGTGGATCGACTTGGTGGTGGCAGTTCATTGGTTGCTAACCGAGCTCCACGGTTTGGTGTTTTACGGGGGAGTGATGGCTGGTGCGTGTGATGCGGTCTGGCTGAGGTTCACAGTGAGAGGTGGAGACTCAGACAAGTTTGAATGGCTGAGAGCATGAAGAGATAGTAGCGGCACTGAAACTAGGTCAAGGATGCTTAACACATATATATAAGCTATAAGAAGTAAAGGGGTAAAACATAGAGGGAAAGGATGAACGGGCATGCATGAAAATGGAAGGTGGACGTGTAACTGCACGATGTTAAATCTGGAGATGTTTCCACAGGCCTGGGCCTGATAGTGGGCTGGGTTTTACATCCTCCCCCCTTATAAAGATTTCGTCCTCGAAATTTGTTATAAATTGTCAAAACTTCCATCGAAGAGTTATGGGTACTTATCTCGCATTTCTTCCTCCAACTCCCAAGAAGCTTCACTAGTAGCATGATTCTTCCACAACACTTTAACAAAATGGATAGTTCGAGTCTGTAATACTTGTTCTTTCTTTTCCAAAATCCGAACTGAGTCTTCCGCATAAGTCATATCCTCCTGAATCTGAAGTGATTCATAGTCAATAATGTGCGTCGGGTCGGGAATATATTTCCTCAACATAGATATATGAAACACATTATGCACTCCCGCAAGTGCCGGTGGAAGTACTACTCTATAAGCCACCGGTCCAATCTGGTTAAGAATTTCAAATGGCCCAATATATCTTGGGCTCAACTTGCCCTTCTTTCCAAATCTCATAACTCCTTTCATCGGTACTATTCTAAAAAATACTTTTTCTCCAACCTCAAACTCTAACTGGCAGCGTCGTTTATCTGCATAACTCTTTTGTCAATTTTGAGCTGATTTCATTCTAGCCCGAATGACATCTATATTCTCTGTGGTCTGCTGGATAATCTCTAGCCCTAAAAGTTTCCTTTCCCCTACTTCATCCCAATACAATGGAGGTGTACACCTTCTGCCATACAAAACCTCGTAGGGTGCCATTCCAATGCTAGCTTGGAAACTATTATTATAAGCAAACTCGACCAATGGTAAATGTTGCATCCAAGTTCCCTTAAAATCCATCACACATGCCCTCAACATGTCTTCCAAGATTTGAATAGTTCTTTCTGACTGTCCATCTGTTTGAGGGTGAAATGCAGTATTGAAATTTAACTTAGTACCCATTGCCTCCTGTAAGCTTCGCCAGAATTTGGAGGTGAAACGAGGGTCTCTATCCGACACAATGGATACCGGTACCCCATGCAACCTCACTATCTCCCGCACATACAACTCATCTAGTTTTTCCAGTTTATAAGAAACTTTAATGGGCACAAAATGAGCAGTTTTTGTTAAGCAATCCACGATCACCCATATAGCATCTTGTTCGCTCAATGCCCTCGGTAGGCCTGTCACAAAGTCCATGGAGATATGCTCCCACTTCCACTCTGGAATCTGGAGTGGTTGTAATAATCCTGCTGGTCTATGATGCTCCGCCTTCACCTGTTGGCAAGTTAGGCATTGTTCCACAAATTTAGCAATTTCTCTTTTCATACCATCCCACCAAAAAGACTCTCTCAAGTCTCGATTCATTTTAGTACTCCCAGGGTCAACTATGTATAAGGAACGGTGTGCTTCTTCAAGGATTACCCTTTTCAGTTCTTCATCAACTGGCACACATAATTTACCTCTAAACCTTAAAACTCCATCCTCATAAATGCTAAAGTTAGACTTGTCCTAGTTCCCAACTTCTTCCACTAGCTTCACCAACCCTAAATCCACCTTCTGAGTAGTTTTGATTCTATCTATTAAGGTTGGTTGAACTATCAAACTGGCCAAGAAAGTACTTGTATCACTAGTGATAACCTCAATACCAGCTCTTCCTAGGTCTATTAACAACCTATGTTGAGTGGTAAGGGCTGCAACTGCTGGTCCCATAAGCTTCCTGCTTAAAGGCATCGGCTACAATATTAGCTTTGCCTGGGTGATAATTGATGGTGCAATCCTAATCCTTGATCAACTCGAGCCATCTCCTTTGCCTCATATTTAATTCCTTTTGGGTGAAGTAATATTTCAAACTCTTGTGATCTGTATAAATCTCGCACTTTTCCCCATACAGATAGTGTCTCCAAATCTTAAGTGCAAAAATGACTACCCCAAGTTCCAGATCATGCGTGGGATAATCCTGCTTGTACGCTTTCAGTTGGCGTGAGGCGTATGCTATAACCATCTCATGTTGCATCAGTACACACCCCAATCCAAGCCTTGATGCATCGCTATAAACTACAAATCCACCTCTAGCCGTGGGGACGGTTAACACCGGAGCTATCACTAATCTCCGTTTCAACTCTTGGAAGCTTCCTTCACACTTTGTTGTCCATTCAAACTAATTATTTTTCCTGGTGAGTGCTATGAGAGGAACTGTTATCCTGGCGAAACCATCAATGAATCGACGGGAATAACTCACCAATCCCAAGAAACTTCTAACCTCATGAACATTCTTCGGTGTCGGTCAATTAACCACTGCTTCCACTTTTCCCGAGTCCACTGAAATGCCATCTTTCGAAACTACATACCCCAGAAATGTAATTGAATCAAGCCAAAATTCACACGTCTTCAATTTAGCAAACAACTTTTTATCTCTGAGTGTCCCAATTACCAGCTTCAAATGTTCCTCATGCTCAGACTTGCTTTTGGAGTATACCAATATATCATCAATAAAAACAACTACAAACTTATCCAAAAATTCATGGAACACCCTGTTCATCAAATCCATGAATACTGTTGGAAAGTTAGTCAGGCCAAAAGGCATGACCAAATACTCATAATGGCCATAAAGGGTCCTGAAAACCGTCTTAGCTACGTCCTCTGCCCTAATCTTCAATTGATGGTAACCCGATCAAAGATCAATCTTTGAAAATACCTGAGCACTCTGGAGCTGATCAAACAAATCCTCTATACGGGGTAGCGGGTACTTATTCTTTATGGTCACCCGATTAAGTTCCCAGTAGTGAATACACATCCTCATCGATCCATCCTTCTTTTTCACAAGGAGGACTGGCGCTCCCCAGGTGATATACTGGGCCTGATAAAACCCTTATCCAATAGGTCTTGCAACTGTTCCTTGAGTTCCACTAATTCAGACGGTGCCATCCTGTAAGGTGCTTTCGAAAGGGGTGATGTGCCTGGGACTAGTTCGACAGTAAACTCTACCTCTCGCTCGAGCGGGAGTCCAGGTAAATCTTCTGGGAAAACCTCAAGATATTCCCTCACCACAGGTATCGGTTCTAACTTCAAGTCCTATTTTGGTGCTTCTACCACGCAGGTTAAGAATCCCTGACAACCATCCCGTAACAATTTCCCAACTTGAACGGCATATATGATGGGTGGATGCATCCTCACTTTCGAACCTGTGAACCGAATTTCACTTTTTTTTTGGGGTCTAAAAACCACTTCCTTTTTAAAACAATCTATGCTAGCGTGGTAGCAAGCCAACCAATCCATACCTAAAATCACATCAAACCCGATCATGTTAAACACTATCAAATCTACTGGCATCAATCTTCCCACAATTGATAAAGGACACCCTAGTAGAAACTCGTCACAGACTACCTAATTTCCTGTTGGGGTCGCGACCACTAACTTGGACTTTAACTTTTCGGTTTCTAAGGTGCAAAATCGAGCATAAGTCATGGAAACAAACGAATGTGTCGCTCCCGAATCAAATAACATAGTGGCATTATTAGAAAACAAAAAAAGAGTACCTGTGGTCACAATCAACATTATTTATGAACTAAAATTTCCAAGTCTTAACCTCAATCCACAAATTAATATCTTAAAACGTAACAAAGAAGTCAAACCCGTGATCACATCATTCCTATCCTCAGCCTCTCCAGGTGTCAGAGCAAAAACCCTTGCAGGCGTAGTAGTACGCTGGATGTTGCCTCGCGCTGTCCCTTCTGCCCTAGGTGGTGGTGGTGGCCTGTTGCTATCCAATTGCAAAGGGTAGTCCCTGAGATAGTGACCTGATTTGCCACAACGGTAGCATAGTCCCGCTTCCTTCCTACGTACTCCAACATGTACTTGGTTGCAAGTCCTACATTGATATGCTTGTTGGGTGCCCTGAACCAGCCTTTTACCCGAGCTACTACCTTCATTTCTCTTTTTCCACGATCCTTGATCCATACCAAAATGAGGCCCCGATGAAATAGTCCTCTTCCTCTGATCGTGCAATGCAGCGCTCCTTTGAAGGCTTCGCTCAAAAACTGTGGCCTTATCTACCAACTCTGAGAAATTTCGAATCTGGAAGCCCACTACTCGTTCATAAAGTTTTTCATTCAGCCCTTGTTCAAATTTACGCGCCTTCTTTTCTTCGTCAGGAATCAGATACACAGCAAAACGGGATAATTCAATGAATCAAGCTGCATATTGGTGCACTGTCATGGTTCCCTACACCAAAGTGGAAAATTTCATTGCCTTATCCTCTAGAGCCGAGCTTGGAAAAAATCGCTCAAGAAAAATCTGCTTAAAATGTGGCCAACTGACTATTTCTGTCCCCCTGCTTCTCGGATAGTTCTTTATGAGATCCACCATCTTTTTGCCTCACTGGTCAGTTTGAATGTTGCATATGCCACATTTTGTTCATCTGTGCAGGTTAGCACCCGCAATATCTCTTCAATATCTTGAACCCAATCTTCTACTAGGGTTGGTTCGCCTTTCCCATCAAATGAAGGGGGTGCATCTGATTGAATTCTTCTACGGTACAACCTTCTTCATTATAGTTGCGTTGGCGACTCAAGGGATTTTGCACGAGATCATCTATTAACTGATGAGATGCTGCTCGCAACACTTCAAAAGCACTCAGGTTTGCTTCCCTTTCGTTCTCATTTACGTTCAAGTCTGACATGCTTCGTTCTCGACGACGATGTGGCATCTTGACAAAATAACTTGAATTTTTAATGTTCATTTCAAAATTTGTAGCGTTCCTATAAACATAAATAATTAGTGGTAACCGTAAAAACAAAACATATATATAATATCTCAGAGTTATTAAGGAACCTACAATAAAGAGGAAAGAAGTATGCGTAACAATAGAAATGATTAATCTCCCAAGTCTAAAAATGTAGCTCCATCAAATCTATTTAAAAAGTCTCTGGAAGCAGACCGAACCACCAACAACAAGAATTCAGCTCATAGACCCGTAAAATCCTACACATCAGAATCATTCCTAAAGTCTGCAATTTTTAAGCCCTCGAATACCTATAATATTCTACCTTACAATCCGCTCCACTATCACCTCAAATCTGAAAACAATTTCTTAAAGCCTATCTGTACTCCAAAATCTCACACACTATATTCTGCACAACCTCAAATCTGGCTTTCGGTCAAACTTATGTAAACTTCAAAATCTAGACCTCCAAGTCATGTCCTACAACCTTCAAAGTAAGCCAATCAAATCTAAAACCTTAAATTTCTAAAACCTCAATCCATAAAGTCTACAGAATCTCAAACCTGGCTCTGATACCAACTGTAACGCCCCGTACCCGGAAGGGTTGGAGAACTACTACATGTCACTTACAAACATGTCTCTCCAAGCATTTAAAACTCCAATGACTTCATAAATGGTACACAATCTCATATTTTCCAAATAACCATAATACAAACTCCATAAGTTATCATTACAAAATAACATAAACCAAAAGGGGGTCCACAATCTCCCAAATATCTCAATGAAATAAAATATACATCTTTAGGTCTCAATAAGTCCAAAAAAACATAAAGTACTTCAAATACTCTAGTTAAATCCTTCTACTAAGAGCACTCACAATAGCTTCTTCATCTTATCCTTTAAAATACATCACTAAAACTCACTTTTTCTATTTTACATACTGATTTTTACAATATACCATACATCAGGTTATCTATTTTTTCTTCATATCATTTAAATATTATATTTTTTAATATTTTTTATTCATTTCAAATATTTTCTTTAACTATTAATAATACCCTCATATCTTTTGATATTTGCAATATCTTCCCATATACAATGCAATATAATTATGTTCTATTTTAAATTAATCTAAATTTATAAGCTAAATTAAAATATAAATTAATTTAAAAAATAAAAAGAATAGATTATTTTTTCTGATTATTTCAAATCTTGATGAGCAACATACATAACATGGTTGCATCGTTGACTGCAGTTATTTCCATATAAGTCTTAAAAATGATGTTCTACACACTTGCATCGTTGATTTACATTGATGAAGAAATAAGTTGAAGAAATGAGAAACTCATGAGGAGAAGTGAGAAATTAATTAAAAAATTTTACATTGATGAATAGAATCCTCTACATCTAGCGGTTTCCTGTAGCTCAATGTAAAAATTTCTTTAAAATACAAGATCTGATGGAGGGTGTTTTGACAGCATTTCTTTATAATTTTAAAGAAAAATGTATTATACATCATCTGTTGGGAGTGCTCTTACAATGGTACTCTTAGGTACTCGACCTTCCATCCATATCTAGCCAAACTCCAATTTTTATTCCTGACCCCCAGCTGGGTAATCAATATTATCTGAAAATATATGAAGATAAGGGGTGAGTTATCCACAACTCAGTAAGCAGAGAACATATACTAGTATGTAAATATGAGCTATTTTTAGAAAGAATGATATGCAGAAATAAAACATTTCATTTTCATATGCACATCTTGAAACATGTTATCAGAAAAATCAGAGCGACTTTTCAATCTTTTCATATTCATAAACTATTTTCATATTCAAAAACCGCTTTGGCATAACATAACTGCACATCTTCATCTTATTATGTCATATCATATCGTATCATGTCATATACCATATTTAACCCCCGTGGTAGGGTTGTGCTATCCCGATAGCCAAACCAGGCAGTATCATGTTGTGAAACTTCCCTTTTTTCAATCTCGGAGCCGCGAGTGTGCACACAAGAAAAAATATGTAAAAGACCACTTTTTTTCCAAAGTGGGTGCACTCATATCATGTCATATCACGTTGGTACAAACCATATCTCATGAACCAGTATCATCATATCAGATTCATAATAGATAAGTATGCCAATTTTTATCATATCTATATCATATCAAAACACGTGCGAAACATATTCATATCATTTCCATTTGATAAAAAACAGATCCAAATCATTTCATATCACATGCATAAAAATCTCAATGATATCATATTCGCTCTTTTGCATATTTTATAAATATGTCAAATATTGCTCATGTCTACACTATTTATGTCAAATAATTTCTTTTCTCTTTCATACAAATATCATAAGTGAATGCAAAACATAGACTGAGGTTGTTTTTCACATTTTTTTTTACAACAACATGCACATTTTTTTACAAATCATTCTCAATTTATTTCTTTTTATGCAAATCTAGCATAGGAACCCCGCTTACTTAGACTTCTTAACTTTTCAAAAATTTCCTCAAAAGTGCCGAACAAATATTAATCTTCACCTATAAGATAATCATGTAAATTTTCATAAATTTCCAATCAATCTCGTATTTCGATATTCAAGCCTAAAACTTCTAAAATAATCCATTTTTAATTCCTCAAATAAAAAATTCTCATTACTCCTAAAATACCAACATCACTTTCTAAACTCATCAATATTCAACATAATAACTCTGACTAAAACATTAAATTCCAACTTATTTACAATTAAGATCTTACTATAATTTATAAAACTAAAATAACATAACTATATTGAGATCATCATAAGTAGAAAATCATACTTTTGTTTAAATCAAAAATATTCTTTTAAAATGATTCAAAATAGTATTTTACACTTACTAATCATTCCAAAATTTATCACTATTTACTTAATAATTATTTCGGTAAAAATATGAACCTCTTAAAAATATCAATTTAACAAAATAAACCCACATGTGCCTAAGTCTAAATAAATAAATAAAACACATGCAGCCCACGTTTCACACACAAAATACATAGTCTGTTGGTGTATTCAAACAGAAAGAGGGCAAAAGGGTAATAACACCCTTCATCTACTTGGTTACTCGTGACCCAACATTTCCTTTTTAAGCAACTGCTATCAACAACAAAAATAAAAACAAGCAGAGGCCCAACGTGAGCGGCGACAGGAGCTTACCCACGAAAAACCGAGGCAGTGGCTGTAACACCCCGTATTTTAGTGTATTTTTAGTTGAAAGATTATTTGTTATTAATTTAAAATTTTATTCTCTTGTTTTAAAATTGGCTGATTTTTTTAGTAGGTTCATTTTTTTATGATTTTAATTTTGCGAAAATTATTTTTTGAAGTGCTTTCTTTAAATTAATTATTGTTATGTGTTTAAATTTATTCTCAAATTAAATTAACTTATTATTGGGTTTAATTATTTATTTTCATTTTAATCACTATGTTTGAATTATTTTATTTCACTTGCTGTTTTAAAATCGTTTCCGTTGGATCATTTTTGTGACCCAAGATGTGAGGATTGGACCTCATTTCTTTCCCCACATTTTCTCTTTCTTCTTTTCTTTTCTTCTTTTTTCTTTTTCTTCATTTCTTTTCTTTCTTTTCTCTTCTTTCTTCCTGGTTCTCTCGCACGCCCTCCTCCCTCTCTCTCCATCTGTTCCTTCGTCCACCCAGCCCCGCCGCCTCGTTCCGCCATGCGCGACACCTCCCGGCCCACCGTCCTCCCCAGCAACCGGCGACCACCCTTGTAATCTCAGCCCCAACCGTGCCGCCGTTAGCTTCCACGCGCACCACCAAGCCGCGACACTCCTTGCACCGTTGCGCCACTGTCGCATCGCCTCCGGCCACCATCTTCTCATCACATCATCCTCGACCTCCTAGCAACCTAATGGACCCAACTCCACCTCCGATCTGTCACCAGTGAAGCCACACCATCAATATTTTCGTTTTGGGTAATTTAGCCTACGACCGCCCTTTGCGTCGCCACCCACGGCCAACCACCACCACCACTAGTTTCACCGACATCCCTAAGCCCTACCCTGTCAATCTCGGGTCTTCGTTTACACCCGTTCAAAAGTGAATTTTTGAGACCCACGGCCACAGTGCATTTGGCACTGTTTTGTTGCTGCGTTGCCGCTTCTAGCACCTCCGTGATCTTTCAAAAATTATATTATAGCATTGTAAGTATTTTTCCCAAAGAACTTTTGAGATTTAAATGTATTTCTGTGCTAATTCATATTTACTGTGAATTTGTTGGTTGTGCCGGACTGAGTCCGAGGAGTATGGGGGTCTGTTGGATTGGATGATGAAGTTGTTTGTGTGAGATTGGTTTATGCTATGAAATTTGTTGGCTGTTTTGGGTTTAAATATTGGTGTTTTGAGTTTGACGTTGGTCATGGTTAATATTGGTGATGTTTAGGAAGTGATGATATATTTTGGGATTATGAGGGTTTTAAGTTTTGAGATATTAAAATAGGTTATTTTCGAAATTTAGGATTAAATATCAAAATCCGTGATTGATTGAAAACTTACGGAAATTATGTGATTATTTTTATAAGTGACGATTTATATTCGACTCGACAGTTTTGAGGAAAATTCTGAAAAGCTAAGTTGTCCAGGTAAGCGGGGTTCCTATGCTAGGCCTTACACGAATTATCGAGACTGAGGTTGATTTTCTGAAAACTTTGCATATTTTTATGATGAAATGAGAACTTGGAAAAAACAAAACCAACCTCGGTCGTTTATTTGCATACTCATGAAATCTGTGTGGAAAAGGAAAAATATGTTCTAACATGCATTGTGTAAACATGAGCTAAATTTTGTCATGTGGTTTCTGAAATCTGAAAAATGAGCGATATTGAGAATATGAAAAGTTGTGCATTTATTTGGAAAGATGTTCTAGCTTTTGTGTTCGTTGTGTGTAAACTGGCTGATTCTGTTTTGGTACTCTGTATTATTTTGATATAACATCTGAAAACCTTTGGCATGGTGTTCTGGTATTTGTATCTGACTCTGTCTCTGCTTTGCTCTGCTCTGCTTTGTTATGCTCTGCTTTGTTTGGGTTGGTACCAACTTCTCTGTCTTTGAGTGCACCCACTTTGGAAACAAAGTGGTTTTATTGTGGTCTTTCCTGTGTGCACACTCGGGGCTCCGAGAAGAATAAAGGAAAAATTTCAACTCTGTCTCTGCCTGGTTTGGCCATCGGGGTTAGCTCAACCCTACCACGGGGGTGAAACATGGTCTCTGCTCTGTTTTGATCTGATGATGATACTCAGTTTATGTTATGCCAAAATACTACTCTGTTACTTTTGAAAATATGTTCTGTTCTGCATGATAACTTTGGAAAATATTTTGTTCTGCATGCTATACTTTGTAAATGCTCATGTTTGCACGCTAGCATATGTCATCTGCTTACTGAGTTGTTGATAACTCACCCCCTATTTTCATAATATTATTCAGATGATGTGGAGAGTCCAACTGAAGACCTGGATTAGATTGGTGAGCATGATTAAGCTAAGGAAATGATGTTAGAAGAAGGAATTCTGATGTCCTTTAGTTTTAATGTCTTTTAGATTTAATTATATCTTGGGCTTGGGTTTAGTAAGACTTATGAAATTATTAGTTTGGTCTGTTATGACTACCGGGAGATTTTGGACTCCTTAGTTTATTTTGCTGCAGTAATGACTTTGTAGAGTTTTCAATATGATTATTTAGAGTACATGAGATTGAGTTTTGCTAATAAAGTTTTGGAGTTTTATTTTAGTTGTGTTGGGAAACATGTTCTTAAGTGACAGGTAGTAATTCTCCAGGCCAACCAGGTTTGGGGCGTTACAGTGGCACCGTGGGAGTGCGACGGAAGCTGGGCTAAGGTGGTGGTGACTTCCCCGACGGCGTCGCACAGGGAGAGAGGAAGAGAGAGAGCTGAAAACTAGGGAGAGGGAGATAGTGTGAGAGAAGAGACGGAGGGGGAGAGCAAAACCGAAAGGGGGAGATACGGCTAGGGAGTGTCAGTGGTGCACGACAGATTGAGGGTGACGGGACAACGGCTGGCAGCGTGGGTTGGTAGGTTGATGGCACACGGATGGAGGAAAACTCCTTTGTTTCTTGGTGTAAAAATAGGGGTGGGGGTCTTAACCGACAGTTGAGAAACCGGACTTGGAACTCCGGGGGGCGGTGGTGCACGGCTAGGGTGGTGAACTCCGAGTGACTGAGGTACCGGCGTGGGTTGCGTTTGGTGGAACTGCAGCTCGTGGATCGACTTGGTGGTGGCTAGGGGTGTAAATTTAAACCGGAAAACCGGTCCGGACCGGTTGGTTCGGTTTTGAACCGGTCCGGTCCGGAACCGGTTCCTATTTTATGAAAACTGGCCGGTTCTGGTCCGGTTTCGGTTCCGTAGTTTTCGGGACCGGACTGGACCGAACTGGACCGGTTGAAAAAACAAATATAAAAATTAATTTTATATATTATACAAAATATATAATTATAGATCATATATGAAAAAATTTCATATTATAATTTATAAATAATAACATAAAATGTTAATCTTAAATATGAACATTTGTAATTTATTTGATCATATGTTATTAATATAATTATATATAAGATAATGTTGTTATAATTTATAAAATAAAAGTTTAATCTTAAAGATGAAAATTTAATTGATCATATGCTTTAAGTATAATATATATATTAAATTTTTAATAACATTTTATAATAAGAATTAACATTTTATTATATATTTTTTACATTTAAAAAAAACCAGAAAATCGGACCAGACCGGATCGGAAACTGGTAAAACCAGAAGTACCGGTTTAGGAGGGTAATCGGAGCGTAATCGGTTTTGAAAAATACAAAACCGGTACATACCGCTTCGGTCCTAAATTTTGTCCAAAACCGGACCAGACCGGACCGGTTACACCCCTAGTGGTGGCAGCTCACTAGTTGCTAACCGAGCTCCATGGTTTGGTGTTTTACAGGGGAGTGATGGCTGGTACGTGTGATGCGGTCTAGCTGAGGTTCACAGTGAGAGGTGGAGACTCAGACAAGTTTGAATGGCTGAGAGCATGAAGAGATAGTAGCAGCACGGAAACTAGGTCAAGGATGCTTGACACACACACACACATATATATATATATATATATATATATATATATAAGCTATAAGAAGTAAAAGGGTAAAACCTTGAAAAAAATGATGAACATGCATGGATGAAAATGGAAGCGCCACGTTAAATCTGGAGATGTTTCCACGAGCTTGGGCCTGACAGTGGACTGGGTCTTACACAGGCTCTAGTTATATTGTTTATAGATCACATTCAGTCCACCCATATATTAGAAAAAAAATTGACATTCTACATCCTTAATTAGTTGTCTTTACTCGCATAAGTTGATATTGATACGACATATTTTAAGTAATTCTTTATTCAATTAAATTCTGTTTAATTTAAAAATGAAGAATAACATTGTTTAATTAAAACAATTAGTGGTAAAAAGCACAAAATAATTAGAGAAAGGGACCATTGAAAGGAGAACGTGTGCTCAAGTTCTTTTTCCAAAACGAAACTAATTTGAGGGAAAACGATTAGTTTATTGAACGTCAGCTTTCCATTCCCTACTATGAGACATCCATCCGAGTAGCTTCTTCACCTCAAGTAGCTATACAACTTTGTGAAAGGCTAACACCCCCAAGTTCCAACTCTGGGGGGGTCTCTACCTATCGCCACATTACAGAAACCTGTGGAAGTAAAGCAACATAATGTTCACCATAAATACGAGGGAGAGAGAAAAGATTGAGGAGAGATTATTATTGCTTACTTCTGCAGACAGGAGCAGTACTGTATATTCCAGGAGGGAGAGAGAGAGAGAGAGAGAGAGAGAGAGATGGGAGTGATGACAGCCATGTTGTGGGAAGCTGTGCCCTTTACAGTGAAGGTGGCCATGGAAGCTTGCACTATAGGGTTGACTATATGGGCTAGTACAGCCATGAATAATGGGATGAGCCCTTTTGTATTTGTTTTCTATACCAATTCCCTTGCTTCTATCCTCCTCCACCCTCATTCCTTCATTTTTCACAGCACTGACAGGTACGTTCTTCTTCTTCTTCTTCTTCCTTCTTCATACTTAACATATAAATATATTAATATCAGGGCTTGCTTCTCATCTTCCTCGTCTTCTTTCTCTGTGCAGAACAGAACAACCACTTTTCACCTTTCCTCTTTTCTTGCGATTCTTCTTCCTGGGTTTAACTGGGTTTGTACTCTCTCTCTCTCTCTCTCTCTCTCTCACGCTTGCACACACACACGGCCGGTGGACAGGCCTACTCCATGACAAGCCCGAAGGATTTGATGCCTGATGAACCCTTCGAATTCTAATGAATTCCCAACTCGGGTTCGCTTGGAGCATGGGTCTGACAGTTCTTCCAGGGAAGACCATCCTGTAATGGTGTTCATCATTGCTTGCTTCAATTGATGATGATTTGGTATTTGAACAGTTTGACAAAGCAAGACAAAAGGGAAGTTATATTATTGGTTCTTGATGTGTGGTTTGCAGGATAACCATAGCGCAGAACCTTGCATTCTTGGGCTTAAGTTACAGCTCTCCGATCCTAGTCTGTGCAATGGGCCTTTTGACCCCATCTTTTTTCTTCATGCTCTCTGTCCTGCTCAGGTTTTAACAGAACCTCCTCTTCTCTCAAAATCAATTGGTCTATGTGAATAGCTTTAAAATCAAGTCGTTTTTTCTCTTTTCAGTTGAACTTTATGCTCTCTGATTTTTTAAAAACAATCAAATGGGTTCTTCTGTGACTGTTAGAATTTCATTAGCAAATCTTTAGAAATACAATGTCAACATCAATAACAATTCGATATGTGTCTCTTGAAGGAGTGTGCCCCCATGTTTTTTAAAATTAAAAAATCATGCAAAAATTAGAAAAATAAAAAATATTAAATAAAAAATAAAAAAATTAAGATAAAAACAAGTTTTTAAAAGACTTAAAAACTCAAAACCAAATGAATTTAAAAAGTTATAAAATATATATATTTAAAATTAATATTAACTATAAATCTGCTATTTTTTATTTTTATTTTTTTTAATTTTTTTTTTATTATCTAAAGAGCTCGTATCTTGTTAAATTTTAGTTTTTTTAAGCTTATTATCTTTTGAGCAATGCTAGGTACAGTCCCCAAATGGAGACTGCAATGCGCCTAGGTTATTTTAATTTTAAAATTTTTTAAAATTACAAAATTATCCCTCTTAAAATTATATTTTCTCTCATTTAATAATGTACCTGCACATGCAGTCCCCACTTGAGGACTGCAAATAGAATTTCTCTTATCTTTTATTTAATAATTTCATTTTTTCAACCTTTTAACATTTTTATGTTTCAGGTAACCTAATAGTTTCATTGATGCCGACAGTAGGGGTGGGGAGCATGGCTCCACCTCCCACTACCCCACCCTCGTCTACCCCACCTCCGCATGGGCGGACGGACTATCCCGCACCATATGGGTTGCACGTCTAGTCAACATGACATTGATAATAATTTATATATTAACAATTTCGATCGAGGAATCAATTAATTTGGTCATAATGTTAAACCACGTGAAGTAAAAAGTTTAAGATTCAATTAAAATGCATAGTGATCAGCAATTTGACTTTAAAACAAACTACATCGACCACTTTCGTACTTAACCTAACTAGAAAAATATATATAGGAAATTAAAAAACAAAAAAAACATATATAGAACTTGAACAAAAATGTTGGCCAGGTTTGTTTGTATGCCATTGATCGAACTTCAACTTATCTACCCTTTTAGGACAACAAAATTAGGTTGGAGAAGTTCAAGCTGCCAGGCTAAAGTAATCGGCACGTTGATATCGATCATGGGGGCAATAATGGTGGACCTTTACAAAGGCCCAGTGATACTTAAAACTTCTGTTTCTTCAACATATGATCTTGATCTTCAACCCATGCAGCAACTGATCTCCATCTTCTCCTCAACGCCGGAGCATTGGATTCTTGGTGGCATTTTGCTAGCAGCTACATCATTGTCTGTTTCAGTATGGAACATTATTCAGGTAAAACTGTTAAGTGCGGCCCATTACAATATTTTGAATTTCTCAAACTAATCTTTTGATTCATTTCTTGTACCGATCAGCTTGGAACAGTTAACCAATATCCAGAACTGCAAGTAATGAAGGCGGCGTCTTTCTATAGCGTACTGGGGACAGTTCAATGTGGAATAGTTTCTTTAACTCTAGAGAGAAACTGTAATAACCGGGCTTAGGCCCAGCCCCTTTGTTTGGTCGGATGCAAAACCCAGCCCACGAGCTGGTTGAGTGAAGAACGGCGCCGTTTGGTGCAGGGATTTATTTCCCTTACACTGTTTTTCTTCCTCCTCCGTTAAGCCCTCATTGCTGCAATTACGTGATTTCCTCCATGCCGTGTAACTGCTCCCACGCCCAAGCCACGATTTTATGTGTTTCGGTTCCGCACATGAGTGTTTTCCTCATCACTCTTCCGTACTAATTAGATCCTCTCTTGCACGAATTAGTATTTCACCTTGGCTAGCGTTTTCAGAATCCCGTGAAGCTTGCATTGTTCTGGTTCTTCGAAGTGTTGTTCGGCCTCTTGAACAAGTTTGGTAATGTTATTTTTTTTTCTTTCTTTTCTTTCCTGCAATTCGAATCGCCTCCTTCTTTCTTGTTGGTTTTCTTCTGTTTTTTTTTCAGTTCTCCTGGTTTGCACGCACGGCCTCTCTTTGGTTTTTGCTGCTCGATTGTTTCTTACACACACACTCTGATATATTTGATGTCACGCACACACAGTTTGACTTGCCGAACCACACATCAGAAGTGTAGTCTTGCTTTTTCCCCACCATTCAATTCCAATTTCACTTTATTTTATTTTATATTATTTTAGTTTATTTTATTTTTTGTTTTGTGTGGGTGTTTCGTATGTTGAATTGTGGTGAGGTGATGGAATTCTTGAAGTTGAGGAGTATGGATTTTGAATAGATGTGTGAGACTGTTTTGGACTATTAATTAGGACTATTTAGTGTAAATTTATGGATAGGTTGAGATAGTGGTATCGAACCTTTATGCAAGCCTTAATTTGTTAAATGAATTAATAATTGATGCGGACACTGAAGTTGTTTTATTCGAAGGTTGGAAATGAAGTTTGAGCGTTATTTTTTTTATTTATTTATTAAAGTTGTAGTTGTTGGTTTTGGAAATAATTATGATTAGTTTGGTGTTATAGAAGGTGGTTGTTTTGGGTTGTTAAAGCCGAATGAGTGAAGAGGGTTGTTCGGGTTTAATTATTAGGATAGTTATTGAGTTGTGAATGGACTGTTTTGATTTATTACTCAATAAATAGCAATCTACTAGATTGATTATTAAATGTTGGATATATGTTCTTTTTGTTTAGGTGGTGTTACTATTAGAGTTCCGGCTCAAGGTATTGATAATACGAAGAAGTCAGGTAAGCGGGGTTCATATACTAGTTTTGCATAAAATAAATAAAACGAGGTTGACTTTGAGAATAAATGTGTTTAGTTTTTTTGAAAGAGATGATCAACCTCAAATGTTTATTCTGCATCTGCATAAATTCAATATAAGAAAAAGTGTTTTCTGACATGACTGGTGTAGACATGAGCTATTTTTGTGCACTTTGTTTCAGAACTATGTAAAAGAGCGAATAAGGAAATTCTAAAAGTTTTGTGTGAACAAACGAGAATATTTTGTTTATTTTTATCTCGAACATGTGAAATGATCTGAAGCTTTTCAGTGTTTTGTTTTGATATGATGTGTCATCTGAGAATCTTGGCATGATGTTCTGATTCCGTATATGATTGTAACCGGATTTTCGATGAAATCCGTTCTGTTTCTGTTAAGGCCCAGCCACGGGTATAATGGTGGTTTATAACCCTACCACGGGGGTGAAACATGGAAAATGGCCCAGCCACGGGTATAATGGTGGTTTATAACCCTACCACGGGGGTGAAACATGGAATATGGCCCAGCCACGGGTATAATGGTGGTTTATAACCCTACCACGGGGGTTAAACATGGTATTGTCCCGATGTGATATCGAACGATTATAAGATTATAAGGTTTCAGTTTAGAAATGCCAACAGTTTTTCTTCTTGGAATAAGCTTATTTTTCTGAAAAGTTCGCTCTAAAGTTTTTGTACAAGTTTTGTTTCTGTATTCTGAAAGTAAATGTTTTGTTCGGCTTATCAATTGTTATAAATGCTCATGTTTACATACTAGTATATGCTCTCTGCTTGCTGAGTTGTTGATAACTCACCCCGTTAATCTTCATAATATTTCAGATGATATCGATGGATCAGCTGAAGATCAATATTAGAGTCTATGGAGAAGATTTGCATTGATTCGTTGTTGGGTATCTTATTATATTAGTGTTGGTGTTGGAGGTTAATTATTTTATTTTAAGTTTACTTCAATGGATTTAGATGATTTATGGAGACTCTGTTAATGTTATAAAAGTTCTAGTTGTTGTTTGAGACATGAAGAAGAATTGATTTTATTTGGGATTGTTGGATTAAATATTGGATAAATGAGGTTATTTGATTTATTTAATTGAGGTATTTACGTTCGATTTGAGGTTTGGAAAATGGATATATTCTTGAATTTGGAAGTACTCTAGCCTTGTTAGAGTAGATTATCAGGTTTTATGAGTTAACTCTCCGGACCCTCGGGGTCGGGGCGTTACAGTTGGTATCAGAGCCAGGTTTGAATTCTGCATACTGTAGACCTTGGAGGTTTAGATATCTGTGGGTTCATAAGATGTGGAAATTTCAAAATAGGAATTGGAGGATTATAAGGATAGTCATGGGGATATTTAAGTTTGAGTTCTGAGAATATTAAGATTGATTTTGATGGGATTTGAGGTTTTGATTTGGCTGATGTTAGGAGTTGAGTTTGGAATTTTGAGAATTCTAGTTATATACGTGTGTATCAAGTGATGTCAGATTTGCATAGTTATCTGAATTATATATGTATATGTGTTTATATGCCTATTTTATTTATCCTTTTATATATTTCTAGTTACCTGGTATTTTCATTTTTTTTATTTATTTTATTTAGAACGTTTCACCGAGTTTAGACTTTCAGGATGGCTGCTCGTCGTAGAGTTCGAACTCTTGAAGATTTGAATGAAGACGACAATGGTGGGGGTTGCACGTTCGAACAATTTAATCGAACACATCCTCCCACTTTTGATGGAAGAGGTGATGCGAACGCTGCGGAAGATTGGATTCAAGACATTGAAGAAATATTTGGTGTGTTGGAGTGTACCGATCAGCAAAAAGTCAAGTTTGCAGCCTTCAAATTATCTGGAGAAGCAAAGAGATGGTGGAATTCTGAGAAAGTTATCAGGGAAGCTGAAGGGATTGGAGTGATTGTTTGGGCTCAATTCAAGCAGAGTTTCTTCGATCGATTTTTCCCTAAGGCAGATAGGGATGCAAGAGCCCGAGAGTTCACCAATTTGGTGCAAGGGACCATGACTGTGCGCCAGTATGCTGCAAGGTTTGCGGAATTATCACGTTTCGCCGCATATTTAATTCCCGATGAGGAGAAAAAGACTAGGAAGTTTGAAGAAGGCTTGAACTACAGGATTTATGAACGAGTGATGATCTTACAGATTCAGAATTTTTCAGAATTAGTACACAAGGCGATGCTAGCGGAACAGAATCTTAAGAGAGGTGCTGAATTGCAAGAACAGAGGAAGAGAGCTGCTCCACAAGGGTTTCCTAGTTCGGATCAAGGGCAATGGAAAAAGAGAAACGAAGGGGGCAGTTCAAGTCAAAGACAGATACAGGGAAATCATACACCTAACCCCTGTAAGTTCTGTAACCGCATACACCACGGGGTGTGCAGGAAGGAAGTGGGATCATGTTTCAAATGCGGTAAGGATGGGCATTTCATTAGAGAATGCCCATTGCTTGCGGAGAACAATAGAAGGCCCAACCCACCCCAAAACTTTAGGCCGAATAATCAAGGCAACAATCAGCGAAGGACTGTACCTGCACGGGTATTTGCTTTGACACCGGGAGAAGCTGAGGACAAGGATAATGTCATCACAGGTATAATTCTCTAACCATCTCATAAAATTTTCTTTGTTGAGAATTAAGGATTATTTATCTTATTATCTCTATGGGTTATATGACGTAACCAGGAATTATTCCCTTATTTCTCAATAAGGCTACTGTTTTGTTTGACTCGGGGGCTACCCACTCCTTTATTTCGATGGATTATGTTAAATTGTGCCCCATTGATGCTGATGAGATGGACTATAATTTGAGAGTCTCTACCCCAACTGGTGATATAGTGACTTGTAACAAGATTTTACTCAAGTGTCCAATAACTATTAGCGGGAAAGAAATGCCAGCTAATCTGATAGTCTTTCCTATGACTGGGTTTGATGTGATTTTGGGGATGGATTGGTTAGCTTCCAGTTATACTAGTATTGATTGTTTTAAAAGGGAAGTGGTGTTCAAGTTTCCGGAAGAAGAGGAACTTCGATTTATGGGTTCCAAGGTGCGTATCCCTCCATCAGTTATTTCTGCTTTTCAAGTTGATAAATTAATACGTGACGGGTGTCAAGGGTTTTTGGCTTTTGTGGTGGATGAACCAAAGGAAGAATTGAAACTAGAACAGATTCCTATTGTGAGAGAATATCCAGAAGTCTTTCCTGAAGATTTGTCTGGGTTACCGCCTGAGCGGGAGGTAGAGTTTGCTATTGAATTAGCCCCAGGCACGGCGCCTCTTTCCAAAGCCCCTTATCGAATGGCACCATCAGAGTTAGCAGAGCTCAAAGAACAGTTGCAAGACTTGTTAGACAAAGGTTTTATCAGACCTAGTGTGTCACCATGGGGAGCTCCAGTCTTGTTTGTGAAGAAGAAGGATGGGACAATGAGGATGTGTATTGACTACAGGGAATTGAATCGAGTGACCATAAAGAATAAATATCCGTTGCCCCGCATCGATGATTTATTTGATCAGTTGCAAGGTGCGCAAGTGTTTTCTAAAATTGATCTCAGATCGGGGTATCATCAATTAAAAATCAAGGCGGAGGATGTGCCTAAGACAGCTTAAAGGACCAGGTATGGCCACTATGAATTTCTAGTCATGCCTTTTGGTTTAACCAACGCCCCAGCAGTATTTATGGACTTGATGAATCGAGTATTTCATGAATTTCTGGATAAGTTCGTAGTGGTATTTATTGACGATATATTAATCTACTCCAAGAGCAAAGCTGAACATGAAGATCATCTGAGACAAGTACTAGGGACACTCAGGGATAAGAAATTATTTGCTAAGTTGAAGAAGTGTGAATTTTGGCTTGAGTCTATTGCATTTTTGGGACATGTAGTCTCAAGGGATGGCATTTCTGTAGACCCCGGGAAGATTGAAGCAATAGTTAACTGGACTCAACCAACCAATGTGCATGAAGTTAGGAGTTTCTTGGGTTTGGCTGGTTATTATCGTCGATTCATAGACAATTTCTCAAAAATAGCGGTTCCCCTTACCGCCCTCACAAGGAAGAACAACAAGTATGTTTGGACTGAAAAATGTGAGGAAAGCTTCCAGGAATTAAAGAAGAGATTGGTGACAGCTCCAGTTCTAACAGTCCCTAGCGAAAGAGGAGGATTTGTGGTTTATAGTGACGCTTCACGATTGGGTTTGGGATGTGTTTTGATGCAGCATGGAAAAGTAATAGCTTATGCTTCTCGGCAATTGAAGACATATGAACAAAACTACCCCACACATGATTTGGAGTTGGCCGCCGTTGTCTTTGCACTTAAAATCTGGAGGCATTATTTATATGGTGAAAGGTGCGAAATCTACACGGATCACAAGAGTTTGAAGTACTTCTTCACTCAGAAAGAACTGAACATGAGACAGAGGAGATGGCTCGAACTAGTCAAGGACTATGACTGCAACATTAACTACCATCCAGGCAAAGCTAATGTTGTAGCTGATGCTCTTAGCAGGAAGCCAGTGGGACCAGTAATTGCAACTCTTACCACTCAACCCCACTTATTAATGGACTTAGAAAGAGCCAGTATTGAAGTAGTCGTGGGTGACCAGCAGGCATTAATAGCCAGTCTAGTAGTTCAACCAGCTTTGATAGACAGAATCAAGCTCGCCCAAAAAGAGGATTCTAAGTTGGCGAGATTAATTGAAGAGGTAGAAAAAGGCGATAAACCTGAGTTTAATGTTTCTGAAGATGGAGTATTAAGGTTTGGAAACAGATGTTGTGTGCCGGACAGTGTTGTAATAAAAAGACTTATCCTTGAAGAGGCGCACCGCTCCCCTTACACAGTTCACCCGGGTAGTACGAAAATGTATCGAGATTTGAAAGAGTCTTTATGGTGGGAGGGGATGAAGAGAGAGATTGCTCAATTTGTGGCACAATGCTTAACATGCCAACAGGTGAAAGTAGAACACCAACGACCAGCAGGGTTATTGCAACCACTTCAGATTCCAGAATGGAAATGGGAACATATTTCAATGGACTTTGTTACAAGTCTTCCACGGGCACCGACCGGACAAGATGCAATTTGGGTGATAGTAGACCGTTTGACGAAGACAGCTCATTTTGTACCTATCAAAGTTTCTTATAAGTTGGAGAAACTAGCCGAGCTTTATATACAGGAAATAGTGAGGTTGCATGGGGTACCTGTGTCCATTGTGTCGGATAGAGATCCGCGTTTCACTTCAAAATTTTGGCGAAGCTTACAAGAGGCCATGGGCACTAAGTTAAATTTCAGCACGACATTTCACCCACAGACAGATGGTCAGTCAGAAAGGACCATTCAAATTTTGGAGGACATGTTGAGAGCTTGTATGCTGGATTTTAAGGGGACTTGGATTCGACACTTGCCTTTGGTCGAGTTTGCTTATAATAACAGTTACCAGGCTAGTATTGAGATGGCACCTTATGAAGCACTTTATGGTAGGAAGTGTAGATCTCCTTTATATTGGGACGAAGTGGGTGAAAGACAAATTTTGGGTCCAGAAATCATTTAGAAGACAACAGAGAAGATTGAGACCATTCGATCTAGAATGAGAGCAGCTCAGAGTCGACAGAAAAGCTATGCAGATAACCGTCGTCGCCAATTAGAGTTTGAGATTGGGGATAAGGTATTCTTGAGGATTGCACCCATGAGAGGGGTTATGAGGTTTGGAAAGAAGGGTAAGTTGAGCCCTAGGTACATCGGACCATTTGACATTCTTGATCGGGTTGGACCAGTGGCTTATAGAGTTGCCCTACCACCCGCACTCTCGGGAGTACATAATGTTTTTCATGTATCTATGTTGAGAAAGTATGTACCTGACCCCACCCACGTTATCGATTACGAGCCTCTTCATTTTCAGGAAGATCTGACTTATACAGAAGAACCGGTACGGATTGTAGAGAGAAAAGAGCAAGTATTACGCAATCGGGTTATTCCATTGGTTAAGGTGGTATGGAATAATCATGCTATTAGTGAAGCCTCTTGGGAATTAGAAGAGGATATGCAAGTCAAGTACCCACAGTTGTTCGACGATGATCCTGGCAACTTGTGACAAATTCCGAGGACGGAATTTTTATAAGGGGAGAAGAATGTAATAACCGGGCTTAGGCCCAGCCCCTTTGTTTGGTCGGATGCAAAACCCAGCCCACGAGCTGGTTGAGTGAAGAACGGCGCCGTTTGGTGCAGGGATTTATTTCCCTTGCACTGTTTTTCTTCCTCCTCCGTTAAGCCCTCATTGCTGCAATTACGTGATTTCCTCCATGCCGTGTAACTGCTCCCACGCCCAAGCCACGATTTTATGTGTTTCGGTTCCGCACATGAGTGTTTTCCTCATCACTCTTCCGTACTAATTAGATCCTCTCTTGCACGAATTAGTATTTCACCTTGGCTAGCGTTTTCAGAATCCCGTGAAGCTTGCATTGTTCTGGTTCTTCGAAGTGTTGTTCGGCCTCTTGAACAAGTTTGGTAATGTTATTTTTTTTTCTTTCTTTTCTTTCCTGCAATTCGAATCACCTCCTTCTTTCTTGTTGGTTTTCTTCTGTTTTTTTTTCAGTTCTCCTGGTTTGCACGCACGGCCTCTCTTTGGTTTTTGCTGCTCGATTGTTTCTTACACACACACTCTGATATATTTGATGTCACGCACACACAGTTTGACTTGCCGAACCACACATCAGAAGTGTAGTCTTGCTTTTTCCCCACCATTCAATTCCAATTTCACTTTATTTTATTTTATATTATTTTAGTTTATTTTATTTTTTGTTTTGTGTGGGTGTTTCGTATGTTGAATTGTGGTGAGGTGATGGAATTCTTGAAGTTGAGGAGTATGGATTTTGAATAGATGTGTGAGACTGTTTTGGACTATTAATTAGGACTATTTAGTGTAAATTTATGGATAGGTTGAGATAGTGGTATCGAACCTTTATGCAAGCCTTAATTTGTTAAATGAATTAATAATTGATGCGGACACTGAAGTTGTTTTATTCGAAGGTTGGAAATGAAGTTTGAGCGTTATTTTTTTTATTTATTTATTAAAGTTGTAGTTGTTGGTTTTGGAAATAATTATGATTAGTTTGGTGTTATAGAAGGTGGCTGTTTTGGGTTGTTAAAGCCGAATGAGTGAAGAGGGTTGTTCGGGTTTAATTATTAGGATAGTTATTGAGTTGTGAATGGACTGTTTTGATTTATTACTCAATAAATAGCAATCTACTAGATTGATTATTAAATGTTGGATATATGTTCTTTTTGTTTAGGTGGTGTTACTATTAGAGTTCCGGCTCAAGGTATTGATAATACGAAGAAGTCAGGTAAGCGGGGTTCATATACTAGTTTTGCATAAAATAAATAAAACGAGGTTGACTTTGAGAATAAATGTGTTTAGTTTTTTTGAAAGAGATGATCAACCTCAAATGTTTATTCTGCATCTGCATAAATTCAATATAAGAAAAAGTGTTTTCTGACATGACTGGTGTAGACATGAGCTATTTTTGTGCACTTTGTTTCAGAACTATGTAAAAGAGCGAATAAGGAAATTCTAAAAGTTTTGTGTGAACAAACGAGAATATTTTGTTTATTTTTATCTCGAACATGTGAAATGATCTGAAGCTTTTCAGTGTTTTGTTTTGATATGATGTGTCATCTGAGAATCTTGGCATGATGTTCTGATTCCGTATATGATTGTAACCGGATTTTCGATGAAATCCGTTCTGTTTCTGTTAAGGCCCAGTCACGGGTATAATGGTGGTTTATAACCCTACCACGGGGGTGAAACATGGAAAATGGCCCAGCCACGGGTATAATGGTGGTTTATAACCCTACCACGGGGGTGAAACATGGAATATGGCCCAGCCACGGGTATAATGGTGGTTTATAACCCTACCACGGGGGTTAAACATGGTATTGTCCCGATGTGATATCAAACGATTATAAGATTATAAGGTTTCAGTTTAGAAATGCCAACAGTTTTTCTTCTTGGAATAAGCTTATTTTTCTGAAAAGTTCGCTCTAAAGTTTTTGTACAAGTTTTGTTTCTGTATTCTGAAAGTAAATGTTTTGTTCGGCTTATCAATTGTTATAAATGCTCATGTTTACATACTAGTATATGCCCTCTGCTTGCTGAGTTGTTGATAACTCACCCCGTTAATCTTCATAATATTTCAGATGATATCGATGGATCAGCTGAAGATCAATATTAGAGTCTATGGAGAAGATTTGTATTGATTCGTTGTTGGGTATCTTATTATATTAGTGTTGGTGTTGGAGGTTAATTATTTTATTTTAAGTTTACTTCAATGGATTTAGATGATTTATGGAGACTCTGTTAATGTTATAAAAGTTCTAGTTGTTGTTTGAGACATGAAGAAGAATTGATTTTATTTGGGATTGTTGGATTAAATATTTGATAAATATTGTTGGAATATATCCATTTTATTTGGAAAATGGATATATTCTTGAATTTGGAAGTACTCTAGCCTTGTTAGAGTAGATTATCAGGTTTTATGAGTTAACTCTCCGGACCCTCGGGGTCGGGGCGTTACAGAAACCCAAGTGCTTGGAAACTAAAACTTAACTCGGAGCTTCTTCTCATTGTTTTAACAGTAAGCAAATTAAAGTTCTTAAATTATGCCGACATGTTCCATCAAAATGTGTGATCTAGGACTTTACTGAATGTATAAATTATGCCTGTGCGCGCTGCATGTGCTACAGGCTGTCTTTGGGGGTGTAGTCCGTTCTCGTGTTCATATATGGTGCACACAAAGCAAGGGCCCTTTATATGTTCCGATGTTCAAACCTTTTGGGATTCTTTTTGCAACCATTTTTGGTATTAGCTTCTTTACAAATAATCTTCACTATGGAAGGTAAAAGCAGAAAAAAGGAAAACTCTATTAATTTTCACATTCTCCATAATTACAGTGTGTAATGGCATTTTGCTTCTTTAATTACAGTGTAATAGGAGCGATCATAATTGGAATTGGGTACTATGCTGTGAAGTGGGGACAAATTACAGAAGATGGAGTAGGTGAAGACCAGTGTGCGGAAAGTGTGGATTCCTTGGAAGAAAAGACCGTCCCTCTCTTGCAAGAAGAGATGCAAGTCTAAATTCTTGGGTACTGCAACCAAAGCCTGAAAAGAAAATTAGGTACTTCAAAATTAGAAGCATCGAGTGGTTATTAGTGGTCTTCACAGGCCATAAGGTTAGGTGCATGACTGGGGACTGCAAGGCAATGCAATGCCAGCTGCCACGCGCAGACAATGATGCATTCTCTGGCTGAACAGAGAGTTTTAGGCCAGGCAGGAGAGTACAGATTCATGATGCTAGCTCTTTGAACGATGTTATGGAAGGATGTCAACAGTACCATCCAATTCTCCATATTCCAAGTTGTCATCCTAGTGGAAGGCTAGCTAGCTAAAGATGTTCATTTGGCCTAGGCTGGTGTATATCAAGCTTCTTAGGTTGTGCATGGTAGTTGGTTGCATTGGCTATTGTTGCTGTTGTAGTGATAGATGTTTAGAGCTAGCCTACTGCTTGTCATGCTGCTTGTGCTGTCTGTTCGCTCCCAAGTGGTACTGGTGTTGCCATTGTGTGCTCTTCTGCTGTGTTATAAGGGTTAGGTGCTGGTGATTATTGCCGTTTTGGATGTAGGGATGTACACATTTACTTCTGCTTGATTTGTTGCTATGCTTTGTTCCAAGTGTGGGCTCCTTCTTAGCCTCTATATATACGTCATTAATTTGGCTGTTCTGTTGGTGGGTTCCCTAGTTAGCAAGCCAGGGGCCGGAGATGATGCATGATGCGTTAGCTTCCATTTGTACTATTATTTATCATTATTAATATATATTTTTGGAATTAGGGTGATTGTAAATATCATTTTTCAAACCAATAATATTGCTGCCCACGGTAGGAAATGCCATTGATGAGGTTGGCAACTTGGAATTAAAGGAGGGTTGCATAGACTGAATGTGGTTGGCTCCTGTCTGGACTGCAGACTTAGGTTCACTCGTCCAAACATGAAGTAGGCGAGGTCTTGTCATAAACATCTCATACATATGTAGGTTTATTTTAGCGACTGATTGATTTCGAAAAAAAAATAAAGAACATAGACCGCTATTTCCTTGCTAATAATGATCAGCTGGGCCCTCTTTCTAATTCGGAAAATGTCAAAAGATCATGCAATTTTCCTAGGAATTGTTCAAATGGCAGGGTGCATAACTTAATTATTTTTCCCATGAACACCAAGAGTGAGAAATAAAAATATAATAGCAGCAGAAGCTCTCAATAAGTAATAACAGAGCTCTCAATAAGTAATAACAGAAGCTCTCGATAAGTAATAGAGGAATCTGATGACCTGATGACATACGGTCCAAACCTAAGTTCGAAACCCCCAGCAAAAAAAAAAAAAAAACTCAAGAGATGTACGTCCAAATATCCAATATGAGAACACATAGAGCCAACAAACAAGCTGGATATTTATTAAGAAACACGTACACTACGGATTGAAATGAGTACTGCACTGCAAACTACTACTTATACTGTTTATTAGACCATAAATATTCAAAAATCCCCAGATATGCATCAGACCCAAAATGGCTTATTATTGCTTGAGAACAAACTCGTCCAGCTCCTTGAAGTTCTTCACTACAAAGTCCTTAATGACATGTGGATCTGGAACCTCGTCACTAGTCTTCTGAAACTCGCATAGCCATATTGCCAGGCTCCCATCTCCCTTTGGAGTCACAGTAATGTGGCATTTAAAATGCTTGTAGAATTTGATCAGGTCCCCATCGATCACAGTAAAAGCAACTGTCTTGTTTGCTTCATCAAAATTGTCGATCTTCTCCTTCGAAATCTTGACAATAGGAGAACCTGGAAATAAAAACAGACAAGCCAAACAAAACAATACAGATTAATTTGTTTAAAGTGATCAAAAGAAAGCAATATGCAGCTCAGTTACTGCATTTAACCTTTCAGTTTTACATGTACGTACAAGAAATGAACCAAATATAATTACCTTCCCCATATGTGATTAGACGAACTGAACCAATGGACTTTCCATCGCCTTCAAGAACTTCAATGCTCTGGTAGTCATTAGGGCAGGCCTTAGGTAGGATGGTGACAGAATCCTTAATGATTCCCCAGAACTTATCTGCATCAGACTTCACCTCAACTTCTACATCAAGCTTGCCAATGGAAGCCATTCTTATATTGTGTATATATATATATATATAGAACCTCGATCGTGGAGTGATACATGATGCATGTATGTATATATAGTAAATACAGTAGCACCGGTCGGAGCTTAAGGGCCTTAAATGGGTAATGATATACCCACGACAAATTATACAACATATTCTATAATATTGAGGGAATTTTTGTAAAATTATATTACTTTTATAAGATGTTAAATAAAATTACTCCTCATTTAAAAGATTGTTGTATAATAATGTGTTATACAAAATATTATGTTGTAAATCATTTTCCGCCTTAAATTCATTTGGAAGAAGTTGAACTCCCACCTTATTTGTCACAAAAGAAAAATATTCTGGGAATTAATACAATTACGATCACCTACTGGCCGGCTACCTCCCAATAAGATTAATGGGCCCCATTATTTCAATTGTTTCCTGACTTTCTCATGTGATGTTGTAATGCAAGGTGGGTGCCACTTTGTTGTCATTATTTTATTATGATATTAACGTTGTTGTCATTATTTTATTGTTCTTCTAATGTTTGTTCTTTATTTTTGTTGTTTTACAATTACTGCATGTTACTTGAACGAAATGAAGGCGCAGGATCGATCGACCATGCACGTTGGTTGGGGGATAAATAATAATCAGTCTGATCTGGAAATGAAAGTCGGAAAATAATTCCAAGTAAAATAATTTTAATCATCTAATTTATATTCTATAAAAAAAAAAATGAAACCTATAATATAATACCCAGTAATATATATTAATCCACTGATTAAAATTAATTATGGATTATATAATTAATACCCATATATATATATGCTGCATGCATGCATGCCAGGATCACTTCAGCCATATTAATGCATCCGGCTATCTGCATTTTCCAGCTCCAACTAATTTGGCATTGAATGCCCTCTGTGATTCATGTACGTCCTACACTCATTTAAAATTTTAATAATGTGCTTTGTTTTAATTTATTGGGCCCCTAATAAAAGAATGCTCTATGTTTGCTCTAATGGCGCTAGCTTACTCATAAATTAAATGATCATCGCGTGATGTGTAGAAATAACTAATTTTTTGAAATGAAAATTACTTTTTAACTAAGTTAGTATATATATCTCCAGGTATTATACAATAAATTGGATTTTAAGAGAGTTGTTGGTTATTTTAATGTCCGAAATTTTGGTCGCAACTTGAATATAACCTTAATTTACTAGTCTCCTTTAATTTTTGTGTACGAGTGATTAAAGAATAGGGACAAAGAG
The DNA here is from genome assembly GCA_022457165.1 of Juglans mandshurica. Taxonomy (NCBI): domain Eukaryota; kingdom Viridiplantae; phylum Streptophyta; class Magnoliopsida; order Fagales; family Juglandaceae; genus Juglans; species Juglans mandshurica. The sequence goes on from CM039621.1 coordinate 15,925,615, forward strand.
TTAGTCATATAATTTGTGAAAGTACCTGTAAACGACATAATTCACTACAACAAATGTCGACAATATCTTTTACGGTCAATCAATTCACTATAAGAAAAATGAATTTTTGTGACTAATTTATTGTAACTAAAAGACTATTCACAACTAATTTTAGTTGCCAATAATCATTTCGTTGAAATTAACTAATTGCAAATAAGCAGTTTTCTTGTAGTTATTTTGGTCGCAGCTATTAGCTTTTTATAATAAAAATTAAAATTAAAATTAAAGCTGATGAAAAGAAATATATTTATTTATTTGTATTATATTTTTAACACTATGTTTCATGTGTGGACCAGACTCTCCGACCCTCAATGAGTGGTCGGCCCAATTCGTAAAATATTTAATTAAATTTGATAGAGTCTATAGTTAGAATTCGAACTCAAGACTCATGTTTTGATACGACATCAAATTCACTGCTTATCCTTAAAGCGATGAGAAGGGATAGATTTATTGTAAACATTTTTTTATCATTTCATTGATTAAGTGTCACTACAACAAATCTTATTTTTTCCCAGGGACTGTGGTCGAAAAAAGTGTAGACTTCATGAGAAATTGTATGTTTCCCACCAATTTGTATCGTGGGAGACTCGTGAAATAAAACTGGTGGGGAAAAATTCTTTTTCCACCAAATTCTGATTTCATGGGAAAAACCATCATTTTTGCCACGACATGAACGGTGGATAAAACATTTTAATTTCGTAGCAACTAAGTTCACTAACATCAGCTCGTGGTCAGTAATAATGTCTTTATCCATGGAAGAAGTTTGTGGAAAATCAAGTATATCCATAAATTTCCTTCGTGGCAAAAGATGTATCTTTTAAGTTTTACTCACCAATTCGATCATGGCGAAAAATTATTATGGATGATCAGTTCTATTGGAAATAAGCAATTCCCACCACAATTGTCTCGTATAATATGGTGGGAAAAAAACTCTTCACATTCCCCATGAGAAGAGTTTGTGGCAAAAAGTGTTTGCCCATAACATATTTTCTGAAAAATAATATTTTCCATAGAATACTTATTTACGAAGAACTATTATAGCGGGAAATAATCACTTCCCACAAATAACAAAGTATTTGCCACGAGTTGCATTTGCGGCAAATACTAAGAAACTTCAGAAAAAAAAATATAAAAATATAAAAAATAAAAAATTGTAAAATAAAAAAGTAAGACCGAGCCAAAAATAATTATAACAAATAGTCTAATAGTAGATAAAGTGGGGGTCCATATGCTATATTTATATCTCTCCATAGTAGATAAAGTATTTGAATTATAAAGTTGTAAAAAAATCCTGACTCAATGTATGCAAAAAAAGTGGAAGTATATTTCAATAAGAGAAAAGAAATGACTAATATTAGATATAGACTTAGGAGCATCCACATTGGCTTGGCCTAATAGAAAAATTAGTTAAAATTTACATAATTAATGTCAAAAACATCCCACATTAGATTGAGTAGTACATCCTCATCATTTAAGCCATTCCCTACAAATCTAAGCCAGCTAGCACGTTCAGTTTACCTTTAAACGAAAAGAGAGAGACATAGCTCGTCTCAGGGGCTTCTTCCTTGAACCATTTCGCTGGGGTTGTTAAGACAATTTATCCATCTACTCACAATAATTGGAAAATCTACATCAATAATAATAATTCTTTAATAATAATAAAAAAAAAATGGATAGAACAATAAAATCAAGCACGAGCCAAATATATAAATGGAAGGAATAAGTTACTCAAGTCTTCGCATTCCTAGTAAAGTCGATGCAAGTTTGGCAGCTGCAATCAGAGAAACGACATATTTCACATCCAAAACAGACACAAGAAGTGCAGCCCTTGCATGTTGGAGAACGCGTGCAGCCCCTGTACACTCTGCGACTCCCTTGCTCTTCGTCATCATCACATGTAATTCTGAATACAGAAAATCGTTGTTTCACATGAGTAACTATGAAACTCAACCAAAGACACTAACATAAGACTTAAATCCTACTAAAATCACCAGTGTGCATACAAAGATGGATACATAAATATTCTTGTACATGAAAAAAGATATATAGGAATGCGTACTGATTTTGGTATGTGAGCCTTGTCCATTGCATTTTGAATAACGAGGCCTCGAAGATATATTATTGGCAGTGTCCCACTAATATCTTTGCAAGGCTTCCTAATTTTAAATGTGATGGGACATCCTGTGCAAGATAGCTGGCATATAAAAGTACATCACTCATAGTTGCCAATTCCCTTGATATCTCTCTCTTTCTAGTCTTCGATAACTTTCTAGTTCTTCAATGCAAAAGGTCCACTCAAAATCCCGATGGCTATTGCTGCACTCCTTCGATTGATACCTTAGACAATCCTATCCATTTTTAATTATCTTATCTGTCAAGGCTCAACAAGCACCATACCGGCATTGACACATACCGGCATTCAATACTGTTGAGAAGTTCAAACACGAGCAAACATCTTTGTAGCATTAGAAAGACAATGAGAAATTAGCTAATAATTAGTTATTAAAGAGTAAATAAAAAGCCAAGCAAAGTTCCTGGAGCTAGGGAGCATGGAAAACACTACATACTAAGTTGAGTATGACAGTCTTCAATTTTTACATATCCGTATATTATGATAAAGCATTTGTGGCTTGAAGTGCTTGAAAGGTGGAGACCATTTTTTTCAATCACAATCTTAGAGTGAGAAGTTGAAACCAGAAACATATAAAAAGCTCCTCTTAAATTATGCCAATGCAGAAAGATTCCACTCAAAGGTCCAAGATAGGTTTACCTTCAGTCTAAGTGAATACACAGGATCATTTGCATTCCATCTAGAGGCCATAATGGTATAAAAGAGCTAAGCTACCTTTTATTCTCAACTCAGAGAGCCAAAATCAACATTTTACATGTATAAGAAATTCTTCCGTATCCTATATATGAAATTGTGGAAGCTTACAGAGGTTTTCCCCAATTCCCTCACAGGAACAAAAATTACCTTGTGAAATTTACTTCGGGCTTCATTTGACATACTAACAACATCTTCAAGATTTTAATGATTACTATGAAAATGAAACACCATGGCTAAGGTCCAGACCTAACCAGACCAAGGTCCCCCAAATCTATTAAACAAACTTGCATCTTGAAAAATCAATTTAGGGATAAATCAGAACCTTCCAGGTCACTTACAATTCTCTGTTTCGGCAAAGGTAGGATTTTTACCATTCTTAAGGGCTGGACAACGAAGGAGGCGTGCGGGAGGTGCTGCTGCGTCCATGGGTTGCTCGTGGTGGTGCTGCGTCTTGGCTGGAGGCGGCGATGGTGGCTCACGGCAGTGGGGAAGGCCAATATAATCAGAAAATCGTGGGGGTGTGCGGTGGAGACTAGCAAAAGAGACCATGCGAAAAAGAGAGATGTGGGAGCTAGGGTGGAGCGACTGTTGGAGATTGGCGGAACCATAGGATGGCTGAGGGTGGTGATGGCCATGGCTGGAGACCGCGGAAGTGCACAAATCTGCTAGGATCCGAGACGGTGAGGGAAGAGAGAGAATTGGCGAGAGGGTGAGGGGCTGAGGGAAAGACCCACGATGGCTCGATGGCAAGGGGAGCCATTCGCAGAGGCGTAGCAAGGAGGAGAGGCCATGGCTCGACAGTCGGAGGGAGAGAGAGAGAGAGAGAGAGAGAGAGACTCAGAGTATCACTCGGGTGTTTTTGGGGGGAGGGGGGAGAAAGGAAAGGGAGGAGAAAGGAGCGGGGGATTTAAATTTATTAGTATTTGCGGCGGGTTATTATCGTCGAAAAAGGTCATAACACCGCCGCAAATACTAATAGCATGAATTAAAATGGATAGTATAATTGTGGCAGACCGGCGTCGCTCAAAAAGATCAAAATTCTCGTAAAAAAAGCTAATAACCCACGACCAAAAAAAATTCGTGTTAGTTTTTTGCGGCGAGATAATGTCGCCGCAAAAAACTAATAACCTTGTGGCCAAAACTTATAACCCACGGAAGGGACATATTTTTGTTAAATTTATTTCCGGTGACGTATAATCGCCGCAAAAAACTTTTATTTCGTGGCAAAAAGTTGTTTTCCCACAAAGTTATACTCACCGATGTGATCTCGTAGCAAAAGACTTGCATTTTTTTCCACGACCAATTTTCGTGTCATAAACCTACTATTTGCCACAATCGTTTATCTTAGAAAAAGAATTGGTGGTAAAAACTCATATTTGTTGTAGTGTGTGTCAGGTGTCATGAATATCAAATAAGGTTTGTGAAGATTTTCTCTTAATTGCAACAATAATGATCTGCCACATATGCATTTTATATTTTTGGGGAGTGACAGTCAAAAAGAAATATGAAAACACGGTCACTTGCTGGGAGAATGTATAAATTTCAACCATTGAATATGGTTTGTAAATTTTGGTTTGAAATTTGAATTTCAACTTTGGTGATCTTGGTTTGAATATGTAAACTTCGGTTTGAGATTCTGTTTGACTGATCTTAGTATGCATGCAAGTCCAGCCCTCATCCGCCCTCCCATACATAGGGCTGGACTTGCAATCGAATATACAGCCTCGATCACTGCGAATGGCCGGGGACAAGGTTCAGGCCGTGAGGTGATAGTCCACTCATACAGGTCAGGTATCACCCCTAGCGTGTATGTAAAGTAGTAACATTTTGTATTAGAAAATAGAAACATCTCATTCCTATTCTAAATGATGCAGTATTTAGCATCAATATTTGAATATGTTATTTTAGAAATCAAGAGTTAAAATAATTTTTTATGGGTAATGCCAATACAACGTGATAAAAGTGGAGTCAAATATGTTAGATTTCTAATTAGTGCCACAATTTGTTAAGAAGTTTAATTCAATTAAACTTGAGTGTTAAGAGTTTTATTTTTAATGAACAACTAGTAATGAATAATTCATATTCCTTGATGGGGAATAGTTCAAGTCTAACTCTTATAGAGGATTCTTAGCCTAACCTATAAATAAAGGGCATGTGTACACCATCGGTACTGCAATCAAAAGGCATAGGCCAAAAGATTCTCTTCCTACTCACGTTTAACATATTTTTCTTAAAGTGAGATTTCTATTAGACTCTTGTTTATTCTTGAATCACCATGGCGAAAGGTACGTGCTATTTTATTTCTACTGCTAGCTATTTCATATTCAATAGTTTATTCTATCATGTGGTATCAGAGCCAAGTTCATGCTAGTTGATTCAGATTTTTGAGAAATTTGTATTTTTTCATTTGAGCATGAAAATCCAATATCATTGTGTTTTTTTTTTCAGATCACATTTAGTTTGATATGAGAAGTTTTATGGCCTTTCTTGTGATTTATGTTGTCTCTAGATCTCTGAAAAATCGTAGACATCTTGGTTTGATTTTTATTTTATAACCTGCATCCTTACATGTTCGATTTTCATGGATTCTTTGTGATTCTTGATTTCGTATTCAAACATGTTCATAAATACATGCTTATGAGACTATATAGTCGATGCTTACACGATTTTATTGCATGATTTATGGTTTAAGAGTCTAGGGTTTGATGTTTTGTTCATAAGGTTTTAAGGCCGAATGATTTTTTCAAAATCTGTCACATGCTCTTGATACCCACTTCATATAGGCATTGAATTGTGACATATATTTTTATTACGAACAAAACGCCTCAATAACATATATCTTGTATGTTCATCAATGAATGAGATAAAATATCTCTAACCATTTAGGCAGGTATATGAAAAGGTCCACAGATATCAGTGTGTATGATTTCCAAAATACTTGAACTCCTTGTGGCACCTTTAGTGGTCTTGTTGGTCTGCTTTCCCTTTATGCAATCTACACAAGACCTAAAAGTCAGTAAAATCAAGAGTTTGTAAGACTCCATCATTCACCAACTTTTTAATTCTCTCTATGGAGATATGTCCCAATCTCCTATGCCACAACATGGATGAGTTCTCATTTATGATGCTATCATGTTCTGCTTAATACCAAAATTAATACGCAAGGATAAATAAATATTCTCAAAATTGGGATCTAACTTAAATTTAAATAAACCATAAACTTTTAATCCACCACCAATGTAAACATTATTCTTAAAAATGATGAAAGTAACTCAAATTCAATCTCAATTAACTTTATAACTGAAACCAAATTTCTAGAAAAATTAGGAATAAAAAATACATTTTCAAATTCTAAAACAAAACTAGTATTTAAAAACAATCTAAAGATCCCAACATGTAACGCCCCGGTCTCGGAGGTCCGGAGGGTTAGCTCATGTTACCTAAAATCATCTCCAATAACATATTTATATACTCCAAATTCCTTAAAAAATATAAACTCTTTATTCAAAACCCATAAATATATTTTACTCCACCAAGGCACCAAAGAACTGCCTCAATAAAAATATACTAGAGGAAGATCATTGTGGGTTAGTTCTCTTCCTCTGATCTTGGAGTTCTGCATTTCTCTTGAGGCTTCGTTCAAATACTGTGGCCTTATTCACTAACTCTGAGAAATTTTGGATCTGAAATCTCACCACTCGCTCATAAATCCTATTGTTCAATCCCTGCTCAAACTTTCGGGCCTTCTTCTCCTCATCAAGGATTAGATATCGGCAAAATGTGACAGCTCAACAAATTTGGCTGTGTACTGGTGTATAGTCATAGTTCCCTGCACGACAATGGCAAACTCCATTGCCATATCTTCTCTAACTGAGCTTGGGAAGAAGTGATCAAGAAAAATCTACTTGAAATGGGGCCAGTTGACTACTTCCGTCCATTTAGCTTCCTTAATGATTCTCTTAGAAATCTACCATCTTTTTGCCTATCCTATCAGCTTGAAGGCGGAGTACAGTACTTTCTGTTCATCAGTACAATTCAAGGCACGAAATATCTCCTCAATATCCTGAATCCAATCCTTAGCCAAGGTTGGGTCTCCACGCCCATCAAAAGTGAGAGGGTTCATACGATTGAGCTGCTCTATGGTGCATCTGCCCTCATTATTTCTTGTGTTTAAGTCCCCAAGATTTTGAACACAGCGACGAGCTGCCATCCTGGAAGACTCATATTGGGTTAAACGTTTCAAAGGGAATATTAAAAATTATAAACTAAGCGTAAATGTAACTACCAATTAATCTATATATCCCCGAAACAACAATTTATTGTCTTACTCATTTTTCTCATATACTAAACCGTCTTATAGTAAACATACTCAATAGTTCATTCCATTTACACCAAACCATTTTGATTAAAGTCTACGTGCAAAAATTTACCTCAATTACTCTTAAACTTGACATCAAGACAAACTTTCCTACTAGATCAGAAGCTAAGCACTAAATCAGTTCTTAAAATCCACACAATTTAAGACCTCAAATTTCCAAGAACATATTCTCAAAAACTTGCCAAATTCGAAAACCTTAAATACAAATAGAATCATCTCTTACAATCTACAAATGTCTACACCTCAAAACTGAAAATTATTTCCTCAAGCCCAAAAATATCCAAAACCTCCAATATTATAGTTTGCAGAATCTCAAACATGTCTCTGATACCAACTGTAATGCCCCGGTTCCGAACGTCTGGAGAGTTAGCTCATATTACTTAAAATCATTTCTAATAACATATTTATATACTCCAAATTCCTCATAAAATATAAACTCATTTATTCAAAACCCAAAAATATATGTTCCTCCACTAAGACACCAAAGTACTACCTCAATAAAATAAATTAAAATCTCCACAAAAACTTGGAAATATCCATGACTCAAATGCCAAAATAAAATAAAATAATAAATCCACTAAATAAAACTCTCCAATAAATACTTGTACCATTTGGCACTTATTCCTCTACGACCATCAAACCTTGTTAACACTTCCTACTCTTAACTTCCAGCTGAGGTATCAAAATTATCTGAAAATTATTGTAGAGATAAGGGGTGAATTATCAACAACTCAGAAAATAAATAACATATACTAGTATGTAAACATGAGCATTTATAGAGTTCAGAATGCAGAATAAAATATTTTCATTTTCAGAATGCAGAATCAGAACATATTATCAAGAATATCATAGCAGTTCAAAAATATTCTTATTCAAAATTTCTTTGGCATAATAACATAACTGAAACATCACATTAGAACAAAATTCCTTGTTTAACCCCCATGGTAGGATTGTTCAAATCCCGGCGGCCAACCGAGCAGAAACAGAATGTGAAATCTTTCTCTTATTATTCTCAGAGCCCTAAGTGTGCACACAGGAAAGACCATGCAGAAAACCATTTTGGCTTTCAAAGTGGGGTGCACGTTGGTACCAACCCAAACAGAGGCCACAGTTTTACACTTGTGGTAAGGTCAGAACGGAATAGAAACAAAATGTCATGCCATAGGTTTTAGAAATCAAATCAGATCATATCAGAGTACCGAACATTTTCAAAACAGAACAGAATCAGATCACAAAATATAATGTATGCACAAATTTTCATATTCACTCTCTTTTGTACAGTTCAGAAACAAAATGCTGAAATAACTCATGTCTACACCAGTCATGTCAAAAAATACTTTATTCTTATACAGAATTTCATGAGTAATACCGAACAAATAACTAAGGTTGTTTCAAACTTCTTTTCGTAACAAAACATTCATATTTTTTAAAATTGATCTCAGCTCAATTTATTTTATATAAATTTTAGCATAAGAATCCCGCTTATTTGGACTTTTCAAATTTTCTAAATTTCTTCACAATAGTGTCAAATGAAAATCAATCGTCACCTATAAAATAAACACATAACTTACTTAAATCTTTAATAAAAAACGCATTTTGGTATTTTAGCCTAAAATACTCAAATAACCTTTTAAAAAAAAAATTAAAATTCTCGTAACTCCATAATAACATCACTTCTTAAATAAATCGATATTGAATTAATGTCTCCGACTAATACATTAAAATCTAGATTATTTCTATAAAATAACATATATGGCTACCTATGTACTCAATTAAAACTAAGTCCATATAAAATAACATCACTTCGCTTAATATACACTTAACATAAATCCAATTGGATCACAGGTCTACTTAACATGAAGGCCAACTTAAAAAAAAAAAAATACATGTCCAAATTTTAAAAAGTCAAGCCCAACCCTTATTCTACCATGGCTTTCCTATTAGGGCAAAAATGTAAAAATATTTGAAAGGGTTTGAGGTGCCTTACGAAAAATCAATGACCAAAGGCTTGATGGCATTTTCGTAAATATTAGGGATATCATGACCATAAGATTTAAATCTATATACACATTATTTTTCAAAGAGTCCAAGGAATCTACTTGTTTATGGAGAAATAAGAAAATACAATAAAAAGAAGAGCAAAAACCGAAAGAGAACAACACTTCACTTAGGGATGCAAAGCTTACCTAGAGGCAGATGTGGCGGAGAATAGGGTGGAGCAAGGTGGCTGAGCACTCTGAGAGAGAGAGAGAGAGAGAGAGAGAGAGAGAGAAGAGAGAGAGAGAGATGATGAGAGGGAGAGCATAGAGACGAAGAGAGAGGCAGTGAAGTGTACCTGCATGGCTTTCTGAGAGGGGAATGGCATAAGGTGTCCAGCGACACTTTCTATGCAAGTGACGACGTCAGGGTGGGGGCTGGCGGCGTGCAGTACTGGCTCTCCCGAGATGTAGTGGTGGCGGTTTCCAGTTTTGGGAGTACCATGTGTGACGCCCCCATTCTCCGCTTGGGATAGAACGGAGACTTAGAGCGTCGGGACATGCAACACAAGGTTACATACCCCCGTTCATGACAGTTAATATGCAATGCATCCTAGTATGCAACTAGCAGTATGCAATAATCATAGCAGATATAAAAGGTTAAGGTGAAAAATATACCAGAATAACTAAAACATCCCAACCTCATTAGATAATCATCATGCTCGAAATACTAAAGTAGCATAGACTTATATACAAAGTCATATCAGTCTCTTAATGCGATCTAAAGCATCAAGGACTTGGGCTATAAATATCAAAATTAAGCCCAGCTTCCTCTCCAGATCCAACTCTTCCTCAATCAGGCGAACCCAGTGCTCCATCAATCTCGTCCTGGTCGATTCTTGACACAACTTCTATCATTCCGAGTGGAATGATAGTGATCCCATAAAAGGATGAGATTTACTCGAAATCTCAGTAAGTTAAACAACTAACTGGCACAAAGATAAATCAATCATGAAAAACGATAAATATGCAATGCATGAGATGCAGAAAATCAGTATGCATGTCTCCCATCCAGATTCCTCAACATCTCTTAAAAATATGGAAACAAGGGTTTTTACTCAGTAAATAATTTCGTCATCATTTCTTTTTTTAAAAAAGACATAACTTCTTCATAAAAATTTCATCATAAACTTTCATCATCATGAACTTACATCATTATCTTAATTAATAACATAATGTGTGGTAGTATCACAGTTCCCCATATGCACTGTTACCTGCTGGTGACCGTAGTATAACTTACGTTGAAACTACGCTGTCTATAGACTCGTTCTCAATACATTGGTAAATAACATAACATCATAAAAATTATAACGTATACACCCACCAGCGTTAGGTGTCATAACATGTTGACTTCGTTCCGAAGTTCTTTAAAAAGAACTCATTCGAGGCCTGTTGACTGTTCTTTGTCAACCCAGGGGTTACCACTCCATTATTAAACACTCCAGAGTGGATAGAGGAGTTACACCAGGATAATTCTCCTTCCTGGCCTTTGGGGTCATGACAAAAATTATTTTCATGCTATGCTTTTAAAAAAATATTTTTCATGACATGTGCATAAGTAGAAAATTTCATGCAAAAATGACATTTATAAATGTAATATGCAAAAATGGTGAAAATGTCATATGTTATGTAAGTATGCACTCAATATTTCATATAACATGATAATTTATGCTCAAAATGATAATTGAAGAATAAATAAAGCATTTATCAATAATTCATAAGAAATTTATCAAGGTGTAAGTTAGAGGCCAACTTACAAACTTCCGGAGAAATTCGAAATTAGCATCATAGATGTGTAAATCGTGTGTATACTAAGTTAGGATTAATACTCTTATGGATAGGTTCAAAATCAAAGGCTTCAAAAATTAGATATTTACAAAAATACCCCTAGACTTTCAAAAATTGTCATTTAGGCCCTAAATTTTCACTAATTGCAATTGAACTCCAAATTTAACCAAATTTCATGGAATTCATATTTTTGGCACTCTAAAACCATCTTTGCCCTTAGATTTTCAAGATTCAAAGTGGAACTTGTCCAATTAGTTCCAGCCCATGGCATGCATCCTAGTTGATACCTATGTGTATTTTTAACTATTGATCCAGATGAATGCATGCATATGAGATTTTCTTTAATCATTAATTATCACTAACATCTTTAGGGACATTATGAAATCTAATCCTTGAGTAATCAAGTTCATCCCAACACTTAATCAAAGTTAAGAAATCTTTAATCACCAATATGCTTAAAACCGATTAATGCTTGATGATCAAAATAAGATAGATTTAAAACCTATCATGGCATCCTTCTAATCACAAATTTAACCTTCCATAATAATATTAGGATATTGATAGATCATATCAAATCATGCTTAGGATATGCCATAGCTAAACTTCCAATTAAAAATATTCAATCATTCAAACCTTCCTTTAATTGACCCGGTTTTACATTAAGCATCATAACCTTCTCAAAACTCAACCGAATTTCGTACTAACACTTGGAAACAAAACTTGACATGCTATCTAAGATCAAAAGGAAGAAAACTTACAATTTCGTGGCCTTCCAAACTCTCTAGACTGCCTTACACAAGAATACTCAAGAACTCACCAAAACTCACTCGGTTTGCACTCTTTTGATCTCTAAGAGGGGGAAATGCTTTCAAGGCTCAAGATGATACTTGGAGCTGTGGTGTGGATGAAATGAGAAGGGTAGGGAAGTATTTATAGGTGGCCAAGGGGTGAGGGACGTTGGCATGGGTGCTTGGTGATTGGGTGAAGTGGGAGGTGCTCAAATCTGTTTGCTTACATGAGCTTAGGTCACTTGTGCATAATCAAATAGTGCTCTAAATGTAACACCCAGACCCAATCAAGCCCAATTTTTATTTATTTTAGTTCATTTTATTTATTTATTTATTTATTTTCTTCACACGTTTATTTTCCCTGCATGTTTTAATTTTATTTTTAATTTTTTTGTTTTTCTTCTCTTTCCGTCTTTTTTTTTTTTCACATGGCTTATTTCCGTCGCCCACAGCATGCATGAACACACACGGCTTACCCTTCCTTCCGCACACACGTCTTTTTTATCCCTAGGGTTTTTCTTTTGTTTTGCTATATTTATTTACGTTACACTTTTCACGCACACTGCACAGCCCAACCCCTCTTGCCATGGCATTCATCTTCCCCAAGGCTCCTCCTCCTCCACACCGTCAGTCCTTCCCCATAGCGCAGCCGTGCAGCACCTGAACCGCTAACCACCGTGGAAAAGCCATCCGGCCCCTGCCACAGCCCGAAACAGAGCCTGAAACAGACCTTCACGGAAGCTCAAACGTGAGCATCCCAAGCTCCTATCTGGTTTTCCTTGTTTCCGTAAGCAATGGTAGTTCCTCTGCAAGCTACCAGCTTTCATCACAACCATGCACCATCGAGAACCAACACCTCTCAGTCGCAGCATCAAACGGTTGCGTTGGGATTGTTCATCATTCGGGCAACCTCGAGCAGCACACATGCATGGTCAACAGCGAATTAACACCTCCACATAGTTGCCGCCGGTTCATCCACCTCACGAAAACCTCTGTCCAGACCCCACCACCATGCCCAGCCACACGAAACCGCCACCCAACGCCTCCTGTAGCCTCCGTTGCAAGCCACGAAACTCCCTTTTTTAGCCACCGAAAACAGAGCAACACAGCCCGGTGCCCTTGTCGTTCAATGCCACCACGCACGGTGCCAACGCCTCCACGTCGTTACCACCGGCACAGAGAACTCTGACGATCACTCCAAGCCACTCCTATCCGCCGCATCCCGCTCGGTAAGCCACCGACAGCACCTCCGTGTCACACTCTCTCGGCTTACTCTATGTCTTTCATTTTTCTCCTCATTTCGTTGGTCTCTCTCTCTCTCTCGTCCAGTATTCCACCATGATCACAGCCGTCTGCCTACTCCCTCGCCTACGTCGCACGCTGCAGCTGGATTGCTTCCGTGGTAGGCCCCTGCCATGCAAAGTTTTATTTTTCACACAGATTATGTTTGTGCTTCAAAGAATTATATGAAATTACCTTAGTACCCTTTACTAATTGTTGTACTAATGTGTTTTTAAACTTTTATTATGTATTAATACTCTCTAATTTATTATGTTTACAGAAACTCATTTAAGTAAATTAAATTAGTATTAAGCAAGGTTTTCTTTCAAAGAGTAGACAATAATGTTGTGTTTATTATTATGACCTTGCTTATTATAATTTTTTTTTTAACTGTTTAATTTTTTTAAATATTTTGTTATAAATATATTAGCTAGTATTAAATTTTATAATTTGATCTCATTAGTAAATAAGTTAGTTTTGTGTTTTGCTCAGACTAATTATTGGGACATTGAAGAATTTAGAAAATGTGACGATATTTTAGGGTTACGTGAAGTTAGGTTTTTGAAGAATTAAAATAGATTATTTTAACATCTTAGGCTCAAATATTGAAATTGTGTTCGATTGTAAATTTATGGGAATTACGTTATTATGTTATAGGTGACAATTAATAATTGTTCAGCATTTTGAGGAAATTCCTGAAAAACTAAGAAGTCCAGGTAAGCGGGGTTCCTATGCTAGACTTTGCATAAAAATAAAATGAGCTGAGTTGATTTTTGGAAAATATACATATCTGATTTTGAAAAGAAATTTGAACTACCTCAGTTATTTGTTCTGCATTACTCATGAGATTTTGTTTAAGAAGAAAGTATTTTCTGTCTTGACTGGGTAGACATGAGCTTATTTCTGACATTCTATTTCTGAACTTTGAAAAGGAGAGCACATATGAAATTTGTGCATAAATTATGTTGTGATATGATTTTATTCTGTTCTGAAGATTTTGTTCAGTACTCTATTTGGATAAGACGTGATTTTTGAAAACTTTTGGCATGACTCTCTGATTCTGAATTTGATTATGTTTCCGCTCTGTTCAGTTACGGCCCTGCCACGGGTGATAATAGTGGCATACGGCCCAACCACGGGTAATAATAGTGGATACGGCCCAACCACGGGTTATAATAGTAGATACGGCCCAACCACGGGTAATAATAGTGGATACGGCCCAACCACGGGTAATAATAGTAGATACGGCCCTGCCACGGGTTATAGTAGTGGTCTCTGTTTTGAGTGCACACCTTGGTGATAGAGTGTTTTATGTTCTGCTTGGCTATCCGCAGATGCGCAACCCTACCACGGGGGTTATACATGGCCTCTGTTCTGATATGATGTTCTGATGATGATGATGATCATTTATACTATGCCAAATGATTTTTTTTTTAATGAAATTGTTTCTGAATTTTTGCTCTGATATTTTGATCATATTTTCTACTTCCCACTCTGAAAATGAAAATATTTTGTTCTGCATTCTGATTTCTGTAAATGCTCATGTTTACACACTGGTATATGTTCTCTGCTTACTGAGTTGTTGGTAACTCACCCCTTATCTCCATATATTTTTCAGATAATTTTGATGACTCCGCTGGAGAACAAGAGTAGAAAGTTTAGTAAGGTGTGATGATCGTAGTGGAATAAGTGCCTGAGGGTACAAATGCTTATTTGAGGGTCGTAGTTAGTAAACTGAGTTATTTTTTCGGGTATTTGATTTGATGAGTTGAGGATGTTTTCGAGTTTTTGGAGAATTTCTAATTTATGTTATTGGGAATTTCTTTATTGTTGCTATAGAGGAACTTAGATTTTTGGTTTGATTAAGTGGATTAATATTTTATGGAATTTCTGGATTTTATAGTTGTGTTATTTAAGTAAATTTTAAGTATTAAAAGCTAACTCTCCGGACTTTCGGGAACGGGGCGTTATACTAAACCACCATCATTTCCTCTCCACAGTAGCTGCAAGGGTCCTATAGATGACTCCAGGTCGTGCGGCATCATTTGGATGGCAGAAAATCTCTTAAACCACCCTTGAAAATAGGTGGATGAAGGTGGTTTTGTGGTGACAGAAAATCAGTTAGGTTTTGGATCTTTTTGGACAGCAAAAATGAGTCAAAATCCTTCATGATGGTCATGGGACTTCTTAGTGATTGGGTGGAGAAGGAGGTGGCGTGGGGTGGTGGTGCAAACCATGGCAGGAGGCTGGTCCAAACTCAATCCAATTGATTCCTACACAAACTAGACCAAGGTACACCCGGTTTGGTTCTTTGAGTTGGTTAATGCAACCAATTTCTTCCAACGCTCAAACTGAGTTTTGGAGGGTCTCATAAGGTGTTTAAGGACCATATTACCCTTGAAGATAAACTACAAAAATGTTGGACCCAAGGGCAAAACAGTCCAAGCATTACAAAGGGCAATGCACAAAATCGATTGAAGCATGGTTTGGGCTTGTTATGTCATTTTTCTTAATGACATGTGGAACGGTTTAGTTAGGGTATTAACATGGTCTAATCATGGTTTAAGGTAGTATTAATTTAAGAAAATTTGAATTAAAAAGTTTAAGAAAAGATTAAGCATGATTAAGTCTCAAGGCATGGCTTAAAGTGCACTAACCTCAAGTATGATGGTTAATGGTCTTAGCCAATTTTCAAAACTTAATTTGGGTACTTTGAGTGTGATTTGGGCTTAAGGAAACCAATGGTATGGTGTATTGGGCCTTTGGTCTTTAAATGGTAAAACGAGTCCTAAATGGCTATGGGCCATATGAGCTTGAAAAGGGCCAAGGGTCCAATCTACACCAAAAGCCTTATGCCTTCCTATACTTGGACCAAGACTAGCCTTCATTTCCTAAGGGCTTGGTTCAAGGTTTTTCTTGGGCTAGGCCCATGAATGTATTTGGGTCCTAAAAAGGCTCACCAAAATTACTCTTGGGCTTGCCTCTCTAATCCTTCTCTCATTAACACTAAGTACCAACATTAATGTTAATCCCACTATCAACCTTAATGAAAGTGATTAAGCGATAATTAAAAGCCTAATCTAGAATACTTAAGGGTTAATCAAGAGTTAATTAAGCGGGGTGTTACACCCTATTTTCTGAGAGGCAAAACAGAGTGTTACCTTTGGTGATTTCCATGGCTGGGCGACTGTGGTGTAGGGCGGCTTTGTGTAGGATCTTCATGTTGTACGGTGGAGGCGACTGGTTCACGAAAACCGTGGGATGTGGAGGTAAGTTTTTGCGGTGGCTCACGGTGGTGAGGGAGTGTTTTATTGGAGGTGGTCGCTGGCCAAAACAGTTCTTTATGGTGTGCAAGGGTTGGGTCACTGAGTCTTCACAGTGGCTGGGCAACACTGGATATGGCAGTTTGTACATGACTAGTCTTAGTGGGTTGCGTCATGGATGAAGAGGCTCATGGTGGAGGGCTTGTGGCTTGGAGTTTTCTTTTCATGCAAGAGGGATAAATGTATCTATATATATAGGTGATTGAGAACTAAAAGAAAACCCTATAGATGAGGGAAGGAGAGACATGTATCAAGTAAGATAGACGTGATCTGCGAAATGAAACTTGTGAAATATATGGTGTTGCCGATAACCCTAGGAGGACAAACGTGCATGCGGAGGAAGAGGAAGCGATGAAGCCGTGCATGAAGAGAAGTCTGGTGTGGTTCTCACAGCTTGGGCTTTTTGGCCCATTCCAAGTATCTGGGCTCACATCTGGTAGTGTATAAAGAACTAAATAGGCTTTTTCCCGAGTTTTGACGCTCGACCCAACCTCTACAACAAAAAAGTAATCCAACTTGTCCAAACATTTTCTCGGCCCTCAATAAGATTTTTCCATCCGAACCAAAAATATTTAATAAATTTAACTAAATTGGCGAGCCCACAAAAAAAATCGCTATCTGCCAAAACTAAAAATATTAGGACCGTAGTCTATTCCAAAAATTTACTCGAAATCTCAAATGGATTTTTCGTACAAATAAGCCGTAACAAAAGTTTGTAAGTGGGCTTGGTGCTGGGCCCAGGTGTTACACAACAGCCTCCACTTGTGAACGCATCTTGTTTCCTGAATAAACGTATTGTTCACTTAGTTTGGGCTTCCTTGTTTTGAGAAATCCCTATATGGTATTAACAATATGGATTGTAGAACATAATCAATCCACCATGTGTTTTAGAGAGTTTTTACAAAAAAATGAATCACGCACACCTATAGTACTATCAAAAGTCTTACTTGATAGTTTCTTCATTAAGGTGCTAGCTAAAGCCTTGTCGAAACGAATGAATTGTTCCTTAACAGACTTCAGGAATGTTTTAGCCTTATCAGTTTCATGGATAGAACCCCTAATGCTCTTGTTGATATGAGATTTCATGAACAACAAACATAGGCGATTAGATCGCTCATACCGTTCATGTTTAGAAATCTGTGTTGGTGCACTTGATTCCGTGAGGGATGGTGGTTCATCCACACGGAGCACCATATCAAGCTTTAAGCACCCCAATTTCTGAAGAATATTTTCTTTCCAGTCAGAGAAATTGTCACCATTTAGCATCAGAATACGAATAATATCATCAAAAGGTGAAGTGGAAAATGTTAAAGCTGCAATAACTAAGAAACACTTTAATGTTATGAATTTGATTTTATTTAAATCAACCAACGTCAATTTAACCAATAGTAAATTTTAACCAACTAAAAATAGAGGTTGCATCACACATAAATTTGGTAAGCAAAGGGTATCACCCCTAACGTGTATTTAAAGGTAGTATCATTTTGTATCAGAAAATATTATATATTATATTCACATCTCATTCCTATTCTAAATGATGCAATATTTAGCATCAATATTTGAATATGTTATTTTAGAAATCAAGTGTTGAAATAATTTTTTATGGGTAAGGCCAATACAACGTGATAAAAGTGGAGTTAAATATGTTAGAATTCTATTTAAAGTGACCCATATGCCACAGTTTGTTAAGAAGTTTAATTCAATTAAACTTGGGTGTTAAGAGTTTTATTTCTAATAAAAACAAGTAATGGATAATTTTTATTCCTTGATGGGGGAATAATTCAAGTCTAACTCTGTTATAAGATCCCCAACCAAGCTTATAAATAAAGGGCATTTGTACACCATTGATACGGCAATCAAGAGGCATAGGCCTGAAGATTCCCTTCCTACTCACGTTTAACATATTTTTCTTAAAGTGAGATTTCTTTTAGGCTCTTGTTTATTCTTGAATCACCATGGCAGGAGGTATGTGCTATTTTATTTTCGTTTCTAGCTATTTCATATTTTGTATTTCATTCTATCATGTGGCATCAAAGCCAGGTTCATGCCAGTTGATTCAGATTTTTTAGACATTTGTATTTTTCGTTTGAGCATGAAAATCTAATATCATTGTGTTTTCTTTGTGAGATCACATTTGGTTTGATATGAGAAGTGTTATGGCCTTTCTTGTGATTTATGTTGTCTCTGGATCTCCGGAAAATCGTAGGCATCTTGGTTTGATTTTTATTGCATGATTTATGGTTTAAGAGTCTAGGACTTGATGTTTTGTTCATAAGGTTTTAAGGCCGAATGATTTTTTCAAAACCTATCACATGCTCTTGATACCCACTTGATATAAGCATTAAATTGTTATATATTTTTTTATTACGAACAAAACGCCTCAATAATCACTTAATTTGGAGCTCTAGAGTTCAAGTTATGTCCAAAAATCCGTTTTGAGACCCACTGACCCGACCCAAACCGGTTCCAGACCCGGCCAAAGGTAGGGGGAGGACCTCTAGCCAGAGCATGTGAGATTCACGCACCCGTATTATGTGATATGGATGGGCTGCGTAACGCGAGCCTGTGACCCATGTGGGGCTACGAATTGATAGGACGCTCGTTGTGACCCATCCGGTTGGGCTTGAGATCGGTGTAATAAGGGCAGCATGACACTGAGGAGCATTTGGGTCAGCACCTCTCAGACCCAAAAAGACCATCATTTATCATCTGGGTCCTTTTGAGTTTTCGTGTTCACCGTGGGTCTCCATTTTCGTGGATATTTTCTGTCGGTCTTCTCCGTGGGGGTCTTCTCCGTGGGTGTCCATTGGTGAAGTTTTTTCTTTTTCTTTTCTCAATCTACGTTTCATCAACTGAAACAACAGATTTGAGGGACCAAATAAGAATGATGCCCTATATGAAATGATAATCATATGGATGTTACCAGATAATTATCAGAGCTGACTAGAACAGAGTTTTCATGTCTATTTGCTCTATGGTTTTTATTGTTTACCGACTTCCCAAACCCAACAATAACAACAATAAACTCCCACATCCATAGATTTGATTTCCTTAATCTTGAAATTGAGTGAAATTAGAGAGAACACAAAGAACTTTAGACCCAACGAAGGGAAAAATATAAACACCCTCAATACCCACATAGAAATTACTACCATTACTACAAATCTGATTTGGGGATCGCAGAAGAGAGAGAGAGAGAGAGAGAGAGAGATAGAGGTGGAATCGCTTCTGTGGGAGATGAAATTGAGGCCGCGGTGGAATCGTCTTCAACTCAGTGTGAGAAGTGTGGCGTGGTTTTGATTTGTAAATGAAATGATGCGTTTTGTTTTTTCCACATCAGCCGCCGTTTGAGAGCCGTTTACCTACGGCGACTGTATTCAGCATTTAATATTTAAATAATATTTTATTATCTTTTCAAAAAAAAGAGAGAGGGATTTTATTCCTGGGCTTGTTTTTGGATTGTTTGTTGTTCTTTCCATTAATTTTGGTGGATCATTATATTGTTTTTCCTATGGTAAGATGCTATAGGTTGTGATTATTTGAAATATTTTGGGAGTAGCCGAAGCATCCTTATCTATTGAAAAATAATCATATAAAGTTAATTATCGGAGTATTTTGGGAGTAGCCAAAGCATCCTAATTTATAATGATAATCATATAAAGTTTAAACTTCATAAAGATATATTGGCATATGTGTTGTGATTAAATCATCATTTTAGTGACCCGGCCCCAAAGGCAAGTTATTATTTTGTGGTTTAATTAGAATAAGATAGATGGTTTAGTGTTGGTGGTAGATTTTCCTAGGCCCAAAGGTATGGAAAATTTATTCATTAGCATTGAATTATTCCAGTCATATTATTTAGATATTTAGTAAATTTATGTGTGATGCAACCTCTATTTATAGTTGGTTAAAATTTACTATTGGTTAAATTGACATTAATTGATTTAAATAAAGTCAAATTCATAGCATTAAAGTGTTTCTTGGTTATTGTAGCTTTAACATTTCTCACTTTACCTTTTGATGATATTATTCGTATTCCGATGCTAAATGGTGACAATTTCTCTAAGTGGAAGAAAATATTCTTCTGAAATTGGGGTGCTTAGAGCTTGATATGGCGCTCCATGTGGACGAACCACCCGCCCTCATGGAATCAAGTACGCCAACACAGATTTCTAACCATGAACGGTGTGAGCAATCTAATCACTTATGTTTGTTGTTCATGAAATCTCATATCAACAAGAGCATTAGGGGTTCTATCCCTTAAACGTATAAGGCTAAAGCATTCCTGAAGGTTGATGATTAACAATTCCTTCGTTCCGACAAAGCTTTAGCTAGCACCTTAATGAAGAAACTATCAAGTAAGACTTTTGATAATACTAAAGGTGTCCGTGAGGACATTATGCAGATGAGGGACAAGGCAGCTCAACTAAAGTCCCTAAAGATGGAGATCTCTGAATCATTCTTGTTACATTTCATTTTGAATTTTCTCCCTTCTGAGTATGTTCCTTTCAAAATCTCTTATAATACACATAAGGATGAATGGTCAGTTAATGAATCATTGACCATGTGTGTTCAAGAAGAGGAGAGATTGAAAAATGAGAGGTCTGAAAGTGTTCATTTGGCCACTCTACTAATGGAAAGACCAAGAAAGGCAATGATGCCCAACTATATAAGCACAAGATGTCATTCAAGAAAAATGGCAATAAGGATTCTTGTTTCTTCTGCAAAAAGAAAGGGCATATGAAGAAGGATTGCCAAAAGTATAAGAGATGGCTCGAAAAGAGCGGTAATCTTCTATCTCTAGCGTGTAATGAATCATTTTTGGTAGAAGCTCCCCAAAACACATGGTGGATTAATTTTGGTTCTACAATTCATATTGTTAATACCATGTATGTATTTCTCAAAAGAAGGAAGCCGAAGCCAAGTGAACGATATGTTTATTCAGGAAACAAGATGCATTCACAAGTAAGGTTGTTGGGATCTTTAGATTGTTTTTAAAGACTGGTTTTGTTTTAGACCTTGAAAATGTATTTTTTATTCCTAATTTTTCAAGAAATTTGGTTTTAGTAACAAAGTTAATTGAGGTTGAATTTGAGTTTAGATTTGTTAATCCTACTTTCAACATTTTTAAGAATAATGTTTACATTGATGATGGAATAAAAGTTGATGGTTTATTTAAATTTGAGTTATATCCCAATTTTGAGAATAATTATTTATCCTTGCATATTGATGTTGGTATTAAGAGGAGCATCATAAATGAGAACTCATCCATGTTGTGGCATAGGAGATTGGGAAATATCTCCATAGATAGAATTAAAAGGTTGGTGAATGATGGAGTCTTACAAACTCTTGATTTTACTGACTTTAGGACTTTTGTGGACCGCTGCATAAAGGGAAAATAGACCAACATGAGCACTAAGGTGCCACAAGGAGTTTAAGTATTTTAAAAATCATACACACTGATATATGTGGACCTTTCCCTACTCCCTTCCTAAATGGTCAGAGATATTTTATCTCATTCATTGATGACCTTACAAGGTATGCGTATCCTTACCTTCTAAATGAAAATGCTGAGGCATTAGATGCTTTCAAAACCTATAAAGCTGAAGTAGAGAAACAAAAAATAAAATAAAAATAAAAATCGTAATATCTGATAGGGGAGGAGAGTATTATGGTAGGTACATAGAAAAGGGACAAATAACGGGTTCATTTGTGAAATTGCTCGGAGAAGAGGGCATTATTGCTCAATACACAATGCCTTGCATACCACAACAAAACGGTGTAGCTAAAAGGAGGAATCACACGCTTATGGACATGATAAGAAGCATTGGACCCAAGAACGATAAGTGGTTTTTTCATTGGCTATCCAGTAAACTCCAAATGATTCAGGTTTTATTGTCCTTCAAATAGTCTTAGAATTGTTGAGAGCAGAAATGTCAAATTCCTTGAGAATGCTGAACCTAGTGGGAGTGCGTATCCTCGTAAGTTACAATTTGAGGAAGCACAAGAGCAGACTAAAACTCCTTCATATGGAGGACGTATGATTATGTGTAGTATTTTAGAAATCATACATAAGATGGATGTGAAAATGGCATTCTTAAATGGGGATCTTGAAGACCTCGTATATGTTACAACCTGAGGGTTTTAAAACTAACAGTTAGAGAGTTTGCAAATTAAAGAAATCTATATATGGATTTAAACAGGCCTTCCGCCAGTGGTATATAAAAGTTTCACAAGGTTATTAACTCATTTGGATTTATTGAGAATCGTGTTGATCAGTACATATACCTTAAGATCAGTGGGAGTAAATACATTTTCTTCGTCCTATATGTGCATGATATTTTGCTTGCAAGCAGTGATTTAGGTTTTTTTCACGACACCAAGCAGTTTCTTTCTCAAAACTCTGAAATGAAGGATTTAGGTGAAGCATCTTATGTCATTAGCATAGAGATTTGCAGAGACAGGGAGCAAAGAATTTTGGGACTGTCTCAAAAGGCCTACATTGAAAAGGTTTTGGAAAGATTCAACATGAAGAGATGTAAGACTTCAGTGGCACCTATTGTCAAAGGGGATGCAATATTTAGTAAAATCCACTACCCTCAAAATGCATTGGAGTATGAGCAAATGAAAGGGATACCATATGCATCTGCAGTAGGAAGCCTAATATATGCACAGGTCTGCACTAGAGTTGACAATGGCTTTGCAGTGGGATTATTGGGTCGATATCAAAGTAACCCATGTTTGGGTCATTGGAAGGCTGCAAAGAAGGTTCTACGATATTTACAAAGAGCCAAGGACTACAGATTGACCTACAAACACACTAACCATTTAGAAGTGGTTGGTTATTCAGACTCGAATTTTGCCGGATGTGTAGACACTAGAAAATCTACTTCAGAATATATTTTTCTACTTGCTGGGGTGCTATATCCTGGAAAAGTTGTAAGCAAACTATTGTTGTAAGCAAACTATTGTTGCTACGTCTACTATGGAGGCAGAGTTCATAGCATGCTATGAACCTACTACACAGGCGTTATGGTTGAGAAATTTCCTCAATGGTCTTAAGATTGTTGATTTAGTAGAGAGGCCACTAAAGATCTTCTGTGATAGCACCGCTGCTGTTTTCTTCTCGAAGAACAATAAAAGCAGGGGCAGAAGTAAGCATGTCGACCTCAAGTACCTCAGTATTAGAGAGAGCATTAAGAGGAATGAGGTGTTTATTGAGCACATAAATACTGAGTTGATGATTGCAGATTCCATGACCAAAGGCTTACCGGTACTGCAGTTCAAGGGTCAAGTGAACAATATGGAGAATAAAGTTGTTTTCTGCATATTGTTTTTATCCATGGGGATAATGTAAAGTAGAATCCAAATGACTTATTGGAAGTTCATTCAAAAAGTTGTTTGCTCATATGGTACTTATTTAAGGGGCCGGTATTGTACATGCGATACATGGAAAGGATGGCTTGACTTTATAAAGGGCTTTACCACCATGATTCATGTATCTTTATCTGAGTGGGAGTATTTTACAACTAGTTGAAATAAATAATGTTTGGCCATATTTGTTTTTGTATCACCCTATATGGAAATTTGTGTGACGTGAGGGTCAAGTGGGAGAATGTTAGAATTCTATTTAGAGTGACCCTTATGCCATAGTTTGTTAAGAAGTTTAATTCAATTAAACTTGAGTGTTAAGAGTTTTATTTCTATTGAATAACTAGTAATGGATAATTCATATTCTTTGATGGGAGGAATAGTTCAAGTCTAACTCTGTTAGAGGGTCTCTAGCCTAGCCTAGCCTATAAATAAAGGGTCCATATCAACATCGGCACGGCAATCAAAAGGCATAGGCCAGAAGATTCTCTTTGACTACATACTCACATTTAACATATTTTTTTGAAAGTGAGATTTCTTTTAGGCTCTTGTTTATTCTTGAATCATCATGACAGGATGTATGTGCTATTTTATTTCCGCTGCTAACTATTCCATATTCAATATTTTATTCTATCAAAATACAGTATATATTTAGTATACGTATCTTCTATTATTGAGCAAGAAAACTTTCTCCTTCGGTAGTGTTTTTGCTTTCCTCGTTTGCCGGGCTCGAGCGTAGTAGATAACATACCTCATACATGTTGCGCATAAGGGATACAATTCCTAACACGAAGAAGTTTGGTACATATCCTGTTTCATGAAGCGGCTGAATGCACGTCATGTTCATAAAGAAATGAGGGAGAGAAAACGAAAGGAAACAGAAGAAAAAGTATTCAGCATTAATGCAAGTTTGGTATTTGCTTTTTGAGAATAAAGCAGCTAGCCAAGATTCCTAGATACAGAGGTTTACACTTTATATATACAGAAATCATGATCATATTCATGTACAGATGCTTTAAAACCAGGAAAAGAATATACCTAAACCTTCCCTACTAATTAGAGCTAAGAAGCTAACACATACGTTTTAATCCTTTTAACTTGCCAAGCCCTCCAAAATCCTCCATTCACTACCTTTAACATAAATGTTGCCACGTACTGATCTCCGGCCGGCACCAACCACTCGATCGCTCCCAATGAAAGACAGGTTTAGGTTTAAGCCTCGAACCCACCCCTTGGTTTGGGTCACAGCCATAATCTGCACGATATTATCTATAGCAGTGATAATCACAGGCATCGTGGTGTTCATTGGATACATGATCATACGTCCAAGGGTGCCTTTCATCAGCGTCACGTCTGCTCATTTGGACACCATTCGTTATGATCAAGCCGGCCTACTCGAAATCCAAATGGCCATTGATATCAGGGCGGAGAACGACAACGCAAAAGCACATGCAAGTTTTTCCGATACAAGTTTCGTTCTCAGTTTTGATGAACTACAAATAGCAAAACTAGTTGCCGGCCCCTTCGATGTGAGTAAGAATAGTTCTACTGTTTTTAATTATGTGATTCCATCGTCCCAAATACCATTGGATCGTACTCGAATGGAGCAACTCGACTTTTCGTTGAAGAGAAACGAAATCACGTTCGATTTGAAAGGGAACTCGAGGACTCGGTGGAGAGTAGGGTTGCTTGGCTCGGTTAAGTTCTGGTGCCACCTGAGTTGCGAACTTCGATTCCATACATTAAACGGATCTTACATAAGCTCGCGACGTTGCAGCTCCAAATCCAAATGATCACCACTTTTCTTTTTCTTTCTACGCATGGTATGTGTACGAAAATCTCTCTCAGTTTTTTTTGGGGAATCTCTCTAGCTTTCAATTATTCAAGCTTCTTTTCAAACAAGTTCGATATATCGGTCTTTTTATTTTATTTTCTATACAAGAAACGAAAATATGGCCGGTTGAATGCCTGAAAAAGGCAGGCTATAGGCAAGTGTCAGATACACACTGATCTGCAGAAAGAGAGCATTAGAAAGAGTAAAGGTATAACTTTCAATATGACGTACGCTTTCTGAATTTAGCCAATTTTCAAGCCACGCGGCGACAACATTGAGCATATCATGATCACGCAGATCTATTCATCTAATTAATAAGTAATAAGAGGCCGACTTACGGCAGGTTAGGGGTACAAGACAAAACATAAAATTATCAGCTCATCTCATCTCATCATTATACTTTTTTCAAATCTTCATATAAAATATAATAAACAATTCAACTTTTTCAAATTCTAATACACATTTTTCAAATTCCAAAACAATAATAATATTAAAACATAATATTTTAAACTTCAAAACAAAACATAAAATTTTCATCTCACCCCCAAACCTGCCCTTAAGCCACTCAATTCGCTTTGAATTATGGACAAAACGGAAAAGCTCCTTTTCCCTTTCCTTGCCCTTGAAGCTGATCTCTTACGTCCTAAGTATTCTCTTTAAATTGAGAAAAATGTTAAAGAAGAAGTTAGGTAGAATCGTAAAATAATATATATATATATATATATATATATATGTGTGTGTGTGTGAGGGATGCTACTCATCATTCCACACCATATATTTTACATATTTTAATATTTTTTTTATTATTTTTTATTCTTATATACTCTCCTCCCTCTATCCAATAATGGTGTGTCACTGATTCAGAATCAGAGTCCGAGGTGTGGGTGACAGCCCATGCACACTCAGAAAACATGCTCATTTGCAACTAACATGTCATTCCTGATATGAAGGATACGATTTTTTTGGTTAATGAGCAATTAACCAAGGCGAAGAAGCAAGGAGCTTTCCCAAGGAGGGTGAAGAAAATGCAAAACAGGTTTTTTTTTTTTTTAGTGAACCCGGTTCACACGTGGAGTGTGGGGTTTAGCACAGTAGCTGATGAGAGGAAAAAATTTTCATATATATACACACACAAGAAAAGAGTTATTGTACAGTACACCACTTGTCTTAGGTTTCAAAGTTCGATGAATTTGACTCAAAGTAGCCATTAATTCTATTTAGATGAATTTTTAAGAGTTGGCTCAAGTTATAAAGTTCTTGGTCTTTGAGGTACGCTCTCTATAGATCTAAGGTTCAAATTTTTTTGAGTACAGATAATTTTTAGAGGTCATCAAACTAGAAGAATTTCAACCTCTTGAATTATTCGAACTGCATTTGCGAGAAGCTTTTGATGACACCCTCCAAATTAATCACGATTTTATTTTCAGACATCCGGTAGAATTTATTTTCAGAGATCCGGTGTTAATAAAAAAAAAATTCTCATGACGAGATGACAGTACTACTGAATTTGAGGGTGGGTGGGAGCGTGAAGAAGTAGTACTACTACTTTAGCCTACTTTTGATGTGTACGTGGGAGAGGAAGCCGTATAGGAGACAAAAAGTTGCATGTGATTGCCTCATGGCCGGTAACTCTCTTCTGCCGCCAATATACAGAAAACGGTTTGCTTTCTGAATAATCAAAATAAACTTTGGTTTGTTGTAAATTTGATATGATCTGTCATCGCACAGCATTAAAAGTCTGGTTTGTTTTCAAGATTAAAATTTTAAATTTTAAAAACTTTTTATTTCGTCTTTATAATTTTTTTTAAATTTTTACATAAAATTATAAAATAAACAATTTAATTTTTTCAAATTTTAAAATAAAAATAATATTAAAAAATATATTCTAATAATATTTTATTTGACTTTTTAATTTTAATCTCAACTCATCTCATCTCATTTCAAAAAACAAACAAAACCAGATCGAGTATGCATGCATGGGATTTATACTACGTGCGTTAAACCCAAGAAGTTTCATTAATGTAGTCCACGTACTATGAGTAATGAATAAGATATCTCTCTGATGGAGCGCCCTCGAAGAGCAATCGATCACAAACTACGTACATACAAACATTAATTATTCAAGCCCAAGGTTTCTTCACTTCTTGGTGTTGTGCGATTCATCTTTATTGATCTTTCTCTTCATATTCAAACAATATGCGACTCGAGTCAATTACCTAGCTTATAAATTATCGTGTACGTAACTCAATCTCGACTGCAAAATTTTTCAACGTAAAAATATACTAGCACCAATTATACCTTGAACGTACGTACAACCCAACGGGTAAGGCCCAAAGTTAATTAAGAAGGAAAACCCAGCCATCCTGGGACGACTTCGGGCGGCAAAATTAGAAATATCCAGTGGCGCGAGACCCCACTCGGGGGCCAACATTTACATGTAAGTGTGGAAGTAAATGGGATGGACGTGGGGTATAGGTGAAGGGCTGATATAGGTGGGTGAGGTGAATGACCAAGTGATGGGTGGTTGGCTTGTGAAAGTGGAGGAGAAAAAAGCTAAAGTGAAGGTCGTTTTCTGCTGCTACAGGTTGTGATGGATGGCTTTTTGACTTGCCATCACGGCACTATATATTTGGACTAGTCATGAGGTGGCATGACAACCATGATTAGGCCTTGTCAGGAGCAGAAAGCTTGCTCAAGAAGCTTGAGCTAAGGTTGGTGTGGCGCCCCCAATCCCCCTTATAAAAATACACGGGGATCGAGACACCAGGATGGTGACAACGCGGTCACACATCCCAACGAAGTGCCAGTGTGTGTACATGCAACGGTGTACAAATAAAATAACGCAGCGGATAGTCAACTAAGTACCAGAATTTAAATACAACTAAACATCAGTAGAGGTTTAAAAGCAGTTATACAGTCATCCCAAAATAAAATAAACACATGTCCGAAAATACAAATAAGTAAAATAGCATAATAAAGCCAGTGATCCCAGATCACTCCTCGGGCGGAGCCGTCTCCTCAGGCTCGCCCTCCTCCTCAACTGCATCAAAATCTGCGTTACCACAGAAGGGTACCGCAGGTAAGTATAACCCAAATTAATCCTCAAGAAAGAAATGCATTAAATGCAACCAACCTGCATGCATATGATGAAATGTACAATTTTCTCAAAACATCATTTTCCCCGAAAATGACAATTTCCAACACACGCCAAAGTCTCATTGGCCCAAAAATAATCCGTAAAACATTTTCCCAGAAAATGGTTTACACAAAATCCACGCACACTATTTTCCCAGAAAATAGCCAATTTAATCATTTATTAACCTATGCACCATGGCCTCCCCTAGGGACCATCCGCACGTCCTGGCTTCGTAGTGATGCTTGGTTCCGCGCCCAGCGCGTGCGTAGCCAAGCAGCCACTACGCAACGAGCGATGCCCAGTTCCGCGCCCAGCGCGTGCGTAGCCAAGCATCCTCTGATCCCCGCCAGCAGAAGGACCACGGAGTCGGCACGAATCTCTCGTCCGATCCCATCATCGCCAAGCGACAATCCAGGAGACGTTACTCAGTTTATTCCGCTCCCGAGTAACCAGAGGAGCTCCACCGAGATAATACCCCATCTCGGCTTGGGGTCGTGATACACACGCACCCAAAAATACTCTCACATAAAATCACAATTTCCAAATCACACATGAGCATGAATGCACAACACGAAAACCCAGTTTTCTTTACAAACATGATCATGCATGAAATAATGAGATGTACATGTACCAACAGAAATCCACAACTATCAATAACCAATCCCAACAAATCCAACCAAACATCAATCACCAATCCACTCCCAAACTCCTCGGACTCAGTCCGGCAAAACCAGTCATCAGATAAAATACAGTGAAATGTGTTAGTGCAAAAATACATTAAATTCACAAGAATTCTTTGGAGAAATACTTACAGCGCTATATAATAATTTCCGGAGGATCACAAAGCTGAAAATGGCGACGTCTGAGCAACACCACAGTGTAAAATACACTGTGGCCGTGGGTCACAGATGCCCACTTTTCCAAGAATACAAACGAAGACCCCAAAATGGTAGGGTAGGGCCTAGAGAGGTCGGTGAAGCCAATGGTGGTGGTGGTTTGCCGTGGGTGGCGGCGCAAGGGGCGGTTTTAGGCCAAAAAAGTACAAATCGGAAATGTACTTAGTGTGGCTTCACCGGTGACGGATCGGGGCCGGGGTTGGGTCCAAAAGGTTGCCAAGAGGTCGGGGATGAAGTGGTAGGAAGATGGTGGCCAATGGCGGTGCGACGGCGGCGCAACGGCGGAAAGAGTGCCGCGGCTTCGTGGGCTTCGTGGGGGCTACCGGCGGCACGAACGGCGGTGAGGTTGGTGGGGTGGGACGATCGGCGGCAGGGGAGTGCAAGGGACCGGGCGGTGTCGACCACCGCCGACGGACGGCGGCGCTGGGAGGGGACGAAGGTTCGGGCGGAGGAGAGGGGAGAGAGAGAGAGAGCTGGTCGCGCGGGAGAAGAAGGAAAGAAGAGAAAAAGAAAAAGGAAGGAAAAGAAAAGGAGAGGAAAGAAAAAGAGGGGAAAAGAAATGAGGTCCAATCCTCATAACTTGGGTCACGAAAATGATCCAACGAAAACGATTTTAAAACCACAAGTTAAATAAAATAATTTAAACGTAATGGTAAAGTCAAATTGAAATAATTAAATCTCTCAGTAATTAATTTAAATATCAAAAGAAATTTAAATGCACAACAATAAATAAATATTAAGAAAGCACATAAAAATAATTTTCACAAAATTAAAATCATAGAAATAAACTCACTAAAAATCCGACCAATTTTAAAAATAAAAGGATAAATTTTTGAATAACTAAAAATAATCCTTCAGTAAAAATACACTAAAATACGGGGTGTTACATCCTCCCCCCTTAAATAAAATTTCGTCCTCGAAATTAGCAATGTCAAATATCAAACTAAGACAGGATTAAGATTCAACTAAGAGTAGACTTAGAACATACCGTCCAGATTAACCGAACAAGTAGGGATATTGTTCTCTCATATCAGCTTCTCTTTCCCATGAGAAATCTTGAGCCAACGGATCACCCCATGACACCTTCACCAAAGGTATTGCCTTGGACCTTAATCTTTGCTCTTTCCAATCCACAATCTGAGTTGGAGCAACTTCATAAGTAAGGTTAGGCTGTAGTTGGATACGTCCAGGGTCTACAAAACGTGGCTCTTGCTGTCCAAAACTCTTCTTCAATGAGGACACATGAAACACATTATGAACATCCCCAAAGTAATCTGGCAAGGCCACTCTATAAGCAACAAGCCCAACCTTCTCTATGATCTGGAAAGGGCCAACATATCTAGGACTAAGATTTCCCTTCTTACCAAAACGCTTGACACCTTTCATAGGAGAGACTTTAAGATAAACCCAATCACCTTCTTCAAATGATAAGTCTCTTCTTCTTGTATCTGCGTAGCTCTTCTGGCGACTTTGCGCTTCAGCCATCTTCTTCCTGATAAGCTGAACTTGGTCCTTCATTTCTTGGATTATCTCAGGCCCAATTACCTTACTCTCGCCGACTTCATCCCAACACAAAGGCGATCTGCACTTCCGCCCATATAAGGCCTCATACGGGGCCATCTGAATGGAGGAATGAAAACTGTTGTTGTAAGAGAATTCAATGAGCGGTAGGTGATTCTCCCAACTTCCTTGAAACTCCGTGACACAAGACCGCAGCATATCCTCTAGAGTCTGAATAGTACGCTCTGATTGGCCGTCTGTTTGGGGGTGATACGCAGAACTAAACTGCAACTTAGTGCCCAATGCTGCCTGCAAACTCTTCCAGAAACGGGACGTGAACCGCGGGTCCCGATCCGACACAATACTCTTGGGTATCCCATGCAAGCGTACTATCTCCTTAACATAAATCCGAGTTAACTTACCCAAAGAGTCAGTATTATTAATTGGTAAGAAATGGGCACTCTTGGTCAACCGATCCACAATCACCCAAATTGAATTCTTTCCACTAGGAGTCCTCGGTAAACCCACAACAAAATCCATGGAAATATCATCCCACTTCCACTCAGGAATTGGGAGAGGTTGGAGTCTACCAGCAGGTCTTTGGTGCTCAGCCTTCACCTGACGGCATGTGTCACATTTTTCAATAAACAAAGCGATGTCCAGTCTCATTCCTTCCCACCAGAAATTTCTCTTTAAATCTCTATACATCTTTGTGCTTCCTGGATGAACTGAATAAGGAGCCGCATGAGCTTCTGCCAAAATCCGCTCTTTAAATTCAGAATCACGGGGAATTACTCTACGATCCCGAAATCGAAGAATACCATCCTTATCCAAGCTGTAGTGCAAGGGTCCTCTAGACTTCCTGACTCTTTTCCTGATAGCTAACAATTTAGGATCCCTTCTCTGAAGAGTCTTCAATTCTTCAAAATCCACTACTCGGACATCCAAAACTGAAGATAATAATCCATCTTGTTGAGAACTCTCGATAAGAAGTCTCCTCATTCCATAAAGGAGAGAGCCCAAATCCGATGACTCTGCTTCATCCACTTGTTGAGACTTTCTACTCAAAGCATCAGCGACTAGATTTGCCTTTCCGGGATGATACTTGATCTCACATTGGTAGTCGCTAATCAGCTCTAACCACCGTCTCTGCCTCATATTGAGATTCTTCTGAGTAAACAGATGCTTCAAGCTCTTGTGGTCAGTAAAAACTTCACAAGCTTCGCCATACAAATAATGCCGCCAAATCTTAAGTGCAAAAACTATTGCCGCCAACTCCAAATCATGAGTGGGATAGTTCCTTTCATGAACTTTCAGCTGACGAGATGCATAAGCTACAACCCGTCCCTCTTGCATAAGAACGCATCCCAACCCAATTTTGGATGCATCACTAAAAACCACGAATGGCTTGTGTGGCTCCGGAAGTGCCAAAACTGGTGCCGTTGTCAATCTTCTCTTCAACTCCTGAAAACTTCTCTCACATTTGTCAGACCATACAAACTCAACATTCTTCCTTGTCAAAGCAGTGAGAGGTCCGGATAGCCGAGAAAAACCTTCCACAAACCTTCGATAGTATCCAGCTAGTCCCAAGAAACTTCGTATCTCACGAACTGTTGAAGGACGAGGCCATGACAAAACAGCTTCCACTTTACTAGGATCCACATCCACCCCTTCTTGGGAAATCACATGCCCAAGAAACTTAACTTCTTCTAACCAGAATTCACACTTGCTTAGCTTAGCATACAACTGATGTTCCCTTAGTTTCCCAAGTGCTAGACGAAGATGACAAGCATGCTCTTCCAAGTCACGAGAATAAATCAAAATGTCATCGAGAAATACCACCACAAAAGAATCCAAGAATGGTCGAAACACCCGATTCATTAAATCCATAAAAGCGGCAGGAGCATTCGCCAACCCAAAAGACATCACTTTAAATTCATAATGCCCATACCTCGTTCTGAAAGCAGTCTTGGGCACATCCTTATCCCTTATTCTCAGCTGATGGTATCCTGATCTCAAGTCAATTTTCGAAAAGACAGCTGCTCCCTGAAGCTGATCAAACAAATCATCAATCCTAGGTAGAGGATACTTGTTCTTAATAGTCACCTTGTTAAGCTCCCGATAATCTATGCACATTCTGAGCGTACCATCTTTCTTCTTGACAAACAATACGGGCGCTCCCCACGGTGAAGTACTCGGCTGAATAAATCCCTTGTCGACCAATTCTTGCAATTGAATCTTCAACTCTTTTAACTCCGCCGGTGCCATGCGGTAAGGAGCCTTATGCACAGGAGCCGCCCCAGGTTCCAGATCAATAACAAATTCCATATCACGAACGGGAGGCAATCCAGGTAACTCATCCACAAACACATCGGGAAATTCTTCCACCACGGGAATCTCCACTAAAGATTTCTTCTCAGATGATGTAGACATGACTTGAACCCAAAAAGCATCCGCTCCACAAGCTATATCTCTCTTAGCTTGAATTGCTGATATAATTGATGGTCTTGCCTTTAACTTACTTCCCACGAATTCTAAATAATCTTCATCCGAGAGTTGAAAACCAATCACTCGTCTTCTACAATCAATATTCGCAGAATAGCGATACAGCCAATCCATTCCCAAAATTATATCAAAGCCAAGCAACTTGAATACAATCAAATCTGCATCTAGTGTCCTTCCACCAAAATCCAAAGGACAACCCAAAGCAACCTTGGAACAACACACAATCTCGCTATTGGGAAGAGCCACAACTAAAGATTGAGGTAGAGGTTCTGTAACCAAATTGCACATCCGTGCAAACGTGGCAGACACAAACGATTGGGATGCCCCAGAATCAAACAAAGTACAAGCATAAAAATCATATAGACGAACTCTTCCTGAGGCAAACACAACCACCAAACAAATTCAAAAAATCCAACCACACCAAACATTAAATCAAAATAAAACAGCTAAATACGTACCAGTAATCACCCCAGCGTCGTGGGTCTCAGGAGCCTCATAGTCCACATCACCAGGAGTCACTGCATAAACCCGGGCTTGTACCAATTGTCTCTGGCCGCCCCTTCCACCTCGTCGACCTCCTCTCGCTCCTTGTTCCCCTTGAACTCGACTAGGACACTCCCGAGCAAAGTGACCCGGCTGGCCACATTTATAACACTGAATTCCCCTTTGACCACAATCGCCCTCATGGGCTCTGCTACATCTAGGGCATACTGGAGTCTGGCCTCCTGCACGAACACCAGAGGTTGTCTGTGAACGAGCCCCGGTCCTCTGAACAAATTTCTGTGGCGATCCAGAACTACTTCCTTCACCAAAATAACTCCGCCTCTTCTGCCCAGGAGGGGAACCTACTCCAAAACTATTTTCCCGCTCTGCAATGCTAGCCAAATCCACTAACTTCTGAAATTCCGTAATCTGAAGGCAGGCCACATGTCTGCGTATCTCGGGGCGCAGTCCCTCCATGAAACGCTCAACCCGCAATTCTTCGGTAGCAATAAGATGAGGAGCGAACCGTCCAAGCTCCATAAACTTCCTTGCATACTGCTCAACAGTCGTGCCTCCTTGAACCAAATTATTAAACTCTCTAGCCTTTTGCCGCCTCACCGAAATAGGAAAGAATCGATCATCAAATTCCTTCTTAAACCGCTGCCAGGACACAGCAGCCAAGGACCCCAACTCCATCTCCAAAAGTGGCCGCTTGGTCTCCCACCAATTTGCCGCTTCACCTTGCAACATATAGCTTCCATATAACACCATCTGGGTCTCAGTGCATCCACATACTTCAAATGTCCTTTCCAAGTCTTGAATCCACCTCCTAGCTCGCATTGGGTCCTCCTCCCCAGTAAAGGCAGGAGTCCTATGCGCCAGGAAGCGCTCATAAGTGCACCCAACTTGGACCACTCTATTTGGATCTACTTGAGGCGGTCGGAAATTCTGTTGTAGAAACTCCGTCATCCTATTCAACGCCCTCGCCATGGCATAATTTCCATCACCCCTAGGTAGCTCATCCTCAGGCACATCAGCTTGTCTTCTCGGTCTCACCATATTCCTGTCATAGAGCAATCTCCAACCCCGCTTAAATTCAGACAAAACCAAACTCAACTAAAAGCAACATAAAATACAATAAAATAAAATATATTTAAATAACATCAAATAACATAAAAATAAAATATCGTTAAACCCATAAAATAAAATAAATAGCTTAACTTACCACACAAAAAAAAATAATAAATAATAATAATAATTTTCTGGTACTATCCTAAGGGACATGTGGTTTTACCCAGAGCCGAACTGCTCTGATACCACCTGTGGCGCCCCCAATCCCCCTTATAAAAATACACGGGGATCGAGACACCAGGATGGTGACAACGCGGTCACACATCCCAACGAAGTGCCAGTGTGTGTACATGCAACGGTGTACAAATAAAATAACGCAGCGGATAGTCAACTAAGTACCAGAATTTAAATACAACTAAACATCAGTAGAGGTTTAAAAGCAGTTATACAGTCATCCCAAAATAAAATAAACACATGTCCGAAAATACAAATAAGTAAAATAGCATAATAAAGCCAGTGATCCCAGATCACTCCTCGGGCGGAGCCGTCTCCTCAGGCTCGCCCTCCTCCTCAACTGCATCAAAATCTGCGTTACCACAGAAGGGTACCGCAGGTAAGTATAACCCAAATTAATCCTCAAGAAAGAAATGCATTAAATGCAACCAACCTGCATGCATATGATGAAATGTACAATTTTCTCAAAACATCATTTTCCCCGAAAATGACAATTTCCAACACACGCCAAAGTCTCATTGGCCCAAAAATAATCCGTAAAACATTTTCCCAGAAAATGGTTTACACAAAATCCACGCACACTATTTTCCCAGAAAATAGCCAATTTAATCATTTATTAACCTATGCACCATGGCCTCCCCTAGGGACCATCCGCACGTCCTGGCTTCGTAGTGATGCTTGGTTCCGCGCCCAGCGCGTGCGTAGCCAAGCAGCCACTACGCAACGAGCGATGCCCAGTTCCGCGCCCAGCGCGTGCGTAGCCAAGCATCCTCTGATCCCCGCCAGCAGAAGGACCACGGAGTCGGCACGAATCTCTCGTCCGATCCCATCATCGCCAAGCGACAATCCAGGAGACGTTACTCAGTTTATTCCGCTCCCGAGTAACCAGAGGAGCTCCACCGAGATAATACCCCATCTCGGCTTGGGGTCGTGATACACACGCACCCAAAAATACTCTCACATAAAATCACAATTTCCAAATCACACATGAGCATGAATGCACAACACGAAAACCCAGTTTTCTTTACAAACATGATCATGCATGAAATAATGAGATGTACATGTACCAACAGAAATCCACAACTATCAATAACCAATCCCAACAAATCCAACCAAACATCAATCACCAATCCACTCCCAAACTCCTCGGACTCAGTCCGGCAAAACCAGTCATTAGATAAAATACAGTGAAATGTGTTAGTGCAAAAATACATTAAATTCACAAGAATTCTTTGGAGAAATACTTACAGCGCTATATAATAATTTCCGGAGGATCACAAAGCTGAAAATGGCGACGTCTGAGCAACACCACAGTGTAAAATACACTGTGGCCGTGGGTCACAGATGCCCACTTTTCCAAGAATACAAACGAAGACCCCAAAATGGTAGGGTAGGGCCTAGAGAGGTCGGTGAAGCCAATGGTGGTGGTGGTTTGCCGTGGGTGGCGGCGCAAGGGGCGGTTTTAGGCCAAAAAAGTACAAATCGGAAATGTACTTAGTGTGGCTTCACCGGTGACGGATCGGGGCCGGGGTTGGGTCCAAAAGGTTGCCAAGAGGTCGGGGATGAAGTGGTAGGAAGATGGTGGCCAATGGCGGTGCGACGACGGCTCAACGGCGGAAAGAGTGCCGCGGCTTCGTGGGCTTCGTGGGGGCTACCGGCGGCACGAACGGCGGTGAGGTTGGTGGGGTGGGACGATCGGCGGCAGGGGAGTGCAAGGGACCGGGCGGTGTCGACCACCGCCGACGGACGGCGGCGCTGGGAGGGGACGAAGGTTCGGGCGGAGGAGAGGGGAGAGAGAGAGAGAGCTGGTCGCGCGGGAGAAGAAGGAAAGAAGAGAAAAAGAAAAAGGAAGGAAAAGAAAAGGAGAGGAAAGAAAAAGAGGGGAAAAGAAATGAGGTCCAATCCTCATAACTTGGGTCACGAAAATGATCCAACGGAAACGATTTTAAAACCACAAGTTAAATAAAATAATTTAAACGTAATGGTAAAGTCAAATTGAAATAATTAAATCTCTCAGTAATTAATTTAAATATCAAAAGAAATTTAAATGCACAACAATAAATAAATATTAAGAAAGCACATAAAAATAATTTTCACAAAATTAAAATCATAGAAATAAACTCACTAAAAATCCGACCAATTTTAAAAATAAAAGGATAAATTTTTGAATAACTAAAAATAATCCTTCAGTAAAAATACACTAAAATACGGGGTGTTACAGTTGGGGTTTCGATGGGACTATAAATGTATGGTGCTTAACCAAAATGCATCTAGTTTGGGGTCTAGTTAGGGTTTTGGTCATGGTTTGGTTCCAATCAAATTTTTATTAATCAAATGTAATTACAAGGATGTAAGGGAGTGGTTAAAGGTGTAAGAATGTGTAATTGAGTGATTGATTGCATGTGGAAGTGATTTAACCAAGTGAGAAATCACTTAATCAAAACAGGGTGTAATTAGGATTTGGAAATCAATTTGGAGATTTTGTTTCCTCCATGAATTTAGGGTTTCGGTTGGCTTCCAATGATCTTGACATGTGTTCTAGGGTTCCCAATTGGATGGTTAGGGATGTTCCATGTATCCAACTAAAAATTTTTCCAGTGATCCTAACTGGATTTCAACATCTTAAATGGCAGGGATTTGACAGCTGTTTGAACCTGTTGCCATGAGGCGCTCTCCCGAAGGGTTAATATTCACACAAACTTCGAAATTTTTTATTATACCATAATATCCTAATTATTCATTCAAGTCTAATGGTATAAATTGTTTCAAAAAAATTTTATTCCTAAGGGCATTAATTAAATAGAAAGGCAATCATGTCTACTATTCACTCGAAAAATTTGAAACTAATTATTATTGCGTCGTAAAGTTCTAAATATTCATACAAGTCTAATAGTGCAATTTGTTTCGTAAACTTAGGGGTTGTTTGGAAGAGGTCTCATCTCATCCCATAATCTCGTCTCATCTCATTTCCAAACATCACTCAAACACGTACAAACATTTTTCAATTTCAGATTTTCAACTTTTTCATCTAATCATTATATAATCATTACAACTTTCTCAAACTTTCAATCAAAACACAAAACATAATTCAAAATTTTCAAGTCCCAAAACAAATACAATATTAAAAAATTATATTCTAAAAATATTTTAACTTTATAATATTTTTATTTAACTTTTTCTCGCTCATTTTCCAAAACTCAATAAAACATCATAACTCAAATCATTTCACTACTATTCACAAATCATTTCACTACTATTTTAACTTTGGATTTCAAGTTTCTATATTTTCAACAAAATCAACCCACCATACAACGCTTTTGAGTGTTGTCGGTGATTCTGTGCAAAAATCAAACAATTCTGAATTATAACGCACCCATATGCACCTCCTAAGTCTGTTGTGCATCCGCCCACACGCTCCATGCACCAATCACCACTCTGGTGCGTCCGTACACATGCGGCACAATACCCAATTCATTTGCTATAGTTTGGTCCATCTTTCAAGTCATTACAATCCACTTTCGGCCCAACCCACTACAAGTAAGCCTTTCTCCTTTTTTTGTCCCTCTATTTTTTTTTTATTGCAAGCCCACGCCACTCTTGGCCCAACCCAACCCATCCACCTCATATGTCCAGTCATCCATCTAGTCATCCACCACTTATCGTCCATGTCATCATTGATCGTCAACGATGACGTGGATCCGCCCACACACTCCATGCGCCGATCACCACTCTGGCGCATCCGTACACATGTGGCACAATACCCAATTCGTTTGCAATAGTTTGGTCCATCTTTCAAGTCATTACAATCCACTTTCGACCCAATCCACCACAAGTAAGCCTTTCTCCTTTTTTTTGTCCCTCTATTTTTTTTATTGCAAGCCCACGCCACTCTTGGCCCAACCCAACCCATCCACCTCATATGTCTAGTCATCCATCCAGTCAGCCGCCACATATCATCCACGTCATCGTTGATCGTCGATCCAAAAAACCCTCTAAAATGGCTTCTTCTTCCCACCTTGTTAATATTGTTTTTCCCATTGATAATATTTTTTATGGATCCAATTATAATATGTGGGCTCTAAACATGGAAGCTTTTCTGCATAGCCATAAAATGTGGCGTTATGTCTCGGGAGATATTGTTGCCCCTAAGGAACAAGAGGGTGAACGTACTGAAGCCTATGCAAGCCGCCTTGAAAATTGGCATAGTGTGCACTACAAGATCCTTGTTTGCTTTATCAACACTCTAATTTGCTCCCTAAACTCAGAAATGCTAAAGCTCTGTGCAATTTTCTTTCCAAGCAATATAATTGTAGTCATGATTCTTCTTTGCAGTTTAATTTCGAGACTAAGTTTTATCAATGCAACAAGAATCAGGCTAATCTATGGTTGATTTCTATTCTCAAGTTAATAATCTATGGGAATAACTATATGCTGCAAATCCTCGATTGAGATGTTCTAAAGATAGTGAACTATTTGCGGCCTATCATGATCGTCAGAAGGTTAAGCACTTCATGATGAACCTTGGTGAGGACTTTGAGTCTACGTGGGCCTCTCTCTTGCATCGTACACCACTTCCAACTCTTGATAATGTTGTTGCTGAGCTAATTTCTGAAGAAAATCGACTATTTACAATGAAGTTGCAATCTCTAGATTTTGCTGTAGCCGTTACCTCTTAGGTGTCTTCCAAGTCTTCTTTTGGCATAGCCTCTAGATCTTCACTATCTCCATCATCAACTAAGACTACTTTTTGAAAATATTGCAAACACACATGCCACTCTATCTCCATATTGCAAACACACATGCCACTCTATCTCCAAATGTCGCAAACTAAAACACAATAATCAATCAACGACCTCTATCTCACAGGCTGTCATTGTAGCTTCCACTATTGATTCTGCACTAGAGTCTTCTTCTTAGTCCACTCCACTCACTATAGTTGACATTAAGGCATTATTAATTCATCAGGTTTTATCCTGATCTTCACTTGTCTTGTTTGTCACCTTAGGTAAATCTTCTTAGTTTATTGACTATGCGTGTTGTAATCACATGACCTCAGATCCTATCTTATTTTCCTAAAAATCTGCACTCTCACCTAATCCTATCATTCACACTGCTAATGGTCCTCGTTTGCCTGTTAGCCATATAGGGTCCATTTCTTCCTCAAAAATATCTATTCCAAACACATGCGTGCTCCCCAAACTATCCTTAAACCTACTTTTTGTTGGTCAACTTTGTGAGTAAGGTTTTATGCTAACATTTTCCAATAATGGTGTTGATGTGCAAGATCCTCATATGGATCCACTCATTGGGACTGGCCATAAGATTGGATGGCTATTCGATCTCTCTTCTTTGCAACTTCCCTCCCATTCATCTACACTCATTGCTACTCTCGCCACTTCCTCCCATTTATGGCATTCTCGGTTTGGTCATGCCTCTTTTTCTCGTGTTCAAATTTTAGCCTCTCAATGTCATTTAGGGTCTGTAGATTTTGAGTCTTTGGACTACATTTCATGTCAACTTGGAAAATAAACACATTTTTTGTTCAATAAAAGTG
Organism: Juglans mandshurica; assembly: GCA_022457165.1. Taxonomy (NCBI): domain Eukaryota; kingdom Viridiplantae; phylum Streptophyta; class Magnoliopsida; order Fagales; family Juglandaceae; genus Juglans; species Juglans mandshurica. The sequence goes on from CM039621.1 coordinate 15,966,659, forward strand.
ACTCATTTTTCTCTACACCTTTCGATTTGATTCATTTTGATATTTAGGGTCCCACTCCCACTCTCATGGGGGGCGGATCTCATTATTTTGGTATCTTTGTTGATGATTATTCCTGCTATACTTGGATATATCTTTTACAGCAACATTCTAAACTTGCTCACATTTATCAGTGCTTTCATAAAATGGTACCAACTCAGTTTTCTCGTACCATCAAAATTACAAACTCAATTTTCTCATACCATCAAGACTTCTCATTCAGAAAATGTTATGGAATACAATAACAAATCTTTTCTTGGTTTCTTGAGTCAACAAGGAACCTCTTTCATCGGTTGTGCCCATATACTTTTCAACAAAATGGATGAGTAGAATGGAAACATCGTCACATTCTAGACACTGTAAGAGCCCTTCTCATTTTTGTTTCTATTCCTAAGAAATCTTGAGGTGAGCTGCTCTAAATACTTCTATACTATCAATCGCATTCCTTCTCCTGCCATTCAAAATAAAACTCCTTTTAAGCTTCTCTATGAAAAGACATTTCATTAATTTGGTTGTGTATGTTTTGTCACTTTTCCTCCATATGAGTGTACTAAACTTGCATCATGCTCTCGCTTGTGTTGTCTTTTTTTATTATTATTATTGCATTACTCAAAAGAGCTATTGTTGCTATGACCCAATCACTAATTCCTTTGTGTTTCTCGCCATGTGGAGTTCTAGGAACACAAAATGTTTGTGAGTGTTTCCGAGTTTGCAACATCCTCCTCTATACACTCACCTATATTCATTGATCCGTCCATTGCGTTACTTCCTGACTCTTCTACAAAGACATCGAGTTCCTAGGCAATCCTCACGTGGCTCCTCTTAATAGATCTGACACGTCTGATGGTCCTTTTGCTACATCACATGCTCCAGAGTCCTCTCAGGTATTTGAACCTCTTTGCTCCAATAGACTTGTGTACCTCCTTCTCACATTCAAGATTATCATTATTTTTCTGCTCTTAGTACTCTCCACAAACCTCACACTTATCGTGAGGCTAGTGCTAATCCTATTTGGCAAAAATCTATGCCCTCAAAAACTCATAGTTCGGACTTGGTGGACCTGCCTCATGGGAAACTTGCAGTTGGATGTAAGTGGATCTACAAAATTAAGACCTCAAGCAGATGGATATGTGGACCACTATAAGGCACACCTTATGGCAAAAGGCTTTGCCCAAGAGTATGGTATTGATTCTGAAGAAACAATTGCTCCTGTTGCATGACGCAACTTTGTTAGATCATTAATTGCAGTCAAAGCTGTTCGAAAATGAAAATTATTTCAGATGGATGTCAAAAATGCATTTCTCAATAGTGATCTTGCAGAAGAAGTATATATGCACCCTCCACCTGGCTGTGAACTTCCTCCACAAAAAGTTTGTCGTCTTCTTCATCGTGCTCTATAGGCTCAAGCAAGCTTCCCATCCTTGGTTTGCCAAATTCAGCTCTGTAGTTGCTAAGAAAGGATTTGTTCCCAATTTCATATGACTCTCACTTTTTCTTTGTACTATTCATATTGGTACTATTCTTGTCCTTCTCAATGTTGATGATTTGATTATTATTAGCGATGATATCACTAGCATTAGAGACCTTTAGAATTTTCTTGAAATTTTGAAATGAAAGATTTGGGGAACTTAAACTAATTCCTTGGACTTGAGGTCACATTGGATGCAGATGGTTATTATCTTTTCCAAGCCAAATATGCTTTTTATTTACTTTCTAAGACTGGGTTGACTAATAATAAGATAGCTAGCAGTCCTCTAGAATACAATGCTTAGCTTATCGCCACTATTACAATACGATTATTTTTTATCCCACCTTCTACAGACAATTGGTTGGTAGTCTCATTTACCTCACTAGTACACAACCATGTATTTTTTATGTTGTTCATCTGGTTAGTCAATTTATGAGCATGTCATGCTCCACTCATTATGTTGTTGTTCTTCATATTCTGCATTATGTCATGAGCACTTTAATACATGCATGGACTTCACTCTCCTCACACTCTTCTTTTGAGCTTCGAGCTTACTTTGATGCTGATTGAACTGGTGATCTCATTGATTTTTGCTCCACCACTGGCTATTGTCTTTTTCCTGGGACATCTATGATATCTTGGCGTAGCAAGAAACAATCAGTTGTATATCGATCTAGTATTGAGGCTGAGTATCATGCATTAGCCGACACCACTTTTGTACTAATGTGGGTTCGATGGCTCTTAGCAAACATGGGCGTTCAGCAAAAGACTAGTTCTTCCTTCATTGTGATAACTACAGTACTATACAAATTACTCATAATGATATCTTTCATGAACGTGCCAAACATATCAAGATAGATTGTCATTTTGTTTGTCATCACGTTTAACAAGGCACTTAATTTGCTACTTCGTTTCATATCCTGATCTAAAGACAATCTTGCATATCTTTTTACAAACTCTCATCCACCTGGTCAGTTAGGTACTCTTGTTTTCAAATTCCAGTTGACTCCACCATCATGAGTTTGAGGGGGAATGTTAGCATATATTTACCTACCTTAATTAGATTAGTATCTTGTCTAAGATTCTAATAATATTATGGTAATATTCTGTAAATATTATAGGTTAGAATATTTTGTTGTTTAGGCATTGATTGCATTTCCATTATTACACGGCCTTATTATAATATAAATATGCCAACCTTATACATTGCCAAAACACATTGAATTTTAAAATTTTCTCGCATATAGTTTTCTACAAAACGTAAGACCTTAAATAATATGCAGTCTTCGCTTAGTTCAGGCGACACCTCATGCTCAAATTCTTTTTCTTCTTGTTGACCTGACAGATTAGTTTTCCCATCGTTTTAAGCCACTTATACAATCTGATCCACTAAAACCATTAACTCAATATTCCTGGCCTGCTGATTCATAGTCTATTCATACGCGGAAATTGGGTTCCGAAGAATTTAATTAATTACTAATTAAGTGTGTTGCTGGCCGGAAATGAGAATATTAAAGAAAAATTTGGAAGAAACCTAGCTAGCTAGTAATTGGCCTTGTGATGTAAAAGCATATCTCCTTTGATATTTTGTCTTAAACTAGTCTATTCATATGCAGATAGTATGCCGTATCATAATTGAGGATAAGGATTAAATGAAGAGGAGGAGTGCCCATTTAGTACAAGCTGGTAGCATTTCATTAGATCTCCCATCATCACAGATATATTCACATCACAAGGTAACATTTCTTCTGTTCTTTGTCTTTTTCTGGTAAATTAGTTTCTACTTTCTTTACTCTTCTTTTGTTCATTCATGTGAATCTGCTTCATTTTTTCTGAACTTTTACTGTGAGATGTCACATTTTGACTGCATGATAGGTCGTTTGCTTGTTCATTTGCCATGCAGGCCAGGTACCACTGTTTAACAATTGAGTAGATACTTTTTTAGCTTTTAGCCTACTCTAAAACTACAGATAATAAAGCAATAAAAGGGACTGCAATGGTCTTATATTTGAGTAGAAATGATGAAAGCGATTTGTCTTATATTGGGTAATGTTCTGCGCACAAGGGCAAAGTTATAATTAATTTGCATCCTCATGGCTGAGCTATATACGTCAAAATCTTGAAATATATTATATGTTGCTTGCTAGTTTGGTTTCTTAATCTTTGAGTTTTGGCTCAAGTAAGCTGGGAGCCATTAATGGATTCGGATTTGATAAATGGCTCTTCTCTTCTTCTTTTTTTCTTCTTTGTTTTTTTACGTGCAAATGGAATCTTCTTGTGTAAATATACCTTAAACATCAAGCCATGCATTTTCTAATTAAAGCGTCTTATTTATTATTGTAAAATACAATTTTCTCTTTGTTCTGTTAATTTCATGTTCATGCATTGCGAGTTCACGTTCTTGACGATAGGACCAGTACTTACGGATTGATTAATTCCTCACATTCCTTATGTTTTTGTTCGGACGACTCCTAAAAATAGTTCTCCATTTATATTTTATTTTCGTTTTAGCAGTGTATTATACACACACATATATATATATAATCACAAACAATACGTTGAGACACATAGGCCAAATTGAATTATTCCATTTCAATGAATAACCCAGACTAGCAATTATTCGGTTTATTAGATGAGAGTCATCAACTAATAAAGTTTCAGAGCCAAAATAATACTAAATTCTTCTTTAAAAAAAATTACCGCACCCATTTGAGGGAAAAAATTGTGTATTTTGCCAGATGAATGTCAGCTGGCCGGTAATGAATCAATTGGTCATATCAGAGGCCGCAGACTACCAAATGATTTCAGACTCATCATCCTCACAATTCTTTTCTGTTTTTTTCTTGTTCTTTTCTTATTTTTTGTAGGTTGTAGTCGAACCTAATATGCTTTAGGGCACACGCAAAAGAGTATTTGCTATTTTGTAATAATAGAAAAGTTCTACAAACTACACTTTTATCTCACTTTCATCCCATTATAAGAAGATCATGACATTGTCTATCAACATTTAATTTCTTTTTTAAAAAATAACGGATGATCGAAAGATAATAAAAATGTCATATTTTACATAGTGAGACAAGAGTGGGATAGAAGTCACTACAACAGAAAGGCTCTTTTGGGACAAAAATTTTCGTCCCAAAAGATAGCCATTTCGTCCCAAAAAGTTTTTTGCGACGAAAAAAAGTCGCCCCGAACTCGTTCCAACAACATTGTGCCAAAAGATATATTGGGATGAAAATCACCATTTCGTCCCAAAAAATATCCTTTGGGACGAAATTGAAGGAAACCGTTATAACACGTTCGAACGGGAATTTCTTTTGTCACGGTTGAAATTCGTCCCAGAATATCCTTCGAACGGAAACAATTTTACGTTCGAACAGTAGTAACGTGTTTGAACGATTGCAAAATACGTTCGAACAAAGATAAATTCGTTCGAACGGTATGAATTTAGCTTTGCGTTCGAACGTTAAAGGGTCAGATCGAACGGTATAGGGGTTCGAAAGGTATAAATTATGTTCGAACACTACGGAAATAAATGATGTTCAAACGTTGTGTGATCGTTCGAACTCTACGAAAATAAATTGCGTTCAAACATTATGTTAACGTTCGAACGCTATGAGTGTTTGAACGTTATTTGGTCGGTCAATAATAGAAAACCAAATAGACATTCATAATATTTGAAAAAATACATTAGAAACTGTTTAACACTCACAAAAGTTTTATAATAAGTGCGAACTAAATAAATAACCGTGAGACTGGCATTGTTCTTACATAAATAGATAATCCCAAAATTTGTACGCAAAAAACCATTAGTTGCTTGGAGGCATGTACTGTTGCATAAGCTGCTGCATTTGGAGTTGCATCTGTCTTCTGAACTCTTCTTGTTGTTCTTCATGTTGTTTGAGGCCATCTCCATATCTGCTTGTTTTGCCAATTGAGCCTCTAACTCATGTTGTCTTGCAGTCAATTCTTCGATTTTGAAATTTGCATTCTCTAGCGCTATAGAAGTCATAGATGCAAACCTAGAAGAAGAGGAAGAGAGAGAAGGCTTTACACAGCGACCCAAACCCCTCAAATATCCTAAACATTAACCCAGGACTCAGTATTCCTAGGCTGCCAGATGCATATCCGAACGTGGTGCCTAGAGAGTCTGATCCTTTAGCTGAGGAGGAGGCACCAATTTATACAGATGAGGTCGATACCCTTGCTGATCATGAGGTGAGGGGTTTGGTTGTTGGTCCAAATGCTCCCCCGTATGACGGGACGAAGAGCATCAAGCAGGCAGATCTATCTTCTTTCTTCAAGATCCTGAATTTAATAATCACCAACAATATTGACCCTCGGCAGCACGAGACAAAGGTTGGCATTGACCGAACAAAATTTATGATACAGGTCGCCCGTGGTATTCCTATCGACCTGGTGGGGTATATATTCGATAGGATTCGATCAGAGTCCCAGTACATTTCGACAGATATACTACCATCTAGGATCCAGATCACCCGATTTTTGCTTTTTTTCGGTCTCGTGCCTGATGTTCTCGAGCGTAAACGGGAGCCGATGGGACCGATCAACAGCACCATCCTCTCACGCAGCACGGGACACTCGAGACTGCATCTTCATGGACATGTTCCAGACCCGGTTGATCCTCAGAGAGATGCACGGCTGGGAGATCATGGAGTATCGGCCGCTGGGACATCCAGACAGACCGAGGCATCAGTACACAGCGCTACTCATGAGGACATGGCCGAGGTCGTGTGTGCAACGATCAGTGGACATACATCAACATTGATCGATGCAGTGCGTATGGAGGTCCGTTCTGCTATGTCTGAGTTTCGTACAGATATTACTGGTACCATGTCTTAGTACTTTCTATCTTTTATTTATTTATTTATTTTGTTTTTAGAATGGATAATATTTAGTGTTTTGTAAATTAAGTATTTAATTATGAATTAGTATTAGTTTATATTTTCTAAACTAATTATTGATTGATATTATTTCAATTATTTAATTGATAATTTTTTTATAATTACTAGTTAATATAAATATAATTCTCTAAAAAAAACATATGATCATCGTTCAAACCATACAAATAAATTTCGAACAGTATTGATTCATTATTCAAACAGTGAATATTGTACGTTCAAACGGTAGATCAATTTTCTGCTATAATAATGCAACAAGCTTAGACGCAAGTAATGGCTTTCTCCAAGAACGCTCCAAGAATGGCTTTCTCCTTGAAAGTTTTTTCTTGCTTCGTTTGACGCAAGTAATGGCTGCTGCTGCTATCAACAGAGGTCGGCGTCCCTTCGTGGATGTAGTATCGGTGGTTCCTCAACCTCTTCCAGATATGTCTGTGGCGTTTCGTCTGCCGAAGTCTAAGGATGGAGAAATTTTTTTCCAGTTCTCTAAGGAGGAAGTCCAACGTTCTGCCGAGCCTTTTCGGTATTCGATCGTATTGAAGTTTTTGAGAAACAGACCATCATTGGATGCCATTCGGGCCTTCATTCATAAGCGATGGAATCTTGATGGAGTTCCAGTCGTCTCCAATATGCGGCATCCTCGGAATGCTTTTATTAGAATGGTTTCAGAAGAAGATTGCAATAAGGCTCTGTCTCGTGAAGTCAATGATATAGATGGAATTCCTTACCGTCCATTCCACTGGGCTCCAGAATTTAAAGAAGAAGAAGAACCTTCACTTGTTCCGGTGTGGATTGTACTTCCAGGTTTGCCTCCGAATTACTATCATGAATCTTTCCTTAAAATTCTTACAGCCCCTGTTGTTAGATTTATTAGAAGTGATAACTCTACTCGTTGTGTTACTCGGACTAATGGTGCTCGTATCTGTGTTGAAATGGATGTTGCTAAGAAACCGTTACTTTCTTTTTGGATTGGAATGCCTGGTTTGGGAACTAGCAGAAAGCAAGAAATTGTTTATGAAACGTTGCCAGCGTTCTGTTCTAAATGCCATATACAGGGACATAATTTAAAGACTTGCCGTGCTGGGAAAAAAAATGTAGGAAATAATGTGTGGGTTCGGCAAAAAGAACCAATCGTGGAGGAGCCGACGGATCAGAATAATATTCCAGTTCTTGAAAATACAGACGTTGAGCCAAAAGAACTAGCTGAGGAGGATCGGGTGTTAGTTGTTCAAGCGGATAATCTTGATCATGCGGAGTTGGAACCGGAAAAGGATCAAGAGGATAATCTTGAGATTCTGAAACTTGCGGAAGAGATGATTCCAAGAATTATGGACGGAAATTTAGATTGTGCGAACCGTTTAAGGGAAATAGAATTGGAAACAGATATGAGGGAGGGGGAAGTTATTCCTAGTTCTGCAAAAAATATGTTTATGATGGACCTGAGGAAGAGGCATGTCTGGAAGATGGGTCGATGTCTGATCCGGAACCTGAGAAATGTGCGGAAGTTTTTTTGCAGGAGAAGGAATATCACTCGGCTGCCGAAGATGAAGTTGTTAAGCGTAAATATCAAAAGAGGCAGTTTGAGAAGATCCGTAGTTCTAGGCGGGTGATCACTAGAACACAAAAATTTTCTCAATGATTGGATCAATTTTAGTTTGGAATGTAAGAGGTTTAGGTACCTCTAAGAGACGATTACAAAAAATGCTGTCTAAATATAAGCCAAAATTGATAGTGTTGCTGGAACCTTTTCAGAGTGTGGTTAAAATCCATAGTTTCATGCGGTTATTGAAATTTGATGAGGCGATATCAAATGAGACTGCTGGTGGTAAAATCTGGGTGTTTTGGAAAAATGAGTTGGATGTGCAGGTGGTTCGCATGAGTTCGCAGTTTGTGTCATTATGTATTACCGAAGGAAGTAATCATTTCTTGGGTAATTTTATTTATGCAAAGTGTAATAGGCTTGAACGACAGCTGCTTTGGGAGGAGTTGAATTCGGATAGAATGGGTGTGGAGCCGTGTTTGTTTGCTGGGGATTTCAATGTAATTCGGTCGGACATTGAGAGGTGTGGTAAGCGTCCGAGGAATAGATTTGCAATTGATGAGTTTAATAGATGGATTCATCAGGGTGGGTTGTTGGAAATGAATTCACAAGGTGGTAAGTTTACATGGTGTAATGGTCAGCAAGGGTTATCTAGAGCTTGGGCAAAGTTGGATAGAGTTTTACTTGATGCAAATTTTCTGTCTCTTTTTCCAACTGCTCATTGTTTGTATCTTCCTAGGACTACATCGGACCATTGTCCTATGGTTATAGAATTTTTAAGTGACCCTTTCTCTTATGGTCCACCTCCATTTCGTTTTCAGCAAATGTGGGTTGAGCATCCGGATTTTATGACTTTTGTTCAAAATGTTTGGTCTGAATCGGTTATAGGTTCGGGGCTTTTTAAATTAGCTACTAAACTTAAAAAACTTAAGGTGGCGTTGCGTGTATGGAACAAGAGTGTATTTGGGAGAACTAATAATCAGATTGCTATTCTTGAAGATAAGATTGAGAATCTGGAAAATTTGTTGCAGAGAGGTTGGGATGATGATATTGAAAGGGAATTAATGAGGAGTTCTAATGAGTTGTCTTCTTGGAGGCTTAGGGAGGATATTAGATTGGCACAAATGGCTAAAATTAAGTGGAGAATGGATGGTGATAGGAATACAAAATTCTTTCATGTGTGGTTATCTAATAAAAAGCATAGGAAAATTCATCATTTGAGAACTTCGAATGGGTTGGAGTTTAATTCTCCAGAAGAAATTCATCTTGGAGCTGTTGATTATTTTTCTGAGTTTCTTCAAAGATCTAATCCGGTTAGGGAGGTGCCTGATTTATCTAGTTTAATTTCGTCGGTTATTAATGATGAGGATTGTGTCCGGCTTTGTGGGATCCCTTCGTTGGTTGAAGTGAAAGAGGCTCTATCAACTATTCCTATTAATAGTTCTCCGGGACTAGATGGTTTTGGCGCGGATTTTTTTATGAGTTGCTGGGAGGTGGTTAAAGTGGACGTTTTAGAAGCTATTTCAGAATTTTTTCTATCAAAACGCCTTCCGAGATTTCATTCGGCTTCTTTTATTGTGCTTATCCCAAAGGTAGATGTGCCTTCGGGATTTGATAAATTTAGGCCAATTAGCCTTTGTTCAGTTTTCTATAAAATTTGTTCAAAAATTATTGTGAATCGCATGACAGGTTTCCTTCCCAAAATGATTTCTCTTGAACAAGGAGCGTTTATACCTGGGCGAAGTATTTTTGAGAATATCAGTCTTACCCAGGAAATGGTTCACTCTCTGAAGAGGACGGCACATGGTGGTAATATTATGATTAAAGTTGATATGGCTAAAGCATATGATCGGGTGGAGTGGCAATTTTTGCTTGAGGTTTTGAGGTGTTTTGGTTTTCCTTCTTCCTTTTGTGATATGATTAGTGCTTGTATTTCGAATGTGTGGTATTCTGTGATGCCTAATGGTACGACGAAAGGTTTCTTTCATGGGAGGCGGGGTTTGCGCCAAGGGGATCCCCTTTCGCCTTACCTTTTTATTATTCTTCAAGAAGTGCTTTCTAGGCTTTTGAAACAAAGCTTTGATGGGAATAAGATTGGAAAATTTTCCCAAGCTAGAGGTACTCCTCATATTTCTCATTTTATGTATGCTGATGATATTGTTATTTTTCTGAATGGGGGTAAGAAATCGGTTAAGGAACTGTTGGTGGTTTTTGAAAAATATGAAAAATGGTCAGGTCAGCAAATTAGTAAAGAAAAGACGGCTATATTTTATTCTCCTAAAATTTCGTTAGTCAGAAAGAGAGATCTTAAAAGGCTGACAGGGTTCTCTGAAGGTTTGTTTCCTTTTAAATACCTTCGGGTTCCGATTGTATTAGGGCGTCTTAAGCATGAGCATCTAGAGGAGATGATTAACAAAGTCTGGAATAAAATCACTGGTTGGAAAATGAAATTATTATCTGCGGGTGGGCGCTTAATTTTACTTCGTCATGTGTTGTCTAGTATGGCTTTACATATTTTTGCAGTTTTACAGGTTCCTCATTCTATTATTAAAGTTTTAAATCGTCTGTTGAGCACATTTTTTTGGGGTGAGATTAATGGTAAAGGAAAAAAAAAAGTGGGTGGCTTGGGAGAATATTTGTAAGCCAATAGAGGAGGGGGGTCTTGGTTTGCGGAATTTGGGGGATATTCAAAGAGCTTTGCATATGAGGTTTGCTTGGAATCTTTTGAAAGGAGAATCTCTGTGGGCTAGTTTCTTTAAAGGAAAATATGTGGGTAATTCGAGTTGGTGTCTTATTGATATGAGAAAAGGTTCGAGGTTTTGGAAAATGATTGTCAAAAGTATTCCGAGTGTTTTTAATAATGCTAAATGGAGAGTTCGAGATGGTAATATTTTATTTTGGTATGATAAATGGAGAGACGAGGGTCCTCTAATTGATGAGTTACAGATAGTGGGTAATCCGATGTTGCAAGTTAAAGAGTGTAAGTTGTCCAATAGTTGGGATGTGGAGTTTTTGAGTACGTTGGTTGGTCAGGATAAGGTGGAGAGTATTATTGAGGCTTTGGTTGGGTGTAAGGGAGGATCTGATGTATTGATCTGGATGAAGAATGACAGTGGGAATTTTTCGACCAAATCTGCTTGGGATTATATTCGTGTTCAAGGATCTAGTATGGACTGGCATCCTTGGGTATGGCATAAATTACTTCCACTTAAAGTTTCGGTTTTAATGTGGAAGGTGTGGTTCATGGCATTAAGTGTTGATGATCGTCTTCGGCGCATTGGGATCCAGATAGTTTCGCGTTGTGATTGTTGTGATGAAGGTAATTATGAAGACCAAGATCATGTGTTACTTACAGGTGAATTTGCATCGGCTTTATGGCATTTCTATGGATCTATTTTTGGTATTCCTATTGGTCGTACTTGGAGGGAGACGGTACAAATTTGGTTTCGAAGGGCATCTTTTAATTCTCAACTGGGAATAATAGTGGGGATTTTACCGTCTATTATTACTTGGCATCTATGGACTAGACGTTGTGCTGCGCGTATGGAGGGAAGGTTCCAGTCTATTTTTTCGGTTTGGCTTTCTATTAGTAAATGGATGGGAGTTGTAGTTCGAGATATGAAAAAGGTTAGTAATTGTTCCAGACATGATTCACAGGTTTTACAGTCATTGAATATTCCTGTTTTAGTTCCTATTAGAAAGCATTTAAAACCAGTGGCTTGGCAAAAGCCAGCTCATGGGTGGTTTAAATTGAATACAGATGGGAGTAGTCTGGGTAATCCTGGTTGTTCAGGGGTGGGCGGTATGAATGATCGTGGTCTTATGGTTTATGCTTTTAATTCTTCTATTGGTATCGGTACAAGTAATAGAGCGGAGTTGTTAGCTATTCTTCAGGGGCTCAAGGCATGTAAGGATTTGGGGATTAATTTTGTGGAAATTGAATTAGATTCACAAGTGGTGATTTCGTGGTGGAATAGGAGAAGGTGTGGTGTGTGGTATTTAGAAGATTTTTGGGAAGATACGTTGGCTCTCATGGATTCTATGGTGTGCGTTGTTCGTCATGTTTATAGAGAGGGAAATAAAGTTGCGGATTGGTTGGCTCGGAGTGGTGCGTCGGGTCTTAATTCAGAGTGGAGATTTGTTAGGGAGGTGCCTAGGGTGCTTCGTGGTTTAATCCGTTTGGATAAATTGGGTTTGCCTTCTTTACGTTATCGTTAGTGTCTTGTTCTTGTGTAATGTTTGTCCATTTTAGTAGGTTTGTAATTTTGACGTATGGTAATATTGTTTGTAATACTAGGTGTCGGTCTGTAACCATGGTATTCCTCCGCCCCAAGTGAGGGTAATTAATAAAATTTGGGACGGGGTCACTCATGGACAGGTGACTTCGGCTCTTCTATAAAAAAAAAAAAAAACAATGTTGATTTATCATTCGAATGGTGAAATTGTACGTTCAAATGTAGAGGAGTTTCCCGCTATAATAATTATACTTAACGCGCCAAAATGTACGTTCGAATAGTGTTGATTCATCATTCGAACAGTGAAAATTGTACATTCGAAAGGTAGAACAATTTTCCCTATAATAATATTACTTAATGCACCAAAATATACGTTCGAACAGTTAAATTTACCCATCCAAACGTTAAAACATTACATTCGAACAGTTCATTATTAGGGACAAAATAGTTCATCCCTAATTATCCCGTTCGAACGCGTTCGAACGATTTTGTTCTTCCTTCATTTTTTTGGGACGAAATCTGAAATTCGTCCCTAAATCTCACTTTTTGGATGATTTTCATTTCGTTCCAAAAGAAAATCGCCCCAAAAGGTCTTTTTTGTTGTAGTGAGTGATATTAATTCTTTCAAGCAAAGCAACCAATCTTTGCTACCCCTCTCGTTTGTACACAAGCTAGCTACAAAACATGCAATACCCTTTCTGCAACAAAATTCCATTATTTCTCTTTGCAAATGGATGCAATTGCAATGAAAAAATTTCCTTACAAAATAATCGTTGCAAAAAATCTCGGATTTGAAATGCCAATTTATTTAGCAACGATTTTGAGACAATAGCAATGACATTGATTCGTTACAAAAAGTTTCTACCCATTACCAATAGTTTAGTTTCGTTGCAAAAAGTAAAACACACATTAGCAACGATTTCATTCTGTTGCAATTCAATTGGCCTAATTAGCAATGACATAATTTCATTGCTAACTCATTTCCAACAAAACAAATTCGTTGCAAAATGGTAATCCAGCTAAAACATTTACTAACGAAATTCAATCGTTGCAAATGTCTCAGTACCAACGAAACAATTTCGTTTCTATCATCATTTGCAACGGTACGATTTCATTGCTAAAAGATAATTACTAATGATTTTCAATTTCCTTGTAAAAAAAATGGATTTAAAATTAAATTACCAACGATATGATTTAGTTGCAAAAACTATCTTAGCAACGAGGCAATTTCCTTGCTAAAACATTTTAGCAACCATTTCATTTCCTTGCAAATGATAGGAGAATAATAAAAATTCATTACCAACAACATTTTCTCCTTGCAACGGTATGATTTCGTTGCTAAAAAATAATTACAAATGATTTTCAATTTCCTTTTAAAAAAAAGAATAGAGTTAAAATTAAATTGCCAACGATATGATTTAGTTGCAAAAACTATCTTAGCAACGAGATAATTTCCTTGCTAAAACATTTTAGCAACCATTTCATTTCCTTACAAATGATAGTAGGAGAATAATAAAAATTCATTACCAACGACTTTTTTTCCTTGCAAAAAGCCTTTATTTCCTTGCAAACACATTTTAACAACGATATAATGTCCTTGCAAAAAGAAATTAGCAACGGTATCCCTCTCCTTGCAAAAATAGATTTTCAACGATACCATTTCCTTGCAAAACCATGTTAGCAACGAAATGATTTCTTTGTAAAAACATTTTACCAACGATATTCTATCATTGAAAAAATTAATTACTAATGGTTATCATTTCCTTGCAAAGACACTTTACCAACCATATACTTTTGTTGCAAACAGAAGCTAACAACGATTTCAATAATTTTGTTGCCATGTGTAAATCTATATTACAAACGAGACAATTTCGTTGCTAATGAATCAATTGCAATGAAATTAGTTCCTTGCAAAAAAGTTAAAACACATTTTAATGCTCTATTTCTCCCGATACTTTATCTTCTTTCTTACCTACCTCATTCTACCCTCCACTAAGGTATTCACCGAAATATATTACATATGAGAGAAATAAAAGTGTGAATGCTCAATCGGGAGACCAACTTGTTACTTGCTAATTTTTCATTTTCTTTGGGTTATTTCCCATTCTTGGATCTGACTCATTACCAAAATCTATTGTTTATATAAAATACTCTCTTGCATCCAGGCCAATCCTGCATCATATACTCTCTTGCGTCCGAAAGAGATATGAATTTTATCATCGTTCAACCATCACTACTTGAAGCACCATTCGGTCGACAAAGTGTCTTCTCTCTGTTCGACAAGATCTGTTCAAAACTAATTATGCAACTTAAGTTCCAGTATTCGAACGGACACCATTCGCCAATCCATTTGATAGACTCTGAGATAACTATGTAAGTTTTCCTTTTACAAGGTGATCAAATGACGACTGTTCGACTTTCTCCATTCAGCCACTTCTGGTCCACCTATGTAAAATGATGGCTTGGATAGATGGTCAAACTGATACCACTCGCCAGTCCGTTCGATAGACTATGAGATAGCAATGTAAGTTCTCCTTTTACAAGGTGATCGAACGACGACTGTTCGGCCACTTCTAGTCTGCCTATGTAAAATGATGGCTTGAAGAGAAGGTCGAACAGATACCGTTCGCAAGTCCGTTTGATATACTCTGAGATAGCAATGTAAGGTATCATTTTGCAAGATGATCGAACAACAACCGTTCGGCTTGCTCCGTTCATCCACTTCTGGTCCACCTATGTAAAATTATGTCTTGGAGAGATGGTAGAACAACGTACTATTTGGCTAGTCCATTCAATGTACATCACAGACTTCACTCGTAATTGATAAAATAGACATTCGAAAAAAATAAAAGATTTTACCACTTTTAGGATAACATTGGGGTTCAATTACTAGATTTATAATTAATATTACTCATTGAAAAATTCTAGCTAATATCTAGGCACAAAATTAGTGATGAAAAATTAAAATACATTTTTACCTAAAATGAGCCAGGCATTTATTTATATAATAAGGGTTAAAAATAAAGGAAGTCCAAATATTATAATTTACCCAAGATTTGTTCACAAGCGAGAAACAAAGTGCACCCATCCAGGAAATATTGAAAAGACCACTTAAACATATCTACCTCAAAAACACTCTTGCTATTCGAATTTCTCTAAAAAGAAATTCTAGGGTTCCATTGTGTTTTCCACTCTCAGGCACTTGCTCATTTCTACTGTAAAAGCAGTATTTCTCTGGTTCGCATTTGCAGTGAAGGACAGAGGTTCATGAGAAATCCATTCAAGGATGGAACAATTCTGAGTCATTCAAAGATTTGACCAGTTCTATTTCATTTCATCTTCAGTGGAGAGATACCCAAGTTTAGGGGTCATTATGGTTTGGGGGTTTAGTAAGTTTTGTGAAGGGGGCTTTTGTTTCAGCCATCAGCAAATAGTTTTGGTCTGGGATTTTTTGTCTATTACGTGAATCATCGTTTATTTCACACCAGGGGGTTTTGGGCATACATCTAACGAAGTGAGATTGTGAGGGGGCTTTTGGCAGGACGGCTTCAAAACTTGCCCAACTGCCTCCAGATCAAGTAAAGGTACAAGCTTTTTATGTCCACATTATATAAATATCAGCTTATTTTGTACCAAGATTTAAGTCATTATTCTTGTATCATGTCATAAATGGAGCATACTGCACCACCAGGGTAACTTGTCATGTTGAAAACTTGTATGTTGGTACTATGTCAAATAGTCTCTAATCATAGCACATGGATAAATATATTACTATCATTAACACAAAAGTCTCGATATTTTAAATTAATTCAAGAGTCAAAATGACCACATTTTGAGACAATTAAATATGATTGCATTGAAAACAAAAACAACCAGAAAGGTAAAGGCGCAAGAGAAGGCACGATATTCTTGTGGAGATTATTTACACAACCCTCTTAAATTTGAACCCTTTTCTACAAACTCTAATTTCTTTTGAAAGAGCAAAACAAAAATTATTGTGAGACATGATGGGTTTTTTTTTTGTTGTCTTTTATTAATTATACTTAAATTAATAATGAATGACATTGGTAATATAAACTATTACCATGTATGAGATGTGTGACTTAATTCTTATGGGCCAAGCCCATGGTTGTGAGGCCCACAATGTTATGAGTCCAACCCTTTGGGTTAGTTAAGAGTCCAAGTCCATTTTAAGTCTAAATAACAGGTCTGTTAGTCTGGTGAATGAGTCTTTGGAATAATTCCTTGAAAATATATAGGATTAAGGTATAGGATTAAGGGGATAATGTTATTTGAGTCATTGTCATGTAATTAAGTATTGTTGGTATTGTTGTTCTGTTCCTTGTCTTTAGGCAACTAAGTGTCAGTTTGTTAGTGATTGTTATCTTTAAATATTCTCTAGATGGAAAATCAAGCAAAGAATTGTTGCCCAGCTTTATCTTTCGAGACTGATCATCTCAAACTGATCAACTTATCCTTCCAGTTATATTTTATGCTACTTCATTGCTAGGTTACTCATAACATTAATGTGTCTGCTCTTGTAGGATAGTGATTTAAAAAAATGAAAGCTATACTTAAAATATAGAAGGTATGGTGGGCAACAATGTCCATGGGGGCAGAACTACATTCCAATGAGGACAGTTTAGTGTACGACGATGAAAGCCACAACGAAGAGCTTATGTTGTGCAGCAGATTAGGAGGACACATGCAGCGCGAGTAGGAATCGCAAGCGATGAGTCAACATCTGCAGCATCAGATGATGTCTCAACAGAGCCACTTGATGTAGTTTATGAGAGTAACTTAAATGATGCTCCTATGGTGGAAGTTGCGACCACAAACCCCCCTAGTGAGCACGGTAAGCACATTCATATCATCATTCTTTGAAAATTCTTTTAAATGGAACATGATGTACATATTACTGATAATAACGATGTAGATATTCATATTGAGTATTATGTGAAGAACTTGTTTATATTATATTCTTATATGTAGTGCAACCAACAAGGTAGCAAGCACGTCGTGGGGGTAGCGAGTGGGATGATGTTTACAAAGCTTCTTTCTATGGGGCCCCTTCCGCTATTGATTCTTGAGGGACATATCTTACCCTCATGTGATAACGCAAAAATTTGTAGTCGTCGAGTGACATGGATTGTGAAGCACCATGCAAACATGATGCATGCTAGCTGGAGGTTTGTTCCGGATAAGGAGGAAGAGGAACTAATTCAGCATGTCAGGTGAGTATGGTCATGCCTATTTCCAATATATAATTTGTGAGCATAAAGTTTTGCTTAATCCCCCACAATAATTGCTTACATTACGTGTTCACGCAGGATCTCATCCTAGATTGGGAGAACCTAAATCATAGAGAATGTGTAGAATTACAGCTACAAAGTAGTTTCAATGCTTTTTCATCATCAACTATACTTAGAATATAAGAGAAGCCCTACACATGCAACGGCTTTGGCAAAAGGGTCAACAAAGGTGGATACATCAGTGTGGAAAAGTTGTGTGACCAATGGATATCTCATGCCTTTCAGGTAACACATTAGTTATATCATTTTTAGGGTTAGGTGAAATAAATTACACATGTGGGAATAATGTCTCTCAATTTCAGATTGTATATACATAAGTTGTTTTGTTAAGATTGAATTTTTATGGAAGACAAGTTATGCAGTAACATTGTATGATGGAAAAAGGTGAAAATTTTGATGAAGTATAATAATTCATTTCCATGGTTTGGATGACCTAGAAATTATCGAGTCAAAATAAGATGAATAGGGAGAAGGCACAATCAAATCATGTAGCTGGGTCTAAGTCATTTGTCAAGTTGATTGTTGAGAATGTAAAGAATTTCTATTATGTATAGTTATGTAGCTAGTAAACATGTGTATACGACTCATTATAACCATAATGTCGTAATGAACTATAAGTACTTTACAGCGTGACACAGTCGACAATTTAGTAGATTTTTATAAGTTATCTCGGTGGTCTGGCAAAAAAGGGAGATTTGTTACAAAGCACAGTGAAGAGAACTATGTAAGCAACAATAACACTATCATCCATTTAGTTTATTCGTGTTAAAAGAATATTTATTTAGATAAGGTATCTATATTCTTTGTATAATAGAATCAAATGGTCAATGCCCATAGAAAGAGAGAGATGTCACTTGCACGGATAAAGATGTAGCAAAGGAGGTCTTCAAAGAGAGGTGCTAGGGGACAGATCTGGGTATGTCCGAGGGTTGGACCGTTTAATTGTATTTCAACCAAAATTAACCTCTTCTTTGGTCACCAATCTAGTACAAAACATTTAGAGCTATAAAGAGAAATGCAATGAATTCACAAGGGCCTTGGAATCAATTATGGAGAATTAGAGGCTCTATGAAGAATACATGAGCCTGAGGTTGGCCCAAATCATGGAGTATCAAAGAGAATCCATAAGTGATCCGTAGGCAACTTGACATATTTCAGAAAGTCATGTAGCGAATTTGGGCCAAAGGTAAATATATACAAGTTCTGGGAACATATGTTATTTTGCACATGGTTTATGAGATAGTTTTGACACTAGTATGCTTTTTGGTCACTGTCCCATATTTGGCTATGTTTACAGTAGATGTATGCATGAGAAGAAATAATGGATGAAGTTATTTTGTTAAGTGAGGAAAATGATCTAAATATGTGGTTGATAATGCTCGATGTAGATTATTTTGTAAACCTCACATTACTATAGTTGGACTTAATATTAGTCAAGTGATAAATGTTAGAATTAGTTTTGGAAGCTAGGTTAAGGCAAGAACTACATTTGTATGCAACTGCTTTTTGGACTATATATATAGGGCAGCTGCATATTAATATTTTTGTGTGACCGAGCATGAATGATTTCCTTGATATTGTAATGGAAATCAATGAAATGGTGTCTGTTGAGTGCTTGTATGAAAGCTATTGTGCTATAAAATTAATGAAATGCACGTACTTATAAGCATGTGATTGTGGAACATAAAGATAACAATATTATTGTAAGAACTAATTATGCATGTCCTTGTGCACTATATGTTTGAAATTGATATGTTTGAGTTTATTAATGATATAATAGATCATGTGAGATGAGATTGTAAGAGATCTGGTCAATCCAATGGTGCATTTCAGGTTGCAGATGATTTGTTTTTATAAGTCCATGACATTATATGTAGTAGTTGTCCAGTGAGTTTAATTGCACTATGAAATAATGGACAATAGGTATATAGACGATTTGTTGAAATTTTGGTCATTTGGTACTCCTTTAATTTGCAAGCCAATTCAGAACCCAGCACCAATTAAATTACCAAAGCCAAACAAAAATAATTGCAACGACAAATGAGACAAATTTAGCTTATTGGCAACGGCATGCTTACGTTGCAATACAAATTATCTAGTCGAAATATACTTTTGCAACCATATTTATTCGTTGCAACAAGACAAATTGCAAGAAAAAAAAAATTGTTGCAATAATGTTCAGTACTTTTGCAACGAAAGTGTTTCATTGCTGAAAAATATTTGCAAAGAATGGAAATTGTTGGAAATGTCGATTTGCAACAAATATATTTTGTTGTTGTAATACAATTTGTAACAGCCCACTAGAAATTCAATAGTGGAATTTCTATAAGCTTTAGGAATCTCTTAAAAACACCGTAAGATTTCACGATTTGACCAATTGCGTAGGTTTTAGTTCGTCAATATAGTCAAAGATATCACTCACTATGGTGCCAAAAGCGTGATTTTATTTATTTGAGGTAGTTAGAAGTGTCAATTTGAGATATGGTCTAAGTCATTAGACTCAATTGATTATTTAGGACTTTATGGCGCAATAATCTCATTTTCAGTTTTTGGACAATAAGTTTGCTCAAAAACGTATTTTGCTTATTTCGAGGCACTTCGGGATTTAAATTCAATAAACAAATTGTATTGTTAGGTTTGTATGAATATTTAGAATTTTACAGTGTAAATTTTATTTTTTACTTTCCTGGAGTAAATAGTAACCTTAATAGTAGAATCTAGTGTAGTATTCTCAAAATCACAGCGTGGAATATCCAAATTACGTTAGAGAAGTTCTATTTGAACACTTGGCAAGATCTGAGTCACACTTAGTGAATAGTATTGGACACTTAGCAAAAAAAGGAACCATGAGATGGATTGTGAAGGAATCAAGTTGTGAGATCATGCCACCTAAGCAAAACTTTGTTTTCCATCTGATCCACCAAATTGTGCCGAACCAAAGAGGGTTTCAATCCTAATGAAACCCTAAATGGTTGGAATCCAATTGAAACTCCAAAAACTTAGTTGAAACCGAAACCCTAAACGGTTTCCCCAAACCCTAAAGTTGGCCTCCAAACCATTTTCGATCCAATTTCTAGCATTGTGTTTAATCTCTTGATTAAATCACTTTCACATGCTATTAATTCCTCAGATTTATGTTATGATATCATTATCCAACCTTTTAAACTTTAGAAATTTGATTGGGCTAAGGAAAATTGGATTTGGGATTGATAGCATCCCAAACCCTCTCTAAACCCCAAATTGAAGCTCACTTGGTTAAGACCCACGAATTTGACCACATTGGCAAAGATTCTTGAGGAAGTTTCCTCCCCTACATGGTAGACCAGCCTCTGCCCTTGGCAACCCCCAAATAGTTCCTTGATGGGAGAGAAAAGTCCACCTCACCACCCTCCATACCTCACGACAGCAGCAACAGTCCTTCTCCCTCACTATTCTTCACTTTTTGTGACATAGGCACCTCCAATCAAGGCCCCAATGACTATAGATAGAACCTATCCAATTTTTATTGTGCGATAGTTGGTTGTTCACGGACTAGCTATACCAACAGGGTCATTCAAGCCCATACCTCCCCCCCTCCATAAGTCTAGAGTCATGCAAGACACATTTCACTTCATTTCATCACTTTTCTACCCCGTTCTTAAATAGAAACCCTTAAGAGCTCTCTCGGACAGATTTCTAAGTCGTATTGCGTGGTGATTTTCGACCCCTTGTAAGTATTTCCTCACGATGACTCCTTGATGAAAGTTGTTCATATTTGAGTGTAATTCTCGTGGATATCTTATTCGTTTCATTTTGTGGTCATTTGATTGGTCAAAATTAACCATGGAAAGGTCATTATGGGCGTTAAACTGGAGAGTGTGTTATATTTTGGAGTTTTTGACCAAGCTAATGGAAAAATCTTGGTCCGAAATTTTTATGGAGTATTGTTAACATGTGTATATGAATTTTCAGTGAGGATTTGTTGCATGATTAAAGCTTTTGATGAAGATTTTTTTAGATCTAGAGACTTAGAAACTGGAAGAGGAAAAACAGTTTCTGTTTTGAAAAAGTCTGAATATTTAGTGGTTTAATCTTACTTCAATAGTTTTGATATTTTATTGGATGATCCTAAGCCTCTTATATATGCATGTTAGGATGTTAGTTTGAAAATTTTTGGTATTAGTTTCAAAGATATGAATTTTTATGCAAGATGATACTCGGTTAGGCCAAAGGCTTCATGTTTTTTATTAGATCCATGTTTTGGTTATTTTAGCCATGTGATTTTGAGTTTAAAGCTTGGACCTATTTAAGGACACCTTTTTAAACCATGGGATGTTTTAGTTTGAAGATCTAATTTTTTTAAGTCATGGATCAAGTGGTTGATCAAATCTAGTTAAGAAAATGTTTCTACTTTTGGACTATTTTGTTTTTTTTTTTTTTTTTTTTTTTTTTTGAATCAAAACATACCTCAGAATTTCATTGAAAAGAATCAATTACATTTTTATCTTGTAAAATCAAACTATACAGGCCCTCAGGACCATCTTCCATCCAAACTAAATCTTCATCTATATTCAAAGCAAATTTTGCTAAGTAATCCGCAGCCATATTTGCCTCCCTTCGTGTATGACTAACAAACCATTGAGGTCTATCATTTAGCATCCCCCTTATGTCTTCTATTATCTGGCCTCCCCACTCCCAACTCTCATCTTTACTATTAATTGCTTTGACAATGCATAGAGCATCACCTTCTAGCTCAGCTTCTCCCACCTGCAGATCTTCACATAACTTCACTGTTTTCCACAAGGCCATAGCTTCTGCTTGGCTTGCTGTCATAGTATTTGACTGTGGCATACAAGCAGAGAACAGAATGTCCCCCTCTTGATCTCGACAAACAATCCCAGCTCACATCCTCTTGCTATCATTCATAAAGGCAGCATCCCAATTTACTTTTATCATCCCTTCTCTAGGCTTCCTCCATTTTTCCACTTCTCTTACTGCAGGATTTTCTTTTTTACTCTCAACACAGTTGGCTTCTTTGAAAGCAGCCCTTGTTATTTCAGCCTGCTTAAAGATGTTTGCAAGACTGTTAAACAAAGATTCAAAGACACATATGTTTCTCCTTAACCAGATGTTTCTTAAAACAATGGAAAACAGTTCTAGATCTTCCATGCTCAGGGATTGTGTCATTTCCTTCCAAACCATCCCAAGATCTGCCAACTGTGAAGACCCTTTTTGAACTGGACTGCTTCCTTCTGCCCAAACATCCACTGCTGCATCGCAGCTCCACAAAACATGGCAAATTGTTTCTTCATATCTGTTACATATTGGACAGTTAGGATTTTCAATTACCTTTCTTTTATATAAGTTCCTTCTAGTAGGCAAACAGTTATTTAAAGCTTTCCAGATGAAGAGTTTTGTGACCCCTGATACTTTTAACCTCCAAATATCACTCCAGCCTTCATTTTCAAAGGAAACCTTCGAGGACTCCCCTAACAGCCTTCTCCTTCTTTGCATTTCAAAGTAATAAGGTAACTTCACATTGAAGATCTCATTCTTTGAGAGTGCCCAAATTTGCTTATCTGACCTACCAGTTTTATTGATTGGTAGCCTGCATATAATCTCAGCCTCACCTTCATTAAAAACTTCCTTCACTATTTCCTTCTTCCACTCACCCTTGCTTTCCTCAATGAGCTCTGCCACTTTATCAACCTCAGTGAAGCACTTAACAGGAGATTGAATTTTATAGGATAAAAGTTGAGGGATCCATCTATCCCCCCATATGTTTATGCTTTTTCCATTGCCAACCCTCCATACTAGCCCTTCCTTTAAAAGATCCAAAGCTCCCCACAAGCTTCTCCATATTAATGAGGGGTTTCTGCCCAGTTTTGCATCCAGCACACCAGATGATTTAAAATACTTATCATGCAAGACCCTAGCTGTAATAGATTCAGCATTTGTCAATACTCTCCAGCATTGCTTTGCTAGTAAAGCCTTATTAAAACTCTCAAGTTCCCTGAACCCAAGGCCTCCACAATGTTTTGAAACTCCCATTTTATCCCAGCCCATCCACCTTATCTTTTTTTCATTTCCTTTGAAGCTCCACTAGAATTTTCCCATTTCTGTTGCTATCTCCTTACAAAGTTTCTTTGGTAGTGCAAAAACACTCATACAGTAAATAGGGATTGATTGAACCACAGCCTTTAAGAGAACTTCTTTCCCAGCAGGGGACAAAAATTGGTTCTTCCAGTTATGAATTCTTTGCCACACCCTATCTTTGATACCTCTAAAAGTATCATACTTGGATTTCCCAACCATTGCTGGTAATCCAAGATACTTTTCAAAACTGTTTTGAACTCGAGCACCCAGGTCTGCTGTAATTCTCTCCCAGTCCCCTTTTCTGCCATTTGAGCTAAACATGATAGTGGTTTTCTGCTTATTAAGGCATTGCCCTGAAGCCCTCTCATAAAGCTTCAAAATACCCCTTATCCTCACCCATTCCTCCCAACATGATCTTCCGAAGATGATACAATCATCAGCAAAGAGGAGATGAGTCAATTTAACTCCTCCTCTTGCCACTGCCACACCTCTAATCATGCCTGCCTCTTCTGCCTCATTGAGTAGTCCACTTAATCCTTCAGCACATAATAAAAAAAGGTATGGAGAGAGGGGATAGCCCTGCCTCAGTCCTCTTGTTGGAATTATCACTTCTCCAGGCTGTCCATTCAATAGCACAGCATATGACACAGTAGTAATGCATCCCATGATCAAACTGATCCATCTCTTCCCAAACCCCAATTTCACCATTATTGCCTCAAGGTAACTCCACTCAACTCTGTCATATGCTTTCGAAATATCTAGCTTCAATGCCATTGCCCCCATTTTGCCCTTAAGTCTGGTTTTCATGGAATGTAGTGCCTCATAAGCTGTCACTATGTTGTCAGTGATCAATCTACCTAGGATAAAGGCACTTTGGTTTTGTGAAACCACCCCATCTAATACTTTCTTCAACCTATTAGCCAAGGTCTTTGCAATGAGTTTGTACAAGACATTGCACAAGCTTATTGGCCTGAAATCACCCACCTTCACAGGATCATACAGCTTTGGGATTAAGGCAATGTAGGTGAAATTCAAGGATTTATCAATTCTACCATCATTCAAGAAACTCAAAACAGCATCACTAACTTCTCCACCCACAATCCTCCATAGATTCTGATAAAAGCATGCACTATAGCCATCTGGTCCAGGGGATTTATGGGGACCCATATCTCTCAAAGCTATCTCCACCTCCTCCTTGCAGAACCTTTTCTCCAACACCTCATTCATACAACTTGTTACTTTTGTATTAATAGGACGTATGCATTCCTCAATGGCCTCTCTCGAGGGGGTTTCAGATCTGTAAACCTCAGAAAAATGCCTCTTAAAAGCCTCTGCAATCTCATCTTCTCCAGATCTCAAGATTGATTGAGCATCCACCACTGACAACACTTTGTTTCTTTTCCTCCTTTGATTGGCACAAGCATGAAAGAACTTTGTATTCTTATCTCCCAAGTTGTACCAATTCATTTTTTCCCTCTGCCTCCACCTTAAATCCTCCTATTCAAACAGTTTACCCACCTCTTTTTTAAGCTTTTTTAAGTCATCAACCACCTCAGGACCCTCAATATCTTGCAAATTCTCTATCTGTTTTGTTAAAAGTTCAATCTTCCCTTCTCTTTCCCTCTTACTGAATCCCTTTGTTAGCTCTCCACTGCATTTTTGTAACAAATTCTGCACTTGCTTAATGGGTTCGAGTGTCATCTGTTTCCTTTCCCACACTTTCTTCACCATCATCTCACAATTCTCCTCCTTCAGCCAGCTAGCCTCAAACTTAAACTAGAATTTTCTTCTCCTCTTCCCATAATTTCCATTCCCTGCAGTCATTAACAAAGGTTTATGGTCTGAACTCTTAGCAACCAGACCTTCCACCTTTACTAACTGGAATCTCCCTCTCCATTCTTTGTTTGCTACAAATCTGTCAAGTCTTTCTTTGGTAAAAGTATGGTCATTGTGACCATTACTCCAAGTAAAACAATCTCCCACATAACCCACATCATACAGATCATTTATTTCCAAAGCCTCTCTGAACATCCCCTCTGACCCTCAGGTCTCATCTGACCTCCTTTTTTCTCACTTTGGGTCAAAATTTCATTAAAATATCCTGCACCACACCAGGCTCTCCCTTCACTAGGTTTTAATCTAGTCAACAAATCTCAAGTGAACTTTCTCTTTGCTGCCTCAGGGTGTCCATAGAAGCCAGTGAAATTCCACTCATCTGTATTGTCTTCTTTAACACTTGCATTGATATGCCAGAGAGAAAAGTTAAGAATCTCCACACTTACTTGACCATCCCAAAATAGAGCCAAACCTCCTCTCCTACCCAAAGAATCAACTACAAAACAACCTTCCATTCCCAGCTTTGATTTCAGTCCTTCTATTCTTTTGGTTTTAACCATAGTCTCCATAAGAAAGATCACTCCAGGCCTCTTATCCTTAACCAAAAGGCTAAGGTCTTGAACTGTCCGAGGGTTGCCAAGCCCTCGACAGTTCCATACTAAGGTTTTCATTGGTCTTGGTGGGGCTGCTCAGCAGCCTCCATCATACAATTTGAATTCACATCTCCCCCTTCTACAGTTCCTCTTCTCAATCTTTACCTCTCCCTTCCAATTTTTCACCCTCATCCCAATTACAAACTACATTTCTTTTTGAAAGTGTATTTGAGGTTACAGACTCACCCTGAGCTTTGTGAACACGAGCTCTTCTCTTCCAGGTGCTTGTTCTACTCCTTGTTTGTTCATTATTAGGTTGAATGTCTGCTGCAACAATTACACTGTCAAAACCAGGTAGGTATCCTTCCTCAAGGTCTTCTTAAGAACTAACTAAGTCTTGCAACTTGATTTTCTCTGCTTTCATCCCCAATGGTTCTTCAACCCCTTTTGTCATTCCAACCACCCCTATCTCCTTCGAGCCACCCTCCATATTACTATTTTCCTTCATCAAAACACCTCTCTCTGTCATCTTCTCTCCCTTTTCCCCCTGTTCAATACTTGCAGAGTTACTTCCCATTCCTGAGGCTTTTGACTGCCTCCCAGCACGATAACAACTAGCAGTTGAGGCCCTCATCCAGGCCCCAAACTGTCTTAGATCACCATCTACTTTAGACCCTTCCCCCTCTCCACCCAGACACCCTTGTTTTGAGTGTAAAATGCATCCACAGCGAAAATAGATTTTAGGTAATTTTTCGTACCTAAATGGGATCCAAATCTGCTTCCTCTCATAATTCATTGTTCTTCCTCGAGCGAACGGTTTTGTGAGCTCACATTCTACTTTCACCCTCAGAAATCTACCCCAGGCTACCTCATTTTCCTCTCCATCCACTTCTAAAACCTTCCCAATGGATCTACCAATAGCTTCTCCCATTTTGCAATTCATCCCTCCCAATGGCAGATTATACATCTGGATCCATAAATTAGCCGTCGAAAAATCAAGAAGATGAGCATGCGTACTTCCATCAAACCACTTTAGAGCAAACAAGTAACTATCAAACAGCCACGGACAGCCTGCAAGAACTCTATTTCTGTCACCTCGGTTTGCAAAGGTCACAACAAAAACATTAGTACCAATTTCAGTGAACTCCATACTCATATTAACTCGCCAAATCTTTTCCATCGTCTTCCTCACAACATCCTTTCCAATAGTTCGATCAACACAGATCCTTCCAACTAGACTTCGTTCCCCCTTACTACGAAGCTCCTCCATATCTCCCAAATCCACTGCTATCGGCTTGCTCTCTTCTTCATTCAATCATAATTGCTCCTATTCTATTTCGATTTCCTCCATCCTCAGCCTTCACTACCACCGTTATTGGCAGAGTTTCCCTCCCTCTACTCCCACAGGAATAATGGAGACTAACTAACTTCTCCTCTGTCGCCTACTGGAGGAGAGAGAGAGAGACTATTCTTGAATATCAATTGACGTGACTTCTACTTTTGGACTAAGTGTGGAGCTGAGTACTTCAAGTGGTATTTTGTGATTTTTTTTTTTTTTTGTGACTTTTTTTTTATGTTTTAAAAGAATGGTTGATCTTAGGATAATGTCATGAGTATATTAGAAGAAATTTTGGTTTAATCATGAGTGTTGAAAGTTGGAAGAATTGCAATAAAAAAATAAGAGAAATGGCCTATAGATGTTTAGGCCATAGTGAGTTTTCCATAGTTGTTTTTTATTTTAGATTTTTCTAAGTCAATATTTGAGATTATGACAAAATTTACATGAGCAATGTAAATCTTGGTGATTTTTGGAGTTAAGATGCAAAATTCTTAAGTTATGGGTAAAATAGTTATTTTTCCACATGTAGAGAGTAACATGGTAATTTCACTCTAAATTAGTTTTTTTTTCCTTGTTTCTAATTATTAGTGATTAAATTTCTAACTTTTAGAATCCCTACTTACAGTTTCTTATGTTTCACGCTTTATTCTCGTAACGCTACGATCGCTATAAGTTAGCTCTTAACTTACTATCAGTTTACTTGTATGTGTGATGGGTAAGGGAACTACAGTTGTATTTGTATGATATCATATATGTTATGCCATGTCATGTTAATTGCGTGTTTATCTGTTACACAAGATGTATACTGCACGAAATACTTATCTGTTACATAATATATTCTGTCACGTATTGTCATTTGTTGCAAGTATGTCATGTTACTTATGCCATCTGTTACATGGATGTCATGTCACGTAATGTTCATTGTGACATGTTATGTCATGTTACGAAATGATATCTATTATGTGTTATGTCATGTTACAAAATGTTGTCCGTTTCATATTATGGCATGCTATGAAATGTTTTCTGTCAAGTACATTATGTCAAGTCAGTTCATGTCTATCATGACCCTAAGTGCTAGGATAGGGTAATATCCTAGTGGAACTCGTTTGTTCAAACTAGAGTGTCTAAATAGGTGTGAAATTCTTTAGGTTGATGAAATATAGTCAATAGGTTGCGAATGGGGCCTAACTAGCTGGTCACCGGAGTGCACCAAGCACTAAGACCGATGGAGCCATATTTTATTTCACGTGTGTTCACAACAATTGTGGCACAAACAGTTCATGGGGTCACAGCAATTGTGATGCATGACGTATGGGGTCACAACAATTATGGCGTATACACTACGTGAGACACAACAATTATGACACGTAGAATACGTGGGGCCACAACAACTGTGGAGCACATATTAACGCACTCATAGCTGGTCCAGATACCATGTGTTGTGATGCGATAATCGGCAAAGACACATGTCTCTAGGGGACCCATGTAGCACCCACATGGTCACTTTATTAATCAGGCTTATTGAATAAGATTCCAAGTTCATGTATTTCACGTTCATGTTATGTTTCAAGTCATGTTATGTTCAAGTTCACGTTCATGTCAAGTTTCAAGTTCACGTTCTTGCTATGCTTCAAGTTCATGTCACGTCAAGTCAAGTCTCTATTTCAAGTTCATGTCTTGTCAAGTTTCAAGTTCAGTTCACGTTTCAGTTCAAGTTATGTCAGCTCATGTCATGTTATTTCAAGTTAGATTATTCTGATTATTGACTTTGCTTATGCATTCATGCATTTACTGTCATGCATGCATCATTAACCTGTGTGGAAGTTTCTTGTTAACTTACTGTCATTCCCCCCAAATGGTAAGCGATGTGTCAGGACCAGAGTAGGGAGCAGGCACTGGCAGACTGGAGGAGGTTGACTAGACGCCGCAGGCGTGACACAAAGCTTATGGCCTCCATAGTTAGATTTTTGGACAGTATTTTGGCATCGTTAGTCGAGTTAGGCGAGTTACTCGACAAACTAGCCCAATAGTATATTTTGATAATATAATTATGGAGTCCAGCTCCCATGTTTTGAGATTACAATCTTCTGAGACCCATACTGTAATCAGGGATGTTTATTTTTTCAAGTATGTATGGATCATGTTTTAAGTAATTGGGATAATATTAGTTTGGTGCATAGTGTTGCTCAAAGGAAAAAAATATATATCCGCTACGAATATTACATATCGTTATATGCATGTTAAGAACATTGCATCTTTATCTATCATGAACAGGAACAGGTAACATTATGTTGCATGTCTCGACGCTTCAAATGTCCGTCCGATCCCAAGATGAATCTAGGGGCGTCACACAATTGGAACGAATGTAAATCATTGGAAAAAAAATCATTTGCAAAGAATCCATTCATTGCAAACTTGCATTTGCAACAAATGGACATCGTTGCAAATGATGTTTTCCAACGAATTATATTCGTTGGAAAAGTCTTTTAACTTCATTGTGAACTATATTTGCAACAATATACATCCATTGCAAATGTATTTTTCAACGAATGAGTTTGTTGCAATTGTCAAAAAGCAACAATTTAGCTTCGTTGCAAGTGTGCAATATTGCAACGAATTGAATACATTGCAACTGCTCAATTACAACGAAAAAAAATGGTTGCAAGTTATAGATTTGCAATGAAATTGATTCGTTACAATATATTTGCAATGCATAAAAAGCGTTGCAAGTCTTTTTGCAACGATTTTATTCAATGCAGGATTACATTTGCAACAAATCAAGTTCGTTGTTATTGTTGTTTTGCAATGAATATAAATCATTGTTAAAATATATTTGCAACTGTTTTCCAAATCTCCTCGATGGAATTTAGCAAAGAAAATATATATATTTGCAACGAAAGATTCTCGTTGTTAAAAGTGCGTATTTACAACGAAAATAAAAGTCGTTGGGGAATCTCAAATGCCAAAGCGGCAATTCTGAAAGTAGGGCAAGGAACATTGTTCGCTGCTAAGAGGCATTTGCAATGAAAAAAAGGCTTTTTGGAACGAAATATTTTCCTTGTAAAAAGCCTTTTCTGTTGTAGGTACGGTAGCTCGATAGAAAGAATATTTGTTGGAACGAAGCACCCTAGCTTGCTTCTTTCTTGGGCAGAAAAGATGAGGATAGAAGAAATTCAGAGGTGGTGATGCTGTTCTTATTGACATGTTTGGTAATGAAATTATCATTGACCATCTCCTCATAAGCTGACTCATCTTCAAACAGTGAAATGATAAACAATTTTATATCATGGATAGAAGGAGGGTGGGTTAGAGAAACGAAAGAAAGCGCCATCACAACCGCCACCTTTTTCCTCTTCACAAAATGTGCAAAAAAGAAAATTTGAAAAAAAAAAGAAGAGAATTTTGAGGCAGAGAATACAGATTCTATTTCTTTATCAAACTGAACAGCCTCCCACCATCACTTCTCATCCGAAGTTAAGCAAGCAATACCTACTTTTCCTTACGTTTGCCTCTTACTTTTCCTTCAAGTACAACTCTAGCTCTCTCTCAAATAAATCCTAGTTGTTGGGATATCAGAGATATTGATGCTGTTGAGTATTCATCCTGCAGATCTAACTTCCCTTGATCTACACGTACTCTTGAAGGTATTCTCATACCATCAAATCCCATTTTCTGCTCATAATCTTCGCCATTTTTGTTTTGTTTTTTTATTTCTGGGCTTGAGCGGGACATTTGAACTCGCAACCAATCAGGCCAAGTTGATATTCTGGATTGCCCTCAGCCAAGTATTACGTGACACCCTAAAGTGTCTTGGAAGTAAGTTTATCTATTCAATTTGTCTATTTCGTGTGATATATCCGCGATTTCAATATTTAACAAAGAATTAAATTCATTCAAGAAAGCAACTATGCCCTTCGGATTGGTTTCAGCGTGGAACAAGCGCCGGAGAAGCAAGTCCCATGACAGCATAGACCCTTGTATGTTCTGCTTCTTTAAGTTAAGCATTATAACAATTTGTGCTTTGAAGCTTGTTCTTGTAGCCCTATAATTCATATTTGTCTCCGGAGCTTTTCAGGGATTTATAAACCTCTGGAATTTTGGCAACTTGAAGATCAAACCCCTCAACCCACGAAAAGGCACAATGGATCATCAGTTTTCACGCTCAAGGAAATGGAAGGAGCAACAAACTCATTCAGTGAAGAGAATTTGCTCGGAAAGGGAGGATTCGGACGAGTTTACAGAGGCACTCTGAAGTCAGGAGAGGTGGTAGCAATCAAGAAAATGGAGCTGCCACCGTTTAAAAAAGCCGAGGGGGAGCGAGAGTTCAGAGTAGAAGTTGATATGTTGAGCAGACTTGCTCACCCAAATCTGGTTTCCTTGATAGGCTATTGCGCTGATGGGAAGCACAGGTTTCTGGTTTACGAATATATGCAGAATGGAAACCTGCAAGATCATTTAAACGGTTGGTTTCGATTGTCATAGAAACCAATTCTCGTTTCAGAGTTAACACTTTTTTAACTTTTGTTAATTTACGACTGCATATAGGTATTGGGGAAGCAAAAATGGATTGGCCTAAAAGACTCAAAGTGGCCCTTGGAGCAGCTAAAGGACTTGCTTATCTCCATTCTAGTTCTGATGTTGGGATTCCAATTGTTCATCGAGATTTCAAGTCCACCAACGTTCTTCTAAACGCCAACTTTGAAGCAAAGGTAAGGTACCTTTATTGGAAATTTTCCTCAATTATTTGTAATTATCAGACCATTGGGTTTTTTCTTCTCTCTTTAAGATGTATGTTCAAGACTGACTTGCTAATTTTCATAGATATCCGATTTTGGACTTGCCAAATTAATGCCAGAGGGACAGGAGACCCATGTAACAGTTAGAGTGCTTGGCACATTCGGCTATTTTGATCCCGAGTATACATCGGTATGCATCCCTGTTACATGGAACAACTTTTCAATTTAATACATGTTCAATGCTTTCTGAGATGTTTTGCCATCTCTTTCTTTCTACATGCATATGCGGATAAAATTACAATATACAAAAGCACGGCTTATATACTTATAAATAAATATAGACATGCATTATGGAGAAACCAAAACTCCCTAGAAAATACAAAAGCGTCATCCATTTAAGTTGCAGCAACAGGATTGTGTTCGCGTCTGCAGATAATTGAAAGAAAGAGGTCATTTTTTCAATAGTAGTCTTATATATATGATCAGAGTCTCCAGGGGTTCGCCCCAAGGCCCCCCAACTAATCCCCAAGCATATGCAACTTGACATGGACACCCAATTAGCAGTTCACATCAGATCCTAGGTGTCTCCAAGGAAAACAAATAGATAACTCAATAGGTGCAAAGCTACAAATTACAAGGTAGGTCTAAAATATTATTTTGAGTTTTATGTATGCCATGTTGAACTAGCACAAGAAGATTTTCCCTCCCTCGATAAAGGTTGCAGCTGCAACAATATTCCGAGTATCCAACATGTACGGTAGGAATTGTAAGCAGCTGCTATGTTGATTCAGTTCTAATGTGACTTGACAGAATACCATATGGCCTGGATAGTTGCTCTGATTGCCCTAACAGAATACAGTGATCAATGTCTTAAATGTATTTCTTATATGGCAACACGGGGTTCCAATTGGACCAATCCACACTCGAAACAAACACATAACATATGAACTCTAGAATATCATCCATATTCCGAACAGTTTTCAACAATACCGAGTATGCAAAACAAAAACAATATGCTGTTGTTCTACAATTTAATATCTCACTTTCTAAATACTTTGCTAGTAGACTTTGTTCTCTTCTCTTCTCTTCCCTTTTCTTTTTTTCTCTAATTCCAGTGTAAATACAAGTGGACTGTGAGCATTGAAATGTCTCCTTTGACAACAGACAGGGAAACTCACTCTCCAAAGTGATGTTTATGCATTTGGAGTGGTTCTTCTTGAGCTTCTGACTGGACGTCGAGCCGTGGACTTAAACCAGGGACCAAATGATCAAAACCTTGTACTACAGGTAAGAAAAATGTCTTCCAAGAATCTTTGGAACTAAAAATGACAGAAGGGTAAATGCACACTCCTTTATATTTCAGGTAAGGCACATATTGAATGATCGGAAGAAACTGCATAGGGTGATAGATCCAGAGCTGAGCCGAAGTTCATACACCATGGAGTCTATAGCCATGTTTGCAAACCTGGCATCAAGATGTGTCCGTATTGAGAGTAGTGAGAGACCCTCAATGGCAGAATGTGTAAAAGAAATCCAAGTGATTATTTATTTAAATTCAAAAGGCTTGGGCACGGCTATGCACACTTTAAGAATGGTCTAATAAAGCCCGATGTTTTAAGCAGGGTGTAAGTGCTCTAAGTGAATAAAAGAGAGGAAGAAGATCCTTTATATTCTATTAATGATTCTTAAAACTATATAGCTCGTAATCCTACAACCGCAACATCATAACCATGATATCACTTGATAAGGATTTATAAGAAAGAGAAAACAGATAATTTTAACAGAAACAACAGCAGCAATGCAATACGATCACATTGAATGTGGCTTCTCGGTTTACAAACAAGAGAACCTGTCAAGTAAATCAACAATTCGAAGGTATCATTTCCTATCATGTATAGTTTTCTGCTATCATCACCTTCAGTCCAGAATTTTTTACTCGGTGACCTTTGCTTCTGTAGACTATACACACTGGTTCTGTTTTCTGGCCTACTTATGCTATACGCTGTACACTTAAGTTCAAGAAAATATAAGTAAAAGGTCTAGAAAACTTATATTTTCTAGTTTCAGTTATAACTTATCAAATTTTCTATTTTCTGTTATATGTATTCTTGAAACCCAGAAACAGGAAGAGAATTGCATGAAGTTCCAATTCTTCAGCAGTACTTGATATAGTTCAACCATCCATATTAAGTATCACCTGGAGTGGATAAATCACCTCTACTACTCATGCTTGATGTGGTATTAGTTTCAGAAACCGGCACAAAATCTTTTATATTAAAACTTCAAGATCACATATATCATAAGTGGAAAGATAATCAAGATAGGATTGGCTCATCTTATAACAAAAAAGGGGCTACGATCACATGGAGATGCTTGATGCAATTTACATGCAACAAAATGGGAGCCCTACCATACACAACAGAATACAACAAGATTCTGGAGTATCAAGGTTCACCTCAAAGCAACAATTCAATCCAGCTGGTCGATCATTGAAATCGCGTTGACGCATGTCCTGGAAAGTAAGAACCCCAAAAGGCCTATAAGGGAGTTAAGAAAAATGTAACAGGAAAAGATTCATATATCTAATCATTGCAAGTGCAACTTACAGAAAGATCTACCCAAACACAATCGAGATATCAATGGAAAAAAACGAGCGAACCATACAATATTAATTCACATGCATGTAAGCGTGTGTGTAAGATAGAGAGATTAGGGAAAGCAGCACATGATGGTGCAAGATTCTTTTGTACATAAATAAAACATGACAATAAATGCTTGAAAGATTAGTGAAAGCAGCACATGAAGGTGCAAGATTCTTTTGTAAATAAATCAAACATGGCAGTAAATGCTTGTACCTCATAGATATAGTTATGATCCACATATCCATTCAAGATGCTCGTTCTTCATCAGAATCTGACATATCAGAAGGGCTTCTTCGGGCTTGAAGTTTCTTGCACATCAAGTGCTTACGCCTCTGCAACATCAACAGGATTAAAATACTATCTGTCTTGACGATGCTGTAGCCTGCTTTTGCATACATATTGAATGGAGCTGCATCAATCATTCTGCAGTGTAAGTAGACCTCTTTTGAGGAACTCATCTCCAAAATTAGTTCCTCACTTGCCTTTAGGAGATGCCAGCCAATGCCCCTCCTGAAAGATACAAAATATAACTCATAAACATGAAATGCTGTGCTAGATATAGAAATTATATCGCTTCTGAAAGTTTGAAACTGGTACAATAGCCCTGAGAACCTTCAATTCAGATTACAGTTCACAATAAAGAGTCTAAGAGGAGAAAAAAAATAAAGGTCATAATATTTTTTAAAATAACATCGACTAATATTACCATGTATATTAAGATGCAAGTATAATTTTACAGCCTTTCACGCTAAGATCCATCTCGAAATTTTATATCAGAATTTTCCATGTTTAGGGTAAGAAGGAATAAGTTTTTCACAATCATATGCATTCTTTTCTCATCTGAGTCGATCCTAACTTCCGGTGTTTTCCAACTTTTCAGCCTCTTCATACCCAATTTGAATGATGAACTCCAGAAGTTGTAAGGCACTAGTTGTCTGCTAGAGAAATGAAGCATGATTCCTTGAATAGAGAATTTGGGTATTCACTCACATTGTAGGCAAATTTGGATATGAATATAGGTCAATGCCTGACTAGAAGCTAGAAAGTTAGGTGGGAGTTCTACTTTTATCTATAAAAGAATGATCAATATGTATACGGGTATCACGATGACGGCATTGTTGTGTCAACATTTGTAGAATAATAAGAAGGAATAAGAATCCAGGAAAACCTCACATTAGATAATTGCAAAGAATAAACAATCACAATACATCTGTCTACAATCTTAAGTCCTAACTATCTGGCTATATAACATCAAAACAGCTGATACAACAAACACAGGCTATCATCACAACGGCAATGACAGAACAGCTCAACTCCCCTCTTTGACTTCTGTTAGCTAAAAAGACGTGGTACTTTAAAGACACTAAAATTACAAGTACTTGGGTAGATAATTCATCGCCAGTAATTGACTCAAGAGATTGCATTCCTAGTTTACAAGACAGTTACAGGAGCGAAAAGGTCTGGCACTGCTTCAATCTTTGACTTTTGCATACTCGATTGCTAACGATAAGGCCTGAAAAACAATGATGTGACCTATGATAAAAGCCAGTCATATCTGTCTCCGTGTGTAAGTGTGCTCAGTTATCCTCCTTACCAGAAATCCAACTGAACATTAGAAGGAAAAAGAACAAGAAGTACAGATTGAAATCAGGCACATCATCACAAATATAATTGGCACCCAATGATAAGGGGTTTCAAAGGGAAAAAAACTATTGTGTTTGATAAGGGTGACCTCAAGCTACTTCACTACTATTTACAAATTATTTACTATTCTTTTTTATCTTTTATTAGTATTTACAGATTATCTCACATCATTAATAGGCTATCCCAACTCTTGCCCTAATTCCCAAGAATTTCAAAATACCACTTTTTGAGCATTGGCATTGGATTGATCATTCCAATCTTCAAAATTTGAAGAATATGTAACTTTTTAACTTTTAGCTAATCACTTTAACACTTAAATCTACATTGGATTAACTATCACATTCTCTATAATAATAAAATATTATTATTTATTATTATTTATATTTCTTTAACTAATTTTATTTTTTAATTACTTTTTTATTTTATTTTCATAATCTTCAATAACCTCCAACAATCATATTCATTTTCATTTTCACAATCCAACAATCTATAATATAATAATCTCATATGTACATATTTGTGCATTATCTCATATGTAAATAAAAATCTCATATGTACAATCCATAAAAATCCCATATCTATAATATAATAATCTCAAAATATAACAAAATAACAAATGAGAAAATCACATGATCACAAGCATATAACAAAATAACAGCCCTAAATGTGGCAATAGTTGCTGCCCAAAATAACAGCCCAACAGAACTCATGTTTTTATAAGATAAAGTTTTATTCAATGAAAAAGCTTATACTATCTTTTTATAAGATAAAGTTTTATTAAATGAAAAAGCATGTTACTCTAGTACACAGGGAATATACAAGAGAAACACCTAACTAGCAAGAGGACAAAGATCTAGAAAATCCTGAAAGGTTGAAATAGATGAGGGGCTGTGTTGAGAAAGAATGACTTAAAGTCTACCACTGACTTTTCACAATCTTCAAAATTATGCTATTCTCCACTCTCCACAATGATAAGCACCGAGGACTTCCAAACTGCCCTTTCCAACATATGACAGGAGATCTACCACTCAAGAAGGCCTGACCCAATACATAAACTTATATCTATGAAGCAAACAACTCCTTAAAAGAAGTCATAGAACATAATAGTTGGCAGAAAAAAATGCACACAGAGAGAGACATATAAATAATTATGGGGTGCATACTTAACATCTCTAATATTTTAAGCAAGGCATTGAAATCCTGACCCAGAGGTATAAAAAGTGCAATATCTATGAAATTCTTGAGAAATTTGACGCACTACTAAAATCAACATCGACCAATCCCTTCAAAGTCGCCATGGACACCACACCAACCTCCTTTTTTGAAAAATCAAAGCATCTTATTGGCAGAAATGGAGGTATCAAACTAATCCAACTAATAAAAAATCCACATCAAAGTTAGGAGTAACAGTAAAATCATAAAAAGGGACCATCAAGATCCCTCACAAGTCCCTCATTTTGAAATTCAAGAGAAGAAAATTGGAAAAAAAATGAATGTCACCATTAACAGACCCTTGAACTGTACATCGCACTATACAACTTAGTGCAGAGAAATATCAAAATTTCCATCAATACTGAGACATTCTAAATCGCTGATGTTCCCTGAGCATAATGGACCAAAAACGTGCACTTTTACAGAAAAACTTGGAGAAATTGAACAAAAGAAGGGAAATTTTGCAATTTCTTCAAAAAAAATTTGCAT
Source organism: Juglans mandshurica (assembly GCA_022457165.1). Classification (NCBI taxonomy): domain Eukaryota; kingdom Viridiplantae; phylum Streptophyta; class Magnoliopsida; order Fagales; family Juglandaceae; genus Juglans; species Juglans mandshurica. The sequence continues at coordinate 16,004,735 of CM039621.1, forward strand.
GTACAACACAAAAATTTTAATGAAACTGAAAAAGGAGGCATACGCTTATATTTCAGAGAATTACTGAAGCAAAAGGCAACCCATTGAGACCAAAAGTCTTTTCCGGAGAAGAATGCTGACAATATCCATGCACGGTGGTGTTCAAAACGAAAAGAAAATAATACTATGCATGACGGAAAATCTTTCCTTTGCAAAAACATGAATTAGTAGACAAATGAGAACATACCCAGAAAGAAACTTAAATAGAATATAATTAAACAGAAAATAAAAACTTTTGAGTTGAAAAACAGGGAGTGGGGATGCTTTAAATGTCAAAAAGAGAGAGACCCAGAATAGAAATTCTAAGGGAGGGAACATGAAGACGAGGAATACTACCCCTTGATAACTCCACAGAGAACCCAAGTCCTCCATACCACCTCAGGGCATTCTTATTTTCAAGACGAAAAGGGGAAAAATAATAAAAATTGAAAGGCACCGAGAAGGAGTGAAGAAGAAGAGCCGCGGGAGAGAGATGAAAGAATAAGAGAAAGAGGGAAGAAGAGCAGCGGGAATGGTGCTGAAATATAATAAAAAAATATATTTAGACTTGCTACAGTATATTTCATATTTGAAAAGAATGATAGAATTACTGTAACTCATATTTTAGATGAAATCAGTTTGACTAATTCAATGTGGATTGAAAACGCATTTTGCTAAGCCAATGCCAATGCTTTAGATCGACAAATTATCCACTTGCCACCACAAGGACATGTACACTGTCCCTAATGTTTCCAAGGTCATTTTGACAGCAGTGCCCTAAATATAATGGATCCTGCCATTGCCATTGTTTACTAGTGCTCATTTTAACATGAGCTGTTATTCTAGTCCACAGAAATGAACTCGTTATTTGTATATATTTTTATAGCAGTGAAAATTTCATTTTTTATTTCAGTTTACGGTAGAAGACTCGAGAAGAGTACACAAAACTATACTACTTTGCTACAGAAAAATAAGGCAGTCCGTAATCACCCCAAGATACTCCTGTCAACATAGCATGCGAACCCACATTAACTTGTACCAGCCCAACAAATAATTTCTGTCTTCTAAACACGGAATTCAAATATCAAAGAAAACAACAAATTGGGAAAGTGAAACCTAATTGTGAAAATCCAGCAATCGAAACAAAAAACAGACCTGCGGAGTGGCTTTTTGACGGTCATATTACAGATATACGGTGAATTCTTGGGAGGAGTAGGCGTCGGAGGAGAAGCATTTGCACCCCTTTTATCAAAGCAAACCTCAACAGTCCCCGCCAACTGCTCTTCTTGTTCTGATATTCCATTTTCTTTTCTTCTGTAAAAACCAATAAGCGTGGCGGTGTGGGGCATTAGAGTTCGTCTCTCAATCAAGTACTGTTTCACTAAAAACCTCAGCAGGGACAGATACCCAGAAGGCCAAAGTAAGGACTCCGCAAAGGATTCGGCAAGCAAAGCAACGGTAGTGTCCATCTCCTCCGCCCTCATTACCCGAACCGACAATGACCCAGATTCCAGCTCCCGATAATACTCGAAATCCGCAAGGAGTTTGAGCTTTTCAAGTTCTTCATTGCTCAGAAACCGACCTGTTCGAAATGGGTCTTCAGGATAAGAAGAGCTTGTGGCTGTTGAAGGAGTGGAGTGGGAGGAAGAGGACGAAGATTTGGAGGCGTAACATTTGCGAGAAATAAGAAGTGGGTGTTTGAGGGTAGGTGGTAAGGGAGTAAGAAGGAGTGTTGGGTGGGGTTTGAAGTGCGTCTTCAAGGAGAAGTGATGGTGTTGTGGATCAATGGAGAAAGAGAGCGAGACCGTCGCAGCCATAGAACGCAGACCCTGGGTGATTTTTTCAATTTTTTTTCTCGAGCCGATGAGATAAGCTACAATAACTACATCATCATCATCAATTTATTATTATTGATATTAAATTTATTATTATTCCTTCAACAAAAACCTATATTTCAACAAAATATAAATTCACATTTTAGGAGAATTAAATTATTAAAATATTTCTTACCAATTGAAAATTAATTTAAAAAAAAAATTGTAAATCAATGTTATCTTATTGTATTAAAGAATGGCATGCTCATTTCATAATATTATTATATGGTGGATATTATATTTAATAGAATTCATCTATTTCCTTTTTATTTAATTAATCAATAAAAATAGTTTTTGTAATAAAATATGATATACAGTATTCATCATTTTTTCAATCTTTTTTAATATGTGAGAATTTTTAAAATATTTTATATTTGTAAAAATCTAAGGTTGACTCACACAATTTGCCCAAGTAAGCATTACCCCTTTCTCAAATCGGTGATTTTTGTTGCAAAAGCTGTATTTGGACATTTCTTTAAGTAATTTTCACACTTCTCGACCAAATTAATCATATATTCTTCAAAATCTAGTTTTTTACAACTTTCCTAATACTTAAAATCTCAATATTTCAATCAAACTCAAATTGTTTAAGACCTAATTATACAGATTGTTCAAAACCAAATGATTGTTAAGATCAACATGTAATAAAGAAGAGGGGCGCGCAAGCCCCCAATCCTTGCCTTTTGAGCTGTCACTAACACCTGGCATTATTTTCTCTGTTATGTTTGGAGTTAAGCAATAATGATGACTGGGCAAAAAAACTCTTCATTCTCTCTAGAAAGCCTATATCACTCCGAGTGCCTCCGCCGTAAAGTTGGGTAAGAGCTGTGTGAATATGCTCTCCACCCTCTTCTCCATCTCCATTTCTTTTCCACTATCACTGTGTGAATATGCTTCTATGGTAGTGTATTTTTTTTCTCTCATCCCCTCGACCGGTTTGGTTTTCGTCAGATCTATTGTACTCCGGCTACCATCAGTCGACACGTGCCCCACCACACAACCCTTCTGCCGCCGATCTATTGGGACGACACATAGCCAGCCAAAAATCTCAACGCGTGACCCTCACATGCGGCTTGCTTCCGCGCCCCGACGACTCCTCTAGCTACACGCATCGTACTAGCAGATTCCTCACCTCACGATCTTTCAAATCTGCCCACCTCACCTCCCAACCATCGGCGCATGGCCTCTTCGCGCCACCACAAAGGTGCAGGAAGACAAATGATCCGCTACAGATCAGTCCAATCGATGCCAGTCTTTCTACTATGTTATCGATTTTCCTAACCGATAATCTTTAAAAAGGGACTACGGATCTCTCCAAAAAATATCTCAAGACAACAAACTGTAATACACTCACAGCTTACACCGTCTCCAGCGATGGCTTACTTAAAAACCATATTTTAAGATGGCATCATCTCTGTAGGGCATGGGTGGGGACCAAAAAATTGGTCCCAAAATCCATTTTATTTTCCTTTTTTCCACCACTTTTGTATGGTGGTTATTGTATTGGGGTGTTTGTTGGAGAACCTCACTCCCTCCTCATGTATCATCTTTTCCTTTTCTAATGAGATTTGCTTGCTTAGAATAAAAGAAATGAAGACTGGTCTTTAAGGCCAGCTGTTAGTTACTAAATGAGCACTGATTTAAATCAATCTTCATTCCCATATCAGTGGTGATTTTTATTTACGACAACAAATTCATTATTTCAAAGAATTACAAAAGTTTCTCAACCCAGATGACTTGTGATACATAATGTGGGAAAGAATCCCACCATACACAAATATCATCTACATGTTAAGTATATCTGTATATCTAGCAAGCTTATGGGTAGCTTCATTCCCTACTCGTGCAATATGTTGAATAGTGCAGCTCCTGAATTTGTTCATTAACACATTTATCTATGTAATGAGATTTCTTTGTAGGGACATTGAATCCCCAACAACTTTGACTTCATTCACCATAAGCAGAGAATCACTTTCTAGAATGAGGTCTTGAATGCCATGAATAACACGAAGTTGCAAGCCTCTAAACATAGCCAATAATTCAATCTCAGAAGGGTCACACACTTCATATTCCTTTTTGCTTGCATCCATAAGGACCTCCCCTTTGTGATCTCTTAAAATTACTTACACCCCTGCTTTATGTTGATTTTGAAAAATAGCTCCATCTACATTAAGTTTGAGAGAGCCTTCATTTGGATGAACCCAACAGCGCTATGTTTTATAACTCTGCTTCTTTAAACCTTGGTTATCTTATGACTTTTTTGAGAAGATAGTGCATAATCCACAACCTGCTTCACTGTCAGAATATTGTTCTCATAAATCTCTGATTTCGTCTATATACCACAAGCCCCCAGGAAATAAGGAAAAAACTTTCCAGTTCCTCTCTACTGCCTTGTGCCCTAACATGTCTAGCTATATCAGCAAAATGATTATGGACATTAGAAAGATTCAGAAAAGGAAGAGTCTTAGTCCAAATCTCATTCACAGAGGAATAGAGAACCAGTGCATGAACAAGGTCCTCACTAACCTTACCACAGAAAACACAGCAATCCTCATTGATAATATTTTTCTTTAATAAATTGTGTTGTGTGGGTAAACTATATTTACAAGCTCTGCAAGAGAAGACTTTTACCTTATTAGGCATCTGTAATTTCCACAATTCTTTCCCAAGTTGTTTCTGTTGGCTTGAGTTTGAGCTTTCTCCTCTCATATTTCCCTTATCAGCATCTTTGATTAATCTATATGCACTTCTAACAGAAAAGTTCCCATCCTTCTCAGGTTCCCAGATCATTGAATCTTCTCTAACTCCAGGTGTAACAATGATCTTCAGGACTTATGTAACTGCACCTGGTGATAGTAGTCTGCTAAGTTGATCGACTACTGAGTTGATCTACATCCCATCTTCAAGTATCTTCATCAATCAAACTCTCAACTGTATCTCCTTGAATCTAACAACCCTCACCTCTCTTATATTGCAATAGATTTTTGAATCATGGAAGCCAATAATCAGACCATATGTTTATAGATTTGCCATTTCCAACTCTCCATCTACCTCTCATTGCTATGCACTTTCTAGCTTCCCAAATACCTCTCCAATCATAAGAGGGAGATGCACCTAACTTTAACTCCATAAAGCTAGTGTGAGGGAAGTACTTAATTAGCTTTAAAAATCTTGTGTAACAGAGATGTACCTTCCTGCATGATTCTCTATCCTTGTTTTGCTAGGAGAGCCATATTGAAAGATTTAATGTCTTTGAAACCCATACCTCCTTCCCCATTGGCTTCATACATTTTTGTCCAGCTGACCCAATGTATTCTATTCTCATTTTGTCTCTAGCCCCACCAAAACCTTGCCATTAAACCTTCTAATTCCTTACAAAGATTTCCTTGTAACTTGAAACAACTCATAGAGTAAGTAGGGATAGACAATGCCACAGCTTTTATTAAAACTTATCTTCCTTCTTGCTAAAGTAATTTTTCCTTCCATTCTTGAATCTTTTGCCAGAGTCTGTGCTTGAATTCTAAAAAAGCCTTTTTTTTGCCCTACAAATCATAGGGGGAGTCCCAGATATTTATCATATTTTTGAAAACTATTAACTCCCCAAAACTCCATTATCTCCTTCTGCTTCACAAGACTAACACTCTTACTTAAAGCCATTAATGTTTTGCTTCTGTTAACTTGTTGTCCAAAAATTCTCTCATATTTCTAAAGAAGATTGTGAATCTGCCTTGTCTCATTCATATATACTTTACAGAACAAAAGGTTATCATTTGCAAAAAGCAAATGATTAAGTCTAGGTGCTCCTCGACAAATTTTGATGCCTTGGATCTTCTTTGCAACTTCAGCTTGGTTTAAGAGATTGATGAGTCCTTTAGTACACATAAGGAAGAGCTAAGGGGATAAAGGATCCCCCTGCCTTAGTCCTCTAGAAGGTTTAATAGGACCCCTAGGCTCACCATTGATCATAATGAAAAAAGACACAGTTCTTATACACTTCAAAATCAAGGCCACCCAAGCTTCCTGAAAACCCATCATTAACATAATCTTCTCTAAAAAATCTCACTCCACTCTGTCGTAGGCTATACTCATATCTAGCTTTGGAGACATATAACCATCATTGCCTTTTCTCTTATGGCGAAGATAATGTATCATCTCATAAGCTACTAAAACATTATCAGTAATGAGTCTACCTGAAACAAAAGCACTTTGAGAATGAGAAATAGCATTAGGTAAGACTCTCTTCAGCCTATTTGCTAAAATTTTAGAGACCAGCTTATAAAAAAATATTACAAAGACTTATTGGTCTAAAATCAGCAACAAACTCTGGTTCCTTCTTCTTAAGGATCAAAGAGATAAATGTAACACCCCGTATTTTAGTGTATTTTTAATTGAAAGAGTATTTGTTATTAATTTAAAAATTTATTCTCTTGTTTTAAAATTGGTTGAATTTTTAGTGGGTTTATTTTTATGATTTTAATTTTGTGAAAATTATTCTGAAATGCTTTCTTATTTTTTATTATTGTAATACATTTAAATTGTTTTTCATATTAAATTAACTTATTGTTGGGTTTAATTATTTAGTTTCATTTTAATCATTACGTTTAAATTATTTTATTTTACTTGTTGTTTTAAAATCGTTTCCGTTGGATCATTTTTGTGACCCAAGATATGAGGATTGAACCTCATTTCTTTCCCTACATTTTCTTTTTCCTCTTTTCTTTTTCTTCTTTTTTTTTCTTTTACTTTTTTTTCTTTTCTTTTTCTCCTCTCCTCTCCCGCGCGTCGCACAACTCTCCCCCTCTCTCTCTCCGTCCGTTTCTTCTTCCACCCAACCCCGCCGCCTCACGCCGCCGTGCGTGACACCGCCTGGCCCACTGTCCATCCCAGCCACCGGCAACCACCCCCTGTAATCTCAGCCCCAACCGCGCCGCCGTTAGCTCCCACGCGCATCACCAAGCCGCGGCACTCCTTGCGCCGCTGCGCCGCCGTCGCGCCACCTCTGGCCACCATCTTCTCACCACATCATCCTCGACCTTCTAGCAACCCAATGGACCCAACCCCACCTCCGATCTGTCACCGGTGAAGCCCAACCATCAACATTTCCGTTTTGGGTGTTTTTGCACTTCAACCACCTATTGCGCCGCCACCCACGGCCAACCACCACCGCCATTAGCTTCACCGACATCCCTAAGCCCTACCCTATCAATCTCGGCTTTTCGTTTGCACCCATTCAAAAGTAAGTTTTTTAGACCCGCGGTCACAGTGCATTTGGCACTGTTTTGTTGCTGCGTTGCCGCTTCTAGCACCTCCGTGATCTTTCAAAAATTATATTATAGCATTGTAAGTATTTTTCTCGAAGAACTTTTGAGATTTAAATGTGTATTCACGCTAACTCATATTTACTATGAATTGGTTGGTTGTGCCGGACTGAGTCCGAAGAGTAAGGGGGTCGGTTGGATTAGATGATGGAATTGTTTGTGTGATTGGTTTATGCTATGAAATTTGTTGGCTGTTTCGGACTTAAATTTTGGTGTTTTGAGTTTGACGTTGCTCATGGTGAATATTGGTGATTTTTTTAGGAAGTGGTGATATATTTTGAGATTATGAGGGTTTTAAGTTTTGAGAAATTAAGATACATTATTTTAGAAGCTTAGGCTTAAATATGGAAATCCGTGATTGATTGAAAACTTACAGAAATTGTGTGATTATTTTTATAGGTGACGGTTTATAGTCGAGTCGACATTTTTTAGAAAATTTCTGAAAAGCTAAGAAGTCCAAGTAAGCGGGGTTCATATACTAGTTTTGCATAAAAGAAATAAAATGAGGTTGACTTTGAAAATAAATGTGTTTGTTTTTTAAAAGAAATGATCTGAAAACAACCTCAGATGTTTATTCTGCATATGCATAAATTCAATATAAGAGAAAGTGTTTCTGTCATGACTGGTGTAGACATGAGCTAGTTTTTTGCATTTTGTTTCTGAACTATGTAAAAGAGCGAATAAGGAATTCTAAAAGTTTTGTTATGAACAAATGAGAATATTTTGTTTATGTTTATCTCGAACATGTGAAATAATCTGAAACTTTTCAGTGTTTTGTTTTGATATGATGTGTCATCTAAAAACCTTGACATGAAGTTCTGATTTTGTATATGATTGTAATCGAATTTTCGATGAAATTTGTTCTGTTTTTGTTAAGGCCCAGTCACGGGTATAATAATGGTTTATAACCCTACCACGGGGGTGAAATATGGAATATAGCCCAGTCACGGGTATAATGGTGGTTTATAACTCTACCACGGGGGTGAAACATGGAATATGGCCCAGCCACGGGTATAATGGTGGTTTATAACCCTACCACGGGGGTGAAACATGGAATATGGCCCAGCCACGGGTATAATAGTGGTTTATAACCCTACAATGGGGGTTAAACATGGTATTGTCTCGATGTGATGCTAAGAGATGATTTAATTATAATGTTTCAGTTTGGAAATGCGAACGGATTTTCTTTTTGGAATAAGTTTATTTTTCTGGAAATTTCGCTCTAATGCTTTTGTACAAAGTTTTGTTTCTGCATTCTGAAAGTAAATGTTTGGTTCTGCTTATCAAATGTTATAAATGCTCATATTTACATGCTAGTATATGCTCTCTGCTTACTGAGTTGTTGATAACTCACCCACTTATCTCCATAATATTTCAGATGACATTGACGGTTCAGCTGAGGATCAGTATTAGAGTTTATGGAGAAGATTAACAGTGAATGGTTGTTGGGTATCTCGTGGTATTAGTGTTGATGTTGGAGGTTATTTATATTTCTTAAGTTTGTTTCAATGGATTTAGACGGTTTATGGAGACTTATGTTAATTTTTCATTATTTCTAGTTTGTTATTTGAGACAATAAGAAGAGTTGATTTTATTTGAGCTGCTGGATTGAAAATTGGATAGATTAGTCTATATGGTTTATTTAATTGAAGTATTTACGTTTGATTTGAGGTTTAGGAAAATATATATTCTTGAATTTGGAAGTACTCTAGCCTTGTTAGAGTTGATTATCAAGTTATATGAGTTAACTTTCCGGACCCTCGGGGACGGGGCGTTACAGTTGGTATCAGAGCCAGGTTTGAATTCTGTATACTATAAACCTTGGAGGTTTAGATTTCTGTGGGATCATAGGATGTAAAGATTTCAATGTAGGAACTTGAAGAATTTAAGAATGATCATGGGGATATTTAAGTTTGAGATTCTAAAAACCTTATGATTGATTTTGATGGGATTTGAGGATTTAGATCCGGTAAGTTTATTCTATAGGATGTAGGACATGACTTGGAAATAATCTTTATAAGATTTAAGGTTTAGATTTTTGTGGTTTGGATTCTAAAGATGTACTGGAGTTTTGAGCGATGTTGGGTTTACAATATAAGATGATAGGAATGACTATATGTGCTGATTAAAGATATGGCTAAGAATGGATAAAACCATATGTGCAGTACCTGAAAAGTTTAAAGGTTTAATTGTAAATTATTGTTTTTATTTAAATTGAATTTATTTGGTTTTGTTTGATTTTATTTTATTTGAATTGGAATTATGTTATTTTTATTTATTAAGTTTATTTTATTTTGTTCTTTTCGTTCGAAGCTGAAAAACGGGTTAAGGATTAAGTTATGGCAGGAAGATGGTACGACTGATAACGCTATTGTTATATTTAGCAAAGTAGGCTTGAACTTTTATCGACTTGGTGTGCTTTTATAATATCAAGGTTTGAAAGGAACGGCATGGTCTGGGTGATCTATTCGAGGAGTAAGATATTTGAGGTTTTCGATTTTATGGAGGTATGACACGAGGCTTTAGAATAGAAGATTGTAAGTTCAACAAACTTTAAAGATAGATTTATGGAAATTTCACCAAAAGTTTAAGATTTTGCAGACTTTAGGAAATGATTTGTTATCTTTTAATATTTTAGATTTTGAAAGTTTCGGGAGTCGATTGTTTTATTATTGGATATAAGTTCATCGATCTTACAAATTTCGGAAAATGATTCCGGTATAATTTAAGGTTTTAAAATTACAGATTTGAAGGACTGAATTGAAATAAGATTTAAATTTTTAATTCTGCAGGCTTGGTGTGCTAGCTTGATTTATTTTGGATGTGACCATTATTATGGGGTTGATCGAAGTTGAGTTATTGATATATGAATTTTTAAGGGGATTATTTCTTTGAGGATTGAAGGTATTGGTCCAGTTTGGATAATAATTGTTATTAGTTCGAGGTTTTAGTGACAGGTTTTGGGATTAGATCCATATCAGATTTAAGGATGATAGTTGGTGTAGATTCAAGAAGGCATTCTTAGTGATTTTGAGGGGAAAAGTGTAATAATTCATGGTTTTGGGATATCAAGCTTTTTTTTTTTCTATCAAAATGTGATAAGAGTTTTCAGGTCATTAGGTATGGAGCTACCTTGTACTCGATGGTGTTGTTTTTTTTTATGAGGACATAAATTTTATGCATGTGGCGAATTATCAGAGTGCGCAGCAGAAGCGTGATATTTTGGTTGTAATTAGGAATTCAAATTTTGTGTTGATTTTGAGAAATTAGTCGTGACTTGAATTTTTGAGACGATACTTGTTGTTGGAGACTAACCGCTCAGTTGTACCAATTATGTTATTGATGATTAACTTTGGAAGTGACCATTAGATTACCAAAGGTAGAATACAATGAAGATTTGGAAGTTATGCCGTATGAGTCAATTGGGGTTAATATAGATTATCGAATAGAGCTATTAATCTTCGGGATTCATTGGATGTTGTATTAAGGCTCTTGTGGAAAATGAGATTTTGGATATCATAGCCACCCTAGGAATACTGGACGTGTTGTGCCACTGGGGGACTAGTACGAGTATGATGGAATTTCCTATTGAAGGTTTAGCGTGTTTTGGGTTATATCTTCTATCCTGCTTTAACGTCATGTTTGACCTTTCAAATTTCGAGGATGAAATTTTTTTTAAGGGGGGAAGGATGTAACACCCCGTATTTTAGTGTATTTTTAATTGAAAGATTATTTGTTATTAATTTAAAAATTTATTCTCTTGTTTTAAAATTGGTTGGATTTTTAGTAGGTTTATTTTTATGATTTTAATTTTGTGAAAATTATTCTGAAGTGCTTTCTTATTTTTTATTATTGTAATACATTTAAATTGTTTTTCATATTAAATTAACTTATTGTTGGGTTTAATTATTTAGTTTCATTTTAATCATTACATTTGAATTATTTTATTTTACTTGTTGTTTTAAAATCGTTTCCGTTGGATCATTTTTGTGACCCAAGATATGAGGATTGGACCTCATTTCTTTTCCTACATTTTCTCTTTCCTCTTTTCTTTTTCTTATTTTTTTTTCTTTTCCTTCTTTTTCTTTTCTTTTTCTCCTCTCCTCTCCCGCGCGCCACACGACTCTCCCCCTCTCTCTCTCCGTCCGTTTCTTCTTCCACCCAGCCCCGCCACCTCGAGCCGCCGTGCGTGACACCGCCCGGCCCATTGTCCTTCCCAGCCACCGGCGACCACCCCCTGTAATCTTAGCCCCAACCACGCCGCCGTTAGCTCCCACGCGCATCACCAAGCCGCGGCACTCCTTGCGCCGCTGCGCCGCCGTCGCGCCACCTCCGGCTACCATCTTCTCACCACATCATCCTCGACCTTCTAGCAATCCAATGGACCCAACCCCACCTCCGATCTGTCACCGGTGAAGCCCCACCATCAACATTTTCGTTTTTGGTGTTTTTGCACTTCAACCGCCTATTGCCCCGCCACCCACGGCCAACCACCACCACCACCATTACCTTCACCGACATCCCTAAGCCCTACCCTATCAATCTCGGGTTTTCGTTTGCACCCGTTCAAAAGTGGATTTTTGAGACCCACGGCCACAATGCATTTGGCACTGTTTTGTTGATGCGTTGCCGCTTCTAGCACCTCCGTGATCTTTCAAAAATTATATTATAGCATTATAAGTATTTTTCTCGAAAAACTTTTTAGATTTAAATGTATTTTCGCGCTAACTCATATTTACTGTGAATTGGTTGGTTGTGCCAGACTGAGTCCGAAGAGTAAGGGGTCGGTTGGATTGGATGATGGAGTTGTTTGTGTGATTGGTTTATGCTATGAAATTTGTTGGCTGTTTCGGACTTAAATTTTGGTGTTTTGAGTTTGACGTTGGTCATGATGAATATTGGTGATTTTTTTAGGAAGTGGTGATATATTTTGGGATTATGAGGGTTTTAAGTTTTGAGAAATTAAGATACATTATTTTAGAAGCTTAGGCTTAAATATGGAAATCCGTGATTGATTGAAAACTTACGGAAATTATGTGATTATTTTTATAGGTGACGGTTTATAGTCGACTCGATATTTTTGAGAAAAATTCTGAAAAGCTAAGAAGTCCAGGTAAGCGGGGTTCATATACTAGTTTTGCATAAAAGAAATAAAATGAGTTTGACTTTGAAAATAAACGTGTTTTTTTTTTAAAAGAAATGATCTGAAAATAACCTCAGATGTTTATTCTGCATATGCATAAATTCAGTATAAGAGAAAGTGTTTCTGTCATGACTAGTGTAGACATGAGCTAGTTTTTTGCATTTTGTTTCTGATTTATGTAAAAGAGCGAATAAGGAATTCTAAAAGTTTTGTTATGAACAAATGAGAATATTTTGTTTATGTTTATCTCGAACATGTGAAATGATCTGAAGTTTTTCAGTGTTTTGTTTTAACTGTTTCTGTTAAGACCCAACCACAGGTATAATGGTGGTTTATAACCCTACCACGGGGGTGAAACATGGAATATGGCCCAACCACAGGTATAATGGTGGTTTATAACCCTACCACGGGAGTGAAACATGGAATATGGCTCAGCCACGGGTATAATGGTGGTTTATAACCCTACCATGGGGGTGAAATATGGAATATGACCCAGCCACGGGTATAATGGTGGTTTATAACCCTACCACGGGGGTGAAACATGGAATATGGCCCAGCCACGAGTATAATGGTAGTTTATAATCCTACCACAGGAGTTAAACATAGTATTGTCCCGATGTGATGCTAAGAGATGATTTAATTATAATGTTTCAGTTTGGAAATGCGAACGGATTTTCTTTTTGGAATAAGTTTATTTTTCTGGAAATTTCGCTCTAATGCTTTTGTACAAAGTTTTGTTTCTGCATTCTGAAAGTAAATGTTTTGTTTTGCTTATCAAATATTATAAATGATCATGTTTACATGCTAGTATATGCTCTCTGCTTACTGAGTTGTTGATAACTCACCCACTTATCTCCATAATATTTTAGATGATATTGACGGTTCAGCTGAGGATCAGTATTAGAGTTTATGGAGAAGATTAACAGTGAATGGTTGTTGGGTATCTTGTGGTATTAGTGTTGATGTTGGAAGTTATTTATATTTCTTAAGTTTGCTTCAATGGATTTAGACGGTTTATGGAGACTTATGTTAATGTTTCATTATTTATAGTTTGTTATTTGAGACATGAAGTAGAGTTAATTTTATTTGAGTTGCTGGATTGAAAATTGGATAGATTAGTTTATATGGTTTATTTAATTGAAGTATTTATGTTTGATTTGAGGTTTAGGAAAATATATATTCTTGAATTTGGAAGTACTCTAGCCTTGTTAGAGTTGATTATCAGGTTATATGAGTTAACTCTCCGGACCCTCAAGGACGGGGTGTTACAATAAAAGTATGATTAATAGAACTTGGGAACTCACCACTATTTAAAGCCTCCAGCACTTCTGGAGTGACATCCCTCCCCACTGTGCTCCAATATTTTTTATAGAAGATTGGTGCCATACCATCTGGTCCTGGTGCTTTGGTAGGGTGCATCTGTTGGAGAGCAGGGTAAACTTCATTTTCAGAGAAAGTTTGAAGAAGTTCCATATTCATATCAGCATTGACTCTTCCTTCAAGACCTTCCAGAATATCCATATTTCCCCTATGTGTTGATGTGGTAAACAGGTCATGGAAATATTTCAAAATCATCTCATCTCTCCCCTCCTCCACTTGCCATCTTCCTTCCCCATCCCTTGCACCTCTGATATGGCTCTTCTTCCTCCTCTGGGATACTTTATTATGAAAAAATCTTGTGTTTTGATTACCTTCTTAAAGCCAAAGGGCTTTTGAACGCTGCCTCCACATTATTTCTTCCCCTTCCAGACAATTTTGTAAATCCAATCGAGCTTCTTTATGCTCATCAATTCTAGTACATTGAGGATTTGAATCTTGAAAGAACTGAACCTTTCTTGTGCTTTGATTTGATATTCTTGCTGATGTGACCCAAGACCTGCTTGTTCCTTACCTCTAACTTTTCATTGCATGAAGTTAGTTTTCCAATCACATTCTCCATCCAGTAACCCCAGAGCTAGCCAACCAAGCCTTCTTAATCATTGTTTCACAATCTGTTGACTCCACCCACCAGGCCTCAAATCTAAAAGGCCTCCTCCCAGTCCTCATCAAATTGTCCCCATGTAACTATAAAATAACTGGATTATGATCAGAAGAAGTAGCCGTTCCATGAATAACATTAGCATTTGGATAGAAGGCCTTCCATTCAAGATTAGCAACATATCTATCCAACCTCTCATTTATACTTTGGTGATTGCCTCGACTATTACACCAAGTATATTTCACTCTAGAGAAACCCAAATCATCCATAGCACAATCATCCAACATAGCTCTAAAATCATTCAATTGTTTCTCAAGTCTAGCTTTGCCACCCTTTTTTTCATCATTATTTAAAATCTCCAAACATGAGCCATGCTTGATCATTGGAAACCTAAAGTGCATATAAGATTCCAAGTTTCAAGCTTATGGAACTCTCAAAATTTTGATTTCTTGAAAAACTCTCAAATTTTTTATTTTTTATTTATTTATTTTTTATTTTTTGTGAAAAAACATATAGGGTGTGGACATTTTGAGTGTGTCCGTATGAAGTATTTTTCCTTCCTTTGTGAATATTTTTTGTGAGGTCTACAACAGAAATAAGACATTTGGTAAGATGTTAAATTTCAAATCTTAATTGAAAATACAAATTATAAAAAAATCGATGGTTTGATGTGTTAATTGTTAGTTTTGATAGTTTATATTGCATATTATAAAGACGAGGGATGTTACTCATCATCTCATACCACACTTTACATATTTTAAAATATTATTTATTTATTTATTTATTTATTATTTTATTTAATTATTGCTAAATTAATTCAGCTATTCTACTCATCATGCATACACTACACACTTATTATGAAAAATAAACTATCAAAACTAACAATTAACTACACACGTCTGGTTTGAAGGTAGAACGTGGTGCTAAAATTCAAGTTGGAACCCAAAGCAATAGGCATGGTAGCTCTATGTAGGCAAAGGATTAGCGTTGATCAAGACACCTCACATTCTATGAAAAATACAACCATATATTATGAAAAATACCCCTACACCTTATAAAAAAGTTATAAGTATAGGATGTAAAAGTGAATAATGACTGATGCATAATAAATTTTTTAATTTAATTATTTATTAGCTAATTAGTGCCTGAGACTATCCATTGAATTTTATTTCTTCATAGATTATCTATGAATAAATTTCTTAACGAAGTAGTAATGCAACAGGATCTAGATTCTATACACCCTTCACCTTGGGTCTTGTAGATAGTTAGGCTGAATTTTTCAATGGTCAACCAAAGCTAGAATTGCAGGTTATGTCAAATTTTGTTTCCATGGAGGAGTTGACCCGTATCTTTCATTCATACATGCAGATGCAGTGTACCCTCAGGAGACAAGATTCCAGAAGCCTTTCTGCAAGATTAGGTAGTTTTTCAAAGAGGAATGTTATACATCTGTCTACAGCCGGCACACACTTCACATCATTTTTTTTTTTTTTTTTTTACACTCAATACGTTGAGTGTGTGCGGCAGATGTAAATATTTTTCCTTTTTTAAAACTGATGTGTAAGATCATGGAGCTGTTAGGCCTATAGATATTGAATTCAGAAATACAACCTTAATATTTTAAGAAGAGACATAGTTTTTTGTGCTTCAAAGAAAATAGAAGGGCTGCATATTTCTGGAGATTCTTGTTCAACTATGGGGTGCTGTGAAGATCTACATGGCTGCAGAGGGAGCCTAGACAAATGGTAACTTGGAAGAAGAACTCAGACTCCAGAGTTTTCGTCAAAGGGCTAGAAATGCAAGACACAAAAGCCCAAGCCTCAACAACTTAGCAATTGGCCAAAATAAGCACAGAGGTGCATTTTGCACAGATCCTACCCATATGAAATTAGTAGGGGTGTAACCGGTCCGGTCCGGTCCGGTTTTGGACAAAATCTAGGACCGAACCGGTATGTACCGGTTTTGTATTTTTCAAAACCGATTACGCACCGGTTACCCTCCTAAACCGGTACTTCCGGTTTTACCGGTTTCCGGTCCGGTCCGGTCCGGTTTTCCGGTTTTTTTAAAATGTAAGTTTCACAATTTGTCATCATAAATTGGTTTATAAAAAAAAAAAAAAACTAATTTAAAAAATATTGTTTTATACTTTTATTATAAGTTATATATTAGTATTAGTTATAAACTATATATTTAATATTAGTATTAGTTATAAACTTTTAGTGATTTAGTATTAACATTTTATGTAATAATTCATAAATTATAATAAGAAATTATTTCATATATAAATATATATAATTATATATAAAACTTTCACATAAAAAATTATAATTATACATAATATATAAAACTTATATATATTAATATATATATAATAATTTGTATAAAACTTATATATACAATAATATAAATATTATTTTTATATTTTTTTTTTATTAACCGGTCCAGTCCGGTTCGGTCCGGTCCGGTCCGAAAAATCTTAAAACCGGAACCAGACCGGAACCGGCCGGTTTTCACATTCTAAGAACCGGTCCCGGACAGGACCGGTTCAAAACCGGTAAAACCGGTCCGGTCCGGTCCGGACCGGTTTTCCGGTTTCAACTTACACCCCTAGAAATTAGAGTCAAATAATCATATTAGCTTTTCTTTTTCTTTAGCAACTTTTGGCTTAAGCCATGATTACTTGGTTATTAACTTTTAGAATCGGGCTACTACGCTCCACTCTATTTGACTTGATAGTTATTTTTTATAATTTTTTTATTTTTTTATTTATATTTTTTAATATTTTTAAAAAATAAAAAATATATATCAATACATTTAAAATTATTTTTTTAAATATTAAATAAAAAATTTAAAAAAAAAATTTCCTGAACGGTCAAATAGACCAATCACATTTGGCAGGTAAACTAATTTTTTCCTAACTTTTATGCCTATAGCCATAAACCCTATTATTGTAGCTCCATCCAAGCTATATAAAGTTTGCTTTGGATTCCTAGAGCTAGCAGCCTACGAACCAGCGGACCCCACTCCTCAAAGAATAAAATAGAGAAGAAGGGTGTGTTCCGTATTTTCACTTTAAGGGGGATCCTTAGAGTTAGGACCTTATCCCTAACAAGCTTCTTCTGGCTGATGATCATAGGCTAGCCTTTAACCTGCAAATGACATAACTGATCAATAATTCCTCTCTTTTTGTGTTTTGTTTGGCATTGAAGAATATAATCCAAAAATGATGGAAAGAAGAGGAAGTCCTCAGAATAGTCACGTAACCCACCAACTCTCCAATTTAAAGGTCAAAACTTTTGATTCTCAAGACACTAGAATTTGGGGCAAGTGATAGAGATCAGATTTTTATAACGCGAAACTTGTTTGAATTAATCAGGGTTGGTGAACGGTCATCTCTAGTCCTCGTTTGATTAATTCAATTCACCTAATAGCATGGATTTGTCAAAAGTGAATACTTTTCTGATTGGTCTAAGAATAGTAAAAGATGAGGGAGGGAGGTTTCAGATTTCAAAAGCTGAGCAGCTTGTAAAAAAGAAGTTGAAGCAAAGATTTAAAGCTCAAGGATAGTATGGTACCATGTTGCTGGGAAAGGCTAGCCGCTAGTACAGAAAAAGCACAACTGCCAACGGACTTTATGATTTCTTCTACAACTTTCACATTTAAAAACATCTGTATATGCACACAGAATTAACTAACAAACAAAACAAAAAATCGTTATCTTTGGTTTGGCATCATTGTATATCTCTTCAAATTTCATTTGGCTTCACCAATTTTCTCTCTTACCATTTGAGAACCCAAAAATACCAAAACCAACCAATCACTTCTCTCCTCTTCTTTCAGATCTCTTCCAGAGCAACAACCACCACCCAAATTGAGAGAAACATCTACAGATAAATAACCTTCTTAACCAAGTTCAGTAACTCATTCTCCTCTCCTTAACTCACCCTCCCATTTCTTCATTACTTGCAGCAAGATTTCATTCCAAGTGTCAATAGGCCCCGGCAAGCACCAATGCACACAATCATTCTGCACGCGTTCTGTCACCCCATTAGCAAAGGGAAAAGGATACATATATGGCCCCGGGTGACCATCCGGTCTCATTAATGATAACTTGGTCACGTCCAATGACTCTAGTCTGAACCCTGAAAATTGCAAAGCATTTTCCTTTGCCGCCTCCACTTCCTCTACCTCAATTTTTCTCATCTCTGCATCCATTCCTTCAAGCTGCTTCTCACCCTCCTTATAAGGCTTTTTCTTTGGACAGGCCCCGGCTTTATCCCAGTCACCTTCGAAATGTGCAGGCGAAAACGTAGTCACAATTACATCAATTCCATTACCAGTAGACCCTCTCCTTTCGATTATGGTCTTCAGGGAAGTCCTTAAACCCTTCCTCAAAACTTCATAAAAACCAATCTCTGTGTGATTGAGACCAGGGCAGTAGTGGCAACCTAACACCAAATCACCCTCCAAGTACACCGCCGGGTGTAGAAACCAATGCCCAATTGATAAAACAACCATGTCTATGCGATCCAAGTCACTTGCCCACTTTTCATCCACCCGATCTAAATACAATTTGTTGAAATTAGGCCCCCCGTGAGATTTTTCAATACCCTTTACGAGAAATGGCGACCAGTATACTGAAACAGTGGCATTGTGAGAAGGAAAGTTCCACCTACGGAACTTATTCTCCTCGCTGTCCCGGTAGACAAGGTTAGGCGCAGATGCAGTGGCTAGTATGCAAAGAAGCGACTCCAATTGGTTCCTAGCCATGGAGTCACCCACAAAAGCTATGTGCTTGTTCCTAATGAGCTCAAGAAAGGTGTTGGGTTCAAACCTTGGTAGCTTGCATTGCTTGGGTTTCCACCTCCAATAGAGGTAGTCCAGATCAGGCCTGCCATGAGAGATGCAGTTTTGGCCATCCTTGATGGTACCGCATGTAGTACCATTGTACAAAGGGCCCTGCCGATCATGGACCCATCTGCCTCTGGTGTAGTCACATTGAGTTTCGTTAGTTTTTCCCTCTTCTGCAAAAGAGAACAACGTACGGAGTCTTTATCAGCAATAAATCGCAAACCCAAAAATACTAAAGCAAAGCCCAACTAACATTTCAATGGCTTTTAACCAAAATAAAGAAAACAGAATTTATTTACGTACCTTCAGAAGAATAAAACTGAGTAGGAGGAAGAGAAAGAGACGAGGAGGAGGAGGAGATGGTTATAGGGGTGGTACTGGGGAGCTGATCGGTGGAGGACTGAGGGAGTTGGAGAGGATAAAAGTAAAGGCGAAAGAGAGCTATGGGGAGAAGGGCATAGATGGTCCATGGTAAGATCTTCTTGGCGAGGGAGTGAGTTTGGTCTTTGAATGGACTTATTGTAGCAGTTCCGCCACCCATTTCATAACTCTCCTCTCCTCTCCTCTCCTCTCCTCGCCTGCTTTTTCGTTGCCGGCGTACTACAGAAATGAGAAGGCTGAGCAAGACACGTAAAAAAGATGAAGATTTTTTCTTCCTGGGCAGGCACAGAGAGAGAGAGAGAGAGAGAGGTGGTTTTGTTTATGGGGATGACTCGGCAAAAGTCACATCGAGAATCCAGTGGGTTTCGTGGTAGGCCAACGAGTTTGTTTTATCAGAAAATGGAGCAATTCTAGACATCTGTTCCCCACTGCACATTATTTTTTTTTTTTTTACACGGGATGTACCCGTGTGGGGCAGATGCCCGCATTTTTTCCAGAAAATATAAATACCGCTATACTGTATACAACATCCTCACCGCACTCAATTCTCTTCTTCTATAATCTTTTAGTTTTGTTATTCGTTTCATTACATTTTTTTATTAATTTTTTTTTTTTTTGGGAGAGGGTGTGTTGGTTTTCTCTTTTTCTTTCTTTTTTGTCTTTTTGGATGGGCCAAATCATGGTCACCCTCTAGTCTTTGTTTCTGGGTCAGTTGCCCCCATAAAGGGACAAAACTCAGAAGTATCCCTCTTTAATGTGCCACAAATCATGTAACTCTTGCTTTATACAAATTAAGTTAAAATTGTCATTTAAGCAAAACTTGACTCTAGCAATCCAAGTTTTTTGTGTCAAACTTGTAATCTGCATAAATTTCTTTTTGCTAATGACTTCAATTTATAATTTATACGTTGATACGTAAATACAACACTCGCAAAGTTATAAAAAAAAATTAAAAATTAAAACATCAATACTAATAAAACCATGCTTTGCATTGCACCAATTAAGCCTCCAAAACACATGTACATTCTATATAATTTTATTTAGTTTATGTGACTTTTTGTATTATCTTTACCCAACTACAAAATTGATGATTTTTTAAAACATTCTATTTTTCAGGGATCCGCATGTGACTTAGACATGAGAAAGGAGTTTGTTATCCCTTTTAAAAGCAACCCAATATACATATGACAAAATCTTAATTTTATATATAAACACAAAAGTACCTATTCTAGATTCACGCGATAATGCTACATACAATCATAAAGGTATGCAATCGCTAGATGTAGGTAAAACTTCTGACAGCTCCAACACTTATTCCGACTCCGACTCTTACTCCAACCGTATCAAAAAATTTAGAATTTGGAGTCAGAGTCGGAGCCAATACAGGCTCTGATCTCCGAACTCCGACTCCAATACTTATACTTAATATATCTAATACTGTAATATAAGTAATAGGCGGTTTAGTGGCCTAACAGTTGAAATAGTATTTTACAAACTTGAGAACCCTTGTTCGAGGCCACCGCGTACGAGACAATTTTTGCATACTTCATTTTTTAAGAAAATCTTTAAAAGATTTTATATTTCTGTATATATTCATATTTTTCCTTTCCACTAAAACCCTACGTATTTTCTTTGTTTTCTCTATTTCTCTGTTCTCTCCCTTATCCTCAGCGCCAATGTCGTTCTCTCTTGTCCTCCACTCCTTATGTTACATCTACCACTCTATCATCACCTCCACATCCTTTGGTTGAACATAGTTCGTCGTCAAGTCGACTTGGTTTGGCGTCCGGTTTTGATTCCGATTCCGATTCTAGTACAAGAGCTTCATCGAGATCCTCTCCAATGAACATACACTCTAGAAGCGATACACCGCTAGGGCTAATTCGCATTGATGCCAGAGATCCCTTTTGATAAATTCAGGGTTGGATCTCAGTTCCTCATGATCTATTTTCTCTCTTGTCCTTAGCAACGACGTCACCTGTTGCAACGCCTCGCAACTGGTAAGTCTCTCGGCCTCTCTCTCTCTCTCTCTCTCTCTCTCCGACTTCAAAAACTCCGATCAAAGTCAGAATTCGCTCAGATTTGAATTCGGATTCGGAGTCAAAGTCAAAGCTCAACTTGGCCCCCGACTTTGGTAGGAGTTGGGCATTCCAACTCCGTCTGAGTCGGAGTCCAACCATAGCAATCGCTGCCTACTCCCTTTGAAGAAAAGTGGTATTCACTATTAAAAAAAATATTTAACCACTTTTTTAAAGGGAGTATACCAAAATTACACACTCTAAGACTACAAATATTATTTTTCATTTTCTTTACCATCTTTCATATATATTTACATTCATTAAATATCATAAAAGTTGGTCGTAATGAGATTTTTTTTTATTAAAGTATAAATTCTTTGTAAACAAATAATATTCTATCAATTGTTTTTCTGAATTATTTTAGTTAAATCTCGTCCTCCGACAGCAAAATCTTGATTTTTGTCGCTAATGACAGACTTCCACGTTAACTATATATTAATGTGTCAATGTACGTAACTTACAAATATATATATATATATATATATATATATATATATTTCCCCTAAAAATGCATTTCACCACCTTCATAGAGTTTCCCCATTTCAATTATAAACAATTCATGATATGTTAACTTACCAGCATTTATATGTGAACATGGCAAGGTTTAGGCTCCATCACAAATTGATGGGTGATGATGTGATATTATTAGTGTCCACTAAATAATTGGTTTGTCATGCGCGTGATATCCACGCCCTTTTAGGATGAGAAATATTTTAGTTAAAATAAGATTATATAAAAATAAATTTATAAATTAATATAATTTGATGTAATATGTCAGATTATAAAACTATTTTTAATATAAAATAAATTTAACGCATCACATAAAACTATACTAATTTATAAATTTATTTTTATATAATTCCTTTTATCTTTTAAACAGTTATCTTTCACGATTGTAAGCACACAGAAAGCAACGATGCGTATATGCAATAAGCCACACAATGCTTGTCATAATTAAGAATGAGACCTTCCACCTAAAAAAGAGGGGAAAAAGCTACTTTACTAGACCATACCATAATCATTAAGACTCCTACCTAAAAGATGAAGAAAAGCTACTAGACTTATTACCAATGGCCTCAATCAACTTAGTTAGTGTTGGGATAGTACGGGTATGTAATTGTATGGCTCTTATTTCTATTATCACAAATGAGATGTGCTAGACATCGGCCGCACTCCTTCACACATTTCATATAGCATTTTTTTTTTTATTTTTTAACCCAGTGTTGGGTGTGCTGGGGCTGATACAAACAGTAGGCTGTTTAAAAGATTTTTTCATCACAAATAGATCAATGGATAGTAAGTTTATAAGGTGTAGTGGCAATTGTCTTGCTCACTGTCTAGCTAAGATTTCTCTTGAGCTGGTTGAGAATGTGGTTGAGATGGTTGTAAGTCCATCTGTGTAATCATGTTTCCTCTTGTTTCTTTATAAAATTAGGATTCGTTTAAAAAAAAAATAAAAGGAACCTTAAAAGTATTTAAGTAATTTTAAAAGTTTTCTAATAAAAAAAATTAAATTTTTTGGATGTTACATCTTAAAATATTTCTTAATCTGAAATAAATTAAAAAATATATTTGAAAAAAATCATCAAATGAATTTTTTTGGATAATTCGAAATGTAGTTAATGGGTGAAAGTATCCATACAATTTTCAGATAATTATAACTTTTAAACTTTTAAAATATGACCATAATCTTTCAAAAGTTAAATGATCGTCATATCTACTTCAAAAAGTACATTTTTAATTTGTTTATAAACAAATATAATATGTTTGAAAATGCCTTAAAGATATGGCTATCAAATAATAAATAACTTTTTAATAATAAATTTTAGTATTTAAGCTATATAAGTTATAAGCTATATACATGAAAGTGATTATAATCAAATAGGCAAGACAAACATTATTCACATTATACGTATTTTATTATCCTAATGCTCTTACCATATAAGAAAATTATGTATTTAAGTAGATCGGCATTGGGCGATGAAGTTGGTATTTTTATAGAATTGTTTATGACGTTAAAATCAACTTCACAAAAAGTAATAATGAATAGATGTCAGTAAATTATTCGTTACATGCAGTCGTGAAATACGTAAGTGTCGTACAACTACTTTAAAAAATAATGAGATTCATTATTAAAAAATTAATTTTTTTTTTTACATATAAAATCTTATACATATTTATTTATTTTTTAAATAATTATAGGACATTTATCCACTAGGATTGAAAGTATCATTTCACAAGTAAAATTACCATCTCTTACGACATTCAATTTCTCTCTTTGTTTTATGGGATAAGAAAATACGAGAAAGGAGGATTGGGACCATTAATGAATTTAATATAGTGTCCTTTGAATGCAGGGATGATCTAAATAATAAACCATCATGGTAGGAATCATTTGGGGTTGGTTTTGGACTCTTCTGCAAAACCAATTAAACATCTATATTTGTCTTCGTATTCATTCTAGTTGGCATCAAGCCTCAAGCCTCCCGCCATTTCACGTTATTTCACAACTCTATACGTTGGCCATCTAATACATAAACTATATCAATATTAATTTTTTCTTAGAATTTAGCTGTAAAGTTGAATTAAATAAAGTAAAAACAATGGCCGGTTGCGTGCATGAGCACCGAAAAAGATCATGCATGCAGGACGGAGTGGTAGCCAGCTCAGCTACCATAATGGCATTATATTTATATTATTGAGTGGTACAAGGAACAATCTGAAAAGTCTTCACTCTTGAGCCAAACAGAAACTTAAAATATACAGGAAACATATGAATATCGTGCAGTGAACAGTGCTCTGTCCGAGAAAATGTTTTTTTATATAGGTGTCCTACCTTTTTTGTGTCAGGGTCAGGATCCAGGTTCATCGATACAGCTCACAGTAACAGTGACTGTTCTTGCTTGAGAATACCGTGAAAGCAACAAAAACTCTTGACAATGGAGCTTTTTTTTTTTTTTAATCTTTAATTGGGTTCTGAATTAACAAGACAGCTAGCCATGAAGTTGGAGAGAGAGTATGTTTTTGTAGTATAAACCTTATCATGCACGTGTCGTGGATCCCTGTATCCACATATGCATGCTCTTTTCCTGCATTTTCTTTTTATTTGTTTTTTAAAGGGGGGCTCTACCCAATATTGTGAAACAGTTCTGCCAGGTATAAACAGCTGTGCAAGCGGGGGTAATCGATTGCTCACCTGCAATAAAAAAATGAAAAAAAATTAAAGAAAGAAAAATAAACAAAACTTCTTCGGTGAATGATGAGTCTTTTTAGATAAAAAGATCACATTTCTAATGTTTCCTTTGCCTTTCAGATCTCTCTTTTTCTATCTCTTTTTTCTTCTGATTCTACCATCGGGATTTTTTTTTTTTTTGCCTCATCTCTTTATTTTCTTTTCTTTTTTTTTTTAAAAAAAAAATGTGAGAAAATTGAAGAGGCAGTTGAACCGGAATATAACTTTTTTAATTATTTTGTCTGGGCAGACAACATATTACCCACTTTAGACATCAATAGTATTTCAAGGGTCAAAACACTAGACACTTAACAACTCCAGGATTGTTTTCTTTGTTGATTTGGTGTTCCAAGATTTTAGAATTTCTTATTTCCATTTTGTTTTCCTGGGATCTGTGCAAAGAATCTAATGGAAATATGTTTTGAGAGTCTGTGAGATCTTTCTCTCATAAAAATGCAGTCTTTTGGTTATAAAATTTGGATTATGGGTTTATTGACTGTGGTGAATGATATTTTGTTTGTTTATTTTAATGGATATCCCATAATGTTGGTGTTGAATTTGAATTGAGGGATCCTACCCATGAAAGATGCTAAAGCTAGAATTTCCCTAATTGCCATTAAAGATCTGCTTCCAATAATACGACATTTTTTTTTCTTTTCACTTTTTTTTCATCTTCTTTAAGATCAAGCGTCGTTAATCTCTCACTAAAGTTTTGGATCTTAAAGGAATGTTCATTGATTTCTTTTTGTTGTTTTGAATGCATGAAAGGTGATAAAGTAAAGACACCTAAGCAATAGACCTAAAGTTTGAAATATATGTGACTGAGATGGAACTTCTGCGGCAAACGATTTCATTTTGAAAAGAAATCAAAAATTCCATTTGCTTTCTGTTGAAGGTTGAGAGATTGGTTGTGAGAGTGAGGTTTCGAAAGATTTTGTGTTCGTTTGTAGAAAGATGAAGGGAGGGAGGTCAACGTTTTGGAACGATTTATGCATTATAAAACACACCGTTTTTATTTTTTCACGTTGGCAGCCGACTCCCCACTGTATGGAGCATTTTACCAAATACAATGAAATCCAGTAGGAACAAAACCAAGTTTTAATGCATCGAATGTGGTTAGCCTTACTCAGGAAGGCAGTTTTTTATTTATTTAAAAAGAAAAAAAGAAGAATCTTTGAATGGTCATGCTACATGCACCATTCATTAGACAACACGTTCATATGTATATAGCATCCATGCAATTAGGTGTGTTCATCTAGATCGGATTTTTTTCTGGCCCGGTTTGGAACTCGGTTATCTGAGTTTCGGATCGAAACAAATTTGGGCTGGTACCCACATAGAAAAACTCAGGTACACTCAGAATTCTTTTTTTTTTATTTATTCGGATTGAATGTTTTGATGTTCTTTTTTTTATTATTATTATTCCTTTATAGCAACTAAATGGAAAGAAACTCAAAAGGAAAATACATATTATGTCCAATGAATTATTCATTTTATGATTTTTTTTTTACTCTCTTATCCACATGGCTTTTTATTAGTGGTCAAAGAACATGTAGGTTTTGATTTAAAAAAATTAAATAAATAGAGTTTGAATGTTGTATCAACATTTTTTTTATGAAAAAATATTTATAACATGTAGGCTTTGATTTAAAAAAAAAATAAGGTGAAACCCGAGTTCTGAAATTTTAAAAACTGGTTTCAATTAGATTCCGGAGTTATGAAACCTGAGTTTCCGAGCTGGAACTCATATGAACAATTTACATGCAATCAATTTTGCTCAAAGAATGAATATTGTTATCAGCATTATAATTTTAGTGATTGATTGTACTGATAAAAAGCCTTAAAAAAAAGTATGGTACTCAGTTATTTAATGGCCATGATTCCCTCATCCCAGTTTTGCCAGCTCGTTTTAGCCGTTTGAAAGCAAATGCCATTGCTCGCTGAGAAAAAAAAAATAGTTAACTTTTATTAGTAAAGAATGAAAAATAAATTGAAAAATATTTGAACCGATCGTATATATATTTTTCAAAGCGATTATGTAACAGTTGCACAATTCACGATTATAAATATTTTATATATATAGAGATTGAGAGAGAGAGGGGCATGGAGAACTCAAAAAGAAGCCTTTTATTTAGTGGCTTCCTCCTTTAACCTCAAGCTGGATTTTACTCTTCCATTTATGCTCATGCTTCCCGGCCCGTTTAAGTTGGTTAATTTTGCATAATCCGGAGCCATTCTCCTTTTTATTTAAAATGGAATTTGGAAACATTTTAAAAATCAAATTTTCACGATATAAAATATTTTATAAAACACTTACTTGAGACAGTACTCTCATTTGTTATAATACCAATAACACTTCCAACACAGCAAAACAAATGTTTTGAACTCACTCATTAAACGCAACTCATTAAAGACCGAGTTGATTCAACATTAGAAGATTCGTCCATATAAAGTATAAACATTTTTATTAATAATAATAAGTTGTTTATAATTTGACATATCACATCAAACTATCTAAATTTTTTAGTTTACTTTTGTAAAATTTATTTGTGACTAAAATATTTCTCTAAAATAAATTCACCACTTTATTGTTTTAAATAAGAGTAATGCTAGATACAGTCGTTGAATACTCAAACAAAATACAATCTTTTTGTAAAAGAGTGAAGTTCACTATTAAAAAATTAGATTTTTTTATCATGTAGATCACATATTTACTCACTTTTTTCAAAAAGATTACACGGTGCTTATACATTCCATGACTGTAAATATCATTTCAATTTAAATAAATTCTTCCTTTCAAACATTACTTTAGGGTTGGGGTACACACCTAGAGATTTAAATCATTAATTTTATTTATGTCTTTATTTTTACCAAATGTTTTTATATAAGCTAGTTTAGTCCCTGACTTTTTCTTGTCGTTATTCATTCAATTGATTAATATTTTTAATTAGGTTTTTTTTAATGTAAATTTAACTAATCTAACCAATTACTATACATTTGATCTTTGGCTCAAGTGCCATCGATGCTCGTATGATCTCACGGTGAGATCCAAATTTTGAGTCCCACGTGCCCTTACCCAAGGAGGGGAAAACAATAAAAAAAATGATAGTTGCAATCATAAGTACGCAAACGCCGTATAATCACTTTGAAAAAAATAAATAAATACATGACCCATATAAAAAAATAATAATTTTTTAATAGTGGACAAACACTCTTTTTCAAAATGACTGCATAGCGTTTGCATACTCCACGACTGCATGTAGCATTACTCGTTCACATAAGCCATACACACACCCTGCCACATGATCTAGTGCCCTATATAATTCTAATCCATCAAGTTGCCACATAAACACAGTGACACGTGAGTCTCACACATGATCACCTAATCTAGTGCCTTAGGTATTTCTTCCAAGCCCTAGATCACATTGTCTCCACCCTTTTGTGAAGGACTGGTCTTTCACTAGAAGGTAATGATATATGCTCCATTGTCCAATGCACATTGTATCTTGAATGGCTTTAATACCACCATAAGGGCTCGCGGGGTGCCACCATGAGCTTGGGTCATGGTAGCCTGACAAATCACTCCACTCAAGGCTCAAACCCCTCTGACCCAACAGGGCTCATGCTAGTTTTTAAGGACAAGAACGCACGCCCGCTTATCTTAGGACAATTAGGATATTCACTCATTCAAAATGAGTAAATAACCCGAATGTTCCGAAGTTCAAATTTGAAATAGTGGGCGAAACAATTAATCCGGGTGATTCTAATGAAAGCTCTAGAATAATTTTACTCTAAGAAGATTTCTATCGTTACTGACATAGGCATCGGAGGAGCCTCATCACAAGCCATCTTTGGTTGCAGGAGATCGGGAGTGCATAGCAGTGAAACACGTCCTTAACAGTTGGCGCCGTCTGTGGGATCCAACTATCTTGAAATTAGCGTGCTTTTTATATGTCACCACCACTCGATCTCAGCCAACTAGAGATCAGGAAGAGACGTCGCGAAACATGGAAGGAAGGCTTGCGGGAATGGAGGAAGTAGTGAGGAGGCTTACCACCGAAGTCGAGTTGCTATGAAAGGAGAATTAGGCTCTCAAGGCAAAAAAGGGGCCATCATGAGAAGACACAACGCCCATTCAGGCCGACAGAGTGGAAATGGAGGCCCACAGTGTTGGCACAGGTAAAACACCTCAGGAGAATAAGGAGACAAAGAAGATGCATCATGATCTGTGTAGCCTGATGGGCAAATACGAGAAAATAGCCAAGAAGATATGGACCTCGTCTTTAGTTGATTAGTTGCTGACCAACACCAACTTGCCATACAACTCAGAGATCATGGTGGTACCGCTACCACCGAAATTCAAGGTCTCGTCAATAGACATGTACAACGATTCCAAGGACCCGGTGAAGCACTTGGAGACTTTTAAAACCCACATGACTCTCCATGAGTTCCTAGGGGAGATTACATGTAGGGCTTTTCTTTTGACGTTAAAAGGAGTAGCCCAGGTTGGTTTGGAGCATTGCAGCCAAGCTCCATTGAGAATTTTGAGGAATTGGGCAAGCAGTTCATCACTCAGTTTATGGCCAGCCGATGGCGGAGGCGGCCAACAACATACTTGTTGACTATAAAACAGAGGGAGGACGAGAGTTTGAAGGCGTATTTGGCACGATTCAATAAGGAAAGAATGACCGCCAACGACCAAGACGATAAAATCATGTTGGCCACACTACTCGGGAGAATTTGGCTAAGGAGTCATTTCATGGCCGAATTAGCGAGGAAAACCCCCTCCACTTTGAGAGAATTTATGGATCAGGCAGATGACTTTGTAAATGTCGATGATACGTTGATCATCCTGATAGCCAGGCCAGGGCGGAAAGAGAAGAGCACGCTAAAGGAAGGTCCGAGAAAGTGGTCTAAGGCCAAGAAAGAGTAAGTATGAGGGGAAGCGAGAGACACACGCAAGGCGATACAGTAGCAACCATGTACACTATTCTAGTGTGCAAGACCACGACAAGGTGAAGGGAGCTAGACTTGATGAGGACCGTGGGCGGCGGACCCAAAGGTACTATACGTACCATAGGGTGAATGGTCATCGAACTAAGGATTGTCACATGCTAAAACAAAAAATTGACGAGATGAAGGGTAATGGAGAGCTAGAATGCATTGTCGTCGAAAACACCTCTCACCTGCGGTGTTTAGACGATAGAAGGTAGGAGCGTAAGCCTAGACGAAACGAGAGCCCAAGGAGGAGAGAATCACCTAAGAGAGCGAGGAGATCGCATGAACCAATAAATCATCGACCCAAGAAAGATACGGATCGAAGAAACCCACTTTTGGGGGAGATCTATACCATAACTAAGGGCTATGCAGGAGGTGGACCAACCTCGTCCAGAAGGAAGGCCTATGCGAGATGGGCGAGATATGAGTAGATATATAGTGTGGAGAGGCCTGTCAAGTAGGCTTGGGTACAAACCTCACCCCCAATCTCTTTTGACGATGATGACTCTTGAGGGGTAGTATACCTACAAGATGATGCGTTGGTGGTAAGAACGCTGGTAGCAAATTACACGACATGGATGATATTGATGATAATGGAAGTTTAGCAGACATCCTATTCTGGGACGCTTTCACAAGAATGAGGTTAAGTATGGGTCAGCTTCGCCCAGTACCAACCACATTGAAAGGGTTCACGAGAGATGCAATTCAACCCATGGGGTCCATTACGCTACCTGTATCGGTGGGAACTGACCCCCACCTCACCATCACCCTGACCATGTTCTTAGTGGTAAGGACGCATTCGGCATGTAATGCCATTATAGGCCGACCAACGTTGACCGCCTTGAGAGCGATCACATCCACCTATCATCTAAAAATGAAGTTTCCCACAAAAGCGGGAATTGACGAAGTGCGCGACGGAAGGCAATCGTATGCAGACCTGGGATACCGCAAAGCATCATCTCCAACAATGGCAAACAATATGATTTAGAGCATTATCGTAGGTGGTGTTCAGAACTCGGGATCAAAGTCAAATATTCATCTCCCAGACACCCACAAGCAAACGGACAAGTCGAAGCAACCAACAAGGCCATAGTGGAGATATTGAAGAAGAAGGTAGGCGAGAAGAAGGGGGCGTGGGCAGATGACTTCCCTGAGATCTCATGGGCGTACAAGACAATACCCAATATATCAACAGGCGAGACTCCTCACCCTGGCATACAGAATTGAAGCCATGATACTAGTGGAAGTGGGGATTCCAAGCCACAGGAGGCAGAGCTTCAACGCTGATGAAAATGGAAGAAAGCTGGAAGAGCATCTAGACTTACTGGAAGAAAAATGAGTGGGTGCCGAGACAAGGGTGATCACTTGCAAGAGGAAGACGGAGCAATACTTCAACAAGAGAGTAAGGCCAAAGTCCTTCAAGGTTGGTGACCTGGTGTTAAAAGAGACTGAAGTGACCACCGCAGAAGAAGGAAAGTTGGGCTCAAGATGGGAGGGGCCATACGTAGTCATAGGCAGTAATCGCCAGGGAGCCTATCGCCTAAAGGACGTAGCAGGGCGTGAACTGACTCACCCTTGGAACGTTGAACATTTGAGGAAATTTTATGTTTAAGCTAATTTTGATGAAAATTTTAGGAAATTTTTAAGACATTTTCGATGAAATATTCTTACCGAAAGAATTTTAGTAAACTCAGTTGTTCGTGTCAAATTCTTCCTTTATATGTCATCTTACAACACTTTAGGGTCATATTCGGAACACACCAGAGTTATGCGGTTAAGCAACTCTCCCGCTACACATCCTTGCTAAGGCTACAAGGTTGATGAACCCTACCGCTTGCCAAAGTTACACAATCGAGCAACTCTCCCGCTACACTCTACTAGGGGTGCTACCTGCCTCTACGGGGCGGGGCCACCCCTTCCCCGCCCCCTGCCCTCGCATGGATGGGGGTGCCCTCGCATGGACGAGGGTGGGGTACTGGGTGCAGGGGTGGACCTCCATTTGTCCACCCCCCCGGCCCCTACTGGTCCTTCGGCCCAGTTCAATTATCTGAGCCCAAAATATGTTTTTGGGTCATTTTGAGCCCATAATTTAACTAAAAAAATAAATATATTTAAGAAATGAACACCAAAAATAAATTATATAGATAGAACTATTAACTATATACTAAGTTTCAACTAATATTATTAAGTATTAACTAATAATCATCACTATGGCACTAAACTATTACAAATTTACAATTATAAAAATTAAGAGAAGTAATAAACTATTACAATATTACAAACTCATCTAAAAATAGTAAATATTACAAATTGTACTATTAACTATTAACTATTGTAGCAACATTACAATTAATTATAAATTAACAAAATCATAACATTTCAAATTTGATCAATTTAGGGTGGCGGTGAGTTCACTGGGACTAAGTTATGTCGATTGCTGTGAGACTGAGAATCGAGATCATAAAAGTTATAAAACCTGCAATATTAATAAGTTAAAAAAAAACAAATTAGAATTATAAATTTATAAACATGAAACAAAAATTTAAAATACAAAATATTAAAAGTACTAATCAAGAGGAGATTGGGTCATTGAGATGAAGATGAGCATAGATCATTTGGTCCTTAGGATTATGATTCTACATATGTATATTGAGAATATAAAAACTAAAAAACATACAAGTAAAATAATTAGATACTAAAATATTATATAAAATTATAAATGTAAAAAATAATTAAGGGACAAATTGTATAAACCATGGCAATGGTGTGTCCAATACACACAAAGTCATACTGCATCAGAGGTAGCTGTAGATGCCGTCTCATGTATCACTATAACAATTAAATTTGAAATTAATACCGATTAAATGAAAATAAATAAATTTAAATAAGAAAAAGAAATTCAAGTCTTACGATTACCAGATCTAGGCTAATCACCACCCCCATCCTCCTCGACGTCGGCCTCCTCATAGTCAAGAACATCCGGAATATGAATAGGAGTCCTTGTGATCCAATTATGCGTACAAATCAAAACCTCCACAGTGGTAGGAGCTAATGAACTCTGGAATGAATCCAATACGTGCCCTCCAGTACTAAAGGCCGAATCTGGGGCTATGATGCTAATATGGCCAAAAGACTGTGAGCTATCTTTCCAAGGACAGGATACTTCACGACATTCAATTTCCACCAACTTAATATATCAAATTCTATTGAAAATGGTTGAAACTCCGCTGTCAAGTATTTGTCTATCTATGACTGAATCTCTCTAGGACTCCGGACGAAAGGGGTCTACTTCAACCTCTCACCCCAGTCCAATCTACATCTTTTCCCAACCTCGACTTCTGGAACTGGTGGGGGAGTAGGTGTAAGTGCCGCAATATTACCACCCCGCAAGACGATAAACTCATCAAATAATCTACCCAAGGTTTCCCTAACCCTTGTTGCAATATGCTCTGCCCATGCTTGCACGTATGCAATTCCCAATCCAAATACCATGCCATCCACCTTAAACTGAGGGGTAAAGACAATTACTACATATAAAAAAATATTAGCCCTAGTGAAATCTCCCCAATACTTGTCGTACTTCGACCTCATAATCATTGTCATCTCCCGCAGCCTAATGTGACAACCTGTGACCATGTCATCTAATTCTTCTTTTACCTTACATATTTATTGATATAATTGATGGGATGTAGGGTATAAAGTGCAAGATAATGTCGTGGTGACCTCGTAGAAAAGCCTCAAAAAATCAACAAAAATATATACAACATCCCAATCATCATCCACGGGTTTCTCCAATTCCCTGTGATTATCAAAATATTTTATATATTGGATGTTTTCATCACTCAATAATGCAAATGCCAACTTATATTCTTGAGCCACCTCCAACATAAAAAATGTTGAGTTCCAGCGTGTATTATCAGTACAAAGACCCTTCTTGGATGTTAGGCCTGTAAACTTCGCAGCAACCTTGAATTTCTCCAATCTCGAAGGAGAAGATCTCACCCATCTCACAGCAGTCCTAACCTGAGCAATCAAGTCATGAAGATCCTTCAAACCATTAGTGACAATAATATTCAAAATATGTGCTACACATATCGCATGCAGACACTCACCACCCATGATTGTCTTGTTTGCCTATCTAAGATAGGTCTTAAGATGTCCTAATGTGACATCGTTAGAAGATGCATTATCAACTATGACTATAACTACTTGTGTCAACTCCCATTCCTTTATTGCGATCTCCAAGGCCCTCCCAATCATCTCAGCCTTGTGATTGGTAATTTGACAAACTTTTATGATTTTCTTGTGCAATGTCCAATCATCATCAACAAAATGCATATTTAAAGATATATAATTAAAATTTTAGACTGATGTCCAAGTATCAGTGGTGAGGTAAACAAATTAACCCGCCAATTGACCCATCAACTTCTCTTTTTCAGAAAAATAATATTTTTTTTACATCTTTTACCACGTGTAGCGAGAAGGAAAATTAAATCTTGGTTCCAAGTAGTGAGAATAAGCTTGGAACCATTTCCCATCAACAACTTAAAAAGGTAGCTCATCCATGATGACCATACGAGCTAGGTGTCTCCTACACTCATCGGAATCTTACTTAGTACACCCCCTCAAAGTTGCACCCCCACTAATCCCATCCGCCCATTTTTTAAGTCTAATTTCTAGCCTAGATTGACTCTTATCTTGTAATGATCTTAATCTTAGATTTTTTTTGCATTACTCTTCTAAGTGCACATTTAATTGTGAGGTACCATGTTTCCTATAGTGACATCCATAAATTTTTCCACAGTGGTTACACTTGGCTTGGGGGTTATTGGGGTCGCCACCCTCTAGTTTGGTGAAGTACGACAAAACTATGGAAACAGGTTTCTTGCTGGGCTTGAGGGTGGGGTAAGTTTCTATAGGCGTAGGGGTAGATGTTGGGCCAGGAGTAGGAGTAGTGGTAGGGGTACCTTGGGCCTGGAAATTGGAGCTCGCACTAGAATCTGCCAAAATATCATGAACTTAAGCAAACAACAAATCTGAAATTATACCAAATATAGCAACATGCCAAACAATTAACATCCAAAGTATTAACAATTTGATAAAAAGGAAAAAGTGATAATTTTCAGTTGCAAAATGAAATTAACAAAAAAAAAAAATGAACAAACAAAAAATAGTTAGAAGCTTCTGCCGATGCTTTCAAGTTTCAATAATTTACCATCCAGAAACATAAAAAAAAAAAATACTATTGTTTTCAGAATTTATTAAAAAACTTATAACTTTTTTAAGAAAATATATATTGTGACATTGTGTATCTTATACGAAACATTACCTATATTAACTAGCATTTGAACCATATATTATATATATATAGATCAACTTTGTGATTAAAACATATAAAAAAAAAACAGTTCAAACATGAAAAGTTTTAGTGTCCTATAACTAAATTTAAGCAAAGTTATAGGGCATTTCGAAATTTAATCCAAGTTTCTTTAGGACAATAAGATCCAAAACCCTAAATTAATTTGGAGTTCTAATATGAATTAATTAGCTAAAAAATCACTATCATGATTCACTATCACGTATTCAATCATCAAAATTTAAAACACATTACATAATACAAACCCAAAAAAATCATAATCACACAAATAGATTCACACACACGGACACATCAGTTCATCAAATCACATGCACAATCAAGTCTCCATAGCACACAATTCACAAATCCCATCCTCCATCTCTGATTAAATCTCATCCTTTCTCCAATCTCCATTCCATAAATCAACAAAAAATAAAACTTTAACCAAGATTCTTACCTTTGGCTTCGGCGACGGAGATGCAGACGGAAGGCTACGGTGACAGTGACGGTGTAGTGGCATCTTTGACGACGATGGAGAATCGGAGATGTAGAGAGTGAGCACTGAGCGAGACTTAGAGAGAGATTCAGAGTGAGACAAATGAGAAGGAGGGCACGCGGGGAGGGGGGAATCTTAACAAATGACTAAACGACGTCGTTTTGTCTATGACAAAACGAGGCCATTTCGTCATTTGTTATTAAGTAAAAAAAACTCAAGCTTCGGCGACAGAGATGCAGTTTCCATAGCACACAATTCACAAATCCCATCCTCCATCTCCAATTATTCCCATCCTTCCTCCAATCTCAATTCCATAAATCAACAAAAAATAAAACTTTAACCAAGATTCTTACCTTTGGCTTCGGCGACGGAGATGAAGACGGAAGGCTACGACGACGACGACGGCGACGGCGACGGCGTAGTGGCGTCTTTGACGGCGATGGAGAATCGGAGATACAGAGAGTGAGTGAACTGAGAAGGAGGGCATGCGTGGAGGGGGGAATCTTAACAAATGACTAAACGACGCCGTTTTATCATTTATATAATATATATGAAACGACGTCGTTTCATGCCTGGGTTTTATATATATATATATATACTTATATATATAATTTTATTTATATATATTATATAAGTGGGGCGGGGCGAGGGTCACCCCTATCCCACCCTCGCCCCCGCTTTGGGTGCCAGATGCGGGCGAGGCCATCCGCCCCCCGCATCTGGCGGACGGGGTAATCCACCCAGCCACACGGGGGCGGGGCCCCGCCCTTGCTGCCCACCCCTACACTCTACTCGCCAAGGTTATATAATCGAGCAACTCTCTCGCTACACCTTCTCGCCAAGGCTACACGGTCGATGAACCCTAAGGTTGCGTTTGGTTGCAAGACTCAGCTGAGCTCAGTCCAATTTTAAACTGAGTCTAGTATCCAAACATCCAACTCTTAAATTACTAAACTTATCTCAAAGATGTTGGTGAGCCCCCTTTTTAAGTTGAGTATAGCTGAGTCTAATTTTAAGCTAGTCCCCTTTTTAAGTTTCCTGTCGGCAATGGGGCGGCCATAATTTTGCTACAGAGCACATGGGCCCGACTAGGTACCATCAGGTACCTATCTATGTTGGTAGGCGTCAAGAGGGCGTTAGACCAAGTGGACCTGATGTTAGCCATCGCCCAAGATTAAACCAGGCGGATGCGAGCTTCCTCTCGGGGAGATAACAAAACTTCAAAGTTACGCTCGTCGAGAACAGGCAACCAAGATGCTCGAATGGGGAATTTTTTATGTGAGGCTTCATCCGCTGGAAATTCCCACCCCTACCCGAAACAAAGAAAAATTTCTTCGACCAGTCCTTGGCATGAGAATACTTACACTCTAGCTTCACCAGTTTGCTATGGGACCTAAAACTACAAAGGTTCTCATCTAAACGCCTAAACCCATGAAGAGAGAGGAACTCCCTAGTTGTAAGGTCAGAATAATCATCACTAATGGACTCTAAGACCTATTGCCATAGAACGCAGCAGGCCATTAAAATACGCCAAGCGTTAGGCACCAATCGGGCCGGCGCAAGGCCAAAGACGTCTAAGATGTCACGAACAGGCCGCACGAAGGGCAGATGAAGCCCCATTAAAATCATAGCTAAATAGAGGACAACAGAGCTTGCCATAACTCTAACATCAACGGCTCCATGTTGCTGGCTGGGCAGCGTCAACCCTACCAAATCAGGGATATTAAAGTGGTCCATTGCAGCGTCCAGTTCTTGACGTGAGAGGGTGGAAACCTAGCGATGACCTTCGACGATGGAATGGGATGTATCTCCTTCGACGCTAGGGTTAGCCGTAGCGCCTTCGAGGTGGATAGAAGAATCACGGGGTCGCGAAGAACCACCACGACGAGAGGGGTCGCACCTTTGTCTTTTCTAGTAGCCATGGGTACGTAGAAAATAGAGGAAAGCAATATAGGAAGAAGGATGAGAGGGTTTGAAGGCACGAAGGGTTTCTGACGCGAAGCAAGAGAAGGAAGGGAACACGAAGCTTGTGCAAGAAGATAGGAAGTGAAGGAAAATTAAAGTGGCGGGGAACAATAAATACTTGCGGCGATTGACAAAGGGGAA
Organism: Juglans mandshurica; assembly: GCA_022457165.1. Taxonomy (NCBI): domain Eukaryota; kingdom Viridiplantae; phylum Streptophyta; class Magnoliopsida; order Fagales; family Juglandaceae; genus Juglans; species Juglans mandshurica. The sequence continues at coordinate 16,042,564 of CM039621.1, forward strand.
TGCGTATCGACGTGATGATGAAATGACTTTGACAGACGTCCTTGAGGAAATACGAAGCAGAACCCCAAACGTTGTCCCAAGAACAAGTCTCACCGCATCGTGTGCGGTGAGGACTCATGGGGTAACCGAAGGGCTTTGGCCCAATTCAAAAGACCCAACACCTCATGGTTTAAAATCCCCATTGCACAGTGCACGATGAGGCTTCGTGGGGTAATTGGAGGGGCGTCAATTAATTCTACCGAAAGGGCCCAACGACATCTAGTATAAAAGTCCCATAACACCATGTGTAATAAGACTTCGCGGGATAACTGGAAGGGCTTTAATACCACCTTAAGGGCTCACGGGGTGCCACCTTAGGTCTGAGTCATAGTGGCTCGACAAATCACTCCACTCATGGCTCAAACCCCTTTGGCCCGATAGGGCTCATGCTAGTTTGTTGAGGACAGGAACGCCCGCCCGCTTATCCTAGGACAATTAGGATATTCACTCATTCAAAATGAGTAAATAATCCGAATGTTCCGGGGTTCAAACCCCCAAGCCGCCTTACTCTTTAGTTGTGGGAGATCGAGAGTGCGTAATGGTGAAACACGTCCTTAACAATATCCTTATTGGATTCTTTTAACAAGACAACTGCATTCGCATACATGGCAGCCTATTTCTTGATCTCGAGTTGAGAAAATATGGGATTTTAAAACCGCTAGGTTCTTTTTTTTTATCTTTATTTTTTTGTTTCGTACACTTTTAAGATTTATATTTTGGGGTGTTTATTTGGTCATCTATACTTGTTTATTAATTTCATACTGTCTTCATACTGTTAAAAAAAAATTTACCATCCTCCAATCTCAAAAACGAGCAAAACCCATCTAAAACCCAACCCAATTCCAAAGCCACACTCAAACGAGCCCTAACAAAGCGAGCCCAAATCATAGGGCACCCCGAGCCTCCACTAGCCCATAGCAGAGAGCCGGAAAACACTGAAAAGTATTTCATAGGCAATAGCAGCAGAAGCAGAACCAAAATGGCTATGGATGGTGCTTCCAACTCTGAGGACTTCGCCGTGGGCTGCTTGCTCTCCATCAAGACCACTTTAGGCGACGACTTTGAAGCTCAGGTCATCACCTTCGACCGCCACTCCAACATTCTCGTCCTTCATATCCTTCATTCTCTTGAGATCTTTCTTCTCATTGATCCGTTTGATTTTTGCTAACCCTAGAAAACACCGTAGAACATGAACAGAATATATTTTTTTATGTGTATTCCTTAACTTTCGTTGGGTGCGCACAAGAGGGTTCGAAAGCGGGACCTCGCCGGAACATACGGTTGTTGAAGGCCAACTACATAAAGGAGTTTTCGTTCTTGGGCCAAGCCGAAGATCCACTTGATATAAAAAACTGTTTCCTTGATCTTAGTACTCTGCGCGCTAGAGAAGATTTGGCCATTAGGTGGGTTTTCTTGCGATTTTCATCACAAGTCCACTTGGGATTTTTTTTTTTGTTTACTTATTTTGTTGAAAGCTTATTTTGTTTTGTTTTTGTTTTTTGACGAGTTCGATTCAGACAAGCAGAGGCTGAGGCCGAGAGGATAGGCGTGGGTGTTACCAACGAGGCTCAGAGCATTTTTGACGCCTTGTCCAAAACGTAAGTTCCTAATCCTTTTTCGACTTATAAGAACTTGAAGATTATGCAATTTACTATTATTTGTATTATGATACTATATAATTTTAGATAATTCAAGGAGCAGAGTTAGTCTTTTAGTGTTCCTAAACAGTTGCTGGAGTTTGCCGCTTCTATGAATTGTTTTCGTCCTAATCTTATGATATTTTAGACCCTATGATAGCTTGAAAGATAGAAGCATCTTTATTGTTCCTAATTCAACAAGTACTCCGTTTATTGTGTAGAAACGCATTGGCAATACACAGTTTCTTTTGTGTCCCACGCAGAGAAAAAATAATAGAGAGAGAGAGAGAGAGAGAGGAAGAATTTGTGACGATATATAAGTTGAAGAGAAATGAAGTAGATGTGCATTATCAACTTACATCGTCATTTTTTTCAGTCGGTGGAGAAGAATGTGGGTTCAGTACGGATGCTAACAACTCTAGACTCCAATACCCTGATCAGCTTCCTGAAAAGTGCAATGCAAATAAGTTTTTCTGATACATCTTTGGTATTTGGTTTCAGTTCTAATCATAAATTTGCACTTTTGATGTTAGGCTATCAGTGTTGCAAGCAATAATTCATGGTTGAGTCTGGAAGAGATTTTCTTTGCACTTGGTGTGGGAATAGGATACTTACATCTACGGTTCTTTATGTGTTTTGTTCATGAAATAATAAAAGCAGATGCATAGCATTGTATCATATTACTCTAATGTTTTCTTCTTGCTTATAAAAAAAAATCATATTACTCTAATGTTAGATGATTTTAGTATTAGCTGAAAGTAGCATAAAGAACCTCGTGGTAGGCCAACTTCACTAAAAGGTCTTACCAAAAATTGGGAGGAAAGATCTGAATATTATCATACCTTTAGCAGCTTCGCCTGAAGTGAACATTCTCAAGAATCCCATGCTCTTCTAATATATATAACCTGATACTTTTTTCAGTTGTTTGCCCCTACGTTTTTTTAATGGCAGTTGCTGCATTGAGTTTGGGTAATTCTATAAACGTGCTTTTGTTTTTTTGTCTTTTTTAATGGTCTGTAGGATTTGAACCTATGATTGCTACAACTTTATTATGAACGACTTTTTTATTGGTATTGATGAAATTTTTTCATATGCTGAAAATTTATATGTTGATCAACAGATATTGGTGAAATGATTACTTTATGTAATATTTATAGAGTTCTCCTAGATGATTTTATTAAAATTGAAATTATAAATGTGCACCTTATAGAGATGTCTAATTTGGGAGCCAAAATATTAATAAGTAATAAGCCATGCTGGGGGCATCTGCATTAGCTCAGTGGTTCGATGTCACCCCTCTTCAATCTGTAATTGTGCTTTCCATGGTGCACATATGTGTAAGAAAAGTGGTGAATTTGTGAATCATTTATTACTTCACTGTGAGGTGGTAAGGGTGTTATGGAATGGAATCTTTAGCAGGATTGGACTTGTATAGGTGATGCCTAGGGGGCCGCTGGATATCTTTGCTTTTGCTTGTTGGAAAGGCCTTTAGGGCAACCCACATTTTGCTGCTGAATGGAGAATGATGTTTTGATGCCTCATATGGTGCATTGGGCTTGAAAGGAATGACCATGACTTTGAAATTCTTTGGGCATCATTTAATGTACTCAATGGATCTAGCTTTCAGAACTTTCTTGTATAATTTCCTAGCTCCTAACTTGTAACTAGGTCTTCTTTTCGTATACTCCTTGTGTACTTGGGCAACACCTATTTACTTGATTCAATTAAATTTTATTTTACTTATAAGAAAGTACCACATGTTCTATAGTGGGATGAAAGTGATGAGAGTGTGATATGTAGCATTATTCAATACAACTAACACTTCTAATATGTGGTGGAACTACTGCCATTGGGCTCACACCTTACATGAACTTAGGTGAGAGGATTTGAGTTTTCCCAGACTTAGGACTTCTTGGAAAGAGAAAATTTCAGTGATTTTTAAGTGAAATTTGTAAATTTGAATGACATTAGTTATATTTCCATTAGTTGTTTAGTGAGCTGACAGTTTCGTGTCAGAAACTTTTTCCACTTTTGTGATGATATATATCACAATAAAAACTTGTTATCAACGTTCTATCTACATAGAAGTTGACCAGAAAATAGTTATCAGTTCTCTACCACTGATGTTATTGGTATTTTATCAGGCTTCCAGTGCGCTGGGACAATACTGTCATAGTTGTTCTGAATGAGGTGCGTGTAAGTAGTCCATATCTCCCTGAATCTGTTAATGGAGGAACTCCTGCTGCCAATGAGAGGGTGAAGAAAGTGGTAAGACACTAAGAATTCTTATATTTGATTTGTTTTGTCAATTTAAAGGGGAATTATACATGTTTAAGTAATCAATCATTTATTTGGTTGTTTCTCCATTCCAGCTTGAGTTTGAGAGGAAGAGATTGCAAACTCGTGGTGGTGGTCAGTGATAGTTATTGCATTGTCATACAGGAGCCTGGAAAAGTGCCTTGTGGTATGAAACATGATGTGTACGTCCTTGTACGCCCAACCTTTATCTGAGAGAAACATGTTATCTATTTTCTCCAACCTCTTGATGCTTTCTTTAATCAAGGAATTTCATATTTTCCATATCTTCATCTATCGTTGTTCTTTCATCTTGCAATCTCTGGTTCTTCAGTTGCATGATACAGTTTGTGTAGTTTATTCACAGATCAAGTATTTGAGATCAAATTCTAGAGCATAGAGCTCAATATATATATATAAATATATACACACACACTAGTGAGGAGCTACGTGCTTGCATGCATGCCCCTTGTACATAGTACCTGGTTAAAAATAGAACTGCATCTTTTATTATATTTTGTTTGAAAGTTTGGAATAATTGTAATGATTAGATGGGCTGAAATGAGATCAACTTATTATTCAAACAAGACTTAAGTTTCATCAATGATTGGTTTGAGATGAGTTGAGTTATCCTTAATCAAAGTGGATAAAGTGGCTATCTGCCACTCCACAATGATCAACAAAATGAGAATTGAAATCTCCATACAAAGTTGAAACATAGATTTATACAAATTAAAATAAACCTAATACAAAATAAGAGAAGTGACAAGTTCATACAAGTTTGGTGGATAAGCAAATTACTTATCTCGTAGTTCTACTTCAAAAATTTTATTTCACAGTTTGTTATTTATATGAAACACTAAATTCCTACCATGGAAATAAGAAAGTGTTTCTAAATTTATACGAAACACTAAACACAGTTTGTTACTTTCTAAAAAAGCACTTCGTGGTATTCTAATTAATTAAAATCATACCATACAAATAATCTAATAAATATTTGATAATACTAAGATTAATAGATAGTAATATTGTTTAAACTTAATAACATATTCATTGTTTTTTCTATTTAAGGTATAACATAATAATTTTATCAAAAATCTGAAAAATAAACAATGGAATTATACAAACTCCATAATACCATAGGCTAACCATAAATTTAATGCTTAGTATAGTAAACTATATCATAGTGGTTTTATAAACATACATCCAGGCCAAACCTAATTTAAAAACACAAGTCCCATTTAAAATCCAAGTATAGCCCATGTAAATGACCCAGGGTTAAAACATACAACCTACCAAATACACCGAAGGGCACAAACGTAATTACTCACATCGATTCTTCAAGAGGCTTCTACAAAATTCTAAGGGCCATGGGTTGAAGGGTGTTTTTGTAATAACAAAAAGCATGCATGCACCTTTTAGGAAAGGTTAAAATAAAAAAGGGAAATCCGAAACATAAGGCACAAAAAACTAAAAGAACCAAAACACCTTCATTGGAGAAGGGAAAGTCGTGCGTCAGCGGGATTTAAAGCTTACCAGGGAAAAATGGAGATGTGACGGCAGATGTGGGTGGCTGGCCGAGAATGGGCAGAGGAAGGCGGATTCCTGGTGGCTGACCCGAGATCAATAGTTTATGGTGGAAAAAGATCAATTTTTTTTTTCATCATTTGGTTGAGGAAACATATTGAAGTAATGAGAGGGAGGAATTGGCGGGGTCTTATGAAGAAGAAAGGAACGCCGTACGTGGTGGATGTGGTTGGCTGAAGTCAAAGTCGGCAGTTTCTGAGTTGCTGAGTGGTGTTCCGACTTCTCCTTAGTGTCTTTGGTGATTGATTTCGGTAAGGTGGGTTGGTGGAAAGGGAGACTATGGTGGCTTGGTGGAGTGTTTTTTGTACTTATTATCCAAATAAGACCTAAGTTTCATCAATGATTGGTTTGTGATGAGTTGAGTTATCCTTAATCAAAGTGGATAAAGTGGCTATCTGCTACTCCACAATGAACAACAAAATGAGAATTGAAATCCATACAAAGTTGAAATATGTCATAGATTTATACAAATTAAAATAAACCTAATACAAAATTAAGAGAAGTGACAGGTCCATAAAAGTTTGGTGGATAAGCAAATTACTTACCTCATAGTTCTGCTTCTAAAATTTCATTTCACAGTTTTTTATTTATGTGAAACACTAAATTCATATCATGTAAATATAAAAGTGTTTCTAAATTTATACAAAACACTAAACACAATTTGTTACTTTCTAAGAAAGCGTTTCGTGGTATTCTAATTAATTAAAATCATACCATACAAATAATCTAATAAATATTTGATTATACTAAGATTAATAGATAGTAATATTATTTAAGCTTAATAAAATATTCATTGATTTTCTATTTAAGGTATAACATAATAATTTTATCAAAAATCTGAAAAATAAACAATGGAATTGAACAGACTCCATAATACTATAGGCTAATCATAAATTTAATGCTTAGTACTATGCTTTGAAATATACTTTAAATCCCTTGCATATTTTCTGTAAAAAAATAGATATGTAGGCTAAATATTTATTCAATTAACAAAGTCCTAGTAAATTATATCATAGCGTTTTATGAACGTACATCTAGGCCTATCCTAATTTAAAAACACAAATCTCATTTAAAATCTAAGTATAGCCCATGTAAATGACCAAGGGTTAAAACATACGACCTGCCATATACACTTAAGGGCACAAACGTAATTACTCAAATCAATTCTTCAAGAGGCTTCTACGAAATTCTAAGGGCTATGGCTTCAAGGGTGTTTTTGTAATAACAAAAAGCATGCATGCACCTTTTAGGAAAGGTTAAAATAAAAAAGGGAAATCCGAAACATAAGGCACAAAAAATTAAAAGAACCAAAACACCTTCACTGGAGAAGGGAAAGTCGTGCATCAGCGGGATTTAAAGCTTACTAGGGGAAAATGGAGGTGTGACGGCAGATGTGGGTGGCTGGTCGAGAATGGGCAGAGGAAGGCAGATTCCTGGTGGTTGAGCCGAGATCGATGGCAACAACAGTTTATGGTGGAAAAAAGATCAATTTTCTTTTTTCATCATTTGATTGGGGAAACACAGTGAAGAAAAGAGAGGGAGGAATCGGCAGGGTCTTACGAAGAAGAAAGGGACGTCGTACGTGGTGGATCTGGTTGGCCGGAGTCAAATTTGGCAGTTTCTAAGTTGCCGAGTGGTGTTTTGACTTCTCCTTAGTGTCTTCGGTGATTGATTTCAACAAGGTGGGTTGGTGGGAAGGGAGACTATGGTGGCTTTGTGGAGTGGTTTCTTTTTTTTGTTCTTCTTCTGTGCAAGGCTCTGTTGGGTTGCTGGAAATTATGGGAATTTGATGTCATGGAGAACATGACACTTTTGATTGTGTCTGCCACACGGTCTACCATTGGTTTGTCGACTTGAAATTTGAATAATTAGAGACTCTTCTTTGTCCTTCCCCTAATTCTTCTTTTTTATTTGAATCTTTTCCTGGCATAGTTTTATTTATTTATCGTTAATATTGTAAATAGGGGCATTTTCATGGCAACCCATCTAAGGATATTGGAGAAGGGATAAAATGGGTATGATTTCCTTTCTGATTATGTTTATCTCTGTACAAATCCAAGTGGTATTTTTTGTAATGGTGTGAGAAAAATCCGAGTGGTATTTTTGTTAATGGTTTTTTTTGTACAAATCCGAGTGGGTATGATTTATTTACTTAATTTATAGAACTTTGAAGGCATTTTGTTTGGATTTTCGGAACAAATTATTATTTTTTTTTTTAGATCTGAGCATATTTTTTAAGATTGTTTTGAGTTTGGTTTAATTTAATATATGTGTATGATCTGAGATCTACCATTTCTGTATCACCAATCCTCTAAATGGATTTTTTTTTTTCTTTATATCTGAACGGAAAGGAAAAATGGTCGAGAAGTCACTATTAATGGAACTGAGGGGCAAAAACTTAAAACCACGAAAAAAAAAACAAACTGAGGGACAAAAAGGGTAAACAAACAAAAAAGAGGGGTAAAACCATAAAAGCATTAACAAAATATAAAAAAAATAGGGATAAAACGGAAAAGCACCAAAAAAAGAAGAGCAAAATTGGGAAAAAGAATGTAAGATAAAAAATATTGTTGTTTTTTGCAATGCCGCTTTTATATATAAGAAGATATAATATATATATATATATAACACACATATATATATATATATATATATATATATATATATATATATATATATATATATAGATGTCAGATAAGTCAAGTAGCTGGAATTAATTTTTTGGTTTTCACAATCATCGCGATCAAGTAATTACAATGAAACTGAATGACATAAAGGGCATATTTGGGATTTAGTGGATAATATAGTTTTTAGTTTTAGGACTTTTAGTTGTAGAGCTTAAGTAATAAATTTTACTGTTGATGTTGTGTTTCACAGCCCGAGCAGCTCCATAGAAAACGAACTCACTCGATACTTGCAACTGAGAGGGAGAAGAGGCTCCGGTGACGTCCGGAGTCACTCTGATGCCAAAGTTAGTGAAGGATCCTCGTGTGATGGGAAAAACTTAAAGTACTAGAGAGAATGGTAAAGGGTTCAAAGAGCCTTTCCATAGGAGGGATGACTGTTATTTGTACCTGATTCGGACTCTACTGGATCGTGGAGTGTTAGGAACCTGACCTACCACCACTCCCTCCTTGTTGTGACAGTGTGTGTTTGTCTGTGACCTAGACTGCCATGGGAGGTCGTGGTTGGTTAGGTCATGCTCAGTCATACCTGCTACCACCATCCTGTCAAGATAGGGTGTCAGGTCGTGGTCGAGCTGTCCTACGTACTCTAGCAGCGCGCCGTTACGTGCCGAGTCTTTTGACACGTGCATTGAATGTGACGTGCCTTGGTTCTGACGCACCCACGATCTGGCACGTCCAACTGTCTGCGTATAGTGGGGTAGTCTGCACGGTACCTCATGGTAGGGTTCGGTAAGTCATCGAGTCCTAAGACGGGGCTCTTGGCATATCCGAGCTTGGTGCCAAAGCCTTTCCGAATAGGTTTACAGTTGTGGGCTCGGTGCACAGTCTCTCGGTCTGGGCTTCTAGCCCACGTTAGGATCTTGCCGAGGGCCTAGGATTCACTTTGCTTGGCCTCTTTAGGCCATGGCCCTACTGAGATGCCCCCCCAGTACCCCTGGAATTCAGATTTGTGGTGGGAATTCAAAGCATCCCCAATAATGGTATCGCCCATTTGGCATCCGTTGCTTCAAGCTTATTGGTCACACGACGGCTGCCATGCATGCCGTCGCTTCGGCGGCTTGGTGTTGCGTGGCATTTACTGACATCATCGCTGTTAGGACCGCTTCATTTCCCGCGCACTCTCCAACCTTCCTCTGCTATATAAAGCACTCTCCTTTTTCTTCTTCCTCTATTTCTTTCTTCCATCGTTCTTCATGTTCCTGCCATTTCACCCAGTTCCTTCTCCAGCCGCTGTGCCTTACTCTCATTCTTAGGCCTTCCATTCCTCTTCTGCCACCATCTCCTTCTTCCCCCACTGCGACTTCCTCCACCTCTTACTTTCCTGTCGCTTCTCACCACTGCCATGGCACCCAAAGCTGACACCGTTGCTCCGTATTTCAGGGGGAAACGCTGGGTCGCCTCCATCTCTGGTGATGACCTCAGGGCGTTTCTTGCCAAATACAAAAATCCTCCATCCTTCGTTTTGGAGATTCTCGGGGGGGGGGGGGGGGGGGGGGGGGGGGAAGGGGGGCACGTGGTGAATCCTGACGGCACGGCATCTCAGGTGGCCCTATTCCAATTGATGTTTGCCAATGATCTTCGCCTTCCATTCTGCCGTCCGGTTTGCTAGGTTCTTAATTACCTTGGGCTGGCCCCGGCACAGCTTCATCCTCACGCGTGGCGGCTTCTGATATCTAGCTGCATTATCTTTTGGATGGCACCTAGTGGGACCACTGAGGAGTACCCCGACTTGACAGCTTGGGAGTTCTTGTCTGTGTACAATGTCAACTGCCAGCTGGGGAGCATCTACAGTTTCCAAGCCTGGGCTCCTGGTCGGAAGATCACTTGCTCGAGTAGCGTCACTCGAGCATAAAGGAATGGTCCCGAAAGTTTTTCTGTGTTAGGCTTGGACTGGGAGTACCCCGAGGGGGAGGTTGCCTACAAGGAGTATCCCGTTCAGGCGTGCTGGGAGTTCCTCCCTTCCTCAGAGAGTCTGGAACTTACCCTGAATAGGAGGGAGGAGGCCCATTTAGAGACGGTGATAGCTTGGGTGAGGGCCCATCCTGACGAGTCGCTGACCGATCAGGCTCTCTCCGATGAGAACATTCGCGACTTCTTGTCCACGCCCGATTGTTCGTATACTATCGGTAGGAACTTCTTGGGTGATATTCCCTCTCCTCGGGGGCGGAAGTGCTCCTTGAGCTCCTCAGGTGGCCAGGCGAAGCGACCAAAGGTGCGTCATGATCCACCTCGAAGGAAGCCAGGTAGTGAGGCTGGGGGTTCCTCTTCCTCTTGTGGTCGTCCTAGGGAATCTGGGAGCTGTGCCGAGATGCCTGGGGGCTGTGACATTTGCGAACAGGGGCATCAGCAGTCCGTGCGTCCAGACATTCTGGTCCCTTCAACATGGGGTCCACATCATTTTTGAGTGGTTCGCTCTCCACCGCTGGGCCTCCTTCCTCTTCAGCGGGCCCCGGCTTGCTTCCGTTGGGTCCCTCCCCGACCCGTTGTTTCCTTTCGGGGAAGAGGAGGATGCGTGCGACCTCCAGGCGCACTTCTTCAGTTCCGTTACGCACCCCCTCGTTGGCCCAGCACATTCGAGCCGTTCGAGTCCTTTGAAGATACTTTGGGGGAGGTGGCGTCCCGTGAGGTCCCTCAGTAGACCCTAGAGGCCTGGCGCCGAGGAGAAAGGTAGAGTCAGGGAGCCGGGCGCCAAGAGGAAGAGCCAAGTCCGGAGGCAGCTTCTTAGGAGGAAGAGACGAGTCCGGTAGCCGGGAGCCAAGAAGAAGAAGAAGAAGAAAGGGAAGCAGGGGGAGGTCAAGGAGATGTCCCTTCTCCTGCGACCTGGATCTAGAGGCGGTAGTCGGGTCCACCTCTCCCCACACCAAGGCAGTAGCCGGGTCCAATGCTGCGTCTCTTTTTCACCCAGGTAGGCCTTTCCTTTCCTCTGTTTGCTTTGTTGATCCTTCTCAGCCCCCTTGTGTTGACGTTTATAAGTATTTCTTTCATTGCAGGCCACGAATCAGTTGGCCGCGATGATCAGGGAGGAGCTGGGGGAGCTGGAGGAGGCCAATAGGGAGCTCGGAACGTTGGGACGCTTTGGGTACTACAAGATGAAGCAAGCGGCCCGGAAGATCAAGGACCTCAAGACCAAGCGCAAAGAGCTGATCCGCGAGGTGGTGTTCTTGAAGGATCAGAACCAACTCTTGGAGGAGTAGCACCGACTTTTGCAGACGATCGCTGCGAGGCGTAAGCAGAAAAAGAAGGCTCTGGGGCGCCTTCTGCACGAGGCTGAGGAAAACATGTAGCGATGGTTGTATGAGCGCCAAGGCATTGAGGAGGCCCATGTCACGATTGAGCGGAACATGGTCCATCGAGAAGCGAAGCTGGAGTCTGCTCGTGAGAAGTTGAAGGAGTTTGAGTGGGGTTGGGCCTCGATTGCTGGACAGTGCTCAAAACTGTTGGCTGGGCACTTCAAACTTACCCATGAGGCCCAAAATCTAAGGGAGCAACTACGCCGGGCGAAGGAACGCGTTGGTGAACTCTCTCGCTCGGGGACTTGGGCGAAAATCAACCTCCTAGCCCGTGACATTAAGATTGCCGGCTTGAAGTCTCAATTGGACGACGTTGCATAGAGTTCAGAGGAGATCAAATCCCAGATCTCGAAGACTAATGCCATCCGGGACACGACCTAGACTTATGGCTACAGGGAGGGTCTTGATCGGCTACACAAGCACCTACTCCAGAATCCTGGGCTGGACCTCCATGCTCTAGACTTGGCCTCCCTACCTCCAAATGCCCAAGCGTAAGCTTATGTCAAAACTTCAGGAAGTCAGGGTATCCTCTGTATCCCATGGGAGCTCCTTTGCCTCCTCCTCCGGAGTGATGGGCTCGGGCTATGTATATATATATATATATATATTACTTTGTAGGGCCTTTGTATAGTGCTTTCTATTTTGGTCTTTGTAAGAGCTATACACTCGTTGATGAAATGAAATGGAAACATATTTCTCCCAACTGCTTGTGTCCCACTTTTTTACTTCACGGCGAATCTCAACTTCTTTGTTGTTGGACTGGAATCGGTTAGCAAGTTTAGGGACTTGGTCTTACCCCGCAACGAGTCTAGGGACTCAACTTCGTTGCCAGTCTAGGGATTCAACGTTGTTGGATGGGGGGGCGGTCTGCAAGTCTAGGGACTCTGATGGGAACCAAAGTGGGCCTAGTCTTAAAAATCTTTTGCAAGTTCCAGATGAGTCAAGCACAAGATCAAGAGCCAAGAAGATCAATGAGGCGATACAATCCACTTGGGACGAGTCTAGCAAGAGCCCAACATTCAAGATGGGCTTAAAGGATGAAGATCTAGTTTTGATTCATTTGATACAAGCTATGGAAGAGGGCAACAACATGACTTAAAGGCTTTGGGCACTTGAAGGCTTTCAACTTATTTAATTCATTTAAAGGACTTATTTTATTAGTTTAGAATAATTAGATTTATTATGAGAATGACTTAAGGGGGCACCTATTAAAGGGCATGTTGGGAAATTTATTATTTCTTATGAACTAGGGTTTTTGGGAAGGCCTTATATTTTAGCCAAGGGCTTATTTGAAAAATTACATTTTAGGAACTAGGGTTTCATGAGGTTACTATTTCGTTACTGTAGCTGCGACACTGTTCATCCAGGGGCTTTTAGGGTAAAAGGGGCTTTATTTTGGCTAGGGTTTAATTATGTTTTGTTTTAAATACTCTTTGTAACTTCATTTTAAGAAGTTTATGAGATTTGATGAATTTATTCATTGTGAGTTGAGTTTTACTCATCTTGTTCTTAATTGAACTTTTAAACTTATCAAAGGTAAATCATAACCTTTGTGGTGTTCTTCCTTGTAATCTGGGTTCTTGAGACAGTTTCTTCAACGGGTCTAGATTTTAATATAATCTAGGTTCTTGAAACGAGTTCCATCGGGTCTAGGTTCTCCATCCATTGACTTGATTTTAGCTTTCTTGGATGAGTTTTCAATTTGATTGTGGGTTCAAGGGATTTCATTTCCGCAGGTTCATATCATTTGGTATCAGAGCCAGGTTTCCAATCAGGTCTGATTCTATTTTTTAATTCTTGCATCTCTAATTTTGATTCTAGGACTTCATTGTTCAAGGGTTGCAAAAAAAATATAATAAAAATAAAAAGTAGGCTGCCGAAATTCTTAGGATTTTTGGTTTGGCTGAAATTTACATCAGTTAGGGTTTCTTGCATCTCTAAGTTTGTCAATTGTTTGGAGTGTCATTCTATTGATTCTCTTCTATTTCATTGTCAATTATTGTGTGCTTAAATTCAATTGTTTGATTTTCACAATTGAATATTGCTATTTGTGATTGAATTAGAGAAAAGAAGATAAAATAAAAGAAAAGAAAAGAAAAGAAAGGAAAAGAAAAGAAAATTCGAAAAAAAAGAGAGAGAGAGAAGAAGAAGAAGAAAAAAAAAGGTAGCATATTCAAAGGTTGCTACATAGTTACAACAAAGAGAAAGAAATTATTTGTTGATTGAGCTTTTATCATCATAGGAGCTGAATATATCTTTCTAGTTGGTATCTTATTTTATAATTACTCTTTCTCTCGTATAAATTTCTTGAGTCTCGTGTCATTTTATTCATTCTTGTTTCTTGGATCTATATTACTAATTGGAATAATACAAGGTTGTATTCCCTTAATTTAGTTCAACTAGTTCTTAAAGAACTTGAGTGGGAAAACTATTGAGGTAAAATGCAAGAGAGTGTGAGACTATTATCGGGAAAAAGCTATTAAGAGTGAAACACGAGTGGAGTGCCATTATTCGAGTGTAAACACGTAAGGGAATGTGTGAGGTTTTGTAACGCCCCAAACCTAGGTGGCTTAGAGAATCACTACCTGTCACTCATAAACATGTCTCCCAACACATCCAAAGAATAATCTCCAAAGACTTCACAAGTGAAAACAATCTCATATCTTCTAAAATAATGTCACTACAAACTTCACACAATCTTTAATGCAATAATAATAATTAAAAGGGTCCACAATCTCTCGGTAATAGTAACATACCCAAACTGATAAAACCATAGGTCCTACTAAACCCAAAGATATCCTTTAAAACTCAATACATTAAAACTAAGAACATCAGAAGTCTTTCTTCTAACCACATCTCCTCAGCTAAAACACTTTCACCAATCTAATCCAGGTCCTCATTTGGACTCTGCACATTATCTGAAAAATATTATGAAGATAGGGGGTGAATTATCAACAACTCAGTAATCAGAAATCATATGCTAGTGTGCAAACATGAGCATTTACAAAGTAGAGCATGCAGAACAAAATATTTTCCAGAGTTAAACATGCAGAACCAAACATATTTTCAAAAGTAACAGAGCGATAATTTTAAGACAAGTAAAACCCTTAGTGCTTTGGCATAACATAAACTGAGTATCATCATCAGATCAAAACAGAGCATCAAACAGAGCAGAGACCATGTTTCACCCCCGTGGTAGGGTTGTGCTAACCCCGGTACCAGGCAGAGACAGAGGTGAAATCTTTCCTTTATTCTTCTCGGAGCCCCAAGTGTGCACACAGGAAAGACCACAATAAAACCACTTTGTTTCCAAAGTGGGTGCACTCAGAGACAGAGAAGTTGGTACCAACCCAAACAGAGCAGAGCATAACAGAGCAGAGCAGAGCAGAGCAAAGCAGAGACAGAGTCAGATACGAAAACCAGTACACTATGCCAAAGGTTTTCAGATGTTATATCAAAATAATACATAGTACCAAAACAGAATCAGACAGTTTACACACGCTGAACACAAAAGCCAGAACATCTTTCTAAATAAATGCACAACTTTTCATATTCTCAATATCGCTCATTTTCCAGACTTCAGAAACCACATGACAGAATTTAGCTCATGTCTACACAATGCATGTCAGAACATATTTTTCTCTTTTTCGTACAGATTTCATGAGTATGCAAATAAACGACCGAGATTGGTTTTGTTTTTCCCAAGTTCTCATTTCACCACAAAAATATGCAAAGTTTTCAGAAAATCATCCTCAGTCTCAAATAATTCGTGTAAGGCCTAGCATAGGAACCCCGCTTACCTGACTCCTGCAGCGTATTATCTAAGCCTTGAAAATGATCTCTATCAATCTCGTCACCTATTCATAAAAATAACATAAACTAAATATTAAAATCCAAAAACACCCAATTGTTCTTAAACAACTCTAGACCATAATTCAACGAGTTTTAATCAAACTTAAATAGCCAAATAACAATCCGGACAGCCCAAACTTCGACCCAAAATATTCTATACCAAAATATACTCGAGCCAACTGTCGAACCTCTCTGACTTGCTCGAGCGAGAGCAAGTCAGAGAGGTTCACTCGAGTATCGCTCGACACTCTGCTCGAGCGGAAGCAAGTCAGAGAGCTTCGCTCGAGTCTCGCTCGACACTCTGCTCGAGCCAAAGTTCATTTGGCTGTTCGCTCAAGTCGCGCTCGACAGTCCGCTCGAGCGAATTACGCAGATTTCGCCTACTTAACCAGCTTACACTACACAAAGCACTCTTCTTTCCATTCCCAATTCCAAAACAATG
Source organism: Juglans mandshurica (assembly GCA_022457165.1). Classification (NCBI taxonomy): domain Eukaryota; kingdom Viridiplantae; phylum Streptophyta; class Magnoliopsida; order Fagales; family Juglandaceae; genus Juglans; species Juglans mandshurica. Next base: position 16,058,393 of record CM039621.1, read on the forward strand.
TAACTTAAAAAAAAATCCAAACCTAGGACAATACACCAACCCGAAATACTCACCACGCATAACAACCAGAAAAACTCACAAAAATGCTACTAAATCTCATGGTAAGGACCAAAACAGAAACTGCAGTAAAATGAAAAGGAGTGAGAGGTTCGGCTGAGAGGATGCAATAAAATAGAGTCTTGTTGCAGAACAACAACAATATTGAAAGAGAAGAAGTTATACCTGAAGATGAAATCTTGAACAAGGAGAAGAGAACCAATGGAAAACTGAAAAGATGAGAGAGCGACGTGCGAGAGAGAGAGATATGTGGAAGAAACTGAAAATGAAACAATGCATGCGGAAAGAAAGGAGAGAAGGAAACGGAAATGAAGAAGACACACTCACCTCCATAAAACGACGCCGTTGGGACCCTTACTAAGCACTAAAATGGCTGGGCCATTCACACGCATGGTCCGGGCCACTGTTGAAGATACTGGGCCTTACAGGTTTTCCACTAACATTCTTTTTGTACAGCACATTACAATGTCTCATAGGAGTGACTCATCACCAAAGGGGATGGCAGATAACTCATCTTTTGTATTGCAAGCCATGTAACAACAGTTTGAGCGGTTGAACTTGGTGTTGGGTGAAGTGAGGGATATGATGGATCATCAAGATGCGGTAATTAGAAATCTACATGTTAGAAGAGATAGGAGGCGATGTGAGTCTAGTGTTGAAAATGGGTATGAGAATGAAGAGTGTGGTGATTCTCTTGTTGCCAAGCATGCACTCAATACACAAATTAAGATGGATGATACAGAGCAGCAGAGCAATAACATTTTTCATACTAGATGCCACATCAACAACAATGTATGTAGTATGGTCATTGATGTGAGGAGTTGTATTAATTTGGCTAGCACTACTTTAGTTGAGAAATTGAATTTACCTACCTTGAAACACCCTAGACCATACATGTTGCAGTGGTTAATTGATTGTGGGGAGGTTAGGGTAAATAAGCAAGTACTAGTTTCTTTTTCAATTGGGAAATATCAGGATATGATCCTTTGTGATGTAGTGCCTATGCATGCTGGCCATATTTTGTTGGGGAAGCCGTGGCAGTTTAATAGGAAGGTGATCCATGATGGGTTAAGGAACATGAACAGTTTTGAAAATGATGGAAAAACAATCAAACTTGCTCTTTGAACTCCAACACAAGTCCATGGGGACCAACTGAAATTGAAAAGTGAGGTTGCTCAAAAAAGAAAGAGTGAAAATGAGAGTAATCAAAAAAGAAAGAGTGAAAGTGAGAGTGATAAAAAAAGAAAAAGTGAAAAAAAGATTGAGCTAAAAAGCAAGAGTGAAAGTGAGATTGAGTTAAAAGCAAGAGTGAATGTGAGATTGAGAAAAAAAGAAATAGTGAGGCCGAAATGGAAAGAGAGAGAAAAATGAGAGATAAAAAAGAAGAGGATGAGACTAAGGCCTCAAGAAAAAGAGAGAATGAGTTGAAAAATAATTGTGAGGTCGAGAGTACAACAAAAAATGAAGAAAAAGAGAGTGACAGAAAAAAAGTGAGTGAAAAGAAAAAAGAGAGTGAAAAGAAAAAAGAATGTGAAAGGAAAAAGAGAGTAAAAAAGAAAAAGAGAGTGGAAAGAAAAGAGAGAGTGAAAAAAGTGAGAGAAAAACAAAGAGAAAAGTGATTTTTTTATACTAAGGCGAGTCTTAATACCGAACTTGACGTATTTTTGCCTAGTATTGTTGTCTCTTTGTTGCAGGGATATGAGGTCGTGTTTCTTAGTGGCGTGTTTAGTGGATTGCCACCTATTATGGAGATAGAGCACTACATTGATTTTGTGCCAGGTGCGACAATTCCTACCCAACCTTTTTTTGAAAAACATGAGTCCTTGACACACTTGAAGGGACAAGGTAAGTTGTTGACTAGAATGCATGCTAAGTGGGAGGACTGTGTTGAGACTTTTCCTCATGTATTCAAATACACACAAGGTATGAAAAATTTTGTGGTTGATGTTTTTGCAAGAAGGTATGTCCCTGTCTTTATTTTAGATGCAAAATTGTTGAGACTTGAATATGATAAGGAATTGCATGCTAGTGATGATGACTTTGCTAGTGTGTATGGAACATGTGAGAAAGCATCATTTGGTAAGTTCTATAAACTAGATTGATACTTGTTTAGAGAGAATAGATTTTGTGTGCCTACTAGTTTCATGCGTAAGTTGCTTGTGTGTGATAGACATGGTGGTTTGTTGGGTAACTTTGGTGTAAGGAAGACTTTCAATGTTGCATGAACGTTTGCGGGAGTATCATTTGCCTTTCATTGAGTTTGTATATAATTGGAGTGGTCATTTTGGTGTAAATAAGATTTTAAACGTGTTGCATGAACGTTTGTGTGAGTATCATTTGTCATTCATTGACTTGTTGCATGAACGTTTGCGGAATTATCATTTGCCTTTCATTGAGTTTGCATATAATTGTAGTGGTCATTTTGGGGTGAGGAAGACTTTAGATATGTTTCATGAACATTTGTGGGAATATTGTTTGACCTTCATTGAGTTTACATATAATTGGAGTGTTCATGCTACTATTAAATTTTCACATTTTGAAATTATTTATAGACTTAATCCATTTACTCCTTTAAATTTAATGCCTTTACCTGTTGACGACAGGAGTAGCTTGGATGTATTTTTTTAAATTCTTGAGCAAATTAATAATAATGCATATGAAATGGATCTTCCAGGTATGTATCATGTTTCTGCTATTTTCAATGTAATAACATTTTTCCCTTTAATCCAGATGGAGATTCGAGGTCGAATCCTTTTGAGGAGAGGGAGAATGATGAGAAACAAAGTGAGCCTAGTCTTAAAGATCTTTTGCAAGTTTCAGATGGGTCAATCACAAGATCAAGAGCCAAGAAGATCAATGAGGCGATACAATCCACTTGGGACGAGTCTAGCAAGAGCCCAACATTCAAGATGGGCTTAAAGGATGAAGATCCAGTTTTGATTCATTTGATACAAGCTATAGAAGAGGGCAACAACATGACTTAAAAGCTTTGGGCACTTGAAAGCTTTTAACTTGTTTAATTCATTTAAAGGACTTATTTTATTAGTTTAGAATAATTAGATTTATTATGAGAATGACTTAAGGGGGGCACCTATTCAAGGGCATGTTGGGAAATTTATTATTTCTTATGAACTAGGATTTTTGGAAAGTCCTTGCATTTTAGCCAAGTGCTTATTTGGAAAGTTACATTTTAGGAACTAAGGTTTCATGAGGTTACTATTTTGTTACTGTAGCCGCGACACTGTTCATCCATGGGCTTTTAGGGTAAAAGGGGTTTTATTTTGGTTAGGGTTTGATTAGGTTATTTTAAGAAATTTATGAAATTTGATGAATTTATTAATTGTGAGTTGAGTTTTACTCCTCTTTTTCTTAATTGAACTTTTGAACTTATCAAAGGTAAATCACAACCTTTGTGGCGTTCCTCCTTGTAATCTGGGTTCTTGAGACAGGTTCTTCAACGGGTCTAGATTTTAATATAATCTAGGTTCTTAAAATGAGTTCTCATTGGGTCTAGGTTCTCCATCTATAAACTTGATTTTGGCTTTCTTGGGTGAGTTTTCAAATTGATTGTGGGTTCAAGAGATTTCATTTCCGCGGGTTCATATCAGACTCGACTTCGTTGCGAGTCTAGGGACTTGACTTTGTTAGATGGGAGATCGATCGGCAAGTCTAGGACTTGGCTTTTCCCCGCAGGAAGTCTAGAGACTTGACTTCTTTGCGAGTTTAGGGACTTGGCCTTATCCCGCAACGAGTCTAGGGACTCGACTTCGTTGCGAGTCTAGGGACTCGGTTTTGTTGGACGGGGGGTCGGTCAACAAGTCTAGGGACTTGGCCTTATCCCGTAGCGAGTCTAAGGACTCGACTTTGTTGTGAGTCTAGGGACTCGGATTTGTTGGACGGGGGGTCGATCGGCAAGTTTAGAGACTTGGCCTTACCCCGCAGTGAGTCTAGGGACTCGACTTCGTTGCTAGTCTAGAGACTCGGCTTTATTGGATGAGGGGTTGGTCAGCAAGTCTAGGGACTTGGTCTTACCCTACAACGAGTCTAGGGACTCGACTTAGTTGCGAGTCTAGGGACTCGGCTTTGTTAGACAGGGGGTCAGTTGGTAAGTCTAAGGACTTGGCTTTACCCCGCAGTGAGTCTAGGGACTCGACTTCTTTGTGAATCTAGGGACTCGACTTCTTTGCGAGTCTAGGGACTCGGACAGGGGGTCGGTCAGCAAGTCTAGGGACTTGGCCCTACCCCGTAGCGAGTCTAGGGACTCGACTTCTTTGATTCCAGGCTTAGACAGCAAGCGATTTGAGATAAACATCTAGATATTTTCATTCATCAAATAAGTTTATAGTCGTTCATACAAAATGTTGCATTACGTTCCTACACATAGTACTTCTTCAACTGTTCGGCGTTCCAGGGGTGGGGGAGCTCATGCCCTTGGCTGTTCTTCAAGCAATATGAACCGGGTCGACTGCTTGCAGTTACTACGTACAAGCCTTTCAATCGCAGTCCCAATTTTCCTTTTTCCTGGGTGATTACTCCAATCTGTCGCAGCACTAAGTCACCCACCTTGAAAGAGTGCGGCTTGACTTGTTTGTTGAAGTATTGTTCTACCTTTTGCTTGTTACTTACCGTTCGCACAGCCGCCACTTCCCTTATTTCTTCTAGAAGATCCATGCTCTTGGCTAGCCTTTCGTCGTTGGTGTCCGAGGCAAAGTGCTGGACACAAAACGTGGGTATTCCGACTTCCACGGGAATTTCTGCTTCGCTCCAATAAGTGAGGGCGAAGGGCATTTTCCCGGTAGGGGTTCGAACGGTTGTTCGGTATGCCTATAATACGCTTGGGAGTTCTTCGGCTCATGCTCATTTGTTTACCACGATCTTCTTCTTGAGGGTGGAAAGGAGGGTTTTATTGGTCGCCTCGGCTTGTCCATTGGCTTGTGGGTGTGCTGGCGAGGAGTACTTCACCTTAATTCTGAGCTCTGCTCACCACTCCCTGTAGTGTATGCAGTCGAACTGTCTTCTGATGTCCAATATGAAGATCTGAGGTATGCTGAACTGGCAGACTACTGACTTCCACAGGAACTTCGTGATGGTTCGAGAGGTGATGCTTGCGAGGGCCTCCGCTTCAACCCACTTTGTGAAGTAGTCGACTGCGACGATCACAAACTTGGCCCCTCCTCTGACTTATGGGAATGGGCCAATTAGGTCTAGGCCCCACTAGGCGAAAGGCCATGGGGCTGTGATTGACGTAAGCTCCTCCAGTGGGCAATGCGGCACCGGCCCATGCTCCTGAGACTTTGGGCATTTCTTGGCAAAATGTTCCGCATCCTTGAGGGAACTGGGCTAGTAGTACCCGGCTAGGGTCACTTTTGCGACCAGTGCCCTCCCCCCCAAGTGACTTCCTCAAACTCCTTCGTGGATCTCTGCCAGCACGTCCGGAGAGGGGCATCTAAGGAGTGGCTCGAAGAAGCCTCTTTTGTACATGACCCCTTCCAGCAGGGTAAACTGAACCACTCTGTTCCTAACCTTTCATGCTTCTTCCGAGGTGCTTGGTAGTTGCCCTTGCTACAGGAACTTCCAAGTGTCTGCTACCCACTAGGGGGGTGCTGGGGTCGTGATAGACACCCCCGATGGATGGGGCGTCGACCGTTCTCACCACGGTGTGTTCTGGGAGGGGGAGTTCTTCCTGTCTGGATGCAGCCTTTGCCAAGCGGTCTGCCTTCTAATTCTCTCTTCTCAAAACTTGTTGGATGTAAAAATAGCGGAAGCAGTCACGCTCGTTGCAGACGAGCTAGAGGTACTTCTTCAGCCTTTCTCCTTTCGTGGAAAACTCCCCCAGTACTTGGCTGACAACCACTTAGGAGTTGGCCCTCACTTCTATCTCCTATTCTCCAAGCAACCGGGCCACTAACATCCCAGCTAAGAGCGCCTCATACTCTGCTTCGTTGTTGGTCGCCTTGAAGGCAAGCTTGATTGCGTAGTTGTGCTCCTCCCCCCGTTCCGTAACTATATGCACCCCCACACCCCCGTCAGCCCGACAAGACAAGTAGTCCACGTAGACCTGCCAGGGCTGTCCTTGGAGTCTCCAGGAAGCTGGTGAACTTTACAACAAAGTTTGCCAATACTTGTCTTTTGACCGCTTAGCGGGGCAAGTAGTCTATATCGAATTCGCTGAACTTGATCGCCCACTTGGCGAGCCTTCCTAAAGTGTCTGGCTTCTGCAAGATTTTCTTAAAAGGAAGGTCGGTTAGCACTTTCATTGGGTGGGCTTGGAAGTATGGTCTTAGTCTTCTTGCAGCAACGATAACGGCAAACACAAACAGTCCGCGGGTACCTTGCTTCAGCTTCGCGGAAGGCCCAACTCGTGTAGTAGACAGGTCGCTGTCCTTCCTTTGCGTCTCGGACCATCACCACGGACACGGTGTGCAGGGGTGGCTCTGGTACTTCTTCAGGCTGACGAAGGCTTTTTCGCAAGTTGCATCCCATTGTTGGGCCTTCCTTAGAACTTTGAAGAAGGGAGACACCGGTCAATTGATCGGGCGATGAAGCGATTCAGGGCTGATACCAGACCGGCCAGCCTTTGAACTTCGTGGAGATTGCGGGGGGAGGGCATCCCCATTACTGCTTCCACCTTTTCGAGGTTCGCCTCAATCCTTCTTTCGGAGACCATGAATCCCAGGAACTTGCCCGACTCCACCCTGAACGCACACTTTAGTGGGTTGAGTTTCATCTGGTATCGTCGAAGGACCGAGAAGGCTTCTTGAAGATTTACTAGCAGGTCGTCCACGTACACTTCCATATTCCAGCTGATCTGCTTCTTGAACATCCTGTTGACCAGCCACTGATAAGTTGCCCCAGCATTCTTGAGGCCGAATGGCATGGCTTTGTAGTAGTAAAGTCCTCAGTCCGTCACGAATACTCTCTTCTCTTAGTCATCTGTACTCATCCTGATCTGGTTGTACCCTGAATAAGCGTCCATGAAGCTGAGGAGGGGATGTCCTGCCGTCGAATCCACAATCAGATCAATGCACGATAATGGGAAGTTGTCCTTCGGACTTCTTCACCTGGACTACAATGGGGAGCCATTCCGGGTAGTGAACTTCCCAGATAAACCCCGCCGCCAGGAGACAGTCCACCTCCTCAGCTATCGCGGCGTACTTCTTGGCGCCAAACCTCTGTCCTTTTTGCTTGACTTTCTAGACCTTTGGGTCGACGCAAAGCCGGTGCTCGATGGTGGAGTTTTCTATCCTGGGCTTCTCCTTGTGGCTCCAAGCAAACACGCCTTGGTGTTCGATCAGAAGACATTTCAACACCCTTCTTAACTCCGGGTCTAGCTTAGTCCCGACACGAACCGTGCGCTCTGGTCTTTGCTGGTTGACTGAAACTAGCTCCAAGGGTTCATTGGGTTCAGCCTACCGGAGGGCTTGCTCATCACAGACTTCTTCATTCCATTCGGTCAGGGCCGGCGGTGAACCCGGCTCGGGCATTTCTTCGACATTTTCCACGACCGCAACTACTTTGACTTTGTGCCTCAGCTCTTGAGCGTAACACTCTCGAGCCAGGTACTACTCGCCGCGAACTTCGTCCTCCCCTAAGTTGGTTGGGAACTTCATTTTGAGGTGGTAGTGGACGTCACCACCCTCAAGCTGTTCAAGGTGGGGCGTCCCAGTATCGCATTGTATGCGGATGGGGCTTTGATGACCAAGAAATCGGTCATGCTTGCGGTGGTCCTGGGTACCTTTCCCACTAGGACAGATAGGGCGATGGACCCCATTGGCTAGACAATGTCACCCGTGAAACCCTTGAGCGGCACTAGGGTCGGGCGCAATTAGTTTGGACTGATTCCCATCTTGACAAAGGCTTCCCAGAATAGGATGTCCGCCAAACTGCCGTTGTCGATCAGGATCCTTCGAGTCGTAAAGTTTGCTACTTGCATTGTTACTACTAACGCATCATCGTGCAAGTGGAGGATGCCATCTTCATCTTTTTCTTCGAAGGTTATTGCAGTGCTCCCTGCGTGCAGCGGTGCCCTGACTGCAATTCTCCCGATGGTGAACACCTCTTCGTAGCGTGCCCTCTGAAGTGACTCCACCTCCTACATAACCCCCAGTAATTGTGCGGATTTCTCCGATGGGTCTGTCTTCTGCCGGTGGCTTCTCCAGGCTTCGTTCCTCGCTCCTAGTCTTCCCGGATTCGCACCCCGTCGGGGGCGCTGATGGCCCCCTTCCCACTGGTCTTCCCAGTCTTCCGACTGGCGCCTTCGGTTCCGTTGGTCTTCCTCCCATTTTTCTTTTCAAGGCATAACAATCTCTAATGATGTGTCTGTTGGTCATGTGGTACTCGTAGTACTGGTGGCCTTCTTTATCCTAAGGTGGCTTTCTTCCCAAGCTCGATTGCCGATCTCCTTCTACTGCCAAACTTGTGTGAGCATGGACCATCATACTCGGCCGAGTTGGTGATTCTCTCTTTTTTTTTTCCGTATCCGGTGCTCCTTTTTTCCCCCTTTGCGGTCGTGACCTCCCTGCCTTCCAACTGCCTTCCGGTCTGCTTGCTCCATCTCAGACCATTGCGGAGCCGTTAGGGCCTCGAGGGTGTCTTCCGCGTTGATGCCCAGTCCATAAACTCTCCCAACGTAGTGGGGGTTTTTCTTGCTATCTAGGCCATGAAGGGATTACGGGGCCAGATCCCCCACATAAGAGCTGGCAATGTGATCTTCTCATCTTGGTCGCTGGTGGTCATGCGTTCCCGATTGAAACGTGAGAGATACAACTTCAGGCTTTCATCGTCCCGCTATTTGACCGTCAGGAGATAAGTAGCCGGGCGCCTCCTCTTTCGGCTTTCCATGAATTGCGTCATGAAGAGGCGAGCCAGCTCGTCGAAGCTTTCTACGATACCAGTCGACAGAGACCCAAACCAAGCCCGGGCGACTCCTTTCAGTGTTAGCGGGAAGGCTCAGCAGGCGATATCTCCTAGGAAGCCGTGTAAGGTCATGTGGGCCTTGAACGTCTCCAGGTGCTCCAGTGGGTCCCTAGACTTATCGTACACTTCCGTCTGGGGTACCTTGAACTTATGAGGCAGTGGTACCGCCATAATTTCAACTCTGTATGGGAGGTCGATGCTGACAAGTAGCTGGTCTATGGTGGATGGCGTGCCCATTAGCTTAGCCATTTTTGCATATTTTTCCCCGAGCTCTCGGAGTTCGAGGTGCATCTTGCGCCTTTCCTCCTCTGTTGCGGTATTCGTAGGGACTCGCCGCGAGTTCTCCCCTTCATTGCCGCTCGGTTCTCCTCCTCTAACTAGCTCTTCGTTGGTCCGCTTGAGCGTCACATTCTCCTGGCAGAGCGTCCCAATTTCCTCTATCAGCTTTCTTATCGTCTCCTCCATCCCGACGAGTCTTGCTTCCATTTCTTCGCACTAGTTTTCCTCCCTTCGCGTAGTTTGGGACCGTGTCGCTGCCAGCATGCGAAGTACAAGTTTTTATGGAAAAGATCCCACAGACGGCGCCACTGTTGATGTCATGTTTCACAGCCCGAGCAGCTCCACAGCAACCGAACTCACTCGATACCTACAACTGAGAATGAGAAGAGGCTCCAGTGACATCCGGGGTCACTTCGATGCCAAAGTTAGTGAAGGATCCTCATGTGATGGGAAAAGCTTAAAGAACTAGAGAGAATGGTAAAAAGTTCAGAGAGCCTTCCCATAGGAAGGATGACTGTTATTTATACCTGATTCGGACTCTACTACCGAGGGAGGTTGAGGAGTGTCAGGTCGTACTTGACCTGCCACCACTCCCCCTTTGCTGTGACAGTGTGTGTCAATCTGCAGCCCAAACTGTCGCGGGAGGTCGTGGAGTGTCAGGTCATGCTTGATTGGACCCGCTACCACCATCCTGCCAAGATAGGGTGTCAGGTTGTGGCCGAGCCATCCTACGTACTATGGCAGCACGTCGTTGTGTGCCGGGTCTACTGACATGCGCATTGAATGCGACATGCCTTGGGTCTGACGCGCCCACGATCTGGCACGTCCAGCCTTCTGCGTACAGTGGGGTAGTCTACACGGTACCTCATGGCAGGGCTCGATAGGTCACTGAGTCCTGAGATGGGGCTCTTGGCCTATCCGAGCTTGGTACCAAAGCCTTTCCGAATAGGTTTACGGTTGTGGGCTCGGTGTGCGGTCTCCCAGTCTAGGCTTCTAGCCCACATTAGGGTCTCATTCGAGGGCCTGGGATTCCCGTAACTTGGCCTCTTTCAGGCCCTACTGAGATTGCCCCCCTCACATTTACTATTAAAAATTTGTTTATTGTTTGATAATCATGTTTTCAAATTACTTTCAAACATTTTACATTTGTGAAAATGATATAAAAAGTATTTTTTGATATAGAAATGACATAAAAGGTCATTTGAGGTAGTGTCGCACTTATGATAAGATCAAAGTGTAAAGTTGTAATTATCTAAAAATTGTATGAGTATTTTTAGCTATTGACAGTATTCTTTAAAATTAAAGCACATTTGAAAAGCATCATATTTTTTTCCTGAAATGTACTTTTTAGTTTTTTATATATTAAAATGTACTTTAATATGTAACAATTAAACAACCTAATTTTATCATCAAAGAGTTTTGAAGTTATTTAAACACTTTTTACGACTCCTAACACAACTCCAAACAAGCCCACAAATTTGCTAAAGAGATATATTTTCGGAATGAAATCTGGTTGTTCTGGACAGCAGTAACTCAATCTTGATGAGTTGAATGTTATCTACTCCAGGTATACCTTGTTATGAGGATGGAAAAGAATTAGTTGTTGTTTGTTTCATAATTTTATTTCTAAATATCAATAAATACAAATTACTTTTCAGTTTTAAATTTTAAATTTTTTCATCTATCATTACATCTTTTTTAAACTTTCAAAAAGAACGTAAAAAACAATACAATTTTTTCAAATGTCAAAATAAACATAATATTTAAAATAATATTCAAATAATTTTTTAATTTTATAATATTTTTACTCAACTTTTTATCTATCATTTCTCAAAATACAACAAAACATATATTTACAAACAATTTCACTACTATTAACAAACCTAGAGCTATAAGACTATATGTCCGGACCAGATCGATAATTTTATTGGTCGATAATGTGTATATATATATTATTTTATTTTATATAGTAATTATATAAGTTAATTATGTAACCATATAACAATAAAATTATTTTATATTTATTAACCGTATATAAAATGTTAAAAAGATGACTTAATTTTAATTTTACTAATTTAATTAATTTTGTATTAATTTTTCTGCCAAAATAAAGAAAAAATAGGAAAAATATGTTCATAGACCAACTAGACCAATAACTAACAGCTCGGTCTGGCAAAAATGATAAACTAAAATTTTCGATCCATAACCTCCTCAATCGATTACACACTCCTAAATAAATCATTTTATTATTATGTATAAAATTCTTATATCTAACCATTCAATCAGGTTTTTGAAATTTGGAAGGGACAACTATCCACGCAGACTCGCGGAGCACCATACAAAAATGCCATTGATTATTGTAATCCTGTTACAGGGTAGAGAAACGGCCGAATCATTTCTCTGTGCTTATTGTTCTACTTACTCATGCTACAAATTGTGGAAATCTCGTATATATCAATCACAGTTGTTATTCTCTATATTTTTATGCCACTCCACTGTCTCTCCCACCCCGGTTAAAAAAACAATTATAGAAAAATGATTTATCCTAAAATTAAATATATAAATTGGCGGAATTGATCATCCACATTTTTATTAGAAGTAATAATATGTAACACGACTCATGAATCTAATATGAACACGACACAAAATTAACAAGTTTGAGTTTGATATTAAAGGATTCGGGTCAAAACAGGTTGACCCGTTAAAACATTATTTATAATCGGGTTAATAACAAATCAACTCGTTTAACCAGAAATCAAACCGTTTCTAATTTATACATGTTAATCAAGTCGAATGAGTTATGCGTCTTAGTTCGATCCATATACATGAAATAAATTTAAATGAATCGTGTCGTATTTCTAATTTATTATTAAATGAATTAAAACAGGTGATCCGACAAGATCCGTTATCTAAATGAATTAGATTAAGATTTAAAAATTTGACATATTTAATTTAACAAGTCGAGTTTGGATTAACATATATAGTAAAAGGAAAATACTATTCTGCCGCCCCAAACATACCGCTCAATTTGACTGCTCGGTACAATTTTTTGTTATTTTTTACCGAATGATAAAGGAAGTGATTTTAAATATATTGATGTATTTTTTTATTTTTTAAAAATATTTAAATACATTTAAAACATATGAATAAAAAATTTAAAAAAAAATTACTTTTACAACTAGAGGTAACACAGAGTGGTGCTACTCCGCTCATAGTAAAATATTTATGAAGGGTGATGCTACAGCCCCCGCTGGGATGTAGTGTTATTTTATATGTGTTTTGTTTAAGTAACTTTTTATATAGATCTTTTATTATTTTAAAATATTTTAAAAAAATAAAATAAATTTAAAACATCATTAAGAAAATATTTTCTTAATCAAAAAGTAAAAAAATATATATTAAAAAATACTTTCTTAATCATGAAGTAAAATAAAAAATTATAAAAAATATTTTTAAAAAAATAAAATAAATTTAGAACATCATTAAAAACACTTTCTTAATTAGAAGTAAAAAACAATTCATTAAAAAATATTTTCTTAATTACGAAGTAAAATAAAAGAATATTTTTTTATGATTTTTTATTTTACTTCATGATTAAGAAAATATTTTTTAATAATATTCTGACTTTTTTTATTTTTTAAAAATATTTAAAATTATTAAAAAAATCTATATAAAAAATAACTTTAAAAAAAAATACACTAATCTCCAGGGCTCCACAACGGGGGAGATATGGCATTTCCCATTTATGAATTAACATAACATGAATACGATCTGGCCACCCTAAATTTTATAGTCTTTTGGTATGAAGGGGGTGTGGACTGCCGAGCACGTGGGACCCGCGTTGAACGCCAAAGTTCTGCCTTTAAAACTGGGCCATGTGCCAAAAAATGGATGCAGAGATATTCCCAAGTCAAAGAAGCATGCCTCACCGCGAGACCAAATTTAAGGCTGCTAGCCGCCTCCTTTGAGGGATAGGGATGATACACATTTTGTTTGAACGTTAGACAATCAATTTCCGAAACATCTCCATAAGAATAGTTGGATCAACAATCAAATATATATTTTTTTTTTTGGGTTTTAACAATCAAACGGACACTTAAATCTGACAAACGAATGCTCCCTAAAAAGCGAGAGAGAGAGAGAGAGAGAGATTAAGAGATATATGGTTGTGCATTTGAGAGTCCGGGTGGATCGACGATGGGCTGGTGTCAACGAGAAAATGAAAGAGTCGAGCGACAAGATCGAGTGTTTTTGTGTTTGAGATGGAAAGAAAACTCAAAAAGTAAAAGTTGGAGTGTTTCTCTTCTCTCTTTACTTGCATTATGTCATGCAAAAATATATCCTCCATGTTAACGTTGTGTTTCGCGCGCTTTTAGGTTGGATTCCAAAAACTCGAGTCTTCGGACTGTCACCTGCACACTTTAAGCAAACACAGAGAATGAGGGCCTTGGTGGTGGCTGGGCAGTTTCCGATGGTAAAGTCATTATATTTCCTTAATAGTTTGTGCGTAAACTTAGAGAGATCCGAGAGACTTCTTCGTACCTTGGGATCGACTTTTATACTAGGTTTATGGTGGGAACAGATTGTACCTCACTTTGAAGAGCCTATGTCCTTTCCACTATTCGTTCTGTTAGAATCCTTTAATGCGACATGGCTTTTAGAGCGGCATCATTAATGCGACGTAGAGTCCAGGGAGTGGCACTATTAATGTGGCGTGGCTCTCTGACTCACTTTTCCATGCGAACGCTCCCTGTTAAATCCCTCCATTCTTGTTGTCAGGAGATCAAGTGTTCTCTGTATTTCTCACCCACCCGTCTACGTAGGTTCTCGACGATAAGGTGTCATCGGGAAGGTGTCAAGGCAGCGAGTCCTATCCCCCTACCGTCCGCTTTCTCCAAGCGCGAGTTGTTTCGTGGGTGGGTTTCGCTTATGGGCCATGTACTCTGCAAAAGCCCACTGACTCCTTTTTAGAGAAGGGTCATTGACCCTGGTCGGGCTCTCTGACTTGCTTCCAAGTGGCCTCTTTTGGGCTTGCCCTGTGGGTCGATAGGGGAAAAAAAACCTCCCTTACAATTATCCCACCGATTTAGAATTCATTTTTGCCTTGGTCTTCACGCTATAGACTTTCCCCTTTTTTCTATTTTTGAGATCTTCTTCCCTAGAAATGGGCGGTTATTACTCTCTTGGGTCTTCTACTTGTAAGGTTCCCAACTCAAGATTATGCCTGCATGGCTTTTTTGTTATTTTAATGATGTCAGGCGACGGCTCTCCTCCCTATTTCTTTGGCACATTTTTGGACGGTTGGGTTTCGCACTTGGTGGCGTCCTTCCAGTTCTCTCATCATTGATGGTGTCAGGCGGTTTCTTCTCTCCACGTTGCATTGCACAGTTCGTGCTGTTGGATGCATCAACGTCTTGCCAGCTCTATTGGGCATGTGCGTTCCCACGACTTTTGGATGTTAATCGTTGCCACCACTTATTTAAATTTCCCCCTTGTCGTCGAGGCCCTCTTTTTGGCCTTTCTCCTTCATTCTTTTACATTTTTACCCTTCCTATCCTAGCAACTAGACTCCTCACACTTGTCTCGAGGCGCCATTTTATTTCCCATGTCGAATCCTTTCGCGCGTTTCACAGGGTCCAAGCCCTTTTGTATCCCCCGTTTTGCCACGTGGGTACGAAAGGGCAAACGTCACTTCATCTTTATATAAAACGGATTTGCCCCCTTTTTCCCACTTTTTTTTTAGTCCTCGTCTCCTCTTGCACCAACTTTCTCGTTCCATTTTCTCAACTCCTCTTCCTTTCCATTGCCTTTCTCTACTTCAGTTTTCGTGGCTCCCAAGAAGACTGTTCAACCCAAAATTCCTAGGGAACTGTACCAGCCCGAGGTTCGCACCACAGAGCAATTCTACATCAGGCATAACTGGCGTTTAAACGTCACTCCTAAGTTTTTATCATCACTGGCTTCCACCTTTCATGTTTTGGAAAAGGTGGTTTTTGAGGTTCCTGGGCCTCATGAGGGGGCTGTTGACGATGAGGGTTACACTCCGAAGTTCGCTCTTTTCCCCAACATGTTTTCTTGCAGACCGAGAATACCCTTAAGTGTCGGGCCGCGAGGAGGTAAGTGTCGAACAACTGAGCAGCCAATCCATTTTTCACCGTAATGGGGGCGGGGTAAGTTGTTCGGGGAGCTGAAAAACTGGACTCGCTCTCCCTGCGAGGGAGCTTAGGCCGCCTGCCCATCCTTTAGCCCTCATGGGGAGATAAGTAGTTGGGCAGTTTGGGACTGGATTTGCTCCCGCCTCTTGGCATCACAGGGAAGATAAGTGTTGGGTCAGGTTGGCGTTGATCCCACTCTACGTTGTGGCGGAGGTTAGCATAAGTTGTCAGGCAGTCGAGAGCTGGTGTCTCTCCTATTAAAATGCCTCCCAAGTGCAGAAGGTGTCTAGTTATTTTATAGTGAGAGTCTCAAGGTCGATTTCACAGGGATTAAGACATTTTATGACTCAAAACTGTACTATTATTATGAAATAGAAAGAATTAAAGAAGTGAGATATTCACTAGTAGAAATCCTCGTAGTGATTGAGCAACAGTAGGGGTGTAAATTTAAATCGGAAAATCGGACCGGACCGGTTGGTCCTGTTTTGAATCGGTCCAGTCCGGAACCGGTTCCTATATTATGAAAACCGGTCATACCCGGTCCGGTTTCGGTTCTGTAGTTTCCGGCACCGAACCGGACCGGTTGAAAAAAATATATATATAAATTAATTTTTGTTTTATATATAATATATAATTATATATTAAATTTTTATATATAATTATATATCATATGAAATAATTTCATATTATAATTTATAAATTATAACATGAAACATTAATCTTAAATATGAACATTTGTAATTTGTTTGATTATATGTTATTAATATAATTATATATAAGATAATGTTATTATAATTTATAAAATAAAAGTTTAATCTTAAAGATGAAAATTTAATTGATCATATGCTTTAAACATAAAATATATATATTAAATTATTAATAACATTTTATTATAAGAAGTAACATTTGATAATTATGTATTTTTTACATTTTAAAAAAAGTGAAAAATCGGATCAGACCAGACCGGAAACCGGTAAAATCGGAGGTACCTGTTTAGGAGGATAACCGGGGCGTAATCGGTTTTTAAAAATGTAAAACCGGTACATACTGGTTCGGTCTTAAAGTTTGTCCAAAACCAAACTGGACCGGACCGGACCGGTTACACCCCTAACCAACGGTGTGAACCAAATTGTTCACAAGCCAAAATAAATAAGTAATCTAAAGGAATTTTTTTTTCTTTTTTTCGAAGACTCTTTGTGAAAATGAAATGTATTGGATGCAAACAGAAGTATATTAAGCAACTAGGGAAACTAAATTTTTTTGTTGACTTAGGGAAAACAAATGCAGTAATAAAAAATGAACTTCTAAGAGACTTTTAAGCAAACACCTAGGTCTCGAATCACCTTCTCACAGAAGACATTCAAGGGAGTTCTAACATTCCACAATTTCTTTCAAATGAAATTTCAGTCAAGATTAAAGCATTTGAATGATGTGTATGATGCATGCACTAACAAGATATTTTCTGAATAACCTCAATAGATTTCATATCAAACCGACAATCAATATGCAACTCAGGAATAGGGTTCTACACTCCTTAAGCATCCATCGTGCCTTCAATCAACAATGGACGAAAAGGAAATAGGAAACCCTAACCTCGGCTTCAACTCAAGGATGACAGAAACTTATGGAGACAACGAGTTAATTCGTAAAGAAAATAAAAAACCCCCATCGAAGCCCTCCTACTCGAAGGTTTCCCTTAACCTAGGTTACGAAATTACTCACTTATCAAATATGAAACTAAACTATTGATCAAGAAAAACGACATTTCCATAAGCCAAAGAAAGAGTAAACCCTAAAATTGAAATAAGCTTTTTCGAATGGCCCTCTTTGGTTTCCGGATTTTTCCAGAATTCTCGAGAGACGCCATACCCCTCTGGCACACCATCTCCAGTTTTTTAACCTCCCCTTCACCATCCTCTCTTGTGCCTTCACTGATTTCTTCTCTCTCCAATTCCAGGTTGTTGCTCCCTTCAGTTCCCTGCAGTTCCTTCTAGGGTGTAAAATCTAAGAGGAAATAGAAAGAGGGTTATGAATGACTTGAGTCTTGAAAGGATACTGCCTTCTTCTTTTTTTCTAATTGTTGTGCATGTGTGACATAAGTGGCATAAGTAATTAAGTGCATAGTGACCAATTGACATTTAATTTTCTTCTTTGACCTTGTAATGCCCTTATTATAATTCTACTGTGTAAGTGAGCATATGTAGTTCATTTTCAGACCAAAAATCCTAATTTCCATGCTCATTTACTACATTATTTCCACTTTATCACACCCCAACTAGCTTTTTGCTAGACCCTTAGCAAAGGAGCGATATACAAGAAATGATCAATTCTTTTTTATTTGTTTTGAAACTTTCTATCATAGGTTTTTCCAACTGAGAACTTGTCAAAAACATAAGTCATTAATTCCATAGTTCAGGTTGTTTCTCATTTCAGAACTTCCTGTAATGTTTCACACTTATGCAAAGGAAACCAATAATGTAATTGCATGTCCCAAACTGTGATAAGTGATGTGCCTAGGTTATTAGAGTTGCACACCATCCTCTAACAGGTTACTACATAGTTACATCTATCACATAAAGAATGACCCTTTTCCTTAATTCAAAACCACTGCTATTTGTTGGCTTTCACGCTATCACACTTTGAAATGCTTTCTTATTTCTTTTCTTACTAAAGCCCCGGTGATAGGCAACCTTTTCCAAAAATACTTTTTTTCTTCTTCTTCTTTTTCTAATCTCTGGTTTGTTCCTTTTTTTCATTTTTATTATTATTATTATTATTATTATTATTATTATTATTATTATTATTATTATTATTATTATTATTATTATAAACAGGATCTGTCTTTTCATTCCTGTGTATTGTTTTTTTTTCCCCTAAACCATTAAGATGTGGTTCATTAAGGTATGCCCAGCTGCACTTTTAAGTAATCCTAGTAGAAAAATATGACTCCTCAAGTGCCCTAGGTTGCAAAGGTAACAGTTTGGCAGTCAGCAAGGTGTGTTCTACTTCCTTCATTCAAGTGTTACTTCATTAAATGAACCTCTCAGCAGAGCTACTTCACAATTACTTGTGTATCCATGAACTCATGATTCAGACAATTCTCTTTTAGTCATACCTAAGAAGTGTTTTCAACATAAAACTAGAATTGCCCTCATTGCCACAAAGGCCTTTTTTTTTGGATTGAATTGTGTATTCCCCATACCCCCCAACTAAATTGAAGCATTGTTCTCAATGTGTGCATGAAGAAGAGTAAATGAGGAGATGTTACTTGAGAGGTAGAACTTAAACATTGGAAAGATGTAAAACAAAAATGAGCATGTCCTGCATTGCAGTCTGGTAAGATCAGAGAGCCAATAGAAAAAAAAAACTTTGAAAAGAGAAACTTAGCAAAAGGGAAATAACAGAGAAAAAAAATAAAAAACTAGCTGAGGTAATTTAAACCTCCAGTCTATACTGAAACTGAGTCAGTAACAATTGGTTCCTGGATGAAATGTCTGGTGCATAAGTCCCTAAAAGTGGCTTAAGTCTCCAGCCATTCACCTTGAAAGTATTACCATTTTGTGGGTTTGTGATTTCTATGGCACAATGAGGGAAAATTGACTTTACTAGGTAGGGTCCACTCCATCGAAATCTGAGTTTGTAGAGCAAGACTTGTTGATTAGGTTAAAAAATTTTCCTAAGTATGCTCCTGTAGGGCTTTCATATGTTCCTTAGCTAGCTTTGAATTCTCATAAGCATCCCTCCTAAGTTCCTCTGACTCAGAAAATTGTAGCCTTCTCAAAGAACCAACTTTTTCCATTTCATTGCCCAGTAAGCTTTGTGCTCAAGTTCCACAAGGAGGTGGCATGATTTGCCATATACCAGACTATATGGAGACATACCAAGTATAGTCTTATAAGTAGGGGTGATAAACGATCGGTCCGAACCAGAGAAATCGAGTTTCGATCCGGACCGGACCGAGAGTGAGACTGTTCAGTCTCGGTCCATGTTTTAGAGGATCGGACCGGACCGAATGAAAAATAAAAATAAAAAATATATTTTATATATATTATTTATATAATAATTGTACAATTTATTATGTAATTTTCATCTAACCTCTCACCATTAACAATATAAAATTTTAAATATGTTATTAACACTTGTTAATATTCTATCAATTAACTACTATATAATATCAATTAGCTAATTATATAATAATTATATAAATTAATAATGTAATTTTCATCTAATTTATTATCATTGACTACTATTGATAAGGATCATTCGAGTGGTGAAGTTGGCGACCAACATAGTCACCACCAGGCATCTTCGTGCGGATAAAGGACCCCCTTCTCGTCGTCCTCTCCAAAGGGAATGATTGGGTTGGGTCGTTCCTTCTATACTTGGCGGGGCGGCACTCTGCCGAATACACCTCTTGATATCTCGCTCGCCTAGTGTGCACTTTCCCCTAGTGGTGGCCCTCCTTGATGCGGTGCACTGGGGCAATCATGTTGGGGTCCCTACGTGGCTACTCTTTGCCTCGGGCTCCCTTCCCTTCTTGGCCTTCTAATCCTTTCCGTACTTCTCTCCCGTGGCCTCCTCCTCCCTTCCCGCTCCAGCCTTCGAGTGGGAGGGTACCATGGCCTCGGTCGCCAAGCCTGCTCTCTTTCCTCTTTCAAGGAAAGGCAATCTTCGGTGTTGTGGATGAGGGACTAATGGTAGGTGCAATAATGGCGGCTAGTGCTCTTGTAGTCATCCTCTTGGGCTAGCTGGTGGTTGTCTTCTAGTTGGCGAGCATCGGCTGGTCAAATCGAAGGGTCGAGGCCTTTGTAGGGGCTTCTTCCCTCCTATTATCACGTGGCCTTTCTCTGACTTCTCGCGAGCCTTGGCTCTAGTTGGGGCCTTCGCCTTTTTCTATACCTGTTCCAGTTCTCTCCTCCTCGGCTTCGTTAAGGCCCGAACGTATCTTTGGCATTAATATAGTTCTTGGCTTGGTCCATGAATTCTCTCAATGTGACAGGAGTTCTTTTTTCCAACTCTGCCATGAACTGGGATCGGGGCCACACTCCTCCCAAGAGGGCTGCCTAAGTTATCTTCTCGTCCTAGTCGTCCATAGTCATCCGCTCTTTGTTAAACCTGGATAGGTATGCCTTCAGGCTCTCGTCTTCCCCCTGCTTGATGGTGAGGAGTTATGTTGTGGGGCATCTTTTTCTCCAGCTCGCCATAAACTGTGTGAGGAATAGACGAGCCAGCTCCCTGAAACTATCTATGGACCCAGGTGCTAAAGACCCAAACCATACTCTTGTCGCCCCCTCATAGTCAGCGCGAAGGCCCTGCAGGCCACTTCTCCTTGGAAACCATACAGAGTATTGTGGGCTCTGAACGTTTCTAGGTGTTTAGAGGGGTCTCTAGTCCCATCGTACATGTCCATGAGGGGCACCTGGAACTTTGGTGGTAGGGGCACGACCATCACCTCCTCGTTGTATGGGAGGCCTATGTAGGTGAGCAATTGGTCCATCGATGACGATGTGCCCATCTTCCTTGCCATGTCTTCATACTTCCCTTTGAAGTTACCCAGCTCGTCCTGCATGTTTTTCTTTATTCCTCTGTGTCGCCTCCTTCTCTTGCATTCTTGGATTCCATGTGCTCGTTGTTGCTTAGTTCTGCCTCATTTTCTGGCTCGTTAGTGGCCGCTTTGAGTGTCTCATTTTCCTTTCGGAGGGTCTCCACCTCAATAGTCGGTTTTCCCACCAGTTGTTCCATTGCGACAAGCCTCGCTTCCATGTTTGTTTACGTCATTTCTTCCTATCCCTGAGTTGTCTGAGAACGGATTGTCGCAGGCATACGAAGGATACGTAAAATCTATAGAGATCCCACAAACGGCGCCATTGTTAATATCATGTTTCGCGCCCATTTGGGCCAAGTCCCAGAAACTTGGGTCTTCGGGTTGTCACTTGCACACTTTAAGCAAACACGAAGAATGAGGGCCTTGGTGGTGGCCAGGGAGTCTCCGATGCTAAAATCATATTTCCTTAGTAATTTGTGCATAAACTTAGAGAGATCAGAGAGACTTCTTCATACCTGGGGATCGAATTTTATACTAGATTTCTGGTTGGAGCAGCTCATACTTGACTTTGAGGAGCCTATGTCCTTTCCATTGTTGGTTTTGTCATAATTCTTTAATGCGGCGTGGCTTCTGGAGCGGCGTAGAGTCCTGGGAGTGGCGCCATTAATGAGACATGACTCCCTGACTCAGTTTTCCCTGTGGACGCTCCCAGTTAAACCCCTCCATGCGTGCTGTCAGGAGATTAAGAGTTCTCCGTATTTTCCACTCACCTGCATGTGCAGGTTCTCGAGGGTAGGGTGTCATCGGGGAGGTGTCAAGGCGGCGAGTCCCATCTGCCCCTACCATCTGCTTTCCCCAAGCGTGGGTGGATTTCGCTCATGGGCCATGTACTCTGCAGCAGCCTACTAACTCCTTTTTAGATGAGGGTCGTTAGTCCCGGTCGGACTCTCTGACTTACTTCTCTCACGGACTTGCCCTGTAGGCCAATAGGGGAAAAAACCCTCCACCCCAAATAAAAATCATGAAACGACATCATTAACAGCACAAAACAATGATCGTTTTCTAGGCCGTAGAAGTAGCCCGAATTACAATTTACTGCATTCTTACATATTTTTGTAGCACACCGTGGCCAGCATCATCATCATCATCATCAGGGTGTCCGTCTAATTGGAGGCAGCTTTTTCTTTGTATTTCATTTGATTTCTGTGACATGCATGGCTTCAAAAGTGAACTGGAGATTTCAAAATAAAATGTAGCCGAAAGCTACTTTTAAAGTGGCTTTAGCAAAAGATCATTGAAACTTGAAAGAAAGAATGCCTGATGACTGTGTTTCTACACCTTCGAGCATTTGTTATGGGGTTTTGAAGTGCCTGCCAACACCCCATGCAGCTTTTGCAATGTTAGCCAGTTAGTATAAAGTGACTAAACAAGATATATATTTCTTTTTATAAAATATAGAATTATTAATTGAAAATCAGTACTGAGACTTCACGTTTTTGCAATTTAAAGCGTTCATTTTCAGCTTTTACAAAACCTTTCCGAAGTTACTTCTTCAAAAAGTTGAAAGGAAGGGTCAGATACGAATGAAAGTTGCAGTGAAGCCTCAGCAAGCAACCAATCTAATTGAAAACAACTTGACATTTTGCTGCAATAAATACAAATTCATCGGACCTATTCACTAAAATACATTTTATTATGGCTTTGATTTTTCATTTTCTTGCATCTGTTGATGTTGACTCTATCTATATACCTTTGTAACCAATTAAGAGCATAGTTTTGGTTTTGTGGATTGTGAGATAGTTGGTTTTGGCAGTCTAAATGCAGCAATGAACTTTGAAAACAATAATTTCTTTGATTATAACATTAAAGGCCAGCGAGTTCAAGAAATTAATAGGTGAGGACAACAATGCTTTTCGACGACGGTTGATCAGGTGGAGGCATATCGTTTGCATTTGCAAAAGTTTTACTACTTGTAAAATGATGTCTAAGGTTGTGTTTGGTTATTAAATCAATCTCAACAAATCTCAAATCAATTATTGATAGGATCTATTATTTTTTTAACTTCTTATAAAAAAGTTAAACTCATCTCAGAACATTAGTAGTGGACTGACCAAAATTTAGTTAGAGAATTTATTTTTATAAATTTAGCTAGCCACTTTTCAACAACACTAAATAACAAACTCTCCAAATCTATCATTATTATTTTAAAATATTGATTTTGACATTTTCATTTATTTTAATTCTAACTGTAATTTTAATATTTATTCGTTATTATACACATTAATTTTCTAATGTTGATATTAAATTTTAAAAGAAAAAATTTGCATTAACTAATAATAATATTATAAAACTAGAACTTGAAGCACTCCAGTAAAATGATGACACGCCATTAAAATGATGACTATTGGAGACTGGCCACCTTCTGTGTTGAGTTTGGGATATGGGCGCCCGCTTTGTGCTTTTGAGATGAAAAGGAATTTTCTGGAGAGGAAATTTCTTATGCCAAAATAATATTTTACCAGCAACTTGGACTCAATAGATTTGGCTAGTGAAAATAATTAAAGTTAAAATATTGTAACTTTGTTGAGTCCACTACAGTAATTTTTTATACAATCTAGTTAAACTTTGGCCAAAATATAATTTTATTGAGTCTACTATTAATACTCTCAACTTACTTCATACATTTCAATATAAAATATTAAATTTATCTTAATTTAAAAAATTAAACACATTTTAATAAGACTCACAAAATATTACCATCGATAACATAACTCAACATCCAAACAATAATAATAAACAATTCATTTATTACGAAACCTCAGCAAAAGTATTGAAAAAGTCAAAATACCAGTACCTTTTATTCTACGAAAAGTAATAGGTTTATACATCAATTAATATGCTTAATATGTCAATAAATAGACCTCCTCTACCAGTTCTAAGACGATTGTTTAGATGGAGAGTATGCAGAAGAATAATGTTAGATATAATTTTAGAAGGTATAAATCTTACACATTTTATTTAAAAAATAGTTGAGTCTATAATTAGAATAAATTAATTTTTTTTTATATAAATCTTATATTTATCTGAATTTTTTTTAAATAGACACAGGGCTTGGATACCTAAGACTATAAATTATATTATTTCTCATTCATTAACTTTGAAAACATGAATATTATGGTTTAAAGTACTCTCAAATATTCTGATGATATCTGGACGAAGAGGGTGGTACAGTCTACAGAAACCCCAAACACAAGCATGGCATGCAGAATGCTCAGAACTTGGTGAATGCAGCAGGACAGAGAGCAATTTAAGCCCATTGACACGTTAGAATTTCGTTCCATACTCGAACAAAGTTGCACCACTGCCCAATGAAGTCCAATGTCTTACGAACGAACTACTCCACAAGTTACCTACCATCTGTTTCGTCTATTTTCTGTCAACACGCGTTCCAATATGATCTTCGTGAGCCAATTTTAAAAGTGAAGTAAATCTTAAAGCAGCATGTTTTTTGTTTTCATCCTTAATTTTATTATTTTCGATTTTATTTATTTATTGAGGTAACACATTTTTTATTTAAATAATTGACATATAATATATATCACTTATAATGAATTATATAAATTGTATTATTCATTCATTATCATCACAAACATGTGATAAGATTACCAGTGGTAACGCAACTTTTTGCTCACATTTTGATGCGTAGACAAAATAAAAATGATATTTATGGTGATAGCGCACTAATTTTAAAATTAATTAATTAATTAATATAAAAAATTAGTTTTTTAATAATAAATAACTAGAGCTTTGGAAAAATTATTGAGTATTTTTCTGATTTCAAGAAGCATACGTAAAGGTACGGATGTCATGATACTTTCCTCCATTAATATAAGTGCTCATGCAATATTAAAGGTGACAATTTGTAACATGACTTTTGAATTAATATGAATACAATACGAAATTAATGAGGTTTGAGACAAAACGGATTGATTTGTTAAGATACGAATTATAAACGAATCAACCTATTTGACACGAAATCAATCATTTTTTACCTATTTAAAATTTATTTTAAAATTAAAATTTTATTATTGTTAAGTTGTAATATTGGTATTTCTGAATATATATGCCTATGTTTTTATTGTTTTCACTGTTGAAATTATAATTTTAGACCTATGCACATATTTTTTATTGTATAGTTTATAATATTGATTTTATTATATGTTAAAATTTAAAAAATATTAATATATATTTTTTAAGATATTATGATTATTAATAAATATAGATTTTAATTTTTATACGAATTTGCCTTAATCAACTCAAATAAATTATACATTTTAATTCAATCCATTTACATAAAACAAACGAGTTTAAATAAGTAATGTTGTGTTAATATATTTCTAGTTAATTATTAAATAGGTTAAAACAGATGACACGACACAATCCAATCCGTTATATAAATAAATTAGTTAAGATTAATCTTTATAATCAAATATTCAACTTGACACAAAACAAACATATCACAAAATCACGATTTATCACCCCCATACAACATGATGAAAGCATCATTTACCTGTATTCCAAAAAAAAAAAAACACGAAAATATCATACTACAGTCTCTGTACTCGCTTTGGAATCCCAAAGTTTACCGGCATGTAACTATGTTTTCGAGGTTGTACAGGACTTGTCCCTTTAGAGACAACGAGACGGGACTGGAGGGTTCTGTATATCTTTGACTATAGTTGAGAAGCAATGGGCTTGTCAGTTCTCCATTCCCGGGACAAAATCTAAAACCTCCTTTAATTATTTTCTTTCAAGTAGTGAGACAGAGCCAGATTGCTGTCATTTAGATTTTGTTCGCAGTAAAATCGGAGGACAAAAGGTTTTGATTTTGCAGGAATAAGTTAATGCGAAGGAATTAGAATGGTAAAAGGTGACGACGGAGTCCTTTATATAAGCTTTTTCTTTACGTGATTGAAGTAAAGAAGGCAAGCCAGACCCATTATTTTTTATAAAACAAAAACTTTGCTTTGGATTTCATATATACAGCAATAGATTCCTTCAGGTCACAGAGATGTATTTAGTTTCTTTCTCGCTTTAGGAGGGAACGACATCCGCTTTTGCTTTTGCTTCCTTTTCCCACGTCTTCACACTCACTTCTAAGTTCTTCGCCTCCAAAGACTGTCTTGGGCTGTAAAATAACGAATGCATAACATTCCCCTGGTTTCTCTAAGTTGTTCTAGCGTGTGATGAACTTTTTGACAGAGGAGTAGAGACTGGTTTACACCTCAACGCTTGCCTTCTGATAATCACTACGCCTATTTACTCATTGTAAGTGAGTTTTGCTGGGTCATGCTAATATAAATACTTTTTTAATGTTTCAGTTGTTTGCATAGGTATAGTGGGTTTAGGTGTTTGAATGGGTGGGGTGGTAGTTTTTGGGGTTTGGAGCTCTGGGTTTTTGTGAGGATTTTCTGATTCCATCACTTATTTTGTGGTTATGAGAACTTCTTGAGTTCGGTTATTTATTTGGAGATTCGGGTATGGTTGTACGTATAGGACTAATTTTGTTTTGGATTTCTCTTTGACAAAGTAAAAGCAAAAAAGAAGAGGAGGAAGCATGGCAGGAGGTGGAGGACATGCGCCACAGCCAAAACAAGAAGAGCTACAGCCACATCCAGCAAAAGACCAGCTAACGAGCATTTCTTACTGCATTACCAGCCCTCCTCCATGGCGTGAGTGTCGTTCACCCCCCCCCCCCCCCCCCCCCCTGCTTTGCTTTTAGTGCGTTATTGATTTGGGAGATATTCATCTAGTTTATGATATAAATATCTCTTCTTGCTTGGAAAATGCTAGTTAGCATATGTTCAACTTCTGTGCATAACTCTGTATCTGCTGCTGGTATACTTCTATGGAACTTGGTTGATAAATATTAGATTATTGAGTTTTATATATATATATATATATCTGTTTCAGCTTTTAAAACATACGTTTGGTTTCCCATAATGTAATCATTTTAAGTTGAAGGGTTTTGGTCTTAATGCAGCTGAGGCAATTCTACTTGGCTTCCAACATTACCTGGTGATGCTTGGCACAACTGTGTTGATTCCCACATCTCTAGTTCCGCAAATGGGAGGTGGCAATGTAAGCCTTGACTAGGACGATAACAACGGAAAACAGTTTTATTTCTTTTTTAATGTTTCTTGTTTAGTTATATGGATTTTTTTTCAAAGTAGACAAGTGCTAAATTAGAATGCAAACATTTGATTTAAGGAGGAGAAAGCAAAAATGATTCAGACAATATTATTTGTGGCTGGTTTGAACACATTGTTTCAAACCCTGTTTGGAACTCGTCTACCTGCTGTGATTGGAGCTTCTTACACCTATGTGCCAACAACCATTTCAATCATTTTGGCTGGACGATACAGTAACATTTTAAATCCTCAGGAGGTTAGTTCATTGGATTCCCATATAGTGTGTTACTGACTAATTTGTTTTTTAATGATACAATCCTGGATCACCTGATTTCTTATGTATTTTGCAGAAATTTGAAAACATAATGCGTGGAATCCAGGGTGCTCTTATTGTTGCCTCGACTCTTCAGATTGTATTTGGCTTTAGTGGCCTTTGGCGTAATGCTGCGAGGTCAGTTAGCACTTTGTAATACGATTAAAATCTGCTGTATTGGTGTTTTATTGGCTTATTTCCACAAACTTTTGTTCTGTAATGAAATCACTGGTGGCTGTCACTAGCACTCGTTTTAGATTAATCTCATTCCTTTGAAACACGCTTGTTTGATGCAAATGTGAACTTCAAATTGCAATAAGTATTCCCTGAGTCTAATTTCTCGATGACTGTCTACTAGATATAAAATTAATCAAGCACCAAAAAGTTGAAAATTGGTGGATCAGATTTTTAATCATGTTTGTTATGTGCAATTCCTCCTAATCTTATGTTGCCAAATTTTATGTTTCTTTATATTATCCAGGTTCTTGAGTCCACTTTCTGCTGTTCCCCTGGTCGCTTTATCTGGTTTTGGGCTATATGAGTTTGGTTTTCCGGTGGTATGATTTGACTTCTTCCCTTGCCACCCCAGGGCCCCAACCCTCTCCCCGCCAAAAAAAAAAAAAAAAACTTGTTATCTTATTGAAATTGTATCTTCTGTTGCTATAAGTTATTGACTATAACTTTGAATGTCCAGCTTGCAAAATGCATAGAGATTGGGCTGCCACAGCTCATTATTTTAGTAATATTTTCCCAGGTAATATTCAAGCATCATTTGCAGCCTTTTCTGTTTGCTAAGCATAGCCAACCATTCTAAACATGAAATCAATGATTGGCAGTATATACCTCACTTGATGCATGGTGAGACGCATGTCTTCGGCCGCTTTGCTGTTATATTCTCGGTGGTGATTGTTTGGATTTATGCTCACCTGCTCACCGTTGGTGGGGCTTACAAGAATACAGGGCCTAAAACCCAAATAAGTTGTAGAACAGATCGTGCAGGAATCATTGGTGCTGCTCCATGGTAAGGCTCTTATAGTTAGTTTTCTATTCTGGTGCTGGATTCATTTCTCAGTGAAAAAAAAGATGTTAGGTTAACGCTGGATTTCAATTCAGACATGTTTAGAGGTGTCACACTTAATCAAATTAAATTGTTTCATTAACCAGGTGGGTGATGTCCACCTCTAGTATTGGTAAAACATCATTGGATATTTTCGGGGAGCTATTTTAGAACTCTTATCATTTTTAAGGCACAGTAATGACAAAAATGAATCTTTTTTTTTTTTTTTACTCAGATGCACAGGAAATGACTAAAACAATAAACTTGTTTTACCAATACTAGATGCGGGAGAAGCTTTTGCAATGATGGCTGCTTCATTTGTTGCTCTTGTGGAGGTTTGCTTGCATTTGTGCTTGTGAAATATATACCCCCAAGTTTATTTTTAGTTATAGAATACCGGCCAGCAACATTTCTGCTAGTTTTATACTGTATTTTGCAGGCCTAAAATTTTCTTATTATCTTTATATCAAATTTCCATCCTATCATAAAGGCAAAGGATGACTTCCTTGAATCTTGCAATGCTTATTGCTGTCCTCAACAATATAGTAACCAAATTATTTTAGTGCTCGATCACATTAAGTTCGAATATATTATGCAATATTTGGTTTTGTTAATGATTCATTGGTTAAGAATAAAAAATCCACATTTCAATGTGCTATCTTTGAAAATATAGTAATGTACTCATTTTAATGTGGTATTATGATTGCACAGTCCACTGGCGCATTCTTTGCTGTGTCAAGGTATGCAAGTGCAACTCCGCTGCCACCTTCTATTCTCAGCCGTGGTGTTGGTTGGCAGGTAACAAGTTATGATAACTTGTCTCTAGGTTTGCCCACATCTTAATTGTTGACTCTTTAGAGGTTATAGGATGAATCAATGTTCTGCAATTTAACATCCAAGATCTTTTTTTTTCCTTGCATATTTATTTCAATAGAAACATAAAATGATTTCTTCAGTTATGAAGTCAAGCGGAATAACATTGTTTTTCCTAATATCAGGGAGTGGGCATTCTGTTCTCGGGGATATTTGGAACTGGTACTGGGTCATCAGTTTCTGTGTAAGTTTTTGTTCAGAATCACCACAGGCTTGGAAATATTTGTTTCTCTATTCTTAGGTAACATTTTATCTACTATTTTTATTATACTCAGTGAAAATGCGGGACTGTTAGCATTGACTCGTGTTGGTAGCCGAAGGGTTGTCCAAATATCAGCTGGATTCATGATCTTCTTTTCCATACTTGGTAAGTGATTCATGTAATAGATTCACCACTTTCTCTCATTGTTTTTTTATGGGCTCTCTCTCATTGTTTGAAAGAACAAATTTAACATACATGGCTGTCCAGGAAAATTCGGAGCTGTCTTTGCTTCAATTCCAGCACCCATCATTGCTGGTTTATATTGCCTGTTCTTTGCTTATGTGGGTAGGTATTATTATCTTTTGGAGCTGGTTCTGTTATCATAGCTCAATTCAACATTTGTTTAATGTGTTTCTTTTGGTGATTCACATGAACAGGTTCAGCAGGCCTCAGTCTTCTTCAGTTTTGCAATCTAAACAGCTTTAGGATAAAGTTCATATTAGGCTTCTCTGTTTTCATGGGATTATCAATACCTCAATACTTCAATGAGTATACACTTGTTAACGGATATGGTCCTGTCCACACGGGAGCAAGATGGGTACATGGCTTCACCTGTCCTCTATCTAAGCTTCTTAAACTTTATCCTCCTAGTATGCTGAAAAAACTAATCGCTTCATCGTGGAAAGTTATTGAGGGTATTAATCAAAATTCCTTTATTTTTTTGGCAGTTCAATGATATGATCAATGTACCATTCTCATCAGAGCCATTTGTTGCCGGCTTATTGGCTCTGTTCCTGGACATCACACTACACCGGAAAGACAACCAAACCATGAAAGATAGAGGCATGCTTTGGTGGACCAGATTCCAGTCATTCAAGACAGACACAAGAAGCGAGGAATTCTACACTCTACCCTTTAACCTGAACAAGTTTTTCCCATCTGTTTGATCTTTGCAACATGTATTTTGAAGTTGTGTGACGAAGTTAATGCTCTCTATGGGAGTAGCATTTTTCCGTCTCCAGTTGTTATACTCTGTAAATCATCTTTGTAATATGAATCTCTCTTCTTTTCACAGCTCTTGAGCAGTCCTCTCTTTGGTTCCCCTCTTGAAATGGTATCAACAGCATAGCATAGGTGCTTCTGCCTTTCATTGTATATTATATGCTAAGAGAGAATGCGTCTCTCTTCCTCTCGTTAGTCTGTAAAGTGGTGGTGCGAGGTGGTGGTGGTGGTAAGCAGTCATTAAGGTTTGCTGCATGGTAATTGGGGCCTTGGGGGGCTCCGTCGCTGGACACTCCTTCACATCTTCCATTGAAAGATCTGCCATATCAACAACGCACACCTTAAATTTAATCATTTAAACTTAAAATATAAGTTAAGTCAATAAATATAGTCATTTAAACTTACTATTAGACAATTAATTGAAGTTTTGTTCCAATCATATCTAAGGTTTGTTGGATTTGTTAAAAAGAAATTTCATTTTTTTTCTTCCTCGGCGACAACAAGTTCCTTTTCTCGTTGAGGTGACTGTATTTGTATTTGTTTTTGCATTTTTTTTTTGGCCAAAAAAAGGGAACATATGTAAAAGAGTAATGTTACATATAGTCGTG
This sequence comes from Juglans mandshurica, assembly GCA_022457165.1. Lineage (NCBI taxonomy): Eukaryota > Viridiplantae > Streptophyta > Magnoliopsida > Fagales > Juglandaceae > Juglans > Juglans mandshurica. The sequence continues at coordinate 16,089,591 of CM039621.1, forward strand.
GAGTGCACAAGTACCGCGCAATCGTTTGTTAACTAAATGCAGAAAGATTAAAAACAAACGAGCCAACATTTCAAGAATTTATCAACATCAAGGAATGTTTGTTAACCATTTTTCCTTTTTTATTTTTCTAAGTTTCTCTAGGCAAATAATTAACAATATATCCATTATTTTCTGGTTTGGAAATTGAACATATTGATGGTTTCCAATGAGAAAATCTCTTATTTTTGTTGTTTTCTTCATTGATAACTTGGGAAAATAATAATATCTAACCCTACTGAATATCTTTGCCGTCTTTAGCTTCGAAGGTCACGTTGAAGCCAGCCTGGTTCTTGGACACGAGCTTGGACTGTGATGAATTAAGGATGGTCGAGATTGGTATGAGACTCATGCATGGTGGTGGGGCTGGGCCTGGGCCTTGGCCTGGGAGCACAATCTTGGGATTAATCTCATGAGATCATTTAAACGTGCGTTTCAGAATATTGAAAATTAAGAACATATTTAGGTTAAAAGATAAAAGATAAAATAATTTTATAAAAATAGACTTATAACTTGATTGTAAAATAAATCTAACAAATCACATGAAATTACGTCAATTTATGAGTTTATTTTTATAAAATCTCTTTGTGACTATAACACTTTCTAAGAATAAAATATTAAAAATATATCGGAAGACAAAAAAAATAAATTTCTTAAATGTGTTAGTCGGCATTCATTATAGGGTGTAGTCTTGGTTCATTGTCCACATATATGCAACCATTCAAAGCTTGTAAAAGGCAAGGAATTAGGCGATTATGAAGATATGTGTCCAGATAAAGTTCCTCATCTTTTTACGTGAGTAAATCCAGAATCTTAGGGGTCACGAGAGTGACCAATCACAAATTGCTGTCTCCACAAATAATTTATAAAAAATAAAATAAAAATAAAAAAGACCCACCTCTGTCTTTACAATGGAGGACAAGGGCCCTTCAGCTCAATCTATCAGAGATGGTCCTTTTGACTGAGAGTAATCATGGTAGTGTAATTATCTATATAATTTGAAGATTTTTAAAATATTTTGGTACTTGATTCAAAGGCATCTTCAAGCTTTCAAAAAATAAGAAAAAAAAACTCCTCGAGCCGATCACCTATATGTTTTGACCCATTATTGGTTACAAAGTTGTCAATATGGCATTTGTTTATAAACCCACATTACATATTAATCTCACTGTATTCAAGGGGAAATCATAGATCTCATCAAAGATCCTTTCAATTAATAATTCATCAAAGAGATAGCTTTGTAATTCATCAGTTTTTTATTTTTTATTTTTTTTAATAATCCTATAATAGAATATCATATCATTAATAATAGCCTTTATAGGAAAAATCTCCATCATATTCATTGTTGTCTGATTCCTTTCTAATTTTTTAGTTTTTATTTTTTATTTAAAAAGAAAATAAACAAAAGATGTATTATTCCACTTGCTGCAGGCTGCCAAATGCTGGGAAGATGGTGTGTTAAATGCTCCATTAGGTAGTAGGAAGAATATACCATTGATTGATTGATCATCATCATCATCATCACTCATGAACTTTAATGAGTTCTGCAAGTCCTAAGATCTTTTTTGTTTTTGTTAGGTTTTGGTTTCTCATTCTTTGTGTCCAAAAATTTAATGATCTACAGTGACCAATCATATAAAGAAAACCACCCCTTTTAGTTTTATTGGTGTCGACACTTTATGCACATGCCCTCTTCCCAAACATCGGTCTCTGATCAGTATCCACATTTATTATGGACATATGCTTCTTGGCCATTTCTGAAGCTACTTCATTCCTCCTCCATCAAAAACAAAACAAAAAACAAAAAGACTTGACCAGAAAAGTCGATGTGAGTGCTAATTCAAGATTGATTTAGATTCAGAGGTGAGATGAGATGGTTTTAGATGAAAGACGAAAGTTTAAAAAAATATTATTAAAATATTATTTTTTAATATTATTATTGTTTTGAGATTTAAAAAAATTGAATTGTTTATTATATTTTATGTAAGAATTTGAAAAAATTGTAATGATTAAATGAAATGAAATACTTTTCAAATTCAAACGGAGCCTCAGTGCATAATGAGTACCAGAGACTTCGTTTGGATCTCTTCTATGGTTTCTGGCTAAAATATGGTTTCTGCCATCTCTTCTATCTATGGCAATCTTCCCAAAGATTAAACCTGCTCTTGAAGCTTCAATACTGTCTGTGACAGCTTTGTGTACTGCTACATGAATGTTCCCAACTGACAACAGTGTATGTTTGGTTTTTTTTTTTTTTTCTTGCCTTTACTTTTTTCCCTCTGTTGTCTCTGCAGGGATCTTTGACACTCTTTAAATTAATTAATCTATTATTAGAGAATGTGTAGTTTGTATTCTGAATTATGGGGGAAGAATGTGGAGAAAGCAACTTAATTTAAACTCATGTCCTTTATATCAAGAACAATAGCCCCACTAACCAGGAACACCTCAGACTCCATTGTTTGCTAGGAAAGTGTTTTTATTACAAATTAGGATGTCTAAGAGCCAATGTATATACAGACATACAGCAAGTTATGCACATTCTAGAGTTGAAAAGCATGGAGGAGTTTGAATCCCATCAACTTCTATATTTAAAGCTGTCAAGCAATTACAACAAAAAAAAAAAAACTGACCCTTTAAGACCTTCCATTATTTAAAATGAATGGCTGCCACATCCTGAGCCACAAGAAGGTAAGGGCCTTTGGTATTATAATATTGAAGGTGTAGTCCCCTATACCAGCCATGTTTGAACAAGAAGCAGTCCATTCATCATTTAATATGCAAACCAAAGTTTCCCAACACCTCACATGGCTTACATACACTGACATTTATATCAGAGATGTTTACACGTGAATTTTCACTAGAAGTCGATCATTAACTAATTTCAAACTTTGGGATTCTAAGAAGTTATTTTACAAATCAAGTGAGTCGAAGATATTGATCAGAAGCTTACCACTTGTCTCTGGATTCAAGCTGCAGGACCTTCCTCATAACCCTATATATATATATAGCACGCATCTTTTTTCTTGGATTTCTAAAGTTTCTTCATGTTTCATGATCTGGGTCTCAAAACCGACACTCTGACTGGAGTTGGTGAGTCTTGCAGAGTTATGCCTCCAAATTGCAGATTGATTTATTCGAATTATTACCTGATGCTTGCCTTATTATTCAATTACAAATGTGTACTGTTCCATTGATTTGGTCCACATCACTTCCACAAACTCACACGAGGGGGGGAGCAATGGAACAAAGTTCAACTTGTTGCGAAGAAACAGCCTGAGACTGATGTCTGCTTGTACTAAAATAAAAAAATAAAAAAAACACTCAATTATTTGCTAAGATTGCCACTTTGATGATCAGTTTACACGAACCTTTCACAAAAAGTTGTGCATTGTGGTGTGTTTATATATATATTCCGCATGTAGATGGTGGGGGTGGGGTGCTTTATTTGCCATTCCACTAGGTTTAGTGATTAAATTATAGAAAACATGGGATTTGAACGGGGGTGCAAATAAGTGATTAGAATTACACCAAAATGCTCTCCACCGGATTATGATCTTCAGTGCGTATACTTTTTACGTGATTCTATAGCTGAGGCCTTAAAATTTCCAAGGAAAATGTATATTATTTTGCCTTTTGTAGTACTTTCGTATCTTAGAATATCAAAATTGACGCATTGCATTCTAAAACTATACAAACAGTGAAACTTTGCATCATCAATAAATTCTAGCCATTAAAACGAATGAAAAATAGATAACGTGGAACAATCTTGATGGACTTCAAATATTAATAGAGGGGGAGTAGTACTATAGCCTATATTATATAATACTATAGCGATAATATATTGTAGTATATTATAATTGTATTATAGACAATAATGATATATTATAATATATAATATACTGATATATTATAGTATATTATAATATATAGTAATATAGTATTAGTATAACTATTAATACAATAGACTATAGTGATATAAGATTTTAAAATTTAATATTATATTAATTAGTAATTTACCATATAATACAAAACTATTTTATATATAATTATATATATATATGAAAATTATATGCAAGATAAAATATTATAATATATATATATGAACAAGTCCGGTCCGATCCAATTTTAGAAAAAGAAAAACCAGAATCGGACCGGACCAAACTCGGTACCGGCCGATTCGATCTGATCCAATTTTAGAAAAAGAAAAACCAGAACCAGACCGAACCAAACTCGGTACTTGCCGGTTCGGTCAGTCCGATCCGATTTACCGATTCACTGATTTTTTTTTTTACATCCCTAGTTATACCCACCGAGGGTGTAGCCCAAGCATGGGTCCCGAGACGGCAAAATCCTTTTTTTTTATATAGATTTTTTTATGTCTTTAAACATTTAAAAAAAAAGTCACAATATCATTAAAAAAAACACATCTTTAATCACAAAGTTAAAAAAAAAAAAAAAAGTGTCAAGACTCTATCATTTTTAGAGGGTAGCAAAATATTAATTTTGTATATAGTTTGGGGAGAAAAGTGTTAAAAATCCAAATAGTTTTGAGTGTATAAAATATAGTCATCCCAAATCTCAGTTAATCATCATTTTTAGATTATATTATCTAACATTTATTGTTTTAATATTTATTATAGGTGCTACACAATGAATTAAAAAAATACATAAGAATATTTTAAAATTAGTAAACGCTGAAATAATAAGATATAATAAACTAATTTTCTCAACAAAATTGTTGAAAACCAAATGGAACTTTTGAGGCTTTCTAATTACCAATAGGTTTGAGACTTCCTAAACAAACTTTTAGGATTTTGTACTAATTCTACGATTTAGGTTGCGTTTAGGTAATGAGATATTTTCAGGTATTTTGTAAATAATAATAAAAAAATAATGATAAAATAGTAAATAGTAGTAAAAAGTAATAATAAAATAATTAATAGTAGTGAAGTATTCTCAAATACTTATTCTCAATATCCAAACTAGACCTTAGAGATACAGACATACGAAATGAGACGAGTCTCGTAACATTTATTAAATATTTAATATTATTTAAAAAAGCTAAATACACATCAAAGAGTAGTATAAATTTGGCGTCACATATCTATCTATCTATCTCGCTTTCCCACTCTATCATAGAAATCAAGAAAAACAGTGTACAATCTTAAAACAGCGTGAGAAATGCGGATAAGTTGGCCGGAGGTCCCAATCCACGGAAAAGAATCAAATTCGCACGCCTTTGGTATGGTCAGATAGACACAACCAACCTTGACTAGTTTAGAAACACCGTCCTTCGTCATTCCCTAAGTCCAAAACCTTGACCCCGTCGACACCGCCGACCAAGTACGTCCAATTTCACACCTTTCTCACTTTTTCCACGTGGCATTCACACCCACAACGGACGTACGTGCCGGTGCCTACTCGTCCTCGGCCTCCTCCTCAAATACAGTAATCCCTATATTTATTTATTCGATGCACATCTCACTAAACTCACTGTTTATATGAATAAATATCTTGCCGTTTATTGTCAATTTGAACTATATATATATATATATATTATTGTATTGGCAATTGCATCAGCACAAGTTAGTTGGGACGGCCTGCTGAAAAAGGACCCGTTTTTACTATATTTGTTGGGGTGTGGGGTGGGAGCTGTATAGAAAGAGACTGCTGCTTGCTCGACGGCCTCCTTCCTTCCTTCCTTCCTTCCTTCCTTCTTCTCCTTATCTATCTTCGTCGTCTTCATCTTTTCGAAAGAGAAAAGAGACAAAAAAAAAAAAAAAAGGATAGAGAGAGAGAGAGTGAGTGATGGGCAATTGTCAGGCCATAGATGCAGCAGCCCTGGTAATACAACACCCAAGTGGTAAGATAGAGAGAATGTATTGGCCTGTAAGCGCCAGTGAGGTGATGAAAACGAATCCCGGTCACTATGTTTCTTTGATCATCCCGTTGCCTGTACCTGAGGAAGAGAACAAGGAGCAGAAGACCGTCCGGTTCACCCGCGTAAAACTTCTCCGGCCAACTGATACGCTTGCTCTTGGCCATGCTTATCGGCTTGTCACTACTCAAGGTACCGTTTTTGCTCTATTTCATGAACACAACAAACTTCTATCTATTAGTTGGAGTGTCAGTAGTTGTTGTGCTTAAAATTAGCTTTAGATGTTTATTGCTGTTTGTAGAGGTCATGAAGGTGTTGCGGGCAAAAAAGCATGCCAAAACGAAGCAGAAGCAGCAAGAATCAGCTGGGAAGTCACAGACAGTGCCAGAGAAGCAGCGTTCAGGTTGTGAGGCAGAAGGGAAGTCAGATATGGAGAAGACATCTCAGGTAGCTTATCTATCTACAAGCCATTGAGCATCCAAGTTTTATTAGCTGTGCCTTCTTATTAAATATTATGTTACATATGATAGAATATTTTAAATACTGTGACAATCTCTGAGTTAGTGAACTGGCTGTAATCCAAAACCATGCCTGCTTGAATTATCTGTGTTTATGACAGCTGTAAACATTATATGAGCTTGAAATCCTTCTTGTCGAAGTACCATTATATGATTACATCAGGCACATATAGTTATGTCATCCAACTATATATATCACAATCATTTTGACATTAACAAATAAGCGATCTAGTTCGCAGAAAGGAAAATGACCAACTAAACTGGCAGAGGTTCTGCTGATGGTATATCCACATAAGAGACATTACCTGCATAAAGTACTCATCTTTCATTTGAAAAGAAGCTGTTGTCATCCATCTGTACTGATCCTATAAACATGCCAAAACTTTCAGGTGATGAAACATGAAAGACAGCGAGGAAGGACACCATCAACGAACTCTGCAGTAATGAGATCAAAATCTTGGCGCCCCTCATTGCAGAGCATCTCTGAGGCAGGAAGCTGACTGGTAATTTCACCATTCAATTGTATAATGGTGTGTGTCAGACTTGTTGGATAAAGTAAAGGATTGCCACTTTCATACCCTGATGATCCACATAGATGGACTCCCAAGATGAGCAGAAGGATTCCTCAAATCCATGAAGGTACCAAGATTTCAATCCATCATCAACCACAGCTCCAAATTCAAATAATTTCTAGTGGAACAACATCTCACTGTGGATACAAAAGGGGCAATTACTGTATTGAAAGTGATATTTTGAAAAATATACGGAACTTGCCTCGACCTTTTCTTGTGAGTTCGTCCCAATGACCATGAGTTTAATTACAACATGGAATTTTGACTTTTAGAAATATAAAATTATGAAGAGAAATCAATTCGGTAGGTTGGAGTTCCAAACTTCCCAGTCCTGATCGACGTAGTTTTGTGCCCATAACAGGGATGCCCTTGCAGCCAAAGGTGCTCCAGGTAACTGTTTCTGCTTGAGAGCAACCAACATATTTGTGAAAGGCTCCACCAATAATGTCCCTGGTCCTCCATACTCCTTGTGCAAGAATTCACTAAATATCTGGCATCCAATTATGCACTAGTTACGTCAATAAACTCATGATAAATTCAAATTGAATTTGAATGTTTCACTCGTAGCTCAAAGCATCACACAATACATATATAGTATCTCAGAATAATTCTTTTGGGCCAAACATACACAAAAAGTTGGAAAATCTGATGCAAGCTGTCAAGAATATGGTGTTGATTTGTAGTTTGGTAACATATTTCTTTTTGGGGTCAATAATTGATTCAACTGTTTTCAATTCAAGCAAATGCCACGCTCCCAAAAGAAAGGGATGCTAGTTTATGTCAGCAGAATCAGTGCTGTCAAACAGTCACAAGTGAGGCTAGGAGCAGTGTGATTTAAACAAGCTGCAATGACTACAAGACTTGGATCATGGGACAGATGGTGATGCGACCAGCATTGTCCATGAACCATAAGAAATTTTTTGGTAAACAGCCATAAGAGATCACATATAACTGGCAATAAAATCCTGTGATTGAAATGACAAAAGGAAGATACAAAATCTACTTTTTTCTCAGCAGTGCATCCAACCAAATTTAAAACTAAAGTCAATTTAAAAATTGGTAAGATGCCTATTGGAAATGGTTTGAACTAAATTCAACTCAAGCAAAAGCCAGGCTCGCTAAGAGAAAAGAAAGAGAACAAATGTCTGCTTATTTCAGCAGAATCAGTAACATGAGAACTATTATCCTAACTGAGGTTTTGAGCAATGTGATTTAAGCAAGCTGAGATGACTTTAGGTTTAATTATGGCTCAGATGCTGATAATGACCAGAAGTTTCCATTAGCATAAGAAATCTTTTTAGACAACATCCTGGGATTGAAACGACAAAAGGAACATACAAAATTTACTCTTTTTTTCCTCGACAGTGCATCCAACCAAATTTAAACTCATGTCAATTTAAAATCTCAATTTACTATTTGCTGTTAACTTTTCTTTTCTTATAAGTGATTTACTATTTGCTGTTAATGACGGGACACCCATTGCTTTCTTCCCATAAAGCACGACCAGATTGCACATTATAGGGAATTAGTATCGAGTCTAAAATTTTGTTTGTTAAGTAGACTGATCCAACTATTTTAGGATTCATGTTTGTAGGATGTGCTTAACCATTTGCCTTAGCAATACACTAACACCCACACAAACATCATGCTTAACCATATGCTGCGGAGTATCCTCAGAGCTGCCAGCTTATGTATATAATCTTTTATCCCAGAAGATGCTTACAATAAAGATCAGAAAACTAGAAATTTCTCAATAGTGATAGTGAGATGAGAATTTTTGGTTTTAAATGAAAGTTTAAGATATTATTTTTTAATATTATTATTGTTTGGAGAATTGAAAAAGTTAAATTGAGATTTGAAAAAGTTGAATTGTTTATTATATTTTGTGTGAGAATTTGAAAAAATTGTAACGATAAGATGAGATGAGATGAGATAAGAATTTTGTGTCTCATCCCACTTGCCAAACCTATCTAATATATAGCAAAACAATGAGCAACTAATGCTAAACTGTAATCAGTGAGTAAAACAATGAGCATAGTATGCATATGGGCAATTTTTAAGAAATAATGCTTGATATCCTTTCCATTTACTACACATATTGCTAGCACCATCATATCCTTGTTCAGGAATATTTTGAATATCAAAACAATGATGAGAAAGAACTGCAGATATTTCATTCTTTAGAATCAATGCCGATGTATAACTTGAATCTGGGACGTCATTTACTAAACAATCTGATTTAGAATAGAAAGTTTAGACTAATAAATGAGCCCAGCTCATACAAATTCACTGGAATCATCTAAGCTCATCAGCTGCTCGAATCCTAACTTAGCTCGATTATTTTGAGCTCATCAAAATGTATACATATATGTATATCCCAGTAGCTGCATAAATATTAGAGATTTAATACTCTAAAAAAAATTATAGATTTAGGGTTACGTGAAACACAATAAATCTGTAAGTGTAATGTATTTTTTATCAGCCAAAGTATAATGAATCAGCTAAATAAAGTCATTTTATAATGTTTACCTTTTTGTTTTGCTATTTGGAATAATTTGAAACTGGATTCTGAATCAAGTTGAGCTTGAGCCAACACACACAAATATTTTTCAAGCTTGATTAGTCTTTACTTGGCTTTATATGAAATGATCTTGATCATCGAGGAGGGGATAGCATATTGCTGAAGTAATAAAAAGGGTAATAAACGCAAATAGGTTAAATGTGCACTAGACTATGATGACTCAGTTTTTTTTCACTTCAAGCTGTGTATTGCCCAATGTAGTATCTATTTTATCTGTTAGAATATTACCATACTCATTCTAGAATATATTCATAATATTTTAGCATGTATGGTAATATGACTTATTCTCTCAAATCGCACCTCGCATCTCTCTCTCTCTCTCTCTCTCACTCTCATTGTGGTGTCATCACACGCAGCGCGGCGTTCTCTATCTCTCACCGCGGTGTACACGCAGGGCCACCTCCGTCACCACCGAAGACGCTGACGAACCAACTGGAGTTATGCCAAGACCGATGTCGACGGTTTTCTCCCTCTTCACCAACCGGTTTCGGTCGAGATTTAGACATTTTCACGATTTCGGTTGAGTTTCTGTTTTGACCAAAAACCGCGCCAAATGATTCGGTTTTCAGCCCTATTCACCTATAAATAGGGACATATATTATGTATTTAAGGACAACTGACAATAGCAAAGATATAGCTCTTAAAGTCTCTTTTCCTCATTCTCTCTTCTCATTCTCCTTTTTTATTTTCTACATGGTATCAGAGAATACCTGATCTTGGTATCTCTCATAGAATTGTTTGTGTTCGTGCTACATCTTTTTGTTAGCAGACACGTTCCTTCACTTTGCTAGTTACATACACACCACATCCAGTTTAATAGTCTTTTAGCACGTGATAGGTACAGTTCTTTACATGCCAATTACGTCGCTTTTTCAAACCGAGTTTTCTCATATCAAACCACCAACCAACTATATGAGTTGTCTTTGGCATTTTGACATAAGAGTCACTGATTTCCTAGTGTCTCTCGTAGCGTTTTTTTCCCATTCGTGATAAGTCTCATATTCAACGTGTTATTTTGTGTTATTTCCCGTTCAGCACATGTTTTCTAGAGGCTTCCTACACACTTAATATATCGAAGTTCGTGATAAATCTCACAAGCTGCCCTCATTTTCATCATCAATATCATACATTGGTTTGTTTCTGCCCACCGTCCACTTGCCCCGCGCACCACAGAGACACCTTTTGTTGGGTATCAGTTAGATTCGTCAATTAGAATATTACCATACTTATTATAGAATATATTCATAATATTCTAGTATGTATGGTAATATGACTTATTCTCTACCATATTTAGTTTATGTATAAATCAATTAGTATCATTGATTTATTATATTTTCATTCTTTCTCTAGTTTCATTCACCTATAAATAGGGACATATGTTATATATTCAAGGATAATTGATAATAGCAAATATGTAACCCTCAAAGTCTCTCTCCCTCGTTCTCTCTTCTCCATCTCCTTTTCTATTATATTTTATTTTCTAAAATATCTTGGAATGCCAGAGCTTCAAATTTCATCATCATTTGCAGGAAAAGTTAACATTTTGGAACGATTCCATTATGATGATGATTCCATTCATGATGTGTTTATAGAGACCTTGGAAAGATATCTCAGTTATACTTCCATAATTATATGCTCCGGTTGAGTCGTCCGTTTGGATGCTAAGAGTATCTCAGATCATTTGTGAATGGTAGTAAAATAGTAGTGAATAGTAGTGAACTGCTTGTACACAGTAGTGAAGTAGTCTGAGAACAATTGTGTTCTCAAACAGGCGCTTATAGAACTTTTCGCGACTTATTTCTTGAGATCTTTTTCAGGAGTCCCGTAGCAAAATCGATTATCGACAATTTCCTTCATTTGGACGTTTTTGCAAGTAGTTAGTGCTTAAGTACTTCTAAATTCAAGAGAAGCATGATCTCCCAAAAACATGGTCATACGCGCATATGTATTAATGCAACAGGCACCCACTTCTAATCTATCTCAGATAACCAGAAAACGCCAGGGGAGCATTCAATTCTCCAAAGAGACCGATCTTATCTCTTAATATCATTGCAAGCTGATTAAAGGCCACCACCGATTGATACTTAGTAAGTTAGAAACACCAAAGCAAGTTAGAAACACCAAAGCAATCAATTGCTAAATATAACAGACACCCACTCACAATAATAACCTAAATATTTGGGCACATAAAGCAGAAGATCAGTACCTCTGTACAGACATCTATGACGTCATCAAGGTCATCCCCGAATGTATCCTTGTCCTTCAAAAGCTTCCTCATAAGCTCAGACCTGAACTTTTGTGTCTCCTGCAACAGTACACAATACGTAAGAAACAATAAGACCCACATAAATATACACCCGAGACATGTAGGTACGTACAGCTACAGCGAATTCTGGAATGGGGTCCGGGTACGTGTACTTGTGTGGCGGCGAGGCTCGGGGAGGTTTTGCTAAGGTGAATTGGGAGAAGGGTTTCGAATGGCGGAGGCGTAGGATACGGATTGGGGTGAGCAAGAGAGGAGTGTTAGAGGGTTGGATGGCGGGAGTGACTGCAGGGTTGAAGAAAAGAGAGTAGTAGAGGGCCATTTGGAATTTGGTAGTGAAGTGTAGGGCAGCGTGCCCTTCTCTGTAATGCTACAACTTCGCTGGCACTCCAGGTTCCAACGGTCATATTAGGATAAAAGTTATACCCGTGTCCCATTGCGCCGCTCACTTGAAAATGTTAATTTTTGAAAGAATTTTTCAGGTAAATGCAAAACACACTAAAGTAATAGTAGTTTGGGTTCAACTCTTCAACTCATCTCAATTCATCTTATTTTATTATTATAATTTTTTTAAATTTTTATACAAAATATAATAAATAATTTAATTTTTATTCTACTATTCACAAACTATCTCAACTCATCTCTGAATCCAAACGACTCCTAAAACCTATTATAATTAAAAAAAAAAAAGGTTAAAATATCAATATATTTTAATATAATTTATACTGAAAGCCTCCAATTTTAATATGTTGAAAATTAGACTTATAAATAATTTTAAAAAATAAAAGGGAAAGAAGAAGAAAGGGAGATTCTCAGAGATAGAAAGGCAAAAGGGCATGACAAGATTAAGCAAAAAGAATTTTATATTATGCAAAATACATTTGTCAAAAACTTAGAAAAACCAAGAGAGTTGCACTACAAAATTTCTTTTTTTTTTGGAATAGTTATTAAAAAAACAAATGCATTGGAATTATTTATACAAATGAAATAAGAGTTGTTGAAGTATTTTCTGTTAAAATAAGCATCAGGTCATTTGTATTTTGAATCATTATATTTGATAATTCACAAAATTGATAGGAATTCCAACTTGGGCTACGTAAAAACAGACAGAATTAATTCGGAAGCTCGCACATGAGTACCACTTGCCACTTGCCACTTGCCACTAACTCAGCTCAGGCGTTATTTGTAACACCCGGTCCAGCAAGAAACTCGGGTCCAAATTCTTTTTTTAAATTAATATTTCACTTGAAATTTAACGAGTAATTTAAAATAAGTTATGGGTCTAAAATCTCTTTTATTTTTATTTTGGTAGAATATAAATTTTTATTGAACTTGTAATTAGGTTAAAGGTCATTTAATAATTTATAGACCAAGTTTACATTTCTTTTGTAGTGGCCCAAGATTTATTCTAAAAGCCCAACACAACTACTCAATATCTCATGCCCGTTTCTTCATTTTGTTTTCTACTTCTCTAGAGTTTCGGTTACCGACAACAAGGATGCCATCAACTTTTCCTCCCACCACTAAAAAAAAAAAAAAAAGGAAAAAAAGGCTATCGTGCACTGCTGCAACACCCCAACATGCCCAACTACTCAACCACCGTCACATGAGATCAAGAAAAAGTACTCCTGCCATGCGCCACCACCCCCTACTCAAGGAAAAAAAAAACAAAAACTGCTGTACCATGAGACAACCGAGCACTCCATGTCACCACAAGGAAAGTGCACCACAAAGCTCCACGTCTAATTGCTGTAATCAACCTTGAAACACCATGAAAACAACCCAACTGTTATGTACCAACCGCCCAGCAAACCTCCACGTCCCCTATTTCAAGCACCTAAAGCAAAGTACGTTTTCTCTTTCTCACCATGCACGACAGTTTCCACCCAAGCCACACAGACATTGTCTTGCACCACCATGCACCCCTTCCAACCGCATGATCCTCCATGTCAATTCCACTGTGAACCACCATGGCAACAACCGAACGAAAAACTACCCCACCTGCCGAGATCTCCCCTACACGACGGAAGCCACTAGCCCCACTGCCCAGCCCCATGTGAAATCGGCAACCACTTTGACTCCCTTCCATAAATCGTAGCCTTCCCACAACCAAGGTCACGGCAACCACCGAGTGGCACAACTAGAGGTGCAATTGGTCCGGTCTGGTTCGGTTTTTAACAAAATTTAGGACCAAACCGGTATGCACCGGTTTTGCATTTTCCAAAATCGATTACGCACCGGTTACCCTCCTAACCGGTACCTTTGATTTTGGTTTCCAGTCTGGTTTGGTCCGATTTTTCGGTTTAAATAATTTACAAATTTGTCATAAAAAATCTGTTTATAAAAATTTAAAAAAAAACTGCTTTAAAAATATCTGTTTTATTACAAATCTATTACTATTTACAAAAATCTGCTTTATAAAAAAATCTGCTATGTAAAAAAAAATTATACTATAAATATCTGCTTTATAAAAAAATTTGCTATGTAAAACAAATTCTACTATAAAAAATCTGCTTTATAAAAAAAATCTGATATTTTAAAAAAATTCTGCTATAAAACAAAATTTTATACAAAAAATCTGCAATAAAAAGAAAATTTTTTATGGTGTTAATTGCTAATTTATTATTAATTTAGAGTATGTCAATGTACTAATACTATATGTTATACATTATGAAATATATATTATATATTATATAATAATACATTGATATTAAATTATTACTAATACTATATACTATACTAATAGTAATATTAATATTATATAATAATATATGGTCATAGTGATAATTATATAATATCTTATATATAATTATAATATATATTATATAATATAATATAATTATATATTATTATATAATATAAAAAATATTATATATAATATTAAAAAAATTAATTTAAATATATATTATAGTGAACCGATCCGGTCCTAAAAATCATAGAATTGGAACCGGACCGATTCCGTTCAGTTTTTACATTTTCGAAATAGGTTCTAGACCGGTTCGGTTCGGTTTTCCGGTTAAAATTTACACTCATAGGCACGACCATACCCACGTCCAAATAGTCCCTTGTTTTCGCCACTTAAAAACAGAGCAATCTCCAACCAGTAGTTTCAGCTTAAACCGCAGCTCTTCGTGTCAAGCACGACCCCACCACAAGCTACCCAGACAACACAAGCGCCGCATGGTGCAGCCCTTGCCATCCTCGAGCAACCACCCAGTCACCGTGAGCCTTACCTCAAATCACAAGCCGTTGCTCTAAGAGTCCCCACGCACTGCAATTCACACTAGAAAGTTGTGGAGCTCGAGACACAATTCTATCATTCGACCACCACTAATGCCATGCTTAGCTCCTCTGTCCATGGTTGCACCATCGTGTACGACCTCCACCCCCCTCGGTAAGCCACGCCAATTAAATCTCCCCTTTGTTTCTCTCTCTCTCTCTTTCCCCCTTTCTCTCTCTAATGCTTTGCCACCCTGGACAACCATCGACACTCACCCACGCTAGAGGTTCATGGTCAAACCCACGGCCCAAGTCGGATGGCTACGCTACCAATAAGCATCTCCCCTGCTCTTCACTTGTTAAAAAGTTAAGCACTTAAAAATAAATTACATGCATGCCCTTATAAGTAGGTAATCCAATGTTTATTAATTATGAGGATATTATAGTAACAAAACTAAGAGAAATTTGATGGTTGGAAATTAAGAATATTTTAGAGTTTAATCACATGGTCATTTGGAGAAATTATGGGAAATTAAAGTATTTTATAAAGTGACGATATTTTGGAGTTCCGAAGATTTTAGAAATTAGAGAAATATAGATTTTTAATACCAAGGTTAAGTACAAAGTACGTGTTCAATTGGATATTTACACAAGTTACGTGACTATTTTATAGGTGATGATTGATATTCTCTTGGCACTATTGTGAGAAAATTTAGAGAAGTTAAAAAGTCTAAATAAGCGGGGTTTCTATACTAGTCTTTGCATTAAAGAAAATGAATGAGGTTGATTTTGAAAATATGTATATTTATTTTAAAAAGAAACTTGAAAACAACCTCAAATAAGTGTTCTGCATATTCATGAAATCAGTATAAGAATGAAATATTTTCTATCATGACTGATGTAAATATAAGCTTATTTTTGTTGCATTTTGTTTTTGAATTGTGCAAAAAAAAAAAAAAAAAAAAACCGAATATGAGATCTAAAAAGTTTGCTTTGATTAAATGAAATGTTTTGATCATGTTATTTTAAATATGTGAAATGATCTAAAGTTATTCAGTACTATGTTATGATACAATGTGTCATATGAAAATCTTGGCATAAATATTATGATTCTATATCTGATTATAATATGGTTTCTGATGTTGTCTCTGTTTTGTTTCGTTAAGGCCTCGTCATAGGTATTATAGCGGCATACGGCCCGCCACGGGTATAATAGTAGTTTATAACCCTATCACAGAGGTTAAACATGGTATATGACTCTGCCATGGGTATAATAGTGACATACGGTCCCGCCATAGGTATAATAGTGACATACGGCCCCGCTATAGGTATAATAGTGACATACGACCCCGCTACGGGTATAATGAGGGTTTATAACCCAACTATGATGGTTAAACATTGTATCTATCATGTTGTGATACTCTGATATAATATGAAGATGAGGTCTCAGTTTATGATATGCTAAAGGATTTTATCTTTGAATAAGAATGTTTATCAAAATTTCGCTCTGATATTTTTGATAATATATTGTGATTACGCATTCTTGAAACAAATATTCTGATTCTGCATTATGAAAATAAATGTTTTGTTTTGCATTTTGAATTCTGTAAATGCTCATATTTACATACTAGTATATGTTCTCTGCTTACTGAGTTGTTGATAACTCACCCCTTATCTCCATAATATTTTTAAGATAATTTGAATATTTTAACTAATGATCAAGATCATGAATGAGTGAGATGATTTAAGCATAAAAGGTTTTTATGAGTATTGGTATTTTTGTTAAGTAATTTTTTCGTGTTTTGATGACTCTTTGTTTTTTAGGTTGATTATATTGAGATAGTTGGTTTCATTACTTCAGAACTTAATATCAACATGGGCTGGCCCATGTTATTGGGCTAAAAGTTAAATCTGAAGCCTGGAGCTAAAAAACATTAAAAAAAAAAAAACAAAATTTCTCATCTTGTCGAGTCGGTTCTTCTCCGGGTTCTCTCTGGAGTTTCAAATTTCTTTAGGTTTTCCACTCTCTTCCAGTTATTCTTCTTTTCCTCTTCTTACTTTTCTCTCCCCTTTTCGGTTTCTCTCCATCTCTTTCTACTTATCCATTCCTCCTTCCTTCACAGATTATTGCAAGGGTTTGCTCTTCCTTCCTTTCTTTCTTTCCATTCTTTCTTATTCTGGTTTTCGCCTTTTGTTCTTGCCTTGAACAACTGAACAAGTATAGTTTTCGTTTGCGGGTTTGTTCTGTAGTGTGAAGGATTTGTGATTTGGGTTATTTTCCCGTTGTTGATCTCTTGAGGTTAAGGTAACACTCATTGATGCTCTGTTTCGTAATTTTGTAGATGTTTTCATTTTTTTTTTCAATTTATAGTTTTGATTACTACAGTTTCGTAATTAAAGATTTTTCTTCTCCCGTGGTAGTTGTATTTTTATTTTGTTTTCTTTGGCCCGCGTTTGGCCTGTTTCAACACTCATGGATGCTCTGTTTCATAATTTTGTATTTTTATTACAGTTTCGTAATTTTTAAAATTTGGCCTGTTTCTTGCATAGCATCGTGTTGAATGATCCATTGTTAGAGAGCTACTCTGAAGTTAGCACATGCTACTTTGATGCTACATTGCCTGTACTTTGTTATTCTTTTACAACTTCTTTGTTGTGATTTTGTTTTGGTTTTTCTTTTACTTATAGAAAATGATTGAACTTAGCATCCGGGTTGAGAAAATCTACTTTAGAAGATTGAATCCAGTGCTTAGTGTGTTCTTTGGCCCGTGTTTGGTTTCAAAGTATTTCTCTTTGTACTCTGTCAGATTTACTTTTATGATGTTGTAAGATGTTTGATTCATGGGTTTTATTAAGATTTCTTTTTGTTTGAGATGGTTCATGTCTTTTGTTTTCATTCTCTTATTTATTTATATCACTATTATAGCATGTTTGCTACTTATCCAAGAAAAAACTATGTCACTGTCTTTGTAAATGTGATTTCTCCCTACCAGCTCAGCCTCTAATCTTGGATGCCAGAATAAAAGCATGACCAATAAGAGATTTAAAACTAAAATTCACATTTAACAGAAACAGAAGGACTTATGAATTTGAAAAAACATTAGTTTGCTGCTGGAATTGTCAATTATGTATTTGGGCGTCTTAAGTTTGCTGCTGAAAAAGCGTTGGATCACAAAACTCATATTTTGGAATCATTAGTTTGTGATATTGTGGACTGACCATGTGAGAAGCATTAGTTTGCTGGAAGTATGGCTTTAAAAAGCTCTCTTACCATTTATACTCTACCTTGAGCAATGTATTGTGTTGGGTGAAATTTGTGACTGCATATATATGCTGCTGTTATATTTTGTGATAATGTGGTGATAGTGGGACTGCAGTTTATTGTTTACTTTGAGAAGTCTTGTTTACTGAACAGAACATTGAGCATTCTATTGTTTATGTTGAGAAGTCAACTGACTTCTTCCAAAATGAAGAAGTTACAACTTCTGTGCAAGTAGAAAGTAGCACAATTTTTTGCTCAACTGGAGATGCTAAATTTATAGATTGTTGGATTGTGAAAATGAAAATGAAAATGATTGTTGGAGATTATTAAAATAAAAATAAAAAAGTATTTAAACTAATAAAAAAAATGCATTAAAAAATAGATAAAAGTAAAAAAATAATAATATTTTATTATTATAGAGACTGCAATGGCTAATCCAATTTGGAGTTCAAGTTTTGAGTGATTAGCCAAAAGCCAAAAAGTGACATATTAGCCAAACTTTGACTTTAGCTATAGCTAATCCAATGAGGATGCTCTTAGATGTACCAATCTCTCTTCCAGTTCTATTCCATTAGGTTTTCCACTAAGTTTAGGGATTTATATTTTTAACTGTTTTCTCTCTTATTTGATTTTTCTTAATGACAGGGAAAAGCCTTGAATATTTAGTTCCACTTGAGCTTCTTCGCTTGGAGTTTGAAAGAATGGTTAGTGATTTTTTGTTATTTTAATCATTTAATTCATTGTGTTTAATCATTTACTTCATTGTTCAGTTTTTCCTGTACTTAAAAATTGTTCTTTTAATCTATCTTACGTATTTAATACGACAGCTACTTTTGATAATGAGGATTTTAAGAACTTCAGAGCTCATTGTAGTTTGGAGAAATTGAGTTGTCAATTTTCACAGGATGAGAAAAAAATTCTGATGTTTTGCTTATTGGGTTTTGGACTTGGGGTGTTGTAGAATAAGTTCTATGAGGTGAACTTCATGACCATTTTGTTTATCATAGCTCATTTGATTTAGTGTGTTTTGCCATTTTTTTGGCATTCTTAGGGCCTTGTTCTTATGCTTCACAATAGAACATGTTTTAAGCAATTTCATGTTCTTTTGTGGTGTATGGGCTATAATTTTTACTTATGTCCTAGAGTATGCTGTGGTCTGCAATGACACTTTTTTTCTAGCCCAGAACCATGAAATTGGGATACGTGTCAATATGTATCCTAATGTACACTAGCTGCGCTTAAGAGATGGAAGCGAGCGCCATCTCTTTTAGTTATATTCAATCATTTGTTATTACCTTGCAAGGTGGCCAGGTTCTTGTGGGATGATATCTTTGGCATGGATTATGCCTAGAAGGGGGATGGATATTTTTGAGTGTTGGAGAGGTCATAGGGGTATTATCTAAATCCCTACTGTGTGGAAAATGATTCCTCTTTGTACTATGCGGTGTTTGTGGAATGTGGACGGCGAGAAATGGTTGGTGTTTTGAAAATTGGGAGCACTTTTTGGATGAAAGTAAGAGATTTTTTTTCAACACGCTATTATCTTGGGCTTGCTTCTGTCATTGATTGTAATGGACTAGTTTTCATAGTTTACTTGTATCCATTTGTAGTTCCTAGCTGTTGTTAGGTGTATTCTTTGTATACTTCCTGGGCTACACCATGTTTTAATATTAATAAAATTTTATTTTATGGATAAAAAAGAAGGTATTCCATGGTGACATTGAAGTAGGGATATAAGCATATGATTGGATAGAGTATATGCCATTTTCTTGTCCAAGTGTGTAGTTTTTTTTTTTTTTTTGATAAGTAAGAGATAAATATTATTGATGTGAATGAAATAGGATAACCCGTGTACACATGAAGTATACATAAAACACCTAAATACATTCTAAGAGCGATAAATTAAAGACAAGAAATCATGAACATTGTCCCCATTTAGTACAATAGCGGAAAACCAAAGCAATAAAGTGTGGAGGAAAAAATTCTTCTACTCTGCCATTGTGCGTTCCTTGTCTTCAAAGCTTTGTGCATTCCGTTCCGACCAAATACACAACATGATGCACAACGGGATCATCTTCTACACGGTTGTCACTTGATGACAACCTTGCATCTTCCTCCAACAACCCAATAAATCCACCATCCTCAAAGGCATAACCCAAGCAATATCAACCCTTTGAAAGATCTCATTCCACGACATCCTTGTTACCTCACAATGCAGTAAGAGATGATCCACAGATTCTCCATACTTTACCTCACAATGCAATAAGAGATGATCCACAGATTCTCCATACTTTTTACACATATAACACCAATCCATCACGATACATCCCCTCTTCCTCAAATTGTCCGTGGTCAAGATCTTTCCAAGAGCAAGCATTCCATACAAAAAAGGTTACTTTAGAAGGCACTCGAGACCTCCAAATATTCTTCCAAGGGAACGGAGTAAGATCTTGTGTTGACAAAATTTTATAGTACGCTTAAACTATACATTTCTTGGGATCATTAGACCTCCACTTCAATCTATCACGTAGTGCCGTAGGAGTCCCCATAGAGTATAGTAGACTGAAAAAATCTGATACACTAGATACTTCTGAATCATGAAAGTCCCTATTAAAAAATACATTCCACTGGTGAGCGCCATGAGAAAAAAGCCGCATATCCACCACTGAAGCCTCCCTATTAGCTACAATACGATAGAGAGCCGGATAAGCCCTTTCCAATGCATGTTCTCCACACCACCCATCCTGCCTAAAACTGATTCGATTGCCCTCTCCGACTACAAACCGAATGTGTTTTTCAAAACAAGGCCATCCCTTCTTATAAACTTCCATAAACCCACACCATGCCCCCCCTCACACTTCGTTGGAGCACCAACCGCCCCAAGCAGCTCCATATCTAGCGTCAATAATTTCTTTCCATAATGATCCCTCCTTCACATGGTATCTCCAAAGCCATTTCCCCAGTAGAGCTTTATTAAAAGTTCTCAGGTTACACACTCCTAACCTCCCATACACAACTGAAGCACAAACTGTCTTCCATCTAATCAAATGGAATTTCTTCTCCTCCCTCATACCCCTCCATAAAAACGCCCTAAAGAGTTTCTCAATCTTATTCACTTCCCCTGCAGGCATAGGAAACAAAGATAAAAAATGTGGGGAGGTTAGTAAGGGTGCTCTTCATAAGAGTGAGGCGACCCCCTTTCGATAAATACATCCGTTTCCAACTAGCGAACCTTGTCTCTATCTTCTCCACCACCCCATCCCATATATGTCTAGCCTTAAAAGATGCTCCCAAAGAAAGACCTAAGTATTTCATTGGCAAAGAGGACACCTTACAATCCAGAAGGCTTGCTAGACTGAGAATATTTGAGACTGCTCCCACCGGAACCATCTCAGACTTACCAAGATTCACCTTGAGCCCCGACACTGCTTCAAAACAAAGTAACAATGCTCGTAGAGTTTGGATATGGCTGCTATCCGCTTCATAAAAAAGTAGAGTATCATTTGCAAATAAAAGGTGTGAGATGATGATTGAGCCACTAGTGCCATTACCCACCTGGAAACTAGGGGTGAAAACCGACCCCTTCGGTTCTCTTTTTGGATAAAACCGACGCCGACCGATGCTTAATTTTTGGGGGAGAAAACCGGCCTAAACCGGTTGACGGGGAGGAGAAACACCAGCTGAAACCGATGCTTCATTTCTCTGGCGGTTCATGGTCGGTTCTTAGACCAAACTTCGTCTAAGAGAGTAGAGAGAGAGAGAGTGTTGCAGAGGAGAGAGAGAGAGAGGATGAGAACTGGGAAGATGACGCAAGGAAGAAGACGTGAGGAAGAAGATGACGTTATTTTGAGACGATGCCGTTTGGTTTAAACCAAACGGCGTCGTTCTACTTAAATTTTTTTTTAATACGTTATGAATTAAATGACGCCGTTTGGTATAACGATATTATTTAGTTGTGTTTAAAACACAACTACAGGCTTAAAACGACGCCGTTCCACTTAACTTAAGTAGAACGGCGTCGTTTTAAGTACAAAATATATAAAAAAAATGATTTTCTTAGTCGGCCAGTTCAGCGGTTTGAACCAGGTTCGAACTAATGCCGAACCAGTTGATATCGGTTTTCTCTATTTGCTGCCGTATGCCGACCGGTTCTCCACCGGTTTCGGCCGGTTTTGAGCTTCAGCAGCCTGTCTGAGTCGGTCTAGGTCGGTTTCTCGGTTTGTTGTACAGACGTACTGGAAACCAGATAAGAAACCTCCACCAACAATGGCCTGTACCATCTAGCTAATGGCCTCCATAACTATAACAAACAACAGAGGAGATAGTGGATCTCCTTGCTACAAACCCCGAGAACTATCAAAGAACCCAGTGGGTGTACCGTTAACTAGAATTGAGAATCGGATGGTAGAAATACAATGACTCATCCAGGGGATCTACATATCACCAAATCCACACCTTCCAAGCAGGTATAAAAGGAAATCCTAGTTCACGTGATCATAAACTTTCTCCATGTCAAACTTGCACAGAATACCTAAACCTCCCTCCCTTAATCTATGGTCCAAGCACTCATTTGCAATAAGCACTGACTCAAGAATTTGTCTCCCATGAATGGAAGCGTTATGGGGCTTGGAGATGATATGATCCAACATAGGGCCTAATTAGTTAGCAAGAACCTTTGAAATAATCTTGTACACACTACTAACCAGGCTTATAGGGCGAAAATCCTCAATAATCAAAGCCCCATGCTTCTTGGGGATGAGCGCAATGAATGTTGCATTAAGAGATTTTTTAAACTTTTAGAAAGAATGAAATTAACTAAAAACCTGCAAGACATCATCTTTCACTATATCTCAACAAGTTTGAAAGAAACCCATTAAAAAGCCATCCGGGTTCCGCGGTTTATCCTTAGCCATACCAGAGATAACCTTGTAAATCTCATCTTCATCAAAAGGTCTCTCCAAAACACTCGCACTCTGAGAATCAATTGCCTCAAAGTACAAGGTATCAAGCTTCGGCCTCCAACTAGCCGATTCTCTGAGAAGGGTCTCATAGTACTGCACAATATGATTTTCTAGCTCAGAAGGAGAAGATAGCACCTGCGTACCTGAATATAGCGACTCAATAGCGTTACTACGCCAATGTGAATTAGCCACCTTGTGAAAATACTTCGTTCACTTATCACCTTCTTTCAACCAAAGGGCCCTGGATTTTTGATGCCATGAAGTCTCTTCTGACAACAAAACCCTATCCAGATTTGCCATAACCGTGGCCTTCCTCAATATCACTTCCTCCGAAGTATCACCCAATAATTCCTTACCCTCTAGCTCCTGCAATTCCTCCAAAAGAGTAGACTTTTGATTGTCAATGTGCCCAAAAACTTCTAAATTCCACTTCTTCATGTCTTGCTTCAAAGCCTTCAGCTTACCTGCAAGAATAAAACTTAGAGTGCCTATAAACTGATACCATGCACCATCTCTACAAATCCATCCGCTGTAAGCCACATGTTTTCAAACTTGAAAGACTGGCGATCCCTGTGAATTCCCCCACAATTTAGAATAATAGGAAAATGATTTGAGCTAACTCGAGCTAGCCGTTTCTGACAAACCTTCGGAAAGTGGGCTTCCCACGAAGGAGAGACGAGGAATCTATTCAATTTGGACCAAACCCGACCGTTTGACCAAGTGTACTCGCCCCCTACCAGGGGAAGATCCATAAGTTCTAGATCAAAGATGAACTCTAAAAACTCCTCCATAGTTACAGAATTCCGATAATGCCCCGATCGCTCACTAGGGAAATGGGTAATGTTAAAATCACCCCCATACACCGACACTTCCCAAACAGAATATAGGCCCGCCAACCTCCCACAACCTTCTCCTATCTCTGTCCACATTAGGACCATAAGTGCCTACAAATGCCCATTGCCATTCGTCAAAGTTGTTTATGAAAAGAGCTGTTATCGAGAAATCTCCAATACACTCTTCAATCGACTCAACCATTCTTTTATCCCACAAGTAACACTCCGCCTGAGGCACCCACAGAGGGCAAGTAAGACCAACCCACATACGAGCATCCCCATAGACTCGCACAATTCTTCTATCAATATATTGCAACTTTGTTTCTTGAAAGCACACCACATCACCCTTCCACATCCACAATAATGATTTGATACGGAGACGTTTATTATGATTATTGAGCCCCTCGCACATTCCAAGATATAATCTTAGGCTTCATGTAGACATAAATTGCCCCTCCCTTTCGATCTATCTCGTCCGCCACTCCCGTCCTTCACATCATAGTTAATGAAACAAGTTAGCCTTTTAAGTTCCCAATCCCGCTTAGTAGCTGACTTCGAACGACTAGCTTCAATTGCCACAAGAAGGGCCTTAAATTATTCTTCATAGCCATCGCAAGATACCCCAAATATAGCTTGGAATTCTTCCACCTTCTTGAAGACCCAGTTAGAAGGGCAATTCTCGTATTTAGAACTGGGAGGACGTGTACATAGCGAGGCTAAAACAACCCCCTCCACTCCAGCACAATCTTTATCAAACAAGGCCAATTGCAAGTCCGAAGCTGAAACTGAGCCACTAGAACAATCAACTTCACCTCTGGGTACCAAAAAATTTTCAGAAGTCCTCATCCCAACTTCAGAGTCACCTTTAGTGCAATCCCCCATCAAATCCCCAGCAAAACCACCTATCTCCAACACGGGCGAGCCTAACATGGACCCCAGACCACGGTCCGGCGTGACAGACGGTACAGAAGAAATACCAAAGTCTTCGTCCACCTCACATGACAGTTTCTATGCCAACACCGGCGCCAGAATGAAGTTCTCGGCATTGCGTATGCTTGAGTTTATTTCTCTAAACATTGTCGACACTGACTCCGACACCCCACATAGCGTCGGCGAACCCATCATCATCAACAGCAACCCCTCACATGGCTATTTCTGTGTAGATTCTGGCGAAGAAATGCAACTCATTGCACTACCCAGATTTTGCTCTACATCTCTAATCCCTACCTCTGCCAACTCCTCCGCCCCAGACCTCATCGGCATACCCACCATTGTCGATGTCGATCTCTAACCCACCGCCGACGGTGGGGGTTGAGGCCCACGCGATGATGATGGGATGTCGTTGGTTGCAGCCCTATGTCTCCAGACATGCTTCGCAGCCTGGGCCTGAGGAACGGGCTAGACCTGTGTAACAGGCCTTTGGGCCACTTGACCGGCCTGTGGATGAGGCCCAACTGAGACAGCATTCTCACCCTTCAGCCCATGGTGTTTGTCTGCAGCAGATATTGATTTAAAAGCCTAAAGCCCATTTACTGTTCCCAGCCCATTGCATGAGCCCTCGCCCTCGCCCTGGCCCACACCGCAGTCCCTCTGCATTCCCTCCTCAACGCACCGTTTTAGGACACCAATATTAGTTTGCAACTTCCCCACTTTCGTCTCCATCTCAGCCAAAGCATGCATAAGTGTTTCCAAATGCAGCCCCGACACACGCCTGCTACTGTCTTCGCAGAGCCGCGCCATCACCAAAGAGGAAATATTTCTTGTCCTCTTTGCATATTTTGGAGCTCGAGATAAGGCTTCTCTTTATGAAGAGAAGACTTGATGCCCCTGCGGCGGAGGAAGAGACATCTATGGCCGGCTCCCTTTGTTATTCCTATCCAAAACAGAGGAAGTTGCAGAAACTTCATTCAGCAACTCTCCAAAATTTCTCCACCCCACCCCCTACCTCCCTTCCGGTATCACTAGTAAGCCATGTTGCTTCTCTTGAACGAACTCCGATAAGGAAAAAAAATTCCCATACGAGTTGCGCTGCCTCTGCACCACCAAAACTGGAGATCCATTTCGACGCGATCTAAGAAAAATAGGGGACCCCTCAAGAGCTGCACCTTCCTTCACCATGACAGCCAACCAACCCAACGAGTCTTGGTCCATGGAGATGTGCTTCACAGCACGACAGCTGCTCTCAGTGATTTTCCACCACCTTGCATTTGTCTTCTTAAACTCATAACATTTTTTTTTATAAGTAAAACTCATAACATTTTTGATTGATAATAACATTCCTACTCGACTCCATCACTACGCAGCTACTCATAATGTACTGGAAAAACTAAACTAAACAACATTGGTTTCAACCAATGTTAACAGAAGAATAGCACCGGCGAAAAAACACAACATTTTTTCTCGATTGTTCAGAGAGAAAAAAAATTAAGAGTTTTTCAGAGTTCAAACTGAACTACTACCAAAATAATTAGTACATGGAATAATTCTATAGAATTTTGTGAAATTAAGTGATCACCAAATAGAGACTTCAAAATGAGGTTGGAGTCGGTGAGTCCAACCTTATGAAAATAGTCCAACCTTATACGGTAGAAACCTTTTTAAGCTATTTTATCCATTGTTTTCAATTTTGTACCGTATTGGCCGGTACAGTCGAAATTTTTCATACCGGCCACTGGGCCGGTACAGGTACCATCTATGTTTCGTACTGGCCCAAATACCGGCCAAATAGGTCGTACTGGCCTCAATTTCGGCCTGTACTAGCCTATATTTCAGCCGGAACCGGCCAATATTTTGGCCTTTAGTTTTTTTTTTTTTTTTTTTTCAAACTACAAGCTTATTTTTTGACCCCCAATTCAGACTAGGCTATTTATAATTTATATATATGTGTATTTATATATAATTTATTCATATATAAACTATTATTTTAGAATATAATTTATATATATTTTATATATATAATTTATTCATATATTGACTATCCCGAAACGGTACACGAAATGGTACCGGTACCGAAATATTTCGTTCCAGTGTCTTGACCGGTACGACTTCTAGTACGGTATTCAAAACATTGATTTTATCCCATATTGTCCATGCCTCATAGATTTCTGGATATCCTTGGGTTCTTTTCCAAGAAATCTGTCATTCTGTGGTTGATATTTTTCTTTGAAAGAATACAATGGCAGTGCACTTCAGATAGTTTTTTTCACTGCTAATAACATGCGTACCATGTTGTGTGATTGACAAGGTTGTTTCTTGTTTGTATGAAACAAGGTGGTTAGTGAAATGCTTATAAAAGGTTCAATGTTTCAACATGGCATGTTAATTTTTCTTTTGTGGGTTGGGTTTTTCTCTCTTTTCTTTTATGGGGTGTGGAGTTAGGGAGTGCTGCTGATACGGTAATGTCATTCACCATGGTTTGTCACAAATCAGTTGGTCGTGATTAGACAGGACTATTGATGATCTCTTTTTTCTGGGTTTTTATCATAGAATCTCATATAAATATGCAGGGGACTCCTTGAACTTGAATAGTTTTTCCTTCTTTTGGAAATTATCATTTTTATTCCCAGATACTAAGAGTTGTTAATTTTAGTTTCAATCTTTTACTTATTGTTGGTTGATTGCAGGCAACTCTGGCTGATTCTTTCCTTGCAGACCTTGATGAACTATCTGACAATGAAGCTGATGTTATTGTGAGTATTTTTGTGTGTAAATTACACATCATTGACTTTGTGAAGGTTTTTTGTTAATATTTTTCAGCCTAGGCATCATGTGTTAATGTGCTCTTATCTTGCAGGAGGAAGAAGATGTTGATGCTGGAAATATGGAAGAAGATGTTGATGGGGAAATGGCAGACATAGAAAATCTTAACTATGATGATCTGGATAGTGTTTCAAAATTGCAGAAAACCCAGAGATATGTTGATATTATGCAGGTTAATCCATATCTTGCATGCGCTTCTATTTTGACAATGGCATGTGCCATGCACTTTTATGTTTATGTTGCAGAGTTTGTTCTACCTTTCTTTTTCCTTGATCAATTTAATATGATCAGTTCTATGGTGGAACAGGTTTGTTTTAGATTTCTCTTCTTTGGGAGATCCAGTGTGGTCTTTTTCTTCTTCCTCTTCGGTTTTATTTTATTTTTTATCTTGTTCTTCTCTTTGTGCCTTGCTAAGTTTTCTTTCATGGTTAGGTTTATAATTTTACTGTTCTCTATGCTTCGATCATTGCAGTGGATATGCGTATTGTGTTTGATGTAATGGTTAATAGTGTGTTTGATTTGCAGAAAGTGGAAGATGCGCTCCAAAAAGGCTCTGATATCTCAAATCTTGGAATGGTTTTGGAAGATGATCCTGAATATCAGCTGATTGTGGACTGTAATGCTTTGTCAGTTGATATTGAGAATGAAATCATTATTATCCACAATTTTATTCGTGACAAGTACAGGTTGAAATTTCCAGAGCTTGAATCACTTGTGCATCACCCAATTGATTATGCACGTGTTGTTAAGAAAATTGGGAATGAAATGGACTTGACCCTGGTTGATCTGGAAGGGCTATTACCGTCAGCTATCATTATGGTTGTCTCAGTTACAGCATCGACTACAAGTGGCAAGCCTCTTCCTGAAGAAATTCTGCATAAAACCATTGATGCATGTGATCGAGCTCTTACTCTAGATGCAGCAAAGAAAAAAGTCCTTGACTTTGTAGAAAGTCGAATGGGATATATTGCACCAAATCTTTCTACTATTGTTGGGAGTGCTGTTGCAGCTAAACTTATGGGGACTGCTGGTGGTCTTGCTGCATTAGCTAAGATGCCTGCATGTAATGTTCAGCTTCTTGGTGCTAAGAAAAAGAACCTTGCTGGGTTTTCCACCGCAACATCACAATTTCGTGTGGGGTATATTGAGCAAACGGAGATATTTCAATCAACACCCCCTTCTTTGAGGATGCGTGCTTGCCGCCTCTTGGCTTCCAAGTCAACACTTGCAGCAAGAGTAGATTCCACGAGAGGAGATCCATCAGGGAACAATGGAAGAGCCTTACGGGAAGATATCCGTAAGAAAATTGAGAAGTGGCAAGAGCCACCTCCTGCAAAGCAACCCAAACCACTTCCAGTGCCTGATTCTGAGCCTAAAAAGAAGAGAGGTGGTCGTCGACTGAGGAAGATGAAGGAAAGGTATTGCAGTTCTTTAATTCCTTTCTTCAGCTTAATTTATTTTTCAGATTTTAAAATGAATCAAACTTTATGTAATACCTTTTCTCACATTTCATGCTCCAGATATGCAATAACAGACATGAGGAAACTCGCAAATAGGATGCAATTTGGTGTACCTGAAGAGAGTTCTTTAGGTATGGTGTTGTCTTCAGCATATTTGAATGTTAAGTAATTGCTGATTTGAAATTATATTATTTTCTAATATGCACAATGTTATCATTTTTGGTTTATAGTATGTACAATTGCTCTAATTAAACCCAAAAATATATTAATGGCATGCAAGCCCTACAAATGCCTGTTGTCTAAATATGGAGTGTTCATTTTCAAGTTATGTTCGTGAATTCTGTACCTCTTATTTATGTATTTTAAAAGCGTTTTTGAGGTGAAGACATATTATCTCTACTTGTTAGCATATATCCTGGAGTATATACTGTTATATGGTTTTCATTTGGTATCCGTAAATACTGTCTGCATCTATTTTGCCGTTTCTCAATATCCTTTTTATATTCCTTTCTTACTATATTATGCTCTTCGATGGTAGGGGATGGACTGGGAGAGGGTTACGGAATGCTTGGTCAGGCTGGGAGTGGCAAGCTGCGTGTATCAGTTGGTCAGAGCAAACTTGCTGCAAAAGTTGCCAAGAAGTAAGTTTTCAACTGCTGCTCTGAATTGCAGTATGTTTTTGTTCTCTGGCCATGCTGCTAGCCTGACAAGTTTATTAGTAATTTCTTCCTTTTGTAGATGTAGTAGTATGTCTTGGATTATCGTTTCTATTTCAGTTGAGCATTCTATCAGCTAAATCTCAACATCAATTTTGCTCTTAATCTCTATGGGCTACCTAATACTTTCAGGTTTAAGGAAAAGCAATACGGAAGCAGTGGTGCTTCCTCTGGATTGACATCAAGTTTAGCATTTACCCCTGTGCAGGTTGGTATTACTTCTTACCTCTCCATGAACCCTGTCTGTGAAGTGTACAAGTTTCTTGACCTTGAATATTTTAGAAGCTCAAATTGATCATACCTCATGATAGTGTTCCTTGACATGCTTACTTGTATTGTCTCCGATTAAAGTTCTATTTTCAAAGATGGTATAACGGTTTGTGATTGAATTGGATTTGGATAGTTCCTAACCGAACTCTGTGGCGTAACAGTGGAAGAGAGATAGAAACACGAAGTGAATCCCATAACATTTATAGCTACCCTAGAAAATTTCTCAGGGGATCTCTATCCGGTTGAATTAGAGGGATGGGGATCCTCTCCCGGTGATAGGACTCGAACTCAGTAAACATTTCAATGATATCAATATTTTCTCTACAGGGGATAGAACTCTCAAATCCACAGGCTCATGCACACCAACTTGGCAGTGGAACTCAAAGCACGTACTTTTCCGAGACAGGAACATTTTCAAAGATCAAGCGGATCTGAATCTTCATGTGTTCAACCCTCCTTGCCAGTCTGAGTACATTGAATGATGCTACTTTGAGGGACCCAGAAAGTATTCAACACATATCTGTATAAGGAACTCTTGCTTTAAGATCCTTAGATCCAGATCGCTTTTAAGCACTAGTTGGCATTTAACCCGAAATTGTTGAAATGGCATTGATTCTGAATCTTGAATCGCATGGATTTTTTTTCCCCCCGTTTAGCGAGATTGAGTAATGACAACCAGGAGGTGGGCTTGGGCTTGGAAGCAGCCATCCCAGAAGCCATAAATGAGTACCAAGGCAAGGGGTGTGTTACTCGGCTCCTGTGAAGCGAATGAAGGGGGTGGTAATTGGTCTGGTTCCATTCCGATTATATGCACTTGACTTGGCATTCTACATATTAGAGTAGGAAAGGAGAGGGAATACTTGTAATACTTTGATATAAAAATTACCAATTAGACCTCATCAATCAGGAATACAACAGTTAAGATTGCTATTAAGATTGCTTGTATACAACATTTTTTTTATAAAGAGGGTGGCTAGGGTTTTCGAATCCAGATTTTTCATTTGGAAAACTGGGTCGGCTCTTGTATACAACAATTAAGCACTAATTTCTTCTACATGACACAAAAGGAGAATTTTCTCAAATGGGCACCTCCAACTTGAACATTGATAATTTAAACTTGGGAAGTAATAAAAAAGATGTTTGCCTCATATACACTATTTGACTTGGTAAGACTGCTTCCATTGCATTTACTGTTGTTCTCTATTCTCGAACTTGAGGTGATCTCCAAATGGGAGATGCATTAGGGGACGGCTAGCGAACCATTTCAGCTAGAATTAGATTCAAGCAGGACTCGACATAACATATCCATTTGAAAGTTATTTACTAATAAAAAAACATATCCACTCGAGATGCTACTAATCATCTCACATTACACACTTTACACATTTTAAAATTATTTTTTATTTTATTTTATTCTTGTTATACTAATTGAGTTGTTCTACTTATCATCCATACACTACATACTTCTCATAAGAAAAATAAAAAAAAAATTTAAAATAAGTGAAGTGTGTGGTGTGTGGGGATGATAAATAGAATTATTCATATATTATAGGGTTATGCTACTGAGAAAATATATTTGCAACTGTAAATTGTGCAACTGCCGCATAATCGCTTTAAAAAAATGAATAAAATATGAGATCCACATAAAAAAAATAATTTTTTAATAATATACCCATCTTTTTTAAAATGATTACGCGGCGTTTATGCACTTTACGGTTGTATGTAGAATTACTCACAACATATTCAACTTCAGCTGTAACTTGACCCAGCCAAACTATATTCATGAAAATTTTGATATTTGACATCAACTATTAGTATTGTTCATCGAGTTCTAATCCGAGAATTCGGATATATCCGGACCAAAATTCGGATTTTAACCGGACCAGATTAATCTGGATTAGATTTGGGCCGAATCCGGATGAAACCGGTTTTAAAAATCCGAAACCCGGTTTCCGGGCTGTGTTACCGTTTTGATTTTTTTTCTGCAAATGCTGAACGTCTTTCTCTGCCTTGTGTCTTCTGAAGCTCTGTCAAGTGATGTGATTTGTGACTTGAATTTATTGTACGGTCGGTTTATTCAGGTGTATGCTATAGTAAGTTAGTAACGTCATTTTTTTTAAATTGTCAGCTCCGTAACGTCTTTCTTTGTACTTTTCTACCTTCCACGTTTTAAATTTTTGAAATATTTTTTTTTTGAGTTTACTTTTTTTTAAATTATTTTTAATTTTTAATTTTTTATTTATATAATAAATATTTAATAAAAAAAATAATAAAAATTAAAAATAATGTAAAATGTAGAGAGTTAAGAAATTAGAAAGATTTTTTATTGTTTGTAATTATCAGCTCTTTTCATTTCAGATGATGTGATTTGCTACCGACCTTCTTGTACGGTCGGTTAATTATATGCTGTGCAATCGAAAAACACGGTTTTTATAAAATATTTACCCATAACATTTTTTAAAATATTTTACGCAATTAAATTTTAAACGACAAATATTTTTATGAAATATTTTATAAAAATAATATTATTTTATAAAAATATTTTCATTTTATAACATTATTATAAAATTTATTATAAAAATATATTGTGTGTATATCATTATTTTTTTATAATTTCATCTAAATCCTTTCAGCTGTTCGTATATCTTGCAAACCTCTAGTATTTTTGTTTTCTCACTCTGTGGAGGGTTCTTCTTGGCTTTGAAGAACATCAAAACATTAAAACAAACATAAAAAACATTAAAAATAACGGTTACATAGATTTAAAATTTGATACCTGAATTGGGTGCATCCGGATTTTTTTATGTGGGTACCGGCTTAAATTTGTTCTCGACCGGAACCCGATTATCCAAATTTTAAATTGGGCCTAGAAAAAACCCGATATAGATAAACAGGGCTATGAACTATATTAATGTCATGCACAATATATAAATGGTAAGTAATGAATGACATTTTAAAGCTGTTACCTATTTTAATTTAGGGAATGTCTTATATTCCTTAAATGTCATGGCGTGTAATTTTAATTTAGTGTGGTTTTCTCTCATCCTTGAGGGAGCTTTTAAATTACAAGATATCATGTCATTAAAAATTACACTTTTAAAATAACATGACATCTCGTAATAAAATAAAAATATTAAGCATCCTTATTTCGAAAAGAGTAATGCTATATACCATATTATCATTATACTTTCATCTCATTATATAAGATGTGTTACATTTATCACCATTATATAATAGTAATAAATGTGACACATCTTATATAGTGGAATGACGGTGTGGTGTATAAATTCTCATTTTGAAAACTACTATTCCAATGCTAAAACTCTAATAAACACAAGCATTAAAAATTTAAATGTTTAATTAACTTCACAAGATGCCGACATTAATTACCCACATCAACTCCAAATGGCCCATGCATTCCTCACCAACTCTTTAATTAGCAATGCTACATACAGTCCCTATTTAATAGGAACTGAATGGGGATTGAATTGCAAGCTTAATTAATTTTTTCTTTAAATTTGTTTAAAATTACAATAATATCATTATCAAAATGATATTTTTTTTATTTATTAAAGGGTTTGCACATGCAATCCCCATTTGGAGGTGGCAAATAGAATTTCTCCTCTTTAATTGTCCATGCAATAAATCCTACTCTCAAGTATATATGTAATCTCTCTAATGCATTAAATTAATCCTGCTTCAAGTGTTTAATTAGAATCTCTATTTGTCAACGCCAACTCTCCCTGCTTTGCAGAGAGCTCCACCAAAGGTTCATTGTTGCCGTTACGTTTCTAGTGCCATAACCCTATATATTGTTGGGGGAAACAACACAGCGGAAGGGATAAAAGCGGTAATAAAAGAGTACACTCATGCACTCAGTGACACCAAGAATTTAACGTGGTTCGGCAACTGCCTACATCCACAGAAAAGAGCTTCACTAATAAATAGTGGAACACAAGAAAATATTACAGAGGAGGAGGATCACACTCCACTCAACTCAACTCTCTTCTTTTCTTTCAGAGCTCTCTCGGCTCTCTCTCTTTTCTTTTCTTCTTGGGTGTGTTTAAAGCTCGCATGGAGCTTCAATTTATAGGCGATGATCAGTATCGTCTATATGTATGAATGCATTTATTGTTGCATTCAATAGGTAGTTGGGTGCTGAGGGTTGAGCAGCAAGCAGCCATTGTGGACTGCTTGCTTGGGCAGGGATTTCAACAATTCTCCCCCTCCATGCCCATTTACCTATATGCTATCCATCCCAGCTATGTCTCTACATAGCTCAAGCTTCTCACTTGTAATCACCTTCGTCAGCATGTTCGCTGGATTCTCTTTCGTATGGATCTTCACAAGCTTCAATAGCTGTTGTTCCATCGCTTCGCGTATCCAATGATAGCGGATGTCAATATGCTTGGTGCGGGAGTGGTACATTGAATTCTTGCTCAAGTCTAGAGTACTTTGACTATCACAATGTACCTTGTAGTCTTCTTGACTAACTCCTAGTTCTTGGAGAAAACGCTTCATCCACAACATCTCTTTCCCAGCTTCCGTTGCGGCAATGTACTCTGCCTCTGTTGTGGATAAAGCAACACACTTTTGCAACTTGGACTGCCAAGAGACAGCTCCTCCTGCAAAGGTGAAGAGAAATCCTGAAGTAGATTTCCTGCTATCCAGATCTCCTGCCATATCTGAATCTGTATAGCCTTCCAAAACTGGTTTAGCTCTCTCAAAACACAAGCACATATTCGATGTACCTTTCAGGTATCTGAGAATCCACTTGACTGCTTCCCAATGATCCTTTCCTGGATTTGAAAGGAATCTGCTCACCATGCCTACAGCATGAGCAATATCTGGTCTGGTACAAACCATTGCATACATCAGGCTTCCTACTGCTGAAGAGTAGGGGACTGCTTCCATTTCTTCAATCTCTTTCTTTGAAGAAGGACACGAGCTCTTGCTCAATTTGAAGTGGTTAGCAAGTGGAGTATTGACTGGCTTAGCATCTCCCATGTTGAAACGTCTGATGACCTGTTCAACATATTTTTGTTGTGATAGCCACACCCTTTTGGCTTTCCTATCACGAACAATCTTCATGCCCAAAATTTGCTGTGCTGGGCCTAAGTCCTTCATGTCAAAGGACTTGGATAGTTCATTCTTTAGTTTGTTAATCATGGACCTATCCTCACCAACAATTAACATATCATCAACGTAAAGAAGGAGTATGACAAACTTGTCATCCTGGAACCTTCGAACATAGACACACTGATCTGCAACAAGTCTCTTGTAACCACGACTCATCATGAATGAGTCGAACTTCTTGTACCATTGCCTCGGAGCTTGCTTGAGGCCATAGAGACTCTTCTTCAGCTTGCAGACTAAGTGATCTTTCCCTGGAGCTGCAAACCCTTCTGGTTGCTCCATATAGATCTCCTCCTCCAAATCTCCATGGAGAAAGGCTGTCTTCACATCCATATGTTCGAGTTCCAAATTCAAGCTGGCTACCAATCCGAGTATGACTCGGATTGACATCATTTTCACCACCGGGGAAAATATCTCGTCAAAATCGATTCCCTTCTTCTGCTGGAATCCTTTGACAACCAATCTGGCCTTGTGCTTCATCAGCTTTCCTTGGCCATCTTTCTTCGGCTTGAACATCCATTTGTTCTTTAGGGCTTTCTTTCCTTCAGGAAGTTTCACCAACTCATAGGTCTGATTTTTCTGCAAAGAACTCATCTCTTCTTGCATTGCCTGCACCCATAGGCTTCTATCAGCATGAGTTTGAACTTCCTGGAAGCTCTCTGGCTCCCCCTCATCAGTAAGCAGAATATAGTCTGATTCCGGATATCTCCTCGACGGAATCAATAGGCGGCCTCTTGCCGATCTTCTTGGTTCATCAACCAAAGGAGGTTCATCACCATCTATCCCTTGTGGTGGTACACCAGCTGCTGGTGGAGAGGATTCTTGCTCCCCCTGCTCGACACCCTGAGCTTCTTCTTCTGCTTCTGGATCTCGATCCTGCATATCCTCATTATCTGTGGCGGACTGTAATGGTGCAGGATTTGGAGTATCGGAACTAAGCTCTCTTGATGAAGCTTCAGTTCCTATGTTCTGGTTTTCATGGAACACAACGTCCCTACTTCTGACAATTCTCTTTGTCACTGGATCCCATAACTTGTATCCGAATTCTTCATCTCCATATCCAACAAAGATACATGGAGTTGACTTAACATCGAGCTTCTGTCTCAGCTCCTTGGATACGTGTGCAAAGGCTTTGCACCCAAACACTCTCAGGTGAGAGTAAGAGACATCTTTTCCAGACCAAACCTTCTCAGGAATTTCAAATTCCAGTGGTGCAGAAGGTGATCTGTTGATCAGGTAACAGGCAGCTAGAACAGCTTCACCCCAGAATGGCTTTGGTAACTTGGCCATACTGAGCATGCATCTTGTTCTTTCAATGATGGTCCGGTTCATTCTTTTGGCTACACCATTGTGCTGAGGGGTATATGGGACCGTCTTCTCATGTCGAATACCGCGATCAGCGCAGTATGCAGCGAACCTTTTGGAGACATATTCTCCTCCATTGTCCGTTCGCAGGCACTTCAACTTCTTTCCCGTCTCTCTTTCCACTAAGGTGTGGAACTTCTTGAAGTGCTTGAAGACCTGATCCTTTGACTTCAAAACATATACCCAGACCTTTCGTGAAGCATCATCAATGAGTGTCACGAAATATCTGTTACCTCCCAATGACTCTTCTTCCATGGGACCACATACATCAGAGTGTACCAGACTCAACAACTCTGATCTTCTCTTCGTAGAGGATTTAAACGAGACTCTACATTGTTTGCCAAACAAACAGTACTCACAAGGGTTTAACGTTGTTCCTTTGGCAACTTTGATAAGTGCCTTCTTTGCAAGCGTATCCAACCCTTTCTCACCCATGTGTCCGAGTCTCTTGTGCCACAGATTCGGTGATGCCTCGTCTTCCACTGCATTGAGGCTATCAGAACCGATCTTCACATGGGTTTTGTACAACGTACCGCAAATATGTCCTCGGGCGACAACCATGGCACCTTGTGACAGCTTCCAAGTGCCTTTGCTGAAGTAGCTGTCATAGCCCTGTCGATCAAGGGCTGTCCCGGAAATCAGGTTGAGCCGAAGGTCAGGAATGTGTCGAACATCTTTCAACACCATGGTGCAACCAACGTTGGTTTTTATCTGCACTTCGCCAACTCCCACGATCTTCGAGGAACTGGCATTCCCCATCCTTACCGTACCAAAGTCTCCTGCTTTGTACGTAGTGAAAAATTCACTATGGGAAGTGGCGTGGCATGATGCTGCTGTGTCTACCACCCACTCAACATCATGGCTTGCAACGTGCAGACACGTCTCGTCACTGGTGGAGAGTATTGCCACATCTCCCAAAAGAGTGACAAGGGTTTCACCATCTTCTTTCTTCAGCTTACTACTTTGACCTTGCTCCCTTAAAAACTTGCGGCAGTGTTTCCTCATGTGGCCTTCTTTGCCACAATGGTAACATTTCATGTTACCCATCTGCTGGTTCCTGCTACTGCTGGACCTTTCACGTGGTTGAGACTTCCCTCTGTTTCTGCCTCCACTTCTCCCTCTATCATTACCTTGAGGCCTTTCTCTACTCTCGGTGACAAGGACATGAGTTTGATTCATGCTTGTCTCTTTTCGTCTGGCCTCCTCATTAAACAGGGCATCCTTAACCATCGTCATGGTAAGTTTACCATCTGGAGTAGAGTTACTTAGGGAGACCACCAGCGTCTCCCAACTGTCTGGTAATGAACTGAGAAGTAGCAGAGCTTGTTCTTCATCGCCAAGATTCAGGTTGACGGACCCGAGCTGGTTAACTAGGTTTTGAAACTCGCTAGTATGCTCGGCAACAGAGGTATCGCTTTTCAACTTCAAGTTAACAAGCCGTCTCATCAAGAGGGCCTTGTTTCGAGCAGTCTTAGCCTGATACATATCCTCTAACTTTTTCCAGAGGTTATATGCATCCGTCTCCTGGGCCACGTGGTGAAAAACACTATGGTCAATCCATTGCCTGATTTGACCAATAGTCTTCTTGTGCATCTTTTTCCACACTTGATCCGTAACTTCATCTGGCTTCTTCCCTTCATCTTCCAAAGGGTCAGACAGATCTTTACAGTTCAATAGATCCTCCATCCGAGGCCTCCAAAGACTGTAGTTTGAGGCAGTCAGCTTTATCATGGCGCCTGATGCTGAATCCTCCATGGATTTAGACTGATTCTAAATACAAAATGCAAGTACAGGATCTTTGAAGTGGAATATCGTAGAACGGACAGTACCGTTGTGTCCGGAACGCTTGATTTTGTTGGAAACGAGTCTTGTTTCGTCAAAATCGGACTCAGATAGCACAAGGAATGAGCAAAAAAACCAAAACAGGAACACTGTCGCGCGTGCAGCACGTGGCTGACTAACAGCGCATAGGCGCGTGTTCTTCACGCGCCAGAACCTCACTTGTGCGCGTGGAACGCGTAGGCGCGTGTACTTCATGCGCCTTCTTTATTCAGGTGCGCGTGTACTTCACGCGCAATACTCTCTAAGGAGCGCGTGTCGAGAGTGGGCCTCACGCGCTCGTGCCTCTCCTGGGCGCGTGCGGCGCGTATCGAGAGTGGGTCTCACTTTCCGATCTTCAGACGGCGCGTGGGGGAGCGTGCAGCGTCCGTTCGGCCTCTGGTTTTCACCGCTTTTCTTGTCTCGATGAGACGAACACAGTGGTATGCTCAAATTTGAAAACTGAGCTACACACTAAAACCGAGTTTTCTATAAAAACTCCTTCCAACAAACGCTCTGATACCACTTGTTGGGGGAAACAACACAGCGGAAGGGATAAAAGCGGTAATAAAAGAGTACACTCATGCACTCAGTGACACCAAGAATTTAACGTGGTTCGGCAACTGCCTACATCCACAGAAAAGAGCTTCACTAATAAATAGTGGAACACAAGAAAATATTACAGAGGAGGAGGATCACACTCCACTCAACTCAACTCTCTTCTTTTCTTTCAGAGCTCTCTCGGCTCTCTCTCTTTTCTTTTCTTCTTGGGTGTGTTTGAAGCTCTCGCATGAAGCTTCAATTTATAGGCGAGGATCAGTATCGTCTATATGTATGAATGCATTTATTGTTGCATTCAATAGGTAGTTGGGTGGTGAGGGTTGAGCAGCAAGCAGCCATTGTGGACTGCTTGCTTGGGCAGGGATTTCAACATATATATGATATGCATACGACCACACACACAACAGACACACACAGCTTTTTTACCATGGCTAGTCGGAGGATGTGTTCTCTTCTCTCTCGCTCTTTAACTTCTCCTACTTCTGCTGCTTTGTTTTCTAGAGGTAATATTGGTACTTAACTCTCGACTTGTTTGTTTTTTTTTTCTTTGTCGTTTTCTCTTTTGTTGTGATGCTCAACGTTTCGGTCATGTTGATTGAGCTCTCATTCTAATGTCGTTCCAAAACCAACACGATCAAAGAATCACAGGGAAGTTTTCTTTTATCAAAAGTATTGTCAAAATACTCCAGTACGTCGGCATAGTTGGAAAGACCTGTTGATCATCTTTCAGTAAGAATTTTTCATGCATGGCGACTGACCTGCTGATGACCGGAGAAGTACTGAAATATATTTTTGTGTGTTTGGAAGGAGAAACTGTATATATATAGGTGAAGTCGTCGTGATCAATGAGAATTATGTTTCAAACATCCAACAAGTTATATATATATTTTTATATTATATTCATTTCCTTCTGCATTTGCTACTTGTCGATACGGCCAACTACTTCCACTAGCATGATCTGTTGGTTTAGTTTTGCTAATCTCCACTGGATAATGATAATGGCATACTATGCCTGTTTGATTTGTAGTATGTAGGTAAAATATTTCTTTCTTCATTGGTTAAATATTACTTTCTTCAGGTAGGAATAATGCTAGCCCAAGCAGAGGAATATCGAAATGTAGCACTGCTGTTGCAATCGAGAAACCAGTCGATCCACCCGTTGAAGTAAAGCATACTCAGCTTTTGATTAATGGACAATTTGTTGATGCTGCATCAGGTGAGATTTCCCAGCATTCATACACATCTTTGCTAGATATGTGCTACTTATTTGCAACCTCAACTTTTATGAAATGGGGCATCCTAAGACATGTTTTTTTTTCGTTTGACATGTATTGAATCTTATGCTGTGGCTTCCTTCGGCCTCAGGAAAAAGTTTCCAGACATTGGATCCCAGGACAGGGGATGTGATTGCTCATGTTGCAGAAGGTGATGCTGAAGATATAAATCGAGCAGTTGCTGCTGCTCGCAAGGCTTTTGATGAAGGACCATGGCCAAAGATGACTGCATACGTAAATTTTCTTTCTTGTGCTTCTAATTTTTCATCTGCAATTCGATGTCTCCGAGCTTGTGCAATTGATTTCTTTATTTATATCTCCAGGAAAGACAAAGGATACTCTTGCGCTTTGCTGATTTGATTGAAAAGCACAATGATGAACTTGCAGCACTTGAGACTTGGGACAATGGGAAACCATATGAACAGTCTGCTAAACTCGAAGTTCCAATGTTGACACGTCTAATGCGATACTATGCTGGTATGTAAATCCATAGAATATAGTTCACCTTTTGCTATATAGATCTTTAGTGTTCTCTTCATTTTATCAATATTTCTGAGATTTATAAGATTTCTATGGCAAAACTTTCAGGTTGGGCGGATAAGATTCATGGTCTCACAGTTCCAGCTGATGGACTGTACCATGTGCAAACCTTGCATGAACCTATTGGTGTTGCGGGTCAGGTTATTCCATGGAATTTTCCTCTTCTCATGTTTGGTTGGAAGGTCGGGCCAGCATTAGCATGTGGCAACACGATTGTTCTGAAAACAGCAGAGCAGACACCTTTATCCGCACTCTTTGCAGCAAATCTATTGCATGAGGTAGATAATGAACGAAACTTTTGTTCTCTTCTATTTCATATTGGGGTTTTGACGTTTGATGTATTGTGATTCGAAGGCCGTTTCATTCGCCAAATCTCATGAATAACATCTGGGAAACATCTCATTAATGTTTTATCCATACCATATGCAAGATTCTACCTCCTATTTTCAAAATAAAGTGTCATTCTTTGGCTGAAAAAAGTAAAATTTCTACCTGCTTTGGCTGATAAATTAATCTTTTACATGATTGTGAGCGCATGAGTGCATGGAG
The DNA here is from genome assembly GCA_022457165.1 of Juglans mandshurica. Classification (NCBI taxonomy): domain Eukaryota; kingdom Viridiplantae; phylum Streptophyta; class Magnoliopsida; order Fagales; family Juglandaceae; genus Juglans; species Juglans mandshurica. Next base: position 16,131,162 of record CM039621.1, read on the forward strand.
AATTTCTTTGAAGTGACCTTTTGTGAGAACTGGACCCGGAGCTTCTTGATTGGAGATACAAATCCTCCAGCATCTCATGATAATTTTTTGAACTGATTATATATATAAAGCTGTCCGATGCCCTAGTTGAAACTTTGGACAAGATAAAATGCGCAAATTTCATACAGGTCTCTTATATTTTGTTCTGATTGTTACCGATCAAAAAATATTTTGTTCTGATTGTTGATCTTTGTGACAGGCTGGACTTCCTCCTGGCGTTCTAAATGTTATTTCTGGTTTTGGTGCAACTGCTGGTGCAGCTCTTGCTAGTCATATGGATGTGGATAAGGTGATTTAAGATCTTTCTAACTGCATTTTTATCAGATCAACTATGGCATTTCTGTGATATTCCTTTAGAAATATGCAATGATAAGCGCGGATACAAAAAGTCTAGGACACATTATCACGTTGTACTGATCCTTGCTTACATGCCCTGATCTCAACGCCTAGTAATTTCTATGCAGTTTGCTTTCACTGGATCGACAAAAACAGGACAATTTGTTCACGAGTTGGCATCAAGAAGTAATCTTAAGCCAGTAACTTTGGAACTTGGAGGGAAATCCCCCTTTATCGTATGTGAGGATGCTGATATAGATAAGGCAGTTGAGCTAGCGCACTATGCCTTGTTCTTTAATCAGGTTTGTTAAAGAAACTGTTCTGATACAATGATAGGTTCAAAGGAAGTTGCATTTCATTTTTATTGATCATGGTTTTGTGCAAAATGCAGGGACAATGCTGCTGTGCTGGCTCTCGTACATTTGTGCATGAGCGTGTATATGATGAGTTTGCAGAGAAATCAAAGGCACGTGCCTTGAAACGTGCTGTTGGTGACCCATTCCTTAAAGGGATTGAACAAGGTCCTCAGGTGACTTAGCAACGCTCATCATATGTACTCGCTGACATTATAAAATCCACCAATCATATCAGTCAATGTGACTGAAGATGATAGAATCTAAAAGAAAGAGTAGCATTGCTCTCTCAAAAAGTACTACGTGGCGAGTTATAGGTACTACAAGTATTAGTTGGCTGTCTGTTGTTAGTGATATCGAATGTTGCTTTTTAAAATAAAACAGGTTAGCAATGCGCAATTTGAGAAGATCCTGAAGTACATAAAATCTGGTATCGAAAGTGGAGCTACCCTTGAGGCTGGGGGAGAGAGACTTGGCAATAAGGGTTACTACATTAAGCCCACAGTTTTCTCAAATGTTAAGGTATTTCTTTTGGTTATAACATCATGCATATCTTTCCACAGAGATTGAGATATGGATACAATGAAACTAACAGTAATTTGTATCAGGATGACATGCTGATTGCAAAGGACGAGATATTTGGCCCAGTTCAGTCCATCTTTAAATACAAGTGAGAAACCCCGACAATTTCCAAACACATCATAGTCTCCCTGAACTTCATTAGGAGCACTAATGTTTTTGGCTGATTTCAGGGACCTTGAGGAGGTGATAAGAAGAGCAAACGCCACTCATTACGGGCTTGCTGCTGGGGTCTTCACAGAGAACTTAGACACTGCTAACACTTTGACTCGAGCATTAAGAGCTGGGTCAGTGTGGGTGAACTGCTTCAACATATTTGATGCTACAATTCCTATGGGTGGGTACAAGATGAGTGGCCATGGCAAAGAAAAAGGAATATACAGTTTGGAAAACTACTTGCAAGTGAAGGCTGTTGTCACTCCTCTGAAGAACCCAGCATGGCTCTAATTAAGTTCAACATGCTTCTCTCCAAGTTGTGTCGTTTGCCAAAATATAATACCACCTCCAATTTCTAGGCTCTAGGTTATGATTGCATGAAGTTGATGATGATGATGATAAATTCCTTGTTCTTTTATCGATTGAGATTTGAGAATTTGTGGGCGTTTGAATTTAATAATCAACAGTCTATATTTACATCAAATTCACTCTTTCCTCATTTTTGTTTTAGTTTACCGAACTTAACTGATCCACCCAATAGCATGCCTGTACTCAGACTTTCACCGTTTCAGTCTGATCCAGCTGTGGCCTCGGGATTAGATCTTAATGAGTTTTGCGATTGAATGAAGTTGATGATGATGATAAAATCCTTTTTATTTTTATTTTTTTTATCGACTGAGATCTGAGAATTTGTGGGTGTTTGAATTATTTAATGATCAAACAGTTTATATTTACATCAAATTCACGCTTTCCTCATTTTGGTTTTAGTTTACTGAACTTAAATGATCTACCCAATATATATGCCTGTACTCAGACTTTCACCGTTTCAGTCTGATCCAGCTGTGGCCTCGACATTAGATCTTAATGAGTTTTGCTACTCGTAAGCTTGGTATTTCAGATGTATGCAACGGACCATAATGATAAAAATAATTAAAACACACATAGTGAGATCTACTTGAATAGTTATATTTAGTTTGTCAAAAAATAGGGTTGCAAATGGACTTTTGCAAACTTTATTGCCTTTGTTCAAACAGTCTAGGCTGGCCAATGAATCCCCCCCACCTGCAACATATGCAATACTAGAGGCATAAGTGAGTGACTACATTCTTCCAAATCTGGAAACAGAAAATATAAATATCACTCTACTGTACACAACATCCCCACCACACTCAGTGCATTGAGTGAAAAAAAAAAAAAAAAAAAAACTTGTCTGGGATGGTGCGGCTTGCGGCTGCTCTCCAGCAGTCCTCATCTGGAAAGATGGAATATCCAGATCCAAGAGACCTTGGGCCATCCACCAAATCTCATTTAGCAGTCCTCATCTGGAAAGATGGAATATCCAGATCCAAGAGACCTTGGGCCATCCACCAAATCTCATTTCCCGTAAATGAAGATGAAGACCAAAAATTCTAGCCCAAGGACCACTAGAAAGCTCTCCATCAAATCAGCGCCCACATAAATTGCCCTTTCAACCAAATATTATGGAGAGAAAGTCGGTATGAGCTTCCTCTGAATTACGGCTCCCCCTCAGCTTTTGTGCAACCATGGCCATGAATCATATCAAAACTCTCTCATTTGAGTATCATAAACTGGATTTCAAACTATTTGCCACTATAATATTAGACACCATTTGGGCTGAAAAACAAAAAATGCACAGAGAAAACCCAAGAGCTGCAACTTTCCGAGTGGCAGATTGTCTAGAGAAAATACTCAAGCTTAGAGCTGCATTCCACAAAAAACACCCCCCACACACAGGCAAACCACCACTGCTAGACCATCTAAAGATAAACTACAATGAGGAAACAAGAAATGACTATTGCATCATTACAGCCTTATGCCATGACTCCAAAGGAAGAACTGTTCATAATTGGACAAAAAGATGCTTAACCACTGACCCAACAACAGGAGAAGCACTCGAGCACTCCAAGATGCCTCAAAAGCAAGAAAGCTTCATCTGAAAGGAGTTACCATCGAAGGCAATTTTGAAACTGTCTACAAAGCTCTAACCCATAAAGATTCAATAGAGACCTAGCAAATTGCACCAATCATCAAAGCATACGCAACCATCGTGCAAGAAAACACCAACTGTGTTAAACTTTTTAAAGTTTCCGTTTCGCAACTCCATTTTGTTACAGAGTTTTAACACAAGTATGTTCATGAATGATGCCGTGATCATGGAGATAGGTTTGAAATTTGTGGGAAAGAAATTCTTGTCTATTATCAGTTCTAATTATTTGAATCATGGTGTTGAACTGATTTTTGATAAGTGCAAAGAAATGCATGAGATGGGTATAAGCCTAAGATTTATAACGCATGAGGTAGATCCAAGTAGTGTGTGAAAAATCATCAACTTAAGAAAGTAATGAGCACTACAAAGTGAAGAAGTATGATAATCACCTCATACATCACAGAAAATGCGATTAAAAGCAAAAGTACTTTTATTAACATGAAAAGGAAAATGTAGTCTTGTGTGCTTAGAACGAGCACAAACATCACAATAAAAAATAACACAAGGATCATCTAAAAGATTAGGAATGATTAAGCGGGAAGAATGACCTAGGCGTTGGTGCCACAAGGTTTTATTCGTAGTAGTTTGTGCGAAAAGGGCCATAATGGGTTTGGGCTGGTGCACATAAAGCCCATTGCAAAGCTCACCCGCTCCAATCAGCCTCGTCGAGTGTGGGTCCTAAAAAAAACAATTGGTGGAGGAAAAAGAAATAATGTAAGAATGATTAATAGTATCTTGAGAGACTAAGTGGAGATTAAAAGTAAAGTAAGGGACATAGAAGACATTTTGTAAACTTAGGGTTGGAGTCAAAACACAAGTGCCGACACCTTCTATGCGAAGAGTGTGGACTGTGGGTAACAGAACATGCCTTTTAGGAGAAGAAATAGAAAGGGAGCTGAAGAGGGTTCGGTCATGGCACATGTGGTCGCTGGCACCACTGTCCACGACCCAGTCATGGTGGTTGTCGAAAAGAGGGGAGGAGGAGACGTTACCCACGAAGTTGGCTGAGGAGGTGGTTGGAGTGAGCAAGTCAAGCAGCTTTCGGTACAGATTCGATGACAAACCAGGCACCAACAATGAGACAGAGGAGGTGCAACCGTTGTTCACGACGGGTGATAAACCAGAGGGTGGTTTGCCGAGTGGAGAGGGTCACGGCTTGGGTCATGCTTCTCGACTTGGTGGGTAGTCGACGATCTGCCAGCAACGGTCACGCAAGTGGCCGGGTTTGCCACATTCTGAGTATCGGAGGGTGGTCTTCACAGGATTGTGCCCGAAGGTGGAGGAGACGCTGTTGCTCTTCCTGAAAAAGAATAGAAAAAATTTTGGTGATGGGGGGAAAAGGTTCCATGGGAAGAATCTGTGTTCTGAGTTGTGAGAAGGAGTCATTGAGGCCAATCAGAAATTGATAAACACGTTCATCATTTGCTTGTTGTTGCAATTCTTTGAGATCATTGCTTTGTTGTAAATGGCTAAGTTCATCCTAGATTTGTTTAATCTAGTTGTAATACTCATGAACAGAATGAGTGTTTTGGTGCAGGGATGACAGTTCATGTTTGAGATAGTAGATACGAGCATTTTTGCTGTGACAAAAACTAGATTCGAGCTAGACTTCACGAGGGTCAGTGTGAAATTCAAGGGAATTGACGATGGAGGGATTGATGGAGTTTAGAAGCTAGGTAAGGACCATGTCCTTTGTTTGGTTCCATTGGGTGTAGTCGGCAGAGTTGGGATCGGGTGATGGGAGAGTGCCATCAACAAAATTTAATTTGTTCTTAGCGTTAAGGGCACGGGTCATGGCTTTCTGCCATTTTGAAAAATTATCCTCTGTAAGAAGGCCACAAACAAAGATAAGACTAGGAGAATCAGAAGGATGGAAGAGGTACGAGGAGGAAGAAGGGTGGTAAGGGTTTGAAGAAGAGGCCATGTAGGCGGTAGAGAGAGGATCATGGTTAGGTTGATATCATGTTAAACTTTCTAAAACATGAACCTTTTTATTTATGGAATATATTTTTACAATGAAAGAATTGATAAATAAATAGATACATGAGGCTAAGCTTTCTATGGTAACAAATAAAGTATGGAAAGATTGTACATTTCTAAAATCATGGTGTTGGTGATTTGGTGTTTGTGATTTGGTGCTAAGTGTGATCCAGTCAATAAATTGGAAGAGTGCTTGTGCTTCTTTAGTGCAAACTCAACTGTGCATGACTGGGAAAATGGGTTGCATCTCTAGAGAGTAATGATAGATATAACCTTAGGGTAGTCTCGCATAAACTATTTGAAAAAAATGGGGTCTACTATGGATGGGTCTCACTTTCTTTTAATGGTATGCAAGAGAATTACAAGTCTAATGTCTATTTTCTTTTCGAAAATGGAAAATAATTATCCCATCGAGAAAGGCTACTGATGGTTTTTTTTACTTAATGGTTAAGCAAATGTTTTTAATGAATTTGTGAATTGTTTATTTTTATTTTCAAATGTTTAAAGGGATTTAAAAAATGCTTGAAAAAAAACACAAAATAAAAAATATATATATATATTTCCCACTTCTCGGTAGAAAATGTCGGGACCACCTCTCAATGGCCCTAGTAGTCCCCTTGGAAAATAGTTTATGCACTCCCATCACCTTGCCATTTCTATCCTCTTCTAGTTTCCATAGAAGAAAGGACCCTTGACACATCCCAGTAATTGCCTATCTAATTTGCAGTGTCTAATACTACTGTCTTTTCCCATATTTGATTACAAAGAAAAAAATAGATTTGAACTACCTTTATCTTAGGATTGCCAACAATATTGTGGATAATACGAAATGTGGATTAGAAGATTTCAGATCTGGATTTGAAAAGTATAGAATTTCTCTTATATATGTTTAGGAGGAAGTGTAAGAAAGAGAGGGTAGGAATGGTGGTGGAATTAGGAAAAGTTCTTGTTGAGTAGATTGGGAAAAAAGATAAAGGGAGGGGAGTGGTAGGTTGGGGAAGATGGAGAGAAGGAAAAACTATCTTTATGTGTGTGTGAGAGAGAACAAGGAAGGAAAAGAATGGGTACTTAAGGCTTCGTTTGGATAGTTAGATGAGATGGATTCGTTTGGATAGTCACACGAGATTAGATGAATTGAAATGAAAATCTGTAAATAGTAGTAAGATAGTTTGTGAATAATAATGAAATAATTTGAATTAAGATTTTTATTGAGTTTTGAGAAATGAGAGTATAAAAAATTGAATAAAAATATTATAATGTTAAAATATTTTAAAAATATATATTTTTTAATATTATTTTTATTTTAAAATTTGAAAAAGTTGAGTTGATTTTTGTGTTTTATATAGAAGTTTGAGAAACTTGTAATGATTAGATGAAAAAGTATGAAAGAAAAATTAAAAAATGTTTATGCTTGAAAGTGTTTGGATATTGAGTCTAGTTAGATAAGATGAGACTAACTACATATACAAACGGGGCCATATGAATGAGAAAGATATCAAGGGGGAGAAAGTGAGGGTAGGTGGAGAGCTGGTATTTGAAGGAGGAAGAAGGAAAATGGAGCTGAAGATTTGCAAATAGAAGTTAAAACACAAAACTTTTCGTTTTTTTTCTTTTTTCTTTTATATAGAAAAGTTCAATTTTTTTTTTTTTCTAATCAAGCTTCATATATACATATATATATTAAACAGTTACAAGATACAAGAGTTTAGAGGCTAGGAAGCTCCAACAATCATCTCCAAACTAACTAATTCAACACAAAAATAGAAGAAAAAACAGGATCTGAAGACAATGGCTCCTACCCGTTTTTCAAAACGGGAAGCTGCTTAAAATGATTTTTTTGCAGTCCGATAAATGGACTGTGACACTACTGCGACTAAAAGTTGCAATAGATTGTATTGTGCTACACTTTGATGATCTAGTTTGATTGAAAGAAACGTCAACTTCCTTTTGCTCACGATCTTTGTTAGGATAACCGATAATATAAGAAAATAGCATCCAGTAGATGGTCTGATATGTCGGCGAACAACCGTCAGTGGCGGTGAAGGTGCATGGGAAATTATGCGCCACTGCTAGTGAGAAGACGTTTGTTGGATTTACAAGATCCTGTAGATCCAAGGCCGCTAATCTCATTTCTGCAGAGCGTGGAGACAAGACAAGCACAGTGATGTTGCAACGGGTGGATCTCACGCTATCCGAATGGACGCTATTCTTCCAAAAGATAACAGATCGGCAACTGGGGAGTCTTGTGGAGCCACACGTGATGGTTGAAGGTGGCTGGAAACCAGTAGATTAGTTCATCTTCGTGCCATTTTCGAAAAATAAAAGGAAAGATCGGAGAAATGCCGGTTAAACATGTCGAAAATACTAGAGGGAAAGAGGGGAGTGGGAGCCTAGACGGTGGAGCAAGGATGTTAGCAAATGGTTTTAAGAGAACTTTTTGAAATAAGAGAGAAAAATCTTGGGGACAAATGGTTGTTGTGATTGCCATTGCGATTGTGATGACTTTTGACAACACGTACCAACAAATGATTCTCTATTAAAAAAAATATATATATTTAGAAAAGTTAGACAAGAGGCACTCTTAATTCTTGGGATTTGGATATCCTGTTTTGCTTTTAAGATTAAAACTTAAAATTTTTAAAAACCTCTCATTTCATCATTACAACTGTTTTAAATTTCTACATAAAATAAAATAAACAATTCAACTTTTTCAAATCTTAAAATAAAAATAATATTAAAAAATATATTCTAATAATATTTTATTCAACTTTTTAATGGTTTGAATTCAGAAATAAGTTGAGATGAGTTGAGATGGTTGTGAATAGTAGAATAAAAGTTGAATTGTTTATTATATTTTATGTAAAAATTTGAGAAAATTATTTTAGAATTTGAAAAAATTGAATTGTTTTATTTTGTGTGAGAATTTGAGAAAGTTGTAATGATGAAATGAGATGAGTTGAGGTGGGTTTTGAATTCAAACGAGTTAATCTCAACTCATCTCATCTCATCTATGAAAACAAACGAGGCTCGAACCCAATTTTTAATATGATATTTTTGAGATATGAATATTGGTATAGGATTATATATTAAAATAGTTCTGTGTGATTTGATTTTTAAACAAATTACTTCATATATTGTAATTTTGAACTTTTTATTTTGTATGTTTTCAGTTTTGATCAAATCAGGTACCTACGTTAATAATCCGTTAATAATCTGTCAAAATTTTGCAGAAGCACCAATCACCTTAATGTCACTGTTTTCAGGTGTGACTGCCTGAACATAAGACCATCTTTCTATACCTATGAAAACACAATAAAATGATGTCACAATCAAAAGAATGAATCGGATGATCATTCAGGAAACAGCAAGGCATGTTACATAGAATGAATCTCATTCATGTATCTTTGTGGCCAAACATGGACCAGAAAAGTCTCAATCCCAAGCTAGAAAAATAAAATTGAGTAAATCCAGATTCATGAATACTGATCAATACACATTTTAGTTAGCAGTCATGATCCACCATAACGTTTATGTATTTAGTAATTAAGTAGTGCTTCTGCTGCAATAAAACTTCCTTAAGAATCTCTCGGCCTCCATTATTAATAAATGCGTTTATATCCCAATTATCTTCATCCAAGAACAAAGGAAAAATGTTTGTTGCAGCCTAACATCCTCAACACACCGTGTTGAGTTGAAGAAAAAAAAAAAAAATTCTGAAAGGTATGCTGCGGATGTAGGCTGGTGCCCAACATTACTAGAGAACAAAAGATAAAAAGTACTACAGCAATTCTAATCTAGGATTGCCCAACCGTATTGGCTTGTCCTTAAAATTTAGGGAAATGCTATGCATCTGCCCCACACCAGCACACACTTCACATCACTTTTTTATTTTATTTTTTACACTCAATACGTTGAGTGTGTGCCGGTGTGGGGCAGATGTAAATATTTTTCCTAAAATTTAAGATAGAAATAATTTACTCAACCCCCGGTCTATTGATCGCACACCACGCGAACCCGGTTTGTAGTCCACGTCACGGTTCTTCTCTTTCACCCATCACGCTTCCCTCAGCCATTCCTCTTCTACCTCAGACTCGAAACGAACCTCCCTCACCCCCAACTCGTTGCAGCACCCCAACGCCCCACAGAGCACATGAAGTGAAGCAACGACATCTCTTCTCCCTCTCCCCGATCGTCAAACTCTTCCCTCACCCATCACCCCCCGACGCCCCTCACCCCAGCCCCTTCGCGTCTCTTACCGCTGAAACCCTAGAAGATCTCTTCTCCCCACCCCCAACAAAAATGTGAATAAATATTGGACCAGTTTTTCTGTCTTCCTCGTTTTACTTTCTTCCTCTTTTCACACTTCTCTTTTGTACCCATTTTCTTAATCCTTGTCATTCTTCGCAACTCGAACCATGGAGGAGGCTAATGGTAAGGTTCCCTGTAACTATTTTTCTTTTTTATGTTTTCTTTTCTTTTGTTCTGTAGTCAAGTATCTGAGCTCCCTTTCAAGCTTTGCAATTTATCTTGGTTGTGATTCTTGCTTATCTATATTGATTTATAGTTTAGAGTTTTTTTCTTTTTCGGGAGTTTCCAGATGGGTCCATTATCATCACATGCCATGACACTATTTATGTATATATTTTATTACAAGCTATGGTTCTTTAGATTTTGGGAAATTAGCTGTTAGCATTCTGGGTTCATTTCTGATATCTGTTTTTCAATTTTCTTTGCTTAAGCAGTGTTAGAAATGTCAAAGAGATCTGCATGCTTTCTTCAATTTCTCCGTTGATTATCAAGTATGTCAGAAACAATTGAGATGACCATTATAAAATATTTCCCCCTATTTTGGGTTTGGGTTTTAAATCAATTTCCTGTCTTTGACCTGCTATTGACAACGGTGTCATTGGCGTCAAGAAATGCAATCAATAGTACAAAATGGAAATTTCATATTTGAAAGTTGAAACTTGAAGCTGACGAGTTTCCATCATTTGGGGGTGATGGCTCATGGTTCTTGTGATACTATTATCATGAATGGTGGTGTCCCATCCTTTAGCTGCTTTTTTTATTTATTTATTTGTAAATAATAAAAAAGGAACTAGTTAAAGTTGCTCTCAAATAAGCAACTGAGTAACTGACTTTCTATTATAAGTGATGCCTTAATATAAATGCAAAGTAGGGGGTAAACTCAAACCGGAAAACCGGATTGGACCAGATCGAACCGGACCGGTTCAAAACCGGTCCGGTCCGGAACTGGTTTTTAAAACGTAAAAACCGGCCAGTTCCGGTTCCGGAATTTTTTGGACCGGACCGGACCGGACCGGACCGGTTGATTAAAAAAAATAAAAAATAATATTTTTATATATAAGTTTTATACAAAATATATTATATATATTAAATATTAATATATATAAGTTTTATATATAATGTATAATTATAAATTTTTATGTGAAATTTTATATATAACATATATATTCATATATGAAATAATTTCTTATTATAATTTATAAATTATTACATAAAATGTTAATACTAAATCACTAAAAGTTTATAACTAATACTAATATATAACTTATAACTATACCAATAGTCTAATATTAATACTATTATATAGTCTAATATATTAATAAAAGTATAAAACAGTTTTTTTTAAATCAATTTTTTTTATAAACAAATTTTTAATGACAAATTGTGAAATTTATATTTTTAAAAAACCGGAAAACCGGATCGGACCAGAAACCGGTAAAACCGGAAGTACTGGTTTAGGAGGGTAACCGGTGCGTAATCGATTTTGAAAAATACAAAACCGGTTCATACCGATTCGATCCTAAATTTTATCCAAAACCAGACCGGACCGGACCGGTTACACCCCTAATGCAAAGCATCACAAATTGCTTCTGATATGAGAAGTCAAGAACAGAGGACTATCTCAGTTGTAAGAGATGTGAACTTGTAGGCCCATCAGATCTCTTGAGGCTTTTATTGAAACATGCCTTCATGATCTATGTTCAGAAATTGCATAGAAGAATTGATGTTATGTTTGTTTTGTGAACTTTTATTCCTCGTGTTCTACCTAGCTATTCCTTTCCTTCCTGTGGTAGTGTGAAAGCTGGCTTATCCATCTATGTCAATATATGTTATGTTTGTATATAGGAAATGGGTTAGCATATTGTGTGTGTGTGTGTGTGTGTTATGTTTCTCTATTAAAATACCTTGTTGATGTTATTAACTCTCTTTTGCCCTCATTCGGTTCGTAGTGATGGAAGTTAAAATGGAACACTTGCTGTGGCTTCTGCTTTTACTGGCAGTAATTCCAAAGTTGTCTTGTGCCCGAAATGAAGACTCGAGAGTTAGTTGTATATACAACCAATTGAATACTTCTGGGTGGTGGACTCAGTTGGTCTTTTGTAATACTTCTGAATTCTAAAAATGTATTGGCATTTTCAGTCTGGTAGTTGTAATATTTTGTATATGATTATGTAATATGAGCTTTACTTGTAATATTTTCATTTGGATGACAGCCGTTACTTCCTATTTTCTTGCCCGTGCTTACGTTCTTCTATGCCCATTCAAAATCGTCTATAGTGCCATACCCATTAAGATACGTCTGCAAGCTTAAACAGCAAGAAGTACCAAAAAAAGGAAAAAGAAAAAGATACTTACCACATTCCTGACCTTTAGGATACTGCTGATATTTGCTCATAAGCTTATAGATGGACTACTACAAAGGAATTATCAAGGTTAAGGATAATTCTATGAGTATAGATATTATGCTTAACAAACCATAAAGCCAAGTTTTTAAACACATCCAAGCATTCAGTATTTCAGGAATTATTATGGTGATCTTTTTGGCAATTTATGAGCCTACATCTACTACGCCCAAATGCTCTCTGCACATCTTCCTTGAAGGCTAGGTCAGAGTTTATTGCGGCAGCTCTTGCCACAAGCTCATTTACATCCAATAACCACCATTTACACTAGCAACATAACCACCATCAAATTCTCATAACCATAACATGTAAAATCAGTAGCAACATCACGACCATCAAATTCTCATAACCATAACATGTAAAAAAAAAAATCACTAGCAACATAACTACCACCAATTTCTCATATCCATAACCTGTAAAAAAAAAAATCACTAGTAACATAACCACCATCACTTCCTCAACTAAAAAAAACATTAACTACAACAACAACCATAATCTGATTTTTTGTGAAAAAAAAATTAACACCTTTCAGGGCTCCATAATTTACATATTACACATTTACACCCTTCAAGGCTCCATAATCTGATCATTTACATATTACACATTTACAAGTCCACCATAATTTCGTAATGTATAAGACCGACCATCCGGCTCTAGTAAGTCACAACAAAAATAATTTACATACCCCATTCAACCATTTTACAATCACACATTTACCCAAGGATAAAAACTAAACCCATTTTCGGATTCCATACCCTATTTACAAAAATAATTTCCATACCCCATTTGTTACACCAATTCATCTAAACCAATTGTTGCTCAAACTCGGCCACTGATTTGCACTAAGTCCCAGGCATGCACGACATTTCTTGGAGATATGCAAAATTGGAAAATTAAAACAAAGACATCAAAACTTGAAGATTCCGGAAAGATTTATAAATGTGAAAAATAACCTCACAACCAACCGTGCTCATGCTAATGTCAATCATTTTAAAGTTAATTAGACAATGATGAAATCAGAAACTCACAAACAACAAAAGCAATAGAATAGAACTCCTGTAGGATAGAAGAGACCACAAAGTCTTCCTTTTTTTTCTTTTTAAAATAAAATTTCATCTCAAAGCATTTCTTCATTTTCATAGCAACAAAAGGCAAGACGAAACTTATTCCAGCATTGATTTAACCACTGAAAAGTGATAAGTGCTGCTACTAGTCTTTCAACTTATCATTTTGCACAATTTCCCACATCTATTGTGTATTGAGATAACAAACCTCTTAAATTGAAAGGAGGCCTAAAGGATTGAGATTGTAATTTATGCAGCAAGTAAACCATTTCTTGGCCATATTTTTTGTATTGTTGAGACCATATACTATTCTTCTTGATAATATAGCATTTTTCCTCCACCTCCTTATTGATTTCACATTTTACTTCATTCTCTTCTTTTTCATTAATATTAACATATTCTTTCATTATTTCTATCTCCATTTGAAGAAGCTCTCATTTTCGTGCCATATGACTGAATATTCATTATCCTAAACCATTGAAGTTCCTTCGTTTGTGGAGTAATTCAATAACTTGAGGTCTATGTTCCCACATCCATGACAGGAACACCACTTTGATACCAATTGTTGGAATTAGAAACTCACAAACAACAAAAAACAGAAATTCACAAATAATAAATACAATAGAAACTCCTTTCAGATAGCAGAGATCCCGTGTGTGTATATAATAAATATATATGTGTGCATAAATATATGTGTGTATTGTGGTTCAGTTAGTTAGAAAATGAAATACAATCCAGTCATAATGCAAACATATACCAATCTAATCCTTACACAGCACGATCTCTCCCAATCTTATTCAGATGCATAATTGATTTTTGGCTTGTCTTCTATGACACTTCCAATTTCACTCTCTAGGTCAGAATGGTATTCCATCAGACAATATCCCCGATTCCCCACAAATTTATTGCTAAGTTCGTGTCTCCATTTTATAGTTTATACTGACCTTGTAGATTTTACATCATGGTCTGAGGCTATATACTTTTTTTGGTCAGGTAAGCGGGAGGATAACGGTGAATTAACAAAAAAAGAGATTATCAGAGCTGAGAGGAACTCGGGGGTGATTAGTAACAGAGTGAGGGAAATTCAAGTACATTTTTCCTTCTCCAAAAAACTACTGAATGGCATACAACATCAACAACGCAAAAAACCCCACAAAATACAGATCAAACAAATACAAAATCGCAGATCCATTAAACACAAAAACACACAATATGAGTAATGTTAGAAATAGAGAGATGAAACGAAAAGAGAAAAATAAAAACCATTTTCTTTCATTTGTTACCCTTGTCAGTGGAGCCAAACGACAGACGACAAACGGTGGGTGTCGGCAGTAAGAATGCCAGCGGAGGACTGAAGCCGTGCGGAAATGGTGAGCTGGAGGAGAACTTTTGTTACGAGGTGCCGGAGTGATGGAGCCACACGGTGCAGACTGAAGGTGAGGTCAGCGAAAGGATGACGAGCAGAGAGAGTGGGAGAGAGAATGCAGGGGGATAACAATGCGGGGGGTGGGGGAATGAAATGAATCTAACCCAAACACACGTTTAAACTTCTTTAAAAAAAGAAAAAAGCCACGTAGGCGATGTGGGGAGGTTGAGGGAACAGGAGGAGGTTGTATAGTATAACTCATTAATATATCATTCACGGTCTATTAATGGTTGTGATATATTTTTTACAGCTTTGTCTTAACTTTTTCTGGAGATTTCTTATGGTATACGTAATACACCTCCTCAAGATCTGTACGTTGAATTGAATTCTTTATAAATAATAATGAGTTAAGATGGTAGAGTGAGTTTTGTGAGATCTACCTAAAATGAGTTTAAATATATTTAGATATTAAGATGAGTTTATATATATTTATAGAAAGTTAAAAAATATTGTGAGTCTCATGTGTAAAGAATTGTTAAATTGAAAAATATTGTAGGTCTTACATATAAAGAGGTTTTGAGTTGAAATGAATGTAGTAATTTAAGAGTTGGGTGTTTGGCTGTTAGACTCAATTTAAAATTAGACTAAACTGAATTGATATCAGTTTAGCCTTAATTCACATCCATAAATTCCCAGATCGCAATGGATCAGGATTCGACATCACCATCATCTTCATGCAATCACAGCCTCAGAGCCTTTAAATTTGAGGTCATTTCTCTTTATTTTTGAAAACGCTATAAAAGGACAGAAGCATGTTGAACTTTAGAACATTGCTGGGTTCTTCAAAAGAAGTGACAACATGCAGGAGGTGTTCTTCTCTGCTCTGCTCACTCATCTTGTACCCACCCATAGGATCAAATATGTCGAAAGCAGTTCACCCGCACTGTCAAAACTCCTACTTAATGCTCCTGTCAAGGTGTTAGCAGTGTCTATATTGTTCTCCTATGTCACGGGTGGTTGTTCAATGTTTTGCATGTACTAGATTCATTTTCAAAGTGGTTTGGCTTGATCCTCGATTCGAATTTGAATATGAATTCACTTTAAAATATCGGTATTAGCTGCTTAAAAATTCATTGAATTCTCTAATAAGTATGAGGTTTAAGCTATACTTAAACTCGACTTGAAGGAGCACATGAAGCTTTTCGCCGTCTAGGTTTCTTTGGTCCAATTTATAACTAATAGAGTACTACTATGATCACACTTAGGTAGAGAAGCCACGTCCGGTTGCCCCCTCTTACCCTTTCTATTCAAAAAATAAAGAAAAAAACTACGTTGCCCTCCCAAGCTTACCGCTTGACAAAATTTATTTATTTTTTTTACTTAGTAATTAAGGAAGTGATTTTAAATGTATTGGAATATTTTTTTTATTTTTTAAAAATATTTAAATATATTAAAAAAATGTGAAAAGAAAAATGAAAAAAAAAAAAACAAAAAAGTGAAGAGCGGTAAGGTTGAGAGCCCGACTCAAAAAGAAACAACATGTCATCGATCAGTTATTGCTAGTTACATATACACTGCTAACAATTTGTTGATGCTTAGTCAGGTGAGATTTCCAGGAACTTTTTTAGTTCTTTTTATTTATATTTATTTTAGTTTTCTAAAATTATTTGAGATTTTTATCTTATATTTTGAACTTCTTAAGAGTATTGGCAATGGTCTGGCCAAATGCCAATGTAAGTCCATAATTTGACTATATGTGAGAAAAAATATCTACATTAGACTAGCTAAAAGTTCAAAGTTTAAGACTTGAGCTACAGTAAATCTGGACTCCTCTCCAAACATAGCGAGTTATTGTTCACAATTGAAACTTATATTTTATTAATTCATCTACTTTCTCTCTTTCTTTTCTCTTTCTTCATCCAATTTCCCTCGTTTTTCCTTTCTTCATCCTGAAACACCCAAGAGACCTAGGTCTTCTTCAACTACAAGCACCCTTCTCTCCGTCTTGAGTCCACGTAGCCGTCGTCGTCCAGCCCAAAAGGTAATTTCTCTTCCTCGCTCCTCTCTCTCTCTTCTCTGCTTAGATTTCCTCCCCCTCTTCTCTTTCTATTTTCTACCATTTCCTCTTCATCAAGTGATTGAATCATCGTGTGTTAGGGTTTGCAAGTAGCAGTCTATCACAAGATTGCCTTGCCGGTGAATCGTCGTCCCAAAGGTTGCACATTTCCTCCACAAATCTATCACAAGAAAGTTGTGATTTGGGTATTTCCGTGTAACTGATTTGCGATTTTGGTATTTTTGTTTGCGATTTGGGTATTTCTCTGTGATCATGCGTAGTGTGTTATCAAGAAGCATTCCCATTTTTTCTCTATGATTTACTTAGATTTTCTTAGTTTTTTGCGTTTAGATTTTCTTAGTTTCTTGACAAACTGATTTGCGATTATTCCCTTACTTGGTACGTTTTTATTTTCTTGGGCAAATAAAATAAAAAGTGGTTTTTTGTTTCATGTGTTCTCATTGATTAGATCGTAAGGTCTATGTTAGTTTGGAAGTTATCGTCTTTGGAGACTTGATTTGCTTCCAAGTTTTGAAAGTTGGGTGACTTGATTTGCTTGGAAGGTTGTAATGAGAGGTTTGGGAGGATGGGTTTCTTTCTGCAAACATTACTAGACAGACAGAAAACTCTGTTGCAGGGCATGAGTTCATTGTCACTCTGTTGCGGGACATGAGTTCATTGTCACTTTATTGGGTTTCTCTCACAAATGTTATACTTCATTGTGACTTGCTATGAATTTGCTATGGAAACAGACCATGAGTTATGCTTTGCATTTGTTTATTGTGCACTTATAACTATTGGAGAGTGATCACGATTAAAGTATCTGATTCTTCCATTTGTCTCAACATGTGTAGCTGTGAATTTGCTTCTTATGAATTTTTGATAATTGTTATTGAAAATACATAAAGTATTTACTTTAATATACCTTTCTATTTATGCTTGGTTGAGATACTTGTGTCTTAAATACTTCTCAATCACATTTTGCAATCTGATAAAGTTCTTATTATATTAGTATTTGTCATGCACTATGCTTTCATGCAGATATTTTCACATATGAGTCTCTTTTGCTAACCTGTTGTTAATAAAATCTTAGGAATTAACAAATATTTAACTCCTATGGCTCTGGATATATAAATAAACAAAAAGATGGTAAAAATAAAAGTACTAGTTTTTCATGGTAGCTCTATATGGAGTTCCTATTTTGGCTATGGTTTTATCTTGCTATGGGTGCTTGCTCCTCTTTCTAATCAACATCTACCTACTTCGCTTTTTATATTTGTTTAATTCAAGTTGGTGTGAAACTGAGTCATCTTTCTAATTGGTCAAGCATAAAATGGTAGTTGCTATTTGGTTGTTGTTTATTGGTTGCCCTCCAATCAGTTCAATTATCTGTGATATCTATCATTTATGGAAAACCAAAGCAGAGTATATTATGCTGTTTTTGTTGGTTTGCAAGCCAACTGGTTTGCATTTATATTTGCTTTGCATTTGTCCTCTCACTTAACTTTTAAAAACAATTTACTTTTAAAAACCAAGGTAACTGAAGCTGGAATCTTGTGAATGTGCTAGAATCTTGTGAATTTGGATTTATATTGGGTAACTTTTCCAACTCCTTGAAAATTTAATCATTTTCAAGA
Source organism: Juglans mandshurica (assembly GCA_022457165.1). NCBI lineage: Eukaryota > Viridiplantae > Streptophyta > Magnoliopsida > Fagales > Juglandaceae > Juglans > Juglans mandshurica. Next base: position 16,149,446 of record CM039621.1, read on the forward strand.
ATGGACACACATTTTCATGATGACCAATTCTTCAACACTCTCTTACAAAGTGGAGGAGGAGAAGGAGGAGGTTGTAATAGCATCCCAACGCAACATTCTAATATTATGATCCAAGCAACCCCCACTGATGGTGAAAAGAAGCATCCTTAAAAAAAAGTTCAAAGAGGTGCATATTTCACTGTAGAGGAGGATAACCTCCTCGTCTCAGCTTGGCTTAACATTAGCATCGATGCAATAAGGGGTACTGATCAAAAGTCCACTCAAATGTGGGAAAGAATTACCACATTTTATCATGAATACAAAAAACCAAACATTCCTGACCGTTCTGAGGGCTCTTTAATGAATCTGTGGTCCACGATTAAAAAATGGACAAATAAGTTTTGTGCATATATAGTACAGGTAGAGTCATTGCACTCGAGTGTTGCAACCAAGCAAGACAAGATATGTATCATTTTGTTTTAATCATGCAATTATGTTGGACTTATTTATGAACTAACAAATATTCTTTCACCTTTGTAGATTGAGAAGGCAAAGATATTGTACAAAGAGATGGTAGGGTCTAATTTCACAATGGAGCACTGTTGGTGTCTTAACCAAAATGTCAGCAATACATATCCACCTTTGGTAAGAAGAGAAGGCCACAAGAAAAAGATGTTGGTGAAGTTGCTGTTGATTTAGTCGAGGAGGACCTGGAGGTTCTTACTAAGAGACATTTAGGCAAAAAAACTAAGAAAGAAAGAGAGAGGAAGCGGAAGTCGATGGAAGGCAAAGAGGTAGAGATCAAAATTGCGTTAGCTAAAATGACCGAGGATAAAGCGACGACCATGGAAGAATGGAGAAATGCTATGTTGAAGGCAGACCAAAAAAGCGAGAAAGTATTTGAACTAAAGAAGAAGTTTGAACTAAAGATGATGATGCTAGATGTACGTGGCATGAATGCCATGCAACAAAAATATTTCCGTAATATTCAACTAGCAATTTTTGAGGATTCGAAGTCTCATTCGGGAAGTACATCTACATCTCATTCGACACCTTATGGAGGTGTCTAATTTCTAACGTTGGTAGTACTAAATATTTTGGGAATTTTGTGACTGCCTAGCCACATGTGGGCTGGATAAATATGTGACTGGGTAGGAACTCAATGCTTGGACTGTAGATATTATCTTTGTACTAGAAACTGAACTGTGTTGGTAATTTGTAGACTGTTTTGATAACTTTTTTTTACTCTTTTGGTATATAAAGAGGGATGTTATTAACTGTTGATGCCGTGTGCTGGACTTGAATTTGGAATCTTGAATTTGGAGGTGTTTCATGTCTTGCTAATTAAGTTGGTGGATCTTGTGCTATTGTTGTGTTCCATTGTGATTTGGGCCATCTTTAGGCCATAGTCTTAGGGTTTGTGCTAATGGAAGCAAAGTCATGGAAAGTTACGATTGTATCACAAGTCTTAGAAAATTATATAAGCTGCATCATTCATCACTTAATGTAAAATGAGATCAGGAAAAAGCTTTGGTTTGTTTTTTGTTTTCTTAATTATTTTTTTGCCAACACTGAGGAGTTGGTTTGTGAATCTCCACTTGACAAAGTTATGAATATATGTAGCACAGCAGCCTGTGATGTGCTAGTTAAGGGACTTGTTGTGTCTTGCTAATTAAGTTGATACTAATTAAGTGACTTTGATTAATTTTATCAAATATTATTAAAATATATGAAGTATATTTGTAAAATATTAAAAAATATATATATTATTAAAATATATAATATAATATTTTTATTTTAAAATAATTAACGTAAATTCACATAATAAAAAATTAATACTATAATAAAAAATCAAGATTCTAGCCAAATTTAAATTTCGCAATTGCTAGTGATTTAAATTAGGAAAATGATAGAGCCACCGTTGGTGGCTCCCACTGGGAGTCACCGCTGGCTCTATCATGTGTATTTTGATGTGTTTTTTTTACAATTATTTTTATATAGATTTTTTTAACAATTTTAAATATTTAAAAAAAATTATAATATTATTAAAAAATACTTTCTTAATTATGAAGTAAAAAAATTATTTTTTTATTTTACTTTGTGATTAAGGAAGTATTTTTCAATAATTTTTTTTATTTCATAATTAAGAAAATATTTTTTAATAATATTATAAATTTATTTTATTTTTTAAAATATTAAAAAATATTAAAAAAATTTCTACAAAAAATAACCGTAAAAAAAAATACATCAAAATATACCTACTAAAACCAACAGTGACTTCCAGCGGGAGCCAGCAGTGGCTTTAGCATCACTTTTTCAATTATTCTGGGAAGATGATATTTACTTGCGTACTGATGGGCCAGTCACTTCCGTGGACTTTTCAGGGTGCATCTGTATCGCCATAATGACCGTCTACTCACTTCTGTTCCCATTTATTACGAGGGAGATAAATAAAATAAAAATATGAAGTCATATAATGTCAGATTAAGATATTGTTTAGTTATTCAAGAGATAAGATAAGATATAATAATAAAATAATTTATGTCAGAATATAATTTTTACTTTAAAATTTAATAAAATTAAATTATTTTGTTTTATCTTTTATTTAGAAATTTAAAAATATTATAATGATTAACCTATAATTAGATAAAAATTTAAAAATATTTATATTTAAATAATATTTAAAAATTGAGATGTAGATTGAAACTATTAACAAATAAAATAGGACCTAAAGGTATCAAGATATCAGGCTTAAATAAATAATAATTATTCTATTTTTAAATGGATATAGATAATATATTATCCATATTATTTATATAATAAGATTTAATTTATAACATTAGATTTTTAATTTTTCTTAAATCAAATTATATCATCTAATTACTTTTATTAAATAGGTTATTCACCCGTGCTTACAAATAAGATTTACCATGCAATAAATAATCATTATTGTGATGTCGCCTGAAATTTGTTTGTCAGTAGAAAAATAAAAGAAAGATATTATGAATTAAAATTAAAAATAAAAATAGATACATCATATAAATCTTGTGAAAATTGTGACATCAACATTAAACACTATGAATTCTCATATTTATTTGTATCTATTTTAATAGTTAAAAAAAAGGTACAATTGTTATACAGGATTTTCATATATGAAGCTACACTCCCTGCATAACTTGTTTTTTTTTTAATTTATTTATTGATCTGCTTGCGATGGTGTTCTTTCACTTGACGTGAAAATGGCTATACTGCTGTTATTTACTTCCACCCTGTGGACTGTGGAGGGGGGGGAAAATGAATAGAATTATAGAAGTAAGATAAAATACCCAAAAGATTAATTCCTTTCACTTGCACTCTGGTGGTAGGACTTTGAATCTGGATCTATCGTTACAATACGAGTAGAACATAAGCTTCCGTCTAGCCCAGTTCATTGCCTCAAGCTGCTTCTCCGATAGCCTTACAAACTCAGCTCCCTCAACTGGGTCGGAGCTAGAAACACCGGCCTTTGAACATGAAGAAACTTGCTCTGTTGGATTCAATATGCACCCACTCAATTTCATATCTGCAAATGAAACCACAAAGGGAGCATATTTATAGTTAACTGGGTATTTTCCTCCATGAGTCGCCCACTCCGATCCATCCCAAATCGTTGCGTAAATCGACATTGGTTTTGATGGATAAACGGAAGAGAAGCCGCTGTTGCGTGGAAACTCTCTTACAGGTATGTTGTCCACCAAAAACCTGCATTCATTATATATATTTGGGACTGTAAGATTAATTGGGAATCAAACTCTCTGCGTGTGTTTGTGAAATTTTGTTCTGCCTTACACTATATGATGATTATTCCAGATGATGCTGTATTGATGGTGCTGCTCTGTAGGGTCAAACCAGAAATAGAATTTCTCCTCTCTTCCGGTGCTGACACTTCCATTAGCGTAGATATTTGTTTGGAGGACCCAGTCATTTCTTTTATCATGACCAAGCAACTCGATGTCAATTTCATCATGGTTGTGAGGGGAAGTATCTGCATTTGACAACTTCCAATTCCCCTTTTTTGTCAGTCAGTCAGTCTATCTATATGAGCTAAAAAAAAATTCATGCATTTTAATGATACCATTCAACCATGGATGAAAAGGCAGCTTACATAGAAGGCTACCACAACTCCAGGAGAGAGGCCGGATGGCAGCTTAATTGCAGCACTGAAGAATCCATAGTAATATTTGTTTTTGGAGACCATTCCGGATCCTGTAAAAATATAAACAGATGGAGATTACAGAAAATTCCAATTTTAAATGCGGATGGTAAAATCTTGTAAAAGGTGTGATTTTACCAGAGGATTTGTCGAGAGCAAGGCTGGCCATGGAGGCATTACTGAGCAGCCGGATATTTGAGCCTCCAAAGAAGTTAGAAAACCCTTTATCGATGGAGACAGGAGGGAAGTAATCCGTCAAATGCGCGACTGTTGGAGGCGTGTATGGTCTTTTAAACGAAGAGACCACTAAAGCCATGCAAAAGATTAAGAGGCCCATGAAGAGCATTTTCTCTTGAAAAAATGCCATGCTTTAATTTTGGTAGATGGATGAAAGGAAAAAGTGGAACAGAGTGGGCTATTTATTGGGAGGATTTGGGTTGGTTCGCGATCTTTTGCTTAGTTGTTACTAGCTGGCTCTGATCTCTGTCCTAGAATATGTATTATCTTTTTCCGCGTTGATCACTTTGGATCTTAAATGACAAGGAAATTTGAGGACATTCATGTGGGTATGATTCTGAAAAGTATGGCAGGGCCAGTGGAGCTGCCTATTAGCTACCTAGTGGCATGAACAAGACAATTAATTAATTGCAACTGAGATGGATCTGGTACCGAGACAAATAGATATAATATTCAATATTTATGCGATGTCTATATTTTTAAAATTTGATAATGATAGTACAAGTTCGAGGCGTGTAAGTTTATGTTTTAAAATCTAGGAATTGATAGGAATTGATAGGGTATACCATATATTTGATTGTAAATTTATTTTTATTATAAAGTAAACTTAACGTATTATGTAAAGTTGTATCAATCTGTAAATTTATTTTTATGAGATTTCTTTATTATTATAATACTTTTTAAAAGTAAAACTTACCATAAAATTAAAAAAAAAGGTAAGTTATGTCTCCTTTTTTCTCCAGAACATTTACACATAAATTATTCTCAAATTGATAAGCATAGAAGAGAATCTATACCCATTTAATGGATGGTACTAATACACATTCTACCTCCTCTAAATATGTACCTTAACTAGTAGTTAGAACCGAGTGGGGGGTCCATATGTATAACTAAACGCTGCAGATTACGTACGAGATGGGTTGGGATGGACCAAAAAGAGAACAGTTGTTTTGTCTGTAATGGAGAGAGCCTGTATGCCAATATCGTTGGCTTTATATATGCAAGGCATCCACCACCATTGCCGTCTGGGACTCTGGGTGTTTTGAGTGAGAGGTATAACTTTCAATTCTGATTGAACGGACCGGGTTGTGAAAAGTGAAAACACCTGAAACCGACTCATCTGTCCGAGAATCTTTTTTGTCTATAAAGAAAGAAAAGTTCATACCGAGAGAGAGAGAGAGAGTGGCGCTGACTACAAGTGGTCTCCTTCCTCTCTTATTTTCTTGTTCTGTTCAACTTCAATCCCACAAAATGTCTGTTTCGAGGTAAGTGGCCAATCTGCCAGCATCTTTTTAGCTGGCTCTGAAAGTTGCTTGATATGACTTGTAACGATGGTAGCTGCCATATAATGCAAGGAAAGTCCGTGGAAGCGCTTCAACTTTAAAGTTAGTTTGGTCATTGCTGGGTAGTAGAGTATTTTTATAATAATTTATTATTAATTTTTTCATATTTTTTATTATTATTTAATTTCTATCATTTTTTTTATTCACAGAATATTTAAGTTATCTCACTATTCAAACGCAATTAATTTGGATATCAAAACTATTTTAACTCATTTTATCTCATCTCATTATTGTAATTTTCATAAATTTACACATAAAATACAATAAATAATTCAACATTTTCAAATATCAAAATAATATTAATATTAAAAAAAATATTTTAATAATATTTTATTTAACTTTTAACTTTCATCTAAAATCATCAAATCTCATCTCACTATCAAAACTCCACCTAATTTGTACGGCACTAATGGTTCCACATACCAAATTTCTGCATGACCCACATTTTGATTTTTCATTTTCAAATTGGCTAATTGTAATATATGATACAGAAATGAGTGCGCAACACTTGATATTCTAAAAGGATAAATATCATTTCTTTTTATTTTTTATTTAAATCTCAAGTTTTAAATAACCTAGTATCATTTTAAAACAGAGTTATCAAAATAATTATAATAAATATTTGTATGTATATTGTTACTCTCGAAGAAAAATGGTTGAAATTTGAATCTTTCATGCCAAATTGATCAAAATCCAACTGTTACAGATAACTTATAATGATTACATAAGTTTGAGTTACCAAAACCTGGTAAGTAATATGATACGTTACACAAAGTAATACGCTCGGCCCCTAAGTGGACATCTCTAACTAAGGCATTACTTTCAAATTTAAGGTTTCTTAGAACCTTAAAGACACCGATATATCATTCAATCTGAATAATGGAAAATGGAATCAGAACATCAACATGTGCCCAAACTCCAAAGGAAAGAACAAAGCTTGCACCCCTTGGTTTGGAATCTGGTTCCCTAAAGTCTAGCCAAATCCACAAGCAGATCGAAAATAAATCTTTAGCAGGATTTGTGTACTTTTCTCTCCTTTTGTAAAGTGTGTCTACAAAATGGCCAACTGGTTTCATGATTTGTGTATTCTCCTTTTCTTTTCTTTTTTTTCCTTTTTTTTTTTTTTTCAGATTTTTTCATTATATTGGTTGGGGAGTGAGACTTCCAATATGGGATATGCATTTAACCACTGCTCTCTCATTTTTTTAAAATTTAATAAAATATTTTAATTTAAACTCTTTTGTTATAATTTACAAAATTTTAAAATATTCTAAATATTTAGACGAGGCTTTAACAACTGCTCATTGTTATGCATTGTGTCTCCCTGGCAGTCTTCCAATATCTAGTTGGGGTAACGATGTCCTTGCGGTTAGACTACTATCCCTTTACTACTTGTACTAGTGGATCATTTTTTTTTATGAGTCAAGCTGCAGAGTAGTCCGTTCAATGTGCATTCAATGTGACCGCACGTTGTGTGGGTTTTTTTAGTTTTTTTTATTTTTGTTCTTAAATTTTTTTAATATATTTAAATATTTTAAAAAAATAAAAAAATATCTTAATATACTTAAAATCATTAAGTTAAAAAAAATAAAAAAAAATATTTTTATCAAGCAGTCAACTTAACCGGTAAATGTGGAGGCAAAGTGGTTTTATTTATTTTTTATTATTTCCACCAACTCTAAACGCAACTTTCCCTAATTTATTCATTATGAAATTTTTGCATGATGTGATGTTTACTTTCGGCAAACACTCGTTCTCAAAGCTTGTTCTCAAATTTGGACTAAGTGCTCAAAATGAAGCGCTTTTATTATTATTCTTCTTCTTTTTTTCTCTCTCTCCCTCCCTCCCAGAAGCCCCCTTGCGTCGAGGCCTCCCCTTCGTATCGCTGCCATCGTTCAACGACGCCGTCTCAGGTAACTATACTTTTCTCTCATTCTCTGTCGCCTCTCTCCTACACTAACTCTATCTCTTTCTCTCTCTATCTGTGTGTGGGGTTTCAGTGATTTGGGCAAAATAACAGAGGTGCTGCCACTGTAGCCACCATGCACAGCCAACTGAGACACCTTTCCCGATCCACCAGGTAAGCCCCACACTTTTCCTCTGATTTTTCCCTATTTGGGAAGACCCATTTTCTGTTTCAGTATTTGGGCTTGTTCAAGCATATTCTAATTTTCAAAATTTTTAGCTTTCCTTGCTCCGGGTCGATCAGTTTGGCGCCTTATTGAAATTGGTATTCAATTTCTGCCATTGTTTAGTGATTGTGAAGTTTCTTTTGAGTTTTGAGTACGAGGGTAGCTTTTATGTACTTGCTGAAATTATCATGTTTCTCATACCTCGTTTATGATCCCCATGTGTTTGTGCGAGTGAAATCCAATTGTGGGTAATATCTTAATTTTAGGCTTTGAATCGATTGTGTTTGGTGTTGTTTCAGTGTTTGTGTTGTTGGGGCGAAATATGAGGTGTTGTGAGGTGCTATTGCAGAGCTAGGAGGTGTTGTTGCAGTGTTTGTGATGTTGGTAACCTTTGAATGGGTTGGGTTTCTCCAGTATTAAAGCTCTGGTATGTTTTTAGTATTACCTATCAAAACAAGGTGAGCATCTTAATTCTCTGACCAATATTTTTGAGCCATAGTTGTCATTCTCCTTTCCATTCTTTTTTCTTTTAGAGATTTGTCTTGTTCTGTATGTAATCCCAGTATGTCAATTTCAGAGAACTTTGGAAGTAACAAATGGTAGTTGAAAATACCCAATTGAGCAAGCGCTATCAAAGTTCAAGTCTGCAATGGAAATAGAAGCTACCTGGCATCGAAGACAAATTGAGAATTAAGTGCGATCAACTAAGATTTGGATGCGTAGATATATGACTGCACTTATAGTAGTGTGTTGTAATCAACTGTTTTGTAACGAACAGTAATGAATAGTTGTAATGAATGCTGTAATTAGCTGTTGTAATTAGCTGTTTTGTAATGTTGTATCCAATTTTAATTAATGTTATGACTCAATATTTTATCAGATGACTTAATCTAATGATTGTTCTTTTACGGTATTAGTACTGCAATATCACCCTAGCAGAAAAAATTGCAAGACCAAAATAGACAACCTCCATAAACTTGTGTTTGGTTTTTTAATGAACTTATAAAATAGCTTTCTTTTGCAGTCTGCTAAGACAGACTGGCCATAAAACTATTTATCTCTGCAAACTTTTTTTTACAGCATTTAGACTAATTAAATAGAACTTTTGCAATATTCAGACTAATTAAATTGTACTCATAATTATGTTACTAATCACGCACATGCATGCCACCTAAATCAAAACTGTGTAATTTAATTTACTTAGTACATAAACTTCTCACTTAGTGGGATCTAAGCAGTCTCATTTTCTTTAAAAACAAGATTTTATATATGCACAATACTACAAAAGAGTCGAAAAATTGCTTTAATTTTACGTAGCCGAGCCTTCAGTTATATCAATTGCATCTCTTTCTTGTTTCTTTACAATTGCCACGACATGAGGAAGCTGGGTTACAAAACATAAGAATGTGAGGCATATCAAAGCCAATACAAATACAGTAGCTGTTGTAATCATCAAGGCCAACACAAAATATAACAGTTGTTGTACTCATCAAGGCCAACATATATCAAAGCCACTTGAAAATATCACAAGACAAACGTAAATAAATTTTAACAAGTCATGACTGGAAAAAGAGTACCAGCAAGACCAAGAGGTGGCTCTTCAACAATATCCTTGCCAAAAAATATTAAACGTCTTAATATATATACCTTGTATCTTATACTTAGTCTGCCACATTAAGGTCTAGCCAATGTGACTAAAGAATTGATCTACAATCCTAAACATGCATTAATTATATGGTTAAACCAATGATTGTATTATTTTGAGTAATATTTAAATTCAGGATAAATAAGTGTTACGATATAATACGTACGGATATCAACGTCTACATCTTGATATGTAGGAGTACAACGAGAGATATCCTCGTCCAAAAGTTGAAAAGACGGTGGTACCTAGAAGAAACCCACAATTAATATAGTCAAATAATGATATTATATAAACAATACATGCCAACAATACCACAATTGACAGAGGAGTAGAGGCTATAGGAAAGTCACGCTTGACCAAGCTACGTGAGCCAAAATCTGTCGCAACTGTTCTATCTAGACACGGCCTACTCTTCTGTTCATAATTTCAAGGCACATAGTTAATGTCAATAGGTTACAAAACTATTTTAAAAATACAAAATACATAAACGACTTGACTTATCTGAGCCAGTTGAGTCTTCCTTGCTTTCAACCTATTCACTGCCTTCTCAGCCGTGGGCTGTTTCCTCTTAGAAACCGGCCTACCTTTACTCCGCACAGCTACAGGACTTTTTAATTTTTCAGACCCTTATCACCCCTAACAACTCAGTTGAACGATTATCACACACTAGTTGGACGTCAACCCACTCCAGCTTCAACTTACTTAACTGAGTCATTAATTTTGCACAACCTTCATCTGAGGTGCCAACAATTGAAGAAATCTTGTAAAAAGTCTTGCTCAATTTATTGATTCGGTGTGCATTTGGACTATAACTCAAATCATCGCGGCTACTTCGAAAAAGCGTGTAATCTCATTTCAGGTCCTCCCTCCACCTATCAAGGAAGTATTTTGCAGGCAACTGCTCCTTTTCATGGAGTGTTAACACACGAATGACATGTCTACACAAAATTCCCTTAAAAGCAAACAATTGACATGTGCACCTTGCTTTGCACTTTTCCTCGTTAAACTCAACAACATATTTTGTACTCTTTCTAAACTCATCCATAACTTGGACCTGATCGGCCACATGATATGTAAAAATTCCTCCTTCACTCCGAATCATTGATGCGCAACAATAAATCAACCCTTTTAACTTTTCTTGAACTTCTTTAAATTTTGTATTTGTATAAGCTGCTTAGAACTGCCGCTCAATGCCATAAAAAGTTATGCATGGAATTTGTGTATGGAATGAACTGAAGTCAGCTGCAAGCTCATTTTCAATCTTGCGCCTAAGTGCATTATCATACTGATCTACAAACTGCTTTAGTGTTGTCTTTGAATTTACGTAATCATCAAAGAACGCATTCATACCCTCGCTTTTGAGTAGTTGACAATCCTGCCCAAAATCCGTTCCTCACGTACGCTGGCACCCATAGATGACGCTCAGAATATAGCGATTCAAGCCATGAATTATCATGTAGATCAAAACTATCAAGAAGTTGCACCCAACAACATTCAAATTCATCATGAGTTAATGTGTCATAAACACACCTGTGTGCACAATCCAAAGAAAAAAAATTATTTTCCATAATAATTGAAGGAGATAACACAATATTCAAGAAATAATCGTGGAAAATAAATACCTGTGTAGCTGACTTTTGATGCCATTGTATTGACTGTGATCCAAATTTTTCAGAATTTTTTTTCATTATATGCCACAAGCAAAATCGGTGTCAAGATTTTGGAAACACTTTAGCAATTGCATTTTGCATAGCTTTATCTTAGTCTGTTATGATGGCTTCTGGTGCGCAACCATTCATGCAATTAAGCCACGACTCAAATAACCATACAAACATGTCTGTGTCCTCCCCAAAAATTAGACCACATCCAAAAAGAATCGATTGACCATGATGATTAACGCCCACAAAAGAAGCAAATGACATTTTGTATGCATTGGTCAAGTATGTCGTGTCGAAAGTTATAACATTACCGAACGATTCGTATGCAGCTCTACTATGGGCATCGGCCCAAAACACATTTCGAAATCTGGTTTCATCATCAACGTCCATAACATAATAGAAACCATCATTTTGCGCATGCATACGAGTGAAGTAGTTTTGTAGTGCTTCGGCCTCTCCTAACGCAAGCTGAAGTAATTTGACCTCCTCATGTATGTAATTACGTGCATCTCTTTCTCCAAACGTCAAATTCTCATACCCTTCTGCCTCAACCACACAAGAATTATAGTTCTTGCTCAATTGAATGACAGCCATATCATTGTATACTAGTCGTCTCTTCATCGGCTCATCCAACCTTTTATAACATCTAATATATCTTGCTTTTTTAGGACTAAGCGTATGAGTGTGCTCAAGGACAACACGGATCAAGCAAAATTTACCTTCAGAACCCAATATCACATTGATATTTGCCTTGCATCCGTTGTATTCCATTGGCCTCGGTTTAAGAATATTCGATGATGTGCTCACAGACATACCTTGGCCGACACAAGCCAGGGTGAAATATCTTATTTTTTCATCCTCTCCAACTTTTGAACTTCATTTTGTCACTCCGAAACTAACTTGTTTTGCATACTTCATATAGTATGCCCTTACTTCTTCAACTGAGGAAAATGGCATTCCCTCTTTTGGCTCTTCAACAATATCCTTACCACCGACATTTGGTTCCATCTACATAGCCATTAAGACATCCAATGTACTTTCTTATATATCATCATTAAATTTCATAGCAGCCAAATTTTCAATTATAAATTTATCATTTGCATTTTTTTTATTTATGGGTAAAAAAAGAATCTCTTATGTTATAAGTTTAATTCATTCTCAGAATTAAATTGACAATATTAGAAAGATAAAAGATTTGCCTAATAAAGATTTGGCGTTTATATCATTAATTTTGTTCAGTCTCTAATCTCACAGATCATTGATTCTCACGTGTATGCTTGCAATAACATTTATATAAATTTAATTCATGTGTCAGAATTTTCAAGTTTTCCATACCGTATGAAGTGCACCGCAGAGGCACGACGGACATAAGTCACAATAGCCAGGAGTATCCTGACCACAGTGAAAACGGAGGTGGGCTCGACATCTGGGCTCGGCTTCTGGGTTCGGAGTGGGCTCGACTTTTGGACTCGGAGTGGGCTTGATGTCTAGATGGGCTGAATGTTTGGGCTCCTGGGCTGAGCTCCCTTGTATGGGCTCCTGGGTTGGGCTCTTGTATGGGCTCGTGGGCTTGATTGTGGTCTGGGCTTGTGGGTTGTGGCTGGTGCTGTTCAACGGTGGGGCAAGCAACACGAAACGGTGGAGGAAAGCAACGGAAATAATCAATCTGGTTTGAGAGAGAGAAAGAGAGAGTTGCGTTCAGACTTCAGAGAGAAGAATAAGCCTTTATTTTGGGCGCCATGTTTTATTTTCGAAATTTGTCTATGATAATTTTTTATTTTTGAAATTTGTTATAAAAAGTAGACATCACATAGCAGCAGAGTTAACTTCAGAAGACATAAAGGGAAGAATTGGTTTAGCTTGGAGAAAATAATGGTCCCACCTAATAATGGTCTCGCATTTTGATTTTTCACCTTCAAATTGGCCAACTATAATATCAATAAGCTGATTAGACTTATGATATAGATATAGAAATGTGTGCATGAATGACACTTGGACATTCTAAAAGATAAATATCATTTTTTTTATTTAAATCTCAAGTTTTGAATAACCTACTATCATTTTAAAACAGAGTTACCAAAATAGTTATAATAAATATTTGTATGTATATTGTTGCTCTTGAAGAAAAATGGTTGAAATTTGAATCTTTCATACCAAACTGATCAAAATCCAACTGTTATAGATAACTTATAATGGTTACATAAGTTTGAGTTGGCACCTAGTGAGTAATATGATACGTTGCAAATGAACTCTCTCGGCCCCTAAGTGGACATCTCTAACTAATACGAGCCTTTAACAACTACTCGTTGTTATGCATTGTGCCTCATTGGCATTCTTTCAATATCTAGTTGATACAACCTTCATATTTTGACTAGTGCGTGATGTCACACTTACACAAAGGAAACTGTAGAAATTGATAGAAGATAAGCAGCTCACTTAGCCCCGTTTGAGAAGTGATTTCAACTCATCTCATCTTATCTCATTTCCTCATTATAATTTTTTTAAATTCTCGCACAAAATTTAATAAACAATTCAACTTTTTCAAATTTTAAAATAATAATAATAAAAAAAATAATATTTTAACAATATTTTATTTAACTTTTAACTTTCATCTCAACTCATCTCATCTCAACTCACTATCCAAACTTTATCTAAAGGGTAAGTGACCTCCCGAGAAAGAGATAAGATGAGAGAATTCTGGAATTTGTATTCAGATAATTGTTCAAAAAATTCCTACTTGGATCAGCCCTCGAATAAAAGGTTGAACATCCCTAACGGTTTCAATAGAGTGTCCTCCCTCTCGAAATCCACTAATAAGAGATTGGAAAAAGATAAAATACCACAACGTGCATAAAATCCTACAACCATGCAAGGCCTTACAACTAATAAAGGGAAATATTAATTAAACACTACACAAGTTCCAGGCCCACTGGCCCATTATCACAACTGCAATCCTTCGTCTCGAGCCCATCCGCGCCCTAGCCCACGGTCAGCCCAAAGCATGTGACAAAACCCTCCCTTTAGAACACCTTCCCTACAAGGTGTGGGTATGCTTCATTCAGCTTGATGGAGGAGGCGACATGCTTGATGTAGGGCTCCCATGTCGCCTCCTCCATCTACTGCCTTTGCCAGCAGATCAACAGCTCCACCATTGGTAACTTCTTCAGCTTATTCATTCTTCTTGCTAATACTTCCTCTAGTTTTGGCTTGATTGTTCCCTCTGAGTCAATTGGTGGTAGGGTTTGTTGTGTTGTTGTACCTTGCCCCAATTTCTTGTTGATCTGTGAAATATGGAATACTGGATGAATAGTTGATAATGGAGGTAATTACAATTTGTAGGCTACCTCGCCGATCCTCCGTAAAATCCGATAGGGTCCATAAAACCTAAGAGACAGCTTGTTATTTTGTCAACTAGTCACTGAGTTCTGCCGATAGGGTTGAAGCCTTAAGTAGACCCACTCCACTTCCTCAAACTGTTGTTCCTTCCTCCTTAGATCAGCATACCTATTCATTCAATCTTGGGCCCTTTGGAGATTATGTCTTAGCAGTTGCAGGATCTGATATCGAGATCTCAAGTCCTCATCCACAACCTCTACTTTAGTGGTTCCCGGGGTGTAGAGAAGTAGTCTAGGAGGAGCATAACAGTATAAGGCTTCAAAGGGGGTGATATGTGTAGAAGAGTGATAGGTGATGTTATACCACCACTCGGCTAAAGGGATCCAGTGAACCCAAGTTTTAGGTTCGTCACCCACAAAGCATCTTAAGTAATTCTCTAGGCACTTATTCACTACCTTACTTTGACCATCAGTTTGCAGATGCTAGGAGGTACTGAGGGCTAGTTGTATCTCCTGTAGCCTAAAACGTTCCTGCCAAAACAAGCTTGTAAACACACTTCCTCGATAAAAAAAAAATAGATTGGGGCATCCCATGTAGTCTGAGGATATGTTTAACAAAGAGTTGTGCTACTATTTTGGATGATAAGGGGTGAGTTAAGGGAGTAAAATAGGCATAATTGTGATGCCCCCAACCTTTGCTTGGAATGAAATGGAGATTTAGGAATCGTTTGGATTCAGATATGAATTGAGATGAGTTGAGATGGTTTGTGAATAGTAGAATAAAAGTTGAATTATTTATTATATTTTGTGTGAGAGTTAGGAAAAGTTGTAATGATGAGATGAGATGAGTTGATGTGGGTTTTGAATGCAAATGAGGCCTTAGAGCGTCGGGACATGCAACACAAGATTACATACCCCCGTACATGACAGTTATTATGCAATGCATCCTAGTATGCAACTAGCAGTATGCATCAATCGTAGCGAAAATAAAGGTGAAAGTATAACTTATGCCAGAATAACTAAAAACATTACAATTCATTAGTGATCATCAAGTTAAAGTTACCAAACGTAGCATAATCTTAGTACAACTAATGGTCAAAGTCAAATCATCCACTTCATGCGTTCTAAAGGATGAAGGACTTGGGCTATAAACATCAGGATTAAATCGAATCTCCTCTCAAGGTCCAGCTCCTCCTCAATCAGTCGGATCCAGCGCTCCATCTAGCTCGTCCTCCTCGAGACTTGACACAACTTCTACCATTCCTTGTGAATGATAGTGGTCCCGCAAGAGGTGAGATTTACTCGAAATCTCAGTAAGTTAAAAAACCAACGTGCACAAAGATAAATTAAGCATGAAGAATGATAAATATGCAATGCATGAAATGCAGAAACATCAGTATGCATGTCTCCTATCCAGATTCCTTAACATTTTCAGAGAATGGAGACACATGTTTTCATTCAATGAACATTTTTACTTCTATTTTTTAAAACATCACTTCATCATAAACTTTGATCATTATTAACAATTCATATAACATCATAGCGTGCGGTAACGTCACAGTTCTCCATATGCACTGTGAGTACCTGTCGGTGACCGTAGTACAACTCATATTGAGACTACGTTGTCTATATACTCATTCTCAATGCATTGGTAATATAACATAACATCATAACGTGTATATCTACCAGCATTAAGGTTTATAACATTTGGCTTTGCTCCAGTGTTCTTTAAAAAGAATCCATTCGAATCTCGTTGACTGTTCTTTATCAACCCAGGGGTTACCACTCCATTCTTAAACATTCTAAAGTGGACAGAGGAGTTCCACTAGGATAATTTCTTAGCCTAGTCTTTTGGGTCGTGACAAAAGTTATTTTCATGCTTTGTTTGAAAAATGTTTTTATGACATGTGCATATCTTGCAAACTTTCATGCAAAAATGATATTTATAGATGCAACATGCAAAAGTGGTGAAAAATATCACATGTCATGTAAGTATATACTCAATATATCATATAACATGATCTTTTATACTCAAAACGATAATTGAAATATGAATGAAACATTTATCAATAATTTATAAATAATCTATTAAGGTGTAAGTTAAAGGCCAACTTACAAACTTCCTGAAAATTTGAAAAAACGTCGTAGCAACTGAAATCAAGTGCGTACTAAATTAGGATTAATACTACTATAGATGAGGTTCAAAATATAAGGTTTAAAAAATGAGTATTTACAAAAATATCCATAAACTTTCAAAAATTATCATTAAGGTCCTAATTTTTCACTAATTGCACACGAACTCCAAATTTAACCAAACTTCATGGACTTCATATTTTTGGCATTCTAAAACCATATATACCCTTGGATTTCTAAAAATCAAAGTGAAACTTGCTCAAACAGTCCCAACCAGTGGCATACACTTTAGTTGATGCCTAAGTGTGTTTTCAACTATTGATCCCTATAAATGCAAGCATATGAGATTTTATTTAATCGCAAAATATACTAAGGTCTTTAATCCCTATTAATCATATGAAGGAAAATTTTTGGATAATCAATTTCATTCCAACACTTAATCATGGCTAAGAATCCTTAATCACCAACTTATTCAAAATCGATACATGCTTTGATGATCAAAACAAGATAGTATTAAATCCTATTATGACATGCTTTTAATCGAAAATTAAACCTTCCATAATAATTCTAAGACAATAATAAATCATATCAAATCATACATAAGACATGACATTGGTAAATTTTCACTTAAAATCATTTAAACATTCAAACCATCTTTTTAATGACCCAGTTTTGAACTAAGCATGATGTTCTTCTTTAAATTCCACCAAATCTCATACCAACACTTAAAAACAATGCTTGACATGCAAAATAAGATCAAGAGCAAGAAAATTTACAAATTTTGTGGTCTTCAAAGCTTTCAAGACAACCATACTCAAAAACACTGAAGAACTCACCAAAAACCTATTCGGTTTCAATCTATTGCTCTCTAAGGGGGATAAGTGCTCTCAAGACTCAAGGGAAGACTTGGAGCTGAGGTGTGGAGGAAATGAGGAAGTGAGGGAGGTATTTATAGGTGGCCAAGGAGGTGGAGACGTTGGCTTTGGTTCAAGGAGATTGGTGGAGGTGGGTGGTGTGTAAGAAGTTGAATTTTTCAGATTTGCTTCTATCGGCTTATGTCACCTTGTGCAGGGGGAATAATGGCTTGAAACCACCATGATTTCCTCCTTACTGTGGCTAAAATGGTCATGTGGAGGTGGCCAGGTCGTGGGGCATGTTTCAGTTGACAAAAGTAAAACAAACCACCTATGCTAACTAGCGGGTTGAAGTGGTTTCACTTGACAATTTTTTAGCTTCGATTTTGGGTGATCTTTGGTGGGCAAAACTGAGTCAAGTTTCTCATGATGGCCATGGGACCTCTTGAGGATTGGGTGGTGATGGAGGTGGCATGAGGTAGCAGCTCAGCCAAGGCAGATGGTTGGTTAAATATTAACCCAATCGGTTCCCACTCAACTTGCCTAAGGGTGCAATCGGCTTGGCTTCTTGGTTTGGTTTGTGAAACCAATTTCATCCAAGACTTATTCTGGATTTGAAGGGATCTCATGAGATGACTAAGAACCATATTACCGATGAGGAAATGACACAAGAATATTGGACCTAAGGGCAAAACAGTCCATGCACTCAAAGGGGATACACATTAGTCGATTGATGAAGTTTTGGGGTTTGATATGTCATTTTCCTTGTTGAGGTTTATTTAGGGTATTAGTTAGGTCTAAGTATGATGAAATGGAATAATAAATCAAGAAAATTTTGGATTAAAAGATTAAGAAAATATTAACACGAAATTAAGTTTCAAAACATGACTTAGAGATCACTAACCTCATGTATGTAGATTAATGGTCTTAGCCAACCTTTAAAACTTAATTTGGGTATTTAGGGTATGATATGGGCTTAAGGAAACCCATGGTATGGTGTATTGAGATTTCAAATTGAATAGTCAAATAAACCCAAACATGGCTTTGGGCCTTGTGGCTTAAAAGGGCGAAGTGTGTGGTTAATGACTTATGGTCTTTTGTGCTTGAATGAGAGGAGGCCTCATTTCTAGATTTTGAGAGTTGAAAAGAGACGTCAAGATCCACTAAGATGGGCTTGAAAGGGCTTGACTTGACCTAATTGGGCCATGGGTCAATTCTACACCAAGTTTGGCCCAATGGCCTTAAGCCTTCCATATGCTTGGGCCAAAGCTAGCTACTAAGTCTTGAATTCCCTAAGAGCTTGGTTCAAGACTTCTAAGGTTAGGCCATGAATGTTCTAAGGTCCTAAAGGCCTCACTAAATTCGCTAAAGGACTTGCTTCTCTAATCTTTTGTTTAATGATACTAAGGGCCAAGGTTAAGGCTAACCTTACTATCAACAATGATATTAGTAATAACCCAAAATTAAAAGCTTAATTTAGAGATTTTAAGGGTTAATCCTAATGGTTAATTAGACAGGGTGTTACAATACTTAGTCAGGCGATCCACAACCACCCAAACACTAGCAAACCCCTAGGATTTAGGAAAGCCTTCCACAAAATCCATAGTAATGTGCAACTAAGGTTGAGAGGGAATTGCTAGTGGTTGCAACAGCCCACTGGGTTTAGATAGGTCTGACTTTACCCTTTGACATATCTCACATTCTCTTATGACCTTCTTCAAGTCAAAAAAACATCGGTTGTATGCCAAATTCAACAAATGTGAGTTTTAGCTCAAGGAGGTAAATTTTTTAGGGCACGTAATCTCAAGTCAAGGAGTATTAGTTGGTCCAAACAAGATCGAAACTGTGATAAATTGGAAATTTCCGACCAATGTGCACAAAATTTGGAGTTTCCTGGGATTAGCTGGTTACTATCGACGATTCATGGAAGGGTTTTCTAAGCTATCAGGACCCCTTACTACCCTAATCAGGAAGAATGCTAAGCATATTTGGACAGAAAAGTGTGAGCAAAGTTTCATGGAACTCAAAGAGAGGCTCAGAACCTCGCCAAAACTAGCCCTACATGAACCTCATAAGCCCTACGTGGTTTTTAGTGACGCATCCAAATCAGAACTTGGATGTGTGCTCATGCAAGAAGAGCAGGTGGTCGCGAACGCTTCACGATAACTGAGGAACCATGAGCAGAATTACCACACCCATGACTTGGAACTAGCCGCCGTAATTTTCGCTTTAAAGATTTAGAAACATTACTTGTATGGCACAAAATGCGAAATCTACACTGATCACAAGAGCCTAAAGTACTTATTCAGTCAACAGAATTTAAATATGAGGCAGAAAAGGTGGTTAGAAACTATTAGCGATTATCAGTGTGAAATCAAGTATCACCCTGGCAAGGCTAATGTAGTGGTGGATGCGTTGAGTTGGAAGACGCAAGAGGATGATGCCACGGGCCCCACCTTGGAAGTGGAGCCCCTTCTGCACATCATGAGAAGTTTGTTGATCAAGGATCTTCCTGTTGAGGTATCCTTGACCACAGTATAAGAAATTGTACCTATGGAATCAGATGGAGGATCCCAAATGGGTAGAAATCAGACATAAGGTATAAAAGAATGAGGGACCAGAAGGTTTCACCCTCAGAGATGATGGGTCGTTGTATTATCAAAGCCGAAAGGTTATTCCAACTAATCAAGAGATCAAGGATAAGATATTAAGAGAAGCGTATCAAACTCCACACACGGCTCACCCAAGAAGCACAAAGATGTATCGAGATTCGAAGCAACACTTTTGGTGGGAAGGCTTAAAGAAAGATGTAGCAGAGTATGTTAATAGATGGTCTGTTTGTAGAACAGTCAAAGCAGAGCATTAATGACCCACTGGAGATTTACAGCCACTTTCATTCCCAGAATGGAAATGGGAGGACATATACATGGACTTTGTAATTGGATTACCAAGAACTTCGAAGGAAAATAACTCTATTTGGGTCGTGGTCGATCGCTTAACTAAAAGTGCTCACTTTTTTGCAGTGAAAAATACCGACTTTATGGAGAAGTTAACTCGGCTATTTTTATCAGAAATAGTGCGACTACATGGAGTTCCAAAAATGATTGTATCAAATAGGGATATGCATTTTACCTCTCACTTTTGGCAAGGCCTTCAGGACGCTCTAAGCACCAAGTTGAAATTTAGTAGTGCCTATCACCCTTAATTGATGGGCAAACTGAATGGGCAATTCAAACTTTGGAAGACATGCTGAGGGTGTGTGTTTTGCAAGAAAATGATGATTGGGAGAAGCTCTTACCATTAATTGAGTCTACTTACAATAATAGCTTCCAGACCACCATTCAAATGGCACCCTACGAAGCTTTATACGAAAGGAAATGCAGGTCTCCCTTATTCTGGGATGAAGTAGGAGAAGGAAAGATTTATAGTGCATAGATTCTTCAAGAAATGAAGGATCAAATCCAACTAATAAGGGAAAGGATGAAGGCTGCCTAAGATAGGCAGAAGAGCTATTCCAAACATCAAAGAAGGAACCTAGAGTTCGAAGTTGGCAATTGGGTCTATCTCAAAGTATTGCCCATGAAAGGAGTCTTTC
Organism: Juglans mandshurica; assembly: GCA_022457165.1. Lineage (NCBI taxonomy): Eukaryota > Viridiplantae > Streptophyta > Magnoliopsida > Fagales > Juglandaceae > Juglans > Juglans mandshurica. The sequence goes on from CM039621.1 coordinate 16,170,549, forward strand.
AATTTGGAAAAAATGGAAAACTAAGTCCAAGATACGTAGGACCTTATGAGATACTAGAAAGAGTAAGAGCAATCGCTTATAGATTGGATCATCCCTCTGACTTCCAAGGAATTCACAATGTCTTCCATATATCTTCCCTCAAAAAGAGCTTCGAAGGACAAATACCAAAAATTGTTGATACAAGAGATATTTCACTCCAACCTGACCTAACTTACGAAGAAGTTCCTGTTTAGATCATAGATTGGAAGGATAAGGAACTTCGGAATCAAAAAATTCTTCTGGTTAAGGTTCTGTGGCAAAATCACGATATTGAGGAAGCTACATGAGGAAAAAAACCGACATGAGAAACATATACCCCTATTTGTTTGGCCTGAGAATTGTTTGACATCACATCATGGCATTCACATCCATTCATGCATGGCATCCATTGTTATTTTGCCGTGTGATCCACATTCTTTCTTATCATTTTCAGTTGCATCTTGGCCGATAATGGTAGGATTGTCCGTCGAACTTATATGACCCCTAGTCCACTTTAGAGACTGAAAGCTGAGCAATGACGGAGACAGCTAGACCATATGGTCAATACATTTTGGGCTCAATAGGAGAGGCTGGAGTACTATATGACTCACATCCTAGACCATGATGGGAAAGGTAACTCCATCTGAGGAGAGCACTGCCACATGAGGAGCATCAGCCTTATGACTCCGTTTGATGGATGGGAGAGACTAGCACTAGATGGCTTAGACGCCGTATGAGATCGACTCTCTCAGTTACGCCAGATCAGCTTGAGTCAAGCCAGGCAGCGTCAAGTCGAGCAGGAGTCTCTTATTCCTAACCCCACTCCCCTTGACACATCAGATCTTTCTAACTCTTCTCCAAGTCGCGTTCGTTTTCATGAGGAGGAAAACCCCTGGCTTGAGGATGAGAAATATAGGCAGCGGAGACGCCATGAGGAGAGAGTTAACACTTTTTAAGATTCGGAGGAGGATGAGTATTATTATAACACTCAAGATGAGATGTCAGAGGATTACGATGAGAAACCCCCATCGAGCCCTAAGCTTTAGCATGGTTGGTGAGTCACACTTAACTTTTTTTTTTTCATGTATTACTTTACCCGATTTCGAGAACGAAATCTTGTTTTAAGGGGAGAGGATGTAACACCCTGCCTAATTAACCATTAGGATTAACCTTTAAACACTCTAGATTAAGCTTATGGTTTTGGGCTTTAAATATATTATTATTGTTATTATGATTATTATATTTTGTTTGATTATTTTATTTACTTACTTCAATGTTGATAGTTAGATTAGTTTAGACCATGACACTTAGTATCATTAAGTATAGGGTAGAAAATCAAGTCCATTACTAATTCTAGTAAGGCCTTTAGGACCTTAGGATATTTATGGGCCAAGTCTTAGAAGCCCCAAACCAAGCCTCTTAGGAATTCAAGACTTAGTAGATAGCCTTGGCCCAAGTATAAAGAAGGCTCAAGGCCTTTGGGCCAAATTTGGTGTAAATTTGACCCATAGCCCAATTAGGTCAAAACAAGCCCTTTCAAGCCCCATCTTTGTGGACTTGAGGTCTCTTCTAATCCCTCAAAATTTGGAAATAAGGCCCCCACTCACTCAAGCTCATGAGCCTTTGACCCACACTCGTGGCCCTTTTTAAGCTCGCAAGGCCTAAAGTCTTGTTTTGTTTTATTTCACTCTTCAAATTGAAAGCCCAATACACCATACCATGGATTTCCTTAAATCCATGTCATACTCTAAGCACCCAAAATTAGTTTTTAAAATTGGTTAAGACCATTAATCAACTTGCCCAATATTAGTGATCTTTAAGCCATATTTTGAAACTTAATTTTATTTCTTAATCTTTTTTAACCTTTTGATCTGAAATTTTATTGTTTTAGTACTCAAATGCATCACTTTTTGATCATACTAAGACCCTAGATAAACCTTCACACACGTCATTAGAGGAAATTTCATATCGAATCTCAAAATTTCACCAATCGACACACATGTATGCCCTTTGTGTGCATGGACCGTTTTGCTCTTAAGCCCAACCTTCATATGATCCCTTATAACCAAGACTAAGTCTTGGACAAAATTGGATTATAAAACCAAATCAAATAGCCAAAACCGATTGCACTTAGGAAGCTAGTTGGATAGAAACTTAATTGGTTGAGTTTCAACCACCCATTTGCCATGGTTAAGCCACCACCCCATGCCACCTCCAGCACCCCCCAATCCCCAAGAGTTCCTCATAGTCATCATGAGCATTTCACTCAGTTTTTCCACCCAAAGAACGCACCAAAAATCGTAAGGCATCCAAGACTACTCCACTCGGCAACCACCTCCCTTGCATCACCATCTTGAGCTGCACCTTCATGATTCACTTGGCAGCCAACCCTCCACCTTCTACCACTTGAAAAAGGCTTCAAGAAATTACCTTACCTGTACACAATTCAGCCTTGAAGAAAAGCCAAGAAGAGGAGTCAAAGTGATGATGAAATCTGCCCATGGAAACCACTTGAATCCATCAGCCCCCTTGGATGGTTTTGATGGTTTTTCTCATCTCTCTTCTGCACCACAACATGAACAACATCCATAGGAGCAATGTAGCAACTGGAAATCATGGTGGTTTTAGGGGACTATTCACTCTACACAAGTGACACAAAGTGATGAAGTGTAATATGAAAAATCAGCCCTTACATCATTGCCGACCTCCTCAACCAATCCCCATGGACCAAGGCCAACACCTCTACCCTCTTGGCCACTTATAAAAGTCCCTTTAACCCCCCCCGCCCCCACCTTCATGATTCACTTGGCAGCCAACCCTCCACCTTCTACCACTTGAAAAAGGCTTCAAGAAATTACCTTACCTGTACACAATTCAGCCTTGAAGAAAAGCCAAGAAGAGGAGTCAAAGTGATGATGAAATCTGCCCATGGAAACCACTTGAATCTATCAGCCCCCTTGGATGGTTTTGATGGTTTTTCTCATCTCTCTTCTGCACCACAACATGAACAACATCCATAGGAGCAATGTAAGGAAATCATGGTGGTTTTAGGGGACTATTCACTCTACACAAGTGACACAAAGTGATGAAGTGTAATATGAAAAATCAGCCCTTACATCATTGCCCACCTCCTCAACCAATCCCCATGGACCAAGGCCAACACCTCTACCCTCTTGGCCACTTATAAAAGTCCCTTTAACCCCCCCCCCCCCCACCTTCATGATTCACTTGGTAGCCAACCCTCCACCTTCTACCACTTGAAAAATGCTTCAAGAAATTATCTTACCTGTACACAATTCAGCCTTGAAGAAAAGCCAAGAAGAGGAGTCAAAGTGATGATGAAATCTGCCCATGGAAACCACTTGAATCTATCAGCCCCCTTGGATGGTTTTGATGGTTTTTCTCATCTCTCTTCTGCACCACAACATGAACAACATCCATAGGAGCAATGTAAGGAAATCATGGTGGTTTTAGGGGACTATTCACTCTACACAAGTGACACAAAGTGATGAAGTGTAATATGAAAAATCACCCCTTACATCATTGCCCACCTCCTCAACCAATCCCCATGGACCAAGGCCAACACCTCTACCCTCTTGGCCACTTATAAAAGTCCCTTTAACCCCCCCCCGCCCCCACCTTCATGATTCACTTGGCAGCCAACCCTCCACCTTCTACCACTTGAAAAAGGCTTCAAGAAATTACCTTACCTGTACACAATTCAGCCTTGAAGAAAAGCCAAGAAGAGGAGTCAAAGTGATGATGAAATCTGCCCATGGAAACCATTTGAATCTATCAGCCCCCTTGGATGGTTTTGATGGTTTTTCTCATCTCTCTTCTGCACCACAACATGAACAACATCCATAGGAGCAATGTAAGGAAATCATGGTGGTTTTAGGGGACTATTCACTCTACACAAGTGACACAAAGTGATGAAGTGTAATATGAAAAATCACCCCTTACATCATTGCCCACCTCCTCAACCAATCCCCATGGACCAAGGCCAACACCTCTACCCTCTTGGCCACTTATAAAAGTCCCTTTAACCCCCCCCCCCCCCCCCCCCACCTTCATGATTCACTTGGTAGCCAACCCTCCACCTTCTACCACTTGAAAAATGCTTCAAGAAATTACCTTACCTGTACACAATTCAGCCTTGAAGAAAAGCCAAGAAGAGGAGTCAAAGTGATGATGAAATCTGCCCATGGAAACCACTTGAATCCATTAGCCCCCTTGGATGGTTTTGATGGTTTTTCTCATCTCTCTTCTGCACCACAACATGAACAACATCCATAGGAGCAATGTAACAACTGGAAATCATGGTGGTTTTAGGGGACTATTCACTCTACACAAGTGACACAAAGTGATGAAGTGTAATATGAAAAATCAGCCCTTACATCATTGCCCACCTCCTCAACCAATCCCCATGGACCAAGGCCAACACCTCTACCCTCTTGGCCACTTATAAAAGTCCCTTTAACCCCCCCCCCTCCTCAATTCTTCCACACCTCCTCGCCAGCTTCCCCATGAGTATAGAGAGCCATATTTCCCCTTAGTCTTTAGAGAAACCGAAAGGTGAGTGAGTTTGAGTATTCTTAGAAGTTCTTGTGCTAGGAGCTTGAGTGGACTACAAAATTTGTAAGTATTCTTGATCTAGATATTAGTTTACATTTGAAGTTGAGATTTTAAGTGTTGGAGTGATTTTTGGTTGAATTTATAAAAAGTTATCATACTTGATTCAAAACAGGGTTCATTAAGGATGGGTTAAGTGTTTGAATTATTTTAAATGGAAAATTTAGCTATGGCATGTCGTAAGTATATTTTGACATGGTTTATTAATGTCTTGGAATGATTTTGGAAGGTTTTATGTTTTATTATAAGCATTACATGATAAGTTTTATTCTATCTTGATTTGGTCATCAAAACATGCTTGGATTTTAAGTAAGTTGTGATTAAGGCTTGAACCTTGATTTATTCCACCTAAATTTGATGATTAAACATTTAGAAAACTTTATGATTGGGATAAGATTGAAATTTTTATATTTTGGATGAGTTTTGAAAGCATGCCACGATGATTTGCACTAAGGACATCAAACTTGATTAATGGAGGATTAATGAAGATAAATGTTTTAGCCATGATTAAGTGTTGGGATGAATTTTCTTATCCAAGAATTATACTTTATCATGTCATTAAGGATTATAGTTTTTTTTTATTAAATAAAATTGCTTAAGTATGCATTCATATGGATCAATAGTTAAAAGCATATGAAGGCATCAATAAAAGTGCATGCCACGGGTTGAGAGTGTTTGAGCTAGTTCCACTTTGAATTTTATAATTTTAAGAGTATGGATGATTTTAGAATATAAAAAATATGAGGTCCACGAAGTTTGGTTGAATTTGAAGCTTGTCAGCAAATAATAAAAATTTAGGACGTTAATGGTAATTTTAGAGAGTTTAGGGGTATTTTTATAAATATCCATTTTTGAAGCCTTTGTTTATGAACCTCATCCATAATAGTATTGATCCTAACTTAACATGAATTTATTTTCAACCACTACGACTTTTTTTCGGAAACTCAAGAAGTTTGTAAGTTGGTCCCAAACTTACACATTGATAAGTTATTTATGAATTATTGGTAAATATCACATTCATTTTATAAATATCATTTTGAGCATGAAACATCATATGATACATTGAGTATTTGATTTCTTGCTTACATGACGTGTGAAATTTTTACCATTTTTAGCATATTGCATATAAATTTCATTTTCACATGAAAACTTGCTAGATATACACACGTCATGAAATATATTTTTCAAGCATAGCATAAAAATAATTGTCATGACTCCAAAGGCTAGTATGGGGAATTATCCTAGTGGAACTCCTCTTTCCACTCTGAAGTGTTTAAAGATGGAGTGGTAACTCTTGGGTTGACGAAGAACAATCAACGGGTTTCGAATGGATTTTTTATAAAGAACACTGGAGCGAAGTCAAATGTTATAACACCTAATGCTGATGGGTATACACGTTATGATATTATGTCATTTACCAATACATTGAGAACAAGTCTGCAGGTAACGTAGTTTCAACGTGAGTTGTACTACGGTCATTGGAAGGTAGTCATAGTGCATATGGAGAATTGTGATGATACTACACGTTATGATATTACGATTAAATATGAATTTCTAATAATGATGAAATGTTATGATGAAATTATGTTTTTTACGGTTGAAGTAAAAATGTTCTCTGAAAGAAAATATGTGTCTCTATTTTTCTAAAAATATTAAGGAATTTGGATGGGAGACACACGCACATTTTTCTGCATTTCTTGCATTTCATATTTACCATTCTTTGTGCATAATAAGTTATCTTTGTGAAAGTTGGTTGTTAAATTACTGAGATTTCATGTAAAGCTCACCCCTTGTGGACCCACAATCGGAATGATAGAAATTGTGTAAGGATTTGAAGAAGACGGGGTAGATGGAGCGCTAGATCCGACAGATTGAAGAGGAGCCAGACCTCTAGACTTGATCCTTATGTTTATAACCTTAGTTCTTCATGCTTTAGAACGCATGAACCGTTTGGTTTAACTTTGGAGGCTTTTATGTTTAGCTATGCTACTATGTGGTCTTTGAACCTATGATGGTCATTAATGCATTTGGAATATTTTTAGTTATTCTGGCATAAAGTCATATTTTCACCCTTAATCCGCTGCGAATATTGCATTATGCTACTTGTATTTATAGGATGCATTGCATATTAACTATCATGTACGAGGGTATGTAACCTTGAGTTACATGCCCCGACGTTTTAAATCTCCATTTCATCCTAAGCAGAGGTTGGGGGCGTCACACCTTCACTAAGAAATTTTGGGGTAACTATCCTGCCCCAGACTGACCGAATAACTTTGTTGCACAGGCATCCTGCTTGTAACCTTCCTTGATCTCATCCCACCAGTCAACTATAGGAATATATAGGGTTGCAAGACTCAGACCCATTTCCTATTTAGAAGGCTCATCCCTTATGGATAATGCATCTGCCACATGGTTTTCCACCCCTTTCTTATACTCAACTCTTATGTCATAACCCACCAGTTTAGGATTAGGGCATTTATGGTGAGGATTCCATTTGGAATCACAATAGTAACAAAGGCCTTTGAGGGTCCTTTTGGGGTTGTTGTGTGGTTGGTTAGTGGCTACTTAAAGGCCACTTGGCTAGGGAGTAGTAAAATCCCCTTGTAACTTCTCTTGGTCACTCCCACGTGTTGCTCTTGAATTTTTGCCAAATTGTTGACAACAAATTATCAGGGTTAAACATCCTGACAGGTAGCCTTATGTCATCTCTCAACCCACTCAGAAACCAACTGAGTTTCTAAGATTTAGATAACCCTCTAAGTTTGTTTGAGAGAGCCTCAAATTTAGACTTATACTCCTCTATTAATCCAGGTTGTTTCAGCCTTGTCAAGGCCTCTATAGGGTCACCGAACTAGGGCCAAACCTAGTAAGTAAAGCCTGTGTAAACCCTTCCTAGGTCCCCAACCTGCCAGATTCTTCTGGGTCCTAGAGCCAAACCAAAGATTGGCCTTCCATGTGAGATGAGGCCAACCTTAGCTTGTGATCGGGTAATGTATTATAAAATGCAAAGAAGGGATTAGCCTTGTAGAACCAACCCATAGGATCTTCCCCACTGAAACTAGGGAAATCAATGCATACTGACCTTGGTAGTGTTCCTGTTGCAAGTTCCCAATAGTCCTCACGCTGCTGTTGTTGTTGTTGTTGAGAGTTCTTCCCATTTGAGGAATGGTTCTTTTTTGTACCTCTGTAGTCAAAGCTGCCATCTACCGTTTCAAGGTGTTTGATTGAATCTTGAGCACTGATGAGTGTACGAAAGTGCACTCTGAATATCCTATTATCGGACTAAAATGCTAAAATGTGAATAAAAATCATAAGAATTAATGTATATTCTTGAATTCAATTTCTATTTACTTTGGAATACTCCTAAACAAATTTTTATGTTTAATTCCAGGGTTTATAAAAAAGCAAGTCAAAGTCCAATCAAATTCAAATGAGGACTTTCAAGTGGGCAAGTCGTTGGAATAACCTAAGAACTTTGTACAAGTGTAGGACTCTTCAAATTAAGGATAATGATAGGGGTTTAGAGTAATTCGGATCAAGAGAAAAAGTCGGAGTCCAAAACGTGCTAGGAGACAGTCTGGTCATACTTTAGTATTTTAATCGTAACTTTTCACTCATATATTGGATTGATGCGATTCTTAATACGTTGGGAAGATATCGTAAAGGGCTACAAATTTGTATGTAATAGGGATTTCTAAATTCAAACTCCTAGAGTATGTACATGGCTGCCAAGTTGAGTCCTAAAATTTAGCCAATTTTTTATGCGGGAATCATGAAGATATTAGGGTTTCTTTCATATCCTATATAAGCATATCATTAACACAAAATTGAAGAGTTTTTTGGAAGGGAGGCGGCTCAATTTTAAAGAGAGGAGAAAAATACTTTTTATTTATTTATTTATAGTTCTTCCATGGAGAACTAAATCTTGGATAAAGTCTATGGTGGAAATTGATAGGTAAAAATACTTTAACTTTATTTCAATTCATAGATTAACTTTTATTGTTTAAGATTCTAGGATTTAATTCTCTATTTGTTTTGGATATTATAAGTTTGAGACAATTATATTAAATCTTACTATAGTTTGATTTTGTTGAGCTATAGGATTATGAATATATGATTGTGACTTAAACAAGCTTTTCATGTCATTAATGTGATCTTTTGCTGTATTATTATTTGAGAACATAGTATCGTCTTTAGATCTAATAGTCATTTTTATATATGAAAACTATGATTTGTAAAGGGAGAATAGATTATAGAATTAAATTTGAGAAAGTAAATAAATATAATATCATATATTCCAATTAGGAATTTGGTGCTATAATTCTTAATTGTGTATATAGTTTGGATTGAAAAAGTCAGAATATTGGATCCGGTTGATTGAAGCCCAAACGTTTACTTGCCTTCTTATATATGCCCTAATTTTATTTTAATTACGTGTTTTAGATAGAACTTTCAGATTCTTATCATATTATAATTTGATCATTTCTTTTAAGCTTACATCTTGTTGTGTTTCTTCTGACACCCTATGGATCGGCATCATGAACTATAGTATAACACCGCGTACTAGTTTGGACGTAATCAAATTTTGGCATCGTTACCGGGGAGACAGTGGAAGAAATGATATAAATAATTTATTTTAGTAGTTTGTAAAGGCGGTAACTTCGTTCCCTCTTTTAGCTTGCTACATTTGTTTTTTCTTTCCTTTCATATTATTTTTAGTTTTTAGTATTTTGTTGCCTTGCATACATAGATATAAAGACACTTTGGGCAGATTTGCTTGTAGGCCTGTGCTAGAGTCATAATCAAATTTTTTAAATTCTTTATTTGACAATTCATCTATTCCCGAAGAAATAAGTGAACATGAAGATCAACCCACTAGAGTTCTTCAGGATTACCTCCACCCTACACGCATAACCGCACCATCATGCATCATGTTTTCAGCTAATACTCGCCAAATGGATTTTAAAACAAGGATGATACAGTTACTCCCTACTTTTCATGACTTGGAAAATGAAAATTCATGTGTGCACATTAGGAAGTTTGAGAAAGTAGTTGCGACTTTTCATAGTCAAAATGCAACTGATGACGTTATGAAATTTAAGTTCTTTCCTTTCTCTTTGAAGGATAGAGCTAAGAGTTGGCTATACTCACTGAGATCACGATCTATTGGGTCATGGAATAAGATGACTCATGTCTTCTTTAATAAATATTTTCTCCAACATAAGACTGACGCTTTGAAAAGGCAACTCTCCACCTTGGCACAAAAGGACAGTGAGACTTTGTATCAGTTTTGGGAGAGATTTAAGGAGTTGTCGAGTATATCACCATGTGTATGAGAATTGGCGCTTAGTGAGCTATTTTTATGAGAGACTTACACCTAGAGAGTGCCAATTTGTGGTGATGATGTGTAATGATGAGTTCTTACAGAAAGATCATGATGAGACCATGGAATACCCCAATGAGCTTGCTGAAAAAGCTCACTCTGGATCTAGTGCTACAGAGAGCACAAATAGGTCACGACCTGCAAGAAACCCAAATGGTGGTGAAATTTACCATCTCAGAGAAGAGGATAACCTAAAGGCTATGGTTGAGATGTTCACTAGGGAGAGCTAGAGGTGTTAAAGACTTAAAGCCAACACACGTGGGTAGATCACCTCACCCAATAGTGTCCCACATTTGCTGAGATGAGAGGAATGTATGAGGAACAATGTAATGTCTTAGGTATGTAGAAGAAGCATTTTACACATTTCTCTGATACCTATAATTTGGAGAGGCGCAATAACTCAAATTTTAGCTGGAAGTCTGAAAACTAGCCATCTGCACAACCTCCTAGATCATATCCTGCACCATATCCTGCACCTTCATCTTATAGGAGTCCTTTAGAAGACACTTTGCATGCTTTAATTGAGGCACATAGTAAAACTAATCAAAAATTTAAATATTTGATTATGCAGGTTATTGAAGAAAACAATGAGATAAAGAGTCATGTATCCAAGTTGATGAGCTCTTTGAGTGTGAATGAGCATGGCAAGTTCCCTTCTCAAGCTCATTCCACACTCCAAGGTCATCATATGGCTCAAGGAAATTTGAAGGAGGTCAATGCCATTGTGACACGAAGTGGTAAGTCTTTACACAACCCAACAATTGATAAGCCACATGATGTTGAAGATGAACAAAGCAATAATAGTGTCGAGTTGCCCAAGGAAACCGAGGTAATCAAGAGCCCTATTAAGGTACCATTTCCTTAAGCTCTAAAATTTGGTATGTGAATTTTGGATTCTAGCAATGAAATTTTGAGAACTTCAAGCAGGTAAAGATCAATCTTCCATCTTCTATTTCAAACCTCTATAGTCAAAGCTACTATCTACTATTTCAGGGCGTCTGATTGCCTCTTGAGCACCATCATCTCAATCTCCACAGTTTTGAACTACGAGTCTATGGATCTGGTGAGATTGGTCAGACTATCCTGTAGCTGACTCATGCGTGTGCCCTCAGCCATTGTCACAGGTTAGAGATCAAAATCTCTGATACCAATTGTCACACTTACACAAAGGAAACTGAAGAAATTGATAAAAGATAAGCAACTCACTTAGAGGATGAGTGACCTATCGAGAAAGAGATAAGATGAGAGAATTCTTCAATTTTTTTTTAGATAATTGTTCAAAAAATCCTACTAGGATCGGCCCTCGAATAAAAGGTGGAACATCCTTAACAGTTTCTACAGAGTGTCCTCCCTCTTGAGATCCACTAATAACAGACTGGAAAAAGATAAAATACCACAACGTGCATAAAATCCTATCGGCCATGCAAGGCCTTACAACTAATAAAAGGGAAATATTAATTAAACACAACATAAGTTCCAAGCCCACTGACCCATTATGACAACTTTAAACCTTCGTCTCGAGCCCATCTGCGTCCTGGCCCCTAGTTATCCCAAAGCGTACACGTGAGCTACATGTGGTGTTGTTGTCAACATGCATGGCTCTCAACTATGATTGCATTTTGCCATCACAAAAACTAATGTCCATTTATATCCGGAGTTTCATGCTTTTTCTACTAAGATATACCTCCATATAATAATCCCTTAAGATCAAGAGCTTCATCCAAAAAAATTTCAAACTATCTGCCTCTCTCTTAGAAAGAGAAACACCCTCTTCTCTTTATAAAATTTATTAATCTTTTCCGATCATTGTTTCCATCAAAGAGAAGGATAAGCCCCATTTTCCTCTAAGTTCCTTTTTCAGTATCTGTATGTGTACATGTTTCTTGCTAGTGTTTTTATTCCCTCCTCTCCACCGGCTTAGTTTTGGTTAAATCTACTGCACTCCGACAACCGATTGCCTACTCGCGCCCTACCTTGCAATCCCCAGCCGCCGATCTACCGAGACGGAACGGAACCACCAAGAAAGTTTCAGCCTTTGATAGTCACGCGCTGCTTGCTCCCTGCATGGCCGCCATACGTCGCCACGCCAAAATGCATCTGACAGCTACACGCGCCATAGCAGTAGATTCACCACCTCATGATCTTTCAAATCTGACCCATCCGATTTCACAATCACCGGCACGTGGTCTCCACATGCCGCCACAGGCTAGCGTGAAGAAAATCGATCCATCACAGTTCATCCCATTCGATGTCGGTCTTCCTACTATGTTTCTGCTTTCTTTAACCGATGATCTTGAGAAAGGAAATACGAGTCTCTTCAAAAAATATCTCAGGACAACAAGCTGCAGTACATTTTCAACATCCACCACCTCCAGCGGTGGTATCATAGTTCACACAGCTATGCAAATTGTAAAAAATCGTCATTTAAGACAGCACCCTCTTTGCATGGTATGGGTGGGGACCAAGTTTTTGGACCTAAAACCCAATTTCTTTTTCACTTTAACATTGTGATTGTTGTAATTGGGTGTTTGTTGGGAAACCCAACCCCTCTTCATGTATCTTTTTTCCATTTTTTTAATGAAATATTTGGTTACTTAGGAAAAAAAAAAAAAAACCTATCTGTTCTTGACTGTAATACCTCTTTTTGAGTATTTATTGAGATCCCAAACTCCTCTTATTGTACTTTTTCATTTTATTAATATATTTTTCTATTAAAAAAATAATAATAATTGTCAGGCACGCATCAGTTTCCATTATTGATTGAGCCTTGTTATATACACGGGGTTCGTGTACATAATCAAACATAATTTTTTCAATTAAAAATAATTTTCAATTTTTTTACAAGAATTCTCAAAAGTTTCTATAACAAAACATGCCCGCAGCTTAATTCATCAATGTTATCTTGGGTTTGAAGCTATGGAGTGATTGTGCGGCTTCTAGACTCCTCTTGTTCGGGTTGATTGGGCTCTATTAATATTTTGGCCCACAACTTTTTGGGCCCTTCTTTACTCCTTTACAACCCCTGGAAGAGCCTTTTACGTAAGAGTCCCTTCCTACCGTATAATATATATATACTCATGAGCTTTGCCACTCATCACATGCACACTATACATTATACTTTTTATTATTTTTTTATTATATTTTTAGTTTTATTATTCTTAAAGTAATTGAATTCTTCTAGTCATCATCTATATACCACACATTTAGTAAGAGAAAAAAATAAAAATAAACTAAAAAAAATGTGATGTGTGATATGTGGGGACGATGAATAGAACTTATCTATACTTATTCAAAAAAGAAGCAGCTCAATCAAATAACATATTTTATACTCATTTTTTCTACCCTCGAAATTACTAGAAGCATAGTATTTTTGTATATATTTTGTGAAAAGCAAGCTTGCAATCCTTTTGATTACATTATTCGAGGAATGAGTTTTAGTGATTGTCAGGGACCAAAGGTTAAGGAAAAATTAGATACAAACTGTAAGAGGTCTCCCCCCCCCTTCACGAGGGACACGAGGAAAGCAAGTCAGAGAGTCAGGTCAAGCCTAACGACCCTCCATTAAAAGGGGTCTATAGGCCTCTGTAGAGTACTCGACCCACGAGTAAAACCCACCTCCGAAACAACTCATGTATAAGAAAAGTGGACGGTAAGGGCAGATGAGACTTGCCATCCTGACACCCCCCACTGACACCTTACCCCCAGGAACTTGTGCAGGCAGGCGGGCGGGAAATGGGGAGAACTCATGATCTCCTTATAGAAGGCATGGAGAGTCTCAACAAGGAATGATTCTGGATAAAGCAAGTTAAGAAGCCATGCTGCATTAATGGCATCACTCCCCAAACTACACGCTACATTAATGACGCCGACCTAGAAGCCACGTCGCATTAAATGATTTTGACTAAATGAATTGTGGAAAGGACACGGGCTCCTCAAGGTCAGGGATGAGATGTCTCTACCGAAAATCTAGTATAAAAGTCAATCTCTCGGTACGAAAAAATCTTCTCTAATTCCTCTAATCTTACACATAAACTACTAAGGAGATAGATTGACTTTAGCATCGGAGATTCCTTAGCAACCACCAAGGCTCCCCCTCTCCGTATTTGCTTAAGTGTGCAGGTGAAAGTCCAAAAACTCAAGTTATTGGAATCCAGCCCAAAGGCTCGCGAAACACGACGTTAACACAAAGTATGTTGTGACAAGGGAAAATGGAAATGGCATTGGAAGCTATGTTCATATTGATCTCCCCGAGAAGTTGTATAAAATTTAGAATTTTGCTACATACAAGTCAATGTATTAACACATCTTTTATTGTATAATCCATTATTACTGTAAAAAGCCTTACCCTTAGCTGAAATATTGATCAAACATCGTACACCATCAATCATGCAATTCTCTTGTGTTTTGATATGGCATGACTATTTGCTAAATAAATATTTGAGAGAATCAGAATAAAAGTATTCAAGGCATAACTATTTGCTCAATAATTTAGAGTATACAAAAGAGTATTCATGTGGCACTATGCCCTGGGTTTTGAACCGAAGATGTCCATAGCTCAGCCATTAGGTTGAAGCTCATGTTATTGTGTTTGCTTAATATTGTATTCTTTAGTACTTTATTCAGCATAAATAATTTTTTTCTGACATATTTTTAGCATGTTTATATGATATTCCATTATTTATAACATATTATTATTATTAGTTTACGCATTTTACAACTTATACTCGGCTGTTTTGGATTTAGAGATGAGATGAGATGGCTTTAAATAAAAAATAAAAGTTAAAAAAAATATTATTACAATATTATTTTTTAATATTATTATTGTTTTGAGATTTTAAAAAGTTGAATTGAGATTTGAAAAAGTTGAATTGCTTATTATATTTTTTGTAGGAATTTTAAAAAGTTGTAATGATAAGATGAGAAGAGATGAGATGAAACATTTTCTGAATCTAAACGGGGCCTAAGTTGCCTATATTGTTATTAGGTAAGAAATGGAATATTTAGAGGCCTCACACTAGATCCAATGCAATATTTTGTCTATCACAAGTGTTTGTGAAATACACAACAATATAATAAAAAATTACAATAAAATTAACATTCAAACAAAACTAGTTTGGACTGAAGTACGAAAATGTCACTCTCTTTAAGGAGATTCAAGTCATCTGTGGTATACAAAATCTTAATTTAATCGATGCAATATAATTCTTTTTCACTTGACTCCTTCATGATACAATAGCTTAACTGATTGTTGTATATCTCAAATCAACTTTGCACAAATATTTGAGCTCAAAGCTCCACAAAAAAAAAAAAAAAAAAAACTCTTTTTTGTAGAAATAGTCTAGAAAATATGATCTACACACTTTGCCATTTTTTTCTTTTTCAAAAACTTCAAACTATTTCTATGTACGTTCAAGACAAAAAAACATCATGTTGCATAAAATACCAACACTGGACACACCCTCAAAATGAGTGAAAAAACAATTCAATTTGAAAAGTATACTTTTTTTTTTTTTACTGTAAAAAGTAGACGTTGTTCCAAGAAAATTGGCAACTGAATAATTGAATGCAAATTAAAGCAGCCAACATTAATACTCTAAACCGAAAAATTAAAGCACCCAACCAACTGTCATTTTAACAAACACTAGAAGTTTAAGATTTATGTTACATACAGTTATTTTTATGTGCTTTTTATGCACTCTATTGATATAATTGATCAAAATAATTATTTTATATTTAAAAAAAATGACGTAACTAATCACATTAGTAGAATATATAAAGAATATGTAAAAGTAACTGACATAAAATTTTTGAAAATATAAATGGCTTGAAGCTGGCCTTGTAAGTACATACATCCAAATTCAAGAGAAAATAAAACCGAAGGAAGCAACGGTAATGAACTCTTAAACAAAACGTTATTAATAAATATTATTAATTAAAAAATACCAACAAAGAAGTTCACAACCTCATACCTGTCCATCTACCACCCGCTATGATACTATCCCTCCCTTTCGAACTACCTATATGGTTATATATTTGTCGAGAAATGATATATACAAGTCCCAAATTCACAAGTCTTGCACAAGCCCTTTATAAAAAAGTAGATCCCACTATGAAAAAGTGTGAAAAATTCAATTTTTCTTTATGGGACCCACATTTTTACAAAAAGCTTGTTCAAGGCTGTTACATTTGGAGCTTGTGTCTAGCATTACTCATATTTGTCATCGGCCGGCCTCCCCTTTATCAACCCATGATCCTTAGGTGTATGAGTAACATGCACCTAAAAATTAAAGAATTGACATCAATCAAGTTGCTATTATTTTGCCAAGAGTCTAATATTAGAAGACATGCATGGGAGTGGAACTTTAGATTTGATAGCCTAGCTAGCTACTCCCTCTTTTTTGTATATATGTTCACTCTCGTTTGTTTTTATAAATGAGATGAGATGAGTTGAAATTGTAGACAATCAAGTATATATTACGACTGAAAATCAAGAGGTTTCAAACCATCTACCAGCCACCGATATCAACTCTACAAATAAGGGATGAGGAAGCCATGATCCTGCTGTTTGATTTTGATTTCCGTAACTGACATTTGAATTTAAATGTATTGCTGAAAATTAGCACTTTATTGTAAAAACGTCTTTCTATTTATGCTCCTTGTAATCCACCGATATCAATTAATAAAATATACAAGGATTCAAAATTGTATTACTCTTTTTTCTTTGATGGTATTAGAATGACTAGCAAAGACAAACGTCAAAAAAAAAAAACCCATGTCTTCCTCTCTGTCATCTTCAACCAGCCTTCCCACCCCCACCTCCCATCCACCCTCTGTTATTTCCATGAGTAACATTGTTATTGTCAAGCTCACTTATGAGAATTATCTCATCTGGAAAGCTCAACTCATTCCTTACTTCCATGGCCAAGATTTATTTGGCTACCTTGATGGAACCATACATATTCTTCCCAAAATTGTCTTTATCACCCAACCTGAAAATGGCCCCATCACTGAAATAATCAACTCTGCCTACACTCATTGGGTCCAACAGGATAACCTCGTCCTTAGCACTATCATGTCTTCTCTCTTTGAAGGTGTTCCTGCCCAGGTGGTTAACTATACCACTTCCCATACTGTTTGGCGTGCTCTTGAGGAGAATTTTTCGTCGCGATCTCGTGCCAAAACTAAGCAAATTCGCACACAACTGGCGACTGCTACCAAAGACAGTAAAACTGCAACTAAATATTTTTTGTTTATTAAGAAACTAACCGATGAGTTAGCTATTGCAGGCCAGCCCATGACATGCGAAGATGTTGTTATTACATAAGTTCTTGCCGAGTTAGGCCATGAATATGACAGTTTTGTGGCCTCTATTTTTGCTCGGATTGATATAGTGTCTCTTGAAGAGATATACTCTCTACTTCTCACAACAGAGGCATGCATCGCTCGGCATCAACTTGCCTCACCTATTCAGCAGGCATCCATAATGTTAATTTCAGTCCTTTACAAACAGAGGATGCGATGGCTATCGTAGTAGAGGACGTGGTCAACGTAGTGGTTCCAACGCTAATACCCAGACCAATGATAAGAACACTCTGGTTTGTCAAGTGTGTAATAAACCAGGCCATTCGGCTCGAAAATGTTACCATCACTTTGATCTCTCTTATCAAGACTCCTTTAAAATTGACAACAAACAAGTCATGGTTGCTTGAAATGGTGCAAATTGGGACACTGAATGGCATGCAAACTCAGGCGCCACCCATCATGTTACAAATAATCTCGAAAACCTGAACCTCAAATCTGAAGATTTCGATGGTTCACATCATGTTCAAGTGGGAAATGGCCAAGGTTTGCACATTACAAAAATTGGTTCCTCGGCTACAGTATGGGTCATCATGGATACAAATGCTTTGATCCCTATACAGGTAAAACTTACATTTCAACGCACGTAATTTTTTACGAAACTCTTTTTCCAACTTTTTAGCAAGTTGAGCCTGAGACACCTCCCACTCCTTCCGTGTCAATTCCATCCATCATTACTATCTCTTCTCCTCCCATGCAACCTAGTTCATTTCCTGCGAGAACACAATATGCACATTGCTCTTCTCCTTTTGCAGGAACAGGGGACGTGATCTTGCCCAATTTCCCTCCAGATAGTGATGCTCCTTTGGACTAGGCACTTACTCAAGATTGTTCTACATCCTAGCAGATTGATGGGACGTGATCTTCTACTCAATCTGAAGGGACATGATCTTCCCTTCAGATTGAGGGGGCGTGTAGAAGATCAAGTTGATATTGCAGCTGAAATCAGGAGGGGTTTCAAACTATCTACCAGCTGCCAATATCAACGCTACAAATAAGAGATGAGGAAGCCATGATCTTGCTGTTTTATTTATGTAACTGACATTTGAATTTAAATGTATTGCTGAAAGTTAGCACTTGATTGTAAAAATGTCTTTCTATTTCTAGTTTTTGTAATCCACCGATATTAATTAATAAAATATACAAGGAATCAAAATTATATTACTCTGTTTAGATAAAAATTAAAAATTAAATAAAATATTATTAAAATTTTTTTTTAATATTATTCTTATTTTAAAATTTAAAATATTTAATTATTTATTTTATTTTATGTAAAAATTTTAAAAGATTATAATAATTAAATGGGATAAAATAAAAAATTTTATAAATTTGAAGGAGGGGTTAGCCACTTTAGCAAAAACCTGACGACAGTCTGCATAAACCCAGACTTGAGGTGATCTTTTCAGTTATCTTCTGGCCTCATTTTCCGTCCACCCATTTTTTTGGGTTATCATGTACTGTTGACTTTTAATACCTTTATCTTACTCAAAATAAAATAAGAGATATTTTTTTACTATACTTAAACACGGAGAGGGATGACAAAATCAAAGCCGCATTATATAAAAGGGCAGAAAAGTATTTTCAAATTAATTAAAAAATTATATCCATATGAAATAATTGCTATAATAAATGTAGATAAAGATATATTGGACAAATGGCAAAGACACACATGCATGCTTCGTACAAACTCGACTTTTTCCCAACATGATTTGACCAGACACCCCCTCCCTCCTTTGAAAAAATTTGTTGCCAATAACGACACGTGGTCTCGAACTCACTGTCGGCTACCTCTTCTCGCGTACCCCTTGGCTTCCTCTCTCCATGCTCTACGTGTCGCCCTCTCATTAATCCACGCCCCCCCCCCCCCCCGCCGAAACTCTCTACGAAGCTGCTTTGCCCCCAACCCACGTGTCCACTATGCGTCAAAATCTGCCGTCGGATCTTACGCACCCACCAATATCTTCCAATCTGCCGACGCGTGTCATCTTCATTCTTCATCCATATATATCCACTTGAAACCGCCAATCGCCATATCTAAAACCCAGCAAGCACACGCTTCCAAACAAAACTTGGTAAGACGAGATCAAAAAAGAATAACAAATTCCACAACTTTCTCCAATCTGTTTCTTCGAGCTGATTCTTCTTTCGATGATCCATATATCTAATGGGTCGGATCGCCGGATTCTTACGTCTCCGGCTGTTCATCCCTGCCAGGCTATAGCTCCGGCTACGCTCCTCAATTCGTTGATTGAGCTTGCGCACACCATTTCCGATTATCGATGCAGGTTCTTCGCCAGCAATAAGCGAAACGTGCGCCATTCGATCCACCAAATGGGAGTCCTACGGGTTTTTCTCGAGGAGGCCCGAAAAGCGCATCCTGCTCTTCCGGATTCCGTGGTCCTGGCTTTCTCGGAGCTCCACCTGAACTTCCAGAAACTTCAGTACCTGTTGGAGGACTGTACGCGCGAAGGCGCTCGGCTGTGTATTCTAATGAAGTCGGAGAGCGTGGCGAACCAGTTTCGGGTCCTGACCCGAGCGATCTCAGTAGCTCTAGATGTTCTTCCATTGGACGCGATAGAGGTCTCCGTCGAAGTCAAGGAGCACGTTGAGTTGGTAATAAGGCAAGCACGAAAATCAAGGTTCGAGGTTGAGCCGGACGATAAAGCTGCCTTGAGCTTTGTATTCTCGGTTCTGAGTCTATTCGAGGATGGGATTGTTCCGGATAGGAGTGACTTGAATCGGGTTGTTACTTATCTGGGAATTAGAAGCTGGAGCGAGTGTCATAAGGAGGTTAAGTTCTTGGAATCTGAAATTGCATTGGAGTCAATGAAGGAGGAAAAGAGAGAGGTAGGATTTTTAAATAGTCTAATGGGGTTCATGTGCTACTGCCGGTGCGTTTTGTTTGATGTGGTCGATAGCCACCCCTCCGATAGTAGAACCGGAAGAAGTAGAAGCGAGGTGATGCTGCCCAATTGTCTTAACCCGGACGATTTTCGGTGTCCGATCTCTCTCGAGTTTATGGTCGATCCGGTGACGGTATCGACGGGGCACACCTACGATCGCTCTTCAATTCTCAAATGGTTCAGGGCGGGGAATAAGACCTGTCCAAAAACAGGTCAGAAGCTACCCAATACAGAACTGGTTCCGAACTTGGCACTGCTGAAGCTGATTCAGCAGTACTGCTTCGAAAATGGTATTCCAATTGCTGAATCGGGTCGCAGGACTCGGGACACGGGAAGGGCAGTTTCGGTTTCAGCGGGGAGTTTGGCGGCCGAGGGAGCAATCAAAATGGTGGCCACCTTCCTCGCTAGTAGGCTCGAGACTGGGACAAGGGAGGAGGAAATGGACAGAAACAAGGCTGCATATGAGGTCCGGGTTCTATCGAAAACAAGCGCTTATAACCGGTCTTGTTTGGTGGAAGCCGGTGCCATACCTCATCTGTTGATGCTGTTGTCGTCCTCGAAACGGTCCTCGACCCAGGAGAATTCTATGGCGGCCCTGTTGAACCTTTCAAAGCATCCGAAAAGCAAAGCTATTATTGTTGAAAATGGAGGATTGGAAGTGGTTGTAGGCATACTAAACAAGGGACTGAACCTACAAGCTAGGCAGCACGCTGCTGGTACTCTGTTTTACCTTGCTTCGATCGAGGAGTACCGGGAGTTGATCGGGGAAACTCCGGAGGCAATTCCGGGTTTGATAACGCTGATTAAAGATGGAACCGATCGAGGGAAAAAGAACGCACTGGTTGCGATCTTCGGGCTTCTTATGCACCCTGAAAATCATTCCAGGGTGCTTGTTGCTGAGGCAATCCCTGTGCTGGTCAATCTTTTGGAGTCTTCCAGTGATAGAGAAGATCTTGTCGTGGATTCCCTAGCAATACTCGAAACTCTGGCAGTGAAACCTGAAGGAACAATAGCAATTCTGTATCTTGGCAGTGCGTTGCAGTCGATTCTGGAGGTTCTTAATTCCTCTTCTACTTCAAGGGCAAGCAAGGAGAACAGTGTGTCTTTGTTGCTGGCTCTGTGCATAAACGGTGGGGCAGATGTGGTTGCTCTTTTGGTAAAGAGCCCTGGTCTCATGGGATCATTGTATTCCCTACTCAGCGAAGGCACATCTCGAGCAAGCAAGAAAGCCAGCACTCTCATCAGGGTCATCCATACTTTTTTCGAAAGGAGACCCTCTGGCTCAACGAGTCCCATTCTTCCGCAAGAACAATTTGTTCACGCATGGTAATCAAATTCTTTTTTTCTTTTCCTTTCAGTTACCTAAAGAAAACCCAACTTTTTCCGGGTTTTCTTTCATCATTCTTTATAGGCTTCTGTAACCTGTAAATACATACTCTTTTGTAACTGTGAGGGATTGCTTTTCTTTCTGGTTTGGTCATATGCTATTAGCTCGACTTTTAAAGGGCTAATAACCGTATGATCTGTGTATTTTTAATGAAGCTTGGTATAGAAGTAATGTTGTATAGTTGGTACAATAATATCGTGTCCTGTTTTTGTGAACATTATTCAATATTAGCTTCAGTCTCTTTTTAATTCGCTATTATTTGCAATCTGAACAAGTTATGTTTGTAAGACTAAACAAAAAACAGAACTCAAGAGACAATTAAATGCATAACTACAGAATTGGACGAGATGTAAGTAACTTGACTTGCTTTGAGATTTCGAGTGCCTCTTCAAGTCCTGAAACCACTTGCTCTATTGATGGTCTTTGCTGCTTAAGCCCTGTGCACGACAATGCTAGCTTCAGTATAAGCCCAAAGGCTTCCTCTGAGTACTCCCCATTAAGCTTGGGATCAGCAAATTCTGTTATGTCACCACCTGTTGTGAGGGATCTAGCCTGCGAACCAAAGACATGCAAATGGTGTGGAGTAAATTAGTGGTTGGAAAAACAAGGGCCAAAGGTTTTGAGTGGTCAAGAGCAACATTGGTTGTTACTATATGACAATCCGGGAAAGGACAAACAGAGCCAAGTGACGATGACCCGTCTTCTGACGAGTCAAAAAGATTTGGAAATCTAAGTCGATAGAATATTGTTTCTCACCATTTTATATAGAGGCATTGGTCTGGTTAAATCTAGATTAATGACCCTCTTCCCTGAGAGAAGCTGCAGTAGCACTATCCCAAAACTGTAAACATCACCTGAAGCATTTACATGGTGGTTTTTACGGTATTCAGGATCGACATAACCGAATGTCCCTCTCACTTCTGAGCTCACATGGGACTGATCCACGTCCATAACTTTAGATAACCCAAAATCTGAGAGTCTTGCTTCAAAGTTAGCATCGAGGAGAATGTTCGCTGGCTGCCAATACAGCATATGACGAGAATATTAAGCCAATGAATGGACGTTTAAGCAGAAGAATGGGGAATGGGAGGTGTCAACAGAGATTCCAATCGACTAAACCTACCTTGATATCACGGTGAACAATGCAGCCTTCTGGATAAGTGTGGAGAAACCAGAGACCCCTAGCACTATCAATTGCGATCTCAACTCTTTGCATCCATGAGAGGACCTTTGTTTTACCTGCAGTTCATCAGTTCCACTGCTTGGCTATTTCGGTAATGGGAATAACAAGGGAAAATGATTCTATTGATGCAATATAATAACGTACCAAATAGCCACTCTGAGAGGTTCCCATTGTGGCACAGCTCATAAACTAGGAAGCATTCATCTCCATTCTCACAACAGCCGAGCAATGCTACAAGGTTTGGATGTCTGACATGAGAAAGGCTTGTGACTTCCCGAACGAATGTATCCATATACCCGTCATTGATTATGTGCTTGACTGCTACATGCTGACCGTTTGAGAGAATACCTTTGTATACTTTTCCTGGTATAAAACAGAGTTATATCAAAATCCAATCTGTGTTCACCTACGGTTTGTTTGCATTTGCACCATGGACCTTACAAATAAACAAGTCAGGACCAGAGGAGTAAAATGCTATTTTTCATTTCACAGTTATTTCTCTTTCCTTTGCATTGTTGGAATTGTGAATTATGCCTCTCTGGCTTCCAGTCAAGGATTTCGCAAGTAAATTACAAGATTTCTGGTAATTAGCTTGTGATACCGATTTCACGGATTCTTTTGGATCCTTGAATCCCTCCCAATTCCCACTGAGATTTGTGATGATGCAGCAGTCTTGCACGAGATGATTGAATTTCAATATGCACAGCAGCACATGAACACATGCACGACAGATGCATGAACATGAGCACTCACTTGGTAATGTCATCCTGCCTCGTTGCTAACCACTCTAGACACTGGAACATGTAATCAGGTTCCCTTCTACACTGTTATGTACTTTTTTTTCAGTCTCTTAACCTCTCCCTTCCCAATAACATTTTCTCTTCCAAAACTACATTTTCAGCAGTTTATCATGAATAAAAAAGAGACCCAGATACACAAGTAAAGATAACTTCTCACCAGCTATGCCTTGGCCAATAAAATTTGATGCACATAGATTGTTTGTTGCTGAATAAATTTTCTTAACTGGCAACTTAAGACAGGCGGACTCCTCAGAGAGTGAATCATTTGATGCTGCCAAGTAAATCAAGATGGTCATGAACTCTTATCCCGTAAAGAGGGAAGAAAAAAAAAAAGACGAGAAGAAAACGGTGAACAATTTGTGGATGCCATACATTTCAAGTGAGTTGTCATCGAGCTTGGGGATGCACAATCTTTTCCTGTTGCGAAACTTTCTCTAGTCCTCAATCTAAACCAGGTGAATGTTGCTACGAGAACTATTACTGTGATTCCCACTATGCCAACTACTAGGATTGAGAGACCTGTTTATCAGTATGAAAATGATTTGGAAATTAATGAACTGCACAGAAACTCAAAGTCAAGTAGGGCAAGTCATGTCAATGGGGAGTCACCTATGCTGGACTTGATACCACTGCTAGCCGTGCCTTCCTCTCCATCTGCAGAAGAAAAGAGTGAGATTAGGTGGACTTGAGCAAGAAGGGTGTGACGATACATTGATGGTTCTTTAATGAATTGGAAAAGAGAAAGGAATCAGAGTTATAGGCATCAATTTTCGAACCACTTCACCTATGGAAACATCCTGCCCTCCGAGGCAATCATATGTCGCGTTGACCCATTTCTCATCATCTATCCTACTGCTTGTTAATGTTACCAAAACTGCAAACCTGCAAACATCGGCTTCAACCTTCATTGATTCTCTTCCATTATCTGATGCTGCGCCTATTTCTTTCCACCTTCTAAAACATTCACTGCAAGCCTGACCAGATTTTCCATCCAAATCCAAACCTTCACAACCTTCACCTAAATTTTTCAACCTATTTCGTAGCTTAATATTTACATCTTTGACCGCATAGTCAGAGCACCCACCGCCTCCACTAGTTAGCTTTTCCATGCCGCAGCCCATAATATTTTCATCTATACCCTTCATCGAACCTAAGCAGTTTCCCTGCTCTGTAAAATTTAAATATATCTGTCCGGTTTGGTTGGCTAGCCTCCCTAATGCATGCAGGTACTCATAAAAAACTGCCCGACAACTGTTGTTGATGAACCCACCCCAATTGCTTGCTTCACCCTTTGAGCTATGCAGAGACGTTGAGGATTGAATATTGAGGATGCAATCAGTCTCTAAAGTTTGAGAAAACTCAAAATTTACGGTAATGATCAAAAGAAGAAAAACTAATACGGAGGAGTGTGGCTTTCGAGGATTGGTTTGACCACAAAAAGGGACACCCAAACTGTGCTTAGCCATGGATGGTGCTCTTTAGTAAGAACTATCGAACGAAAGATTATGAAACAAAAAACTGCATTACGATAAGTATGCAACCTTTGGCATTAGATCATGACCACTGATAATAAATGGATTCGATATATTAGGCATTCTTCAATTGGGATGACCGGGAAATCCCATCTTTATAAAGAAAGGATGTCCAAATGGCAATGCATTACGGCATAATACATCTTATATCTTCTATCTAATGCAGGGGAACTTCAGCTCGAGATGTGCACAGGAGCCAAATGGCAATGAAAGATCATACATCTTTTCTGTAGTATACGGGGTAAAAGTATTTGGAGTGCTAGACAGTGATGTATTTTGTCATGTCTTAATGCTCATGCAGGCTAATCAGGTCAATGCATGATCGGAAGTAGACTCAGTAATTAATGAATTTGTCGTTGTCTTTTTGTTCGTCATTGTCACATTTACGTAAAGAAATGAAGAATGCCGAACATGCAATTTTCTATGAACAAGAGCACAGGTGTCAGTTTACGGTTGAGCAGTGCTCAAAAGCAAGGGACAAACAGAATAGATGAACGCAAACGTTATTAATTTCTGCTACTTACTTTGATTATCGGTTTATTTATTGCTTGGTGGGTCTGCTCCTCGTCATGGACCTGGTCTGTATGCATGGAAATATTTCATATGTTTTCTTCGTAGTCAGGTTTTTCCAAGCAGTCATTGTTAGTGTTGGGCTTTATTATTCCTCTCAAAATACACTTAGTACGTGTGGTTACCAAACTCATCTCAACTAGCACTGTTCATACGGGTCGGGTTTTTTCCCGGCCCGGTCGGGTTCACCCGGGCCGGTACCGGGTTTAAAACCCGGTACCCAGATTTGAAACCCAAAACCCGGGTTTTTAAAATAAAAAAATTCGGACTATCAAACGAGTCCACAACGCCCAGACGCCGTCTAGGTTTTTCATTAATATGGTACCAACGAATATTAGTCTGGCAAACGGCCCAGTGATAGCGTTAAACAAAAACCCTTTCTAGGTTTTTCCCCTGACTTCGTCTCTCATGCGCCGCAGCTCTCAAGTCTCAACCTCTCTCTCTCTCATCTCCTCTGTACCTCTCTCTCTCTCTCTCTCTCTCTCTCTCTCTCGTCTTACTCAGGCACAGTAGCACTGCGCACAACAATCTTTTGTCCATTGGTTTTTTTGTATCTTCATCCCAAATCGAGTCCAGGTGCATGGGTTTTCTCTCGTTTCTTGGTTCTTCACTGATCGGCGATTGCTACTTTTCCCTTCTGGTTCTTCACTATGTTTTGCCCAGGTCAAGTCCATATGGTCAGCTGGCCTAACTTCGATTTCATGCTTGGCTGGGTTGACTTGATTGGTCTAAGAGGCGCTGCCCATCTACACCCTGAGTAATCTAGCAGGTTCTGAGTCCCACGCCAGATCCATTTCTTGCTATTCTTTTTTCCATGTCCAGTGGGTAACTGGGTGGCCTTTGGAATCCTATATTTACCGCTTGGTATGTTAGGCCTCTCGTTCATTCTGTTGATGGTTTATTCCCAGCCTCAAATGGCTGGTGCTGTGGTCTCTCTCTCTCCCGTTCCTCCATTCTTGCAAGGTATAGCTTTGCTTTGCTTTGTTTGCTTTGATGGTTCTTGCAAGGTTAAACCCGGGTTAAATCCGGGTTCCGGGTTTAAAATTCGGATTCATCCGGATTCCAGCCCAAGTATGATCCGGATTAATCCGGTTCGGGTTCCGGCCCGGATTTGAAATCCGGGTATACCCGGATTCCTGGGTCGGAACCCGGATGAACAGCCCTAATCTCAACTCATAATTACAATTTTTTTAAATCTCAATACAAAATATAATAAACAATTCAACTTTTTCAAATTCTAAAATAATAATAATATTAAAAAATAATATTCTAATAATATTTTATCATCTCAACTCAACTAAACTCAACTCAGTTTAACATCCAAACGTAATCTTACATGGTAACAATTTGGTTTCTATTCGATGATCTGCACTTTGAATCCGCACTTTGTCTCGAGCTTTGACCTATATACCGTATTGTCTTGCAATCTAATCCATGTTGCGCTTTAATAAAGCTTATAAAGTATTTGACAAAATGACAAAGTGACAAAAAGAGAAAACGAGAACAGAGGAGACCAATTCTAAAATATTACTTTTCATTGATTTCATTGTATCATTTACACTAGTATTTATAAAGCAAGAGAGCCAGTCTTTTACAAGAGGAAAATAATTCCAGAGTATTCAAAAGCATTTGGTTGGCCTTGACAGCTGGATAGGTAACATGTATAACAGAACTACTAAGAGGTGAATTCCTCTGTTTGTGCAGGTCTATGGTATGCCTTAATATCCCCCCGCGATGCAAGCAGCACTGGTAAAATAGTGAGGCTTGATCATAAACTTGGTAACCGTGATGCAGATAGGGGCTTTGTAAGAATATCAGCAAGTTGGTCCTTGGTAGAGACAAAGGTAACTTGAAGTGTCTTGTTTGCAACTCAGTCTCGCACAAAATGATAGTCAAGCTCAATATGCTTAGTGTGTGAATGCAAAACAGTTTACAGCTAAATATGTGGCACTAATATTGTCACACCAAAGAGTTGATGGATCATTAAGAAAAAGACCAAGTTCTTTCAACAAAGATTGTAACCAAAGTAACTCACAAGCAGTATTTGCCACTGCTTTGTATTCGACCTCAGTAGAGGACCGTGCAACGGTTGGTTGTTTCTTAGAGCCCCAAGACACAAGGTGATTTCCAAGATAAACACAAAACTCACCAGTAGATTTTCTATCATCTAGGCATTCCGCCCAATCAGCATCAGAAAAGCTTTAAAAGTGAATGATGATGATGTAGAAAAATATAAGCCATAGCTAGAAGTAAGCTGAAGATAGCGATGTATTCTTTTAACAGCTTGCTAATGTGGAATACGGGGAGAATGCATGAATTGAAAAACTTTGTTGATGGCAAAGAAATATCTGGTTGAGTGAATGAAAGATATTGAAGACTTCCTACAACACTACGGTAAAGTTGAGGATCTTCAAAGGAATTTCCACTTAATGCAGTGAGTTTGACCGATGTACACATGGGAGTGGAAACTGATTTTGACTTGTGTGCAACAACAGATCATGAATGTATTTATTCTGAAATATAAACAAACCAGTAGATGTGCGTAGTACTTCAATACCTAAAAAATAATGTAAGGCACCTAGATCTTTAACTGGAAAGGAAGATTTAAGACCATTGATGAAATCAGTAATAAGAATGGAATGATTAGCAGTTACCACATCATCATCAATGTATATGAGAACATAAACAGTAGCATTTGTGGTGGTGAAGATAAACAAAGAGGAGTCTGACTTAGAGGGCCGAAAACCTAACTCTAATAGTTTATTACTTAGTTTTGAAAACCAAGCTCTAGGAGCTTTTTTCAAACCATAAATGGACTTTCACAGTTTACAAACATGAGTAGGAAAGTTAGAATCAACAAACCCAGTAGGCTGAACGATGTACACATCCTCCTCCAAATCCCCGTGTAGAAAAGCATTTTGGATGTCAAGCTGATGTAGTGGCCAGCAATTTTGCACAGCAAGGGAGATGAGGAGTTAGATGGTAGTTGGTTTCATAACTGGGCTGAAAGTCTCCGTATAGTCTATTCCAACTTGTTGATGAAATTCCTTGGCAACAAGGCGAGCCTTGCGCCATTCAAGAGACCCATCAGCATGCCGTTTATGTTTTTAGAACCCATTTGGAGCCTAAAACATTGAAGTTTGGAGATGAAGGAACAAGAGACCAGGTGTTATTGTAAAGGAGGGCTTGAAAGTCGAGGTGCATGGCTTGGCACCATTCAGGAAATTGATGGGCTTCGGTATAGCATGTAGGTTCCTCAGGGACAGTTGATGAAGTCAAAATAGTGAGGGGGGCGGAAGGCTTCGGTGGAGGCCATGTCGTCCGACCGCAACAGAGGATAATGGATAGCAGCTTTTGAACGGGTAATCATTGGGTGAGAGGAAATGAGAGAGGAAGAAGGAGGTTGCTCAGGCCGTGAATGTGATGGGACGACATGGGATGTAGATTAGGGTTTGAGTTGGAAGTAGGAGATACGGAGGTTGAAGAAGAGATGGGCGTCGGGCTGGATTGTGTTTCGGGTAGGTTAGATGAATGATGTGAGCTGGGCCGTGGGTTTGATGATTGAGAGGAAAGTGTGTTTTGATATGAGTTGGGCCGTGAGTTTGGTGAGTGGGAGGCAGGAGAATTTTGAGAGTGTTGTATGATGGGTCGTGGGCTTGGTAAAGGAGAGATTGGAGAGTCATTGGGCTAGGAAGTAGTGGGTCGTGGGTCACGTAAGAGAGAAAAGGGCGTATTGAGGGAGATATGAGTGAAGAGAGAAATGGCAGAGAAATCCGAGCGGGAAGCGAGTGAGGCAAAGGGAAATTGAGTTTCATCAAATGTGACATCACGAGAAATATACATCCGACCAGTAGGAATATTAAGACAATTATAGCCTTTGTGATTAGAAGTATATCCCATGAAGACATAATTTTGAACAAAAATCCATTTTATGATGATTAAAGGGATGAAGATTAGGCCAACATATGCCGATCCAAAGGTACAAAAAAAAAAGTATAATCTGGTGCATGACCAAACAAAGCTTGAAATGGAGACATATTTTGAAAAATGGGAGTGGGCATTTGATTGATTGGTTTGAAAGGTCTCCATCCAATATTTGGAGGGAAATGAAGCATGAGAGAGGAGAGCAAGGCCTGTCTCGACAATGTGTCAATAACGTCTCTCAATTGTTCCATTTTGGGCATGTGAATATGGGCATGTAACTCGATGAGTAATGCCGAAATTCTTAAGAATGGAGGAGAAGGCGCGAAATTCACCACCCCAGTCTGTTTGAATAGAGATGACATTGGAGGAAAATGTATTACTAACATAACGTAAAAAGGATAAGAAAATAGCTGTGACATTTGATTTAGCATGAAGTGGAAAATACCAAATAAATTTTGTAAAGTCATCAACAATGGAAAGATAAAACTTATGACTAGAAGAAGATAGCACGGGCGCTGGTCCAAACATCTAAACAGCAATTGAAAAGATGTAGTTGACCGAGAGGATGAAGAAAGATGAGGTAGGCATGTGTTTTTGCTTGAGCACAGGCGGAACAAGGGAGAAGTGCAGCATTTGTTGTGGTTGGAAGTTGATGTTGACGGATGGTATAAGAGGTAGTGCGTGGAGAAAAATGGCCAAGACGGGGAGTGCCAGTTTTGTGAGGAGGTCCGTTCACCAATGAAAGCAGAAGGAGAAATGGGCTTGGTAGTGGTGGGAAGCTCATAGAGACCATTCTTGATAGGGCCTTGGAGGAACACCTGCTAAGTTCGTAGATCCTTCACAAGAAAAAAGGAAGAGTGAAATTCAAAATAAATAGAGCATTGACGAACAGATAAAAGATTGCGTGTAATTAAAGGAACATGTAAAAGTTTATGGAGAAAAAATTTGTCAGAATGTGTGTTGAGTTGAGCAATGCCAATATTAGAAATGGGTAGAGAGGACCCATCCCCAATATTGACACAATCTAATCCTTGATATGGAGTTGATTCTAGATTCATATTAGAGAAATCGACAGTGAAATGATTTGTAGCTACAATATCTGGGAACCAGGAATTATGAGAGGAGGGAGACGGGAGAAGAGCTGTGTAGTTAGCAAAAAAGGAGGGTGGATGAGGCTGTTGAAAAGACTGATTAAAACGATTGTAGCATGAAAACGCAGTATGAGCCATTTTATGACAAACTTGACACACTGGACGTGAAGTATTTGAAGTAGTGAAGGTATTTTGAGATGGAAGAGAGTTGCGACCCATGCCACGGCTACAACGAGAAGCACATCCACAACTACGATAAGGGAAAAATGGAGCTCTAGTTTGAGTAGCATGAGCTTGAAGAGGACTGTCAAAGAGGAGGGAATCAGTTTGATGAGCTAACTGAGACTCATGATTGAGTAAGTAACTGTAAACTTGAGAGGATGAGAAGGGATCTAGTCTGGTGGTTATGGAGCTTATAAGAGACTCATACTCTGTACCTAAGCTAGCAAGTAGATAAGTGATGAATTCTGAGGAAGACAGGGTTTTTCCGGCAGCGTTAAGAGAGGAAACAAGAGATGATGTACGGTAAAAATATTGAGAAATTGTTTCAGACCCCTTCTTGAGAGTGGCGACTTTGTACTGTGTTTTGTGTAGTAGACTAGGTCGAAAACATGGTTTGGAGATGTGACTAGATTTCTTTGGACAAAGAGAACTCAAGAACTTGGGATAAGATTGTATCAGTGAGTGAAGAATTGATAGTGGAGATGATAAGCTGATCTTGTAGGAGCCATTTTGTATATTCAGGATTGGGTTTTTCTTTAACGATGGAAGGAGGAGCAGGCATCGAACCATCTACGTATCCAAATAATTGGTGCCCTTTGAGGAAATGAAGAATCTGAGCTTTCCATAATAGATAGTTCTCTGTGGAAAGTTTTTGAGTAATGAAGTGAGAAGCGGACGAAAATACAAAGGAAGGAACTGAGGAACTTTGTTTGTCCGGTTCCGTGATTCTGTCGCAGGAGAGAAAAAAAAATATATATGGACGCTTAGTCCTTTAGGCTCTTGATACCATAATAAAGCCTATAAAGTATTTGACAAAATGACAAAAAGAGAAACGAGAATAGAGGAGACCAATTCTGAAATACTACTTTTCATTGTATAATTTACACTACTATTTATAAAGCAAGAGAGTAGTCTTTTACAAGAGGAAAATAATTCCAGAGCATTCCAAAGCATTCGGTTGGCCTTGACAGCTAGGTAGGTGATGTGTATAACAGAATTACTGAAAGGTGAATTCCTCTGTTTGTACAGATCCATAGTATGCCTTAATATGCTTTCTGGTGTTTGTTCTTTTCATTCTCTTTCCAATAATTTTTTAGAGTTGACAGATTCAAAACATCACTGAGTTGATAACTCTTTTTTTTCAAGCATTGATCCATGAAATTAAAATTCAATAATGCAAGAGGAGAGGTAGAATGCCCCAAATAATAACCCTAATGCAATCATTACAATGCATTAAAAGAAACAAAAAAGGCAATAGACCAAAAGTTTGGGCTCTTATTCATTTCTAAACCAAGTAGGGACCTTTAAAGGAGACAGTTTGCCAGCATTCAAATAGTGGACAAGTTGCGGTGTAGGAGCCACATTGCCACAATAGAACTAGCTGTATTGTAGTTAATTGTTGTGACGCATTTAATATAGTTTTCCATATTTACAACCTTTAGATTCACATTTATGGAAGTTGGAGCATAGTACGATAGCTGGAATAAAATGAATCACTATATAGCTACTATCCAATGATGCAACTGCACAATCAAAATCCTACATATCATTTCATTGAAGCTAACGTGTCGAGCTGATATGGCATCTGCATGGGCGACATGCGGCATTCATTTTGGTGGCTGTTATTTAGTTGTTCAGATATGTTTCAATAAATGATTTGCATAGAAACTTGTTTTGTTTTAAATTTTACTTTAAAACTTATTTACATATTAATTAGGTTGTTAGAAGTTGGCTAAAACATTGATAGGGTATTGGAAGCTGTTTTTCATTTATTTTAGGCTATAATTAGCCAAAACCATGTACTCCTATATAAGGACCATGAAATGAAAAGAATAGAGAGATTACTTTTGGTTTAAACAATATAGATCATATATGTAGCTTCTATTAGAGTAGAGCAATTCCTCCTGAAAATCAAGCTTATAGCTTGGTCACGTTGAGTGACATTCGCGATTAGTAGAATCAAGTGGCATCATCTACCCCTAGTTGAGTGGCATCTCAAAATTATCCATTTTTACTATTCTTTTGTCCATTTTTTTTTTTCTTTTCCATACTCAATAGTTTTTTTCTTATTTATTTTGCCTTTGATCCTCACATAATCTTGTAAGTCACGTGCATTGCTTCAGCAAATCTATATTTGTTTATTGTTACTGGTAGTGGCCTACATCAAATTGGTATTAGAGCTTTTAGTTTGGAATGGATCAAACGCAAAATTATCTTATGTATTTCACTTTCGATGCTCATGAAAGTGCAAATGAAGTTGTGGTTGATTATTTATCAAAACTTTCAATCTACGACGAGCATCTAGAAGAGGAGGAGGAACCAATCTACAATGAATTTTTACCGATCTTGGATTAAGAAATAGAAAGAAATCAAGAACAAAAACATTGTGAAACTTACGTAGAAGACTTTGTTTCTCGAAGAGCCAAGACTAGCCTCTTGTCCTTCAAGAAGTATGAGTCAAGTTATAAAGGGGAAGATGTCCCATTCTTTGTGGTTGCAACAAAGGGTAAGTCTGATCGGCAAACGATTTTGGGAGGACGTGACTTTCAACTTGAGGTCAAGTTGATTTTTGAGAAAAATGAGAACGATACAACTGCACAATCAAAAACCTACATGTCATTTCATCGAATTTGGCGTGACAAGCTGACATTGCATCTGCATAGGCAACATGTGGCTGTCATTTAGTTGTCCAGATACATTTCAATGCTCTACATAGAAACTTTTTTTGTTTTAAATTTTACTTTAAAACTTTTTTACATATTAACAAGGTTGTTAGAAGTTGGGTAAAATATTAATAGGGTTTTGGAAGCTGCTTTTCATTTATTGTAGGCTTTAATTAGCCAAAATCATGCAATCCTATATAAGGACCATTAAATGAAAAGATTAGAGAGAGATTAATTTTGGTTTAAACAATATAGATCATATATGTGGCTTGGTCCTATCAAATGATATCCTCGATTAGTAGAGTAGAGTGCCATCCTCTACTTCTGGTCAAGTGGCATCCTAGGGTTATCTATTTTTACTGATTTTTTTATTTTGTTATTTTCCATACTCAATAGCTTTGTCCTAATTTTATTTTGTTTTTGATCCTCACATAACCTTGCAAGTCACGTGCATCACTTCGGCGAATCCATATTCTTTTGTTGTCGCTGCATGTGGCCTGCATCACAATGCAATCATTACAATGCATTAAAAGAAAAAAGAAAAAAAAAAGGTAATAGACCAAACGTTTGGACTCTTATTCATTTCTAAACCAAAAGGGGGCCTTCAAAAGAGACAGTTTGCCTGCATCTAAATAATGGACAAGTTGTGGTGTAGGAGCCACAATTAATAGAACTAGCTGCATTTAATTAATTGTTATGATGCATTTTATAGAGCTTTCCATGTTTACAACCTTTGGTTTCATATTTATGGAAGTTGGAGTATAGTAAGATAGCTTGAACAAAATGAATCAGATATATAGCTACTATAGAACGTCGCTTGAAGTGGAAACAACTTTGGGGCTCATGTGGTAGCGGGGGAAGGTTGGGCGGGTATGATCTAATAGATATAAAGAATGGAGTCATGCGGTGCAACACGTTAGTGGAGTCCTCCTACGGACACACAGGGATCCCACACAAACGTGGCATAATGTCACGTCATTTTTTTTTCTCTTTCTCAGAAAGTTTGCCATTCTCGTTCCTTCTTCCCAAGAATCTCGCTCCAAAACTTCCCAGACCACTCCGAAACTCTGTCATTCTCGTTCATCCCGTAAGATCCCACTCAGAAACTCTATCATTCCTTCTTCCCCTAAGCTGCCATTCATGTAACTCTGTCGTTCCTTCTTCCTCTAAGCTGTCATTCGTGTATAACTTTGCCATTCACCCACACTTTTCTCCACTTGGAATTTTTTCTTGGGGGTTTGCAGTTGTCACCTGCCTCGACCCTATCATCGTCGTTACCAGAATTACCAATCCCCGACGTTGAAGCCCTCCTCACCTCTAGGTATACACGAGATGACCATCTGAAAAAATGAATTTAACTGAGATGGACATTTTGAAAAAATTCTAAAATTATGAAATAGCTTTATTTGCTTTACTTATCGTTACACTTTCTAGGATATTTAAAACCTGGGATTGTTAAATCCATCTTTAAGAGTATTCTTCCACTTTTAGATGGTTATATAGGCTAATGAAAGTAGTAACTGGAATATTTTAAGAGGATCAGTTAGAGATGATCAATCTCCAAGGATATTGTTGGGCATAAATCTATCTTTTTTGTTATTATTCCATAATATTTAAAGATAGCAAACCCAATTGACTTGGCAAAATAATTGCCTGATTATAAGGAATGAAAATAACAAACTGACTTGGCAAAATAATTGCCTAATTACAAGGAATGAAATAGCAGACTACAACTGATAGACACAACCTACTAGCCACTCAGTCAACTAACTACTATTTGTTGTAACTGAGCTGATTATTTGCTGAACTTCAAAAGAATCTCGTGGGCCTCATAGACCACAAAACCATAAGGCCACAGGCCACAAGACATTGGGCTTGGCCAGTAACATTCCCTCCCCCTTATAAGACCTTGCCCACAAGGTCAGGGAATTCCTTTTGTAATTTGTGAAAGTCGGCCCACGAAGCTTTTTCATCAGGCAGCCCCTTCCATTTCACGAGGACCTCCAATCCTGCCCTATCTCTTCTCCGAACCATGCAGCACTGCAATATCTCCTCTGGCTTCGGCCTACAAGATCCATCCGTTGCAATTGGGGGCAACGTAGAGGAGTGGATGTTGCGTTGACCCAGATGCCCTTCAAACTCAAAACATGGAATGTGGGATGAACCCTAGAAGTTTCGGGAAGCTCCAATCGGTAAGCTACTAACCCAACCTTTTCCAAAAATCTTGTATGGTCCATAAAATCTCGGAGCTAATTTCTGATGTCGTCGATGCACTATGGAATGATGTTGGTATGGTTGTAACCGTAGATACACGAAATCCCCAATTTGAGATTCACATTCAGTTCTATGCATATCTGCATATTTTATGAGCTTGGGAAATTTGTAGATTATACTGTAATAATTTTGCTATCTCATCCCTGGAATGTAAAGTGTCATCCATTGTATAAATCTTTGTTGTCCCTGGAGAGTAGGATAATAGTTTTAGGGGTGGGTAGCCATAGACAACTTCAAAAGGTGTGATCTGGGTGGAGGAGTGAAGATTAATGTTGTACCACCATTTTGCCAAATATAACTATTTTTTCCAGTCCCTTGGTTTATTCCCTGAAAAGCATCTTAGGTATTGTTCTACACATTTGTTGGCGATCTCAATTTGGCCATTAGACTGAGAATGGTAAGCTAAACTAAATTGCAAGGAGGTCCCTTGGAGTTTAAATAGCTCCTTCCAAAATAGACTGGTAAAATTAGGATCACGGTCTGTGACAATTCATGAAGGCAGCCCGTGTAATTTAAACACATTATCCAGAAAAATATGAGCTATCTTAGAAGCTGTATAAGGATGGGATAGGGCTAAGAAATGTGCACATTTAGTAAGATGATCCACTACCACCATAATGACACTACAGCCTTGTGAAATAGGAAGCCCTTCAATAAAATCCATAGAAATATCAGTTCATACATTGGTAGGAATTGGTAAAGGTTGAAGGCGTCCAGGAGTTGGAGTATTTTCACTCTTATTCCGTTGACAAGTATCACATTCTCGAATGAATGTGCAGATATCCCTACGCATCCCTTTCTAGAAAAACTCAGGCCTTGCTCTGTACAGTGTCTTTTGGAACCCAGAGTGGCCCCCTTGAGGGCTAGAATGCATTAGTTGCATGAATTGCTCTTTAAGTGAAGAGTTAACACCCATATAAATTATGCCTTTATAAAAGAGGATTTCATCCTTTAGGGCATACTTAGATGGATCTAATGTGCCCCGATGAAACTGTTCCTACAATGAAAGCAATTCAGAAGAATTTACATAATCAAATTTTAACTGAGTCAACCAAGAAGCCACAGGTAGTGTTATAGCCTAGAGTTCCCCTTTGTTTCTTCTAGATAATGCATCAACAACAATATTGTCTTTTCCCTTTTTGTAATGGACCTCAAAGTCATATCCTAATAGCTTGGCTAGCCATCGTTGTTGAGCTAGTGTATCTACACGCTGATCCAACAAATACTTAAGACTTTGTTAATCAGTTTGTACCACAAACTTTTGCCCAAGAATATATGCACGCAACTTTTTAACTTCCAATACCAAGGCCAAGAGCTCATTTTCTTAAGTGGAGAGATTAAGTGCCTTTCTCCTTACAGCTTGACTCATAAATGCAATAGGCTTCCCAAGTTGTAATAAAACTGCTCCAATACCAGAACCTGACGCATCACACTGAATGGTAAAAGATTTAGAAAAATCAGGAAGTGCTAAAATTGGAGGTGATGTTACAGCTTGTTTGAGGGTCTGGAAGGAAAGTTTGGCTTCTTTAGACCGATGGAAAGAATTTTTTCTAAGTAATGATGTCAAAGGGGCAGCAATGAGACCACAATTTTTAATAAACTTGCGATGATACCTTGTGAGGCCAAGGAAACCACGAAGGGATTTGAGAGTAGTAGGGAAAGACCAATTGAGCATTGAGTCTAACTTTGATGGATCGGCTTTAACACCATCTTTAGAGATTAGATGCCCAAAACTACATTTCGACAGTTTGGCATAGAGTTAGTGTTTGTGTAATGTTTCGAGGACAAGTTTTAAGTGATGAATATGGTCATCCTTAGTTTTACTATAGACAAGTGTATCATCAAAAAAACCAAAAGAAATTTTCTTATGAATGGACGAAAATTTCATTCATCAGGCTTTGGAAGGTATCGGAAGCATTAGTTAGACCAAAGACATAACTAATAATTCATAGTGACCATCATGGGTGCATAATGCTGTTTTTGGTATGTCACTAGTGAAGACTCGTATTTGATGGTATCTGGATCGAAGATCCAGTTTTGAAAAAATTGATGCCCCATGCAATTCATCAAGTAGCTCGTCCACAATAGGAATAGGAAATTTAACCTTAATAGTCTCTTTATTAAGAGCTCTATAGTCGACACATAATCTCCGACTGTCATCTTGTTTGCGTATTAATAAAACGGGAAAAGAAAAAGGATTTTGGCTAGGTCGAGTAATTCCAGTTTGTAGCATCTCGTGGATTAATTTCTCAATCTCATTTTTTTGGAAATAAAGGTAGTGGTATGGCCGCCTAGCACACACTGGTTTGGTCCCTTCTTGAAGTTTTATGTGGTGATCATGGTTCTAGTTGGTGGTAATCCAGTAGGGGTCTGAAAAATAGAATGGAATTGGTCTAAGAGAGGCTGTAGTTGGGGGTGAAATTCGAAATGAGGGTTTTGGGAAACAAGACCATCAATCAATTATAACACCATAACTCTTTTTTCAGTCTTAGTTGCCTTCCCGAAATCCTCACCTTCCATTAGCGATAGTGCAGTAGGATTGAGGCCTTGAAGAATTATGTTGTTGTCATTGAACGTGAACACCATAGAAAGCTGAGAAAAGTCCCACAAAATGCCCAAGAGTTTTCAGCCATTGTACACCTAAGACCACATCACAACCACCCAATGTGAGGACCAAAAATTCAACTGTAAAGGTTGTACCTTGCATTTGAAATGCCTTTGGTTTAGTAAGTCTGTCGCTGCGTACAGCTTCGCCATTAGCCACCTTCACATTTAAGCCCGGAGTGTGGTATATAGGCAATCATGCCTTTGCTATGATAGAGGGATCCACAAAATTGTGGGTGCTCCCTGTGTATAGCAAAACCACTATTCTTCCCCCGAATATAACCAATAATCCTCATGGTTCGTGGACTTGGCGAACCAGCCAGTACATGGATTGAGATTGATGATTCTGGCCCATTGGTGTAGGTGAAAAAAGCTAGGTTGCTTGGAACTTGATCCTCCTTCTTCAATAATCATAGGGGTGGACTTAAGGTTGTGTTTAGGTGTCCGACTACTCTGAGGTACTCTGAGAAACTCTCGTACGGATGGAAATAGTCTTCCATCCAAATG
Organism: Juglans mandshurica; assembly: GCA_022457165.1. NCBI lineage: Eukaryota > Viridiplantae > Streptophyta > Magnoliopsida > Fagales > Juglandaceae > Juglans > Juglans mandshurica. The sequence goes on from CM039621.1 coordinate 16,209,604, forward strand.
AGTTTGAAGTAGTTTTCAAACATCTCTTGCCACTGTGTTTCACTATGAGCCGAGAGTCTGTGTTAGGTGCAAATGCCAGTGTGCGACGGAGAGGAAGAGGGAGGTTTGTGGTGGCTAGGTCTGCGAGAGGTGGTCGCTGGTGTGAGGTGGTGGAGGTGCGGTGGCTTGGGTGGCCGCGTACGGCGGCGCAAGTGGAGAGAAATGGGTGAAACCCATTTCGGTTGGGTTACCGCAGGGGAGAGAGAGCTACGCGTGGGGGAGATTGGTGGTGGCTAGCTTGGTCACCGGCGTGAGGGGGAGTCGCCAATGGTGGCGGTGAGACTGGGTGGCCGCGTACGGCAGCACAAGTGGAGAGAAAAGGGGTGAAACCCATTTCGGTTGGGTTACCGCAGGGGAGAGAGAGAGATGCGCGTGAGGGAGATCGATGGTGGCTGTCTTGGTCGCCGACGTGAGAGGGAGTCACCGGTAGTGGCGGTGAGGCTCGGTGGCGCATGGCCGCGCCGGGCTCGGCTGAAGGAGAATCAGGCGTGGGGGAGAATCAGGAAGGGGAGAAAGAGAGAGAGAGAGAGAGAGAGAGAGAGAGAGGAAAGACAAAATTAATAATAAAATCGCTATAATATTTATCACTATTATATATAAAAAAAATAAATAAAATCATTATAATATTTATCACTATTATATATAAATAAAAAATAAAATCACTATAATATTTATTACTATTATATATAAATAAAAAATAAAATCACTATAATATTTATCACTATTATATATCAATAAAAAAATAAAATACTATAATATTTATCACTATTATATATAATAAATAAATAAAATCACTAAAATATTTATCACTATTATATATAAATAAAGTCATCATTTCATCATCATTAAAAAAAATCTATCATTGATGGGACCCACACCTTTTTCAACTATCTATTCAAAAATCAACAACTCAACATATTTCATACATCCAAACAACTCAAAATACTCTCAATGGGACCCACAAACTCACTCCAATCTCTACTCATAACTATTCACAAACATTCTCAACACTTCTCATGTATTCTTACTACCCAAACATAGCTGATCTTCCTCTTTTGAATCCTCACACTCCATAATGAATAATTTTGCTAACTTGCATCTGTGTCCTGGAGCCCACTTGTCCTCACAATTGTAGCACAAGTTCTTGTCCATTCGTTCCTTCATTTGAGCAGGGGATAATCGTTGAATTGGAATCACAGTCTTGTGAACTAGAGCTGGAAGAGCCATAGGAGCCTTGGTAGGTCCAGGACTCATTTTAACAACTCTTTTCAATGATGCCACGTTTTCTTCTTGCATTTTAGCGATGCCAAATGCACTCAAAAAGGACTGGGGTTGCATCATTCGAACCATATATCGAGTATCTTCTCTTAATCCGCCCAAAAAATAGTCAAGCTTGTAAGGCTCGGCAAATCCATGTAACTGATTAGAGAAATACTCAAATTCACATTTGTAAGCCTCGACCGTAAAGGTTTGTCGCAGCTTTGTGAGGGCCTCTATAGGGTCTTCATAAGTTGATGGCCCAAAACGAGTGAGCAAAGCACGAACAAAACTATCCCAGGTAGGAAAACCGCCAGCGGATTCCAATTCCTAGAACCATGTTAAGGCTTTTCTTTCCATATGGATGAAAGCTAATAGAACCCGATGTTGTTGATGGAGTTGATGATAATTAAAAAATTGAGTAGCTCAATATAACCACCCATTTGGGTCTTCCCCATCAAACTTGGGAAATTCCAAACGTATGGCCTTGGTTTGCATGCAGCTTGGCCAATTGGAGGATCCTCCAAAGTTTTTCCAACTTGTCGAATCAAGCTGTCCATATTAGTAGCTACTACTTGCAATTGCTGAGCTAACCCTTCGACAACCTACTGCTGGGATTCATGTGTTTTTTCTTATGCTTCTTGATCCTGTCGGACTGTTGCCAAGGAGTCAGCCAACTGGGAATATCGAGTACCAACATTACCCTCAGCCATGGATGCACCTGCTCTTGATACCACTATTATGTGAAGGCTAATGAAAGTAATAGCTGAAATATTTTAAGAGGATCAGTTCGAGATGATCAATCTCCAAGGATATTGTTGGGCATAAATCTATCATTTTTGTTATTATTCAAGAATATTTAAAGATAGCAAACCCAACTAACTTGATAAAATAATTGCCTGATTATAAGGAATGTAAATAACAAACTAACTTGGCAAAATAATTGTCTAATTACAAGGAATGAAATAACAGACCACAACTGATAGACACGACCTACTAGCAACTCAGTCAACTAATTACTATTTGTTGTAACTGAGCTGATTATTTGTTGAACTTCAAAAGACTAAATCTCGTGGGCCTCATAGCCACAAGACCATTAGGCCACATGTCACAAGACATTGGGTTTGGCCCGTAACATGGGCATAGCCATCTCAAATAATGAAACAATTCCTTAAAAAAAATGCAAACCACGACAAGGACTCATTTCTTTTTCTTGGAATGGAAATGGAGGACTGAGGAGAGAGATCCAGAGGGTGGGCAGTGGGAAGAGTGAGGGGAGGAAAAAAAAAATTCAAATGGTGGTGATACAAACTCCACCAACAATTGTGATGAAACCCGATAACAATGATGGCTTGGAACCCTAAGATCGTATAGACAAGATTTGTTGAGCCTTGACCAGTCACCCAACTAGATGAAAGCCAAGACTATGAAGAATTGAAACGCCACACCAAGAAATCCTAAGAGTCTCTCAAGAATCAAGGTGATAAGTTTGATGTTTGAATGCCACAAGATTAACTTGATAAGTTCAAGAGTTCTTTGAAGAACCAAGAGGAACACAAGACCTCACAAAGACAATAAGCTTCTGAAATCCAAATCTGATAGTAAAACTCGAAATAACCCCTCTATATACTTGGAACAACCCTCCAAGAATAGGAAAAGTCATAACTACAGCTTTAAAAGCAACACAAATATTAACATAACAAGTCCCACGATTTTTAGGCCTCTTGGACTTCTAGAGGCAGCCAAAAATGACTAAATTCAATATATTTAACATATCCAGGCAAGACCAAGTTCATTCTCCTATTTAATATCCTTGAAACTCAACAAATTCACGTCCTTTAATGGTCAAACCATACATCATATTTATACTTGCTAATTAGTCTCTTCAATTGCTTTGATGACATGGACTAAGTCATGATTATTATTTGAGCCCATCTTTGTCTTTTTAGAATCAGCCCAATTTTCTTGGATTAACCCATTTAGTGTTTCCTTAAAACGTCTGGCTCTAAGTCTTGTAATTGGGCCACTAGGAAGTGACAAAGGGTCTTTTGCAAATTCAACTTCATTCCCACTTGTATGATCAGCATGTTCAGCTCCTTGATTTGCATTAGGTAGATAGCAGGAAGAGTGAGGGGGAGAAGAAAAATGAAGGAGAGATCCATAGGGTGGGTGGCAGGAGAGAGATCCAAAAGGTGGGCAACGGGAAAAGTGAAGGGAAAAAAAAAAAAAAAAAAAAAAAACCAAGAGTGGACAACAAGAAGAGTGAAGGGAGGAAAAAGAAAAAGAAAAAAAAAAGCCAAAGGGTGGGCATCAAGAAAAGTGAGGAGGAGAAGAAAAACAGAGAGATCCAGAGGGTAGGTGGCAGGAAGAGTGAAGGGAGAAAAAAATAAAAAAGAGCCATATCAATTCTCGACATTGAATAATATTTCATTTATATTTTCAAATAAATGACAATCTTATAAAGATTATAAAAAAGTTATATTTGAAAACTGAAATGGTATAAAAAAAATATATAGTATTTTAATTTAAAAAAATAATAAACACACATCACTTTTTATAATATTTTATATGATTATATTTTAAAATAAAAAAATATCTTTATTTCAAAATATGTTACGTGAAATATCCTTACTCGAAAATAATGTTGCCACTTTGATTCAAGAGTAAAGCTATAGAGTAGCCTATTGTAGCATATCAGCCGTAGCACACCTGAGCTAGCTTCTTTTTTTTTTTTTCCTTTGTATGCTAGTTTTTTTTTTCTCTACACACTGAGCAACTCACTGTACCACATTACCAAGCAGGTCCGTAACACATCAATTGGTCTACATGTAAGGTGTGTTGCGGCTGTAGCCAACAGTAAGATGTAAATATTTATTCTTAATTCAAACGCACGATCCAAAGCATCCCACGTTCTCCAAAAAAAATAAATAAATAAAAGAAAGAAAGCATCCCACGTAGTTGGATCTCTCCACCAGTTGCTTCCTTAAACTAAACTTCAATGTCAGACATTCAACCACACGTGTTGAGTGCTACGAAGCATCCGTGGAGACGGTCAGGTACCATCCACCACATCTACATAGCCCGTTATCCACACTTTTGCTATTCCACGCTTCTTTTTGTCTACACTCGGTCTAAATTTTAAATAAATAAGTTTTATATAAATTTTTTATGAAATGAAGAGTACATTTTATTAATAAAAAATAATTTTTTTATTTTTAAGGTAGAATCCATTCTTTCATAACGACTCGGATGAAACTTATAAAATCATTTCTCTTTATTTATTTCTTGATATTTTTTTAAAATTAATGTTTTATTATAAAATTGTAAAATAACTTCTTGTAAAATTAATGAAAATAAAAGTATTGTTTAAAATTATGAAAGTCTTGTAAAATTAATGAAAATAAAAGTATTGTTATAAAATTATGAAAGTTATAATTAAGAAGCACCTTTTATAATTTAATTTATAATTTATAATTTATGCTCGAGACTCGAGACTCGAGAGCTATGCTCTTAATTCTTTTTTTAACTAATTAATGTTCATATTTATTCTGCCACGTGTTAAATATATAGGTACAAGCGATTTGATAAATCACGTATCAATATTTATAAAATTGTTTTTATTAAAAAAAAAAATTGAGAGAAGAAAAGTCCCAAGCAAGGACGACGTCGTTTATTAGGCGTGCCAGTATCAACCAAAGCAACCAGATATCCAGTTGCCGCCGTAAGATCCAGTGGGCAGATCGAACCCACCCCTGATCCCGCGAGATTCATAGATCTACGTTATTTTGGATCTCCGATGGGTTTCACCGGTAAAACCACCGATGGCGATTCCGAATCAATCCTCCTCCTATCCTCCGGCGCCCCGGCCACGGCCACCACCATAGCCCCAACCACTACGGCCACCAAAGACGCATTCCACTTGGCCTATATAATCTACTTCACCCTCGGTTGCGGCTTCCTCCTCCCATGGAACGCCTTCATCACCGCCGTCGATTACTTCTCCTACCTCTACCCGGACGCCAGCGTCGACCGCATCTTCGCCGTCGCCTACATGCTCGTCGGCCTCTTCAGCCTCCTCATCATCATCCTCTACGCCCACAAGTCCGACGCCTTTGTCCGGATCAACGTCGGCCTCGGCATCTTCGTCCTCGGCCTGCTCGTCGTCCCCGTAATGGACGTCGCCTACATCAAGGGTCAGGTCGGGTTGTACGACGGCTTCTACGTCACTGTCGGGGCGGTAGCGCTCTGTGGTCTGGCCGATGCGTTGGTCCAGGGTGGGGTCATTGGCGCCGCCGGTGAGTTGCCCGAGCGCTACATGCAGGCTGTTGTTGCCGGCACAGCCGCTTCAGGTGATTAGACACTCTTTATTACTACTAATTTCAATTTCTTCTTTATCAAATTCTAAATATCAAAAGGAAAGCGAAATATGTTTTTCTTAGAACCCTTTTTTTGACATTTTACACTGGTCAAGTAGATGTATTTGTTGATATATATATATATATATAAAAATAAAAAATTACCCTTTTTATTACCCTAATTTAGTGTATTCTCGGATTAGAACAGTCTATCAAATATCATTATTCACTGTGTGGTCATTTTCCAGAAAATTAATCCGAGTATTAAAAAAAAAAATCATTTCGACTATCTCCAATTTCGATCTTGATGTAATAGAACTAGAAGGTCAGTACAGGAGTTTTGGCCTCTAAGGTTTAAAGCAGAGTAATCTGTGCTATTTATAACGGTTAAACTTGAGGAGATGTTCATTGCCTAATCTGCAAGTTCAAACAATTTCATCTGAGAAAGTTTAGTTACACAGCTTTTGCAAATTGTTGATTGCCAGGGGTCCTTGTTTCTTTTCTGCGGATCATAACCAAAGCTGTATACTCACAAGATTCAGATGGCCTGAGAAGCAGTGCAAACCTCTATTTTTCTGTTAGTATCGTGGTTATGGTAATATGCATTGGTTTTCACAATGTAGCTCACAGACTTACAGTTATTAAGTACTACAATGAGTTGAAAGTTCAGGCTGTAAATGAGGAGAAAGAAGAGAAGGGTCCCCTGACTGGGCCTGTATGGAGAGCAACTTTATGGCACATAGTAGGAATGGTCAAGTGGTATGGATTTGGCATTGCCCTCATTTATATTGTGACTTTGTCAATATTTCCGGGATATATCACAGAGGATGTGCACTCACAAATTCTCAAGGATTGGTACTCGATTCTTCTCATCACTGGCTACAATGTGTTTGATCTGGTTGGAAAGTCTCTGACTGCAGTATATCTCCTCGAAAATGCAAAAGTCGCAATTTGGGGCTCTGTTATAAGGTTGCTGTTCTTTCCTCTCTTCTTGGGGTGCTTGCATGGTCCCAAATTCTTCCGTACAGAGATTCCGGTGACGATTCTGACTTGTCTTTTGGGGCTAACTAATGGCTACTTGACAAGCGTGTTGATGATACTGGCTCCCAAAGTTGTCCAATTACAACATTCAGAGACTGCTGGGATTGTGCTTGTGTTGTTTATAGTTGTTGGTCTGGCTATTGGTTCAATTTTATCTTGGTTTTGGGTCATTTGATTCTAAAGCAATTTGCATGGTATTAACAGCAGCGAGACCTAGAACTCACTATTATTGCCACCTCCCGGCAATGGGAGTTGGAATGGATTGCCTTTGTGGTGTTTGCATTCTGTAAAGCCTTGTAAACTATGTTGTTAATGGCATTTTTCTTCTTTCCTGCTGCGTGTGTTGTAAACTATATTATCGCAAGCTGTACTAATAGGTTTACTGTTAGTTTTCACCCTCATTCACATGGCAGAAATTCCCTTTCGGCTTACCATTTGGGAAATGCAAATGACAGGAGGAGGTGAGCAAATTGGCAAATACTTGCTTGCCTATCCGTGCAATCAGTCGTCCAACCTCTTTAAAATCTCTCGTTCTTTGGTGTACTAGTTGAGGAAAGTCAAGTTATTCAGATGGAGAAACTTTGGGAAATGCAAATGACAGGAGGAGGTGAGCAATAAAATATGATTCGATCTTTCTCATTTTTCTTGAATTGCTTTAAGAAAAATTATATTTACAAGTTGATATGACACAATACGATTTAATTTGTAAATTAATTTATGTTTAAACTTCTTTTACATGTCATCAACAGTGTGGAGAATATGATATCCACACCAGATTGTTTTACTAGAAACCTGCGAGAACTTTCCTTGTATACTTAAAATACACGAGAAAACTGTTTTATTAGGACATGAATGATCGCAGTTGCTCCATGATGAAAGGATCAAGTAAGTTTCACGTTGTGCTTGTGTAATCTACCAATCCTTGCATACGATAAATAAAAGAATCGTAAAATAGAAATTACTTGTAGACTACCTTTGCTTTACTTGAAAGCACTCTTATTTTAGTCGCAAGCTACCTTTATTTGGGAAAAACCAAAAAATAAAAAAAGAGGCGCTAGAGACCGGATGCAATGTGTATATAAAATTTACACCCTCCAATAGAAGAGTGACACGTATGCAATCTATGAATTGAATGATGGAACTAGATACATTTAAACAAATGTAATGCGATTCTCCCCCTCGGTCTCTCTTTCTCCCTGTTGTCTCTCTCTCATCGACGAAGGTCAGATTTTCTACCCTCTTTCTATCACTCCTCATAAGGGCGAACAATGAGAGATGTGTGGAATATCTTTGATTATCTCAGGCATTCGCATCTATAAAGCAACATCTCTATTTCTTGATTTGTACCTCCAGCCTCTTTGCCCAAGGCTGAGCAATTAAAAGTTTTCCATCACTTAACATTTGCAATTTTTTTTTATTGCTTTCGTTCAGTTTCTTATTCATCAAATGAAATCAGAACGTACTTTACTTAGAATGAGACTTGTTTAGTGTCTATCCAAATCTTCATCTCTATTTAAAAACTAAAACAAATAAATGGTCTCTAACAAATTTGTTATTGGGTGAAGCAGTTTACACAATATATTATAATACTATTGGTTGCCGGGATTTGAAATGTTATTTAGTTAGAAAATGGTTATTTGGGTTAAGATTTCTCTTAATAATCAAGGTTTTCAGTTGAATTTTTATTTTATATAAACTGTCGTAGAACCCTTACTAATACAACTAATTTTTATGAGTCCACTAGCTGGTTGTTCTCCAAAGATAATCTTAAAGCAGCTCTACGGGAAAGGGGTCCTGATAGATTGAGTAGCAAGAAAGCTTTCCTTTATGTTCACACTTCAAGCTCCATCAAGAAAGAAGAAATTGGGAGATCAGATGTGTGAAATAAAATCTGGTATGGAAAGGTTGGTGACGGGTTTGAGATGAGAGATGTGATCATTTTTTTTCTAATCTAGACGAGTGCAAGTCCCACATCATCAAAGAACGAACACACACACATATAAATGCTTTAGACATTTATTTTATAAAAATAAATTTATAAATTAATGCAAGTCAACATGATATTATAAAGATATTTTTATTATAAAATCGTATCAATTTATAAATTTATTTTTTATAAAAATTTTTATATTACTGCAACTGAAAGGACCTACACGTATAAATCAAGCGTTGTGATTGTGTCAGGGGAGAGTTGTGAATCGTGATTGTGTCAGGGGAGAGAGAGAGAGTCACGCTTTGTGTGTTCTTACCACCGAGGGCCCTGACAAGTCCTGTACTATTAACTTAGACACGACTCCCCAATCAAAAAGACATCAAGATTATTATACATCCTCATGACAAAATCACATTCAACTACTCTCAACTCATCTCAACTCATCATTACAATTTTTTCAAATCCCAACACAAAATATAATAAACAATTCAACTTTTTCAAATTTTAAAATAATAATAATATTAAAAAATAATATTCTAATAATATTTTATCATCTCAACTCAACTCAACTCAACTCACTTCAACATCCAAACTCACCCTTAACTCACCCTCTTGCCCTCGACAGAACCATCATCATTCATCATCCCTATTTGTATTTTAAATTTGCATTGAAGTACAAATGTTGAACTTGATAGCTCGGATATCATATGGTAGTTCAGGATTCACATCATCATCTACTTTGTTGAGATAACAAAGCACAATCGCCCAAATATAACCAGATAAATATCCCTCTCAGAACATCTGTTTTTTTTTTTCTTTTACATGTGATACAAGGATCTATCTCTAACTAACATCCTCAGTTTTGAAAAAAATAAAACATCTTCTGCTACTGCTGTACGTCAAAATAAATCAAATAAGCTTTTTTTTTCTCGAGATAACAACTAGTGGATGTCTGTTTTCCATTGCTCTCTGCTACGAGCATGGGAAGCATTCAGTACAAAAAGAGGGTTCGGTTACTGCTAAAATTTATAAAAAATACAAAATCCAGCATCTCATATTTTTGGATAACAAGGCAAGACAAAAGATTAGATGAAACATATTGGTCCTGCAGCAACAAAGGAGCAATCAAATAACAAAATCTTATTAAATTTTTCACTTTGAAGCGACGCCCGTCTCCACCCTCTTAATTTCATAGATGAGCATCCTCCACATTTTGAGAACAAACATTTCAGCTTCTTCGTCTAAAATGGATTGTAATAGCTCCAGCATTTGAGATGCCTTCATATGTTCTTGAGTACTGGATACAATGTAATCTACCAGGGTTGTTTCTTCCTCTCCTAAAAACTCTGTTATCTTTTTTGAAATCCAAGGTCTCATTCTTTCATGCAGCTCATGCTGTTACATTTAGAGAGCAACATAAACAGTTCAAAACATTTTAGAGATAGTTATAGCCTATAGAAACAATATTATACACCCAAAACCAGATCATAATGCTATGAACGAATCACACAAAGCCAAGTATATGTGTTCCCCATTGTTGAGGGCCACCCCAAAGGTGTCGGGGATTTCATGATGGAAGATGTTATTCATTATCCTTTCAACTATTATCCTCTCAACATCTCTTGATGTGGTATCAAATAATTGGTAGACAAGTGAAACATAAAAGATAGTTTTCCAATCATTTGATGCTACATCATGGGGATGATGGTAGGATAATGAATCAAATAATGATGAATATCATTACTCTTTCATGACATCTCTGACTAGTTGTCGTGTGTTTCTAATAAATTGTTTAATAATAACCCTAGGGGTGATAAACGGTCCGGTCAGACCGACTGTTTCGGTCCGGACCGAGACTTAGACCGGTCCGGTCCATGGTCCACAATTTTTTCGGATCGGACCGGACCGAATGAAAAATAAAAAAATATATATATATTTTTTATATATATTTTATATATAATAATTGTACAATTAACAATATAAATTTTTAAATATATTATTAATACTTGTTAATATTCTATAAATTAACAATATTTTATATATATCTTCATCTAACCTATCACTATTAACAATATAAAATTTTAAATATGCTATTAACACTTGTTAATATTCTATGAATTAATAAATATATAATATCAATTAGTTAATTAAACTAATTATATAGTAATTATATAAATTAATAATATAATTTTCATCTAATTTATTATCATTGACCATATAAAATATTTTTTTATTGAGTTTGTTACATAATCCATATTAATAAGTCACTTAATTTAATTTAGTATTTTAAATAAATTTTTTTATTAATTATTTTAAAAAAAAAAGGCCGTACCAACCGGACCGATCGGTCCGGTCCGATCCCTTTGGGTGTTCGGTCCGGTCCGATCCGGTAAAATGATGGGTCCATCGCCGAATCGGACCGAACCAGACCGTTTGCAGCCCTAAATAACCCCAAGGGGTTGGCCCAAGTGGTAAAGGCCTTGGTCTTGGGATATCACTCTCTTCAAGGTCCAAGATTCAACACCTCATGGGTGCAAACAATCTTTTGGGGCCACACTCCCTGATGAAAAGCCAGCGATTTACCAGTTCCGTGTAGAGGAACTTCAGAGGATGCGGTGCACGAGACCAGGGTTTACTCTACAGGAGTGGGTCCGAAGGGCCCTGCCTTGGAGAGGTTCCCCGACATAAAAAAAAATAAAAAATAAAAAAAAGTTGTTTAATAATTGGCATGTTGGCTCATATACACAATGAATTGGTTTGGATCGACCCTAACCAGATGATTAGGAACGACAACTGTATTCATAATTATATATTAAAATATTAATTAATATAACACAACCCCTAGGAGTTGGCTTAAGTGGTAAGAGCATTGGTTTTGGTAATATGCTCCCTTCAAGTCTAAGGTTTAAATCCTTAGGTACAAACAATTTCTAGGAGCCCTCAAACTAGGGGAATTTCCCCTAGAATTACCCCAAAGGTGCACTACTTTTTCTTTTTTTTTATAAGTACCCCCAAGGTGCACTACTACACTTGTAGAAAACTCCTTACCGAGGGTTTGTGCACTCTCGGGATTAGTCAAAACTTTTTTCCAGACACTCGGTGCCAATCCAAAAAATAAAAATAAAAATTAATATAACACTATCAAACCACACTATCTAGACAACCAAGACCAGCTTATTTAAACTTATGCAAGCTAAAAATAATTAGGGCAAGTAACAAAGAATGCCTGTTCAATTTTTTTTTTTTTTTTATGACAGGAAAACCACCCCACAGCAGAGCCCTTAAGGCTATGTTTGGAACACAACCTCACTTGAACCCATCTCAAACCAATCATAGATGGGACCAACTACCTTTTCAACTTCCCATAAAAAAGTTAAACCCATTTCAACCTACTTCATACATTTAAAATGCATATCTCAAACTATTTACATTCAAACACATCTCAATGGGATCCACAAAATATTCCTATTCACAGATCAACTCAGATCATCTGAGATCATCTCAACATCCAAACACAGCCTAAGACTCACTCATGGAACCTAAACCCCTGGGGAGACTAGCACAACAACACACTGCCATGGCCTCCCATTTAAATCCCAATTTGATCCCAAGGGGAATCGAACCTGTGATGCTCATGCCACAAATTCGCCCTTACCACTTGAGCTACCCACGGTGGGGTTAGAACTTAGAACTTGGAATGCCTCATTTTCATACAATCAAGCAAAAGGTCTCACATGCATGGTATGGTTAAGCAGGTCCAAGTAGAGCAAGATAACCGTGTCCAATCCCCAGGTTCCCAAGCCATGAGGCTGGGATTTCAGATACTACTCGTGAAGAGTACGACACCCCCCCCCCCCCCCCCCAAAAAAAAAAAAAAAAAAAAGCTAGAATCCACTAATCCAGCATGTGATATTGAGCACCAAATGTTCCACAATTTAAATAGTTAATATACTGAAGCATGACCTGAGTAAGGTTGCATACCTTGTCATACACAGCCCAATTGATCTCATATGAGAACAACTCCTCCTTGGTCTTTGGTATCATGTCTATCAATTGCTTTAAACTCAAAAGCTTCTTGTTATCTGGTGTCTTCGATCTATCCAGCCCCTGGTCCCGATCCCTATCTCGGTCAAGATTCTTCTCTCTGTTCTCATCTTTGGTGCGATTCACATTCTCATCACCCCGGTCCCTATCCCGCTGGCTTGACTTCTCATTAGAACGTCTACTTCTTTCCCTTTCTGCATCCGGCTTATCTTCTTTGGGATTGAAATTGGATATGCGCTTTGCAAATTCTGCTGCTGCAGCCAAATTTGGTGATGGTGCCCCAGATACAGGTTGGACAGCCTGCAGTTCTTCAGTCGAGTAATCAATTGGGACAAGGGGCCTCATCTTTTTGTCCTTATGTGCATCATCATCCTCCTCCTCATGGAAAACAGAAGGGACAGCAGTTCGTTTTCCAGATCCAACTAAACCGAAGCCTAACTTTTTTGCAGGGGCATTGCCAGTGTGCCGTGTTTCTGATGCAGCAATTGACGATATGGTTGATTCTTCACCAATACCATTTTGTACAATCCTTTCACCTATCGTTTTGAGTCATGACCCATTTAAAAGAAGCGATTGAGGGGAAATAAAAACAAAACTCCATAAAGAAAATATGAAATAAAGTTACCTATATGGTTCTCACAGGCAGAATCACCTTCATAGCCATGTTCAACAAGATTATCTTTTATTTCGGCACTGGATGCTTCAGACAAAACAGTTTTTGCACTTTCATTCAATAAATTATTGGATGAGACCCTCAATGCATCTATTTGTAGCTTCTGTTTCTGTTCCTCCTCATCTCTCCTCTTTGCCTCAACAATTTCTTCTTCTTCTTTATGCCTGTCAGCCAAGTCATCCTCCTTTTCTCGCAGCCTCTTCTTTCTCTTGTCTTCTAACATACTCCGACGCCACCTTCTTCTCGAATCATCATCCTCATCATCTTCATCATATTTTATCTCCTTCTTCCGTTTGCGTTCCCTCTCTTTTTCCCTCTCCTTCTCATACTGCCGCTGTTTCTCTTTTTCTCTTTCTCTATACTCCCATTCTTTAAGACACTCTTCATACTGACGCTCAGCCTCCTCAATCTTTCTTCTTTGCTCCCTTTCTTTCCTAACCCGCTCTCGTTCTGTTTCTCTTTCATATCTTTCAATCTCCCGCTCCTTCTCCCTTTTCATATCCCGTTCTCGGTCTCTGTCTCTGCTTCTCCTATCATACCTCCTACTCCTATCAGGTGAACTTGTTTCAGGCCTGTCATGCTCACTTGCAGGTTTGGTTTCACTAGTTGTCTCATCATCATTTTTATCTTCAGCTGCATCTGAAAAAATATGAATAAGCATAGAATATTGAAAATGAAAAGGCCAGGAAGAACACTACATTACCAAAAAAACCCATTTCTATTTCTACTATGAAGACTCACCATTTCTCATTTCAGAGTCCCCGTCCCTCGATTTAGCAGGCACTTCAGAGTTTGAATTCCCAGAGCCATCACCAATTGCTTGTGGTGGGGGCGGAGGTAGGGGCCTGGTCTTAAGTCTCTCTTCTACCATGCTTGTGAGCTTCTCCAAAGCCTCTCGGTCAACTTCCTTGTCCTCATTGGTAACGATTCCAAAATTAGCAAAATCATTATTTTCCTTGCTCCCCAAAACATTTTCATCTTTATTCGAGTCCTCCACAGAGGACTTTAGATGTTCATTACTCTCAACATTTGCTGCAGTTTCATCCTCTTTCTCAGTCTCTGCAGCTTCCGCATCTTTAAGTTTCTTCGAGTTTTCAGTTTTTTTATCAACATACCGTTCCAGATATTCTTTTGTTGCTTGATTAACATTTAACTGACAATCAAATATCAAGAGATACAAACATCAAACACTAAAAAACCCAACAAACTCGTTAAAGAAAGAGTATGTAAAAACAGGGAATAAGGAACAACAGAAGGAACAATAACACCACCAAAAACCACATCCATATTTTGGAATACACAAAAGGATCTGCTCAGGTTCATGCTTTGGGGAGGTGAAAACCCAGGTCCAATGTAACAATTTCATATCCATAACCCATATGCTTCGCCACAAACTCAAGCTTTAATGAGATAAGTACAAAGGTAACCTATAAGATGGGTATATCTAATAATCCACCTGATGTTAGCACAAAATTAGATTCCAACAAAAGTATTGCAGTACAAACAAGTTATCTAGTTTGAATTAGTTCAAATCGATGTACCAAGTAGTACAAACTACAACCATAAAAGCTTTTAGTTCAAATCAATGTACCAAGCAGTACAAACTACAACCATAAGCTAAAGTTTCAAAGTCTTTGAAGGACCAAGGGATACAACTTTAAATCTCACCAATAAATCTCAAAAATAAACGTTATATGAAGGTATACATCAGCGTTAGGAACAAAGAAAAGAGAAATCCAGGAGTACCTCGGATAATCAAATGCCCCCACCGATCTACTTATTCAAGAGGTAAATGATTCGATGAGTAATTTGGTTGCTAGGTCATCAAATTTCCTTTTTAGGTTTAAAAAAAGAAAGAAAGAGAGCTAGAAACAGATTAAAAAAAAGGCAATAATGGATGTTAAGCCCGAATTCTTTTACGGCCATTTTTTTTTTACTGATAAAAGACCCATAATTTTATTTTTATTTTTTGATCAGTAAAGAAGAGCTTTATTAATGAGAAAAGTAGGCATAGCCCAAGTACATGGGACGTATACAAGAGCAACACCTAAGCATGATTGTACAAGGAAGTCATGAATGTTCATGCCATTAAAATTTATTACAATCAACCAATGTTGTAAAGTACTAAGAAAAAAACATTCTAAGCTCGTCCAAAGTCCATTCACGATCCTCGATGCTCCTTCCATTCCTCTCCATCCATATGCACCACCATAAACAAATCGAAACCATCTTCCACATAGCTGCCATTCGAGATTTTCCATATATGCCTCTCCAACTTGCTAGCAAGTCGACTACCCTTCACGGCATCACCCAAAGTAGCCCACTCTAGCAAAGATATCATTCCATAAGCTCAGGGCCATATCACAATGCAATAATAAGTGGTCAATAGACTCCACATTTTTTTGCACAAGAAACACCAGTCCATCATAATGATTCATTGTTTCCTTTGGTTACTACGGTGAGGATCTTCCCTAATGAAGCTGTCTATACGAAGGAAGCTTTTGGGGGCCTTGGTCTTCCATATGTTCTTCCATGGGAATGGACTTGTATTTTGTATAATGACAGACTTGTAGAATGAACGAACACAAAATTTCCCCTTCTTAGATGGACACCAAAGGATCAACCTCTCCCCCATTCAGTCTGCTAGTATACACAAGATTGTATAAATCCGAAAATGTGTCAATTTCCCAATCTTGTGCAGCTCTAAGGAAGGTGACATTCCACTGAAGGAGGCCACTAGATAAGTTCAGATGGTCTGCAATTGAGGCCTCCTGCCTCCATGCAATTCCATAAATTTGTTTTCAATAAGTAAAATAAGTTTTCTTAATAAAAAATGGGCATAACTCAAGTACACAGAATGTATACAAGAGAATGCACCACCAAAATAATGACAAATAGCAAACTAAATGGCAAATTCAACCATTATAAATGCACTTGTTAATTATAAACAAGTGTCCACCTGCCACAACCATTTATAGTGGCACTTACATTTTTTTTATTTTATAGGTAAACGATTATAGTGGCACTTACATTTTACATTCATCAAAGGAGATTTCAAGCCCTGAAACCTCCTAGAACAAGAAAGAAAGTTATTGTCTCCATTATTCTCATGTTAACCATAGATATGGAAATTACTTAACTATTTCTACTTTTTCTACTTTTTCTACTTTTTCTTTCCTAACCAGGTTTGCACACGAAGGTACAGGGTTTGGATCCCCTGCCTGCAAGTCAAATTTATAAGTTGCAATCCACAGCAGGCATTCCAATTTATATTCTTGCCAACATACTAAAAAGTTCAAAATTCCGAGGAGGAAACTAGCATTTAGCAACAATGCTTCGCAGGCAAATAGACTTCCAGAATACAACCTTCAATCTCAGATACACATCATTCAAAATGGTATCTGACCAAGAAAAAGGAAAGGAGGAAATCCACACATACCACCAATTCTTGCCCATCAATATTAAATTTACTAAGAAGACGCAATGCACGAAGAACCCCCTCAGCAGACTCAAATTCACAGAACCCAAAGCCTTTAGGAGTTCCGTCTGTGGGATCTTGAGCACGTTTCCAACTTTTCACAGGTCCACAAAGCTTCAGAAAATGTAGAGAGATCAAGAAGTAATCCTTCAAATGAAAGCCTTGAAGAACTATAATCTTAATATGAAATAAGACACAGTTTCTTTTGTATATAAGAGGACACAGACCACAAAAACTCAAGAACCTACCTGAAGGAGGGACAGAATGAAATCGTTTTCCACTGATGATGCAATCTTACCAACGTATACTGTGGTTTGTTGTTTTTCAGCTGGAGTAACAGAAGGAATAATTGGCCTAACAATAGGGGGTATAATGGGGCGAACTCCAGGAACCCCCGGAATTGGGGGACGTGACATTGCTGGAAGCATGCCAATCCCTCCTGGTAAGCGTGGAGGAAATGGAGGCCGAACCATAGGTGTGTATGGAGATGGATAACGAGGAAGTCCTGCAAATGGAAACAAATATCTATGCAGATACATCAGAGCAAGTTAACAAACAAAATACAATGACAACTATTCATCCCGTCACTAGTCTATATACATACATACATATATATATATATATGAAAAAGAATGTGACGAATAATTGAACTTTGTTACCACACATCAAAAGCATATAAGAGATGGCAGCACAGGCATGGCAACTATCACCAGCTGAACAGATTACCTGAAGGAAACATTAAAAAGTAGCATCCAGCTCATAAACCACGGATATGTAAAGTGGCTTACCTTATGAATCCATTTGCAACATACCAACCTTCTCACAATATCCCATCCACCAATTGCAAAAATTTGACATTTAATTATCATGAGACTTCAAGCATCTCATGCACAAAGGAGAATTGATAGCACAAAATTATTATGTAAAATTTGCCAAATTTATCAAGCACAAGTGTGGCAGCACGTGGTGCATCATAAAAGAACAGAGAGGAAGCTGAAATTGAAAGAATTTCAATACCTTAGAACACAAGCCAACGAGCATTCAGTTGCAAACATGGTCTGCTTCTGGCAAATCATAAACCCATGGAAGGGAAAGTGTCCTCATAACTACCAGAAAGTAGCCTTCTAAAACAAAAATGCAACATGACAAATGGGACAATATAACTTTCTGATGCTTAACGTGAAACTCCAAGGCTTTGTTTTCCCATTAAAACAATGTTTGTTTCTTGACAACTGATTAAAAAATCTTTATTCAAAATACAAACAAGGAAACCAATCAAAAATATGCCCATACCAAAAAAGGAGTTGTAGAGGGAGGTCTCTAAGCAATAGGAAGCCTTCCAACCTTTCCCACCATATTCAATCAAGACACTGTAGGAGAAAACATTCTGTTATCGATACCCCTTTACCAACCCTTCTTATTCTGTAAATCTTTCCCACTCATCTCTAAGAAACTATATGATACCACTAACCTTAACATATTTTAACAGCTAGGCAAGCATCATATTGAAAAAAGAAACTATATAGCCAAGACATATGAGAAGAATATATCTTGCATATAAAAAAAAATTCACCTCTTAAAACTTCTACTAAAAATTAGCAATATTGGATATTCGTCTTTTATTCAGCAAAGATAATAGCTTATAAAACAACAGCCATCAACAAGAACTTCAAGATTAACATTTAATTACATATAATCAATGAGGAATTCAAACTCGTACGCACACATACATACATACATACCCATACATACATATATATTATATATAAAGAACATGGCAATCAAAATGAAAGCATTTTGGTCGAGGAGGTAAGAAAATGTACGTATAAAGACATAAGGCAATGGAATAACCCACCGGGAGGAGGTATAGTCCCATGATGAGGAACCCCTGGGTACCCATTTGGCATAGGCGACGGGTAAGGTCTCGGAGGCTGGCCCGGCGGCAACTGATAAGGCAGCATCGGCTGCGGCACAGACACAGGGGAGGCCCCAATGCCGCCACTAACAGCACCAGGAGCCACGCTCACACCAGGTGGCTGAACCCCGCCAGGGTTTTGGTAATTGAAATTCGTCAAGCCAGGATTCGGCATCGGCGAGAACTGAGGGACTGGGCGGAACGAAGGCGGCGCTGGGGGTACCGCGGCTCCGCCGGATACCTGCAGCGGCGCGTAGGACACCTGAGGCGCTTGTGGAGGCGGCGGCGGCGGCGGCGCAGATGCAAGAGGTGAAGCGTTTGAAGTAGGGTTAACAGGGATAGGGGTAGACAATGGAGTCGACATCGACGATTGCGGTGGTAGTGGTGGTGGTGGTGGTGGTATGGGATCGGGTTGGTTTGATTGGGGATTGAGGGTGTCGGGTTCGGAAAGAGAAGGATTGGAGTTTAGGGTTGGAGGCTGGTCAGCCATAGTAGAAATCTGGGGGCAAGAAACAAAAAAGGATCTGCGACTTCGGGAACGTTAATGGTAAAAATTGTTCGCCTATGAATGTACAGAGTCTAGACTCTAGACTGGGAGCAGTGGAGACGGTGTCGTTGGCTCTTTGCTTTGTAACTTTGTGAGCCAGAAAAGGAAGAAGGAAAGCTCGGGACTGACTTTCGTCGAGGAACAAGTTGTCCCGGATTATGATACGTTTTTTTGTTTTTTCTTAAAACACAATTAAGTTAAATTAAATATTTAAAAACAAAAAGACATCAAATCAAAACTTGTAGTAGTATGCCACTGGTACAATCCAATACAGTAATCGAATATATAGGCCCATTTTCAAAAAAACATATATATATACCCTATACTTAAAAGTGCTATAAACAAATGAATAGGACTGAACAGTAATAAACAGTGAACGTGTTTTACGCTTTTCTTCTTCTCCTTACGTCCCTCTCTACATCCTCACAGCAAAATTACTATAAAATCATCAAACAAGTTTTCACACAAATTACAAAATCACCACACAAATCACAAATCAACAAATCCCGTGAATAGAGAGGGCATGAGAGGAGCTAGGGCTTCGGTTGGAGGAAAGGAGGAAGTGGAGGGGTCGTCGGGGAAGGACGAGGCTGCTGCTAGTCGTGCGGTGGTGTAGGGGTGGCTAACGACGACGCTACGAGGAGAAACCCGTGTGTGTAGAGGGGCTGCATGCGTGGGGCTAGGGAGGAGCTACAGGTGGTGAGTTCCATGGAAGTGGTCCACGGCGTGAGGGGAACTCAGTGGTGGTGCTTGGTGAAGCTAGGGCCGAGCCGCGGTGGTGCAAGAGTGGAGAACCCGTGCATCAAGACCCATTTCGGATTGCTTGCGTGCGGCTGAGGGAGGAGCTACCAAGGGGCTTCGATGGTGGGGTTTGCTCGTCGGCGTGAGGGGAAGCCGGTGAGATGGTCGGTTACGCCGCAGGATGGTGCATTGCGGCGTTGGGTTGCTTGAGGGAGGAGATCGGGTGAGAGAGAGGGAAGACGTGTGGGGAATGAGAGAGATGGAGAAAAGGAAAGTGAGGGGAAAAAGTTGGATTTGGGGTTTTAAATCTCAACCCTTCATTTTGAATCTTTAGATTTAATCTAACGGTAGAGATTTAAATGTTGATTTAAACTAACATAAAATAGATAATTAAAATATAAATATTATATCATACACTTAAAATCAACTTTAATTTATAAAATACTAATTTTTCATCATTAAATAAATGATGAAATTTTGTTAAACATTTTTAAAAGAATAAAACTATCTAATAAATTTGAATTTTCAACATAATTTAAATTTCATAATAAATCATGAACATGAATGAATAGTAATTTTACTTTTATACATTAGGCTATTTTCAATGTTTGAAGTCACAATTTACTTTTTCCTTCAATTTGGCAAATGTTGCAAACATGTTTTGCACGTTTAGCCACTATTAGTATATATATATATATATATATATATATATATATATGCCCATGGATCCAAAAAATGACCATGCCCCAAGTGATAAAAGATTAAGGCTACGTTTGGATATTGAGCAGAGTTTAGTTGAGCTCAATTCTTTATGAATAATAATGAGTTGAGTAGTGGAATGAGTTATGTGGAGTCATCTAAACTGAATTTAAGTGTGTTTGGATGTTAAGATGAGTTTAGTACTTTTTATGGGAAGTTGAAAAAGGTTGTGGATCTCATGTATAAGGATAAGTTAAGTTGAAAAATGTTGTGGGTCTCATGTATAAAGATGTGTTAAGTTGAAAAATGTTGTGGGTATCACATGTAAGGAGGTTTTGAGTTGAGATGAGTTTAGTAATTTAAGAGTTAGGTGTTTGGATGTTAGCCTCAGCTTAAAATTAGACTGAACTCAGTTGAGCTCAACTGAGTCTTGCAACCAAACACAACCTAAGGAAAATGTTAGTATATCGTCTGAGTTTATCCCCTCAATTTTGACCGTTCATGTATTTTTTTAAAAAAATTTTTACGTAATGATTAATAAAATAATTTTTAGTGTATTAGTATATTTTTTAAATAATATTAAAATATTTTAAAAAAATTTAAAAATAAAAGAAGATAAAAATAAAAAAGTAACTTTGTGCTAGCAGGCACGCCAAGCTGTCAAAGCTAGGCGACACGCTAGCACGACTCTAAGACTAATGCCTCGTTTGTTTTCGCAGATCAAATGAGTTGAGATTAAAGTTAAAAGTTGAAAAAGTTCATATTAAGTTTGGGTAGTGAGGTATTCTCAGGTATTCTGTGAATAGTAATAAAAAAATAATGAAAAATTAATGATAAAATATTAAATAATAGTGAATAGTAGTGAAAAGTAGGTAAAAAGTAATAATAAAATAATGAATAGTAATGAGATATTCTGAAAATACTTGTGGCCTCGTTTGTTTTCACAATTTTTCTCAACTCGTCTCATCCAATCATTAATGTATAGTCAAAACCAATAGGAATTGATGAGACATGCTTTATATGTGCAGTAGTTCAATATATACAGTGGTACAGGATCTTATGCATTCTTATTTTAATATTATTCATGCTGAAGGATGTTATTTATTATTAGATGAGACTATATAGATAAAGCTTGGTCGGAATACCTCCCTTAAATATCTCGTTGTTTGAAGAACTTATTGACGTAGGATTAATATGCACTTTGTGTTAGAAATAATCAAGATTTCTTATAATTTTATATAATCCAAACACTTTCTATAATTCAAAAAAAGGTAGACACAACGTGTGGACCTCACTATATTAAATCAATATTGTTTGTGAGTAATGTGGATTCCAATATTAAGTTCAGTTGACTCTACTTTGTGTCTATCATTTTTCAAATTGTAGAAGTCGTTTGAATAAAAAAATTATGGACAATATCGATGGATTTGAAAAACTACTTGTCAAAGTTACATGTGGGATCTATACATATTAAAGGTGATGCGTGTAGCAAACAAAAGCTGAAGAGATGTTTTTAAGGTGGTTTGGGTGGAAGTATTACCTGTAAGATGCACAGACCAGAAGCCTCTTGTGTTGAATATATATACAACTCAGACTAGGTGTGCAGGTAGAAGGAAGCTGTTTAGATTTGAAGCCTGCTGGATCAAAGACAAAGATTGTGAAGAGATTGTATAGAATGAATGGGTCAATATCAGGGGAAGACGTGTGACCATATGGAGAAAATTAAGAGTTGACTAAGAAATTGTGCTGCTGCACTAACTGGGTGGAGTAGATAAAAGACCAAAGACTGTGATGGTGAGTTAAGAAGGAAGACTAATAGACTAAAGAAGCTGGAGGAAGAAGAGGAAGGGCTAAATGGTGAGGAAGTGAATGAGTTAAAAGGGGAGTTGGGTCTCGTAAGGTCACTGGTGAGGAGGCAAAGGGCTAAAAGGAACTGGTTTCTACATGGAGATCAAAACACTAAGTATTTTCATTCTTGTGCAAATCAGAGGAGAATGAAGAACAAGATTGATCAAGTTGCTGATTCACAAGGCATAATTATAAAGGAACAAATAGGTATAGAAAGGGCTTTCAAATTGCACTTTGAAGAGGTTCTATCGTCGAGAACACCTTTAGGGAAGTGGTTGGAATATGTCTAAAGTCTGTGGACTCAAGAGTTACTAGGGAGATGAATGAGAATCTAACTAAAAACTTCACTAGGGGTGAAATTGTGAATGCAGTACATCAGATGGGTCCTTAAGTCACCTGGGCATGATGGGTTTGGAGCTTATTTCTTTCAAAAGTATTGGCATATAGGTGGTGAGGAGATTTGTGATGCAGTACTAAACTTTCTACAGGGTGGAAGTGAGTTGAAATCTATGAACCATACTTTTATTGCTTTAGTTCCTAAAATTAAAACCCCTGAGCTAGTGAGTGAATACAAACCAATCAACTTATGCAACGTTATGTACAAAATAGTAGCAAAAACACTAGAAAATATACTCAAGGTGGTGATGTCAGAAATTATATCACAACCGTAGAGTGCTTTTATTCTAGGAAGATTAATTTCTGATAATATATTGGTGGCTTATAAGGTGCTACACTCGATGAAGAATAGATAAAGATGGAAGGTAGGGAGTATGGCTCTAAAGTTAGACATGTCAAATGCCTATGTCTGTGTGGAATGGAGGTATTTGGAAGTTGTGATGAGGAAAATAGGCTTTTGTGAGAAATGAATTAAGTTGATTATGAGTTGTGTCTCTGTTGTATCATACTCAGTATTGGTGAATGACAAACCAGGTGAGAAATTTGCTCCTTCAAGATGGTTGAGGCAGAGAGACCCTTTGTTCATGTACTTATTTTTATTGTGTGTTGGGGGTCTAAGTAATATAATCAATTTGGCTGAGAAGATGGGTGATATAAGAGGAGCTATAATTGCTAGAGGTGGAACAAGAGTAAATCATCTGATGTTTGCAGATTACTGTATTCTTTTTTGTAAAGTTTTAGTAGAGGAATGGAAGAGTATCAAGAAGATCATGGAGTTGTATGAGGAAACCTCTAGTCAGTGCCTTAACAACCAGAAAACTTCAATTTTCTTTAGTGGTAACACAAATCAGTAAGTTAAAATGCAGATATTGGAGGCTGTTGGAGCAAGACTGAGTGGAAATTACGAGAGATATTTGGGTCTACCCTATATGGTGAGGAGGTCCAAACATAATGCATTTAGAGGAATAAAGGAGAAGGTGTAGCAGAGATTAAATAATTGGAAGAACCAGTTCTTGTCCTAAGCTGGAAATGAGGTGTTATTGAAGGTTGTAATCCAAGCAATAAGTATTTTTCAATTCCCAAAGAAGCTGTGTAATGAGATTTTTGCACTAATGGCTAGATTTTGGTGGGGGCAAAAGCAAAATGAGAACAAAATACAATGGAAATGTTGGGAAAAGATGGGAGCATCAAAAGAAGTGGGAGGGATGGGATTCCTAGATGTAGACAGTTTCAACAGAGCCATGCTTGCAAAGCAGTGTTGGAGGACTCTAACCAATCTCAATTCCTTATCTGCAAGGATTTTAAAGGAAAAGTACTTTAAGAAGTAGGATCTACTCTCTTCAAAACTAGGCTGGTGCCATTCCGTGATATGGAGAAGTTTATGGAGTGCTTTAAAGTTGTTAAAAGAGGGGTTAGTGTGGAGAGTAGGAAATTGACAAGAGATTAAAATATGGGATGATAGATGAGTGTCTTCACTTTCCTCTTGGCGATTGGTACAAACTCCTGTAAAGAAATTCAACAGAAGTTCAAGGGTGGTGGAATTTATTGATGTAGCTAGAAGAGTGTGGAAGGAATATCTCATTGAGGAAGTGTTGGGAAAAGAAAAAGTAGACATTATTTGGAAAATCCCTCTTAATAAGCTGAGATTGAGTGATAAACAAATAGAGGTTTTACAAAAACAAGAAACTTTTCAATAAATAGTGCATATCACTTGGATATGAGTTTAAACAAGAGGGATAAAGGAGAATCCTCTAGTACCTCTAGTGAAGGCTCGGTATGGAAGGAGATATGGAAGATGAATGTCCATGCAGTGGTCAGGAATTTTATGTGAAAAATTGTCAACAATTACCTTCCTACCAAAGAGAATCTGGCTAAAAGGAAGATAGTAGAAAATCCATTGTGCCCGCAATAGAGAAGTGGAATCAGTTTGTCACTCACTTTGGAGTTGTGGTGTTGCAACAGATGTGTGGGCAGAATACTCCAGTCCTATCAAAAAATGAAACAACACTGAGGTTGAGTTTTTCTCAATCTGGAAGTTGTTAGTGCAGAAATTGAAACAAAAGGAATTAGAGAAAGTGGTAGTGATAATGAGAAATATGTGGCTAAGGAGAAATAGGATAATCTTTGAAAATAATTTCTTAAATCTGAGAAAAGTCATTGAAAAATCTTTGGAAGATCTAAATGAATATCAGATGGCACAGAAGGAGAGATTGGTGTACATACAACAACTGAGTCTTCTTGAGGTGGTGTTAGATAGAAGAAGCTGGGAGAAAATGAAGTGAATGTGAATTGGGATGCAGCCTATGATTCAAAGAATATGAAGATCGGAGCAGGAATAGTCATAAGGGATGGGGGGAAAAGTGCTAGCTTGTCTATGTATGAGTAAGATGAAAATCAGTAACCCAATTTTAGCTAAGATTTATGCATTGTGGCGTGTAGTGGAGTTGTGCACAGAATTGAGCTTCTCTAGGGTGGCTTTTGAAGGGGATGCCTTGGTAGTAATAGATACAATAAACAGCAAGGAAGAGAGATGGGTGTGGTATGGCCAGTTGATTGAAGATTTGAGGGAGTGTTTGCTAGCAGAACAAGTTGGAAGTTACAACATACATACATGGAGGTTAATAAGGTGGCAGAAAATTGGCTAGAGCAGTTATAGTATAGAATGAGGTGATTGTTTGGATAAAGGATAGTCCATTAGATGTGTTTACATTTGTATTACAAGTAAAACTCTGTAATGACTAATCATAGTTGAAATGAAAACATACATGTTTACTTCAAAAAAAAAAAAAAAGGTGATGCGTGTATCTTACAATTTAAAAAGAGTGCATTTTGTAATCTTGCATTTGCTAGAAAAGATGTTGTAAACTTGTAAATCACAGCATCCTAGGGGAGGGCATTGGGGCCATGCACCTCTCTACCCTACCCCCGTTAGCCCCACCCCCGCCTGTGCGGGGCTATTTTCCCATCCACCAGATGCGGATGGCGGGGCCACCCACCTGCATCTAGGCCCCCAACGGGTGCAAAGGGTGAGCTAGGCCCAACCCCAGCTGTATGTATAATATATATATATATATATATATATATATATATATATAAATTAACCTATAAATTAAAACGTCGCCATTTTGGGTATCCCTAAAACAGTGAAAACAGTGTCGTTTTGATTACAAACTAAAACTAACCTCCAGCTCTCTCTCTCTCTCTCTCTCTCTCTCTCTCTCTCTCTCTCTCTCTCTCTCTCTCTCTCTCTCTCTCTCTCTCTCCATCCCTCCATTGCATGTCATTACCGTCGCCAAGAGGTTGTCGTCACGGCCTGAAGCTCTCTCTATCGCCGTTGCCGTAAGTATCCCGAGTCTATTATATTTTTTCTTTTTCTTTTTTTTGTGAATTTTGTTTGAGTTATGAAGGATGAGATTGAATTGAGGACTTAAAGATGAGATTGTAAATTGTGTGCTCTGGAGATTGGGTTACTTGTTGTGTGAATTTTTTTTATTGTAAGTTCGTATGAAAAAAAGTTGTAATGTGTATATAAATTTAGGGTTTCGGACTATCGAAATCTCAATCTATTTTGGAGTTTTGAATATCGTTTCGGTGACCATTTCGGTCAAGGCAATGAAATAAAATATTTTGGTATCGGTATTGGTATCGTTTCGGATACTGTTTCGAGATAGTCTATATACAAATAAATTATATATACACACAAACTATATTCCAAAATAATAACAAAATAAATCATAAACTCAATAAACTCAAATTGTTCATCCACTTTCTTTACTCCATCAGAGGTTAAAAAATTAAATAAATAAATAAAATAAGGGTCATATGGATGTAGTACATGTGCAGAGATAGCTAGCTAACTAGCATTCTATGTAGTACTGCATGCCACGGGGAAACAAGCCAAAAGAAGTGAAAGATGGGAGTTTGAAAAATAAAAGTAGTTCAGTTATTTAATGCAATTAATAATTATGCAGGTGTGAGAGAGAGAGAGAATAGGGAGACAAGGGCAATACGTGTCGTGGTCTAAAAGAGAAGAGGGGCGTGTAGAATGTAATGCATAAAAAATGCCCCTGTCATTTTACCTTAATTACAAAAATGCCATACATGAATCAATAGTTGAGCAATTGAGCTTCCTATATGCGTACCAGCCGAAACATGCCGGTATGGCTGGTATTTTAGCTAGTAAGAAACACACAGCTTCCCTGTACTGGCTATTGTTCTGGTATGAAATAATTCGGCTGTATTGGCCGGTACGATATGAAATTCAAAACTTTGGTTTCAATATTGAAACTATAGTTTTAAATTCCGTTCCGTTCCGGTCGGAATTTTCCATTCCAGTGTAGTATCCAGTACACTATACCTCATCGTTTCATTTCGCTGCAAATTTCGGCCCGTTCCGACCATTCTGGCCATTCTAGCCGGATTTGGCATTTCGGTCTCTATTCCGTTTTGGACTATTTTTATAATTTTCTTGTGCTTGAATGTCATTTTTGTAAATTTTAAATCCATATGGTATTTAATTAATTCTAGAATATAAAATATATTTACATAATTTAAATTTTTTGTAACTTTAAATATGTCCTCTCATTATCTTTTTTTTTTTTTTAAATATAATTTTTTTAAGTAATTTCTATATTCTTTTATTTTTTTCTTTGTTTAGTGTCTCAACTCAAGTTTGTGATTTTTTCAACGTATATTCGTTTTATAAATCTTCAATTCTTCCATATATATACACATATACATGATACACACTTGCATATATATATATATATATATATATATGTATTTATTCTATTAGTTGTTAGTTTATATACACATATAGATATATTTATATATAATATATAATTAATCCTGATCACTAGAACGGAATTTAAAACATTGATTGAAACCCCAAACTGTGGTGATGTTTATGATTGTATAGTTTTAATTGTTGTGTGATTTTTACATCATTTCAGATTTTTGTGAGTCAATGGGAATAGATAGTCAGTTAGATTTTAGTGCTAACTCTCCAAGCTCTATCCAAACACTAACCCTACACCTACACCTACTCTCATGTCCCCACCAAGCAAGAAACAAGTTTCGATTGTTTGGTCGCACTTCACCAAAATATAGGGCGGTGACCCCAATAACCCCCAAACTAAATGTAATTATTGTGGTAACGTGTATGGATGTCACTAGAAGAGATATGGTACATCTCAATTGTAGGTCCACTTAGAAGAATAATCCAAAAAGAGTTCAATATTAAAATATTTACAAAAAAATAGTCAATCTAGACTAGAGATTAGACTTTAAAAAATGGTGGATTTGAGTAGTGAGGGAACGTTGAAAGGATTTACAAAGTATGATCTGAATAAGTGTAGAAAATACCTAGCTCGTATGATCATAATGGACGAGCTACCGTTTCGGTTTGTTGAGGGCAAAGGGTTCCAAGCTTATTCTAAGTACTTGGAACCTAGATTTAACCTTCCGTCTCGCCAAATAGTGACCAAGAATATTAGGAAACATTATGGTGTAGAAAAAGATTTGTTGAAAAATCAATTGGTTAGTCAAAGAATTTGCCTCACCACCAATATATGGACATTTGTTTAAAATTTTAATTATGTCTTTGACGACACATTGTATAAATTGTGATTAGGAATTATACAAAAAAATTCTAAAATTTTATCAAATTTTCGATCACAAGGGTGAGACCATTAGAAGTGTCTTGGTGGCCGCAATAAAGGAGTAGGGATTAGAGCGGGTTGTCACGGTAACTTGACAATGCCTCTTCTAAGAATGTCATTTTGGGGCATCTTAAGAACTATCTTAAAGAGGCCAATAAGTCAATCATGGATGGTAAGTGTTTGTATGTGAGATATGCTGCACATATTCTAAATCTTACTGTGACTGTGGTTTAAAAGATCTTAATGATTATGTTGCAAGGGTTAGAAGTGCAATGAGGTTTGTAAGATCTCCACCTACTAGATTTGAGAAATTCAAGATTATTGTAAAGTCTGGGGTATTGAATGCAAGAAGGGTCTTTGTCTTGATATTCCTACAATATGAAACTCAACCTTCTTGATTTTAGAGACGGCCCAAGAGTATAAGGGTGCCTTTAAGTTATTGGGTGATGAAGACATTTAATATGTCAAACATTTTGAAGATGACAGAGGATTAGGCAAGCCTATTAATGATGATTGGGAGGCAATTGGGGTTTTCATAGACTTTTTGAGATTTTTCTACGAGGTCACAACCAGACTTTCCGGTTCTTTATACCATACATCCAATGATTTTTGTTAGCAAATATGAAAGGTGAAATAAGAATTGGATAACATGTGTGGGAGTGACCAAACTAGACTGCTGGAAATGGCATTGAGCATGAGGGTTAAGTATGACAAGTATTAGGGAGATTTGAGTAGGATGAACATTAGGGAAATTCTTGGTAGATTGTTTAATGAGTTTGTCGTGTTCAGAAGTGAAAATATTTTGGCACCTACAACTACCGTACCACACCACCTCCTCTCAAAGTTGGAATGGGGAAAAAGCATAGGTTGGAGTGTAACGAGAGGTTCGAGCAGAACCCCTTTATCCATCCTCCTGTAGAGGTCAAGCCGGAGTTGGATAGATGCTTAGCATCAAATTTGTACCCATTTATGCATGTGTTTGATATCTTATCTTGGTAGAAAACCAATACCATCAACTATCTTGTCCTTTAAGAGATTTTTCACAATATTTTGGCTATCTCTACTGGTACCGTAGCCTTAGAGTTGGCCTTTAGTGCCGGATGACGTATATTGGATCCTTTCCAGAGTTTATTGTCTCCGGCCAATGTGAAGGCATTGATTTGCATTCAAGATTGGATTAAGAGGACCCTAATTCATATTTCGGATGTGGGGGACTTTGAATAGGCTAACGAGAACGAGGTGGTAATCAACCTGGATCTGGTAGTCGCTCTTAATTCATTGATTTATTTTTTTTATCATTTTAATTTATTTATATTCATTTAACCAGTATTAATTTTGAATTTAATTGTTGTAGGGTCAACGACAATGTATAGGGGTAAGTCTACATCGACTGCAATATGAATTCTTGTGCATTGGACCCACCATTGCCATTAGTTTGTATAATTTCTCCCTTAATTATTTTTTATATTTATATAATGTTTGTAATTTTAATTATTTTTCTTATATTTTTTTAGCTTTTATAGTCCAATCCTAATCTTGGTTAGTACTTTTAATGTTTGTAATTTTTACATATCTATATAATGTTTTTATTTATAATTTTTGTTTCTTGTTTGTAATTCTAATTTATTTTCCTATTAGTGTTTCAGGTTTTATAACCTCAAACTCTCACAGCACAACCCACTCACTTTCCCACCACC
The DNA here is from genome assembly GCA_022457165.1 of Juglans mandshurica. Taxonomy (NCBI): domain Eukaryota; kingdom Viridiplantae; phylum Streptophyta; class Magnoliopsida; order Fagales; family Juglandaceae; genus Juglans; species Juglans mandshurica. The sequence goes on from CM039621.1 coordinate 16,239,927, forward strand.
GTGATCATCCCAAATTCCATTATCAAAGTCAATGTGCAGTGATATCATAAGTCAATTGTAATCTTGCTACAATTTGTTATTATGAAACACTTTAGCAACCAAGGGATTGCACAAAAGTAATCTCACCAACTGATGTGGCTTGATATGATTTGTCAGATTATAAAATTACTTTAATTGCAAAGCAGACTTGACGGATCACATGAAAACACGTCAGTTTGTAGAATTACTTTTGAGTAATTCCTTTGTGGCCATAACACTCATTTATGTTATTTAATTGTGTTATTATTATTCATTTAAATTATGTGACAACTTGTAATATTTTTTAGATTAATTTGCAATAGTTTTAGATTAGTTTGTATTATTGTAATAGTTTAGGATTATTAGTTGCAATTTAGAAATATACATGTTTTTAATTTGTATTATTATAATATCTTAGATTATTTTCTTTTTAATTTTTAACTTTTACAATGGCATTTATGGGTCCAAAATGATCGAGAAACAAGTTATGGGCAATTTTTGGGGGTCCGGAAATGTCTCCCTTGCACTTTTGGGCCCAAAACATGTTTCTGGGCCCATTTGGGTAGGGCGAGAGGCCGGACGGATAAAGTTTCCGCCCCCGCCCTTCGACATATGGTGCTGGGTAACCCCCTCCCTGCCCCCCACCTCGCATGGGCCAGGGGTAGGGTTTTCACCCCTGCCCCCCGCCCACTTCAATAATAGACTACAATCCATTAGGTTCAAAAATTATTCTTGGGTCCAAAAGTGATCAAAAATATATTTTTGGACTCAAAATGTAAATTTAAATTTGTAAATATGACTATAATTTAAAAACTATGTAGTCTTTAAATTTGTTAGTGCATATGTTATATAAATTGTAGTGTAGTAGGCTGGCCCTTTTATAGATTACCTTCACAAAACAAGTCTCACACTTAAGTAATGTGAGATTCTTGTATTGCCTTGGCAATCTATAAAAGGGTCACCCTATTACACCACAACTTACACAAAGTATTAAGTAAAAGTTTTATGTAATACATATTACTATATTTATATATAATACAAATAATAAATATTTATAAATATGTATAGTATAAATATATATATATAAATAATAAAATATATAAATTCAAAGCGGGGTGAACGGGGGCAGGGCAACATGGTACGAGGCCCCGCTGCCCACCCCTACTTTGACACCCGAACGGAAGGCCCCGCCCCCGTTGTGTAGGGGCTGATTACTGTGGGTAAACCCCACCCCCTGCCCATGCGGGACAAGGTGCAGGAATGGGGTCCCCTGTCCTAGGAGGTGCGGGTAGCACCCCTATGGCATACCTTACAACAAAATAAAGTGCAAGTCCCGCACACTCCCTAAAAATAAAAAAGTAAATATGAGACCCACAATAAACATTATTGAGAGAATAATGAATAAAAGAATGATGAATAGTTTTTTTTACTTTTATTAAATATATGCATCGCTCTTGTTTCTATCTCTATTCTCTCTTTTGACTCGTAGGGCTCATTTGTATATAGAAACCATCTTACATCATCTCATTTTATCTCATCATTAAAATGTTTATAAATTTTCGCACAAAATATAATAAACAATTCAATTTTTTCAAATTCTAAAACAATAATAACATTAAAAACATAATATTCTGATAATGTTTTATTTAATTCATTTAAAACCATTTCATTTCATTTCACTATCCAAACGAGCCATAATGTTCTTTCCATATGCATGAATTGTACATGGTTCAAACAAATGGTGTGATGGACCAAGCTTCTCTCCCAAAACTCATCTATTAAAGATCCTTCCACCATCGTCCAGAAGGGGGTGGAGCTTCGGCTTCTCATTCCTTCATACTCTCCGGTCCTCTCCAGAGAGTAGCGCCTTTAAGAGTAGTGCGAGTCCCACACAAGGCCTATGCCACGGTGCATGTTCTTCTGCAATGCACGACATAAATGGGATCAACTGCCTCATATCTTGTTGATATGACCATCATCCTCTCACCAACAGTGGTGTGTGACGTTAGGAACCCAGCTAGGGAAGGGATCGTGCGAAGTGAAGATAAGTTGAACAAGAAATGGCAACGTCTGATTTAGCGAAAGGGGCTAAGCGAAACGGGAACATTGAGGAACTGTAGATTGAAGAAGCTGTGCAACTGGGAGCAATATGCAGCGTTTTATAATTAAGTCTGGAGTTAATAAGGGTTCATGTAAGGTGCAACTTTTGGGAATTAAAGACACCAAACTGTGCGTTTAGTGTTAGTGAGGGTTAGTAGTTATGTTGTGTTAAACGCAGCGTTTGGAAATTAAACACCAAACAGTGTGTCTTGATGACTGTGAGTTTTCTTCTAGTTAGTCTAGGTCAGTTTAGCAAAAGTTAGAGTTAGTTATGAATCTGTAATGGAGGTCTCGAATATAGTCGGGATATAGAATCAGAAATGGGATATCTAAAGAATATTGTAGAAGACTGAATTTTATAAAGGTTTAGGGATTCCCTCGAAGAACCCTATTATCAATGCAAGTTATGACTCTTTGAGTCTTTTTCACAAACACCTTGAGTTCATCTCTGATTCCCATTTTCATTACAATTTCAACCCAATCCATTGTTTACAATCTCAACTTAGAATAGGAACATAACAATTGGTATCTAGAGCCACTGATTTTTCATGGACGAGGTAAGCTTCAACAAACAACAAGTAAATTTGTTGTTGCTGGAAAAGATTTTTGACAAGATGCTACATATCACAGAATTAGTCGACCGATTGTATCATAAGGTTTTCACAACAAGTACAAGAAATCTCCTTGGTATGGGAAGACCAAGCTGAGGAGGAGTGCGTAGAAAGGACAGTGGAGGTGGAGGAGTCTGTGCTCATGGAAGCTGTTCTCAAAGAGATCCCCAAAGAAATCACTCATTCATTTGTTCTGAGAAATCCAACTCCGAAATTAATTCCTAACCTTTCAGAAGAACGAGTTATCCAGTCCAACATTGCCTAGTCCCTTCTGACTCCTGATGGAGAAATTATTAAGTGGGAAGCCAACATTGTCCAATCCCATCTCAAAACTAGCATTTACAAATCTAGGGGTGACGTTCATCGAGATGACGATTACCTTCGAGTTCTTCATATGGGATTTTTGCCAAAACTAATCAGGTTTCTTATTATGGTTTGTGGAATTTTGACCCTGGTATTCATACTTGTTATTTTTCCATAAGTCAAGTTCATCCGCTGTCTCACTATGTTTACTATGCTGACTCCAAGGCCTTCGTAACGGGTTGTAGATCAAGCCGTTACGGCCAGATCCTTTGCCCCGATAACTTCGGGTTCGTCTCCACTAGAGTGTCGTGCCTACTGAAGTCCCATTTAAAATCTCTAGTCCTTAGAGACTCAGGGGCACAACAGAGGTGTGTCGTTCCTACTGCCACACCTGATTTTGCCCCTTTCAGCACCATCCTTCTCGACGTCAAAGTCAGCCTCAGCTGCGCCCACGATGAAATTAGCATGCTCCCTTGATGATGTTGCGGCTCACAAAGTGAAGGGTTTGGGGATTGCAGCCACTTGTTCTCTTGTTGCGATGGATGTCGAGGGCTCTTCTGTCACAGTTACTTGGAGTGGTGATTCAAGAAGAAATATCATAGTACGGATGGACCATAGAGCTGTAGAACAGGTTGAAAGGATCAATTCCCACAATTAACCAATGCTGCAATATTGGGGTGGATCCCTTGCCCGAAAGTTGTTTGATGAAAGGTTTGAAAAGAGTCTTGAAATTTCTCATGTGTTCTCCAAGACCAGGCTGCAATGCTTTTCAGAAACATCAACTCTTCGACCAACTTATTTATTATCATCATTTACCACAATTAAAACAGTCAGGAACAACTTATATGACGGTCTAGCATAAGTTCTTCTTTCACTCCTTAAAATTATGGACACCCGTGAAAATGTTCTTTAGAATCTTACAGAGGTGATCAATAAAAACTCTTTGAGGGCTCATATCCAGGTTGATCCTCTATCTTGTGCAAGCTCAAGTAGTAACAAATTGGATTTAAGAGCGTTGACTGCTCTCTATGCATCATCAAAAGAAGTTGCTGAATGGCTGAATAAAAAAAATTTGGGTAAAACTAATGGCTCTAGACAAGATAATGAAGTTGAAAATCAGTTGCTACAATCTCAAGACGCCACCAGTTCTGGCAATACTGCTAGTGGATCCTCTAATGCAAAGCTGGCATCAACTGTTCAGGACATTCAAAGGTGTGAAGATACTCTCTCTACCATGGAAGGACATGCTCCTACACCAATAGAGGAAGCTATAGAGCACATATCCCAGTTCAATGAAGAAGCTGTGAAGTTGGAAATGGATGGGCTTGTTGATTTTGGTGGAGATAACTCCAACACTAACACCCACCTCCGTACTTGGAATTGTAGGGGTAAGAAATTTTTTGTACCTTATCTGTTTGAGTTATTGCCACTTAAAGGGATTTTTGCGCCCTTTGATAAAGGACGGAAAAGAAATCTTGTGGATTGTACTGTTGGTGTCGTGGTCTTTGCGATAGATTTGACTAAGAGAGTACTTGGATTGGCTAAAATTCTTGATGATAGCCACTTTAAGAAATTGGAGTCAAAGTTGATGAGAGTTTTCTCCTTTAAGACACTATTTCATTCTCAGGTTTTAGACCTTAGAAATAATTTGAATATTGTCAATTCTACATATGAAGAGATCAGAATTCGGCCAAGTTGAATAGAATCATGCAAACCATATTTTGAACCATGGAACTGCAAGAGGTTCTGCAATTGGATTTCGATGGGATAGTCTCCTTATTAAACTCACTAATACACGAGACCGGAATAACATTCGTATTGGTTATATTGTTCTATGCATCAATGAGAAAAAGACGATATATTTATTTATTTCAAATATATAATTTGATGTGGAAGAGGATTAGAATAATCTCCATCCCACTTGCAAAATGTTGAAAATATGGGATATTTTGATTATTTTGTCGTATCATAAGTTTGATAGTGGTATACACTTCTATTTGTTTTCTTTTCTATGTTCCGTAATGGTTCGTTTGGATTATTGTAAATGAATCACCATACTATTTTGACCTCCTTAATTAAGTATCATAAGAGATTAAGGAGATTGTGGGATTTAGTAGTAATAGCTTGATCAAGTACATGTAATTATCAAAATTTTCTAAATTATGTTGGTCATAATTTTAGGATAAAATGTAGAGAGATGTGGGCACGTGCGAATTCTCCAACATTTGTCACTTTTTTGTGGAGGTGGAGGTGGCTATTGGGGTTCGTGGGTATATATGATTATGTGGGTAAACTAGATAGGATCAAATTTTCACATAAAAAAAAAATAGGATCAATTTAAATGCATGCTAAATATTGCAAAGCCTACACATCATAACATGTATTTATCTTTGAATTGAATACTATATAATCAGAAGAGAAAACTTTGATAAGTTTCAATCCCACCTACCAAAACCCTCTACTTATACTAACAAAGAGCTTAAACTAGACTCCAATTTGGAGTTAACCTACGTATTAGCCATCAGGCTTGAGGATATTATCTATGTTGTCGAGTAATGCTAGATATAAGATTCAAATAGATAAATTCATACAAGTTTTTTTGTAAAAGAGTGGATCTCACTAATAAAAAATAAGTTTTTTTTTTTTACAATTTTTTTAGGTAGGGTCTATTTTTTTACAAAGGCTTAAATGAGCCTTCTATATTTGGAACTTGTACAAATTATTTTTGAGTGACACTCCCAGCCGGTCGGGTGAGGATGTTATTTTTATACCCTTCAATCATAAGCTGCCACGCAGACATTTCTGCAAAAAGAATTTTGCACCCACATGCAGGTAATCTCTCACTCCCCCCTCCCAAAAGCGTTCTGCTCCCCAACCACCCCCCCCCCACGTCTATCCCCATATCTCTCCCTCTCTCTCTCTCTCTTTTCTCTAGAATTATACTCTCTCTCTCTCTCTCTCATATTGGGCTATAAGATATGCTCTCTGTGCAGTACATGATAATGTGGCCATCATCAAAACTTATACACGAAATACAGCCAAATATATCACCAGCGCTTAACTCACAACGGAGAAGTTGTAGTTGTGCTTCGTTTGAATTGATTGTCTGCTGGGTCTGAATCTTGATTTGGAAAGTTAGGAAGTTTGAGTGTGATTGTGGAGGTGATATACTTATATTTCTTTTCGGTTTCGATTATTTTAAGCAGTAAATTTGAGCCAATTTGGTTTTCAGGGGGAGAAAGATAATAGGATGTCTACCATTGGTGTGTGCCGAAAGCCATGTGGAATAATAATCTGTAAATGTTCCACTCCCGAGAATAATCAGTAAAATGGATTTTTCCTTCTTGTGTGGAGTTTGTGATTTGGTTGGTCATTTGAAAAGGAAAATGAAGCGAGGCTTTGTAAATTATAAATTCGATGTTTATATAAGAGGAATAATGCCATTGATGTCATGTACAGGGATAATTAACTAATAACATGAAGAAAAAATTAAGATGCAAGAAAAAATGGGAGAGACAAGAAGAGGAATGCGTGGGAGAGACGAAGGGAACTCGTCGTTTTTCTTTGAAGGAAGGGGGAAGATCTGAACGGAGGGGGAAGAGAATGCATGGGAGAGAGGGAGGGAGAAGAGTAACTCTGCTGCGTGCGGGTGCAGATGTCTGGTTCCTGCACTTACTACATGGCCAATTTGTATTGGTGGGTGTAAAAAAAAATCCTCACCCGACCCGTTTTGAGTTTTTTCCATTATTTTTTGAGTAATTCTACATACAACTATGAAGTACGTAACTGCCGCGTAATCGCTTTGAAAAAGAGTGAGGTCCACTATTAAAAAATTAATTTTTTTCATGTGGGTCCCATGTTTTATTCATTTTTTTCAAAGTGATTACGCGACAGTTACACAATTCACGGTTGTAAGTATATTTTCTCTTATTTTTTTGTTAGATATCATGTCCTAATAGTGTTAGATTGGATAGTTTGGTGACATTTATCTGTCTCTTTTATTTTAGAGGCTTTTTCTAGAGATTAGGTACTGTTTGAATGTTAAGAGTATCTCAAATCATCTGTAAATAGTAATAATATAGTTGATGAATAATAGTAAAATAATAGTAAATAATTTATGAATTGTAATGAAGTATTCTGAAAAAGTCTAAGAAAAATTGTGTTCCCAAACACAACAGTCTCCATATTTGCAAGCCCCTACAAAATTACAGATTCTCCATTAAATAGCATATCTTAAAAGGGAAAATGTGAAGGATAGTACTTCAGCGAAAACAAAGTTCATATGCCACATTTTCATTTGTCACCATTCAATTGCATTACCACTACAAAAAGCAAGAGACGTTACAGAGTTACAGCGCATCCCACTCCAATTGGAAATTGTAGCTCGGTTTTCCCAAATTGACACAGTACATATCCAGAGCAAACACAATCGTTCGGAGACAGACAGACTGACAGACGCTCTCTCGGAGCATTACATGCATGGAGGAAGGGGGAGCCAAGAAAATACCCCTAGTCCTTGACTGGGAAAAGCTCTTGCCCAGCCATGACGATGAGGTCCCGCCTCCCCTACTTGTCGTCAAGCCCAGCGCTGAGCCTCCCAAGGAATCGCCGATGGACTCCGATCAGTCGCATTCGCAGAGAGAAGACGGCGGCTTCGACCTCCTCAGCGATCACGAACTCAACGAGTCTATTCGGAGCAAGCGTCGCACCCTCGAGAATATGGCTCCCAAACTGCCCGACAAAGGGGAAAAAATCCGGGCCACTCTCAAGCGATTGGAGGATGAGATGGAGCGGAGGAAACTCAGACGACTCAACAAGGTCTTCCTTCTCTTTCTCTTTCTTTTCCCCTTGGATTTTTATTTTCTCACTGGTTTTTTATTTGTCTGTTTGGTTGCCCACAAAACGAACAAGGAGGGAAGGGATGGAAAGTAAAATGAAATTATTGGTTCACTTTAAGCCTAGAACGCTGCTTCAAATTTGGGAGATTAAGGAACTGGTATCTAGTGTGCGGAATTGATTTCTTGACCAAATTCTAGAAGATTTCTTTTCATGGTTTTTCCCGGTCTTAATTAATTTTTAGTAAAATAGTTCAACGGATGAAACCGAGATTTTGAAGTTGAGAAGCCTTTTATGATTGCTTAATGTTTTCTCAGCAACCAAACGGATTATTTGTTCACTTAAAGATCTCAGTTATGGCGTTATATTGATATATAATGCTGCTTTTGCTAGTATTGAAAACATTTGGATTTAGTCACAAGACGTTGATGTGCGCGCGCGCGCCTTGTTGTGTGCGATGAATCATGCATATGATGAATTCGCTGCTAATGTTGTGAAATTGTGTTTGTTAGTGACAAGTAACTTGCGGTGATTTCGTTCTGAATGAGACAGCGAGTTGTATGCACCATCAGGAATCAGGATATAATTTCAATATACCTTCATTTGTCTTGAACTCGGATATGATATTAGCTAAATCCACACATTTCCAGTTTCTGAGCTTTTGTTGCGTATTTCTGACTGCGCTTTTGTATCCTGACTGTGTGCCTTACTGGTAATATGACTTGTGAATGTCTTGTGAGGTTCTTGGTAAGAACGTTTCTTCAGTGCGTTTGTTACATGCAGAAGTGTGGCTAGTTCAGTTGGTTACTTTTGCTTTTCATTTAACAGGAAAATGATAAATGTGACAAGCCCACACAATCAACGAGCTCAAGTTCTGCTGGTGAGGTTCTGGTTACTCTGTACTCATCTTACTTGTCAAAAAAAAAAAAAAAAAAAAACAGAAGAAGAAGAAGTTCTGCTACCCTGCTATCATCACATGGCCTTGTTCTGTATAGAATGTTCAGTTGTTTGAAGGTTTAATTCAAAACCTTACCTGTCAAAATGGATAGGGAGGAGCTAAAATGGGATTGCATTTGCTACATTACAGTATAGGATTTTCTTCTGATCTTTTTTTCTCCCAGAAAATATAGACACAGAGAGGATTTAAAACTTTGGTTGGTAAGTTGTTGCTAATACTGAATCTGTTATAGGAAAGCAGGTGTTTTGCCCCCGTCAAAGAAGTTGTGAAGTTCTAATGGTTGATGCTACAGTCATCATATCTGATACTTAGCATGACGAATGTGTTAAAATAGGTTGCAGTTGTGTACTTTTTATTTTTATCTTTAAGAATCCTATTTAACAAATCTAATGTGTCCTATAGGTGTTTCTAATGGCATGAGGGAAGAGACCACATCACCTGAAGACCATTCACAGTCATCATTTGCTTCACATTTCCGTCGAAAGATGGAAGAAGATGTATGGTGCTCTATTAATGCTTTCCACATAAATTATTAGTGGACCCTCAAACTGTGAAACATAATTACGTTTTATCTACTTTTAATTTATAAAACAGACACACAGTGGGACAACTGATGCATTTGACAAAGAACTATCTGTATTGAGTCGTTGTGAGATCCAAAAATTGATGCACAAGGAAGAGTTACCACAAAAAGGAAGGCGAAAATGTCGATCATCACCAAGGCAATGGTCTGTTCAATGTCCTAGCAATATTTCTAGGCATGTTCTCTCAAATGGTAGCAAAAAAGGCAGAGCTCCTCCTACTCGACGTACTCGTTCTCTTGGTCTAATTGGAGACGTGTCTGGCTGTTTTGCCAAGAAGTAAGCATATTTCCTTTCACTGAGTTTCGCACTCCCTCTTTCCGACTCTGTCTCCATCTCTCTCTAAATTGAGATCATCTTCTGCCTTTTTACTAGTATAAGATCGTCGTGAGAGGATTTTTAAGTTTGTTGCAGATTGGAGGTTGTCTTGCTGTTGTTGAGTTTTAAGGTTTTGTACATACTACTGAATTCACACACCATATGTATGTACCCCATGCATCTGGTTTTGTTATGTAGGAATAAGCTTTAGTCATAAAAAATAATATAGGTATCAGTTGTATCATATACAGATTGAGTGGATTAGATTGATATGCCACTATGGGTGAGAAGGTTGGGATACTGAAACGTTATACAGCCTTTGTTAGGTTATTCAACGTGTGTATTTGTCAAATCAGTGTAACATTAGACAAGAACTGAAAACTGGTTAATTTTTATTGTAGTTGTAAACATAAGCTCTTGGAGGACAAAAAAATAAGAGGTTTGAGTTTTTCCTTGTTTTAATTTTGGACACAATGGTTGAGCCAATAGAAGTATTGAAAATTTATTATCTTTGTTGCAGTTATCAACATGAGCTCTAAAATGACCAAAATAAGAGGTGCATTGATATTTTTTTTTATAGGTAATCAAGAAGTTTTATTCATAAGAAAAGAAGGCATAGCCTAAGTACACAAGATGTATACGTGAGAAGTACAAAGAGGTGCATTGATATTGAAAATGTTGTGTCAATACCAAAGGACTATGGATGTATTTAAAAAAAAAAAAAGTTCCAAACTCAATGCTTTAACATAAATTTTAGCTTATTGTCTCTTTTTCTGATGAGGAAACCCAAAGGCTGTGCAAAATGCAACATATCTTTTACCCAGTTAAACCTCAGATCCTTGTAATGTGCTGACATCATACGGATCAGGTAAATCATCAGCTTTTCACTGATGGAACGTAGAATTGTTTGCACCCACGGGTTTGAACCTTAGAGGGGGAGCATACCCATAAGACCAAGGTCCTTACCATTGGACCCAACCCAAGGAGTTCTACCAAGACTTATAAAGGCTACGGTCTTATTCTGGTGCTTGAAAGTTTCATGGAAAATGCTCTAGCCAACATAACAAGACACACTACAAAACCATGCCGGTCTGTTGGAGTGAATTGGCTGGTTGGGCCTAGGGCTGCCCCCTCATCCCCTCACTCTCTTTTCCCTAATATGAAACTTGACTCATCAAACCCTTTTTGATTCAGCCTGGCCCGGTCACTCTATGCGATTGGTGCTTCAGAAGGCGAAACTCTTGTTGTAGTTTGGCGACCTAAGGGGCGGAAAATTTTTGTTGTCTAAGCAAGGTGGCTTCGAAGGTATCTTTTTTTTTTGTAACTAACTTTTTATCTAGATGGTAGCTTTAGGAAGATCTTAACTCTAGATGATATGAGATCTTAACTCTGGTAGTGGATCGGTGTTCTATGTGCTGTCATAATGGAGAAAGTATTGATTACCTTCTACTATGTTGTGAGTTGAGGGTAACATGACACAATATACGAAAAAAGGCACCTTCGAAGGTGTCTCTTTTTTAATTAATTAATTATTATTTTTTTATCTGGATGGCCACTTTAGGAAAGATCTTAACACTAGATAATTTAAGAAAGAGGAATATTGTAGTAGTGGATCGGTGTTCTATGTGCTGGCATTTTGAAGAAGGCATTAATTAGCATCTACTACATTGCCAGTAGAAGGTAACAAGACACAATTTAGGAAACAAGGTGTCTTTGAAGGTCTCTTTTAATTAATTAATATTTTATATGGATGGTTGTTTTAGGAAAAATCTTAACACTTGATAATTTAAGAAAGATGAATTAACCCCTAAGGGTTGACTCAAGTGGTAAAGACCTTGGCCTTGGTGGTATGCTCCCTCCAAAGTTCAAATCCCACTGAGTGCAAATAATCTCTAGTGGCCATTGGACTGGGGGATTTTCTTCTTGAATTATCCAATGTGCACTTGCGAGAAACTCCTTGCTGAAGGCCTGTGCACCCCCAAGATTAGTTGAGACGCTGTTCCTGGACACCGGGTGCCAATAAAAAAAGAGAGAAAAAAAAGAAAGATGAATATTGTAGTAGTGGGTCGGTGTTCTATGTACCGACATAATGGAGAAAACATTGATTACCTTCTACTACATTGTGAGTTGGCTAGGGACTTATGGGTGGAGATATTCAAAACATTTGGGATTGAGCGGGTTATACCTCAGCAAGTGGTGGAGGTTTTGGCATGCTGGCAGAACTTTTAGAAGTCGTAGGAACTCAAAAAATTTGGAGGATGGTTCCCTTATGTTTAATGTGGTGTTTAAGGTATCTCTGATTCTGCTTTATAGCTTATAAATTGCAATTTTTGTCCTTTATTGGTTTCTTCTTATTCTTTCTTTGTTCTCTCCTTGTGAAATCACCCTGGTGCCGGTGCTTGTGTACTAGCTAATTTTGTTGGCAGTTTCGTTGATAAAAATAGTAGGGAGGGGACGAGTTATCTTTGAGTGGATGGGTTAAAAGAAATATTATTAGTCCAAAAAAAGGGAAGAAACCTGCTATTATTTACCTATCTTCCTACATGCGACAAAAAAATACATGTACCATCTAGCTGTAGATAAATAAGTTCAATGGCAAGTTTAAACGAAAAAGGGGATTAATAAGTTTCAGCCTGGTTCTGAAACATATTTTTGGCTGCAATAAAATAAGTTTTTGAGTAAGGGATAAATTCAGTTCCTTGAGTGTGGAAAATGCATAGGGTTTTAGTGTTTCTTAAGGTGCAGGAACAGGGCCTGGTTTGGATTTGAAATCAAGACTGGCAGAGGCTGAAACTTGGTGCTGTTGAGGGGCTGTAAATAGTATGTGTGTTTTGAAGAAGAAGAAGAAGAAGAATATAAAGAAAGGTGATGAATTTAGGGAATTTTTGAAGACAAAGAACGGACGATCGAAGAATTTAGGGAATTTTTCTTTAAAACTCTATGTCTATGGGTTAAGGCCCTTGTAATGAACGGTGATGAATTGTTGGAGTTTTTCTAGTTTTTTCTTTCCTTTTAGTCGCTGTATGTAGGTATTTTCTCTTGTATACTCCCTGTGTACTTGAGTTATGCCTATTTATGGTAATAATTCTCTTATTAATTATATAAAAAAAAAGAATATAAAGAAAGGAGAGGAAGAGAAAGAATGAATGACACTGGGCAACTACACTTTCAGGAACTTTCAGGAGACTAATATATTAAAAACTCATCAATCAATGTTTGAATTTGTTCGAGTATGTGTTCGTGCTTATTTGTGGCAAACTGGTAGAGTAGATCTGGCTTGGGTTATGCCTGAGACAGTTGTGGCGTTTTTGGCAAGCTGGACAAACTTGAGAGGTATTCGACAGATTATGGCTGTGTGGAAGATAATCCCTATATGCATCATGTGGTGTTTGTGGCAGGAGTGCAATGATAGGACGTTCGAGGACAAAGAGAGATCGACGGAGGATTTGAAAGCTTTCTTTATTAGAACTCTTTGTACTTGGGCTATTGCTATTGATTTTAATGGCCTAGATTTTCATGATTTCCTTATCTCTATTGCCCCTACTTAGCTAGGGCAAACTATACATGTACCAGGCTTTGCCTATTCTTTGATTAATATAATTTATTTACTTATCAAAAAAAAAAAATGTTCGTGCTTATTTTCGAAATTTCATTGCATTGGTTTTAGAGCATAACTTCTTTGTATCTAGCTTTGGTTATTCATTACCCTTATGTTTGCATCATGAATGGTCTGAAAAAATAAAGTCAATGTATTTTATTATGTTCAATTTTGATATTTCTTATTTTCTGGTAGAAAGGATACTTTTGAAGTCCTTCATTCAAATGGTTCAAGGCATAAGAAGGTACATCTTCTGTGTTATTTTTGAGTTTTTTCCTTTTCCTTTCTCCTGATCACTATTAAAACTTGTCCTACTGTTAAAAAAAAGTAATTTTTGAGTCTCATTGTGTTCTTCAGTATCAGCTTTGAAAGTATTGTTGTGGTTCATAATCTTATGTTCCTGATACTTTTGTAGAATATTGAAAATGTTCCCAGAAGGATGGGAACTGAATTTCATTTTTGCTGCAACAGAACAATGTTATGTAGTTAATACCCATGAAGATCCTTCGAATTTTAGCCACAATAAGATTTATACGTCTGTTTTACTGATGATCTTCATGCTAAAATAATTATATAGGAGGATACCATTGTTCTTATAGATGAGGATGAATCTCATCTTCTAGAAATGACAGAGCAAGCAGACAAACTTGATGAATGGTAAATAGGACTTCCAATAGTGGCTTTTAGTTTATTGTTCTGTATTTAGCTTACCTAATATATGTTGAGGTCTGATATCATTTGATTCCAATGACTCTTTTCAGCATGAAAGATGCAAAGATCACCTACCCGTCGAGGTACCAAAAAGCTTTTCTTATGAATGATGTGGAATCTCTTCCTTTTACTTCAATTTATTTAGAAAAATTGTTTTTGCATTATATACTTCATTGTACTTTATTTTTGGCCAGGGATGATCCAGAATCTGTTGAAATATGTTACGCGGACATAGACTGCCTGACCCCTGAAGGCTATTTGACCTCAACTATTATGAATTTTTACATGCGGTTGGTTAGCTTGTTGTAGTAATTGGAATCCCATACCTGAATTTACTTTAGTTTGTGCTATAGTTCATCCAGCAAATTTTGTCTGAATTGAAAAGTGGTTTTGTTTTATTTTATTTTATTAAATCTTATTTTTATAGCAGTTTCTTTTTTATAAACTCAGGCTTTCACAGTGCTTATGACTAGTGTCTCATTTCTTAAACATCCTTTGCATGTATCTTGGCAATCAACGTTTTCTGCTGCAGGTTTATTTTGTTATTCGATTATTTACTTTTCATTCAAAATTTGTACTTGAGCTGATTTATACCACTTTAATTTAGATTGTTAATGCATGGGTGTTAATTAAAAAATTATGGGAGAAAATGGAAATACGTCTTCTTTTAATGATATTTAGGCATTACCTTAACTGAATCTGTTGGTTCATTAGATGTTGAGTTTTCATGCTTTAGTTCTGAAGTAATTCATTTTCATCGATGAATGTAATATTTTAGTCATTCATACGTGGCCTTTTTCTTCTCCCTTTTTGATTAGAATTTTCTTGTATTGTCATTTGGCTATAATGGAAGAACTGGACTAAGGTGTTAATAGAGCCCTACATAGGATTTAATGATGATCTTAGCGTGCTGCCTTTGGCATGGTAAACTGGATGCATCTATATATGTACACAGACACACACAAACTAAATTAATGGAAATTATAGTAGTTACCTTGCTTTGTAAATTCTTAAGTTGTACACACTCTACCAGGGATTACTTTTAGTAATAAATTTGCCATGTGGTTACACTTAATTTGCATATGAGTTTCCATGTTGAATTGCTTGCTGGTTCATTTGGCTAGATATCTACAGCAGCAAGCATCTCCAACAAATAGAGCAATATGCGATTATCACTTTTTCAATACATATTTTTACAAGAAGCTCAAAGAGGCTGTATCATACAAGGTATTCGTTTCCCTCAGTTTAATTATTTTCCATAAATCAAATTATTGTTTCTAGCTTTTGATGAATTAGACTGACATTTGGGGATTTGCAGATGCAGAACTGTAAAACTAGTTTGTTGGGATAGTCACTTACTCTGTTTGTTTTGTTTTTAAATATGTCATGGGTTGAGCAATTTGATAGTGACTGTTATAACTTTGACATTACATGATGTTCCCTTGTAATTTGTAGGGAAGTGACAAGGAGACTTTTTTTGTCAAGTTCAGAAGGTGGTGGAAGGGTGTCAATATATTTCAGAAGGCATATGTACTTATCCCGATACATGAAAAGTAAGTTTTTGAGTTGATATGGTTTTGTATGTGTAAGATGGTTAACGGTCGGTGTGACATTTAAAGATGTTAATGTTCCATATATAGTCAAAAGGCCTTATTAGAAAGATCATTTTGTACTGACTGAACATTATTTGTTTCCAGCAAGCTTCCTTCTGAGTTGATGCATATCCTGAATTATGGTTACCATGACCAGAACAGTTCTTACATTCTGTAATGATTAAGGGAACTGTCTCTGCCCATCCTGTGTCTACTTAAATGTTCTCTTTCTTTTCCTCTCCTGCAAAATTTCGTTACAGAAATGGTATGTAAACTTGTAAAAATGAGACACTTGAGCCATGATCCCAGTCCTGGTGCCATTGTTATTGGCACTCGTTGAAAACAGGTACATGGCATGATCTGGCTAGCAAATTGTTCCTGCCTTGTTAAGTAGGAATGATCAAAACTAGGCCTTTGAGAGAGTGCTGATTTACTTTCCTGTACAATGATCATGCCTTTTCATTTCATTGCTTGCTGATCTATGTAGTTGTTATACCATGTTGTAAAAGTGTGTGGGCTAAGATGAATCCTGCTTTACTTAATGAAGAATGAGGCTGGTCTGATATGTTTGGCTTAGGTTCCTAGATAAATTCCAATAAAGCAGGTGCATGACGTGATCTTGCCAACCAATTGCTCCTGCCTTGTTAAGTAGGAATGATCAATATTGGCCTTTGAGAGAGTGCTAATTTACTTTCTTGTTTAACAACAATTGCTTTTCGTTTCATTGCTTGTTGATCCATGTAGTTGGTACCATGTTGTAAAAGTGCCTGGGCAAAGATGAATCCCATTTTATTTGACTAAGAATGAGGATGGCTGATATGTGTTGTTTAGGCTTAAATTAGAAGTGAACGAAGTATTATATACAATGCTTAAGATGGAATGTGTTATAATGTTATCGACCATTGTTTCAGTGTTTATCATCCCAAAATGATATATCCGAGTGATTTAGAAACGACTAGGATATCATTGGAACTTCAAGAAGAAGGGAAGGTTAGAAGAAAGCAAAATTAGCAAAGAAACTTGGGTCAATGGAACAAGAGGTTTTTAGACTTTAATTGTTCACTAGGAATGCAAATTTAAAAATTTGTATGCCTTAAATACAATAAATGGTATGCTGCCTGCTCCCCGCTCCTTTTTGGTTAAAATCATTGCACCTTGTTTGACTTCTTTATGTTGTGTTGATGTATTCAGCCTCCATTGGAGCTTGGTGATTATATGTATCCCTGATAAGGAAGATCAATCAGGGCCTATAATTCTTCATTTGGATTCGTTGAGACTTCACTCAAGCGGATTGATTTTTGAGAACATCAAAAGGTGAGACGCAAGAAGCCTTGATGACCAATTAATGGTTATTTTTTATATTCTGTGTACTTTTTGTAAGTTTGGCAAATAAGATGCATCATCTGTCATATGGTTAATGTCATTAAGTCTTGCAAAATGTTATACCAATCTCTGGACTGACAACTGAATTAGTTGAGGAAAAGGGAACCCCAGTGACCAAGCACTCCTGCCTAGGCCTGTTCATCCGGGCCGGGTTCTTTCCCGGCCCGGTCTGGCCTTGAATAAATCCGGGCTAGTACCCGCATAAAAAACCCGGGTACACCCGGTCCGGGTACCGGGTTTTAAACCTGGAACCTAGTTTTTTTTTTTTTTTTTTTTTTTTTTTTTTTTTTTTTTTTTTTTTTTTTTTTTTTTTTTTTTCTCTAGCAACTAAATGGACAGAAACTTAAAAGGAAAATGCATATTATGTCCAATGAATCATCTGGTTTTTTTATTTATTTTTACACTCTTCTCCATGTGGCTTTTTATTGGTGGTTAGGGAACATGTAGGTTTTGATTTAAAAAATTAAATAAATAGAGTTTGAATGCTGCATCAATATTTTTTTCATGAAAAAATATTCATAACATGTAGGCTTTGATTTAAAAAAAAAAAGGGGGTGCAACCCGGAACCCTGGTTCCGAGTTTTTAAAAACCGGTTTCAATCCGGGTTCTGGCCCGGGCCGGAACCTGGATGAACAGTACTACTCCTGCCCCCCAAAAGTGGTGACCGGACACCCACTAGGATGTTGAGACATGTTTAGTTTTGTCCTCGATTTATTAACAATGCCTCACTAGCTGAGATAACAGAAACCCCACAACCAAGCAATCCCGTCCTGAAAGGCGGAGACGGGACAACCACTGGTTGTTGATGATATGTTTGGTTTTGTCCTTTACTTACTAATCTGATTTATGTTAGAGGGAAATCTCATTTTCATAGCATGCTTTTTAGGTTTAAACAAGCAATCATTTGTCCATAATCTTACTAAAGATTAAGAGTGAGAAGTGTTACCACTATCACAGTAATGGCAACCTGCAGTGATTTTATAACTAATTGAATTGTTAAAACATAAATTGTTAATAGGTTGAGTATATAAATGAGATTTTTTTTGGCAATATGTTTTCTTTTTAATATGACAGAGGGCCAAAATATACATACATACATACATATATATATATATATATATTACCGCATTGTTTAGTTTTTGGGTAGAGTTTTAGTTCTACGGGAAACAAGGGGTCGGGACAGGCTTGGTGTATTTTGGATTGTTTTTCGTGGGCTTTTTGGGTCATTAGGGGCTTTCTATTATGGGCAAGGTGTTTTCTTGTATACATTCAATGTATTTGGTTACTCCTTTTGATATATATAATATTTTTACTTATAAAAAAATATATATGTATGGATGTATGGGCTTGGCACATAGTCCGTGGGTTTTATGCCCTTATCTTTTTGCTCCTTTGATTTTCAATTTATCATTTTAGTACTTAAATTTGTAATTTTTTCCAATAAGAATCCCATTAGATTTCTATAAAAAATCTCATGGAAATCGGACATGGCATGCCATGATGCAATATATATATAATACATAAAAATCATTAAAAATTTAAAACTGAAAAAAAAAACATTTTTGGAAACAAAAAACCAAGACCCAAACTGCCCAACTTGGCCTAATCTGGGTGCCGCTTGGGTTGGCCACCTGGGCTGTGTCACGGTTTTACCTAAACCCAGGCGCCACCTCAATTACCCAACCCAGGCTTGTCTTTGGATATCTAAACCCAGGCCACGCTGCCTGGGTTAGCCAAGCCCATGCCCTAGGTGCATGCTTCCTGGGTTTGGACATGGCCACCCCTTGAATTATTTTATTTCATTTTTTTCTTCTAATATTTTTTCTGTTTTCCAAGTCGAAATTTATTTTTTAATTTATATATATAAGTTTTGGCTTTTTTAAAATGTGGTATTTGACTTTTTTGTATTAAATTTTTTCAGTTTTATAATATTGTATTTGAATTTAGTTTGTTTATTTGAATTTCCCGTTTTTAGGTTTTATTTTTCAGTTTTTCATTTGTTTTGGTTTATATTTTAATATGATTTATATTTTATTTTTATAGTATTTTAAAAAATTTATTTTTTTTAACGACATGGTATGCCACGTGTAAAAAATTATTTTATATGATTACTTTTTCTCTTCTTATAGAATGGTAATTTTTAGTTCTTTATAACACAAGGACTTTTTAGTGTTTCAGCTTATAATTAGAATCAATGTCATCTCACGTGAGACTCCTAGAAATAAGCTCTTTTTTAAGAATTTGGATGTTGGAGAGAGCTGCATACTCGTACTCAAGATTTTGCTCCTATTGACATTGTCATCTAGAAATATATTTTGACCAATGTAAGTTCATTTCTTAAAAATGAAATAGGAGGCATTTTGTTGAATCGCCTACTAATTGGAGTGTCATCAAGAGGCAATGTTTATTTGTGTACTCTATTGGTTAAATCATTTTAGATATATATTTTCATGTTTTCATACCTCAAAAGTAAGTTCATCAACTACATATTGATATGGCAAAGCATGCTTTATGAATAAGCTGTTCATTACAATGTCTGCATCATGTTATTTTTAAACCTCAGAAATTGTGTAAATGTGCTCTGTAGCTTTATGAAAGAAGAATGGACCTACTTATTTCAAGAAGTTGCTCCTTCAGATCTTCCGATTGCAGACACCATCTGGAAAAATCTCCCTCGTAGAATTGACGAGAAAGTCATTGCGGTATTTTTTTTCCCCTCTCAACTGCTTCTCTCTTCTCTCTCTCTCTCTCTCTCTCTCTTGTGTGTGTGTTGGGGGGGGGCTGCTATATGAAATGGGATGTGGCCCCTCACCTTCCCAGTGGTGTCGGTAGGATTTTGATCCTGAGGCTCTTAAATGATGAGTAGGGACTTCACAAGCTAGCTAGCTTAAACCTACCAGAGTATTCAGTCAGCCTTAACTTTAACTCAAGTTTCATTTTCATGTTGAGAGATCAACGTTTCATTCTACCATGTGAAGCTGCTGCCTTGAAACATCAAATTAGTCATTTTTCCTGGTTCTTTTCTGCCATCTAGTACGTTCTCAGTGGTAGTTGCATTGAAGGTGTTGAAGCATCAAATTTCCCATTGTAATTTTTTTAGCTTGAATCTCAGTGCATGCAACCAAAAGTTAAAGTGTGAATTTTTTTTCTTAGCCCCTGTTTCCCTGGGGGGTGGGGATGAAAAAACACATGAAACAAAAACCCGTTTGGAAGGCATGATGGAATTTGCATTTACCCAAAGCCTCCATATATTTCATCTTGGTGTTGAGTAGTGAAGCTGCCATTGGAATGCTTTGAAGTTCTGCATGAAAAATTGTGAGAGCTTCTCTTTTACCAAAGAATGATTGCCTTTATTTTTTCAATTTTTACAGAAGTATGATTGCCTTTTTTGTTTTTCGAAATTTTAAGGTAAGTGCAAGACCTTCTTGTTTCAATAAGGAGCATATCTGTCAAAGTGTGGGACTTTTTTTTTTTACTTCGACTGATCAATTCCTCTAAATATGAACGAAATACATGTGTGGAATTATTTTTATCAATTGGGTATTCAGGAAGAAAAAGTTTGCAGTTTGAAGGCAGGTTGTGAATATGATGTTTAGGAACTTAATATGTGGAGTTGGACAAATTGATTCGTGCTTAGGACCATACAAGTTGTTGATGCTAACATTTTGTCAAGAAATAGGATGTTAGATCATGTGAATTGACCAAAAAATATATAAAGAAAAGAGAATTGACCAAGAAATGAAGAAAAGAAAAGAAAAAAACAAAGTAGAATGTCAGTCAACTATGAGGGCTGAATTTGAATAAGAAAACCAGGGGGATTCATTCCCCTGATTTTCACTCTTTTAGGCATTCATGGGCTTTAGATCTTTGCTATGTTTCATTTAAAACTGTGATATGGCATGTCATTGTTGACGTTTATTTCTAAATCTTTAGAAGCTTACCTATTTTGTTGTATTCGGTTCTTATTTCCCACAGGTTCCCCAACAAAAGAATGACTTTGATTGTGGTCTCTTTGTTCTGTTCTTCATGGAGCGCTTCATCGAAGAGGCCCCCGAAAGGCTGAAAAAGAAAGATTTGGCAATGGTATGGTTCTTTATTTTCTTAAAAATGAGTGCTGAATTTATTCTTTCCTCATTACAAATTTCTTGAAATATTTTCCTTGGCTTAACATATTTGTATTCTCAGTTTGGCCGGCAGTGGTTCAAACCAGAGGAGGCCTCAGGTCTGAGGGTGAAAATCCGGAAGATACTCGTACAAGAATTTAGAAAAGCATGCGAGGTAAACCATGCCGTAGAGTCTTCTCCTCTGAAAACCAGCGACCACAAGGATTCTGACTGAATTTAGTGCATCTACAATAGCACACAAGGTTGATGCAAGTACTTTACTCCTTCATGAACAAGGTGTACCAATAGTAAATCAGCTGTGTAAAGGATCTTTGAAATTAGTTTTGTATAGCCTGAAGAATTGGTTCAAATGTCCATCACGGGAAGAATTAGGTCATCAAGGAGTCATGACCACTTCATGGGTTAGAAGCCCTTTTAGGTTTTACTTTTACTAGATGTATAGAGGAACGGAATGGTGGCGCGCGCTAACACAGTTATGGCGAAGTTTTGGGCAATGAACATGCCAATTTTTTTTTTTTCCTCGTAGTAGTTCTGAGCTCAGTTGGACTTTCTATGCACCGCTTTTGGTGAAAATGTATTTTTCAAGTCAGAGACAAGAACACAGGTTGCTTATGTGCTTTATGCTATGGAAAGCAATTAACATCCGATCCAAGAGTTGTACAAGTCTTAAATAGACAAATCTTCTGCAAACCTTTGTAAGAAAGTAAAAATACTTTGAAAAAGTATAAAAAAATCATTTTTTTAAGTGAGATCCATTTTTTTAGAATGAGTTTATGTAAAACTTGTCTATTTAAAGACACGGATAATAAGAGATCAATAACTACGTATTAAAAGTCCTTTTTCACTATTGAATTAGTGAGTTGAAATATTTGCATAAATAAACCTTTATATCAGCCTACTGTTAGTTGTAGTTGCAACACACCTGATGTGTGGACCGGTTGGTTGATGTGCTACAACTGATGTGGTACAGTGAGCTGCTCAGGTGTGTAGAGGAAAAAAAAAAAAAACCAGCTCAAGTGTGCTACGGTTAATGTGCTACAGTGGGCTGTTGGCTTCTATTTGCATACCAAGAGTATCTCAAGTACTCTCACTTCTATTCTTTATTTTATTATTACTTTTTACTTATTTTTTTACTATTCATTATTTTTCACCTACTTTTTACTATTATTTAATAATATATTATTACTTTTTCACTACTATTCACAAACATTATCAACACTTCTCAGATATTCTCACTATCCAAACCAAATTATGTCAATAAATCGAGTGAGTTTATTGTGTAATAAAAACAATAAAATGAAATATTTTTTGAGCAGATGAACTAGAGTACTCAGGAAAAGTACTATATATATAAAGTCAATAAAATAAAATGAAAAAAATAAAATAATGAGGTGGCTGCTCAATAGAATACAAAAAGGATGCTTCTGAAATTATATATATATATATATATATATATATATATATATATAATAGATAACTAAATGGTTATATGGGAGAAAAACACAATTCTAAATAATTAATATCTGATCAAAGGAAGAAAAGAGAAGAAGAAATAAGAAGAGGAACAGAGATATATAAACGAGAGGAGAGATCGACAATGAATTAAGAAAGAATTGATCTGTACAAGCTTTTACATGTCTATTTATAATTAATCAGCAAGTTGACTAACTGACTACAACGTCAAACCGTGATCTTCATTAACCAATGAATTAATTGCCAAATAGCTTTATCAAGTATATACTGATATTTACAATTCAGTCCTTCGAAAACTTTCAAGCCGAAGTGATCAGTTACAATAATTAATTAGTACATATGTACGTCAACATCACCAGCCATGCATGCATGCATCTTGATTTTACGTCCCTGCAGGCCTCAACGACGGCATATATGCACAAGGAAAAAAAACCGTGTCATTCAGGTGTCCTTCTAATTCTGCCCTTTGAAGTGGCAATTCCTTCTAACGTCATGGGTTCAGGTGTCCTTCTTGATCTGCCATTTGAAGTGGCAAGTCCTTCTAACATGGTTACCACCTCTTTCATTTCTGGTCTTTTTTTGGGGTCTGCACCCCAGCAACGCGTTATAACTTGTGTTAGAGAGCTTGGGCAGTAACTGGGTATCTCTGGCCTCATATTCTGTGAATTCAAGTATATATATATTAATTAGATCAATTTATCAACCTTAAGTTTACGTGTAAGGTTATAATGTTTGGATATATAGATAAGTAGAAGAAAACCAGGTACCCTATACGTCACAGAAGGTGTCAAATGTGAGAATTGGCCGGACGTTAGGAAATGGCAGATCGCAGCACTAGTACATCTCCCACAAGCAAATTCCAAAGCTATAAACGTCACATTTCCTACTATAAGGTTTGAGCTGAAAGTTGGTCGGTTCGGATCGGACAAACTGACCGAACCGATTAGTTCGGTCCGGATCAGACATAATTGAGATTGAGACTGGTTGGTCTCGGTCTATGAAATAGAAGAACGAAAACTTTTAGTCCGGTCCGGGGTGGGGTTTTTCCACCTCAGACCGACCGAATAGTAAAATAAAAAAATATTTTATATATATTATTTATATAATAATTGTATAATTAATTATGTAATTTTCATCTAACCTATCACTATTTACAATATAAAATTTTAAATATGTAATTACAAATTAATATTCTATTAATTAACTAATGTATATTATCAATTAACCTATCACCAATTCACCATTAACTAATTACTAACATCTACATCTATGATCTAATTAAAGTTATTAAATAATTTTTTTATAAAATACCTAAGTTGCAGGTAAATATAAAGCATGTATGGACGTGGACCAATGGATAATTCAATTATTTATGCTTCATATACAAAATGTAAAAATTTTAATACAGCTCATTATGCATTAACTATCATAATACATTGACATTATCTAAGTTAGTAACAAATTAGCAATGAACATCATCAATATAATAATTATAATTAATTATTTTCTTAATGAGTTAGTTACATAATCTATATTAATAATTCACTTAATTTTAATTTAGTAATTTAAATAATTTTTTTTATTAATTTATTTAAAAAAAGAAGAAAAAAATAATTGGGCCAGACCGAATGGACCGACTGGATAGCTACCAGTCCAGTTTGGTTCCTATGGATGTTCGGTCTTGTCCGCACCCCCCCGGCCAGACCGGGCCGGATCGGATCAGACCAACCGATTTACACCCCTGCATAAGGTTTGTTTGCAAAGACCTGCACTGCATTGACAAAGATTTAATGTTATTTAGAATCAATGGAAAAAAGCATTGACAAAGCTGGAATTTTTTGTATATATTTAGGAATTAATGGGAAAAAACATTTTTTTTTTTTTTTTTATGATGGGAACCACCCCACATCTAGGGGTGTAAATCGGTCTGGTCCGGGGTTGATGGACCGAAATTCCATTATTATCCCTGGTCCGGCCTAATTATTATTTTTTCTTTTATTTTTAAAGAAATTTATTTAAATTACTAAATTAAAATTAAGTGAATTATTAATGTGGATTATGTAATTAACTTATTAAAAAAATCTTTTATATGATCAATGATAATAAATTAAATAAAAATTACATCATTAACTTATATAATTACTATATAAAAATAATATATTTAATTATTAAAAATATATATAGAAGTTCAGTCCGGTCCAATCCAAAATTTATAGACCCTGAGACAAGACAGAATGGTTTCGGTCCACAATTTATTAGACCGAGACCGACTTGGTTTGGACCGAACTCCTTACACCCATGTGACCACGTCACCCATGGAAAAAAGCAATTAAAGACATGCAAACAATGTTTGGGAAATTATTTCATGTCCTCAGCTTCCAATTAAATTATCACTGAGGTTATAAGGTCCCTATATATATAGCTACTAGGAAACTTCAGAGACTACAAATATGACGAACAAAGATATCTAGGCTATATATAGCTGTAATTCCGAAAATGTCGAGCAAAGTACTTACCTCAGAAGCCATGTAGCCAGCTGTCCCTGCACGGCCTATCATCTCAGTTGGAATTAAAAGCGGATTACAAGCAATTCCAAAGTCAATTAACTTCAGAGAATGATTCTTGTCCATAGCCACGTTTTCTGTCTTTACATCTCTGTGGACAATCTTCTTGGAGTAAGGTAGCACAACCTGCAGCATGTAAGAAACAAGGCGCGGGGGTAGAATTTCTCAAACGTTTATTTATATACATACATACATACATACATATATATAGCTGTTGATCAAGCAAGGAAAAAAAAAAAATTAGAAACAGATATTGTACATGGGAAAAGAATGAATTGATCTACTTTCTGGCAAGATCTAGTGCGAGTCGTATGACCATTTTGAAAGCCAGCTTCCTTTTCCGGTTCTTTAACAGGAACGATTTCAGAGTTCCCAAAGGAAGATACTCGATGATAATACAACCAACATTATCATTCATGCCGATTCGCTCGTTACGGGCATGCATTTCATGTATATATAGTACCCTTCGTATCTCCTATGAACTATGGCACGAAGAGGAAGATAAATAAAATAAGCTTCAGCTAGAATGCATGCATGCGGCCAGGACATGATCATACTGGTATGTATTGAAGCACTTGATCATCCTGCTACCATCAGTCCAACAGAAGGCACTCATGCGCACGAGGAGTCCACGGATAGCCTAACAAACTCGAGCACAACTGTCAAGAGGAAAACCAAAATTGCCATCTGTCCTACTCTAGAAGATTCTCTTGTAACTGACTGAATGATTGTACATGATCGTCTGATCATTTTATGATCAGATCATTTGTCTTGTTATAAGTGTATAAATATGGACTGTGGCTGTAATGAATGTTAAGGAAAAAGTTTCAGAAAGAAAATAATTCATACTCTCTTCTTAAAGACATTTCATCGAATGCCTTATGGGCTAGTTCTCTATATTGATCACTCAGTCCATTCCAATCGTCCGACTTCTCCAAGCCCATCTCCTTCTGCTCTCATTAGGGCATCATTTCCCATTCGTTTATCTCCTATCATTCCTTCCTCAGCGCCGTCTCCCACTTCTTCCTCCATACAATCTTGTCATCCAATGGTCACCAGGTCCCGAAATCACATACACCGACAGATGGAACCCTACCTTGGCCCACGTCCAAAATGATTTCCATTCCCTCACTCCATCTCACTGTCTCAGATGCCATCCCGGAAGAACCTCCGTGTTTCACTGAAGCATCGAAATACCCAGAGTGGCGTGCTGCCATGGCATCTGTGTTTGATGCGCTTATCTCGACTCAAACATGGGATTTGGTTCCTTCTTCCCCCTCTCTCAATGTCCTCGGGTGTAAATGGGTTCTGAAGACTAAACGGCATGCTGATGGGACTCTTGAACGCTGTAAGGCACGCCTCGTCCCAAAGGGGTTTCATCAGCAAGCTGGCATAGACTTCTCGGAAACTTACAGTCCAGTGATTAAGCCTGTCACCGTTCGACTTCTCTTGTCTCTTGCTGTTTCATCGTCTTGGCCACTGCACCAGTTGGACGTTCAGAATGCTTTTCTTCATGGAGATCTGGAGGAGGATGTCTACATACATCAGCCACCGGGGTTCACAAATCCAGATCATCCATCCCATGTCTGCAAGCTTCGTAAGTCCATCTATGGTCTTAAACAAGCCCCTAGGGCTTGGTTTTCAAAGTTGAGTTCTAAATTGCTGTCTATTGGTTTCGTTGCCTCCATATCTGACTCTTCTTTGTTTATTTTTCGTACTTCCACTGATACCATTTACATGTTAATTTACGTTGACGACATTATTGTCATCGGTTCCAGTCAAGCTCTTATTTCTCAAATCATTGCATCTCTGCGTGTTGCTTTTCCCGTCAAAGAATTAGGGCCTTTGCACTATTTCTTAGGAATTGAAGTTTTTAGAACCTCTAATGGCATTTTTTTGTCTCAAATGAAATATATTATTGATCTACTCAAATGCACAAATATGCATCACTCAAAGTCAGTATCCACTCCTATGAGCACCTCTACAAAGCTTACGACCTTAGAAGGATCTTCATTTGAGGATCCTCAACTTTATCGTAGCATTGTAGGTAGCTTGCAGTACCTTTCTTTCACCCGTCCTGATCTTTCATTTGCCATTAACAAGGTCTGTCAATACATGCATTGTCCTAGGATTCCACATTGGCAAGCCGTAAAATGGATTCTCCATTATTTACGTCTCACATCTCATTTTGGTTTACATTTTTCTACTTCTTCTGCCTTTACACTTACTGCTTTTTCCGATGCTGACTGGGCCGGGTGCCCTGACGATCGCAAGTCCACGGGTGGCTTCTGCGTCTATTTTGGTTCTCACTTGGTATCTTGGGGTTCTAAGAAACAATCAACGATTGCCAGATCGTCCACTGAAGCTGAGTACAAGTCAGTTGCCAACACTACCTACGAACTTCTATGGTTGCAATCTCTACTCGGTGAACTTGCATCTTCCTGTCTAATCCGCCAACACTTTGATGTGACAACCTCGGTGCCACCTACCTCTCAATGAATCCGGTTCTTCATTCTCGGACCAAACATGTTGAACTTGACTACCACTTTGTTTGGGAAAGAGTTGCTGCGAAAACACTCAAAGTCTCATTTGTTTCTAGCAAAGACCAAATTGCGGACATTTTTACAAAGCCTCTCTCCACTGCGTGCTTTAATTTCCTACCTACGATCAAGTCTCACCGTTTCTCCGGTGACGCTTGAATCGCGGGGGGCTATTGAAGCACTTGATCATCTTGCTACCATCAGTCCAACAGAAGGCACTCATGCGCACGAGGAGTCCACGGATAGCCTAACAAACTCCAGCACAACTGTCAAGAGGAAAACCAAAATTGCCATCTGTCCTACTCTAGAAGATTCTCTTGTAACTGACTGAATGATTGTACACCGCCTGATCATTTTATGATCAAATCATTTGTCTTGTTATAAGTGTATAAATATGGACTGTGGCTGTAATGAATGTTAAGGAAAAAGTTTCAGAAAGAAAATAATTCATACTCTGTCTTCTTAAAGACATTTCATCGAATGCCTTATGGGCTAGTTCTCTATCTCCTTCTTTGATTTTATAGTATGTGTGTGTGTATTTTGAGACTTTGACAATGATTCTTTAAGTATGTTGATTAAATCCTTCTTTTTAAGTTCGTCAAAGATATTAGTTTTCTTTTTAGACTTAGAGGATTTAGAGGATGAACTGTCCTTTACCCCCCGGATTTTGTTGGAGATGCAGGGGCCTGAATTAAGGGATATTCAGGAGCATTGGATGGTCCAGCCATGATCTTTGGAAATTCTTTTTTATCCTGCAAGTTAGGTGCAGTCTGTGGAAAATCCTTGATCAGTAAATCAACAATCTTTTCTGTGTTTGCAAATTTGTCCCACCATTTGGTGAAATAAACTCGTGTCATAACATCACCATTTCTTTCATAATTCCATTTGAAGATCCACGGGAGGTGGTATCTTTTACAGAAGTGCAAAGTATGGTGAAATTTTTTGGAGTGTTGATCCAAAGTTGAATCAACGATTTTTAAATAATGTTGGTAAGCGTTGAAGAGCTCACCAGGAAGATTTTCAGGAATTAATCCATATTGGTTCCACCATTGGATGAACCAAAGAGGAAAATTTCCTTTAAATTTTATATCAAATTTTATGAACCAAGAGTGGCTCATATCAGGGGTTTGGAAGAACATGAAGCGCTTCCAAGCATCAATATAATCAAAATAAGAAAAAACAGTGTCTGTTTGGGCAAATCGTTTGGAAGTAGATGGGTTTGTTCCCCATTCTGCTTGAGTAATGACTCGATGAATGTAGGCACTGTGAAAGATTAGTTTTTTGGTATCAACCTTGTCATAAATAGGTTTGATAAACAGGGAATTTGTTTGGATTAAAATACTGGAGTAAAACTGGAGATTTTTTGCGGGATCTTCAGGAATCCAGTGGAATAAATTAGGGAAATAAGATGAAGAAATTTTGAAAACATCTGTATATATCGTGCTGTTAGGCTCGATATGGAACAGATAAGAAGCAAAATTCTTTTTCAAATATTCAGATTTTCCTTTTGGGAGGAAAAACTGAGGGACAATAGCATTTTGGTTTTTTGACTCAATTGCTTTCGCATATGGGTCAAATGTGGTAGTAACAGCAGACGAAAAGGTCTGTATTTGGGCAGGTTTGCCAAGTGGCTAAAACCTGTTAGCAATGTCTAGTGCCGTAGATACAGCACTAGTGGTAGAGGATCCAGCCTCATTCTTGATGAGGTTTATACTGGGCATTGGGGGTGGTGGATTCACCTTTTTCTCTCTCTCTCTCTTGTTTTCTTCTTGATGGCCATGGTGAGGTTTCTGCAAGAATTCACGGGTGAGAAAGTCAGGGATTGAATTTTTTGTGCCTTTGATGTATTCAATATCAAAATCAAAAACACTTAAAATAGCTTGCCATCGTACAAAAATATGTTTTGATGCAATGTTTTTGATATCTTTTTCTAAAACAAATTTAGCACTCATGCAATCAATTCTGACCAAAAACTTGTGATTCAAAAGGTCAGATTGAAATTTAGATATACATAGTACTATAGCCAAAATTTCTTTTTTAATAGTACTATATTTTTCTTGTGCAGAATTCCAGGTTCCAGAATGGAAACGAACAATTTGTACAGACGAACCTGGTGAAACGCATTGTTTCAGAATGCCACCATAACCAATGTCTGAGGCATCTGTTTGAACAATTTTAAAAGAATCAGAAGTAGGGATACCAAGGCACGGAAGAGTTTTGACATGTGCTTTGATTTTCCTTACTAGATTTGTATGGATTTCTGTCCAAGGAGGAGGATTAGAAAGGAGTTGTTTAAATAAAAGACTACATTATTTCCTCATATCCTTGTAGAAATCAGCAACATAATTGAGAGATCCTAAGAACCTCTGCAACTGCTTTTTATCAAGAATGACATCAGAGAATTTGTCAGCAAATTCGATAGCTCTTTGGATAGGCCTGATTTTTCCTTCAGAGATGTCGTAACCAAGGAATCTAATCTTGGTTTGAAACAATTTAATTTTAGTTGCCGAAACAACAAGGCCATTGAACATCATCTATAGATTTAGAGAAAACAAGAACATCATCTATATAGACAATGGTAAAAGCAGAGAACGAATTGAAAATATCGTTCATGATATTTTGAAATTCACTGGGAGCGTTCTTAAGGCCGAAAGGCATCACGTTCCACTCAAAATGACCAAAAGGGGTTACAAAAGCAGTCTTATACCTATCTGACTCGGCTATTTGGATTTGCCAGAAACCGAACTTAAGGTCAAACTTGGAAAAGACCACAACATCACTTAACCTATGAATTAATTCATTCTTATTGGGAATAGGGTACCTAATCCACTCTAAGACTTTATTCAAGGGTTTGTAGTTGATAACTAGACGAGGGGTTCCACACTCTAGTTCTGCATTTTTCTGGACATAAAAGGCCGGACATGACCAAGGTGACTTGCTTTTCCTGATAATACCTTTATCTTGAAGATCTTGTATCTCCTTTTGACAATATTCCAGAGTCTTTCTATTCATTTGAACAGAAGTGGCTTTTGTTGGAATATTGGTTTCATCAAAACCTTTAATGTATGTGAGAGAAACTATGTGTTTCTTCCTATACCAAAAAGCATTAGGTAAATCAGAACAAACATCTGTTATTAAACGTTTGTTAAAATCTTCAATTTTTGAAATAAAAAGAGAAGAGGATAATTGTTCAGAAATCTTTTTGTATTTGATTTCCTGTTGGAGGAAATTCAAATGTTTTTGTTTTGCTAAAAACAAAGATTTCTTACTTTTATCCGTATCAATTTCATAACGAGAGGCAAAATGGAATTTTACCTTTTGACCAAAAGGGTCGGTAGTGATACCGTTTTTTTCAGTCATGAAGGGATATAAAGAAGATATAAAAGGGATTCTCAAAATTACTTTGTCAGACATGTTTTTGACTAAAATGGAGGGAATCCGAAAACAAATATTATTCTGGCAAACATGAGCATTATTGAGCTCATAATTAATGGTCATCTTTGAGCCATTTGCCGATAATAATCTTTCGGTAGATTTTTCAAAATATTTGCTAGGAATGAGTCCTTCTTGAATGCAATTCAAGTCTGATCCGGAATCAATCATGGCAACAACAGTAAATTGAAAATCATGAGCAACAATTATATTAACCCTTGAAAACCAT
The DNA here is from genome assembly GCA_022457165.1 of Juglans mandshurica. NCBI lineage: Eukaryota > Viridiplantae > Streptophyta > Magnoliopsida > Fagales > Juglandaceae > Juglans > Juglans mandshurica. The sequence goes on from CM039621.1 coordinate 16,271,299, forward strand.
TTAGGAGGAATGGTATGACGAATTAAACATATCTGGTTGTCGGCAGGTATATCCTGTTGACTAGAACCAGCCTCAGTTTGCTCATTGTCAGAAGGAATATCTTGATCAAGTTGTTTGTCGATCTTGATTAATAAAAATTCTTGTCTTAAAACTTCGTTCTCAGATTTGAGGTTATTTATTTCAGATCTGAGATCTACAATTTCTTTCTTGACAGAATTTATTTCACTTTGTAAATCAGAAACAGAAATATCCTTGGGTTTTTTTTTAAAAAAATCTTTCCAAGATTTCTTGAAAATTAATCCTTTGATTAGAAGGTTCTGGATCTTTGCGAATCATCACCTTCTTTAGCTTTAGAAGATATTCTTCTTTAAGCTCGGGATTAGTAATTTAAGAAATAAGGGTTAGCAAAAGGTTTTTTTGTTCTTCAGACTTAGTTAAGACATTAATTGTCTTGCCTGGAGTCTTACAACAAGTGGAATTACAATTGCAACCCAGCTTTAGATCAGATGGTTCATGGTTCTCAGTTTCAGAGTGATATTCAGAATCACTAGAACTGATTTCAAGAGTATCCGATGATGAAGACGACTCTATTTCGAGGAGTCGAAATAGTTCTTCTTTATCATGGTTACCAATATCCAACTGATTAAGCTTTTTCTTAATTTTTTGGGCTTTCTTGGGACATTTATTTGCAAAATGCCCAGTTTTGCCGCATATAAAATATTTTCCAGAAGAAATATTTTTAGGCTCTTTTTTCTTGGAAAACGATTTAAAAAAGGGTTTTTTGTGTGGTTTTTTATAAAATTCATCATGGGGTTTTCTCCTGAAACCACCATGAGGTTTATAAGTTTTATGCTTTCTTTTAGATGGGGCAATACTAGGAAGACCGAATTGTTCACAGAAAGTGCCCATTTCGTATTTGGCCTTCTTACTATTTCTCATCTGTTCTCGAAGCATTCTTTGATCATGACACATACTAATGCCAAGTTTCTTAACAATACTGAAGATATCACCATAAGTGTAATCCTCATAGTTAAGTAGTCCAGAAGTATCAGTAAGTTCTTCCTTGACTTTATAAGCAAATAATCGAGGTAATCCATCAATGAATTTCTCCTTCCAGTAAGGCTTCTGGCTATCTTCACGAAGCATTACTCGAGAAATAAAAACATCTTGGTACCACCTATAATCAGACATCTGATGACATCTTAAATTATTTAACTGGTCGCTGACGTGGCTAGTTATATTAGATGGTGTCCCAATAAAATGTTTTAAAATAGTGTAAATCAAAGTATTGATACCATCAGGATGAGCCATCCCGATAGCTTCATCAAAAATAGGTAAACCTTCCTCATTGCGTTTTACTGCATTTTGGATGGTTTCTCTAGCATCATTAGTGAGGTACTTATCCCACCAATTTCTTAAAACACCAGTAAAACCTTGTGTTAAAATCCTGACAATATCTGGTTGCCTGATGTTATTGTTGATATAAGCATTTGCAACCATAGACATTTTACTCATGGTATTGATGATTTCTTGTTCTGAGAATCCATCAATATTCCATTCGTAAACTTTGTCAGCAGAGTAAGAAGATTGGTTTTGGAAAACTTTCTCTTCAAACTGCAAATCAGGAGGTGTAGGTCTGGAGTACCAGTTCTTCGTTAGACTCATTGGTTTGGGTCATTTTGAAGAAAATCTGGCAATTTCCAGGTTTTGAAAATTCTTTTCAATCAAATCAATATCCTTATCTTCAGAGGATTCATCGCTAGAAGAATCTTCTGAAGTTTCTTCAAGAACAACTCCATCACCATTACTGTTAAGAGTGCTGGTAGAAGGTTGATCTTTCTTTAGATCAGCAATCATTTGGTCAATTTTTTCCAAAGTTTTGGCCGGAGTGTTTTGAAAATTTACTTTAGGCCTTTCTTCGGGTAAACTGATCAAAGGTTTTTCAATCCTTTTCTTTGGCTGATCTTTGAAGAAGTTTAAAGGATGTTCAGTTTTAAAAGCAGGGTTTGAAGTAAAAATAGGTTTTTCAACCTTTTCTTCAATTCGATCCAACTGTTTTCCGATCGTATGAAGAGCAAGATTCGCAAAATTGTTTTGGGAAATAATCTTTTTTGCTTCTTTCAGAATCTTGTCCTTTTCTGGATCTTTTGAAACAGTGTCAGACAGTTTGAAAGGTGAAGCAATTACTTCTTTTCCCTGGACAGGAATAACAATAGTCTGCAAAGGAGGATGACTGGCTTGAATGACAGTTCTTCCTTCTTCTTGGACAAATTCATTTTTAACAACATTTAAAGTAATTTTAGAAACATAAGTGTTTTCTGCAAAATCTAGAAGAGAAATATGCTGTTGAAGCTTATTCATCTCTTCCTTCCATTTGCGTTTAACATGTTGTTTTTCAAAATCTGAAAATCTTGCAACATAGGCCTTTCGCCTTTGTTTGTTTTCAGAGGAAGCAAAATCTTTTAAAAGAGCAGGTAAATCAATTTCAAAAGATTTGTTTAAAACATTTAAACTGTGGTGAACAGGTGCAACAGGGGCTTGCATATTTGAAACTGTTGGCGACATAGAAGACGTATCTTCTTTGTCTGCTTCATCATTTATGTCCTGGTTTTTTGAAGAACCAGCTGCTCCTTGTGCAGTATAAAAATGCAGAAGTAACTTGAGAGGACGTAGAAAGTCCTTTCATTTTTAAAGCGGGTTTTGTAGGTTGAACCGTTCTTACCGAATCTTCAAGAAATTGATGGAGTTTGATATCATTTCTTGGATTGTTCTGAACAGGATCAACAAAACTAGATCTGGAACCAGCAAAAGAATTTCTTCTTTTACTTGAGGTTTCAGTTTTATCAAAAGAAATTTTAACAGTTCCATCAATATATTGCTGGATGATGTCAACATCAGCACTCGTAGCAATATTTTTAGGAGGCATAGGTATTTCTTGTTCCAGTATCCATTCATTGGGAAGAGTTATATCATCCCAATAAATTCTTTTTGGAATTTTGATATCCACATCTGAAGTGCTACTCTGGATCAGGAGAGTATGCTTTCCAGAAGGTTTTGCAATGGCTTTTGGATCTAAATTCGTTTTTAAGAGACGATAATAAATCCTGAAAATTAAAACAAGAGGTTGACTTCCTTCAATCATGTGATATCTGGAAGTTAAAATATTTAAAATCAAACATTTCATAATATGTTTGTCTTTTAAGGACAATGTTATGTTTGGAAAATAATCAAAATGGACTGGTCCTTCTGATAAAAAAGATTGGACCATTCCGAGGATGCTATCCTCAAATTTGAGGAATCTGTCATCTCTTAAACAAAAAAGAACAGAAGCATTGATGCCTAGCCTTGTTAGCGGCTTGGCAGCAATCTGGACGGAACCTATATGAATATATTTATATCCCTCTTGAATATATTTTTGAATGTCATCTTTGTTAAGAAGATAACATTTTTCATGGGATTTCAATATACTATAGGTTTGTTCAACTGTTCGAACATTTAAAGTTTTTAAAAAAGTATTTTTTAACCAAGTGGTTTGGTAAATAGAAGATGGTTTAATATCTAGGATCTTCCACGATCCTAGATCAGGAGATGGCTCTTCTCCAAAAGAGCAATCTTCTTCATTGATAATATCAGGTTGCAGGGCCGACCTGGAACTTGATCTTAATCTACAGGGAAGGTTGCATCTCGAAGAGGCTGCGAACTTTACCGTGTATGGGGTCACCTAGAGAACCTATCCATGCCCTGGACGCCTACCCCGGCTGAAAATGGGACTTACAAAGGTTCCTTCAGATACCCAGACCCGACACTGAACCACCTAGTGCAGAAACTTCCGCACCCGGTAGAAGATGATCAAAACAAGATAGAAAATAGAAGAATAATATGCAACAATCAGAGGCAGGAGATAGCCAGAAGCCAGAAGCCTTATGCAACAATCATGCAACACACGTTATATATATATATATATATACACACATGCGCGTGATCTGCAGTAATAAATAAATATTTGTATGAAGAAATGTATGTGTATGCGAGGAAGATGCTTTACAGGGTAAAAGCATTACATGTCATGATCCAACAAGAATCAAGAAATTAAGATTTAAGATACGTTGTTGATGATGAAAATAAACAAAAACAGATTATCCGCTCTTTTTATATATATATCTATCTATCAGTGGTATATATATATATATAGGACATTCAAAAAGGTGCACAAAAAGTATCAAACAAGGCAACTGGCCGCCGGCCAAATCAATACGAGTATTCATCCTTAATATATATATATATATATATATATATATATATATATAACTGATTAATGATAATGATATATAAGTGGTGCATGTATGGGATCCCATGTTATTTGAAAAGTTCTTACTCTTTATTATGATTTCAATGGAGTTCCATTTATTTCATTGACCAGTAGTACTTTGAGTATAGATTGATCATCAGATGTGACTTGTGTTTCTCTTGGAATACTGTTACATGTACATCTATACATATTCGTACATACGTTAGATTATATATTAATTAAATACTTTTTGTTTGGAAGTAATTAATATCATGTATCAAGTTAATTCATGTCAATTTACAAAAATAAAATGGATTAATTATGAAACTGATCATGTTAGCAAAGAAAAATAAGGATAAAGGAAAAAATTAATATACAAAAGAAAGATATATATATATATTAAGTTGATCGATGATATATATACCTTAGCAACATTGGGATGATCAAGTTTACGCCAAATAGAAACCTCTTGTTTAAAAATGTCGTTCCTGAGTGAAGCTATTTGAACTGATGTTTGTCCTAATTAATTCGGGAGCTGACTGATCAGCTCGAAAGAAGAACGCAATGAATTCTGAATGATCAGGAAGGGCTGGACCTCTCTTGGTTGATTGAAGGCCCTACTTCTCTTCCCGAGCTCATGGATGTCTAGTGGATTCCTGGGCCTTGCCGAAAGGCCTGCCACCTTTTACATTAGAAGAGTGAAAGGCCCAGGGCTTAGCAGGATGAACCAATGTGAATGAGTGTAAGCTTCGTTGCTCAAACACAATTGGTGCTAACCGCACTAGGTGCTACCGTGGTAGCAAGGGGGGCTAGGCGGTGACAATTGAGAGGTTGTCACTGAGCATTCCTAGACACATGGGGACGTCGGCAAACATGCCTTAAATAAAACATAATCCAGTTTTCTTGGGAAGGAGTTGATCCTAGCCCTCACCCAGTACATAATCTCATAAAACACATTACTAACTCCTCTTGACCTATACCCCAGTCCAGCACTTTAACTGACAACTTTTCGTAAAGAAGCAAAACGTGCCAGTACTGAAATATGAATCTAATGCCGTTTGGTTTGATAATTTAAAACTGAACTAGCTAGAAACTAATTAAGAACTAATATATAATATTTTCCTGTCCAAATAATCTCATAAATAAACCTTATATGCATGTATGCTGCACGTATATAATGTACGTGAGCAATATTTGACGGAAAAGAAAACAACAGAAAAAAATGAAATGAAATGAAATGAATTTCCATGCATGTACCTAAGAAAGAAATAATTAAGATGGAAAAGAAACATAAGTACTAGATCGAAAGACGATGAGAGATGCAGATTATCGTAATTATAACTTGCGACGTCTTGGCCATCGTAGAGACCTCTATGGACGGTACTGAAGGCACCTTGACCAATCACTTCTAGAAGGATAAACTTCAAGGGATCGATTTCCCAGCCATTCTTTGCATGACCCTAACTCGGTTCAGATGCCTCTCGAGCTGCGTGTCCATCTTCCCACCTTCCATCTCTATGTCTGATCTATCCTCCCTGATCTCCCACGCCACTACGAATAACATTATCTTACTCGATTGATGAAATCCCCTCTTCTTGCACAGTAGATCAAAAGTATGATCAACAAAAAGGCAAGCAAAATAGTCGTATATGTTAGACTAAAGACGATTCTATAATGCAGAATAACACTTTAGAAACAATAATCGACAGATTTTAATGCCAAGAATAGTACCTACAACCATTGATGCTCTTCACTGATTTGCTGCGTTTCTCACTAGTGTTTGTCACTTCCAGACTCTACTCCACTCTATTTAGATAGTGTAATACTGAAGGGAATTGAATGAATGAGTCTGGGGACCAAACACAATATTTATAACCGAAGCCTCCATCAAGCTTCGGTGTTACGTGTCCCACGTGCTCAGATTTTCATGGAATCGGTTTCTACGTTTTATGAACGTGATGAATAAATCAGAGTGGACCACTTCAATGACTCCTAAACTCAAGGAAGCGATAGACTCGTTCTCACGAACGGTCTCCGTGAGAAACGATCAACATTCTCCCACTTGGTCCACACTTCTAATATAATATTTCATCTTAAACCCATCGATAATCTGCATTTAAGTAATAAATACATGATTCATGGTGATAGGTCCTCTAATGACGAGTATTACCTTCCATGTATTACCATGTATTTATTTCTTAAATATTATAATTTATGTGGCAACAATTTCTTAATGAATAAACCCTATGTTTATTCTTGGTCCAATACAGATGAGTTTTCTAAAAAATAAATTAAGGTGCACATCAATATGAGAAAAAACATCAAAATATTTAATAATTTCATTAAAATAACATTGTTCATACAATGAAAAATTACATAATGGAACCAAGTCCCATATTCACTACATGATCCTTAAATTTCAATGGTGGCATGCCTTTAGTCAAAGGATCAGCGATCATTAGTTCAGTGCTTACGTGCTTACGTGCTCAATACCACTTTCTTTTCTTTAACACGTTCCCTTATAGCTAAATATTTAATGTTGATGTGTTTACTTCGACTCTCACTTTTGTTGTTTTTAGCCATAAAAACAGCATCTGAATTGTCGCAATACATTCTCAATGGCCTAAAGATAGAATCCATAATTCTAAGACCAAAAATGAAACTCTTAAGCCATACACCATGTGAAGTAGCCTAAAAACAAGAGACAAACTTGGCTTCCATAGTGAAAGCAGTAGTCAAAGTCTGCTTGGCACTCCTCCATGATACAGCTCCACCGGCCATCAAAAATATGTATCCTGATGTTGATTTGCGTGAATCAATACAACCAGCAAAGTTAGAATTTGAGTAGCCAATTACTTCCAGATTGTCCGTTCGTTTATACATAAGCATGTATTTTTTGGTTCCTTGAAGGTACCTCATTACTTTCTTTGCAGCTCTCCAGTGGTCTAAACCTGGATCACTCTGATATCGTCCCAACATTCCCACAGCAAATGCAATGTCAGGTCTTGTACAAACCTGAGCATACATTAAGCTTCCGACAGCAGAAGCATATGGAATGTTCTTCATTTGTTTCATTAAGGTTGAGATTTTGAATGATCATTCTCAGAAACTGTGTTCCTGGTTTGATCGCTCCCACTGATCAAGTCATTTTCAAGAAATTTTGCATTTCTTGATTACTGTGAGATGGACAATAAAATCTGTAACCCTTAGATTTTTCAGCATATCCAATGAAATATCTACTAATGGTCCTTAGGTCTAGTTTCTTCTCTTGTGGATTATAAATTCTCACCTCAGACGGGCATCCCCAAACGTACATATGTCGCAAACTCGGTTTCCAACATTTCCATAATTCAAATAGTATTTTAGGAACAACCTTGGTTGGAACTCGGTTTAATATATACATTGTCGTCTTAAGTGTTTCAGCCCACAAGGATTTAGGAAAATTGGAGGTGCTAAACATACTCCGCACCATGACCAATAATGTTCGGTTTCTTCTTTCTGCTACACCATTCTGGTCCGGTGAACCAGACATGGTGTATTGGGCAACAATCCCATGCTCTTGAAGAAACTTTACAAATGACCCAGGTGCTTGTCCATTCTCTGTGTATCTACCATAATATTGTCCACCTCTATTTGATCTCACAATCTTAATTTGCTTACCGCATTGTTTCTCTACTTCAGCCTTAAAGACATCTAATACTTCGTTCTTGTTATGAAGCATGTAGAGATACATATATCGTGAGTAATCATTTATAAAAGAGATGAAGTATTTCTGACCATGTGAGTCCATGTCTAGACTACATATATCAGTATGTATGATCTCTAATATGTCTGAACTCCTATTGGCACCTTTCTTTGACTTGTTGGTCTGCTTTCCCTTTATGCAGTCCACACAAGTCCCAAAATCAGTAAAATCCAAAGTATTAAGTACCCCTTCATTTACTAATCTTTTAATTCTATCTATGGAGATATGACCTAATATCTGGTGCCATAATTTAGAGGAATCCTCATTAATAACATATCTTTTAGTGCCAGTGTGAACATGCATTGAATCATAAGTGATATTGTTTTGTAAATTAATGCAGTAAAGACCATCAGACAAAGTACCATTCCCAACACAATCAAATTTATAAAATAAACTAAATGATGAATTTGAAAAATTAAAGTAATATTCAAAATGTACTAGTCTTGAAACTGAAATCAAGTTTCTAGAGAAACTTGGAATATAAAAGGTCTTTTCCAACTTTAAAACAAAACCACTAGATAAAATTAAATAGCAAGTTCCTACAGCTTCCACATGCGAGCCCATCTTGTTTCCTGATAAGATGCTTCGCTCACTTCCCATTGGCTTCCTTAGGTTTTGCAAACCCTGTAAGGAATTTGTAATATGGATTGTTGATCCAGAATCAATCCATCATGTGTTAATATTGACATTAACCATATTAGATTTATAACAAACAAGTGAAGTTTGATTACCTTTGTCTATAAGGCATTTCTGGAATTTGGCGCATTCTTTCTTCATGTGTCCTTTCTTTTTACAGAAGAAACACCTGGAATCTTTCTTAATACCATATTGGGGAGGTATTTTGCCTTTCCCTTTTAGTTTGGCTTGAGATTTGCCATTTTCATGCGTTGCCAGCATTGCACTGTTCCATCATTAGTCTCCCTTCCTCTTGAACACACATGATCATGAGTTCATTAATTGATCATTTATACTTATATGTGTTGTATGAGATTTTGAAGGGTCCATATTGATGCGGGAGGGTGTTCAGGATGTAGTGCACCAGGAAGGACTCCGATATTTCAACCTCGAGTTTCTTCAATTGAGCCACATTGTCCCTCATTTGCATGATGTGCTCAAGCACACATTTCACACTGGTGAGCCTTAGGGATGAGAACTTCATGATTAGGGTGCTTGCTAGTGCCTTGTCTGAAGTGACAAATTGTTCATCAATGGCCTTTAGCAAGTCTCGGACCTTTTCATGCTGATTGACAGAACCACGAATACCAGTAGAAATTCTAGTCTTAATAAACATCATGCTGAGGCGATTAGATCGCTCCCATCACTTATAAAGTGCGATGGCTACTGCATTGCTGGTATCAGTGAGTGCTGGTGGTTCATCTTTCCTAATAGCGTAGTCTGTGTCCATCCACCCTAAATGAAGAAGAAATCTCTCCTTCCAGACCTTATAGTTATCTCCCTTAAGTTCAGGGATATCATAACGAATATCAGAAAAATTTACAGGTTGTACAACTGCATAAAATTATAGATTACATGCTTACGTTAAAATTGAGGCCTAAATAAATATTCATATTTTACCAATGTAAATCATGCTTAAAAATTGAATCTAATGACATAAAATTGCCTGTGGGCTAAATTTTTAATTAAAGTAGATTCAATTAATCTTTATGATAGAATTTTATCAAATTATTTACTTAATTCATAATTCTAAAGGGTATATTATGATTTGATGTATATTCTATCTTAGATTAAACTTTTATGATAAAATTATCAAATTATTTACTTAATTAATAATTCATGTGAGTAATTTATGAATAACTTGACATTTTATCCTAATTAAGAATATAAATATAATAAAAATTTCTGTGGGAAAAAAATTATTATATTAAGTATAATTAATTACAATTAATGTCTAATATTCTTTATGTGATCCTAATCAATCATAATAATTTTGCTTAATTAAAAATGTTGTGGCTATTCTCTAATTAACATAAAATTATATGGATCACTAGACATTAAATTGCATAAGACTAGCTTAATATTATAAATTACATAATTTTAACTAATACTAACATGTTATTATTATGCACAAAATATTCATAATATAAGCATAAAAATTGCATAATCAAAACTATAATACACATTTAATTTCATGCTTTAAACTATATACTCATCCAAAAATTACATGTATTATTAATATAGAGCAAAATTAATCAACTCATGCAAACTAAATACGAGCATAATAAACAAATTTACACTACAATTATCCAAATTGCATATAATTAAATTAAATAAAAAATTATAAGCATAAAGGGCATGGGCCCAAAAACCCACTTTACAAACCATCTATAAAAGATGAGAAATTTTTTATTTTTTATTATTATTTTTAAACTGATCCATATAAACGACATGTCGTTTTTCCATAACTGAAAAACGACGTGTTGTTTTCCCCATTGTTTAAAAAGAAAAACAGGCTACGTAAACGACATGTCGTTTTTATTAAACTGATAAACGAAGTGTCGTTCTTCTCTACGGAATGAATGAGACCCAACTAAACGACATGTCGTTTTATTGAAACTGAAAACGACGTGTCATTTATTTTGCTATACTGAATGAATGCTGGCCAACTAAACGATATGTCGTTTTCCACAAAACTAAAAACTACATGTCGTTTATCTTCATACTGGATAAATGGCTCCTAGACTAAATGACATGTCGTTTTTACCAAACCGAAAATGACGTGTCATTTACCAATACTGAATGGACGACGTCCCCGCTAAACAACATGTCGTTTTCAGCGAACTGAAAACGACGTGTAGTTTATCGGCACTGAAGGAATGACTTCCTCACTAAACGACATGTCGTTTTCAATAAGGTTGAAAACGACATGTCGTTTTGGTCGTCTTCAACCTCCAGATAGCTCGCAGATTCGGATTTCTAGGACCATTTTGACGTCAAAAATCATGTTTTTAATCACAGAAAGTTTAGAAAAACTATTTCTTTATGATTTCTAAACTTCTTTTAAATAAAAAACATCTAGAAATCAAAACTTAAAATTTGTTCAAAAATCGGCCAAAAATAGAGATGAACAGAGTACTCCATCAAACACTAAGGCAGAGTTAAAACGTTGCTCTGATACCAACTGTTAGACTAAAGACGATTCTATAATGTGGAATAACACTTTAGAAACAAGAATCGACAGGTTTTAATGCCAAGAATAGTACCTCCAGCCATTGATGCTATTCACTGATTTGCTGCGTTTCTCACTAGTGTTTGGCATTTCCAGACTCTAATCCACTTTATTTAGATGGTGTAATACTGAAGAGAATTGAATGAATGAGTATGGGGACCAAACACAATATTTATAGCCGAAGCCTCCATCAAGCTTTGGTGTTACGTGTCCCACGTGCTCAGATTTTCATGGAATCGGTTTCTACGTTTTATGAACGTGATGAATAAGTCAGAGTGGACCACTTCAAGGACTCCTAAACTTAAGGAAGCGATAGACTCGTTCTCACGAACGGTCTCCGTGAGAAACGGTCAATAGTGTATATATATATATATATATATATATGCAATGAAGAAGGATTACCTATTTTTGATACCACTATTGGGATGACACATCCTGATGGTGTTAATACTTTGATCTACACTATTTTAAAACATTTTGTTGGAACACCATCTAACATAACTAGTCGTGTAAGCGATCAGTTAAATAATCTGAGATGTCATCAGATGTCTAATTATAAATGGTACCAAGATATTTTTATTTCCAGGGTTATGCTTCATGAAGATAGCCAAAAACCTTACTGGAAAGAAAAATTTATTGATGGATTACCTCGACTATTTGCTTATAAAGTCAAGGAAGAACTTACTGATGCCTCTGGATTACTTAATTATGAAAATTACACCTATGGTGATATTTTCAGTATAATTAAGAAACTTGGCATTAGTATGTGTCATGATCAAAGAATGCTTCGAGAACAGATGAGAAATAGTAAGAAAGCCAAATATGAAATGGGCACCTTTTGTGAACAATTTGGCCTTTCTAGTATTGCTCCATCTACAAGAAAGCATAAAATTACTAAACCTCATGGTGGTTTCAGGAGAAAACCCCGTGATGAATTTTATAAAAAACCTTACAAAAAACCTTTTTCTAAACCATTTCCTAAGACAAAGAATTCAAAAGAATTCTTTCGAGGAAAATGTTTTAAATGCGGCAAGACTGGGCATTTTACAGATAAATGTCCCAAGAAAGCCAAATGATTGAAAAAGAAGCTTAATCAGATGGATATTAATCACCATGATAAAGAAGAATTATTTCGGCTCCTAGAAATAACCTCGTCTTCATCATCGGAGATGCTTGAGTTCAGTACTAGTGATTCAGAATATCACTCTGAAACTGCAACTCCTGATCCTACTGATCTTAACCTAGGTTGCAATTGTAATTCTACTTGTTGCAAACCTCATGATAAGACAATCAATGTCTTAACAAAGGCTGAAGAACAAGAGAACCTCTTGTTAACCTTAATTTCACAAATTACTAATCCTGAGTTCAAAGAAGAATATCTTCTTAAGTTAAAGAAGATGATGGTTCGACAAGATCCAGAAACTTCTCAAAGGGTTAATTTTCAAGAAACCTTGGAGATATTTCAAAAGAAAAAACCCAAGAAAATTTCTACTTCTGATCTACAACATGAAATAAATTCTGTTAAAAAAGAACTTGTTGAACTCAAATCTGAAATAAACAACCTCAAATCTGAGAATGAAGTTTTAAAACAAGAATTTTTATTAATCAAGATTGACAAACAGCTTGATCAAGATATTCCTTCTGATAATGAGCAAACAGATGAGGCTGGTTCTAGTCAACAAGAATTGGCTACTGACAACCAGATTTGTTTACTCCGTCATACCATTCCTCCTAAATGGTTTTCTCGAGTAAACATTATTATTGCTCATGATTTTCAATTTTTTGTTGTTGCTATGATTGATTCCGGATCAGACCTGAATTGTATTCAGGAAGGACTCATTCCTAATAAATATTTTGAAAAATCCACAGAAAGATTATTCTCGGAAATGGTTCAAAGATGATCATTAATTATGAGCTCAATAATGCTCATATTTGCCAAGATAATATTTGTTTTCGAATTCCCTCTGTTTTATTAAAAAATATGTCTGACAAAGTGATTTTGGGAATCCCCTTTATTTCTTCTTTATATCATTTCATGACTGAAAAAGACGGTATCACTACCGATCCTTTTGGTCAAAAGGTAAAATTTCATTTTGCTTCTCGTCTTGAGATTGATTCGGATAAAAGCAAGAAATCTTTGTTTTTAGCAAAACAAAAACATTTGAATTTCCTCTAGCAGGAAATCAAATATAAAAAGATTTCTGAACAATTATCCTCTTCTCTGTTAATTTCAAAAATTGATGATTTCAACAAACGTTTAATAACATATGTTTGTTCTGATTTACCCAATGCTTTTTGGTATAGGAAGAAACACATAGTTTCTCTCCCATACATTAAAGGATTTGATGAAAATCATATTCCAACAAAAGCCACCTCTGTTCAAATGAATAGAAAGACTTTGGAATATTGTCAAAACGAGATAAAAGATCTTCTCAAAAAAGTCATTATCAGAAATAGCAAGTTCCCCTGGTCTTGTCCTACCTTTTATGTCCAGAAGAATGCAGAACTAGAACATGGTACCCCTCGTCTAGTCATCAACTACAAACCTTTGAATAAAGTCTTAGAGTGGATTAGGTACCCTATTCCCAATAAGAATGACTTAATTCATAGATTGAGTGATGTAGTAGTCTTCTCCAAATTTGACCTTAAGTCTGGGTTTTGGCAAATCCAAATAGCCGAGTCAGATAGGTACAAGACTGCTTTTGTTACCCCCTTTGGTCACTTTGAGTGGAATGTCATGCCTTTTGGCCTTAAGAACGCTCCCAGTGAATTTCAAAACATCATGAACGATATTTTCAATTCGTTCTCTGCTTTTACCATTGTCTACATAGACGATGTCTTTGTTTTTCCAAATCTATTGATGAACATTGGAAACATTTGTATTCATTCCTTGACATCATTAGATTTAATGGTCTTATTGTTTCGGCAACAAAAATCAAATTGTTCCAAACCAAGATTAGATTTCTTGGTTATGACATCTCTGAAGGTAAAATCAGACCTATCCAAAGAGCCATTGAATTTGCTGACAAATTTGCTGATGTCATTTTGGACAAAAAATAATTGCAGAGGTTCTTAGGATCTCTCAATTATGTGGCTGATTTCTACAAGGATATGAGGAAACAATGTCGTCCCTTGTTCAAACGACTCCTTTCCAAACCTCCTCATTGGACATAAATCCATACTAATCTAGTAAGGAAAATCAAAGCACATGTTAAAACTCTTCCGTGCCTTGGTATCCCTATTTCTGATACTTTTAAAATTGTTCAAACAGATGCCTCTGACATTGGTTATGGCGGCATTCTGAAACAATGTGTTTCACCAGGTTCTTCTGAACAAATCGTTCGTTTCCATTCTGGAACCTAGAATCTTGCACAAGAAAAATATAGTACTATCAAAAAAGAAATTTTGGCTATAGTACTATGTATTTCAAAATTTCAATCTGACCTTCTTAACCAAAAGTTTTTGGTCAGGATTGACTGCATGAGTGCTAAATTTGTTTTAGAAAAAGATGTTAAAAACATTGCATCAAAACATATTTTTGCACGATGGCAAGCTATTTTAAGTGTTTTTGATTTTGATATTGAATATATAAAAGGCACAGAAAACTCAATTCCTGATTTCCTTACCCGTGAATTCTTGCAGACACCCAACCATGGCCAACAAGAAAAAAGTAAAAGAGAAACAGAGAGTGAACCCGCCTCCACCAATCCCCAGTATAAAACTCATCAAGAATGAGTCTGGATCATCCAATATCACTAATGCTATAGCATTAGACATTGCCAACAGGTTCCAGCTACTTGGCGAACCTGTCCAACCACAGACTTTTTCGTCTGCGGTCACTACTACCTTTGATCCATATGCGAAAGCAATTGAATCAAAGAACAAAAATATTGTTACTTCCCAGTTTTCCTCCCAAAAGGAAAATATGAATATTTGAAAAAGAATTTTTCTTCTTATCTGTTTCATATTGAGCCTAACAGCACAATATATACAGATACTTACAAAATTTTCTCTTCTTATTTTCCTCCCAATTTTCACTCGATTCCAGAAGATTCCTCTAAGAATCTCCAGTTTTATTTCAGTATTTTGATCCTTACCAATTCCTTAGTTATCAAACCTATTTATGACAAGGTTGATACCAACAAACTCATTTTTCACAGTGCCTATATTCACCAAATCCTTACACAAGCAGATTGGGGAACAAACCCATCTACCCCTAAACGACTCGTCTAAACAGACACTGCCTTTACTTATTTTGATTATATTGATGCCTGGAAGCGCTTCATGTTCTTCCAAACTCCTGATATGAGCCACTCCTGATTCATAAAATTCGATATAAAATTCAAAAGAACTTTTCCTCTTTGGTTTATCCAATGGTGGAACCAGTATGGATTAATTCCTGAAAACTTTCCTGGTGAGCTTTACCAAACTTACCAACATTTTACAAAAATTGTCAGACCAATTTTAGACCGACATTCTTCTAAATTTCATCATGCATTACATTTTTGCCAAAGATATCACATTCCGTGGATCTTTAAATGGAGCTACGAAAAGAATGGCAATGTAATGACCCGAGTTTATTTCACAAAATGGTGGGATAAGTTCAGAAACTCTAAAAAAATTGTTGAACTATTGATCAAAGACTTTCCACAAACTGCACCCAACCTGCAGGACAAAATAGAATTTCCTAAGATCAAGACTGGATCATCCACTACTCCTGAGTATCCACTGATTCAGGCCCCTGCATCTCCAACAAAATCAGCGGGGGAAAAGGGATCCAGTTCATCATCAAAGAAATCCTCAAAGTCTAAAAAGAAGTCTGATATTCTTGAAGGACTTAATAAAAAGGATTTAATCAACATATTAAAAACTTCACTGTCAAAATCTCTAGATAAATCTGAAGACGAAGATTCAGATACATCATCAGAGGCTTCATACAACAACATCTTTGGCAACTCCGGATTCGGAGGATTAACAGACGAAGAATGATCACTACCAGACAAAAGAAAACCAATAATAGGCCACTTTTGTCCAGACTACTACTTGAGTTCAAAGAAGACCCACTGACCGGCCTCCTTTGTTCTTTTTTGTCATTTTGTGCCGAAAGCAGTAGCCGCCAGACACAATGATGACCCCCGTGCCTAAACAGTATTAACAACTGTTCACTCATGGATTTACTTTTTCTTTTACCCGTGCCTAAACAGTAATAACAACTGTTCATTCACGGATTTACTTTGTAAACAGGAACTCCTTGTTCTATAAAAGGAGAATCTCATTTCATTTCTTGGCAGAGTTCTTTGGAGAGTTCAATTGGCTAAGAAAACCATTGTAAACCTCTGCCTACCTATCTTCTCTCAATCTTGTAAGTGCAAATACCGCACTACCTACTATCCTTGTGCCATAAATTTTGTATAAACAAAAAAGTTTATGTTTGTGTCTATCTTTATGTTTATCTTATTTTGCATCACATACATGCATATGGTCGGTTCAACCGTCTGCCTTTAACTATGCATACTCTATTTGCTTCCCTTCCTTCTCTTCTTCTTCAGTCGGCTCTTTCCGCTGTTGTTTTGTGTTGTTTCGCTGCTCTTTCCGCTGTTGTTTTGTGTATATATATATATATAGGTTTCATTTTACGTGACGGAAAACAAGGGCCGACTTTTAATATGGTTTAGATAATGAATTGTCCGAGTTGGAGTAGGAATATTGTGACAATATTATTTATATATATTTGTGCATGGTATATATATATATATATATATATATATATATATATATGTGCTAGGTGCTGCTTACAATTATGATTTGAAGATTCGATTGGCGCCATCTGTCTCCTTTGAACAAGATTCATGCATGCATGCATGCTAGTTATAGCAAAATTAGAATTCAATTAATATTCTAATTCATCTCAACAGTGAAAATTCTCAAGAACCGAGAACCGCCAATTCAATTCCGTATAGCTTTTAACTGGTCTTTTTCATTAATAGTCCTCTACTTTTATATATTTACATTCTAAATATGTACACTCTTTTTTTTTTAAAAAAAGATAAATTTAAAATTTATTGAAAAAAAATTAATTTTTAATAAAGAATCATACTAGCTTTTTTAAAAAAGAATACACGAGATAATTATATCCAATATCAAACATAAATACTTCATGTGTAAAATAAATTCCATGCACGTGTATATATATGCCACGTACACCAGCAGAGATTTTGTTACGTGATTGAAATTGAGCTCTAGATATTTCAACGTCCAATTGAGTCAAATAGGGGTGTACACCGATAGTTTAGGCGTCGGTTTCGGCGCAAAATTGAGACCCCACCGACGTTTGCCATGAGAGCTCAGCATCAGCCGAAACTGCTCAATTGGGGAGAGAAAACCGATATTATTAGTCTCGACGCGGCGCGATTTGGTTCTTCGGTCTGCCGTCAGCGTCTTTGTGACGGAGGAGGGATGCCGCGTCCATTGTCGAGTGAGAGTAGAAGCTTAGGGTTTAGGGTTGCAGAGGAAGGAAAAGATGCGGGAGGAAGAAGAAGAGGGGGGGGGTGTTAATGAAACCTAATTCAAAACGGCGCCGTTTGGTTTAAGGACAAACAACACCGTTCTATTTGTTTTTTTTGTAAGTTTCACTTTTTAAAACGACGTCGTTTCACTCATTTAAGTGAAACAACGCCGTTTAATATACATATATTGAAAAAAAAGAAAGGGTCGGCCGGTTCAGCAGTTTCTCAGGGGCTCAAACCGGCGCCGAACTGCCGACGTCGGTTTTCTCTCAAGTCCTCTCGCCCGCCGACCAGTTCTTCACCGGTTTCGGCCGGTTCCTAAATCCGACGGCCGGTCCGTGTCAGAGATGGTTAGTCCGGCCGGTTCCTATATAGCCCTAGAGTCAAAATAGCTAGGTTAAAGTTGTCATTAAATACATGGAATGTACGAACTTTTTTTGTTCTTCATAAGGGTATTTTCGTAATAACAAATACTAGAATTTTGTATGCTTCTATATGATATTTGCAGTCATATATGGAGGTTGCAAACGCCGTGCAATCTCTTTAAAAAAAAAGTGAGTAAATACGAGATTCACATAAAAAAAAAAATTAATTTTTTAATAATGAATCATACTATTTTTCGAAACGATTATGCGGCACTTGCGTACTCTACAACTGTATTCAACATTACTCATAATGTCCTGTGCCACTATGGATTTTTTTTTTGGCTGATAATTTTTCGTGAAACCAAAAGACCAAAAGAGTATAATTTTAAAGTCCTCTTGGGTGGCAACTCGTGAGCATTGAATTTTTCCTCCAGTTTCCCAAATAAACATCCATTCTATTTCCAAAATTAATTCACATTAATGAGGTAAAAGAAAATAGAGCACACATAGTGTTCACTGAAATGCCTCAAAGGGCTACTGCACTATACTGAAAATTCCTTCTTACCTTTTCTGCCATTACATGTACAATAATTATACTACTCAATACATAACAACCTATCCTCTAGTATTAGTACACGTGTATTTCTGATTCTTTAGTCTGTTTTGACAGGAATATTTCCAAACTGTAGTCTGATACTTTCTTGATCAAGGTCCTGTGTACTTGCTTTGCTTTGGGTGCCAGTTGTTGCCTTCTTTCCTTGGGTACAATCAGTTGTTGGCTCACCTTGAGTGCATGGTGTTGTGATTACTTTATCAGCCCCCCTCGATGCAAGCGACACTTAACAAATAGTGAGGCTTGATCGCAGTGAAGAAAATCGAGCTGTGGAAAGTGGTTTTATTAGGATGTCTGCAAGTTGTTCCTTGCTAGATACAAAGGAAACAATGAGAGTTTTTGCAGCTACTCGATCATGAACAAAATGATAATCCAATTCAACATGTTTTGTGTGAGAGTGAAGTATTGGATTAACTGACAAGTATGTTACCCTAAAGTAGTCACACCATAGTGTATGAGCTTTGATTAAAAATATTCCAAGTTCTTTCAAAAGAGATTGTATCCATAAAATCTCACAAGTAGTGTTGGCTACAACCTTATATTCAGCTTCAGTCGATGATCGAGCAACCGTTGGTTGCTTTTTGGATCCCCATGAAATAAGATGCAAACCAAAAAAGACATAGAACCCACCATTGGACTTTTTATCATCAGGGCATCCGGCCCAATCAACATCAGAATAGGCCGAGATATTAAATAAGGAGTGAGAGGAGAAGTACAATCCATAATGAGTAGTTAAACGCAGAAAATGAAGAAATCGCTTTATAGCTTGCCAGTGAGAATTTTTTAGACAATGCATAAACTGACAAACTTTATTAACAGCAAAAGAAATATCTGGACGGGTAAACGCCAAATATTATAGATTACCTACAACACTCCTATAAAGATGAGGATCCTCAAAAGAGGAACCATAAAAAGCTGTAAGCTTAGTAGAAGTCGACATTGGTGATGAGATAATTTTAGCATTGTGCATATTTGTTGCTATGCAGAATATCAGTGATGCATTTGGACTGACTTAGATACAGGCCATGACTATCTCGAGAAACTTCTATACCCATAAAAAAAATGTAGCTAACCAAGGTCCTTAACAGGAAAATAATTACTCATGGCTGTGATAAAATTTGAAATTAACAAAGGATGTGAGCTAGTAACAATTATATCAAACATAGACTAAAACAAAAACAACATGACCAGCTTGTTTAAAAATAAATAAAGATGAATCAGACCTAGATTCTGAAAATCTAAGATAAAGAAGTTGAGAACTTAGCTTGGAGAACCAGGCCTTAGGGGCCTGTTTAAGGCCATAAATGACATTTTTTAGTTTGCAAATGTACGTCGGATAATTGGGCTTGACAAAACCAGAAGACTGATGCATATACACTGCTTCTTCTAAGTCACCATGCATGAAGGCATTTTGGAAATCTAGTTGGTGTAAGGGTCATTTACACGAGACAGCAATGGAAAGTAATAATTGAATAGTAACAGGTTTCACAACAGGAGAAAATGTTTCAGTATAATTTACCCTAGGTTGTTGATGAAATTCCTTGGCAATAACACGTGCCTTGCGCCGTTCAATAGAGCCATCAGCACGCCTCTTCATTTTCAAGACCCATTTCAGACCCAAGACATTGAGAGAGGGAGAAGGAAGAACTAAATCCCAAGTCGAGTTTTGAAGAAGAGCTTGAAACTCAAGTTGCATGGCTTGACACCATTCCGGGTACCTAGAGGCATCTGTGTAAGATACGTGTTCTTCAAGAACCTCCGATGAAGAATAAATTGTAAGTGAGGCAAAGTGTTTGGGAATCGGCCATGGAAGGGTACATCATTACGCCCGTTGGGACAGCGCACATTGGCTTTCAACCTCGTAACCATTGGATGAGTATTTTCAAAAGGGAGAGCCATTGATTCAAGCGGCACAGAGATAAGGGTAGGGTTTGAAGGTTCTCGGGATGAAGATAGATTTCCGGGAGAGGCTGGACTCGGCAATGAAGCGGGTGTAAGTGAAGAAGTTGGGCTGGATGAAGGTTGTGGGCCCCTAGAGATATGTGAGTGAGAGTGTGAAACGGAAGTGGGAATCAATTGATTTGGTGGGCTCGAGACATCCATTAGTGCGCTTGAGAGATTGGTCAATGAGACCAATTGATCTAAAGACGGTAGAATAGGTGCCGAATGTGGAGCATGAGTGGGATTTTGCATTTTATCATAGGACTCAGACGAAAAAGGAAACTGATTTTTATGAAATTGAACGTCACGTGAAACATAAGTGCGACTAGATGGTACATGTAAACAATAATAGCCCTTATGATCAAGACTATATCCCATAAAAACACACAGTTTAGAGCGTAGGTCCATTTTATGTTTATTGAAAGGACACAAGTTGGGCCAACAAACAGCTCCAAACGTTTGGAGAAAATTATAATCGGGAGAACGAATAAAAAGCATTTGAAATGGAGATTTATTTTTTAAAATGGAAGTAGGCATCCTATTGATTAAATAAAATGCGGTATGAAAGGCAGCAGACCAGTATTTAAAGGGCATTGAGGCTTGGGCAAGTAAAGTAAGTCCCGTCTCAACGATGTGGCGATGTCGTCACTCAACACTGCCATTTTGTGCATGAGAATAAGGACAAGTGAGGCGATGACTTATGCCATTTGATTGTAGTACTTTTTGAAGAGGGCAAAATTCTCTACCCCCCCATCCATTTACACGGATTTAACATTTTGTGAAAAAAAATTCCTAACATAACGCAAAAATGCAATAAAAATAGAAGTGACATCAGATTTTGCTTGAAGTGAAAAAAACCAAATATATTTAGTAAAGTCATCAACAATTGACAAGTAAAACTGACATCCAGAAGATGAAAATACTAGTGCCGGTCCCCAAACATCTATGAATAATAATTCAAAAGGGTGAAGAGAACGAGATGAAGAAGGGGGGGGGGGGTGAGGTAGTGCATGGGCTTTGGCTTATGGAAATAGTTCGTAACAGACTCAGGACCAATTTTTAGGGTAGCAAGTTGCAACTGGGTCTGCATAAGATGCGTAGATGATTGTGCTGCAAAAAGGTTCTGCAACATAGTCCATATTTCACGAGCAGTGGTACACTCAAGGACTTGTGCAAGAACATTTTCGGATAGAGAGGAATTCAAAGGTGAAATGATTAACTGATCAAGTTGAGACCATTTGAGGTACTCTGGGTTTGTAGTGTTATTAATCAAGGGAGGGGGCACATCTGAAGAGCCTTCCATGTGATGATACAATCTATGACCCTTGAGGAAAGGCACAACTTGAGCCTTCCATAAGAGATAGTTTTCAACCGTAAGTTTTATAGTGATAAAATGGCTAGTTGAGTTGAGAATGGATGTGTTTATGGTGGGATTGGAATGTGGGACAGTGTCCTTGGGAGTTGGGAGGAATGGAAGAAGCCATCTGTGTTTGGATCGATGAAGGGTGATAGAGGTCACTAGTCTCCTAAATTCTAATACCATAATGAGGTCAAAGAAAACTACTGCACTATATTGAAAATTCCTTCTTACCTTTTCTGCCATTACATGTACAATATTTATACTACTCAATACATAACAACCTATCCTCTAGTATTATGACACGTGTATTTCTGGTTCTTTATTCTTTTGACAGGAATATTTCCAAACTGTAGTCTGATACTTTCTTGATCAAGGTCATGTGTACCTGCTTTGCTTTGGGTGCCAGCTGCTGCCTTCTTTCCTTGGGTATGATCAATTGTTGGCTCACCTTGAGTGCATGGTGCTGTGATTACTTTATCACACATGATCAGAACGCGTCCGACATATCACGCGTAGAGTAGTTTTTCATTTACATTTACAATTATAACGTACGTGTACAACAATATTAATTGAAGATCATATATATATATATATATATATATTAGGTGTGAACAAGAACTAGTCGAGACCGATGGAGAACCGGTCAGCTGGCGGTAGAAAATAGCTAGAACCGACGTCGGTTCAAATTGCTGAATCGACCGATATAATATATATAAATATTTATATACTTCTGATTCAAAACGACGCCGTTTCAGTGTCCTTTTGTTTTAAACCGTATGAAAAAAAATTAAAGAAAACGACGCTTTCTGGATTAGGGTTAAGAATCACATCGTCCCCCCCCCCCCCCCTCCCATCCTTCTTCTGCTGAACTCCAAGTCTCCATCTCTGTTCTCTCAGAAACTCTCACTCTCAGCCTCCCATTCAATCCCAGCCACCGACGAACCCCCACGCCCCACGACGATCGTGTCACGGCCAACACCTCTCTCCTCTCTCAGAGTCCCAATTCTCCGTAGTTCGTCCTATGACCGAGCACTCTCATTTCTTTCCCTCTCCTCCATCTCTCACACTGCACGACCTCTCCATCTGGTGGCCTATTTTTTGCAAGGTTGTCGATTACTCAATTTATCATTTAAGCATCTTTGTTATTTGTTAATTTCTTTTTTCATTCTAATTTACAATTTATGTTGTTGTTGTAAGCCTGTAACGCTGTTAGCATGTTGTGGAGTGATCGGTTTTCTATGTTTGAGTCTTTGAGATACTAATTTTCATATTACTTGATGTTTAAATTATTTATTTGTGTGTGTACAGACATTGTAAAATTTTTGGAGCGAATTCTTGGGACTGTGAACAGTAATCCAAGAGCTATTTCTGAATCCCCACTGTGAGTGTTCTTAATATGTTCGATTTAATATTTATTTTGCATGAAAAAATTACTATTGTTAATTTATGATATTCTAATTGTGTTGTAAAAATAGTTTGATATAAATTGAGGAAAGATGAGTGAACCTGAAACCTAGAATAGAGTCTTAGACTTGTGATATTTGCCATGTTGCAAACTAGCTGATGTGTAATTATAATTTGTGTTATGGACTATGTATAATGTACATGTAACATTTATGTTTTGTTTTATAAATTGGTTAAGGCATCCGTCAACAACCATTGATATCCGGGAGGCTATGGATAATGTGGAGAGTTTCATAGTAAAATCGGATAATATTTTCTTTGTTTTCATTGTAATTTAATTTTAGTATTTTTTATAATCCAAATTCACTAACATTTGATATTTTATTCTTATTATTAATATTTATTAATGTTTGTATATAAAGTAGGGCGCATAATCAAATGTGACAACTATTAAATATTGACGGTTGAAGCAACAAACATGAAGATCACTCCCAATTTGTTGTCATTTATATTTTTTTTGTTTTTTTTTTTAGCTATGTTTAAAGATAATTTGTCTTTTTTCTGTAATATGTAATACTAAACATATAGTGAAGTTATTTTTATTTTTTTTAATTATGTAGTAAGTGGTAAGTAATATAGTTAGTATTAGTATTATAATTTATAGTTATAGTAAGTAACATCTATTGCTAATTTAGTAATTTTTTTATTTTTTTATACATAACATTAAAAATACAAATGATATTCAAATAAAAATGAAACTTAAATATAGAAATAGTGATCTAGAAATAGTTTAAAATAAATTAAGAGTTTAGAGTCATTCCAGAAAAGCTTAAAGTATACTAGAAATAGTGTATAACAACTAGGCCCAAATTTAGGTTCAAAAAATGGCCCAAACCAATAATAGACCGATGGACCGGCCAAGAACCTGCCGGAACCGGACCGGCAAGTATCCCTCCCCACAGTTGGCCGGTTCGGTTGGTTTCCCCATCTCCCAAAAATAAAAAAAACAAGTCGATCGGTTTATTTTTGGGAAAAGCCGAACCGCTGACTTCAGTTTTCGACACCATATATATAAGCCTTGAGTTTTCACTGTTATTAATTAATCTTAATTCTTAATATTTTTTATTATATATAATTATGTACACATGTACTTGCTTGAAATTTGCGTGCTTGTGATCAATTAAAAGTTTGTTATAATTTGTACGGAAATGATCACATTCAAGAAGGTAATTATTAGTCCTGGATTGTTATATATATATATATATATATATATAAGTCTACAAAAGAAATAGTTTGGCCACGTAGAGATGTCAAGTACAAAATAAATTTATAAATTGACGTGACAGTTTGATGTTATATATTTAATAAAATTATTTTTATTATAAAGTAGAATCTAAAGTATTATACGAAACAATTAAAATTTTGTATGTTTATTTTTATTGAAGAATCTCTTTATAGCCGTAGAATTCTCAGTTTACAATATTACATGTTTTTCATTTATAAGAATATGAAGATCTACGCATGGCTGCATTAATTGTTAGAGAATACATTTGTGTAGATCTTATTTTACAGTTTTCAGAAGTCACTGTGGTCAGTCTTTTAGGATTAAGCTAAATCCTAATTTTACACAAAAAAAAAAAAAGCACAAGAAATATAGAAAAAATTCCTTCTGATTAATCCCACAACTGGCTATTCCATTCTCAACAATGGAATAACTATGATCATTTCCATAAAAAGATCCGACTATAAAACAATATTATAATTAACCACGACTAATACGAGAAACTTGTGCTTTATGTGGTTTATGGATATGGATAATGTGTGATGTAAAGGCTTTTAAATATAATTCTTTATGAATTTAACTGATCTAGACCCACGCTATAAAATTCCATTTAATTTAAGCTTCCTTAGAGTTGATTTTTTCAGATAGTTCCACCAAAACTATCGCCTGCTTGTTAATAACTGTTAGCTCCGCCAAAATTATGACCTGCCAGTTATAAATAACTGTTGTACATGAGTGCAACGTGAAAATATTAAGCTGTGAATATCCGAACAAACTCGTGTGTGAGCGAGAAAGAGAGAGGGAGGCGGAAGACATGGATTACTATACAATTTCACTCGGCACCAAGATATATGGATTTATTTCATAATTCGGTATATAGAGTTTACATGAAGTATATATATATAATATGCTGATGGGAGTAATGAATATGTTTCTTCAAGAATGAGTATTTACTTATTAATTCCAACTTTGTTCCTATATAAACACGAGTATTTACCTATTTGAGGCAAGGTACGTAGAGGCCGGACATGAGAATTATTGCAATTATGTTCGGCGTTTCTTCTTTTCAGGAGTTGCGTGAACTTGTGTTTTCATTCCATATGTCTTCAACTGAAAATTTTCGAAGGCCTCAGATACTGCTTCCACCTGTATGTAACATTTATGTATGGTATAATCCACGGTTAGTAAGTAATATCCAAATTATTACCACATTGATAACATGGCAATATATATGATCAGTATGTCATTTTGCACATACCAGTTCCGGCTTCTTCGAGTACACCCTAACTATCATATCTTGGTAAAATGCAGGTAGCAGGTGGCTGATGCGGTCATCTTGGATTGGGAATGTTTCATCGCTCTCATATTCCTGAAAAAGGCCAAGCTGTTAATTCTCCAATGTGCAGGTGATGTTTTGTCCTCAAGAAGAAAGATTGTTTCTCCATTAATTTACCTCCAACCAATAATTCAGTTTCAAGAAGGATTAAATCAGTGCCTTTAAATTTTAGCAAAGCAACCAGTAAGAGCTATGGCTTTGATTAACAGGTAGCTAGCCTGCATTGTAAGTGGTTTTCTGTACGTGGGGTTTTACCCCTTCTATCTTGGGGATGTAGTTCACTACGAATGTAGCATGCTACTGATTTATTCAATAAAGGGGTTTTAAGTCCTCATAATCTAATTCATCAAGGAAATCGTTTGCAGCATCACTAAATTCTTCATGTGATGCTGCATGCAATCAATGTCACCAGATTTACAGGCTAACCTGATGCATCGATGTTGAAATATAACAGAAAATGAAAATAATCTCTCTTGGTCCTTGTTCAATCTTAAAGAGAACAATGAATATAAAAAACATTAAAAAAAAATCCAGATTGAAGAAGATATCAGTACCTTGAAAAATTTGATGCTGGATGGGGGAGAAGCATGCATGAGGAGGAAAGATCATTTGTCAAATTGGATCAGAAGTGGAAAATGCATCAAATAAATTACAAAGGCAAATCTGCCTTCATCATAATCATTATGTGAATCTTTGTCAACTACCATTCAAGAGGATTATTCCTTCCACGTGTCAAATCAATCTTTACGTTGCTCACGGCAATATCTTCTTCTTTTAGTGTAACACCACCAGCTTTCTGGTTGAAAAAACCACAGTTTAGGATGCTGTTCGTCTACTGTTGAGAAACAATAACATGGTAAAGTAATTACAAGTTTTTAGACCTGGGAACAGGCAATATCTTGTGAAGTGATGTTTTTGAAGTGCTCCATTTTGTCCTTGGGGACGGAGAACTCATTGCAGAACTGCAAAACATGATAAATCGATAAAATTGTCCAGCCTTAGCAGTGCACATTACCAAAGTTTTACTCAGGGAGAAGTTGAGATGTTGACAAAGTAAGATATTTAAACATAACAGCCTCTTCCCCATTTTCCTCATTATATTAAGATACCTGATATAGCTCCCTTCTCCGAATGCGTAGGATTAAGTCTCTTGATTCCTTGAGCTCACGTTCAGTAGAAATTTCAATTTGCCTTAGTATTGAGTCATCCAACTGCACTTTCAAGTGGTGTCAGTACCATAACCAAGAACTTGGAAGCCCCCAAACAGACTCTACTAATGCGGAAAGTACAAACCTTCCAAAATTCAGCTGGTTGATAAATTGAGGACGAAATGCCTAGAGAATCATTAGCTTTTAACAGAGCATCAGTAACCATGAGTTCAATTGCCTGACAAATGAACACTGTTAAATCTAATGCATTTAGTTTCAGATGCTTACTGGAGACATTGTTTTTAAAAGAAGAGAACATAATAGAGACATTCAGGTTACAAATAATATTTTGAAGTTCTACAGTAGAATATTCAGTTGGGAATATTCACCTTTACTTTTGCATGTGTATAAACTGTTCTATGCAAATCAGCACGAGTGGCAAACAACTTGTGGATTGTCAGATCTGACAAAGAAATTAATCACAAACTGAAGAATATGACAACCTCTAACAAAAAATCAATGAATGAATTTCCAACATATACTGACAATCCTTGGCTCGATAACATATCTCGTCACCAATGACTCGCATAGTTTCCATCAACCTGCATATTTAATGGTAAACCTGGTTCTCTCAAAAGCCATTGTTTGACAAAAGAATAGTATGATAATAAAAAGTATGTGGACAATTTTACATAAGCCAAGCTCAAACTTCTGCACATTTGCAAACGTTGCACAAGTTTTGAGCCAACTTCAACTGCATAGTTCACAATACAATGAATACCTCTCAAATTGAAAATTGCAACCTAGACCACAAGCCCGAGAGTCCCGAACTATGTAGTCAAACCTGCAGTAGAATGAAATTTTTCGTACCTGTACTATCAGAAATCATCCAAGAAGAACAGTAGGAAAAGGCAAAAAAATGAAATTGACTTGCCAACATCTATTCCATTCCAACCATTTGCAACAGTATCATTTATTGGATGAAAGTAGGAAAGAAAAAAAAAATCAAATGAAATTGACTTACTTATCTACATCTATTCCATTCCGACCATTTGCAACAATATCATACAAGAAATGCTTTTCAACCATACTCTGCATTTAAGATGTTCATTAAAAGGGCAAATAACAACATAATATACAATAGAAGTTAGAAGTAAAGCAAAGAGCAGGAAAAAAATTGTTTTGTAACGAATAATGAGAGAAAGAAAAGCCCAAAAAACCAAGAACCTTGGGATATGAGATAGCTTACCTTTGTTGGAGTATGTTCATGGCTAGCTGTTATCATTTCCTGCCAAGAACATAGATATTATCAGATCTCTAATTTTCCTTTGGTTTCGTAAGTTACATGTACACCTAGTGGATTGAGAACTCAAGATCTCACCCACTTCAATATTAGGGGTTGAGGAAATATCATATGAACCAGACCTCATTGGCTCAAAGATCTCAAGTTTTTCCTTGCTGGACTTTACTGATCTACCTATATCCCCCATACTTTATATTAAAGTATGGCAAAATGAAGCTAGTACTTCATGATGGAACTTGAGTAGCCGTTAAAGTGATACTCTGGGAGAAAACTGAATGCTAAAGAAAGGAAAGAAACATTTGTAGATAACATTCAACCTTCACTTTCTTAAGGCATTCAGAATCAATTTCGATATTGTGCTCATCAACAATGTAGTCTATCATCTTCACAGACATGTCCTCATGACACCTGGAAATTATCCACATAAGAACCACGAAAAGTATTAAATTCTCTAATGGAAAACAATTGCCAGTTACTGATGAAAACTACAATAAATTCTGCTAGATTTTGTACATGCGTGAAAAGATTGTTTGAACCTATCCAATAACATCAGTAATACTGAGTCAACATGGAAGGCATTTGCTGCCAAATTCCATCTCAAGGAAACAAGAAAGAGCAGAATTGAGCACAGGGGAAAACCAATGTGGTTCAAATACTTTTGGTAATGAAAAAAAAGTCCTTTAGACATTAATTTCAAATTTAATAATAAATCCTTTATAATTGAGCTGCTTATAAAAACTCAGATTAAAATTATGAAAGTAGCAATCTTCCGATGAATCTACAGTACTTTCTCTAAATATGGTGATTCCAACTTATCTACCATCAGAATTTGAAGTCATTTTTTTTCTAGGGATGAATATTAAGAGTCACCATGTGAAGCCATTAAGAAGCCGAGGAAGAAACTCGCGCTCAAACGAGTGGCTGAACGGCCCATGGCCAACATCATGCAGTAGTCCTAGAAAGACAATCAAGGAAACAAAAGATATGTAAAGTCAAGTGATAAAAACAAAGATTTGTTACTATAGATGCAGTTAGTCACCTGCAAGTTTTACTGTCTGTATATCTGAATGCTCAATATCGAGCTCCAAGCCCTGCAAGGATGGGATTTGGATGAAGATGATATTCTCAATAACAGCATTGAATACGATAATTGCCCCTAAGGACGTGTGCCTACTTGGTAAGAGTTAATTGTATCAACAGCTTTTCCGGCCAACCAGTACACCCCAAGTGAATGTTCAAAGCGAGAATGCACTGCCCCTGGGTAAACCATGTGTGCTAAAGCTGAGACAAAATCACAGATTAAATTAAAAGGGCATTTAAGCAACTAGTCACCTGTATGGAAAACAAAAAGAATGTATTGGCCTCAACATGTCTTTTTCCTCATAACTGCATTTTGAGACAACATGCTGGAGTAATTACAGAAAAAAAAATAAGTACTCAGAGAAACTAGACAAAAAATTTTAAGCCTTTGCACAGTTAGCATAAGATGGAATCTGCAATGTCAACTCAACATAGATATACACAAAATCAAATACCAGACAGATATTATTTGTCAACTTAAATACTGGATTCTTAAGTAGGGCAGAATTTTTGGAGTCTAGAATTATCTTCTCAACGTTCTACATCGGATTTTTTTTTGTTTTGAAAGAAGACTTGACCCCAAAAATTCTACATCCACCCTTTAACCTTATGGTTCAACTGCAATCTGAACCATGAACCTGGTTTTACAGTTAATGAGCTATATGATTATGAAAAATTTTCAGTAACTATAAAAGTCAATGCAAAATTTGTCTTTCAATTGTCACCATAACCACATTAAAAACCTTTAATAGTTTGCACAACTTGGTTCATTACTTCCATATAATGTGTAAAAACCATATGAAAAAGATTGAAACCTGAGTGTGGTAAGATTAAAGTTATTTTAAACCTTTTGTGAAGATGAATTATGCCAAAAAAAAAAGTTATTTTAATTCCAATAAGAAAAATAATTTGCATTTATTTCCTTGCAGAGGTTATAGACTATGCCAGTGAATCTGCAGGTATTAATTTTTGGTATTTGCAAACTTTTTAAAATATTTACATATCCATTATCCCGATAGTTAATTCTGGAAAATGTGACTCACAAAGTTGCTTTACCTCACGAAGCCTGCAATAAGTAGTAAAATGATGAGAAAATAATGTAAGTAATTAAGTAAATAAGAAAAAACCATTTCATGGGTTTATGGTAAAATGGACTTGCCTCTGAAACTGTTCGGTATCAATAAACTTTAAAAAGAGCTGCAATATAGAGGAGAAAGGTTACCGAACCGCATATGATAAAAATGGTTAACAACAGAACAAAATCATACAGGATCTCGTGCAGTTTTCTTCTCCCTTTTTGTTTATCGATTCTTTCTATTTCTGTGACGACGAAGACAATACTTAAATTCACACACATAACCGTTAAATTTCTGGAAGGAAACGATTCTAAAAACTTTCTGAAGCAATTTTTCCTGCCAGATCACTATTCTAGGTACTTTAACTCCAAATACTTACCTAGTTAGGTACTTCTGTTCACTATTTTTCTGTCTTTTTTCCCCTTTCCAAATTTTTTACCTAAGCAAATTCAGTAGGTTCATTCTGTTCTGAATTAGGTTCGGTTTAATTTCTTTCCTTACTCGTTCAATTTTTTAAAATAAAATCTCGGAAATGAATTATTAATCCGAGGATATTGAGGATACTCATTGGTAATGTCTTCATACATATATATAGCTTATAAACTGACTTATAAAATCCGCATCATATCATGATTGAACAAATCAGATCAGAACTATTGAAGCGAGTAAGTTACAATTTCAAGCTCCAAACCAGACAAAAGTAAAATTCACTTTACTCGTTCAACATACCTCTTATAAACCATATTAAAACAGATAACACAAATATAAAAGATGATCTACGAAGAAAAGTTGCATCTATCTAATTATTAATCAACGAAAACAAAACTTCACTCAATGAAGAATAATATCATGCATTTCTCGGCTAGGAGCAAAGCCAAAGCAGAAACCACAGGCATAAAGAACGATTTAGGAGACAAAGTATACATAATACATGATTGAAAACGTTGACTAAATCACAGTTCCACTGCTACAAAACATATTATTTGAAAACTCATTCAAGAATAATACATTTCTCTCAGACAATTAAAAATAACAGAAAACGTTTAACGAATCGAAATTACGTAGTTTCACATGAACAGCCTCAGTCACTATTCTAAAGGTCCAACTCCAAGGCAGACAAAAAGACAAGCAATTCAAGAAAGCTAAATCACGGATAACTCTGAAACGCGAAGAAAAGAGAAGCTGTTGGAAAGACGTTCAAACCGGCTCGAGATAGATGTTGCCATGAACATTGTCGTGGACGTGCTTCAACACACGACGGTCTATCGAGAGCTCTACGTCCGTACGAACTCCCATTGCTTGCTGCTTTCTCAGTGAATTTCCGTTTGAACGCAGAGAGAGAGAGAGAGAGAGAGTAACGAATCAATATATTTTTTGTATAAAAAATGAGAAGCGAAACGGAAAGGACTTACGTGTTAATAGGAATAAGGGAGTCGTGGAGGCGAAGTAGTGAATCTAGTGATGCCGCCAAAAGATGTGCCGTTTTGCTTATGCGAACGTTAGCGCGCGCGTGTGAAGCACTGTTCAATGAATTACAGATCACCAAGGTCGCGTACCTTTTGTAAATTGTAACGAGAAATTATACTTGCAAGTTTAGAAGAGGGCGCGTCGTTTTAATAACATAGCAAGAAGTTTTACACTTCAGAAAAATATATTTATAATCGTAAATTGTATAATTACTGTGTAATCACTTTAAAAAAAATAAAATATAAAATTCATGTAAAAAAAATTAATTTTTTAACATTGGAACTCATTTTTTTTAAAGTAATTACACACTTCACGATTGTATGTATAATTACTCTTTACATTTATAACTAGAGAAATCATGCCTAGTTCACTTTTACAAAATTTTGTAACATATCTCATCTCATTTTATCTAATCATTATAATTTTTTCAAACTCTCAAATAAAATAAAATAAAATAAACAATTCTATTTTTTCAAATTCTAAAACAAAAATAATATTAAAAAAATATATTCTAACAATATTTTATTTTAACTTTCAACTTTTATCTCATCTCATCTCATCTACAAAAACAAACGAGGCTAGTATAAGTCTTGCACACTTATTTTAAAAATGTGAATATATCTACAACTCACGTTAAAAAAATTATTTTTATATAATAAATCTTACTTTTTATTTTTTTTAAATGAATTGTATACTCTAAAATTATATTTAACATTACTTTAGATATGCTGATATCCACACGCGATTTGCAAAGAGTTTAATATTTGTACAGACCATATTTATATTTATCAAAACTATAAAATTATAACGGATCCTAATCTATTTTCATGTGCATTGATTGAGCCTTCAATGAATTTTAAGTACTAAATAAGAGAGATATAACATTGGAGTCTTGGACTTTACAAAATTTAATAATATTTGGTAAAGCAGACAAACAAATGCGACCACGGCAATAAAGTTTCAAATGTTTTGCATATTGTTCCGTGTCATTAGCAAGTTTCTTTCTTGCAAAGAGGCTATCACGTCGCATCTGCTACTTGCTTTAAAGTGGAGAAGGTGGATAGGAATGGCATCGCGTATCGAATATTCACAGCCGAGACACACCCCGTATACTCTTTCCTTACTCAAAAGGCACCATTTCCATTGGCCACAAAAATAAACTCTTATAGCTCTTTCCAAGTTCGAACCTGTTCTCTCCTTCGGAATATAATTGCAGCAATCTTTATGAAGTCGAATTGAAAGATAAAAGCTACTAAATTCCCACCTAGAACTCTTCTGTCTTTTATTTATTTTGGAAAAATATTCAGATTTCAAATATTCGCGCTGCCATTTGGAATTGCTCTGGCAACGTTTTTGGAACAACACTGGTTGGTTTGAATCGGCGGACACAATCAAACAAGATTCTCCAATCTCCAAATTGTCTCGATTTTTCTTATAGTAAATGTTTCGATTGGGAGTTGGTGGTTTAAGCTTATCCAAACAATATGGTCGATGAAAATGGAAATTAGGCAAGGTGTGAAGTAGTTTACATAAAGGAAATAAAAGAATATATATGAATAAATGCTTCAAGCAATAAAGCCTATTACGTGTACATGCATGCATGCATATATGCACATATGTGATTCAACAAATGCAACAGAATCTTCAACAAATGCCATTACGTGTACACTGCCAGAACTTTACTCATACCCTAAGTGACACTCAAGGATTCTTCATCTTGATCCTCAACTTCCGAGCTAGCTGTGTTGCTTTGGGATGAACAGATCGCTTACTGCTATCACACTGCTCTACTTCCACCCAGTTAATAACCTTAAGTATAAGAGATTGAGGAACCTTCCGAGCATCCCCATTTGCTGCACCTTTCATTTTCTTCATGCCTGTTTCCAAAGCCCTCTCCAAAAAGTCCATAAACCAGTTTCCAGCTTCTGTTTCAATCTGCCTTCCCAATTTGATTGTATTGTTTAGGCTACAACATGAAGGTTTTTTGTTTTCGTCATTCTCACAGGCAGCAGCTTCAAGTGGCAGCTTCCCAAGTGGAGTAGACGGTCCTTTTCGTTCGAAGCATGTCTTCGGGTTGCTATTTGATCTCAGGAGTTTTCCCAGATTTGTCCTCTGCTCACCTCTTTCAGGAAAGGCTGCAATGGATTTGTATAATGCTGTTCTCCTTTTCGATAATGTCAGTTCTGAATTTCGGCTTTGGTCCAATGAGTTGGGTATGATTTCGTGTAAAATTGGGGACTCTTCGCCAGTTGGGCAATCTTTCTTTTTAGCATTTGGGTTTTGAGCCATTTCAGAGGCTGAAGTAGCTGCTTGAATGGACACCATGTCAGTCACTGCTTGCACAATTTGATGATGAAATTCTAGGAACTGATCAAAACAGGCCACTGGAGCATCAGGTTTAGCTGACTTGCTCAAGTTTGAAAACATCCTACAGCAAACCACTCAAGTATATTAGCTGGAAGGAGTCTGATTAACTCAGAGAGTTCACAATATGGAGGAATAAAGTCAAAGTAGCATCTCAAAATCACAGAAAACAAGCTTATAAAAGGTACATACTTGAGACACCGAACTAATGCCTCCGTGGCTGAAGCATCCCTGAGTGCTTGAAGGGCAATTTTCTGAGCTGTTTCTCGATGCTGCACTGCTTCCTATTAAATAGCATATAAGTGAGTTAAGGAAAAGAAAGAAATTAGTTGAGAGCTATAAGGAACACAGGACTTGGGAAATCAACCTTGCCCAGCATGCCAAGTTTTCCAGGCAAATTCATGGGGAGACTTGTGCTGATATCAGGAGCTGCATTACTAGACTCTGACTGTAATTGAGTAATTTTTGAACCGGAGTTCTGGGCATCCCCCGTCATATTGAGAGAAGTTGCCACTCTTGCAGCACTCCTTGAGCGCGGAGCGGGAGTTGAAGTTTTCTTTTCCTGCATAGAGAAAAAGACATTCTTAGCAAATGGTGTGATATCAACAAAGACATTTTGAGTTATGATGGTTAAAAAAGGCTGCAATTCTTTGGAAAAGTTGGAAAAAGTTCATCAAACAGCGAAAAGGAACGTCATACTTACGGCTGAGTTTAAGGGATTTATTGGGATCTTAGGATCTCTTTCGCAAACGCTCCTGCTCCTTGGAAATTTCGAAGGAGAAGGGACTACACAGCTTTTCCTAAGAAAAGCAGGGCTTTCTCCCTTTGCATCCACCATCTTCGCCAATAGCCCTTCGCCAAAAGAACATCTAACACAGTTTCCATCCTTCCCCACCTTCCCCCTTATCATCGGAGACATCGGAAAATTAGCATTTCCCTCTTTCACCGAGGTATTACGATCTTTCACTGGCGTACACTGATCGAAGTCTAAATTAATAGGCTTGCAAACCATAGGGGACGAAACACAGTCGGTGCCATCCGGTCCCGTTCCCCAAGAGCCCCTTCTGGGAGCAGAGAGTTTTGAGTTGGACTTTGGCTCACCTTTCTCTCTAAGACCCATTAACGGCTCCGGTGTGCCCACAAACGGGTGTCTGCCAGGAAGTGGTTTCGCACCTTTAACAACCGGAACCGGAGACCCTGGCTCCAATCTATCGACATAGATGAACTGCCCCAGCTGCATTTTATTGCTGAGAACGAAATCATTATGTTCAGAGGGAAGACTGACATAGATAGAGTGAGAAGAGTCGGAAACTTTAATGTAAAACCCGTGCTTCGGCCAAAGACTCTTCTCGTCGAGATCCGCCGGGACGATATCTGTCACCTGCAGAAGCGAGCTCCTGTACTCGTTGGTCGGTTTGACGCCTGTGTTCATTCCATTGAGAAGCTTCAACAGAATTCCCGGTGCCAATGTCGCCATGGCCTACGAGAGTCAAAAAAGTGACCCAAAACAGTGATCGACCTCCAGTTAGACTCTTGGAAAGCGACTACGATTTGCAAGGAAAAGGATCGGAACCAACCTAAGACACCCACCAACCCAGAACTCGGGAAAAAACGAAGAAAATTAGAGCAACGGAATCTATGGCATAAATTGACCCGGCGGTTCTCAGCTTGTACAGTGTTTTCATCACCTAGGCAGGACGAAGTGGAGTCTGGACGTTGGCTACGGGTAAGTAGCTCCCAGAAAGGTACAACTTTTTTGAAATATAGATTTCAGGAACGTTGGGCAACGGTCATATTTTGCTGGTGCGTCGCGTCATAATCATTTCGAATTAGAGCCAAACCGACGTCAATCTGCCGGTCGTTCGACTGCTTTACTTGCGATTTAAATAATGCATACGCATCCAACAAAATTTTCTCTTTCCTACGTCGTTTTATAGGGAAATATTTTTTTTGGTCCTAAAATAATATGACCATTAATCGAGTGCAAAAGGACACAAACCACATCCGAGATAATGTAACTTTTTTGAGGTATTTTACAAAAATATCCCTTATTTTAAAACAAAGTTATGTAAAATATTGAGAAAAGTACTGTGCATTTATCCTTTTCCTTGTTAAATACACAAGTCAAAACTTGAGATGTAGAAGATCATTGATCGCATGAAGAATATGTAGATTCAGAAAGCACAAATCTACAACACATCAAACCCTACATTCATTGATAGAAAAAGAAAGCGAAGGTTCCAAATCCATTCCAAAAAGGAGACTGCTTTGAGGTCAAAAAGCTACCATTCTAGTCTTTGTGGATTATAAGAGCTTTCACCATTCTTCTTTACTATTCTAGAAATAATTCACCAATTATGATAAACACAAAACTTGGCAAATCGCAGAGTTTCTCACCGGGAGAGACCCATCTCTTTTCAGAACTCTAAATCAGAAGGGTGGTGAAGGTGACCATCACCATCATCGCACTTCGAAAAAAGAAAACAATAAACCACAAAAACAAAGAAAGAGATAACCATCTTGCTATGAAGATGATGAATCTAGTGCAACCACAATTAGAAACATGGATTGAAATAAAATCCGGTGCGAGTGTTTATCTGGCTAGTTACTTAGAACAGGAACTCATTGGCCATGTTATAGAGGCGTTGCAAATCCTGCCAGGACAACAAAAGTAGGTCAATTAAGGAGAAATTACTGTTTCATATGGCTCTAGGCCCATCAAATATTTCTGATATAAACTATCTGCAGAAATCTATAATGGTAATCAGAAATCCAAGAATAATTAATGCCATCATGGAAAACATAAAGAACAAGAGCAAAAGAAAAATGTTTTGAGGATTAATTTACAGCTGTAATCCAAAAAATATATATGCATAGTAAAATATATTTCACTTGTATAAAAGAAGGGTCCACTTTTTAGGTGATGTCTATAAGATCCAGTTATCTTCAGATTGAACCACTATAAACTAACCATGAAGGATCCAACTCAACTCCTATCAACTTAGTGAACAAAAGGACATACACTTCGCACGTAAAGGTTAGACATCTAAAGACTCTGCAGATTCATGTCAGTGCTCCCTGGCAACCTCAATAGAAGAACAGACATGTCCAACACATCATCCTTTTTTTGTAATCATCATGCATATCAACAAGGTAAAATAAAAATTTCCATTTGTATTAAGGGAAATACTTTAAACACAAAGGGATTGCACAAAGGTAAAAACCCCACAAACTAATGTGGTTTGATGTGGTACATCAAATTATAAAGTTACTTTTATTGTAAAGTAGATTTAATGGATCCTATGAAACCACATCAGTTTGTGGATTCACTTTTGTGCAATCTCTTTGTGTATGTAGCAGTTCTCTTGTATTAAACAAGGGTCCTCTTTTTAGGTGATGTCTATAAGATCCAGTTATCTTCAGATTGAACCACAATAAACTAAGCATGAAACATCTAACTCAACTCCTAGCAAACTCTGTGAACTAAAAGACATACACTTCATGCCTAAAGCTTAGAAATCCAAAAGGTCCACTCTGCAAATCCATGTCAAACATATCCTCCTTTTTTTTTATAAGTAAAAATATTATATATATCAAAAGGAGTAACCAAGTACACTGAATGTATACAAAAAAACACTTTGCCCATATTAGAAGACCCTGATGACCCAAAAAGCCCGTAAAAAACAACCCAAAATACACCAAGCCCGACCTCAACCCCTTGTTTTCCCGTCTTCACAATGCCCTCCCTTTAGACTTCCCTCTAGTTGAGCTACCACCCTTAGCGTCGTACTTGATTGCTCAAGAAAGACGCTGTAACTCCCTGCTTTTCTTGAAACTTGATTTCGTTTCAAGCGCGTGACTTGCTTCAATCGCAGTGATTAGTTCTTTAAATTGGTTTTCACATCCTCCATGTGAAATTCCCACGAACTGCTGAATCTCATTAACTTTAGGCAGAATCAAATCCACTATTGGAGGAAGAGAGATCAGGGGAGCAACATTATCCCTAGACGCAGTATCCAACTGCACTCCCAACTCTAGACATTCTTCTACACAAGGCACCAAAGCCAAACCCATTGGTTCTCCGGCAACTTCATTGGTTCTCTCCAATGGTATCAAGGTCCCCATTGGAGATTCTGGGGTGATACAAGTCCCCTCACCTCTGGGGTGATAGCGGATCCTACATCTCCTTTAGACCTCGTTAGTACACCATTTTCCCTCAACTCCGACGAGGGAGCCATAGTTTCTTCGGGGACCAAAGGTGTAATACCGATTATCGGTCTATCCTGTGTTACATGAGGCAATTCCATTACTGATGTCTCTACGCCGATACCCGATGTAGACCCCGCTTCAAATAACCCACATTTCCTTTTGACCTGACATACTCTCCTGGATCTAGTTATGGGGACAGGGCCGAATCCAATTTTTCGTTTTCCTTTATACGAGTTTAAAGGATTTGGGTCTATCTTGTTTCTTACAACCTTGTTGCCTCTAGCTGAAAGCAGGTTTATTTTAGTAGAAAAAAAAGCTATCGCTGTCTTCAACTCGACAAGTTGGGTTTCCATCTCCTTTAAAAAAATGTGCATCTCGACAAGCTGGTTCTGCGGCGTGATTTGCAGACCCCCCTCACTCTAAACCCTCGAAGCATGACCCGTCTTAAGAGCTGCCGCATAAGATTGACTCGCCACTGAGGATGTACTTGGGTCTTTATGATTCACCTCCAAGTTCTCCCTCTCTGCCACGCCACCTACATGTCTACTACAGCTCCCTTGCCACTGAGTTGGACGTGACTCCTTGATAGAGCCATGTCCAGCAGCACCTCCCCCATCCTTCTCCAACCACTGCCCCCCTCCTCAAGAATGAAAATAAAATTCTTCCTCCCACCACCACCATACTCCTCCACTGCCGTATAACGTCCTCGAGCATTCGAGCAGCAATGTGCCATGAAACTGCGACTACCTTCCTATACAATGGAGAAAAAATCTTGTTTCTCATCCTTTGTGCACGCATCCATGGCCTTAGCCAGCCACTGTACTGTTGTTGAACCCAGAACCAACTAAGAAATCACCCTTCGACTCCTTTCAGTAATGACCAACATGCTCCCCTCCTTCACCAGTGTAAGGGATTTAGATTCTATGACCAACTTCATAGGAGAATCCATACTGGGCACGACAGTCGTGAAAAAAATCAGAAAAACAGATCAGAACCCAGTCGTCATCTCAAGGATATAAAAGACACAAATCGGAGGGGGACCGACGTCGGATGGCCCTCATAGGAGTCGTCGGAGCCCATCGACCTTGTCTGGGCTGGTGGTGAAAACCAGGTCGTTGGCGCCAGGACCCACGCCGGACGGCCCTCAGCAAGT
This sequence comes from Juglans mandshurica, assembly GCA_022457165.1. Taxonomy (NCBI): domain Eukaryota; kingdom Viridiplantae; phylum Streptophyta; class Magnoliopsida; order Fagales; family Juglandaceae; genus Juglans; species Juglans mandshurica. The sequence goes on from CM039621.1 coordinate 16,311,126, forward strand.
TCGCCGGGGTCCGTCAACCTTGTTTGGGCCGGTGGCGAGGTGTCACTTGCCGGTGGTCGACGCCGTCTCCAAGAATGAAAAAAAATCAGGTTGCCAACGCTAGGACCTACGCCAGACAGCCCTCAGCAAGGTCGTCGGGGCCCACCAACCTTGTCTATGCCAGTGGTGATGCGTCACTCGCCAGTCTTAGGTGGTTGCACGGTGGCGGCTTGTCTTCTCTCTCATAGGAACCTAGGGTTTTCTCTCTATTCTCTCTCATCCTCCATTTTTTTGGTAATCAAAACCATTATCATCCATATCAACCTGGTAAAATACAATTTCCATGGTACCAAATCAGCAGCCAGTTCGTTGACCATTTTCTATAAAGCAACTAACCATTAACAGAGTAAAAACAGATGAAAGACATTTGAGAGCACAAAAATAAAATATATAGAAAATTCTCGACCCACTATACCTTCTGATAGACACCCCCAATTGTGATTGTGCAAAGACAGCAACGAAGTGAACAAGGCAGAAGCAGTAACGCTGTGCAACGGCATCAAAGACAGCTGCACACCAGTCAACTCCACAGGAAGCCTAAACGGCAACATTAAACTTCTTCTAAGGCTTACAATATAACATATTCAAGATCATAAAGAGGCAGCCAAAGTATATTAGCAAGTTCCATGTCCATGGTTATCTAATTAAATACTTGCAAAGTTAGGATTCCTAAACAGAATCAAATAATGTACCACAAAAAGAGACTTTGGATGAGCCGGGGGGAAAGAACCTTTGGATGCAAGAGATTGGTTCAACAGGAGATTTCAAATGGAAATATCAGGAAAATCGTAACAAGAGTAACCCCAGGAGAACCACTTCAAACCCAGAAGAAAACTATTTTGGGGGGTGGGGGGCAGAGTCCCGCAAAAACCTTAATGCGCCGATTGGTAGCTAAGACGAAGAAGTATAATAACGAAACTGAAATACCAGTTGTCAAACATTTATTGCCCGCTACATTACACCAAGCTTAAAACTTGGCCGGGTTTCTTAGTCAATTTTCAAATAAAGAAACGAAATAAGAACACAAAATCCACTCTTTTCATCATTTTCACAGAAACCAAACGAATTGCATTATACATTTCACTTTCTAGGGAGCTATCAAATGGGTACAAAAAATGGCAAAAGCGAAACCTGGATAAGACGCGCTTCTGAACAGCGAGTCCTCCAGTCAACTTGGAAGCTTTCGCAGCCAAAGGTGACGAAGAAGATGAAGAACGGCTTAGCAGGGCTTTGGCAGAAGCGGACGAGATTAGTAGGGTTCTTCTGGCACAGTTAGCCGCCATAGCTCTTCTCTGCTCTACCCGAAGCCGCTCTCAGACTCGGTGCTCGAATTGCAATCGCCCAGAGTAAGAGGGTTTGTTTATGGACTGGGTCCTAAAAATGGGCCTGGATTTCATTTCTTTTGGGTTGGTCCTAGAGTGGGGAGAAGATTTCAAAAAGAAATATTTGGGCCTACTATGGTCAATTTTAGAAATCGAATGGGCTTGATGGAGGAAAGATTCAGCCATGGCTTTCAACATGGCGGATGTTGAGATTTGGAGGAAAATGAGTTTTTCATTTTTAGAAACGAATAATTTTGTTTAATTGTCTTTAAATCGCACACCATCCTTGTGGCTGCTGGATTAATTGTGGCATAATTAGAAGCCCCTTATGCATGAATTATGGGCACTTGTAACTTCACACGGAAATAAATTTTGACCCAAAAAAGTTCAAAATTTAGAAATTTTTGCATGTGTGATTAGCATGACCCAACTGAAAAGTTAGTCTTTTATAAGCACAAATTACTAGGGTGATAGTTTGTGTTCACGAGTCATGTTCGTATTATGTCAAGTCATAGACATTCGATTATATGAATCTATCAAAATCTGACCCGTTAAGATAAATGGGTCAGACCTTCAAACCCTAACGCAACCCGTTATGGATCGTATTTTTTCATTCGTTTTAACCTATTTAATAATTAATTATAAATTGGTTAATACGACACGAATCATTTCAACCTATTTTATGTAAATCGGTTGAAATAACCCATATAACCCATTTGACCTTATTAACATAATTTTAGATAAAAAGTTAAAATCTATATTTATTAGTTAAGGTCGTCTATATGTATTATTTTAACCTATAATAAAACCAATATTACAAACTCAATAATAACAAATATGAGCATAGATCTAAAATTACAATTATAACAATAAAAACATAAGCATATTAAGAAATACCAATATTACAACCTAACAATATGTGACGCTCCTAGCCCCCGCTTGGGATTGGACGGTGACTGAAGCGTCAAGACATGTAACTCAAGGCTACATACCCCTCATACATGATAAATAAGATGTAATGTACCTATAAATTTAGTAGTATGCAGTAATTTGCAGTGGAAAATTTTTTTTAACCACATAGGGCCGGTGGTAATGTAATGGTCATGGTACCGAATGTAAGCATCCCAAAAGTTTAAATTTCATAATAGTACTCCCAAAACAGATAATCATTTTCAAAAGACTCCCAAAATACGAGACCATCAAATATTGTTTTCACAAAAACCTTAAGTCTATGTCTTTTTCTACACAAGGCATTTTAGGTTCTCAGTTTCCCCAATACTACTGCTCCATCTTGAGTCAAACATTAAAAGACTCCATGTGATTTCTGAGGCTCAGGTGCCAAAAGTCCAAAGTCCTTTGCTATCTCTTTTGCCTCAACACTAGTCTCACTAGCTCGCTTAAGGAAACTGGATACTTGGTCCATATTCCACCAAAATCTCAAGTTCTTCGATGGGTTGGTAAGCGTAATATCAATCTCATTTAGGTTGATGGTTCTACAGTGTCTGGGGTACTTGTAACAAATTCTACCATTCCAGGTGGGAAATGGTAGTGAAAACTACCACGATAAGATTTTGAGAAATCTCAACAAGTAAACAGTCAACATACAGAAGATATCACAAGCATATAAAGGTAAACCATAATGAATGGCCAAAGGCATATGGCCAGATGACAGCACCCAAACCTCCAAAATGGAGATCTTGGGTTCAACCCCCCTCCCCGACTAAAAAAAAAAAAAAAAAACCATAATGAATGCATGGACATATACTTGACGTAAAAACTTTGACATACGTAACATAGATTTTTTCATAAAACATCTTTTCATCTTTTTAGACTCCTAACACATATTCATATCATTTGAGCTCATGTCCTTGTTCTTGTCATAACATATCATGTCATTCTGATCATTTCATAACATATAATGTCATTCTTATCATTTCATAATATATCATATTGTGATCATATCACAATATTTCGTGTCATTTCATAACATATCATGGCATATCATATCGTATCATAACATGAAAAATGCCTTATTCATTTCATAATTCACATGGTTGGATACCTCACGGCTCCCCTAAGCACCGTGTGTTCCTCACTAGTTACCGCATCAACCAACGATCCACTTGATCGAGGTGACTACATCATAACATAAACATATTCTTTTATGGATGTTCGCTTATTTCGCCTTCACCGTATAACACCCACTAACTTAAGGTGCAACCTCGTTACGCTATCATTTCCATAAGGAACCATTCGAGACCCATCCACTGTACTTCGTCGACCCAGGAGACTCCACTCGACTTTAAACACTGTAGAGTGGACACCCACTAGGGCATTTTTCCATCATAGTATTTGGGGTCGTGATAAAACATGCTTTGACCTTTTTCTTTATGAAAACATAGACTCAAATGCATGAGACATGGACATGTGATGCTACACTTTATCATCCAAAACATATAGCCCAATTAGCAACATACATCTAGCAATATGGCTTGAAGATATTAGAACATGCAATCATATGACGAATACATGTAAACATAGTCGAATCATACTTGCCAATACGCAAAACAAATTTGTATACCCTTGATATAGCCTTGGCCAATTCATACAAGTCCTCCAAACATGGATTTTCATCATCACAACACATATACTCATACTTCTACACCTTCACATATCAAAACAAGCATGCATAGTACATATACATGTCAAAACCGAAATCTTAACATGATATATTTGAAATATACTTCAACAAACCATAATGAAAATATGACAAGTGTCACCTATAGAAATGGGGCCTTGAATGTAGGCGTGTAAGCCCTAATCCGATTACCTCATCCTTTGTCTCTCCACTCACTCCTTCTAAAACCTTATGCATGTTGGACAAGTGTTAATGTTGCTACTTACCTAGGTTCCAAATGACGAGTTTCTAGAAAAGAATAAAATGCTTATCTTATGCCATTTGGCGCCTCCACCAACCTTAGAAATCAAATTTGGGCTTCAAAACCCTAATTCCATCCTAGTTGGCCGAAATCCACATGGGACTTTGTGGGATTTTTCCTCTTCTTTATCTTGTGGGCTCTTTAAGCCTAGAACTCTAAGGTCCAAAATAGAACACGTGATAACCAAGACTTTCTAGGCTTTTTGTGTAAATTATTTCATTTTTCATAAACCCATGAGAGTTTCGGTCTTCATAAGAAATCAGGGTTTGAAGCCCAATGGATCTAGGGCTCACGCCCAACTCAAGTTATAGTATGCCACTTGTCATCCAAGAGAGCTTTTGTTTAGGACTTGATGAATTTAGATAGAAATAAGGAAAGAGAAGTAAGAAGGATCTAGAGTTTGGCTTTACACGCCTACCATAGGGGATTAACTATTTTCTTGCTGGGTGTCACGCATGCATGGAGGTTTACTTGTAGGAAGAAGTTTTGTGACACTTGTCACTATGGGAAAGAGGGTCTAGAAGAGAATGATTAGGTTATGGAAAAGTGGAGCCTAGGGAAAGCCAAGAGGCCATGCACGGCAACCATGGAGAAGGAAGAGTTGCTTTTTGCCATGTGTTATACATGCAAAACATAGGTAAACATTTTTGTCTTGGGAAATGGCAAAATCAAGCTTGGGAAGAGGAGGCCACATGCCTAGGGTTTCTAGAAGAAAACCTTGTGTAAGACACCTTGAGATGGATGGCTAGGGCAAAGAGTTTTGTGCAAAATTGAACCAATCACATGCTTGTCCAAAAGTGTGGTGAAATAAGATCTTCTTTGAGAAAAAGAGAGAAAGTTTCGGCAGCCCATGCACGCACACACACACTCCTCACAGGCCACTTGGCACACATGTACACATAGAAGAGATTGAGGAAGATTTGAGCTTGATAAAAGACCTTTTAGCCATGAGGTTCATTGAACCAAGACATGAAATGAAAGGCAAAAGTGGAATAAAGCTTCGGTTTTGAGGAAAGAGGCACCACTTGTCTAAAAGGTCTTATTGTGTTTCTGTAACGACCCGATCCTATATTATTAGGGATAAATTATAGATAATTTTATTAGGCTCAATAAATGAGTTAAAGCCCATAAAATAGTTTATCGGATAAGTTATATTTATTTGAATATAGAGTTGAGGCTACATTATTTTTTTAAATTCCAAGGTCTTGAGTGTTAGACTCCAAACACTATTAGCATTCTAGATTCCTCTTCATAATAAAAACCCTAACTGATTCCCTCTATAAACTACAACCATGCATGCCTCAAACTTCCATTAGAACTCACATCTCAATAGAATTCCCTCTCAATAGGGCTTAAAATTCTAGTGCCATTTGCATTAAAATTTTCAAACGTAATTTAATTCCTTCTATATATACCCATGTAACTCCATGCACATGCCGTTATCTTCCCCATGAACCTAGGGTTGCCGAACCAAATCGTCACACACAGAGCACTAGCCCCAATAGCGGACTGCCTCCTTCCTCAACCACAACTACAACTGTCCACCACCCAAACTCCTCACCATGGTAGACTTCTCTTCATGCACAGTTTAGATCGCATTTCATGTCCGTCTATCACTGCATACACGGCTTCATCGAGCCCGCTTCCTCTGCATGCACGTTTCCTCTGCATACACGTCTAGCCTTCTTACTCGATACACGTCTTTTTCCCAAGAGTTTATTTTTGGTTCTCTATCATCTATCTATATATATATATATATATATAACATATATATATATATCTACATATGGTTAGATTTCACGCAAAACCTAAAGCCACAACCAGCCCCTCACGTCCCCAGACTATCACGTCGCCTCCTCCACATTCAAAACACCCCTTCCCCTCCAAGCCATGACCAGATCACTAAGCATGCCGGAAACCACCCACCATCCCCTCTTCCCTCATAGCTCACAACCTCCACTCAATTGCTACCACCGCCTCCCCTCAAACTCGCATGCCCAAGCCACTCCCTCTATCGTGAACTGCCACAGAAACATCAAACAAGACCCACACACCCACACGGCACCACCCAAATCCGCCCTAGTCCACCGTAAGTTGTGGACAACCCATACGACAAACCCTTGTTTTTGCACCAAAAAAATAGAGTATCATCCCCCACTTGATCACCCACTGCCCAACGCCCTCTCAGCCATCGTGACCCTCTCATGTTCAACCCCTCCGAGTGCTAACCCCACTTTTCTTAACTGCTACCGCTGCTCCTCTGTGTCACAAACAAAAGGCTCCCTCTAACTCTCTTGGTCCCCGTCCTCTCTCACGACGAAAGCTCTCTCTCTCTCTATATATGTAGGTATTCCTCTCTTTGTCTCTCTCACTCTCTATTTCTCTCTCTCTTTCTCTCTCTCTCTCTCTCTCTCATTTTCATGCTTTGTCACCTTAGAACAGCAATTGCGCTAGCCACCTACCACCGCTTGTGTTTCAATTAAAATAGGTTATATACGTTTTACGTAAAGCTCATTCTACGTAGAGATAGTAGGGAAGCCTAGGGTTAGTTTATTACAACTTTGCCCTCCAAGTTATAAGCAAAGTATGAGAGTTTTGAATTTATATTTTTAGTTGGGTTTGCTTTTAGGTTGGGCTTAAGTCTTATGAAAACTCGTGTTATTTTTAGTAGGTTTCGGTTCATTTTAAATTAGTCTAAAAAGTTGTTTAACAGAAAATATTTACGGTTTTAAATTATGTAACTTGGTATTATAGTTTTTTATAGTTAGATTCCGATAATAAATAAGTTAGAGCTTAAATAGTCGGAGGAATTAAGTAGATATTATGGTTAATTTGGGAAGTGATGGTATTTTAGGGTTATGAAAATTTTAAGTATTGAGAAACTAAAATAGGTTAATTTTAGCATTTCAGGGTTAAATATTTAAATATGTGTTTGATTGGAAAATTTACAGAATTTACACGCTTATTGTATAGGTGACCGATTATGAGTCGAAAATAGTGGATTAGCGTTGCAAGGTAAGTAGCATGATCATACATTTACACATACGTACGGTAAACGACATGTCTTTTATAAAAATATTAGGCATGCATGCTCTCCATTGGAAGCCCCTTTTTACGTACTCAAATCATGATAAAATTATAAAAAATCATGATTTTATGTGAAGGTTTATGCATTAAATTATTTATGAAAATTCATGATTTTATGAAAGGAGTTATGCATCAAAAGATTTATGAAAAGACATGATTGTATGTGAGAGTTATGCATTAAAATATTTATGAAAAATCATGCATGATTTTATGTGAAGATTTATGTATCAAATTATTTATAAAATGTCATGATTTTATGTGAGGAAACATGTATCATGAAAATTTATGATAGAATGCGATTTCTTTTGAAATCTATGACATGATATGACAAGTATGCATACGATTTCTTTTGAAATCTATGATATGATATGACAAGTATGCAAGTATGATTATGATGAAATATGAATAATAAGATATGTAACGGCCTATGTTATGATATGAAGACGGTACCTATGTTATGGACATTGTATTGCTAGGTCGTACGTGTTGGTAGTGCACCCAATGTCTTTCTTATGTATGGATTCCACAACCTGCGGCCACTGGCAAAATTGGAATCTACTTAGATTCGCTAACCCTAACTCACAGGGGTCAACAGTGGGTATCGGCCTATGATAAGTGAAATATAAGTTCATATTCATGTTCATGTTATTTACGTATGTATTTATGAGTATGCACGTTTTTCAAGAAACCTTATATTTATTATGTTTACTGTATGATGTGTTGCTTATTGAGTATTTGACTCATTTTTGTATATTTTAATGTTTTAAATCACCTTAGGTGATGATATTTATGAGGATCAGAATGCAGGACAGAACTTGATCCAGGGAGGCGAGGCAGAGGCCTAGATAGTTTATGTCATGTTCAGTTTATGATTTAAGGTTTAAATAAATTATTCTGATAAGCACATGAGATTTTAATATTTTTTTAAAATAAGTGTTTCCGCAAACTCTATTTTGGATTTTAAATATTTAATAAAGTTTGTTTTATTTATGGAATCTTTCACATATGGCGCGTCATTAAAAGAAAAGTTCTTAGTCAAGTTTAGTAGCACACTGGCTTCCCGAAAATTTTAAAAATGTCTTTACTGGGAAACAGAGTGTTACAATTTCCAACATAATCAAATGATGAGCTAGAGGAAGAGGCCTTAGGGTGACATGCTATATGGCATCCATGCAATGAACATTGGCTTGTCTAGGAAGTTTTTGTGTCTATAAAAGGAAGAGCAGCCAAAAACCCTAGGACTTTTAGTCAATTTGTGAATTGCTCTTGAAGTATTCAGCCATCACTTTCTCTCCAACTTTCTATCATTTTTCTCACCATCCAAACACTCTCCACAATACCTTCTTCTCATCCAAACATCATTTGGAGGGTAAGCAAAACTAGAAGATACTTCCAAGAGGAGAGTCTAGAAGGTATGAAGCCAACATTTCCCTTACTACACACACGCACACACGTTTTTAAGGGGGATGAAGTTTCGGTTTTAGTGAGTTCATCTAGAACTCATGCTCACACACACACATTTGAGCTAGAAAGAGTTAGCTCATGTTTTGAAAGGTTTTTTTTTTCCATATGAACCTACGTTTTTATACACATAGTTAGATTAGAGTTTTGTCTTCAAGGAAGATAGAAGCAACAAGCATGGTGTTTTTGAGGTTAAAAGCCACGACTCTAGTGTTTCTATGAGCTAGGATTTTTGTTGTAGTTAAATTTCAAATTCAAAGAAGAAGGGTCCGAATGTTTGGAGTCTTTTTCTTGGAAAAAGATGACAAGAGCACAATACTTAATCACACAGGTTATGGTTTTTCTTGAATGATGAACCTAACAAGTACTATATGTATCTTCAGCTTGCTTGCTATATATTACGGATTTTTGTAAGTACACTTCTAACTCGTACTTGGATATTTTGTGTATATGTCATGTGAACTTGTTGGTACTTAGTTTTATGTGATTGTTTACGATATTAATGTTTCTTCCATGTGATATAATCTCACTATAGCATGATTATCCAATGTATGAATGGAATGGCCTTTGGAATGTATGCATGTCATGAAAATGGAATAAGATGCCACTTTAGGGTTTGGATTGCACAACCCTTGTTTTGTATGTGAATGTTTGTTCCTTGATCTAATTCTTGTATTAGACTAAGTTCAAGAAAATGTTTTTCTATGACCACTAGAATATTTCGGCCATCCATGAGTATTCATGATTAAAAGTTTTGCTCAATACATTAGAAGATTCTAAGTTCATAAAAATTGATTGAAATGCATATTTTAAAAAATAAGAGGTTTCGGCCAACACTATGGATAAATTATGATCATTGGTGTTTTAAGTTTCATTAGCTAATAATGTTTCTTGGATATACTTGAGTTTACATGTTTTAGTCAATACATGGATAATGTTGAATGATTGCTTCTTGATTGATATTCAATGCCTTAGAGTTTTTATAAAAGAACATGTTCGCATGTTCTAATATTTTCAAGCTGTAACACAAAATGTATTGGAATTGCATGTTTGAATGTTATATGATCATGATGAATCATTCGGCATTTGCATGTGTCTTATGAAAGTTCTAAGTTTTATTGTCATATCACATGTATTGAAATTGTGAAAATCTTTTGAAAGAAAAAGAGTATTTTAAAGTTTTTATCACGACCCCAAAGGTTAGGACGGAAAAATGTCCTAGTGAAACTCCTCTATCCTCTTAAGTGTTTAAAATGGAGGGATAATCCCTGGGTTGGCGAAGTACTGTCGACGAATATCGAATGGTACCTAAAAGAAAATGACACCGTAATGGGATCGCACCTAAAGCAAGTGGGTGCACTTACGATGAAGGCGAAAAGCGAGCTGCCGTAATATGAAAGTTATAAGTAAGACGTAGTCACCTTGGTCAAAGTGGCCAATGATTGATGCGATAACTAACAGGAAACATACGGTACATAGGGGAGCCGTCACTACAACATATACCCCTTTTTCCGTCCAAAACAATCGCTGCAATAGCATAAATTGTAGCCGCAAATTGTTTTTAACATCCAACTGATTTCACCGCTACATGGTCTATAAAGATTCGTCTCAAAAAGTTTTAAACGGCGCAATAAATTTTGCACGCAAAAGCGAAATCGGGCGCCGCAAAATTTCCCCAAATATGACGCAAAAAAACTAAATGATATGAATAATAAATATTAGCGTCCAAATGTAAGGGTCACAAATACACATAATTTGCCGTAAAATATATTTTACAACGGTACACTTAACGTCACAAAAACTTAAATTTGCGTCGCAAATGTCAAGTTTGTAAATTTTAAAAACTTGTGGCGAAAATCATTATGGACATATGGAATTGTTGCGGTGAATATTTTACCATCGATAGTGGTACAGCAAATAGCCAAATTATTGTCCATTTTTTGCGTCGCAAAAAACTCATCTACCGCCGCAATTAATACACCATAGGTGACGCAAAAACATTTCACAATGACGCAAATGGTGAGTGTAACCGACGCTCAATCATGTGTCACAAAAAAAAAATTGGGTAAAAAAAATCCATTTTTTGTGGCCCAGGCGTAGAGATGCAAATAATTTATTGTTGCCCCATTATGAATATTAGCAGCGATATTCATTTTGCATTACATTAGAACCTTCAACACAAATGAACTGGTTAATGGCCTTCTCCCTTGTGTCCATATAAGTATTTTTGCAGCAAATAATTGCAATTATAAAGAATCATGCTTTACATAATTTGCCCTCTTTTATAAGTTATAAATATTATTATAAAGAATGATGATAAGCAAATTAAAGCGCATGAAAAAAATTCATACACATGATTTTTCATGACCATAACCTTGAGTATAAACCCAAGCTGCATTGTTTTTGTAAAACCTGAAAATCATCAAGCTGCCATCCCAGTAGTACACGTAAACTTTATGGCCACTTACTAATCTGTATACATATAGGCCAATCATGTACTTACAATTTTAAAATTTAAACAGATCCAATGCTAACTAATAATATATATTCATCAATATTTCATGCAGAGGCCAACCATCAAAGTGTGCACATAAATTATAATATTTCTTAAGTTTGTATTTCGTCATTCAAGTGAGTGATATTGTACCAATCACTCACTTGGAAATGTTCAACAGCTACAAAATACATGCAAGAAAATCCCAATACATTTGCACATGTTCAACATGTAACTAATACTCAAGCAACGACAAACTGGAAACATTTAATATATACAAGGGCAACATTAATATATTATATAGTCATGTGGCAGACAACATATTTGTCCTCACTATCTTGGAAGCATGGTGAGATAGAAATTAACCCTTGGAAGTGTGGTGCGATATAAATTTGCCCAGAACCTGTAAATCTCATCTCTTTAGTAATGACCCATCATATATGGCAGTAGTGTAATATACCCTTTGCTGCATCCATGTCTTCTAAGAATTAAAGAAACCAAGTAATATTAAATGAGAATGAAAGACCAATAATCCAAGTTTAAATAAGTTATAAGCCTAATGAAATAGATGGCATCAACAGCAGCGCCTATCATCACAGCTTCCAACTAGTTAAATAAACTGACATATCAAATTTAACTCCATGTCTATGTTAAAACTAATAAATACCACAAATCTAACTCATCATATAGTGGGCATATGGCATCAACGGCAGCACCTATCATCACTTCCAACCAGTTAAATAAATTGGCATATTAAATTTAACCCCATATCTATGTTAAAACTAATAAATACTGCAAATCTATTTATCATGTAGTGGACATAGCTCTGCACCCAAGAACATTCTACTTAGGCCATATTAATGAAATTAATGACATTTCATTACTAAATTCCAGAATAGTTCATTCCAACCATCATTATACAGAATGCTAATTAAAATAAAAAGACCATCACACCATCAGAAAATTAAACTAGCTCAATTCCAAAGAAACATACTACAAGTATCAAACTATTTAAAGTTAAATACGATGTTCCCAACTTATATCTATATATCATTGAACCACTATAATGAACAGAAGAATATGTCTTTATATTACATTCATCTAAAGCTGAGTTAAGGCCAATACTTATAACACTAAATTATATTCATGCCTACCCATTATTAGTGCCACCAAAGTATATAATAAATATCAAATGTAACTCATCCATGTCACTGGAGTTTTGAGGAGATACCTGTTTCAAAAGATGTCGGCCCCACAACAGTACACTTCATAGTATCTCCATGTAGTACATGCAATACCCCGCAAGTTATCCCTCTTGAGTGACACCAAGGCTACAAAGGCATCTCATAGAACTTACATTGCCCATTACTAATATATGTTCAGATCTGGATGTTGCAGAAGCAATACTTAGTTTCCAATCCTATTTTAGTACTCCGTGGCTACAACAAATCAATGTCTCAAGCCACCCATCCAGGACATTCCTCTTTTCAACTAGGGTGTTGCTAATTTATACTTAGTTTACAGTCCAACAGAGCTAATAAACATTTCTCTCATCATTCATGTAAAAATATGGCCAAGTCCCATCCCAACCAGCTTATCTAGAGAAGCCACTTACAAAAGTACCACAGACAACCACCCACTAGTACTTTATCCAGTTGCCTATCAAAAGTCAAAATATCCAAAAAAGTGTTGTCTACCATTATTAGATAGGTCCAGGTGTCTCCCTCAGAGACTCTCTTTGGGACAATTGTTGTAACATTGAGAATGTCATAAATTTATCAAATTCCGCTTGCTTTACCAATATTTCTTGGACATTTGCCTTTAAAGCCTCAAATTGGGCCTTGTAAAACAGCACGTCCTCTGACAATTTACCTATATTCGACAGATTACTCGTTATTCCTGATGTCTCAGGCATCACCTTCTCGCCCAAACCCCTTTCATAGCCTGATCTTCTCTCTAGAACCTCCTTGAACACTGCAGCAGCTGCATCTTTAGTACACAATTTCGGTTCCAGATCATTCAGCTTTTCTACCATTTTTTCCTTCCAAAATAATATATGAATATTCAAAAGTGTAAGTTGGATTTAATAGATTATAACAAAACATGATCAGACAAAGGTAGTAAATATCCAACAGTTAATAAATACTTAAAAAAGAGCAAGTATAATTAAATCGAGAGCGGTACATGTCCCTCACATACAGCTTTTCAGTCATGTTGGTCACAAACCCATTTTTCTTCTTTGACCAACAAGTCTCTTTAAAAAAAAGTCCACCAGATTATTAACACCATCACGCTGAAAACATTCAATTATAATATCATTGAATAGACCAGCCTAATTGGGTGCCATAGTTGTCCAACATATTAAATATAATGGTGAATTTAGTACTCATAGACATAACCACAAAAATGTATACCTGCTCTTCAAGTATTCGAACAAAGGACTTCCTGCCAGCAGTATGGTTGGTTCTTTGTAATGCCCTATTCGCCTTGTTTTGCAATGACAAGGCCTGGTCCACAATAGGCATGCAAAACATCAATGTAACATCAAATTGGCCAGATTTTATTCAAAAATAATAAATTTCTTCCACTAAGAATATATGTTAATTCTTGATAAACTTTATATCAACATTAAACAACTTCATTCTATCCCAACCTAAGCATTTTACCTTGAACTCCTTGCTGCCCCAACGCATGTACAATTTCCTCCAAACTACTTCATCCACCATCTCTGTCCCTCTTGCAATAGCGACTTTATGACTTCCATAGCTGAGGTAGATTTTGTGTAACTCATAGTGGAAAGAATTGAATCTCCTACATAACTGCTCGGTAAATGCCTTATGATGGTTTTGCTTTTCCCATTGTATAATAAAGTCAGCCTATACACCAACAGAAAACCATATATTATTGGCACATTCCCCCAAAAATTTATTCATACATCAACTTCACTATACGTGAAAGGCAGTTCACTTATCGGACGGGAGCAGACAACTCCTCTTGTTCAACTTCTGGCACCTCATTCCAACGTTGGTAACCCATGTCAGCATAATGTTTGATGATCTAGGTGACCCTTCCACTAAATACACTTGCATTCTGGCATGACACCTTAGTGTCCCTATCCTTGATCAGCAACAGAATCGGTCCAATCTTCCGAAGCATGTCAAATTTTGTCATCTTTGCCCGTCCCCGACCTCGTTTCTTACTCACAGCTTCTGAATTGTCATGAACAGCAGCAAACAAATGTCAATACTACAATGAACTAATCCCAACAAAACTCTTCTAAGCAAGGATATTAAAATTCGAAGCTTGTAGTAAAATCAACCAGCTGGTTACATGACAAAGATCTACTAAAAATCAATGGTAATTAGACCATCTCTACCTGTTTTTTAGGGCGGTTCTGGGAACTCAGATTCAAGTACAACATCGGGTGGTTGGGTTGAGTCATCCAATGAGGAGTCAGGATCGTCTCTTAGCGCTGGTACATTTTGTGGTGGAGATGGCTCATCTTGTATAATTGGTCTGTGCACTAAACTCCCCCTAAAGCCTCCCCCCGTCCACGTACTCCTCTTCGTATACTTCGCACCATGTCTATCGTGGCTAAGAAACTACAGGATGATGCTATCTTAGCTGAATTCATAAAGTATTATGACTATTGAAAAACAGAGACGTATCTTATACGCTTTTCCATAATTATAAGGTCCAATACTTAATTCTGTGTAACCTCTTATCTAAATATTGAAGAATGTCATTAGAAAAATCCTCATAACTATATTCTGCTCCCTCGTAAAAAAGAACACCTGGGAAGCTAAAATTACTGGAACAAGTCAAAATAACACATTTTTTTTACTTTTCCAACCAATGCTATTTAATTTTCTCCCAAACCGTGGACAAAGGTCGTCCATACAATGCCACCCAAAAAGTTATAAGCTTTTTGCCAGAAACCCACAGGCTAGCTACCCATAGGATGTTGTTATGCTATCCTAAGAGTATACCAAAAAATAACCATAAAATTATTAAACAACTAAAGTTATAACTCCTTTACAGCGTTGCATGCGAAACCCACATGACACCATTGCAGACTCTCACAAAAAGGTTATGGATATCTATCACGACAGGTAAAACTCGATTGAGTGGGTCTAACCTTTTTCTATTTTGCAGATTACGCATGAATGAGAAAATGCGTTACTTGCCGTGAGTAGCGAAGCTGTAGGCTACAACAATTTCGGAATGCCACATTCCTCGCTTCCTTGCAAATTGTGTGTTGAAAGTGGTTCACTCGGTTAAGTACTCTCTCAGAAATTTATTTATCTTCTTGTGGGTTAAAACGCAAAGAACTTGCCTTGAGTTGTGTATTGAAAGAACTAGCAGGCTCATGTCTTGTCTACTTACTTTTTAGTGACGGGATTACACTTTTGCCCCTCCACTTTTGCCATAACCCGCCAAGGTTTTTTCACCTTCCCGCCTATCAGTATTTGGAGATATTTCATTTCCCTTTCCAAGTTACACAAATAATATTTAACCTAGTTTTCTTTCTAATAATTTATTGGTAAATCTTTATAACGACATGCATTTCTCTATTATATTTAAATTCAATTCTCATATTGGATTATCCATTCACTCTTTATATATTAATTTAATAATTTTTTATTTAATTTATTTTTATCACATTTTGTAGTTCTACCAATTAAATGTTAATGATAATTATATTCTAATTAAATTAATATTAAAAAAATCATATTTTCAAGTCATTTAATGCTAATAACAAAAAATATTTGATTAAACTCATCTAAAATTCTATCTAAGTTTCTTAATTACTAACCAAATAGTATTTTTGCTTAGATTGAGAAACTAGTATTTTAATATTTGATGAACCAACAATAGTTTTCTATCTTTGGCTAAGCATTGTAGCTGAAATTCAAATTATTTTAGATATGCCCAACTCAATGTGGGGTCTTTTTGGTACAGATTATCCAAATTTTGGTTATTCTTCGCATTTGGCCAATCCAATGAGAGCGAATGCTTTAATGTGCTTTGTTCGCCACATTTTTTCTACTGTAATATAATTTATTATCATTTACCATATAATTTATGAAGTAATATAGTGCCTTACCTGCCTTGTTTTTACCTTCCCGCCTGTTAGTATTTGGGAATGTCCCATCTAAAATATTGAACTCTGAATAATATTTAACCTATATTCTTTCTAATAATTTATTTCTTATCATTCACCAATTTTATGAAGTTGGCTCTATTGGATGTTTCTCAGGGCTGTCCTAATTGTTTTTCATTTTTAGTTAGTTAAATTATTCTTCTATCATCTAATTTATTATCATTTACCGTTTAATTTTTTAAATAATATAGTGCTCTACCTCCATTGTTTTTACCTTCCCGCCTTATTTTCCTTTCTAATAATTTATTTCCTACTCTTCGCCAATTTTATGAAGTTGGCTCTATTGGATGAGATATTTAATAGGGAAATGATATATTTAATTTTTTAAATAATATAATATATCATTTCCCTATTATAAGAGGAGTTGGCTCAATTGATTAGAACCGGTGACAACACCCATAATCCTTGAAACAAAAATCAATTCAATAGTTATACAGTCACGCGAGTTCCACATCAAGCGGAAGTCTAATCTCTGTCAATATTGTCCCCTCATTGGAGTGATAAGGTATCAATATTATCCATTTACAAATGGGATAATCGATAATTCTCGTCATTGAAGTCTTTAATGACGGTATTCAAGTGACTTTATATTTTAACCACTTTACAGTTTATCTCGAATTTGGTTTGACAGATGGTTTGGAGTGTGGAGCTCAATTTAATATTTCATTTTAGTCCTTTGTTTTTCATATCGCCAATACAAGTTACTATCATTCACAACATAAATAGCAAGTTGATGCCATTAACAAAATAAAAATTCCAAATCCCTTGGCCAAATCTTGTTTCGTCAATACAACTAAATGTCATTCACAAAATAAATAACAAGTTTCTGCCATTCACAAAATGTAATTCCAAGCCACCAAGCCATATTCATTCCATAACAATCCAACCAAACTCAGTTTCGTCAATGCATGCAAGTTGCTGTCATTCACAAAATAAATAACAAGTTGCTGCCATTCACAAAATAAAAACAAGCTAGCCATCAGGCCATACTCATCAAATAACATTGTATTTTTTTAATCATTCAATACAAGTTATTGTCATTCACAAAAACCAAAAGAAGCTGCTGCCATTCACAAGACAAAAGGGAAAGCCATCATTTACTCATTCTTTCACAAGCCAACATTCAGATCATTCAACTTGTATTGCTGTCATACATGCCTATGAGTAACAAGTTGTTGCCATATCTAAAATGCAATTCCAAGTATCAGCCCCACGATCATTCCATACCAATCATTTATTTAGGCAACAATCCAACAATTCCAAGCATCAGCCCACGATCAACCCCTATTGCATGTTGCTGCACCTAAACACACTGGTTGTTTTTCCTGTCTTACAGTAATGTTGTATATTAAGGAAGTCTAATAGTAACCAGAGCATGCATGAAATAAATGCAATACTCAATCCAAAAGCAAGAACCCATAAAAACCACACTAATATTCAATAAATGCAATACTCAATCCAAAAGCTTCTATATATAAAATTAATGGTACGTACCATAACTGAGAAGTAAAAACAGTCCATGCCCACCAGCAATGCTCTCATAGCCAAGAACAAAAATAACTTTCCCATAATAACATATAACCTTTTGTTCTGAAAAGAAGCAGACTAAAAGTGTTAATGCTTAGACTAGAAAAAGAAAAAAACTTTCATTAAGATTTGAGACTTACTTCTGTAAAGATACGATAGTAGTTAAAGTTAAGAAATTTTAAAGGAAGATAGATGAAAGCATGCATTTCTTTACAACTTAACAAAAGATGTCATAATACAAAATGACAACACTGATAGTCTTATTGTAGAAAATAAAGTTACCTCCAAAATAATGAGACAATGCACAAAATTCATATAGATAGACACAATATCCAGATTCCGATAAATCCATGACTTGATCAGTGGAAAAATAAGCATGTTATGCTCTGACCCCAACCTTCTAACCTGGGGACAAAGGGCAAACAGATATTGCAATGAGTATTTGGAAAATAATGCTTGTTTTTCTATAGGAAAGTACTGAGGGTAGAGTCAAGATTATCAATTGTGGCAATTCAGATTCAATGCAAGAAAAATAATTGATGTCTGGGTCTTTAATGGGAAATCATCAGCAAGCGTTCATTAATAGTGTAAAATACAAATGTACTCGAATTAGACATGCGGTGTCTAGGAAACCACACCTTAGTTTGAATTAGATGGGCACTCTTGCTCATTAGTGGAACTATTTTCATCATCTGTCTCTGAATCAGTGTCTTCAAGTAGGTCTTCATCAGTGGAAGGGTTGGACATAGTATCACTAGAATAAGACTCTTCCTCCTCTAATACACCTTTCATATTAGTTTGGTCCTCAACAATGTGATGACTTCCCCCATATAATGCATCAGTGGATACAATGTTGGGCTGAACATCTGCCCTTAGCCATGGGGACTGAATGTCATTGTGGTCTATCTGAACATGTCTAGGAATGTCAGAAGATTGTTCTTCTTGAAACACATTAGCCTCGGTAGAGTTATCCACTTCATCATCTAAGTGTACTGAGTCAACATCATAGATATTCCTATATGTGATCTTCTGCACGACATGCCAAGAGCCAGATAATTTTGTGTCTTTGAGGTAAAATACTTGCGAAGCTTGGGATGCTAATACAAACGGGTCATTCTTATACCAAGTTTTGGACATATTGACACTTGTAAGATGGTCACCGATCTTGATACCTCTAATCATATCGCCAACATCAAACCAATCACACGATAATAACCATACTTGTCGCCATCCCAATTACCTCACCTCCAATATATCATTCAGAACACAATAGAAGTCAACCATAGTCCCTTGGTGTTCACTTGTAACTAATATATCACTATTTTGTGTCCTACGGTTGACTTCCCAAAGCTTTGTATGAAATCGTATACGGTTCATTATACAACCAGAATATGAACCCACCCAAGGGTCTGGTCTACAAGCTATTGCATAAAGATCATCAGAGACACTCGGAGGATCCATAGCACGCAACGCTTGAATCTAGAAATGATGAAGAAAAATATGTGAAAAGGCGACCACAATGACTAAGGCTTAATGATCATCCGTACCAAAGTTGATAGATAGGCGCATTAATAGAACTTACACATTTCCTGAACCATGATGGAAATTCAGCTTCATGCCTCCTTTCAATGTTAGATATGCTCTGCTCCTTCAAAATGTTATTATGCTCTCTGCAATGTGTAATAAAATGATTTAGTTCGAACTAAAGTGCAAAGATGGTGAATGACCACTACAATTAAAGTTTAGGTAAAGAGCCAGGGTCAATGTCGAGTTCTTACTTCAAATATTGGACAATCTCGGTGCAGTTGTTGAGGGCGTACCATTTGTCAGTTTTAAATAATTTCTTCTCTAAGTGGATGGCTATTGCATTACCGAATGGCCGTACTTTCTGAGAAAATATTGAGAAGCCAAATATCTCGGATGTTTGCACACCAACATCAATATTTCGATCCTTTCGAGTGAAACTAGTTAGTATGTCATGTAGATACATCGATGAGAAAGTCAAACATTCTTCATGAATTTAAGCCTCAGCAATGGACCCTTCTGGGCGGGCTTTGTTTGTCATGTACCGCTTATATTTTCCCAAATACCTTCCGAACGGATACATCCATCTGTATTGAACTAGGCCTCCAGCATCAACTCTCGGGGCAAGTTGATAGCTAGGTGGACCATTACGTCAAAAAGTTAGGTGGAAATATCATTTCCAGCTTACAAAGAATGAGGACAATGTCAGTTTCAAGACGTTTAACTGCTTCTTTCTTACATGTTCATGCACATAATTCACTGAAGAATGTGCTAAGTTCCATCAATGCCACCAGGATGTCATGTTTTAAGTACCCTCCGATTGCAGCTGGCAATTGCCTTTACATGAATATGTGGGCATATTGGCTTTTCATACCAGATATTTTACAGTCAGTAACATTAACACATCTGGAAATATTAGATGCAAAACCATCAAGAAATTTGACCGAGTTTAGCCATACACAAAACACTTTTCTCTCATCTCCATGCAACATGAAATATGCATGAGAGATTATAACTCGATCACCAACTTCTCTTAAATGTAACTCTTTTCTTATACTGAGTTCGGCCAAGTCCCGTCGGGCATTGATACCATCTTTTGTTTTACCGGGAATATTCATTAATGTACCCAATACATTGTCACAAATGTTTTTTTTCGATGTGCATGTCGTCTAGATTATGTCGAAGTTTTAGAGATGGCTAATAGGGTAGATCGAAGAAGATACTTCGTTTTGTCCAATTTAACTCCTCAGGGGTGCTTTTTCTTCTCACTGGCATTGCCAAAATCTACATGACCGATGTCATTTAATTACTGCAGTATGTCCTCTCCCAAAAGTTGCATATGTGGTAATCGGTGATCTTCTTTGCCATTAAAAGAGCTCTTCTTGGATCTCTAGATGTGACCTACTAGTAGAAAGCGCAAATGACCCATGTAACAATGTTTTCGCCCATGTCTCAACCACTGAGATTCTATATCCAGATTACAATAAGGGCATGCCAACTTTCCTTTAGTGCTCCAACCAGAAAGGTTATCGTATCCGGGAAAATCATTAATTGTCCACAATAACGCTGCATGTAATTGAAATCTTTGTCCAACCATGGTATCATACGTATCAACATCGTTTTCCCACAAATCAACTAGTTCATCAACTAAAGGCCATAAGTCAACATCAATTTCATTACCAGGAGATTTAGGCTCAGGAATTAAAGTAGACAACATGAAGAATGGATCTTTCATACATAACCATGGAGGCAAGTTGTATGGAACTAAAATCACTGGCTATATACTGTATGGTTTGCTCATTATTGAATGGATTAAATCCATCACTAGCAAGACCGAGCTTGACATTACGAGCATCTTCAGCAAACCAACGATGCTCTCTGTCAAATGTGGTCCACACCTTTGAGTCCGCAGGATGTCACAAAGTGCTTTCATCGTGCACCCTTTCTGATCGATGACACCTCATGGATGATGCAGTTTTCTTGGACATAAATAGTCTCTGCAGCCTTGGCTTCAGTGGAAAATATATAACTACCTTTTGGGGTACTGGTCGTTTAGAAGGTGTGGAGGAGGACAACCACCTAGATGCTTTACACTTTGAGCACTCTTGCTTGTTGATATTTTCCTTGTAAAATAGTACACAATCGTTGGACATGCATGAATTTTAATGTATGTAAATCCCAGCCCGCGCTCCAATGATCGTGCATCATGGAAAGAATCTGGCAAGAGCACTTCGGGAAAAGTTGTTTTCAATAGTTTAAGTAGCATGTCAAAGGGTTTTACACTCCACCCACCAATTGATTTGATGTGGAGCAACTTCACAATGCATGATAATTTAGAAAATGTTGTGCAACCATCATAAAGTGGACACCAAGCATCTCCCAAGAGCTTCTCAAAAGTGGTTGGTTCGGGTTCAACCGTGCTGGTTCCTGAGGTATGTGGAGCTACGTCTTCATCAATCCCAACGGTGGTTGTCGCATGAATGTCACCCAACATATCATTGATGTCATCAACGTAACTATCATCAAGATTATCAGGCTCCTCTTCGTCAGGGCCCATGAAATTCATGGGTTCTTGCTCCCCATGAAAAATCCAATCAATGTAAGTGGGAACAAGTTATTACGACATCTACGACATGGATACTTAATATTGTTGTTTCCAAGGGCATGAGCTTGAGCCATTGTGAGAAAACTGTTTAACTCTTTCGCCATATTCCCTTGACCTAAACCTATCGGTGAGGTGCATCCAAGTTTTGTCCATCTGAAAAATTAAATATTTGAACACTAGGTTTATTATAAAAGCACACCAATATTCTAACAAACATGGATTGGAGTTCGTATGTCAAAACTACCTATTATTATTTCGAAAACATAATGTGAATGCCTCCCTTAATTAACAAAATGTTAATGGCTCATATTTAATTGGTGCGTGAAATTTCTATATGGCAGGAATATCATGTGAATCATGTGAAGCTGAAAACAGGAGATCAAGTTATGAAAAGATAATATGAAAGAGCCATTTTTTGTGCTAAAAGGGGCAACAAAATTGGAAATATTGAGAAGGCTCAATATTAGTTAACTTGTAAGTCACATGTTGTCTTAACAATGAAAGCATGGCCTATAAATCATGGTCGAAAAGCACGAGTTAAAAGGGAATAATGTTGATCCAGTTTCCTCGTGATTACTCCCCTTTCTAGTAAAGAAAATAGGTATGGGTTACAATATATTTTGTTGGAAAAGTGAACCAATTTCTTGTTAAAATGATGTCTTTATGTGCATGTATGTGTTCTTTGTGTGGCAAGAACCCGAGAGAGAAAAGAACTAGTTGTTGTTTATTATAGTTGTTGCTTCTGTATGTTTCAATTTTCTGTGATGTCTATTTTGGTTTTATGTTACCTACTATTTGTGTGATTTTGTGTGGCTTCTTTGACTTGCAGCTTCCATGGAAGAGAAAAGAAGAAAACAATGAAGAGATCTGGAGATTTGGACTGTCATTGGATTGAAAAAGAAGTGAAATAGGAGCAAAGGAAATTGGGTTTTAACTAGATAAAAGACATGTTGCTTTTGTAGCCTTTTAAAGGAAAAAAGGGTTACTTTGTAGGAGAAAGCAAATTGGGTTTATAATTTTAATTATTGAGAAGTTTATGTGGTTTGTTCATTGTAGTCAGATTTTTTTTTTCCTTTGGGATTAATGAACTTGGTACGTGTACTATTAATCATGTATTTAGCATATCATTCTCACAGGGTGGGGGAGTTAAGCTCATGGAAAATTCCATCACAGCACCAAGATTGACGAGCACAAGTGAACTTCAGTAATATGCAGAAACTTTTCTTTTTTAACTCATCTTTCTGAAGTCGTTTCTCTTACATATAGGTTTGTATTCAAACTTTGTACGGAGTTTTTATTAAATTTAAATGTGCTCATGAGATCGACACCCTTTTCAAGGTTCTTGAAGGTCTAATGTTCAAGGGTGGATATTTGTTCAAGAAAATACCAACAAATTCTTTAAGTTGCTGGGGAGTTGAGCCATTAGAAGAGGAGTTCCTAAAGTTAAACCTTCTGTAAAATTGTGAATACTGAATCTATTAATTTGGATTGGCTTTCACAGTTTTATGGTCAACAAAAGAAAAAGGGAAGACGTGCTCATTTTGAACTTTTCCTATTTGGAGGAGCTCTGTTTTGTTATTCAAGCAATTATGCTCATTTTGAATTTTTTTCTATTTTTTTTTAGTAAAAACATACTTAGAGATGAACTGATGACTGCTGCATAATATGCATGGAAATCTAACTGCACAGTATACTGAAATGAAGTAATTTGTTATGGTCTAAGCTATTACGGCTTTACTACCAATACATTTATGTTGTATGTAATGGATACTTTTTTTAATCAATTTGTACTATTATCTGCTTCTAGGATTTTTATGTTCTAAATTTTTCTTTTCTTTTTCATTCCAAATGGACAAACGTGCCTTGCACGTTGAGCCACTACTAGTGTGTATATATATAGATATATACACATACAGACACACCATGCAATCAATTATTGCTTTTAAGAATAAAAATCATGATGAAATAGGGATGGATCGTGGCCCAAATAATAGTTCATGGAAATAAAGCCTAACATTCAGTACATATTGCAGTGGAGAAGATTGGGGCGGTGGTGAAAACTTTTACAAAGAAACAGATGCAATTTTAGATGAGAGATATTGGGGAAATGACACAGATCGAAAAGTGATGCGAGTGCTTGAAATTTCATGAGGTCTTTGACTATCCCAATTGAAATGGTCTGACATCTACCATTGAAATATATTAACCATGAAATTTCATACGGTCTTTAACCCAATTTGATTATCACAATCGATACTCAAATTCATGCAAAATATTAAACCTCCCACTAACTGATGGAGATGCACCAAAACATCAAAGCTTATTAAAAAGAAAAAAATATGGTGGATCTCATAATCGGAAATTGTTGGCATCACCTAATTATCCCATCACTAACCAAACAAAACACACAAGAGTTCAAAAGAAACCATATGATAGGGGTATAGAGCCCGGTAGACGGGGGTGAGATAGACCGATTGAAGGTCAGTGATGACAGAGAGAAGGATAGAGCAGAATCACGAGAGTGAGTCTGCATTTACCACATACCTGATTTTTGTTGGTGTGTGCATGATTGTGGGCCTCCCTACAAATTTGGCGTCAATTAGAGTGAGAGAGCCGAACCAATCCACCAGATCAGCACTCTTGTGATACAAAAGCAGAGAGAGAGAGAGAGAGAGAGAGAGAGAGAGAGAGGGGGGGACAAAGTGGCTGCCCCGAGGAGGTGACAAAGCGGGTTGGAAAGGGGCCTTCAGGGCAGTTTGTGAGATGTATACACAGGCTAATGGGAAATTGTAGGGTATCGAGTTGGGGGAGAAAAAACAGAGCGATAAAATTGACAAAATTACCTTTAACGGCGACGAAATTCGTTGCAAGTATATTTCCCAGCTGCATAGCTATTGTGCCAGCCCAAGATCGCCGTGATATATCGCCCTAATGTGGTAAAAATGTTAATGGGTCCAAACTTAATGCGGCGACAGCACATTCGACGCAATTAATTACTTATCGTGACATTCTTATGATCGCCGCACTAAAATGGTCAACTGCTTATTGTTGTGTCAAACATACATGGCGCCGCAAATATATTGGACGCAAAAAGGGGTATATGTTGTAGTGCGTGAGGTATCCAATTACATGTTAAGTTAAGAAAGGCCTCGAGCTCAAAGCTATGTTGTATGATCAAGAAATGAGCTCACAAGTATGTTAAAGAACAAGTATGAAATGAAGAAATAATGTTTTATGAATGAAAAATGTTATGAAAGTCATGTTTTACACGATGTCTTTTTGAAAAGTCAAATGCATAAGTGAAGTCTCATGTCCATGCATTTATTATTAAGTTTGCTTTCATATGCTCACGATATCTGTTATATGTTATTGTTTACTTACTGAAATTTCTCGAAATCTCACTATTGTATTTTTCACTATCATTCACCTACTCATAATGGTAGAAGATGTGCCAGGTATGCAGGACCCTTAGATATGGACGGGAGCTATAAGATAATTGAGGATGAGCTCACAGTGGAGGCTCATTGTCAATCCACCCTAGAATTGCTTACGGTTTCGGCTCAGCAACTCAAAAAGATTTTGGCAAATCTCAATGAGTCCAATATTGGAATTTCATCTTTGGATCCACAAAGGATGTTAAGATTTAAGCATGGTATGAATTGTGTGTCAAGATATCTGGAGCAAGCCAAGAACTCTGTTGTAGAAGCCAAGGAAGCCGCCACGGAGTTGGGATTAGATATAGACCCCCGATTGTCTAAGGGAGTGTTCTTAAGTTTGCTTGAGGATGGGACCTCGATTGTGACCCATTCCACTTTTGGGAAATGACATCTTTTGTTAAGTTGTATGTTTTGGTCCCGTGTTTTGGGAGTCTCTTTTGAAAACACTTGATTACTTTTGATGACTCTTATGGAATATGAATTATTGGGATTTTATGTTCTTTGGTACCGTGACTATTGTTCCATTATGTGAATTAAGTTGACTTTCCGCTACAATATACTGCATACTACTAGTTATCATTAGATGCATTGCATCTTATTCGTCATGTACGAGGGGTAGGTAACCTTGTGTTACATATCCCGGCATTTCAGTTTCTGCCAAATCCCAAGCGGGAGCTAGGGGCGCCACAGAACATACCTCAAAGCCTTCCTGTAACACCTAGCATTTATCCAATAACTAACATACTATCC
Organism: Juglans mandshurica; assembly: GCA_022457165.1. Classification (NCBI taxonomy): domain Eukaryota; kingdom Viridiplantae; phylum Streptophyta; class Magnoliopsida; order Fagales; family Juglandaceae; genus Juglans; species Juglans mandshurica. The sequence continues at coordinate 16,337,475 of CM039621.1, forward strand.
AAATAAAAATATAAACGGGGACTTGGACTTTACTTGGCAAAGTCCAAGTCCCAGTTGTCACACAATAATAAAATTGTAATTTTGAAATAAAACTTTAAACGGGTTATTGAAAGTTGATTTCGAATTAAGTGGATTGTCCCGTTATTGATCTGTTTATTAATTTTGTCTTAATGGGTAAACTCGTTTTAATTTGAACTCATTTATATCAAATCTAAATTCGCTAATTTTATAGTGTGTTCATATTAGATTCTTGAGTCGTGTTATATATTGTCATCCTATAAAATGTCACCTATGTGTCATACTCTTCCATAGGCACGTTTCTATGACATTTTGGGAAATAGACTGCAAATCAGTGTTTGAAACTTTGAAAAGCAGAGCCCCGATTACATCCTTGTCAGGCCACGGCCGGTCTGTTGGGACGATCGTGAGCGCATGCAGGGAAAAAGGAATATTGTGTTTGAGAGCAAGTGAACATGGTACATATATGATCATGCAAAGAATGTGCACTTTAATTGGGACATAGACGTGTCATACATGCGGTCGATGATAATTTATAAGAAAAAGGCCATAAAATGTGTTGGCTAAGTTACATGTCGAGCATTGAAGCTAGCAAGGATAAGGACACCACGCGGGCAGCAGATTGCTTTTGCAATTACAAAAGGCATATGGAATAATTGTAGATCTTGACCATGCATGATCATATATGCCTTGAAAATTCAAATGGCAATCAGGAGAGCATGTCGGGCGCCACAACTGGTGGCCAATGACAAAACCAAATTAGGGTAGGTTGCTTTCTGTCAAACAAGAGACGTACGGCACCATCTGTGATTCTGTAGTACTGTACTGGTATATATATACATATATATATATATATATTAATATATCATTCTTGTTTGGACATTATTTTAACCCTGCTTTGATCGGAATCGGGACAACTTAGGCCGTAATACTTGTTTGGATAGGAACAAGCTAGCTAGGGACTGAGATCAATCAAGAAATTAATGTAAAGACCGGAATTGCTTTGGATTAGCATAAAAAACTGGTTTATGGAAAATGAACTAATGTGTTGTGCAGACGTCTTTCTTTTTACGTTCATCTGCATGCTCTACGAACGGGCCCATATATTAATGACATACTTCGGAGCGCACAGCTCACTCCGTACGTGGTGTGTTTTTTTCAAATACGACCACTGTAGGGAACAGATACATGTCGAAACTTAAAAATATTTCAGGTTTTGCAGGCATACATACATAATGCTAACCCAGTTTCTGCGATTTGATCGTTGTTGGGTGGCTTTTCTTGAAACTTCCACAGCCTCTTTTAATATAGTTTTATTAAAGAAAGATTAACATTTTCATTTGTAGGAGGAGGGGATGTTGGTGGTTGGAGTTCGTAATAGACGTCACCCATGACACATCATAAAAAAAAAACTATATATATATATATATATACACTTTTATATAAATAAATACATTCATGTATACACATGTATCATGCCAAGCTAACTATTAGGACAAGAGTTATGGGAGTCTGGCACTTGCATTGGTTCTGTACTGAGATTTACTTTTCTACCCTGAAACTGAATTATCATTTACAACTCTTACATGGGAGTTCAAGTGGCCTTCGGCCCTTCCCCAACTCTAATGTTGCAGGGGTTATGACATTTCCCATCCCCCTAGAAATGTACACTGCAAGAGCAGTCTGCATAAGATATATGGCGCTTTAAATTTATTTCAGGCCAGATAATGTTCTGAAAAACATAAGAGAAAGGAGACTGTGGGGGAGGTCTGTTTATTGTAACCTAAGTCACCACCAGATATTAACATGCAAATCAACAGAACGTGCTGTGGGGGAAAAAGTGAAGTTTTGTCAAAGTACCGGAAATTTATAGGTCTAACTCATCTCATAAAACCGGTTCTACAAAAGAGAGAATTGTTCATTCCTTATAAACATGTCCAAGATCTTATCCACAAACAAGGTGGAATTATTCATCAACATTGAGCTTTCCATTGATTGGTTCTGAATCTCGTTTACTATAAGAAACCACATTCAAAGAACTTGATTAATAGAGCAAAAAGGAGATAACAACTGCCGGAAGTCTCAAATCTGGATGGAGGACTTGAAAAAATGAAAGAAAAACTGATAGACCTGATACTGCAGTAGTCTGCAAGAATAGTGCTCGTGTAATCTCTATTAATCTTGTGGCAGAGTTCGCATCTCATATATGGATGGTTTACATCATTTGAATGTTAGCAATTATAATCGAAAATATTTAGACTTGTGTACATATATCTTAAACTTTTGTTGATCGCAGGATTGAAGTTGAAGTTCATCATTATCTGTTGGTTGCAGTTTCATGAGATATTTTGTCCTTCGCTTGAGATGATAAGGTATCGTCTGAAGGAACTGGGCTTGTGTCTTCAATTATGTCTCGATAAAAACAAAAGAGGACAACAATAGCCAACAGCAAAATTTAAAAATCTGTACTATATATTTATGAGCCAACAAAAACGTCGGTTGAGTTCATACTGCAATACGTTCGTCATTGATTATGATTCATATGTTGGGAATGTTGGGAAAGGAAATGCAGAGCTACCTAAGAATGGGACATCTTTTATGGCTCCCTGGCTACCAAGTTAATGGCAAAGGACGCTACTGCTTGGACCATGTCTATACAAGATGAAATAGTTGGTTGAGAGAATCCCCGATTCTTCGCCTCTAAGCTCCCACTCGAAAATCCAAGTTAAGCTTAGTTTGATCAGGGAGAAATTTCAAGGACTCTAGCTTAAGCATTGTATCTGCCAGTAAGCAGCAAGAAACTTCCAAACAAAAGGGATTTGTAGCAGTGGAAATCACCTCTTAATTAAAACTGCATGCATGAGTTTAGTTAAAACTATATCAGAAAGTTACAAAAACAAGGAGTTTGCTGGACACTTGATATATCAAATTGAGGAGTGTGTGTATAAATGGAACAGCATTGCTATGAAAAATTAACTGCAGCAACAACACCTTTTTATTAATTTCATTGACTGGCTGGATATGACAAAATTTGTGCTGCAGTTTCTGAGAAAAGCCTTCTGTCCAGAAGACTTGATAGCCTTGAATAATAAGTTCTCAAAAAATAGGAGGGGGAGAAAAAGCTGATGTCTGTAGATCTGGCTTGCAAGCAGAGGGTACGCCTCTTTTATTTCTTTCGCCAACCCAACCCATGACTGATAAAACATTAAACGTTACATCCACATTTAACCATTAAATTGCTGCTGCATAATGATGTCTTCCTGTTTTTTTTTTTATTCGCGTGATGATATTTTAAAAAGCTTGCAGATTTTGATATTCAATACCGAAATCCACAGATGGTCCAACCAGTAACACAAACAAACACACATAAATGGGCGGAGAGTTCGGTAGAAAAAAAAAATCGAGTATTTGAATGAGAGACAAAGAATAAATACTCTGCAGGTTATTGGTACTGATCAATCAATCATCTTGTTGAGATTTGTTGAATTGAGTCTGAATAATAATATTTTATGGATTATAAGTTTAACTTTTTTTTTTAATTAAAATGTATAAAATAGATTGAAATGAATTTAATTTTTTTTTATGAAAAATTCAATAAATAAATAAATTTCATCGATAGTTTGTTTTAAATGAATTGTTTTTAGCAGACTAACAACCACACAAATAAACTCAAAAAAAAAAAAAAAAACAACCACACAAATAAATTAGCGGCGACCGCTCAATCATACCGCCATTTATAAATCATCTTTTTCTTTTTTTTTCAATTTTTTTAATCATATCTTTTATCATTTAGAAATATTTTTTAATGAAAATATAAATATATTAATAATCACTTCCTTAACTATTAAGTAAAAAATAAATAAAATACATGAGACGTCAAAATGAAAGAATAAATATAATGGACAAAGAAAAACGAAGCGCCTAGTGCAAACGGAGTTCAAATGTGGCTGACATAGAGACACTTGATGAGAGAGAGATGAGGAGAGAGAGTGACCGAGCTGATGGAGCTGATGAGAGAGAGACCGAGCTGATGAAAGAGGAAGAATTCATTTTAAATTTGACGTGACATGGACGACTGCACACTGATTGTATCTAACGACTGTATATAGAAGAACTGAAGAGCAAAATAGCATTTTTCAATAAATTATAATCTCACAACGAGGACAATGAATTATTGCAATATGTAAGCAGTTAAAATCGTATAGCTTTGCATAAATTGCATTGAATGCTGAGTACTCAATGTCCCTAAAAGTATGGGATACGTTGTCCTACACTCCTATGAGGGTTGCCCCTCTGTTTGGATAGAGGATCATAAAGAGAACAATGCGTGGACACAAAGTGGCCCTCACACTGGGATTGGAATAGTAGTCAACAATAATAAGGTGCAATAGAAGAAGCATTTCTGGGATTCTCTCATTGAAATTTGAAGCCATATATGGGTCCCTAACTTAAAGACAAACACAGAATAGTACTAGAGTTGTTGGGTTTTTTATTCTTTATGCAAATATGTATTCCCCACTCACGTTAACTTAATACAATGAATAATACTTTATAAATTCACTTCCAAAATTGCTGTTCTTGGTTTTTTATTCTGTCTCTAAGATGCCAAGATGATATCCAAATGTCCCGACAACATTTGAATGATAACAAGTCAAGAGAAAAATAACTTTACAATCTAATGTATCATATTAAATCATGTCAATTTATAAATTTAATTTTATAAAATCTTTTTATGATTAAAGTATTTATCCTATTTGTGTTACCGTTGCATGAAGTAACTGAGTTAGAAAGTGAATGTTGAGTCTTTTCATTCTTCCTTTTTATGTTTGGTTTTCCATGTCACACTGATTGAAATGGAGCCTTTTTAAACCAAGTAGTTGTTCCCTTTTCAATTTCATTGGAGCGTTTCCACATGGGAGGGAACTAAACACAGTGCTTTATAGTGGGTGGTGTAAATGATGATCATGACGCTTCAGTCTTAATAATATGATATATTTTGGCCATGTTTTTATGCATTGGTGATCATTGTAACGACTTCATGCTTTGAAAATTCCATTATTTAAACAGCATAAAGTATTATTATATTATACTTCATTTTAAAAACAACAAATATGAGAAATTATTTATCATCCCTAAAATAATTGAGAAATTATTTATTATTTTTAATTATTTAATATCATATTAACAATGATTAAAATGATAACTTAAACCGTTAAACATTTTCCGAAACAGTGTTGTAGATAGACTCGGAGGTTACCCTATAAAGTGTAGCCGAGTGTGCACCGCACCGTCCAATGTTATATTACCCACGCGTTGCGTTGGAATCTCAGTGCTTCTTTGTTTGGATTGCAAGGCATTTACATTTTACAGTCCTCATTCAGTGCATCTCACCAAAGTTTTTCAGGAAGAGAGACAATTTATATAGTTTACAGTACATAATCTTTCTACAGTCTCTTTAATTTTTAGATAAATATAAGTCTTGTAGTACTGTATTTATTATGAGAAATAATAGTTGTAATCGTGAGTGTGTAAGGGTCGCGTAATCATTTTAAAAAAAGTAAAAAAATACGAGATTTATATGAAAAAAAAATTTTAATAGTAGATCTCACTCTTTTTCAAAGCGACTGCACAGCACTTACGCACTTGACGATTACAAGTAACATTTCTCATTTATTATTATTTTAAAAAAATTATATAAAATTTATATTTAGTCATTATTTTTAAAAGAAATAAGAATCCAAAATCACAACATTACTCAATTGAAGTCAAGTCCATCCAGCACCAAAAATAAACTAAACTAATCCCCAATACTATGAGCCAACCTAAACACGCCTTGTTTGAATAATAAAATTAGAGTCTTGTTAGGTACAAACGGTTTGGCGTATCAAATCGCATATCGATATTGATATTATTTTTTATTGAAAAGAAAAATTTTTTAGAGAAGAAAATGTCATATGTTTCACGAAAATCATTTCCGTCTTCAATTTACACTGTTTCATTAAACGAATGTCTTATATGTTAGTATCGGTGCGCGGTTTGGTGCGTGAACTCGCTTGCAAGAAGACTTTTCCATAAAAATATTTCATCTCATATCATCTTATTTTAACAACTTTTTCAAATTCTCACACAAAATATAATAAATAATTCAACTTTTTCAAATCTCAAAATAATAATAATATTAAAAATAATAATATTTAAATAATATTTTATTTAACTTTCATCTGAAACTATTTCATATTATTTCACTATCCAAACCGCACATCATTCATTTGCATCATATAATAAATTAATTAATAAATTAGTTGGGGGCCATCTTTAATACTGCACCCAAATTTTCCGTGGATGCCCTTCAAACATATCAAAATCAACAAATGTACTTTATTTTTGTAACCAAGTTACAAGTTTTAAAACCGGTGGCATGTGATACAAAAAGGAGGGTAAAAAATCTAGGAGAACACATAGCTGTCTCGTTTGAGTGTAACATTTCAGAATTACGAAAAAAAAGGATAATAAAATTAAAATTAGAAAAAAAAAAAACACAAGAAAAGGAATAAAGGATGGGTGCATATTGCAATATGGATTTCTATCTTATCATTAAAATAAACAAAAAAAAAAACAACCCTTGTACCAACAACAGCTGTCTCAATAGCCTTTCCCCCGTACGAAACAAAAACACATTTTGGATGGTTCATTTGGACCACTTCATCCTTTGTTCACATGATTTTGTTTACATGTAGTAGAGGCATCCATTTTTTTGTTACTTTTGTTAGTTGCCATTCCAAATGTTCTACACGCTTTGAATCTCATCCTCTCTCTCTCTCTCTTTCTCTCTCTCTCCACTACTCCACACCTTATTAATCACTTAAATAAATCATTTATAAAATTAATTACATTATTCATGAATAAAGAGTTTCCACATAAATGTTCAGGAAATAGAAGGAATCGAAGGCAATATAGCTAAAAAAACATTTTTTTTTTTTTTTTTTTTTTGGGGGGGGGGGCGTGGGGGGTTCGTTTGCTTGCCCTCCTATTATTTATTGGTAACCTTAGGAACATTTACCAAAACTCGAAAATCATGTAAAGAGTAAACCATAGTGCATACTTTTCCTATCAAAGCTGAACAGCCTTAACTTAGATATGGCTTAAATAAATCAACTTGGTATCTAAACGGCAGCTAAGCTTTCTAAGCCACCGATTCCAACACACCACCTTCTCAATTGAAGTTAAAACTACAACTTTCTTTAATCTGCGACAGTCCAGGTCATGTCGTTCTCGAATATCCAGTGGCAAACCTCGATCCGGCCAGGACCCGAACCCAGAGCCAAGAAAGCTCCGTGACTCGGGCTCCATGCTGAGGTGTCTACGTGACAGATGGCAACGCCATGATTAATCTTGGCCTTCGAACTCGGGTCGTGTATGTCAGCTTCATAGACCCGGACCTTTGGGACCGAGTGGCAGTAATAGAGTAAGTAAGGGAATAGGCTCTGGTGACAAGAGACTGATTGCGTGACTCTTCCACCGTTGATTCCTTTGACTGATCCGATCAGTATATTCTGCTTTGACCCTTTTACGTTCTCGGTAGTGCGAACGACGATGTTGCGACCCAGGACCGAGGTTGCGAAGTCGATCAAGTCCTCGGCCGAGCCCACGCACCGCTTGGTCTCGCCCTGGCTCGGAGCCCTCTCGCACTCGTTTAGCGAGTCCACAATCATGGTCTCCATACTGGAATTATCACCCGCGTGGAAAATCCGCTTCAGGTCCGAGATCTTCGAGGTCGAGAACGGTAATTTTGACGAAATCGATCGGGGCAAAAACGACCTTTTGGGCATTTTATCTCTAATGTCCGGCATTGGCATCACATTCCCCTTCTTAAGCATCGACTCCCGAAAGAATTTGCCCGGCTCCACCCATCTTTTTACGAGATTGCCACTAACCCCCATTATAGTACTCTTCTCTGAGCTCACATTGGTGTACTTGGCAAATGCGACACCCTTTTTCGCGTATTCCTTGAAAGTGGTGTTCACGCCGTAGATCTTGAACCCGATGGATTTGTCGGCGCCCCGCCCGTACCGACTGAATTTGTCCGTACCGATGTTGAAGGATTTGCCGTAATTGGCGAAATTGACCTTAGCCGAGTTCGTATCCTTGGCATAACTCTGGAACGAATCGTCACCCACATTGGCGTTCTCTCTGTAATTCGTGAAGGTATCGACGGCAAAATTACCTCCTTCGGCATAGTTCTTGAAGGTGTTCTGCGGATTGTTCTGGTCGTTCCCGTAATTGATGAACGTATCGTTGGCAGCATTGCCCTTTTGTCCATAACCTAAGAATCCCGATCCGATTACATTTGAGCTCGTCCCGTAGTTGTTGAACTCGTTAACAGCCGCATTGCCGTTCTTCCCATAGCTGGCGAATCTCTGGTCACCAGCGTTTGCGTTTACACTGTAGGCCTTGAATGACTGGCCCCGGCCATTGGAGTCGTCCGAATAGGAGGTGAACCGGAGGTTAGGTACGTTGACTGAGTCGGCGTACGTGGTGAACTCGCCCGAACCGCCAGTAGCCCCGGTGGCATAGCTGTTGAAGCTCTCATCCACCACATTTCCGTTCGAGCCGTAATTGACGAAATTGTCCTTGTGGCCTGCCGAGTCTCGGCTGTACCGGCGGAACGAGTCCACCGGGATGTTCTCGTCCTTGGAGTAATTCTTGAACGAGTCTGCCCCGCCGAGCCGATCGGAACCGTAATTAGTGAAGTTCCGGTTCGAGTACCCGGTAAAGCTCGAGTCTCTGTCGTGCTTCTCCAAACTCGGCGATAAATCGGGGAAGCAGAGCAGGTTCGCAGCAGCACAGAATACCGGAAGGTGGGAGGAGAGATCGTTCTGCGCTGCGAGTTTGGAGAAACCAACCGAGTCCACCGCGCTCAATGGGGACGCCTTGGATAGCAGAAAGGCGGGCTTGGCCAGATCGTTTCGGATCTCTTTGGTCCAATAACGACTCAAATAGGCTTTCGGAGTAAATGGGTTCTCTCCGGAAACAGAACCGCCGGCGCCGGCTGAGACAACCTGCATCGACAGAAAGCGAAGAAGACATGGGTGAGACAGAGAGGCATTGGGGAACAGAATACGAGACTTTCAAAAAAGATAAAGGGCAAAAGAAACACAGAGTGAGACTGAGAATACTTACAGTGAGGGAAATGAAAAAGATAAAGAGGAAGAGGAGAAGAGTCATGGCGCTGAGTTTTTTGTGCAAATTGATTTTGTTGTATGTATAAAAAAAAAAAAAAAAAATTGAGTTGAGAGGTGGTGGAGTGAGAATGTTGGTGGGTTTGTAGGGATGTAGTAGGCAGAGATTTATATTAGTGTGGAGAAAGAAAGGGAGAGAGTGTGTGCGCGCTTCTGTGTGTCTATGCTTTGATTTTAATAAAGAGATGGGTCTCTCAGAGACAGCTGCTCTCTGAATTCAGGCTTTTAATGGTGCTTTTGAAGCTCAATGAGTCTACCTTCCAACACAACTTCTTCAAAACTTTAGTTTCCTATATTTTTATTTTATTGTATTTCAAGAGATCTCAATCTCGTTGATTTGTAATTCAATCCGTACGTCACCATTTTATAATGAAAGAGTGAAATCCTGAATTCTAATTTCTACTTAGATGCATTATAATCAATACAGATACGCGTCCGTGCTGCAAAAAGAAGATAGTGAATTGAGATAAAATAGTTTTAAGTGAAAATTGAAAATTAAATAAAATATTATTAAAATATTATTTTTTAATATTATTATTTTTTTAAAATTTGAAAAAATTGAATTATTTATTATATTTTGTGTGGAAATTTAAAAAAGTAATGATTATATGAGATGAGATGAAACACTTTTACTATCCAAATGAGGCCATTATATTCAAAAAATAAGACAAGCATGCATAATTAGCATTGACATTGGTATGTGCATATGCAAATGCAAAGACATATTTACATAATATGACCTTTAATTTGACTGTATTGTATTATGCATCTCTATAATTTTAAATAGCTATGAACAATATTTCAACATCTTTATAGATATACTATTCACTCTTCAAATATTATTTTATTAATTTTTTCTCTCTCCTCCCTCTCCCTGTCACAACCATTTCTTCTTCTCCCTCCTCCAACAACACGAGAGAACCTTCACATTCATTTTATTATTATAATATATTATTTTTTTATCATTTTATTATATTTTAATATAATATATAAAAAAATTATATTTATTATTATTATATTTGTATTATTAATGTCAAATGTATGTAGTGGGTGCTAATTGTAAAATATATAAAAAAAATATTTTTAGTAAATAAATAAATAATAATAAAATTAGGTTCAAAGATGTATAATTTAATATGAGAGTTTTTCTTAATATATAAAATTAATTTTCAAAAGATGTAAATTTAAATATGCATATAGAGAAACTAATAATAATACTCTTAGTATGCTACCACCTTATTGTAAATGTAGATTGACTAATTTAAAAAGAAAAATACGAGGAATAATTTACTTTTTTTTAAGGTGTTGATCGAAAAAGATAAAATATAAGAGTAAAGATTAATGCTGCCTAAAAGACTTCTATAGTTCTATATATAATAAGAACGATAGCTTCTCTTCTACAATTCGTCTGTGGGATAAATTCGAGTTAAAAGTTTAATTTATCGAGTCAAATTTAAATAAAATAATAATAAAAAAAAGAAATTTAAAACTTAGACTTATATTCGAATATTTTGAGTCGAGACTTGAGTCCAACTCGGTAAGTCCAAAACATACTCGACTCGATTAGTCTAATATATAATTGAAATATATTACTTCTAAATAAATCACGAAAAACAAATATTTTCGTTCTATAGCCTACGTCAGAAGTCCAAGGCTAGTTGCCCAGTCGGTGGTGGAGTTGGGGTTCAGACTGCAGAGTGAGGGAGACAGAGAGAGAGCTCTGACTCTTTTATAAAACTCTAAAATAATAATACTAAATAAAAGAAAAAAATAAAGTTAGGCAAAACAGAGGTGGAAGCACTACGATGCGTCCAACTCTGTAGAGCCGCGTTCGGAGTACGTGGCAGTCACTGACTAGTCAGACGTCGTTTTTGAAGTTAGATTTCGACGCGTTTAGCCGCTAAAGTTTTTGTTTGGTAACTCGGAATCTTTTCGTGAATCCTCTTTCTTTCTTTCTTTCTTTCTTTCTCCAACATGGGGGAGGATGCATTATTACACTGATTCAACGTAAGCTCCATCCGTTGGGGCAGCGACAAGGCTCGTGAATTGTGGCATTATTCTTTGTTAATTATTGTTTTTAGCATTATCAGGAATGTAACAAACAAGTTTATTTTAGGCCATAACCTTAAATATCTACTCTATGAGATAGTCTCCACGTTCAACCATTTGCAGATATATATATATATATATATATATATATATATATATATATATATATATATATATCAGAGTTATCAATGACGTAATCACCAACCTCTCAAACACGACAAATTTTGACTAGTCAAATTTTGATATCCAAATGAGTACTAAAAATATTTTTGAAAAATAAATTTATAAAATGTTACGTTAGATATATTTTAAAATAAAAATAATTTTATAATTTAACGTATTACATCAATCAACATGATTTTGTAAGTTTTTTTTTTTTTTTTTTTTTATGAAATCTTTTATGACTAATATATTTCTCTACAATATACTTGAATAATCCTAGTGTTATGTGCCTACTTCTTCTTCCTCCTTAATCTTCCAGGTCCTGCACGTCCGCTACTTACAATTGTTCAACTTTGAAAAGTCACAACACAGTGATGGAGATAATCAGAATAGAGATTGAATCACAATATTATTGGAGTAACGAGAGAGATTTTCGAGCAATCTCTAAGCTCCTTACAAGGATTGTTTACAGAAAAACTCAATACCCTTTATTCCACAATCGCCCCCTATTTATAGGAAAATTCTAACAGAAATAACAGACACTCGGGAAAAGCTTCCCAATTAAAGAAGGAGAACAAAACGACGCCGTCTAAGCTTATTCCTATAAGCTACCAACAAACCAAACGAACCATTTTATTAAAACACATCTCTTTGTAACGCAGCGTTTCACTTAAGCCAAACGCACCGTATTGAAGAGCCGTTGAAACCGTTACTCCTGCATAGTCATTCCTGCGATGCCCACTGCAGACTGCACAAGTCTCAACCCAAATCCCACATGACATTCTCCCCCTCTCAAAGGACTTGCCCACAAGGCCTCTCAACCCAAATCCCACATGACATTTTATAAGACTGTACCCACCAAATGGGGATACAGTTGCCTCAATTTCCATAAACATTCCCAAGAAGAATCCTCAGGAGCAGCCCCTACCCAACTCACCAACACTTCAGTCATAGCTTTGTTACCCTTCTGCTGTAGTCTGCGATCAATGATTTCTCGTGGCTCAGGTTGCAAAATACCACTAGAATCAGTTGGAGGCAAGGTTGGCAAAGGAATGACATGCTGCCCCACTTTCTTCTTCAAACAAGAAACATGGAAAACGGGGTGGATTTTTGAAGATGATGGTAAATCAAGTTTGTAAGCTACTGATCCCACCTTCTGCAGAATTTGGAATGGTCCATAAAACCTTGGAGCTAACTTCATGTTGTGGCGCATAGCCACAGTCTTTTGCCTATAAGGCTGCAGTCTTAAGAAAACCCAATCACCCACCTGAAATGATCTTTCTGTTCTCCCTTTATCAGCAAAAAACTTCATCCTGTGTTGGGCCTTTGTCATATTCTCCTTCAATAACCTGAGCAGTTCATCCCTCGTTCGTAATTGTTGATCAACAGCTGGATTGGAGGAAATTCCAGGCACATAGGAGAGAAGCTTAGGAGGTTCATAACCATAAAGAGCCTCAAAAGGAGTCATCTGAATAGAAGAATGAAGAGTAGTGTTATAACACCACTCAGCCATCACCAACCATGAAGACCAGACTTTTGGTTGTTGACTGCAGTAACATCTCAAATATCCTTCCAAGCATTTATTTAATGCTTCTGTTTGGCCATCAGATTGAGGATGATATGAGGATGTAAAGTCCAAGGAAACACCTTGCAAGTGAAATAGTTGCTTCCAAAAAGAGCTTGTAAAAACAGCATCTCGATCAGAAACTATAGATCTAGGTAAACCATGCAACTTAAAAACCCCATCAAAAAACACATGAGCTACTTTAACAGCTGTGTAAGGATGAGAAATAGGAAAGAAATGAGCAAATTTAGTCAATCTGTCCACCACAGAAAGCACTACAGAAAGGCCATTAGAAAGGGGTAAACCCTCAATGAAGTCCATCGAAATATCAAGCCATGGAGAGTCAGGAACAGGTAAGGGTTGTAACAACCCAGGATACTTCACATTCTCACTTTTACTGACTTGACAAATTTCACATTCCTTGACCAACTTTCTCACATCTTTTCTCATGCCTGGCCACCAAAAATCCCTTCGTGCCCTTTGAAGAGTCTTGTGATAACCTACATGACCAGCTTGTGGATTGTCATGAATGTATTGCAATATTTTAGGCAGAATAGATGAAGAGGGAACAACTACCAATTTCCCTTTTCTGAGTAGCAACCCTTGCTGAACAGAAAAGTGTTTTGGCCCTTGGTGACCTTGCTGTAACTTAGGAACCAATTCAACATAGTCAGGACATGAAGAATAACTTTGCTTGAGTTCTTCAATCCACAAAGGAGTGGGAAAAGAAATCATAGCCATCACAGCTTGTTCCTGCTCATCTTTCCTCGAAAGGGCATCAGCAACCAAATTCTCCTTGCCCTGCTTATAGTGCACAGTAAAATCATAACCAATGAGTTTGGAAACCCATTTATGTTGTGCCTCAGTACCAATTTTTTGTTCCACCAAAAACTTTAGAGCTTGTTGGTCAGTTTTAATCTGAAAAGAATGGCCCAGGAGGTAGGGTCTCCATCTCTGAACAGCTGACACTAAAGCCAACAATTCTTTCTCATATGTTGATAATAACAAAGCTTTCCCTTTCAAGGCTTTGCTATAAAAGGCTATGGGTTGAGACTCCTGCATCAAGACTGCCCCAAGACCCATACCAGAAGCATCACACTCAATGGTGAAGACCTTTGTGAAGTCAGGAAACCTCAAAACAGGAGGGTTACTAACAGTTGTTTTCAACAATTCGAAAGCAACAGCAGCCTTATCATTCCAACAAAAAGAATTTTTCTTCAACAAATTCGTTAAGGGAGCTGCTATAGACCCATAGGCCTTGATAAATTTCCTGTAATAACCTGTTAATCCTAAAAAACCTCTCAAAGACTTCAAGGTTGTAGGAACAGACCATTCACCATAGCAGCAGTCTTTGTTGGATCTGTTTGAACTCCATTGCCAGATATAATATGGCCCAAATACTCAACCTCTTGTACACCAAACTTGCACTTGGACATCTTGGCATAAAGAGTATGTTGTCTCAATGTACTCAAAACAGTCTGTACATGCAATAAATGCTCAGCCATATCCTTGCTATATATGAGGATGTCATAAAAAAAAACCAAGACAAACCTTCTCAAGAAAGGCTTGAAAATATGGTTCATTAAATCCTGAAATGTAGCAGGTGCATTAGTGAGGCCAAAGGGCATCACTAAGAACTCATAATGGCCCTCATGAGTTATAAAAGCTGTTTTTGGAATATCCCCTTCCCTCACTCGAATCTGGTGGTATCCAGCTCTCAAATCCAACTTGGAAAAAAATCTAGCCCCAAACAATTCATCCAGCAATTCATCTATAACTGGAATTGGAAATTTGTCTTTGATAGTTTCCTTGTTTAAAGCCCTATAGTCGATGCACATACGCCAAGTTCCATCAGCTTTCTTAACCAACAGTACAGGAGAAGAAAATGGGCTTTGGCTAGGCCTAACCACACCAGATTGAAGCAAGTCATTGACAATTTTTTCAATTTCAGATTTTTGATAATGAGGATACCTGTATGGTCGAACTGAAATAGGAGAAACACCCTCCTTGAGGATGATTTGATGATCAAAGGCTCGTCTTGGAGGCAAGCCCACAGGTTCAGCAAAAACATCAGAGAACTCCTTGAGCAAGTCAGTCAGGGGTCCTGTTACACAAACCTCCTCATTGTGCTGCTCAACAGGTATTAACTGCAACAACCAACCTTGTTTATTCACAAAAGGGGACTTAAAGCCTGAGGTGCCAGACATCATTTGTATACTTGCAGAGTTCAACCCTTGTAAATGTACCAATTTGCCATTCCACTCAAACTGCATGGTCATATCAACAAAATTTCAGGTAATAGAACCCAAGGTCTTCAACCATTGGACCCTAAGGACAACATCACAGCCTCCCAAAGCCAAAACATGGAAAGGCACAGAAAATCGAGAGTCCTGAATCTTAAATGTCTCCATGCCACAACCTTGACTCAGAATCTTCTCACCATTGGCCACTCTGACTTGCAAACTAGAGACATGGTGTATTCTCAATTTAGCCTCCTGAACTACTAGAGGATCAACAAAATTATGTGTGGTCCCCGAGTCTACTAAAATTTCAACAGCACAAGAGCCTACACATCCATGTAATCTCATAGCATTAGCACTAATAGAACCAGAAATAGCATTAACAGACACTTCTAAGGTATCAGTAACTATAGGATCTGATTCTTCATCTTCGATACACAATGGCCCTTCACAATCAGACTGGTTAAAATCAGAAACCTATCTCTGATACCAATTGTTATGTGCCTACTTCTTCTTCCTCCTTAATCTTCCAGGTCCTGCACGTCCGCTACTTACAATTGTTCAACCTTGAAAAGTCACAACACAGTGATGGAGATAATCGGAATAGAGATTGAATCACAATATTATTGGAGTAACGAGAGAGATTTCGAGCAATCTCTAAGCTCCTTACAAGGACTGTTTACAGAAAAACTCAATACCCTTCATTCCACAATCGCCCCCTATTTATAGGAAAATTCTAACAGAAATAACATACACTCGGGAAAAGCTTCCCAATTAAAGAAGGAGAACAAAACGACGCCGTCTAAGCTTATTCCTATAAGCTACCAACAAACCAAACAAACCGTTTTATTAAAATACATCTCTTTGTAACGCAGCGTTTCACTTAAGCCAAACGCACCGTATTGAAGAGCCGTTGAAACCGTTACTCCTGCATAGTCATTCCTGCGATGCCCACTGTAGACTGCACAAGTCTCAACCCAAATCCCACATGACACCTAGAAGAAAAAAGTTCATCAATTTAGAGAACATGATACATAGGAGAGGACTAAAATTCTCCATTTCGCTAATTTCTAAAGCCATCATTAAAACTTGTCTTGCCTTTAATTATTTCGAATAAGATCACCTTTTTGCCAAAGAGAGTACGAACATATATATTCAATTTATGTCAATTAATTAAAAGGACTACGAGAGACATAAATGAATTTTATAAAAGAATTTCATACACTGATATGACACATATATTGATATGATTATCACATAAAGATATGAAGTCAATTTATAACTTATAAAAAGGAAGGAGAAGGGGGGAGGGGGGAGAGACGTGGCACACTACCATCAGTGTGTGAGATCATTTTTTAATATTCTTTTATGTCTATAGTGTTTTTCATTAATTAAAAATCAACTTACCATTCTCCATCGAATTTCTTTATAATTTGATGATACCACGTTTGCAATATTACATGAACTCTAGCCAGAATGCAAAGCCATTGATGAATGAATGTGTGATTAAATCATAACTGTTTTCTTTTCTTTTCTTTTTTTTTTTTTATAAAAAAAAGATCAAGAGAAGTTGATTAACATGATGATCATGTATGTAATGATAATCTGCAGATGCTTAATTGATAGTAGTCACTACTCATGAATTAAATAAAGTGGGATACACGTGCAAGCAGGACATGTGTAGATGCAGATGGCCAAAAAGTAGAGAATTAGTTCAAATAACTTTATTTTATCGGTAGAACTTAGGACAAACGAGAGTTGACAAACGATGGCCCCATGATATAGTTTATAGAATATGACACTAGTACAAATTAGTCTTGATAGTTTTTTATTTTTTATAAGACGACATTGATTGAGGTAAATCACACTAGGCTATGTTGTCACTTGAGTATGACTCATACCCCTTTTTGGAGGAAATTTTTGCAGATTTGACAATTTCTTTTTTTTTTTTTTTTTAAAAAAAAAGTCATGAATTAATCCACCTAGCTAAATAAATATATTAATTTACTATTTTAGCATGATTTCTTTATCTCTAAAATATATTTTATATATGGGGTTTGCCTCCCTTTGTAGTACAAAATGATCGAGATCAGGATGATCATATATCCAAATATATAGTAATTACCACCTGGCCTTCATTTTTGTCACATTCTAGTAGAGGGCGGATGGATCATCTCATGTGAAAATGATATAGAAGTAGTACTTAAACTAGGACAGAAAAAGAAAATAGTTGCTACGTGATTTATATAGAATTTTGGACCGTAAACATATTAGTCTAATTGGTTTGGGGATAAGACGACATGAATTGAGATAAATCACGGGCTATATATATTGTCCTTTGAATATGGCCAAAAGTTCTATTCTAAATCCAAAAGAATTACACACCTTTTGTGTGAAGATCTTACAGACTTGATAGTTTGATGCATGATATGAATAAACATATATATATAAAATGTTCTAAGGTGGAGAGAGAGATCTAGAGGATCGAATATAATCAAGGGATAAGTAGTATAGGGCTATAAAATCTTCACACATGAATTGTATCAACATATATACTAAGTCCGACTTATATAACTATATATATATATATATATATATATATATATAAATACTTTATTCACTGAAAGATCTCGTAAAAAATAAACTTATAAATTAATTTCATATCTTTATGATACTCATATCAGTATTTATTTATTTTTAATAAATATTTTTAACATACATCAGAATACATCAGTTTATAAGTTATTTTTGTGCAATTTTGTTATGGATGTAAAGATTTATCAAAACCAATTACATTGATACGCACAAATCATTTTATAGCTATAGCCTATAAAGATGTTTTATTTATAGACTTGTGTTATGTGGACATGGCATGCAGCATGCAGCATGCACTTAGTCCTCCGGTATACTTCACTAATAATGCAACCAAATGTAGCTTTCACATGGGATTCCCTTTGTCGGCTAATTTATAAGAAACTAAAATACTTTATAAAATAATAATTATATATCTTCGGTTTACCTAACTGACATTGTTTTTTCCACGCACAAATCTAATTATAATTGGCAATTGGCAATTGGCATACCTGCACCCAAATGCCTTTATTTGACAGGGGATCAATTGAAACACGATGCTACATCTTGAAAAATATTTTATTATATATTATATATTTTAAGTAACGTTACGTACAGTCGTAGAATTTACAAATATCACGTAGTCATTTTGAAAAAGAGTGATTCATTATTAAAAAGTTAGCTTTTCTTCATGTGAATCTCATATTTATTAATTTATTTCAAAGAAATTATGCGATGTTTACATACTTCACGACTATAAATATCGTTTCTAAAAAGAAAATTAATATAATAGTCGATGAATATTGTCATATCAATACAGTGCCATAAAAATCAGATCAAGAGATTGCAGTAAATTATAGCATAACCTAGAGTATTGGCAATGATACAGCCAAAGTCAAAGTTAAAATTTATCTAAAACTACATGTTTGCCCAAAGCCAAAGTCATTAATATATACTCCTATATTGGATTATCTATATATATATATTAGCTAAAATATTAATATAATATTATTTTTTAAAATTTTATTTTTTTATATTTTACAACTACACTAACCATATATTAATTAATAACTAGAGATAGCAATATTAATAACCATGCACAAAATCAATTAATTAATATTATTATTGACAATATTAATTAATTAAAAAATAATTGGAGATAGTAATATTTTAAAATAAAATATGTGTTTTGATTATAAACAATATAAAAGATTTGAATTTACTGTAACTCAAGCTACCAAAGTTTAATGCAGACGGTTTCTGTACTGAAATAAAGCCAAAGTTTTTGAATAATACTATAGCCACCGCTGGTAGCTCCGTTGGCTGTAGTAAGCGTTTCTTTACGTGGTTTTTTAGTTCTATTTTTATATAGATTTTTTTAATAATTTTAAATATTTTAAAAAAATAAAAAATTCATAATATCATTAAAAAATATTTCATTAATCACTATTTTTATTTTACTTCGTGATTGAGGAAATATTTTTTAATAATTTTTTTTACTTTATGATTAAGGAAATGTTTTTTTAATAATATTATAAATTTATTTTATTTTTTTAAATATTTAAATATTTAAAAGTATTAAAAAATCTTTATAAAAAATAACTAAAAAAAAAATACATAAAAAAACATATGTTAGAGCTGATGGTAGCTACCAGCGCAGCGAGAGCCACCAGCGGTAGCCCTAGCAGTACTCAAGTTTTTAAATGTACAGTGCTACGTCCGTACGTACGACTTATATACCCCGACTGGGTCTCAGATTCAGAAAACCGGGCTAATTAATTAATTACACAACGAGTAATACTATATACAGTCATGGAATGCGTAAACGTTGTACAGTCGCTTTGAAAAAGAGTGAGATCTACTATTAAAGAAATTAATTTCTTTTCATGTGGGTCTCATATTTATTTATTTATTTCAAAGTAACTACACGTCGCTTGCACACTCACGACTGCAAGTATTATTTCTATATAATTAAAGAATGTATGTGCATGCCAAACCCTACAGTACGATCGAGGGTCGATCCTAGTTGCAGGTTGCGGCCCATGCATGTATGAATTAAGAGAAAATATACTTATAACCGTGAATTATGTAACCGTCGCGTAATCGCTTTGAAAAAAATGAATAAAACATGGGACCCACATGAAAAAAATTAATTTTTAAATAATGGACCCCACTCTTTTTCAAAGCGATTACGCACTTCACGGTTGTATGTAGAATTACTCATGAATTAATGCATCAAGGCCTAACATTTTTATTTAATTTCAGCACAAATTCTTGAATTTTACTTTATTTCGATACTTTATTTCTATATATAAAATATGAGATAGAGAAGATATTTACAATCACATAATTTATAAGTAATATATATTTAAAAAATAAATATATATCTTTTAAGGATGAATCTTATTATTTTTAAAAGAAAAAAGATACTTACAACACCCACTCTAACATTACTTATAAGATATATATCATCGTCCTCGTGATGAAACTAAAAAGCTAAGAGAAATGTTCTGGAATTTGTGTTTCGAATGATTTTTTTTATTTAATGATTAATGATGTTGTGAATTTTTTAATTTTTTTTAAATATTGTTTATAATAATTAAAAAAATACATAAAAAAAATAAAAATAAAAAAGTAAAATATGCTGTTCGAAACACTTTATCGGACCACTTTTTCGGTGAATATAGTGGCACTCAAAAGCTAATCGCATCGTTTCTTTTCAGGCTCATGAATGCTCAGTGCCCTTAGTTCATTTCTGCTGCACATGCAATAAATGTACGTGTTCAACCATATCTTTGGTTTGGTTCTATATACGTATATGCACTATCTGCAATTTGTTTTCAGTTGTACGTTCTTAGCTCTTAATTACTCCATGACATATACTATATTCTCCGTCGATGAGTGAGCATTAAATGGAATAGAATATAAAATAAGATTGGAAGTCAGCATTTCTGTAAAATTATCATTTATCTTAAGAGTTTAAATTAATTAAAAAATATATATTTAATTATTTGTATTATAGTTTTAACACCAACATATATCATCTATGTATGCATGGATTAATGTCGGTGCTGTGTCTGTGATTTGGTGAGATTAATAAATTAAAGAAGGAAAACTGCTGATGATCATCATGTAATTATAAAGAACTTTTCATCCTAAACGATCCATCATAATTTCCGCCATTGGAACTTAAAAGAACTTATCTTTTCTATATATCATGATCATCTTATCCAATATTGTCCAAACAAAAGCCCACCATATAAAATGTTATACCTCCGCCAGAATTCAACAATATTTTCTAATAATCTCAGAATTTTATCTATCTCATGAGATTTATGACTGCTGACTGATGATCATGTACATGTGTGGTCACGTAGAGATCGATGCAGATAACATTCATTTTTTTTATTTTCCCAAGTATAAATTATATATATATATATATAGCTGTCCCAACCAAAGCCAAAGGATCGAGTTCCCGTGTGGGCACAACGCGTCGCCAATGAGGCTAGCTAGCTAGCTTTGTGCATCTTCAGCCCTACTTTTTCTATATGTATCGAATGGTGTCGATCGAATCTTAAACTACTATTTTCACTGCAGCTTATCAAGAACCCATGCACATGCCTCGATCCATTTATATATATATATGTGGATATATATATATATCTTACATGTAATGATCAGTTACCTGTGTCCTCCCTCGCTGATCTGTCTTTGTGCGTGTGTACCAAACTCCAATAGAAAACGAAACGAGCCTTCACTATAAAGAAAGGGAACCAGATTCTTTCGTTTATTTAGCCATAGGGATTCATAGAGAATCGTATCATGAATGCTAGCTTTCTCATTGGTAAAGCTTGCTTTCTCTTTTTTTAGCACTGTATCACATTTTTATGTCCGCAAACTAATTTTGGAAACCAAGAAATAAACCATAAACTGTTCCATGCCAGTCCCAGGACGTCTGATGAACAAGCACTCCAAGATTTTTTTGAATATTCATGTTTCAATTAAACCCAGTACTACTGGCTAAGTTACATTTTTTATATATGCAATAAAAAGTGAGACTACTCATGTAGCCCATCCTCTTTAATTTGAGCCTAATGCATGCATGGTACCTTCCGCCTTGGGCGGAGAGTGGGCACCAGGATTCAAATCCGTCGTGTTCCAAAAGATAATTATCAAGAAAGAAAAAAAGAAAAGGCGCAACTGTTTGATTCCCATGAGCAGCATTACTGCAGTAGGAATCACTCATTGTCAAACACAGACATGATCCTATATTCCCACTTGATGAATCTGCCCTCTCTCTCTCTCTCTCTCTCTCTCTCTATTTGTGGAACACACACTGACAACCATACACACGCCAGCGCAACACATATCATGCATCATCCTTTCAGTTCAATTTCTATACGGATCGATCACATGTAATCAGAAGACATTTCATTTAGTTCATGATTAAATAGTGAATAATCGTATAAAAGTCCAGTACAGATCACTAGTTTTCTAATCTTTGTAGAGTACTTGATGATAACAAACATTAGATAGATATGATTGTGATTGGTAGCAATTAAATATATGCAATGCGGTATTAAAGGATTATATATATAATGCTCATGATCATGATAATGCACGTACATAAAAGGAAAGTTCTTAAAACTCTTCGACTCTGATGGTTTCTATTATTGCTTCTTAACCTCATGTGATTTCACATGTTCAGCCATTGGTCTCGCAAAATGACAACTCATTACAAATTTTTAATCTTTTAGGCTTGTGGTTATAATTATCAGGAAGATTCTACCAACTACGTACAAGAGCTGTGCCCGACATGAGATACTATATTTTGTAGCTTCTTTTGCAGCAGAGTATCTCAGTAGAGTATTATCTTTTGTTTGAGAGAGAGAGAGAGAGAGAAGGGTGAGCTTGGGTGGGTACGTATAAACAGGCCAGTAAATGGGTGTATGAGACTAAGAAATTAAGGACCATGATCTGTATGCATGGGAATTAGTTACCAAGAAAAATTGTTGGAGGTAAAAGAAGCTCAAAAGGGTTTGGAAATAACACCTCCCTAAAGCAATAATATCTTCCTTCTCTTTTCAGATTTGAAAAATAGGTAAGCAGATAAGCCTTGATCATGGGAAGACAGAAAAATTAGAATCGTCCAATGCAAGAGGGATAATGCATGGAACACTGATTCTAGTCAATTAACCTGTGAGTGTCGCCCCGAATTACATATGGTGGATACAAAATTAATTTAATATATCAAGATTCCTGCATTGTACGCAGATTAAGACATACTTTAAAGCAGAGAGAGCTCCGTACTATACAACATATTGACACCAGTGCTAATTTTTGGAATTTGATTGGGTGCCACATCAAAAGGATTACCAATTCAGACTTCAGTGCTCTTTCCATGCATCATTAAGTTTAAGAAGTGCAAGTTCAGCATCCTGGTTTGACTGATTAATTATGGCATTTAACCTATATGCAACAGTCCAAGATTCCATTTGCAATTAATCTTCTCTGAAGTAGTACTGTCTCTAAAATACTTCATTTGGGGTTGCTATCATCTATTTCTAGGTTTTTATATGGGAGTACTGTGGCATGAAGTAAAGTTGTTTTGTACGTTGTGCATGAACGTCTATCTATATTCCTCTAAGGTGAAGTTGATTTTTAGCACAAATAAAGCAGATCGCCCTGCCCTGAGTTTTGTCACGTAATTCCAGGTGTGAAAGAGTCAGCCTGATGTCATACCAAATAGCCTAAAGAGAGAAACAACGTTGCGATAATTGTAGCTTTTTCAGCGTGATACCACAAAAGAACCTTCCAAATTAATTAAAGAAGCTGCAAGTGGGATTTGATGGATGTAGATCATGCAGGAGCATCAATTGTCTAATGATCTATTTATGCAATATCGATCATTTCTTTTGATAGAATAATTCTTTCTGCATTAGTAATTATTCCTACTGCAGAAGTAATTATTCCTACTCCAGAAAATAATGAACCGCGCGTATAATGAGCATTAACTTCTTCGATCGATTAGTGTAGGAGACAAACCCAAGCCATCCATGTGCAACAGCAAAGTCACACAGGCCAAATGCCCAAGATATCAGTCTAGTGACAAACAATGGGCAACCGCATGATCATTTTGAGTCTATCCAACTTTTTAAACGTGCAAATTGTACCCACCACGCCCACCAAACAAAGCATGGACTAGTACTTGATATCCCTCAGAAAGCAATCAAAATATACAGAAGGCCGGCAGCCAGTAAGAAAAATAATGATGAAAACTTAAAAGTGGGAGCTGCTACGAAGAGGCAACTGACAGCAGAATTCTCGAACACTCGCATGCATCATCTGACTGCAACATCTTCATCAATCTTATCTGCTAAGTACATATATGAGATTAATCTTTTTAACCTTTGGTATAGAAGGATCCAAGCCATATTCTTCTTAAAATTTATCCATGGAGTACTCTGAACTTCTAACTACAAATTCTGTACGCACACTGTCAGAGAAGGCAACTTTAAAAAGCACTGAAAATGGAGCAGACAATAGAGGAAATGTCCTATGGTTCGTCCTTGCTGCATATCGTTAGATTATTACTGTTTTCCCGTGTCATTTTCTGTTTGCATCAAACTCCTCACTAGCCTTACTGATTCAAAGGATAGCTGGCCTATGTGACGTCTGTCAATCGTAATACCACATAATCTGCTCGTTTTAGCCTTGTGACGTCTGTCAATCGACATAATCAAATATTGTTCGTCTATTTTTGCGAGGTGCATTATATCTCCATCGTTTTGGTGGTCTTATATTATTTGATTATCTGCCATGTGAGTGGGTCCTTTCACTTGCTTGGAGGGCATGATAAGCTAGAGTCCCACATACACAAAGACAAAGAAAGTGGGAATTTCCAGAAGGGCCAATGGTTTCTGCAAACATGTAGTGCAACACATCCACTTCTTTGTGATCCTCTGTCTGCACAACTAAACCACTGACTCCAGAGAGGGGTAGGGTACAGATGGATAAGCAATTGTTTTCTTCTACTTCAAGGATTTTTGCTTTTGTCGTACAATAGATGTGGTTAATGAGTATTAAAAACCTCATATTCTGTGAATTCGACGTCCTCGAAAAAGTGTATTTAACAGCCTGTTGTGTGATACCCACCTACTTCCAGAGCCAGAGGCAACCCCCTGGCGCAAAACAAAAAAAACAAAAACGAATAACTCGTCTCAATCCTCGACAGATTTTTACTGCATGCCACGCCTATAACCTGTGTTTTTAAACTGGGAACAGTAAAATGCTGAAAATGCAATTGACTTTATTACTGGTATTGATATGCTTTTTCAAATAATTAAAGCCAGCAATCTGTGCTGGAGAATTAAGATTATTCAAGTAGCCTAGTTAATCAGATTAAAATTGAGAAAAGACGCAAGAAGAGAGAACTCTACAAGTAAAGTTTATCGATAATAGTCGAAATCAGCATCTAAAACCGAGCTCAAATAATTATGGAAACCTACGAGAGGACTCGAGCACAGAGTGAAGACGACGGGGTGGTGAGAAACGAAGTGTGCTACCAAACAAGTGTACCATATCCAGCTGAAAATTTACACCTTACTTTCTATAAATCTCCTCTACCTTATACAGTTGACATATATTCAGTACAATCCGGTAAGTAAATTCAGTGCAACAGTACAGAAATTTACAGCTTCAGCAGTAGGCAAAGCAGTAAACATCCCATACTTCTTGGCAATGATATAAAAATCACGCCTCATAAATCTGGCTAATCCCTCCTGTCAATCATCCAAGTCCTACTGCAAAAGCAGGCACAACTACTTCTTTGAAGTTGGTAATGGTATATATTATCCACATCACATGGGGAAAAACCATGTGAGCAGTGTCTAGTGCATTCCCAAACCAAAACAAGGCATTTCCTCATATCTGCTACCTATGATGCTTCGTACCCATCAAGAAAAGTGAATTTTTCAGATGAACAGAAGTGAACATATAACTTCACAGCAAAAGAATATGAAAATAGAAGTGTCATGCAGGCAGAAATTGACCAAGTTACACAGAGTATAGAGACATGTCGTGCATAGTCTTAGTATCAAATGTATACTCTAATAGAGGAAAAACGTGTACTCGCCAAAACTAAATAGATAGCAAACAAACAAAAGCAAGACCCAAAAGCCAGTTGCTTTATCTTCATCGAGCTGCAGCTGTCACCATGTGCTTGGAGGTTCAACCAATGGATCCACCTGATCTGCTGCAAAGGTAGAAACAACTTGCGTAGTACTAGCTTCCAGATTTCCTCTACTTAAAAGTGAACTTTTAATGAGCGTTTGGGAGAGCGGGAGCCCCAAAGACAACAGTAATTTTCTCTTCTGGATTTTATTTTATTTTTGGTCAGGATGAGAATGTAGTAGGAAGTGACAACCGTCCAGAAAAGTCACTCTTCCACAACATTCACAAGTTCATATTCAATCAGTGACAGGTTGTTATCTTCCTTCACGGTGAAATCGGCAGGTTCAGCAACTTCAACACGGCCCCACTTGTCCACAGCAAGCCTCATTGATCCTTTGAACATGTCAATTTTAGCATTTCGCAGAATTACAGTGGTGCCCTCTTTCATCAAGTCCACTACACAACAACATAATAGAAACAATTAAAGAAGAAAAAATTCAAACATATTAATTGGTTTTTCTTAGTGTTGAAATAACAAAATTTAAATAAAAAAAAAAAGTGAATCTGCCTTCACACCTTTTTGGATTATGCAAAATATTATAAAGTTTTTACCGATACCTTTTCACACAACTCTTATTTATCATTCAGTTTAAGATGTGAAACCTCATCATGGTAAGGCCCTTCAGACGTGGCCCAAGAGAGTTAACCCCAATTATATCATTTATTTTAATACCATTGCTTTCCCTTTTGTTACTTGAGTGGATCCATGTATACTCCCTGTGTACCAAGGTAATATCCCCTTCCCTCATTAATAAAATGGATCTTACTCAACGAAAAAGAATTTGAGAATACCAATGCTCCTTGTAAAGCTTCCAAACAAGGAAACACTTTTTTTTTTTTTTTGTGAAGTCGCATGAAAAGCATTTGAGATTATACTAAGAAAAGTTTGTTGTCTATACTGAGAGAATATCAATTAAATCACAAACACAAACCAATGGCACTATGGCTGGTTTGGATGTTGAGTTGAGATGAGAAATCTCATCTCATCCCATTTCAGCATCCAAACACTTAAACACAAATACTTTTAAATTTCAAATCTTCAACTTTTTCTTCTTTTTTTTTTTTCTTCTGATGACGGGGAACCACCCCACAGCAGAGCCCTTAGGACTCACCCATAGAACCTAAACCCCAGGGAGACTAGCACAGCAACCCACCACCATGATCTCCCACTTAAATCGCAGTTTTATCCCAAGGGGAATCGAACCTATGACTTCCAAATAAAACACAAAAAAAAAATCAACTTTTTTAAATCTCAAAACAAAAATAATATTAAAAAATTATATTCTGACAATATTTTAACTTTATAATATTTTTATTCAACTTTTTCTCTCTCCTTTTCCAAAACTCCATAAAACATCTTAACTCAAACCATTTCACTACTATTCACAGATTTTTCATCTCATCTCATCTCATCTCAACATCCAAACGAGACATATAGCTATGTAATCTTCAACTAATAGTATCAGAAAAGTAACTGCTAAACTAATAGTGCTAGCATTTATGCAATCAGCCAGATTGCAGCATAGAAAACAAAAATATCACAGAAAGCACAACAAAAGATAATCTGGAAGCACCACATCTCCCGATTGAGCTCAATAACTTTAAATTTTAAAACCTGGACTTTCAAGTTGTATGGGCGGCCCAAGATGTTTTTTTTATAAATTATAAAACTTAATTAAAAGGCTCAAAAGGTGCAACCCAAGTACAGGAGATGCATACAAGAGAGACACCTAACTACAAGGTGAACAAAATAAAGGAAAATTACAGAAGTAAAGACCATTATAGTCTGTAGGAGCTGTCCAAAGGAAAAGAGTAAATATAGATTTTTTAGCTCCTCCAACATCTGTTCCCAGCCCTCAAAAGTTCTATCATTCCGGTCCAATACACCTCATGAGAGATCCAATATGTTGACATATTGGGCTGCCTAGTATCAGAATAGTCTCAAGTTTGCACTATCATTTTCAAATGAAACAAAAAACTGCATCATCTTTGTTTTAGCAGGCAGGCCAAGTTGTTTTATTAAGAATCCTAGCATCATCTTTAGTTAAAAGCAAAGTGTAAGTAATATGAAAAGGAAAAAGAAATCTTGTACTCTGCTACCCAAAATTGTTTCCAAAACATGCTGGCCCTTCCTGCCACTCCGTTAACTGAAAGTTGCTCATAATTTTTTCCATCAACCAGCTTAAATTTTGAATGAAACATCACTTAGGATGTCATTTATTGCTAGCCTTCATTTGAAGAATGATGCAAAGTCAATGAATTCAGCCATTACAATGACCGTAAATCACAGCATAAGCATTTCCAAAATGTACATATCTACTAAAGGTTCCCTAGCCTATGCAGAAACCCAAAATGATCATATCAAATTGAACAAGGAATCTAACCCCTGGCCCGCACAAGATTTATTACTCACTCACCAATCAAATCATTTGTAGAAACCTTTCAATACTCTGAACTCTCATACTTTTTTTTGATAGGTTACTCTGAACTCTCATACTAAAAAGCATCCTGTCAAGTTATATGACTTCCAAAAGAAAGAAAGAAAATGTAGAACAATGGTCACCCGCAAGGAGCCACAACAAGTAGACTCCGAAATTCAAGCCACCAATCATTCAACAGAATATATATAGAAATGTAAAAGAAAAGTATCAATTGGCTTTCTCACACTGGTATCAGCATATTTATAAATATAAATTCAAAAAAATAGCATGTGAATACACTCATATGTTAACACAGTTCACAACACAAAAAATCAATCTCAACTCTTAAGGAGAGGGCTTCAACTTTTGATCACATAACAAACCAAAAACTGCATTACTTAAATGATACTCTACCCCCTCAAATTAATTGGAAATCAGCTATACAAATCAAATAACTGCATCAGGCCGTCTATAGGTCCACCCAGCCACAAGCAAACTTTCCAGAAATCCCTCATTGCAAAGATGGTTGATTGTTGGCCAGAAAGCTCAAAACTAAAGTTTATTTATTTTTACCAAATGAAAAGTGTTAATCATCCACATTATTCACCCCAAGAATCTTCCATTCAGATGTGTAAACCAACTAGGTATCACTCATGTGCATAATGTAAACAATTAATCGAAGGAAAAAAAATACGGTCTACACCAGAAAAATATTATAAAACACTAACTATTAAAAATTAAATCGAAGAAACCCGAAAAAAACACTATATAGTCCTCTGATGATGTAAAAACCATTCCCAAATGAAAATAGCAATTATAAAATGCCACAATAAAGAAAACATATCCAAACTCCATCAATTAATATTGAAAGATATGTACCCTGGTCATTTCTAGCGGTGAAAATGATCATTCCTGTCTCGTCACCCACCAAGCATTCAGCAATTCGCATTTGGCGTACTTGAGGACCATCTGCACGGCCCTTCTGCAATACCATTTTTGTACTGACAACCTTCCCAATGAGAGTATGCCCACTAGTGCCTGGGCGAAGCTGGTCAACCTTAGTGAACACTGGTTTCCTCAATCCGGGCTTTGATTCTGCCATTTTGACACTACAGAACCCACAGCAAGAAATATATTTTCAATAAGAAAACAAGAAAAAAAAAAAAAAACAGATGGAACAATGTACCAGAAACAAAGCAATCTAATTCACAGACCCGCACACGGAGCTATCAAAATTAGTTTTCTTCAAACTCTAATAAAACTCTTCTGATCTTATTACTAATACACAGCTCACCTAATTTCATTTGTAACCTATAATCATAATGAAACAAGCAGCTAAAAATACCAATCGACCCCAGATTACCCCTTCAACCTAACACAAATATTCTGTCAACTACGATGGGCCAACTTCTCCGAAACCAAATACGAAAAATAATAACTACAATAATCAAAGGACCCAAATTCCAATTCCTAATATTTCTGTCACGTTCTCTCATCAACCAAAAAGACCATGGAATATCATTCGATCACCCCTCTCCACACGCTCACGCGCCAACATATCGCGGGATAAAAAAAATCATGGGATGCCATTTTATCCCACAACACACACACACACACAGAGTTATATCGTGCATGTAAAAATTCACTCCTCTCTAAAACTCAAAACTACACCTTTAGAACTCACGCCTATTATCAATCATATCCAATAAAGTTCTAAAACATAGAAATCGCAGCTTTGAATCCAAATGTTTCAGATTTAGATGGTCGAAGTAACAGATCGAAGAGAATAGAAAGCGAAATCATAAACCAAACATCCGAAAGCGGGACACAAATTGCTTCTATAAATTAGTAAACAGGACAATAACTAACAAGATTCAATAATATGTAAGAAAGCTTAACAATTTTATAATGGAAGAACGAGATCGAGAAAAATAGGGTTTGGAGATCACCTTGATTTTGCAGAGGCGAGAGAAGGTGCGAATTGGAGAGTGGGATCTGAGAATGCGAAACGTAGCCGTCACAGTCGGACGTAGAAATGGCCTGGTATATAAAATGATGGCCCTTGATCTCGATCACGTGGGGACTAATCTTGGCCTTACACGTGCTCGTCCCAAAATACAATTTACTCGACTCTGTCGTTTATCCTGGATGTTTGAACATGGAGGTTACTTTTACTTTTATACCCTTAAATACATCAAATAATTTTTTTATAATTCATTCGAAATCGTGTTGAGAAATTCTATTTTGAGTTGCGTGTGTTTAGACGTTGAACTGAGTTGAGTTCAGATGATAAAATATTATTAAAATATTATTGTTTATTATTATTATTATTTTAGAATTTAAAAAAGTTGAATTATTTATTATATTTTATATTGAGATTTAAAAAAATTGTAATGATGAGTTGAGATGAATTTAATTTCCAAACGAAGCATGAGGTTTGAATTTAGATATGAGTTGAGATGATTTATGAATAGTAAAATAAAAGTTGAATTATTTATTATATTTGGTGTAGAAATTTGAAAAAATTGTAATGATAAAATGAAATGAATTGAGATGAGTTGAGGTGTGGGAATTTAAGTTGACTTGAATAACTAAGGTTTCGTTTGTTTTCATAGATAAGATGAGATAAAAAAGAAATGAGATTAAAGTTAAAAAGTTAAAAAAATATATTATTAGAATATATTTTTTAATATTATTTTTATTTTAATATTATTTTTATTTTAAAATTTAAAAAAAATTAAATTTTTAATTTTATTTTATTTTATGTGAGAATTTAAAAAAATTATTTTATCAAGAGGTTTTTAAAATTTTCAAAATTATCATTTGGATTCGTGTTAGGTTATCCTATTTTTCTCAATATTCACACTCTTACATATATTTTTAATAAATTCATTTAAAAACATTAATTATCATATCCAGTAAGTTGTTAATGACAAAATGATTTTTAACATTTCCCACGTGAGCCGGGATGTAATCGGTCCGGTCTAATTCGAGAAAGTCACGGATTGAAAATTTTAATCCATCATTTTTGGCGAACCAGACCATTACTATCGGTCCGATTCAGTCCATGAATATTATTTTTTTCATTTTTTCCTTATTTTGACAAAAATATTAATACAAAAAATTAATTAAATTAGTAAAATTAAAATTAATATTAAAGTTTTATATATGATTAATGAATATTAAATAATTTCATTATATATATGATCAATAGTGATCCCTTGTATAAAAATTACATAATTAATTTATACAACTACTATATAAAATAATATATTATATATATAAATATTTAAATATATATATATTCGGTCAAGTCAAGTAAAAAAAAAAACATACCCCAAGACCGGCCAATAAGACTATTGGCTCAGTCCGGTCCAGACCGAACCATTTAGTCCAGTTGGTTTTTTGGGTATGGACTAATAGTGTTACACCCCTACACGTGAGATATGAGAAATGACCCTTCATATATTTTTTTTCTAAATTGAGTACTGTTTGTTTCACTTTACTAAATACAAGTTATGTGACGAGGAAAATGATATTATGCCGCCTGAGTTTGCGCTCTCAATTTAACTGTTCATGTCTTTTATTTTATTTTTTTAATTTTTTTACTTAATGATTAAGGAAGTAACTACTAGTGTATTGATTTTTTTTTAATTTTTTAAAAGTTTTTAAAGATGTTTAAAAAATGTTGAAAAAAAGCAAAAAAAAAAAAAAAAATTGCAATTTGCACTAGGGGTGCACACAGTGGTCAAACTTGTGCGGCATATTGGCACTACCCATATGATAAAGCTAAGAAGAAAAGTCATTTTCAGTAAACTCATACAAACTTTAATTATGAAATCAATAACAAATAAACTAAAATACTAAGAATATCAAGTGCTAAAAGATGTTTCCATATAGCAAAATTAATTTCTTTTTCAAAATGCAAAAATTTCAAACTTTACACTCTTATCCATCCTAAGTTCATATATATATATATATATATATATATATATATATATATATATATATTGTAAAGGATGTGTCCCACCATCGGTAGTGATCGTTAACCTGCAAATTGTTATGTGGACGGCACGGTGTGCATGTGACACCTCTGATTCTTAAGTCAGCAATAAGTGAGGGATAATAATTTAATAATACTCAATCAGATAATTTGAAGGTTACCTGCTGCCTCTATATATAGGCGTAGAGAATATTAGATGAGTACTATAAACTAATTAATTTTGCACAATGTTTAGCCATTAGAATGCTTATCCTTACTGTATCGGAATTATCGAATCACCACGTTACCCATATTCATAATATAAGGGTTTATCCCTCCCTTAATAATTAGGGCAACTGGGGTTTGCGTTAAACTACACAACTCCTTTGAATAGCTATCCTTTATGGATGATGGGCCTTGGGCCTCCAGTTTGGGCCAGACCAATATTAACTCCTCCAGTTACCCTGCTAATTTCTCTCGCATGTAAACGTGAAGAATTCACCAATGAAGGAATCGTAAATATCTTGCTTTACTCAGTCGAGGACGTTTGAATTCCTATACTACCCCGCTAGGGATTTTAGACCTATGGACTTCCCTGCTAGCCCATTTATTACTCTACTTGTCGTTACCATTGATCAAAAGGCTGGAGTTTTAAACTTGGGAAACGTGCATACGTTACCCAATAACCGTCACCACGTTCTCTTTTAGTCACGTCATTTAGTCAGGTAATGATGATTTGCAATTATCACGTGCTCTTCATTTCCCTATTCCTTCTCATTTTTCATCTTCTTCCAGATTTCTTTCCGTCTTCTTTACATTCTTGAGACCCCGCTATCTAGATTTCTTTATCTGCGACCTTAATCTCCCCCATTTCTTCCTTTTCCTTTGCTTCTTTGTCATCCTCATGGCCCAATGAAACACATCCCAGACCCCTTTTGTCCCGGAATCTTCTTCTGCTAAAGATGTCCAATGCTTCAAAGGTTTTGGGTGGCGTTCCACCATCACTGCCAGGGACTTGGTAAATCTGTGCAAAGTATACGGGATCTCAGACTCAATACTCCTGGAACTCCCTCATCATGGCTGCGTCGATGAAGAAGGATTCGCCGAAAAGGTTGCCCTTCCTGTATGTGCCCTAACCTACGGTTTCTAATTTCCTTTCTGTCACCCAATACGTGATGTTCTTGATCTTCTGGCTAGCCCCTATGCAGCTTTATTTTCACGCGTGGCGGGATCTTCTTTGTTCTTGTATCTTGTTTTTGTTTGGTTTTGGAACCCGCTAGGGAAGAATACCCAGATTTAACCGCCCAAGAGTTCCTGGCATTTTATTTTTTGCGGAGTTCTCCGGGTAACATTTGCAATTTTCAGATTAGGAAGCAATGTTTTGAGAACAGCCATTCAAACGCCAAACAATGGATGAGGACGTTTTTCTTGATCTTTGGCATAGGTTAGGAATACCCCAATTCAAAGGTTATGCGCCCGGAATTACCAATTAGAGCTTTCTGGAGTACGATTCCCGACTACAGAGGCCTGGTGGCCGCTTTGGACCTCTATCTGAACGGGAGCAATCCCGTGTCGACATGGTCACTGCCTGGGCGGCTGAGCATGAGGACGACCTTTGGACCGAGGACCTTTTAACACTCGCCGATATTGATCGTTTCTTGGTAATGCCTAACCGTTCGAAGGTCAAGGGTTGCCTCTTCCTAAACAAGGTTGTGGTGCCATCTCCCCCAACTAAGCCTTCCTTTGAGTCGACTCCAAAGGCTTCATAGAAGCGTTCTCTCCATGCTACTATGGATACACCTTCTCCAGTGACGAAGAAGGGGGCTGCAGGCACAGGTTTTAACGCCTCTCCTGTGGCTAACCGACCTTAGGGTACCCCGCCTTCTACCCCCAATCGCTCACCAACACGAGCGCCTTCTCCAGGTCTTGAAGACGTTGAGGGCTTGATGGGTCAAGCCCTTTTATGACCTGGCGATCGCTTTTGACTTTGATCTTCCTTCTCAACAACTTGATTCGGTGTCTAACCCAACCTTCAAATTCCTTACATTCGAAGCTTTTGATTTGCCAAGGGAAAGCAACGAGGTCAATGTGGATGTGGACGCTGCCTTTTCATTGAGCCTTATCAATCGAGCAGCCCATGAGGGAACTCAAGGCAGTGAATATGGTGCCCTAGGAGACCATGATGTCCAGGGAGGCAGCGCTCCTATTTTTGAAGAACAAGAAGAAGGGAGTGAAGGTAAAAGTTCAACTTCCCACTCTTTGCCCATGACCATCTCGGGGGGAGAGACTCCACTACTTGACCTGGGGGCTGGTGACGACCATGTTTCTATCCCCTCTCCTTTTCCCTTCTCCTTTGGGGATGACGCTAAGTCCTCTCCCTTAGAGGAGGGTGTTCCTCTGGGTGGTCTCGTGAATGAGGACATAGGTTTGGGGGATGTTGAATTTGCTTACACCGACGCTGTTCGCCCGGTGGGGGATTTGGGTAAGGCTCTCGGGAGTGGAGCGGGCTCAGCGATGGAGTCTCCTGAGGCATTCCTTAATTACACCCAAACTAGTACGCAGTGTTTTAGTATAGTTCAGGGAGTCGGAGGAAAGACAACAACACGCAAGCTTAAAAGAAAACATCAAATTATAATATGACAAGAATATGAAAAGTCTACCTAAAGCACGTAATTAAAATGAGATTAGGGCACGAATAAGAAGGCAAGTAAAACTTTGGGCTTCTATTAACCGGATCCAATACTATGACTTTTTCAATCCAAACGATATACTCAATTAAGAATTATAGCACTAAATTCCTAATTGGAAGATATGACATTATATTCATCTACTTTTTCAAATTTAATTCTAGAATCTATTCTCCCTTTACAAACCACGGTTTTCATATATAAAAATGAATATCAGATCTAAAGACGACCCTATATTCAAAAACAATAGTGCAGCAGAAGATCACATCAATAGTATGAAAAGCTTGTTTAAGTTACAATCAATATTCATAATCCTATAACTCAACAAAATCAAACCATAGCAAAATTTAATATAATTATCTCAAACTTATAATATTCAAAACAAATGGAGAATTGAATCCTAGAATTTTAAACAATAAAACTTAACATATGAATTGAAATAAGTCAAAGTATTTTCACCAATCAATTTCCACCCTAGGTTTTACTCAAGATTTAGTTCTCCATAGAAGAACTAAATAACAAAATTAGAATTTTTCTCTTCTCTAGAACTGTACCTCATCCTCTTAAAAAACTCTCAATCTCGTGCTAATGAAATGCTTATATAGGGTAGGAAAGAAACCCTAATTTCTTTCATATTCCCACAAAATCGCTTAAGTTTTAGGACTCATCTTGGCAGCCACATATGTGCTTCAAGAGTTCGAATTTAGAAATCTTTATTAGAGATAACTTTGTAGTCCATTAAGATAGATTTCGAACGCATTAAAAATCGCATCAATCCAATATTTGAGTGAAAAGTTATGATCAAAATACTAAATTATGTACAAGCTGTCTTCTAGCGAATTTCAGACTGCTTTTCTCTTGATCCGAATTATTCTCAAACCCCATCATTATCCTTTTTTGAAGAGTCCTACACTCATTGAAAGTTCTTAGGTTATTCCAAAGTTTTGCCCACTTGAAAGTCCTTTGAATTTGACTGGATTTGGACTTGCTTTTTTATAGACTCTGAAATTAAATATAAAAATTTGTTCAGGAGTATCTCAAAGTAAATAGAAACTCACTTCAAGAATACACATTAATATCTATAATTTATATTCACATTTTAACATTTTAGTCCAATAATAGGGTATTTAAAGTACACTTCCATACACTCATCACATCCCCCACTTGCTTATTACTAGTCCCTAACAATTTTCATGCCAAAACAACGAAAGAGACCAAAGAAAATCACACACAGAGGCCACCAAGTCACACTTTCCAGATTTAAATATCAAAATAATCTTAGGAATTCAATAAACCTATCACAAGCAATCCACTATAGCAATCCACAGAGTGTGTGTGTTCCAAACTATATCCATCTAACCAGAAGCCCTGACACATGCAACATCAAGAACATCTCAAGCGAAAGGTTCAACTCCAGAATTCACGGGTATAAAAGTGTTTTGTGTGAGGACTCTCTCTATGGAGTTGACAATGGGTGTACACACACTTTCATGGGGAACTAGGCAATTATGTACAAGAAACAAACAAATATTGATCTTATGATAATAACACTAACAAATGAGACTTCCACTACTCTTTCTAAAAGCTTACTTAGGATCAGAACGGTCAACATAAAATGTTGTAACGTGGCTTGGGTTCGGAGCTATATAAAAAAAATGATGAAAATGATTCAAAAACTTCCAAGTACATACACGGGGAATCTTATTAAATATCTCAATAGACCACACTTCTCATTTGATGTACTCTCCCACTTTTCAGATCATCGAATAATAATGTTTTTCCTTCTTTTTCATCTTCTCTCTCTGTTTTTTTTCTTTATTCATAATAATTTGATGAACAAACACACGCCACTTTGGTATTCTTGCATTTCTACCCAACCTTGACTTTTTTTTTAATTGAAAAATTCAACACAAAAGAAAGAAAATGCAAATTCCACACCTAATATACACTTGGAAGCAAAAAGAGTAGAAAAATCAATGTATAGGCTATACTCCAATGTGGAGAGGCATGAATGATGTGGGCATATTAAAAAAAAAAAAATTACATGTGTTTATTGGCTCAAAGTTGGCTACTAGGGGTCTATGATGGAAATAACTAGCTTGAAAGGCTCAAATGTTGATCCTAAGTTGACCTTCATCATATCTCAAGTATATCCACTATCTTACCACAAACCATGTAATGATATTGTCAAAAGAAGTGCCCAATTCAATCCTCTCCAAGACTCGCATGAATACTTAAGCAAAATAGTTCTCTAACTACATGTGTCAAACCACCATCTTACTACAAAGCTTAGATGAGTGCATTAGGGGTTCTATGATTGTTTCAGCAAATAAAATGATTGTGGTGGGTTTAGTGAATTCACGAAGATGTATATGAATGAGAATGAGTACACATGTGAAAAGGATGCACGTGTGATGCAAATTAAAAAAATTTTGGCACATGAAAATATGCCACAGAGTTCCAACAAACATTTTAAATACTGAATTTGCAACACCACCCCCCAACTTAAATGAAACATTGTCATCAATGTTTAAGGATCAAGTTTAAATGGGGAGTAACTAAAAAAGATAGAATACACCTGATGAGTGACGTGGGTAGCTCGCTAAGCACCAAAGATGGTATTTTGAAATGAGAAAATGAAACTAAGCTGCAAACAAAAAGGAAGAAAACAACTGCAAACAAAAAGGAAAAATAAGAAAATAAGAAAAAATAAAAATAAAACAAAACAAACAAAAAAAAATAAAGAAAAATATACATGCGTGGTATGGTCAAGGTTGATAGACCGGATCCACAAGTGGAATATCTTCCACTTCCGGAACTTGCCTATCAATTAATACTTTAAGGCGTTGACCATTTACTTTAAAGATCCAACGATTCTTAGGATCCTCTATTTCTACCATCCCATTTGCAAAAACATTCTTCACTACAAAAGGGCCGGTCCACCTAGACATAAGTTTTATTGGGTGCTTATGGAGTCTAGAATCATATAAGAACACTTGATCATTAGGCTTAAATGTTTTTCTTAAAATATTTTTTCTTAAAATATTTTTATCATGAAACACTTTCATTTTAGCCTTATAGATTCTAGAGTTCTTATAAGCATCATTTCTTAACTCCTCTAACTCGGTCAACTGAAATTTTTTAAGCTTACTTGCTTCTCCCATGTCAAAATTGAAATGCTTGATGGCCCAATATGCTCGATACTCGAGCTCCACAGGTAAGTGGCAAGGTTTTCCAAAAATAAGCCTATAAGGTGACATGCCTAAGGGAGTTTTGAAAGCTATACGGTAGGCCCAAAGCGCATTAACTAGTCTCAAAGACCAATCTTTACGATCCGGGTTGACCCTTTCTTTTAAAATTTGCTTAATTTTCTTGTTTGCAAGTTCTACCTGTCCACTTGTCTAAGGGTGGTAGGAAGTAGAGATCTTATGTACCATCCCATATTTTTTCATCAAAGCCTCAAAAGAACGGTTCAAAAAATGTGTACCCCGGTCACTAATGATAGCACGTGGTGTACTAAATCGAGATAACACATTCTCTTTGAGAAATTTAATTACCGTCCTATTATCATTGCTCCCGCAAGCTGCTGCCTCTACCCATTTTGACACATAATCTATTGCCACAATAATATATTGATATCCAAAAGAATGAGGAAATGATCCCATAAAATCAATGCCCCAACAATAAAAAAATTTCAATCACTATAATTGGGTTTAAGGGCATCATATTACGACGGGACATAACTCTTAACTTTTGACACTTTTCACATAAGCGACAATAGATGTTTGCATCCTTAAATAAGGTGGGCCAATAAAATCCACATTGCAGAATTTTTGCAGCAGTTTGCTTCATTAAAAAGTAGCCCCCACAAGTTTGAGAGTGACAAAATTCCAAGATGCTAGCAATCTCCTCATCAGGGATGCAACGCCTTAAAATTTGGTCAGGACAGTATTTGAAAAGAAAATGGTCATCCCAATAGAAATTACTAACCTCAGTCATGAACTTCCTCTTGTCCTGAGAGCTCCAATCCACCGGTATCTCACGTGTAACCAAATAATTCATAATATGAGCAAACCATGATAGAGAAGTAATAGAAAGTAAATGCTCATCGGGAAAATCATCCCTGATTAGCAGGTGGTCAGAGGTGTCCTCAAATGTGAGTCTCGAGAGATGGTCAGCCACTACATACTCCACTCATTTCTTGTCTTTGATGGTGATGTCAAATTCCTGCAAAAATAAAAGCCACCGTATTAGTGCCTTAGCATCATTCTTTGTAAGAAGGTACTTAAGGATTGCATGATCTGTGAAAATAATAATAGGAGAATCAATCAAGTAAGCACGAAACTTATCTAAAGCAAACACTACAGCTAGCAACTCTTTTTCAGTGGTGGAATAATTCATCTGAGCACTATTTAGAGTTCTACTAGCATAGTAAATGACAAAAGACTTCCCCTCCCTTCGCTGTCCTAGAAGATCACCTACATCAAAGTTACTAGCATCACACGTGATCTTAAAAGGTAAAGTCCAATCTGGTGGCTGCATTATGGGTACTGGGGTAAGTTTGTCAATTAGCGTTTTAAATGCCTCTTGACAAGTTTGTATCCACTGAAATGGGGGATCTTTAGCTAAGAGGTCACATGGTGGTCTAGATATGGTGGAAAAATTCTGTATGAACCTCTTATAAAAGCCCACATGACCAAGAAAAGATATCACATCCTTTATTGTCCTAGATGTAGGCAACTTAGAGATTAATTCAATCTTAGATTGATCAACCTCTATCTCCCTAGAAGAAATAATATGCCCTAAGACAATTACCTGAAGGTACCATAAAGTGGCTTTTCTCCCAATTCAAAACAATTTCCTTCTCCTCAGAACGAGTCAACACTCTCTCTAAATTCAATAAGCATGCATAAAAAGAAAGTCCAAAAATAGTCAAGTCATCTATAAAAACTTCCATGCAATTTTTAACCATGTAACCAAAAATACTCATCATGCAACGTTAAAAAGTAGCAGGTGCATTACACAATCCAAATGGCATTCTATGAAAAGCATAAGTACCAAAAGGACAAGTGAAAGTGGTTTTATCCTGAACTTCTAATGCGATTTTAATTTGATAATAACCAGAATAACCATCCAAGAAACAATAGAAAGGATGACCAGCCACACGCTCAAGAATTTGATCAATAAAAGGGAGAGGAAAATGGTCTTTCCTGGTGGTAACATTCAATTTTCTGTAATCAATGCACATCCGTCACCCAATCACAAGTTTTGTAGGGATTAACTCTCCCAGGTCATTCTTCACCACTCTAACACCTGACTTTTTAGGAACAACCTGTGTAGGACTTACTCATTTACTATCAGCAATAAGATATATGATTCCTGCATCTAATAGTTTCAATACTTCATTCTTCACCACTTCTTTCATAGTGGGATTAAGCCTACGCTGAGAGTTTCTACGAGGGCTAGTTCCTTCCTCCAAATTAATTTTATGATAACAGACTAGGGGACTAACACCTTTTATATGAGCAATACTCCAACCTAAGGCTGACTTATGCTCACTTAGGGTCCGAATTAATTTCTCACATTGAGACTCAGACAATTCAGATGAGATAATAACAGGAAAAGTATCACCTAGACCAAGGAAAACATGCTTTAAACCCTTAGGCAGAGACTTCAATTCAACTTTGGGTGCTTCGACAGTTGAAAGAATTTTTTTTCACCTTTCTCAGGCAACTCGTCAAACTTTTGTTGCCATGCTTGAGTGCCATAATCCTGAGTTCTATAAAAAATAGCACAAATATCAACTACATCAGATGGATCACTGATAGAATCAAACTCAGAATTAACAAGAAAATACTCAAGGGGATCAAAATCATGAGCTGTAGAAACTCCCCTATCCATGAGTGAGTCAATCATGTATGTCTGGTGGCTCTCGTCATCATCTTCTGGCTATTTTGCAATATGGAAGATATTCATCTCGAGAGTCATGTTTCCAGAAGACAGCTTTATGAGCCCATTCCTGTAATTAATAAGAGTATTAGCAGTGGCAAGGAAATGCCTACCTAAAATCAAAGGAATTTTAAAAGTGGTATTAACAACAGAGCTAGTGTCAAGGATTAGAAAATCAATAGGATAATAAAATTTGTCAATTTAAATTAGAACATCCTCTACCACACCTCATAATACTTTGACTGAATGGTCAGCCAATTGCAATACCATAGTGGTTAGTTTGATTTCTCCCAACTCCAACTACAAATAAATAGAATATGGCATTAGATTTACGCTAGCTCCTAAATCTAGCAAAGATTGCCCAAACTCATGATTTCCAATGCTGCATGCAATGGTTGGACAACCAGGATACTTGTACTTGATAGAAATAGCATTACGAAGCTATTTCTTTTTACTTTGCGAGTGGCTTGTTTTTGTACTTGTCATTCTTGTCTTCCGCGCCCTTTTCCTTTGAACCACGAGTCTTTGTACTCAACGTTGGTTGATGACACCCAAAGAATAACGCGGTAGTTGTAGCACAGTTTTGCGGTGTCGATTCCACAGAGAGATAAATTAAAAAAATAGCAAAAGGAACAAAAAAACTAAAGAAAAATATTAAATGATTAGTGGACAAAGATTAATTTTAAATGCAAATTAAAGTGAAGCAAAGTGACTAACGGAAAAAGTACTCAAATTTGAGGAACAGTAAAGCGTCGGGAATCTCTTGCACAAATCCGGTATTTTAATTATTCTTAATTTATTGAATAAATCAATTGGGAACTCAATTCCCAAAATTTCCAATTGGAAGTTATAGATTTAAAAACTAAAATTAAACCAAATGTAACCCTTTGAAAAATCATTCACCAATTTTTTAAATATGTAAATTATTATCACTATTGAGAAAATCCAACGACGACAATATACTCAGGGAGTGATATTGCAGCAAAGAACTAAATCAATATAGATAAATAATTGATCCAAACATAATCAAAGACCTAATCCATTCAATAGAAAAAGCATGACTGAATCTATAGACAGAATAAATTCTATGATTATTCAGAGAAGAAAACATTAACAATGAATTGAGAATAATAAAACAAAAGAGTTTTAGTAATTGAAAATCAAATACATAAATTAAAAATACCACGTGCAAGTTCATCTCTATCCTTACTTGAGAATTTAGTTACCCATAAATATAATGGACAACAAAAATCTCAAAGGAAAAATAAAGCAGACGACAGCCATGGAAATTAATTTCATCTCTTCGTTCTTTAGTATAGAGCCGTCTCTCGTCTATCCAAAAAACTCTCAATTTCGTGCTAATGAAATGCTTATATAGGGTATGAAAGAAACACTTATGTCTTCGTATTCCCGCATACAAAATGCCTAAATTTTATGACTAATTTTGGTAGCCATGTATGTGCTTCAAAAGTTCAAATTTAGAAATCTTTATTAGAGACAAATTCGTAACTCTTTAAGATAGCTTTCCAACACATCAATAATCGCAT
The DNA here is from genome assembly GCA_022457165.1 of Juglans mandshurica. Lineage (NCBI taxonomy): Eukaryota > Viridiplantae > Streptophyta > Magnoliopsida > Fagales > Juglandaceae > Juglans > Juglans mandshurica. Next base: position 16,380,135 of record CM039621.1, read on the forward strand.
CAATATGATTTTTGAGTGGAAAGTTATAATCAAAATACTAAAGTATGTATAGGTTATCTTCTAGCAAATTTCGGATTGACTTTTTCTTTTGATCCGAATTACTCTCAAACCCCATCATTATCCTTATTTAAAGTGTCCTACACTCGTTCAAAGTTCTTAAGTTGTTCCAACGTCTTGCCTACTTGAAAGTCCTTTGAATTTGACTGAGCCTTGACTTGCTCTTTTACAGACTCTGAAATTAAATATAAAAGGAAAACACTATTTTGCCTCCCACTTTGACCGCTCAAAGTGACCACTTGACCTTTTTTTAATTTTCTATTTAGTGATTAAGGAAGTGATTTTAAGTGTATTGATGTATTTTTTTTATTTTCTAAAAATATTTAAATGTATTAAAAAAAAGTGAAATGAAAAAAGGAAAAAAAAAATGGTTGGGCGGTACGCCCAGCGGTAAAGGTGGGGGGCGGCAGAGTAGCCTCACCCAATATAAAAATCTGCTCAGGAGTATCCTAAAGTAAATAGATACTCAATTCAAGAATGATCAACACAAAAGGTTGTAGCGTAGCGTGGGTTTGGGGCTATATAAAAAAAAAAGGATGAAAATGATTAAAAAACTTCCAAATACATACAAAGTGAATCTTATTAAATATTTCAATAGACCACACTTCTCACTTGATCTACTCTCCAACTTTTCAGATCATCGAATAATAATGATTTTCCTTCTTCTTCCTCTTCTCTTGCTCTTTTTTTTTTCCTTGATAATTTGTTGGACAAACACACACCACTTTGGTATTCTTGCTATTTCTACCCAACATTGACTTTTTTTTAATTGAAAAACTCAACACAAAAGAAAGAAAATGTAAATTCCACACCAAATATACACTTGGAAGTAAAAAGGGTAGAAAAATCAATAGGCTATACTCCAATGTGGAGAGGCATGAATGATATGGGCATATGAAAAGAAAAAGGTACATGTGTTTATTGGCTACTAGGGGTCTATGATGGAAATGATTAGCTTGAAATACTCATACGTTGATCCTAAGTTGACCTTCGTCATATCCCAAGTATATCTACCATCTTACCACAAACCATGTAATGATATTCTCAAAAGAAGTGCCAAATTCAACATATCAATAAACACTTATCACAATTTATTGCATTTGTAGGCTCTCAATTCTTTCCAAGACTCACATGAATACTTAAGCAAAAGAGTTCTCTTGCTACATGTGTCAAACCACCATTTTACCACAAATATTAGATGAGTGCAGTAGGGGTTCTGTGATTGTTTCAGCAAAAAAAAATGATTATTGTGTGGGTTTGGTGAATTCACGAATATGGCTATGAAGGAGAATGAGTATACATGTGAAAAAGTTGCATGTGTGATGCAAATTAAAAAACAATGACACATGAAAATATGCCACAGAGTTCCAATAAGCATTTTAAATACTGAATTTGCACCACCACCCCCAACTTAAATGAAACATTGTCCTCAATGTTTAAAAATTAAATTTGAATGGGGGTAACTAAAAAGGGTAGAATACACCTGATGAGTATCGTGGGCAACCTAGTAAGCATAAAAGATGGTAAACTGAAATGACAAAATGAAACTAATCTGCAAACAAAAACAAATAAAACAACAGGAAACAAAAAGGAAAAGAAAGAAAATAAGAGAAAACAAAAATAAAATAAAACAAACAAAACGAATAAAGAAAAACATACCTGGGTGGTGTGGTCAAGGTTGATAGACCGGATCTACAAGTGGAATGTCATCTACTTCAGGCACTTGACTATCAACATGGATTTTAAGGTGTTGACAATTTACTTTAAAGACCCAGCCATCCCTAGGGTCCTCTATTTCTACCGCCCTATTTTCAAAAACATGCTTTACTATAAAGGGGCTGGTCCACCTAGACCGAAGTTTTCCTGAGTGCTTGTGAAGTCTAGATTCATATAAATATACTAGGTCATTAGGCTTAAACGTCTTCCTACCAATATTTTTATCATGAAATACTTTCGTTTCAACCTTATAGATTTTAGAGTTATCATAAGCATCATTTCTCAACTCCTCCAACTTAGTCAACTGAAATTTCCTAAGCTTACCATCTCTTAATTTTGAAGAAATACTAACAGGAAAAGTGTCACAACGGTCGAGAAATGCATGCTTAAGACCTAAGGGCAGTGGCTTCAATTCCAATTTGGGACTATCAATACTTGAAGGAATCTGCTGTTCACTTTTCTTAGACAGCTCCTCAAAGTTTGGTTGCCAAATATGTGAGCCATAATCCTGTGGTTCATAAAAAATAGCACAAACATCAACAACATCATATGAATCATTCATAGTATCAAACTCAGAATTAATAAGAAAATATTCAAGAGAATCAGAATCATGAGTTGTGTGAACTCCCTTGTCTATGAGTATGTCAATCATATACGTTTGGTAGCACTCGTAATCCTCTATTGATTGTTTTTCAATATGGAAAATATTCACCTCAAGAGTCATATTCCCAAAATGGAGCTTCATTAGACCATTCCTGCAATTAATAAGAGCATTAGTAGTAGCAGAAAAATGTCTACCTAAAATTAAGGAGATTTTAGAATTAGAGTCAACAACAGAACTAGTATTAAGGATTAAGAAATCAACAGGGTAGTAAAACTTGTCAATTTGGATCAAAACATCCTCAACTATTCCTCTCGATTTTTTAACTGAACGGTCAACCAATTGAAGCACAATAGAAGTGGGCTTAATTTCACCCAAATCAAGATGCAAATAAATGGAATAAGACATCAAATTTACACTAGCTCCTAAATCTAGCAACGCTTGCCCAAACTCATGATTCTCAATATTACATGCAATGGTTTAACAACCAGGATCCATGTACTTAGGAGGAATTCGCTGCTCAATTAGAGCACTAACTTGCTCTGTCAGGAATGCTGTCTTTTTAATATGGTGCTTCCTCTTAACTGTACACAAATCTTTGAGAACTGCTGTATAAGTAGGAACTTGTTTAATAACATGCAAAAGATGAAGATTGATCTTTACTTGCCTGAGGTTTTCCAAGATTTCATTGCTAGAATCCAAAGTTCGCATACCAGATTTTAAAGTTTGAGGAAATGGTACATTAACTGGGCTCTTAATTACCTTGGCTTTCTTGGGCAACTCGACACTATCATTGCTTTGTTCCTCTTCAATATCCTCTGGCTTATTAGTTGTTGAGATGTGTAAGGACTTACCACTTCATGTCACAATGACATTGACCTCATTCAAATTTCCTTGAGCCATATGTTGACCTTGGGGTGTGGATTGAGTTTGAGATGGGAACTTGCCACGCTCATTCACATTCAAAGAGCTCATCAACTTGGATACATGACTTTTTATCTCCTTATTTTCTTCAATAACCTACATGATCAAATATTCAGACTTTTGATTAGTTTTACCCTGTACCTCAATAAAAGTATGCAAAGTGTCTTCTAAAGGACTCCTAGAAAATGAAGGTGCAAGATATGGTGCAGGATATGATCTAAGGGGTTGTGCAAACGGCTGGTTTTTGGCTTCCAGCTAAAATTAGGGTGATTGCGCTACCCCGGATTATAGGTATCAGAGAAAGGTATAAAATGTTTCTTAAACATATCTAAGGCATTACAATGTTCCTCATAAATCCCACTCATCTCAGCAAATGTGGGACACTCTTGGGAGAGGTGATCTACTCCGCCACACACAAAACATGGTCCAAAACACTCTACATGATTAGCCACGTGTGTTGGCTTTAAGTCCTTAGTCTTTAACACACCTAGCTCCCTAGTGAGCATCTCAACCTTAGCCTTTAGGTTATCCTCTTTCCTGATATGGTAAATTCCACCACCATTTGGGTTTCCTGCAGGTCGTGACCTATTTGTGCTCTAAGTAGCACTAGGTTCAATCCAAGTGTGAGATTTTTCAGCAAGCTCATTGAGATATTCTATGGCCTCATCAGGATCTTTCTGTAATAACTCACCATTAGACATCATCTCCACAAATTGGTGCTCTCTAGGTGTAAGTCCCTCATAAAAATAGTTCACTAAGCACCATTTCTCATACCCATGGTGAGGACACATACTCAACAACTCCTTAAATCTCTCCCAAGACTGATACAAAGTCTCACTATCCTTTTGTGCAAAAGTGGAGATTTACCTTTTTAAAGTGTTGGTCTTATGTTGGAGAAATTATTTATTAAAGAAGACATGATTCATCACATTCCATGACCCAATAGATCGTGGTCTCAGCGAGTATAGCCAACTCTTAGCTCTATCCTTTAAAGAGAAAGGAAAAAACTCAAGTCTCATAATGTCATCAGTTGCATTTTGACTATGAAAAGTCGCAACTACTTCTTCAAACTCCCTATTGTGCACATAAGGATTTTCATTTTTCAAACCATTAAAGTAGGGAGTAACTGGATCATCCCTGTTTTAAAATTCAGTTGGCGAATATTAGTTAGAAACATGATGCATGATGGTGTGGCTGTGCGTGTAGGGTGGAGGTAATCCTGTAGTGGGTTGATCTTCATGTTCACTCATTTTTTCGGAACTAGATGGATTGTCAAATAAATGATTTAAAAAATTTGATTCTGACTCTCGCACAGGCCTACAAGCAAATCTACCTAAGACGTCTCTATATCCGTGCATGCAAGGTAACAAAAAACTAAAAAAAATAAAAATACTATAAAAAGAAAGAAGAAAAAAATAATAATGTAGCAAGCTAAAAGAATAAACGAAGTTACCGCATTTACAAACTACTAAAAAGAAAAACTATCTAGCAATTTTTCTACCGTCTCCCTGGCAACAGCCCTAAAATTTGATTACGCCCAAAAAATAACGCGGTCGTTGTAGCACAGCTTTGGGGTGTCGATTCCTCAGAGAGACAAATTAAAAGAATAGCAGAAGAACAAATAAACAAAAGAATAATATTAAATGATTAATAGAGAACAAAGATTAATTTTAAATGTAAATTTAAGTGAAGCAAAGTGACTAAGGGAAAAAGTACTCAAATTTGAGGAATAGTAAAGCGTCGAGAATCCCTTGCACAAATTCGGTTTTTTAATTATTCTTAATTCATTGAATAACTCAATTGAAAACTCAATTACCAAAATTTACAATCAGAAGGTATAGATTTAAAAACCAAAATTAAACCAAATGTAACCCTTTGAAAAATTATTCGCCACTTTTTAAAATACGTAAATTATTATCACCATTGAGAAAATCCAACGACGGCAATATACTCAGGGAGCGACGTTGTAGCAAAGAATTAAATTAATATAGATAAATAATTGATCCAAATATAATCAAGACCTAATCCATTCAATAGAAAAAGCATGATTGAATCCATAAACAGAATAAATTCTATGATTATTCAGAGAAGAAAACATTAACAATGAATTGAGAATGATAAAACAAAAGAGTTTCTGTAATTGAAAATCAAATACATAAGTTAAAAATAAATTAAAAATACCATGTGCAAGTTCATCCTTATCCATACTTGAGAATTTAGTTACCCATAAATATAATAGACAACAAAAATCTCAAGAGAAAAATAAAGCAAACGACGACCATTGAAATTAAATTCGTCTCTTCGTTCTTCAGTACTGAGTCATCTCCCTTCTCTCCAAAAAACTCAATTTCGTGCTAATGAAATGCTTATATAGGTTAGGAAAGAAATCATAATGTCATCATATTCCTGCATACAAAATCGCCTAAATTTTAGGACTCATCTTGGCAGCTACGTATGCGGTTTAGGATTTCGAATTTAGAAATCCTTATTAGAGACAAATTTGTATCCCTTTAAGATAGCTTTCCAACACATAAGAATCGCATCAATCTGATATTTGAGTGGAAAGTTATGATTAAAATACTAAAGTATGTACATGCTGTCTTTTAGCGAATTTTGGATTGACTTTTTCTCTTGATCTAAATTACTCTCAAACCACATTATTATCCTAATTTGAAGAGTCCTACACTCGTTAAAAGTTCTTAGGTTGTTCCAACATCTTGCCCACTTGAAAGTCCTTTGAATTTGACTGGGTTTTGACTTGCTCTTTTATAAACTCTGAAATTAAACATAAAAATTTACTCATGAGTATCCCAAAGTGAATAGAAACTTAATTCAAGAATACACATTAATTCCTATTATTTCTATTCACATTTTAGCATTTTAGTCCAATAATAGGGTATTTTGGTTGGGAAACCATGCCCAATGCCTTTAAAAGTCCTTGTCCACCTCCACCTTCCAGCGATACTAGTACTTAGCCTTTGTAATAGTTGTCTACCGTTGCTACATTTGCAATAGCTTTTTGTAAATAATATAAACACTTTAGTACTTGCCTTTTGTACTCGTGCATGTTGGGAACACTTAGCCAGCTTTGGCTTTTTATTATGTTACACTTTGCTTTGATTTTACGAAACTATTTCTTTTTTGCTTTGCGAGTAGCTTGTTTTTGTACTTGTCATTGTTGTCTTCCGCGCCCCTTTCCTTTGAACCACGAGTCTTTGTACTCAACGTTGGTGTGTAAGTGTTGCGTGGTTTATTGACTTTTACGGCATTTTTCCTTGGCACCACGAGTTTTTGGACTCGTCATTGGTGTTTAAGGATCGTGTAGTTTGTTTACCTCTGCGCCATTTTTTCTTGGCATTGCGAGTTTTTTAATTCCTCATTGGTGTTTAAGTGTCACGTGATCTGTTGACCTTTGCGCCATTTTTTTCTTGGCACCGTGAGTCTTTAGACTCGTCATTGGTGTTTAAGGGCCACGTGGTCTATTGACCTCTGCGCCCTTTTTCCTTAACGCCACGAGTCTTTGTACTCGTTATTGGTGTTTAAGGGTCGCATGGTCTATTGACCTCTGCGCAGTTTTTCCTTGGCACTGCGAGTCTTTGTACTCGTAATTGATGTTTAAGGGTCATGTGGTCTGTTGGCCTCCGCGCCTTTTTTCCTTGGTGTCGCGAGTCTTGGTACTTGTAATTGGTGTTTAAGGGTCGTGTGGTCTGTTGACCTCTGTAAGGGCCAAGTGGTCTGTTGACCTCCGTGTCCTTTTTCCTTGGGTAAGTTGGAGCTGGCCCGAAATGAACGCTTTATTTACTACGAAACATAATCAAGAATTCAACAGTAGAGTTCTAACAATCAAGAAATTAACATAATCAGGGGTAGAATTTCTTCAAGTGTTCTACATTCCAGGGGTATTGCAGCTCTTTGCCTTAGCTATCTTTCAAGCGGTATGACCTAGGTCTGTGGTTGGCCACTACCACATATGGTGCTTCCCCATCGAGGTTCGAGCTTGCCCTCTTCCTTGGTGGTGACCCCGCTTTCCCTTAGCACCAGTTCTCCTATCTTGAATGTCTTGGGTCAAACTCTCTTGTTAAAATAATGTTTTGCCTTTTTTTGGCCGAGTATCATCCTGACTTCAGCCTCCTCTCTCTCTTCCTCTAGAAGGTCGAGGTGCTCTTCCATAGCTTCATCATTCATAGGCGTCGAAAAATGGCGGGTTTGATAACTTGGTAGACCGACTTCACAGGGGGTACTGCTTCACTCCCATATGCCAAGGTGAATGGCGTCTCCCCTGTAAGGGTCTTTACTGTGGTCCTGTAGTCCCACAATACTCCTGGTAGTTCTTCCGCCCATTCCCCTTTCTTATCCGTGAGTTTTTTCTCCAGCATTCCTAACAATGTTTTGTTCATAGCCTCTGCCTGTCCATTTGCCTGTGGGTGTCCTGGGGATGCATATTTGACTTGTATCTTTAGCTCGACACACTACTCCCAGTAGTGATCTGAATCAAAGTGTAAGAACTTTGTCGTGGTAGTCACTAGAGGTTCTGCTTCCGTCCACTTCGTAAAGTAGTCCATTGCTATGATCATGAATTTGACTTCACCTTCACAGGCGGGAAGGGTCTAACTAGGTCAACCCCCCCCCCCCCCCCCCATTGAACGGCTAAGGGGCGGCCATGGAAGTCAGCTCCTCTAGGGGGCATGTGATACTGGTGCGTACGTTTGACATTTGACGCACTTTTTTGCAAATTCTTTAGTGTCTCTAAGTGTATTGGGCCAGTAGTATCCTGCCCTTACCACCTTTCTGGCCAGTGCTTTTCTCCTGGAGTGGTTTCCGCATATCCATTCATGTATCTTAGTTAAAACATACTGTGCTTCTTGTTGTGAGATGCATCGTAGTAGGGGCTGCAAAACCCCTCTTATAAAGGATTCCATCCACCTTTACGAATCTCGCCGCCTTTCTTCTTACCTTTCTTGCCTCCTCTTTCCCCTCGGGAAGTTTGCCTACATCCAAATGCTTGATGATGTCGCCAGCCCACTCGGGCTTGTTGCCGCTTACCATGTAGACTTCTGGTCCTTTCGCTAGGACTTTTATGACTCTTATCTCCACTTCCTAGTAGAGGGGGGAGTCCTCCATCCCCAAGGCTATACACGCCAGCTTGTCCGCCACTGCAATTCTATCTCTAGGCACTTGTGCCATGCTAAAATAGGAAAATTGGTCGCACAACTCCTAGACTCAACTCAGATATTTCTTCAGTTTTTCTCCCTTGGTGGCATATATTCCCAACACTTGGTTGACTACTAACTGTTAGTCTGACTTCACCTCTACCTCAATCGCCCCCAGTGCTTTGGCCACTGAGAGTCCTACTACGAGTGCCTCATATTCTGCTTCATTGTTGATGGTTTTGAACGTGAGCCTCGCCATGTAGCGATGCTCCTGCCCTTCGCTACTGATTATGTGGACTCCCACCCTTCCGCCAACATGACAAGAGGATCCATCCATAAAAAGGATCCAGGGTTTTCCTGTTGGGGCGGCGACCATTTCTAGTGGGAAACCTGAGAATTCAGCAATAAAGTCCGCCAACACCTACCCTTTCATGACCTTTAATGGCAAGTACTCGATGTTGAACTCGTTGAGCTCGATTGGCCAGCTGACTAACCTCCCCGAGCTGTCTAGTCTCTGCAACACCTTTGCTAGCAGGCTTTCTGTGAGCACTTGGATTGAGTGGGCCTAAAAGTATGGGTGTAACCTCTTGGCCATTGTCACCAAGGCAAATGCCAACATCTCTACTCGTGGATATCTAACTTCTGCTCCCCTGGTGTAGTACACGGGTAGTTGTGCCGCCCCTTTTTCCTTAGCAAGGACGGCTGAAACAGTGTGGGGGTATATCGGTGGTGATTGTTAACCTGCAAATCGTTATGTGGACGACATGGCGTGCCTGTAACACCTCCAATGCTTAAGTCAACAATAAGTGAGGGATAATAATCAAGCATGCTCAATCAGATGATTTGAAGGTTACATGCTACCCCTATATAGGCGTAGAGAATATTTGATGAGTACTATAAACTGATTAACTTTGCACAATGCTTAGCCATTAGAAGGTTTATACCTGTTATATCGGAATTATCGAATCACCAAGTTATCCATCTTCATAATATGAGGGTTTATCCCTTCCTAATAATCAGGGCGGCTAGGATCTGTGTTAAACTACATGACACTTTTGATTAGCTATCCTTTATGGATGATGGGTCTTGGGCATCCAGTTTGGGCCAAACCAATAACTCCTCCATACACACACGTGTATATATATATATATAAATATATTATAACACTTAGTTTTAAATATTATATATTATCGGGTCATATAGGTTGATCCTATGAATTCGCTGGGTCAACTTGGATTTAATACGATTAACATCATATCATGTTCAGATTGATTCAAATTGACATAAATCTTATAATGCACAACTACAACTCTGTTATTTTATGTTGGGTTTACGAATCATTATAAATATTTTTTGTCCTATTTGGCACACCCCAAACGCAACGGTCGACAACCGATGGGGTGGTTCACCCTAAGAAGTGGTTGACACCCAATTATGTTTTTAATTTATCTTTTCTTATCTTTTATTATTATTATTAATGTGAGTGAGTGTAGGTTTATTTTTCATTCAAGAATAATTGATGTATTCATTTTTTATTGAAAGGTATAAGGATGCTGTGTAAAGCAAGTCTTAAATATTGAAGTTAGGAATAAATATAAGACTCACGTCGAAGTTTAAAATATTTTATTTTATGGAGAGTTGTAAAAATAATGAAGACCCAATAGAATTATTTATGGACTCGAAAAACTATAATTTCTTTTTACTAGAGACGGAAAAAATGATAGAGTTCATTGAGAATATGAGAGGAAGAGAAAATATATGATTTTTTTTTTTTTTTTAGTTTTATGAAATTTGATTTGGTTTTTATTAATTACAGAAATGGGTGTAAGGGGGTTTTCTGCCTATTGGCCTGTATAGCAAGCCCACGAGGGACACTGGGAAGTAAGTCAGAGAGTCTGGCTAAACCTAGCCAAGTCCAATGACCTCCCTGTAAAAGGAGTCAGTGGGCTTTTGCAAAGTACTTGACCCATGAGCGAAACCGGCCCACAAAGCAACCTGCACATGGAGAAAGCAAACGGTAGGGGCAGATGGAACTCGCCGCCCTAACACCTCCCCGATGACCCTTACCCTCGGGAATCTGCACAGGCAGGTGGACGTAAAATATGGAGAACCCTTGATCTCCTGACAGCAAGCATGGATGGGCTTAACAAGGAACGTCCGCAGGGTAAAGTGAGTCAGGGAGCCACACCACATTAATGGCGCCACTTCCCGAACTCTATGCCGCATTAATGACGCCGCCCTAGAAGCCACGCCACATTAAAAAATTCTGACTAAGCAAATAGTTAAAGTGACACGGACTCTCCAAATCCAGGTATGAGTTGTCCCTATTCGAAAACCTAGTATAAAAGCCAACCTCTAAGTATGAAGAATGCTCTTTGATTCCTCTAAACTCACACATGAACTACTAAGGAGATATATTGACTTTAGTATTGGAGACTCCCCGGCCTCCACCAAGGCCCCCCACTCTCATTGTTTCCTTAAGTGTGCTGGTGAAAGACTCAGGGCTCGAGTTGCTGGAACCCGACATAAAGGCATACGAAACACAACTTTAACAGTGGCATCGTCTATGGGATCTTTATAGACTTCACGTGTCCTTCGTATGCCTGTGACAACCCGTTCTTAGACAACTCAGGGGCAAGAAGAAGCAACGTCAACAAACATGGAAGCAAGGCTCGCCGCGATGGAACAACTGATAGGAAACCTAGCTACCGAAGTAGAAACCCTCGAGAGAGAAAACGAGACACTCAAGGTAGCCATCAACGGACCAGAGAATGATGCTGGACCAAGTGACAACGAGCACTTAGGATCCAAAAACACAAGAGGGGTAGTAACGCAAAAGAAGAAAGGTGAAACATGTAGAACAAGTTGTGCAACCTCAAGGGGAAGTATGAGGAGATGGTGAAAAAGATGGGTACGTCGTCGTTAGTAGACCAATTGTGCACCAGCTCGGGCCTACCCTAGAATGAGTTCCCCTCATGGACATGTATGACGAGGCTAGAGACCCCCCGAACACCTGAAAACCTTTAGAGCCCATATGATCTTGTATGGTTTACCAGGAGAAGTGGCTTGTAGAGCTTTCTCACTAACCTTGAAAGGGCCGACAAGAGTATGGTTCCGATCCTTGGCACCCGGGTCCGTAGACAGCTTTGGGGAGTTGGCTCGTCTGTTCCTCACACCAATCAAGCAGGCAGAGGATGAAGGTTTGAAAGCATACTTATCCAAGTTCAGTAAAGAGTGCATGACTATAGACGACCAATATAAGAAAATAACTTTGGTAGCGCTTTTGGGAGGAGTATGGCCCCGATCCTAGCTCTTGGCAGAATTAGCAAGGAGAGCTCCTGCCACGCTGCTGGAATTCATGGATCAAGTAGAAAACTTCATTAACGCTGAAGATACACTCCGAACCTTGACTGAACCAAGAAAGAAAGAATTGGAATAGGCAGACAAGAAAGGGAAGGCACCAACCAAGAGCAAAGCTCGCGAGAAGCCAGAGAAAGGACCGTGAGACAACAGGAAAGAAAAAGCCATTGCGAGAGGCCTGTCGTTTTGATTTGACTGGTCAGGGCTCACCATAAAAAAAATGACCGTCAACCCGCCCAAGAAGACGACTACAAAAGCACCAACCACCACTATTGCACCTACCATCAGTTCAACACTCATAACACTAAAGATTGTCTTTCCTTGAAAGAGGAAATAGAGCAGGTTGGGTGGCCGAGGCTGTGGTACCCTCTCGCCAAAGGCTAGAGTGGGAGTGGAGGAGGAGATCACGAGAAAGAAGTGCGGAGAGGGTTGGAAGGCCAATGAGGGAAGGGAGCCCGAGGCAAAGGGTAGCTGCACAAGGACCCCCGCACGATCGCCCCTGTGCACCACATCAAGAAGCACCACCACTGGGAGAAATCAGAACCATCACGGGAGGATTCGCTGGCGGAGGCACAGCCTCATCCAATAGAAAGGCGCACGCTAGGCGACTGAGATACCAAGAAGTGTATTTGACAGAGTGCCACCACACCAAGTACAGGGGAAATGAACCGGCCCCCGTCGTCTCCTTTGGAAAAAACGATAAGGAGGGGGTCCTTTATCCACACGATGATGCCTAGTAATGACTATGCTAGTCGCCAACTTCATCGATAGGAGGATCCTTATCAACAACGGCAGCTCCGCATACATCCTATTCTAGGAAGCCATTACTCGATGGGGATAGACGCTGCCCGACTCCAACCAGCCCCCATGCCACTGAAGGGTTTCTCCGAGGACATGGTCGAGTGGTTGGAACCATCACATTGTCTGTCTTGGCAAGTAGCGCCCCTATACGGCTTCTGTTATGGTCAACTTCTTGGTGGTAAAGGCTCATTCATCATACAACGACATAATCGACAGACCCACCCTCAACAGTCTAAGGGCAGTGACGTCGACCTACCATTTGAAGATAAAGTTTCCGACCTCTCAGGGAGTGGGAGAAATTTGAGGAGAAAATGTCCTGGCGAAAGAGTTCTACGTGCAGGAATTGAAGCCGAGAGATGGTGGGGTGCATATGGTCAACACCCTAGAACACTGATCACCTGCAGAAGTTTTCATTGCTAAAAGAATCCATGACTTTTAATTTACATTTTCATGTCAACAATGTATACTCTATTAATGAAAGTGTGGCTTTTCAAAAATAAAATATGTCTCGCCTACCTCTACTCCTTACTCCAACAAAGTAATATTCGTCAACGTAATCTCCATCAATGTAATCTTTGTCAATGTAATTTCCATCAATGTAATCTCCATCAACGTAGTCTCTATCAACGTAATCTCCATCAATGTAATCCCTATCAACGACTGCTTACCTCCTCGCGAGGCACCGAAGGGATAAGTTGCACCTAAGTCTGCTTTATCCCTCTCACGACGGAGACCATGCCAGCCCTCGACTAATCGAAATTTACCTTCCTCGTGAGCGTCAACAGAAAGGAGTGGGTTCAGTCCCAAACTGGCAGGTAACTTACCTCCCTACGACGCGCTAAAGAGCGAGATGCGCCTTAAGGCCATCTTTTCCCTCCTGCGATGAAGACTGGGTCCAACTCCGCGGCTTCCCGACAACTTACCATGACCTTCGCCAGCCTTACCCAACACTTACCTTCCCTGTGGTGTCAACGGGCGGGAGTGGGTTTAGTCTTAAACTGTCCGACAACTTACCTCCCTGTGAGGACTAATAGGTGGGCAAGCGGCCCAACCTTCCTCGCGTGGGAGAGCGGGTCTAGCCTCTCGGCTACCTGACAACTTACCCCGATGCCCATCGTGGTGAAGAACCGACCAGCTGCTTAGCTGTCTGACACTTACCTCCCCGCGAGGTACCAAAATGATGAGTTACGCCTATAGCTGCTTTATTCTTCTCGCAATGGAGAGCGGGCCAGCCCTCAGCTGCCCGACACTTACCTTCCTCGTGAGCGTCAATAGGCGGGAGTGGGTCCAGTCCCAGTTTGCCAGATAACTTACCTCCCCATTGGACTCTAAAGGGCGATATGTGCCTTAAAGCCATCTTCTCCCTCCCACGACGGAGAGTGGGTCCAGCCCTTCAGCTGCCCAGCAACTTACCTTGACCTCCACCATGATGAAGAGTGGGATCAGCACCGGCTTGACCCAACACTTACTTTCCCTGTGATATTAACGAGTGGGAGCGAGTCCAATCTCAAACTGCTCGACAACTTACCTCTCCATGAGGATTAATAGGTGGGCAGGCGGCCCAACTTCCCTCATGTGGGAGAGCGGGTCCAGCCTCTTGGCTACCCGACAGCTGACCCCACCCCCATCAAGGCAAAGAGCGAACTGACTTCTCATCCGTCCGACAAATTACCTCCTTGGGGGGACCAAAGGGGAGGGCTTAGCCTAAGGCATCCCTCCCCCTCCCCCGATGGAGAGTGGATTTAATCCTTCGACTGCCCGACATTACTCCATCTCCAATAACGGAACGCCAAACAAGTAGCTACTTAGAATCCTCGCCAGACTCTTTCTCCACCAAATGAGAATCCAGGTTTGCAAACTTCACACTATAGTGGCGGATGAGTTATATTAACTTGTTTAGTTTTTCCAGCGCTATTAAACATCTCCTATCGGCTGGCAAAGAGCAAGACAACTCCTCGACTATGTGGCAACTCACGCCCTCCAAGGAGACCAAAAAGGATGGCTAACACTCACGCCCTCTGAGGAGACCAAATAGGAGGGCTTAGCCTAAGGCATCCCGGCCTCTCTCCCTGTGAAATATGGGCCCGTTCTCTCCACTACATAGTGTAGGTTCCCGAGGAGCCCTACCCCCCAAACTGACTGCAACAAATCGAGATAACCCCAGTTTATGATTGTAATAGCAGCCAAATATTACTTGTGGTTGTTCATCACACAAATGGCATCACCTCTACACTTCTCGCACTGTGCACTCACTAGAGCATGCGAATGAGAAGCTAAGACCAAAGAAAGAAAAGCATGTACAAGGAACTCTATTGATATTATTGTGAAGTACATTACAAATAGAAGAAAAAAGAAATACATCGATACAAGAGGGAAAAATAGTCAGTTGGCGGGGTTGACATTGGCAGGGTTGTCTGTGAATGCACTCGGGATCAACTTCTTCCCTATCAAGGCCCCCACGCTTCAACATTGTCGGGTCCAAAGGGAGTTCTTACACTTATAATGCCCTCAAATTGCTTTGGGAATTTAGGAGCACGTGATCTCTCATTCTCTCCAAACCCTCTAGATAGCCGTGATTCTAGGCGTCGCTGTGTCTCTACGGACTTGCTTTAACCCTTGCCTCAGTCTATGAGGCCAACGAGAAGATTAGGGGAGCCAAGTATCGTGTCTCCACGAACTTGCTTTAACCCTTGCAACAGTTTACGAGGCCGACGAGGCGATCAGGGGAGCCAATAACCGTGTCTCTACAAACTTGCTTTAACCCTTGCCTCAGTATATGAGGTCGACGAGAAGACCAAGGGAGCCAAGTACCGTGTCTCCACGGGCTTGCCTCATTCCTCGTCTCAGTCTACGAGGTCAATGAGAAGATCAGGGGAGCCATGTATCGAGTCACCATGGACCTGCCTCATCCCTCGCCTCAGTTTACAATGCCGACAAGAATACCAGGGAGCCAAGTACCATCTCTCCACAGACTTGACTTATCCCTCGCATCAGGTCTACCAGGCCGACAGAAGAAAAAGTAGAGGAAAAAAAACATTAAGGGAGAAACAAACATCCAAGGCCAAGCAACAAAGGAAAATTTCAATTTTATTAATAGTTAAACATATACAAAGCGCGAGCAAATGGCCGCAAGGATGTCTCTAAAGATAGTTGGTTAGAGGTCTTTACAAGGAAAGGAAATAATATACATAACTTTATAAACAGAAAAAAATAAACAAAAACTAATGCGCAGGAGCATTAGGATCTAGCTTAGGAGCATTGGGGTCTAGCTCAGGCACATTAGAATCAGGACCGAGAGCATCAAAGTCAAGAGGGAAGGCATCAGGAATCATGTCTCTACCCAAGGTGCAGCCATGCTCAAGCGCGTCAGGGTTTGCAGGGACATCGTTGGGGTCAAGGGCTCTTAAATGTGCCTCAAGGGCTCCTGAGTCTGCTTGAGGGTTCTCCAGAATGTGGTCTTGCATCCTCTTGAGGCCTTAAATGTATCCATACTACCAAGCCTGGTCGCGAAAGAACAAAGTCGACCTCAGTTGCCCCTCTAAGCAGGGAACAACCTCCTCTAACTGTTTCTCAGCTCCTTTTAACTCTTCAGATGCTTGGTCGACCCTCATCTTCTCTTGTTCGACAGCAACCTTGGCAATCACCAGAGAATCTTCCCATCCTTTCAATGCTTCAGAAATGGACTAGCGATCTTTGTCCAACTACTCAAGCAGTTGAGCCTTAGAGTCTCGATGGCCCCTTAAGTCAGCATTCTCTCCTTGCAACTAGCTCAGTGACTCCTCAAAAGCAGCCACCTTTGCGGTCAGTTTATCAACTGACTCCTCAGCCGAGCTCTTCATTGCCGACTCAGTCAAGACATCATTGTGAGCCAACTCAGCCTGCTCTTCCGTGTCAAGCTCGGCTCTTAATGTCTTTCGCTGATGATGAAGCTGTTTCACCTGCTCCCAGCTCTTTTTGTGAGCAAGTTGGGCTTTCACTAGCTCCATCTCCAAACGCTCCTTCTCCTCATGAACGCACCGCATGGCTTGTTGTGCCAGCGAGCAGAGGCCCTGGTTCTCCCCTTCAACTACTTTTTGGCCATCCACAATGAAAGTGGCCAGCCGAGATGCACCTTGTCGCCAACAAAAACAAATGCGGGAATAGTCAATATAGGATTCCTAATCAATAAGATGGCAGAAAAGAATAAACCAGTGTGAGAGACCTCAGAGAAGAAGTCCATCAAAGACTTGGTCACCCGTTCGAGAGAATCTGCTCGAGCTCCTCCCACCTCTGATTGAGGAATGGCTTCCAATGGGCTCTCTTCGAGGGATGGCTTGGTAGTTGCCTCCACATCTTCAACTCCACCCCCAACCCTCTCTGCAGGGCTGATGGAGGGCTGAGAGAGAAGGTGGCCCTAAGTGGCGGAAGAAAGTTCCTCGCCAGAACTTTGAGGCTCCACTCTCTCCCTTAGTCGAGGCCACCGTGGTAGAAGCAGAGCCCTCTTGTGATGATTGGGCGTGAGGGGACTCGGGGGAAGACATCCCCTCCACACCTGGGTTGGAGCCTCTTGTGCAATCCTTAGCAACACCCTTGAAGACTTGACCTCCGATGGCAGATTGCACAGTGGATGGAGAGTAGGGGATCATCTTCACGTCCAACTCAGGAGGAGGCTCTACTAGATTTGACCAACGAGAAGCTAGTTCTAGGAGGCCCTGATAGAAATGCACTGAGAACATATTGGCCCCTTGAGACAACCTGTGCGGGCCCTTCGGTGCAACTAGCACAGTGGGGACTGCGACCATGATGGGCTTCGTGATCAAAGCGGCTGCAGAAGGAGGACTATTTCCCCCTTCCTCCTTGGTGAATTCGATGGATGGCAGGACTATTTCCCCTACCTCCTCGGTGAATTCGATGGATGGACAGATGAGGCTGGTAGTGGGGCAGACACAAATGGTGGGGGACTTCATACCTCAATCAGCACCGAGGACTGCCCCAAAGGAAATCAAGGAGGGGACACTGGGCTGCAGTCAACCCTAGCACCCTCCGTGCGGAGTTTATTCCCCTTGCCTACGGGAGGAGGGCTCAGCGAATGCTTCCGAGCCGTAGTGGCTTTGGACTACATAAGAATGACACGGTCGTAAAAAAATGTGTGACCGAGAAAAGGTGAAAATGCCCTTATATTTTCCTCCCCAAGGAGAGCCTCTAAGAGGATCGATAGGAGGTAAAAATGCCCTTAGGCCATATCACCTTTTCGTCAGGAGCTAGCCCCCATATGGCCCGAACGGGAAACTCACGGTGATTCACTTGCCCAAACGGAAATTCCCACCCTCAGAAAGACACAAAGAAAAAACTGGAGATCCAATCTTTGATCTTGCGATAATGTTGTTCCAAAGAGACAAGGGCGTGTATCGCCTTTAAACTACAAATGTTCCCCTCATGTTTTATGAGGCTTCAGGTTAGGAGAAACTCGCAGCCAGTAAGGCTAGCCCCTCAACAAAGCTCGTCGTTAGAGGACGCAACAACACATCAAGATTCTCCAAGCATTTGGGTGGAGTTGAGAGCGGCCAATCCAAGACGATCTAGTAAGTCACGGACAAGACGAGAGAAGGGTAACCTCAGCTCGCAAGAGAACATGTTGGGGAAGAGGGCAGCCTTTGAGGCATAACCCTCATCGCCAACAGCCCCCTCAAGTGAACCAGGAGCCTCATAAACCACTTTCTCTGAGACATGGAAGGTGGAAGCCAGCGACGACAAGAACTCAGGATTGACATTTGAATGCCAGTTGTGACCGATATAGAATTGCTCCGTGGTGTGAACCTTGGGCTGTTCCAGTTCCCCAGGAATCTTGGGTTGAACGACCTTCTTGGGAGCCATTGAGATTAAAGTTGAGGAAAGTGACGAAGAGGAAAAGAATTTGAGCAAAGAGAATGAGAAGATTAGAACTAAAAGATATGAGGATGTGGTAAAGGGGAAAAAAGGGCAGAACTGTGTTTATATAAAGGGGAAGTGACGATTGGCCTTCCGTACCCATGTGTCATACAGGGGATGCGAAAGAGTTTGAATACCATGAAACACATGACGTGACGCAACACGATGTGACGTGGGAAACCAAATGGCGCATCAAGACAGGTTTAGGGAGTCTAGTTGCTAGACTGAGAAGGGTAAAAAAGTAAAAGAAAGGAGGAGAAGGGCAAATAAGAGAGCTCCAATGACGAAGGGGGGATTTAAATAGACCCCAACGACGGTTAGAATCCCAAAGGCATGGGAATGCATGCAACCCACAAAGCTGGCAAGACATGCACGAGTCCTGCAGCATGTACTGTACAGTGCGACATGGAGAAAAGGAGCCGCCTGACACCATAAATGCTGAGGGAACTGGAAGGATGCAATCAAGTGCAAAATCCAACCATCAGAAAACGTGCCAATAAAGTCGGGAGAGGAACTATCACCTTACGGCGTTAAAATAACGAAATAACCGTACGGGCATAATCTAGAACTAGGGCCTAAAACGTAGAAGAGCCGAGAGAGTAATAACCACCCTTTTCTAGGGAAGAGGATCTGAACGACAGCAATTGAGGAAAAATATATAGCATGAAGACGAAGGCAAAAGAGAATTCCCATCGGACTAGTCCGATAAGAATCGGCGGGGTAACTGTAAGGGCGGGTTTTCCCCTATCGGCCCGTATAGCAAGCCCACGAGGGACCACTAGGGAAGTAAGTCAGAGAGCTCGACCAAGCTAAGCCAAGAACAACGACCCCTCTCTAAAAGGAGTCAGTGGGCTTTTGCAGAGTACTCGACCCATGAGTGAAGCCCACCCACGAAGCAACCCGCGCATGGGGAAAGCGTACGGTAAGGGGAGATGAGACTCGCCGCCCTATATAGGGTTAAGCAAAAATCTGAAAATCTGACTCTGCACCGGCTCTGACTTATCGGAGTCAGAGTCAGAGTTTTTTTAACTGAAAAATTCGAAGTCGGAGTCGGAGTCGGAGTTGGAGGTGGCGATGTACTGACTCCTACTCCGATTGTCCGACTCCAACTCCAACTTCAATTCCGACTTCGATATTCTACATATTTTATAAAAATATTGTATTATTTATATATTAATCATATATATTTTATATAATTATAACTTATATAGTTAATTAAATTCAATAATATACTAATATGTGCAAATTCTTATAAAATAATATGCTTATACTATAATATAAATAGACTAAGAGCAGGTTTGGGAGGTGAGATGAGAATTTTATATTTTGTTTTAGTATTTAAAATATTATGTTTTAATATTATTATTGTTTTAGAATTTGAAAAAAGTGTATTGGGATTTTAAAAAGTTGAATTATTTATTATATTATATGGAGATTTGAAAAAGGTGTAATGATGAGATGAGAATTTTGTGTTTTGTCTTGTGCCCCAAACCTGCCCTAAATTCACTAATAATAGTTTAGTATATGTAAACATCATACTATTAACTATTATTACCATATAACACTAATGTATAAACACTAATATATAATAACATGTAATACTAATATATAATAACTAAAGTATAATAACATGTACTAGTAATGTATAATAATCAATGTATAATAACATGTAATACTATGTATAAATATTGATATATAATAACATGTATAATAATAAAAAACTGAAATCTAGAAGTCCAAATCCAATTACTGAGAGCCCAAGATTGTCAAATTGAAATTTCAAATGGGTTAAGAAAAAAGCACAATAAAAAAAGTCCAAATTCGACTCCGCTCTGACAAGTCGGAGTCAGATCAGAGGTTATGTGAATTGGAGTCGGAGGTAAGACACTCCGACTCCGACATTGTCGGTACTAAGCCCTATCGCCCTGACACCTCCCTGATGACACCCTATTCTCAGGAACCTACACAAGTAGGTGGGTAGGAAATATGGAGAACTCTTGACCTCCTAACAGCAAGCATGGAGGGGCTTAACAGGGAACGTCCGTAGGGTAAAGTGAGTTAGGGAGCTACGCCGCATTAATGGCCCCACTCCCCGGACTCTACGCTGCATTAATGATGCCGCCCCAGAAGCCACGTCGCATTAAAGGATTATGACTAAGCGAACAGTTGAAGTGACATGGACTCTCTGAAGCCAGGTATGAGTTGTCCCCACCCGGAAACCTAATTGATAAGTGTACAAAAGTGCACTCTAAATACCCTATTATTGGACTCAAAATGCTAAAATGTGAAAAGAAATCATAGGAATTAATGTGTATTCTTGAATTGAGTTTCTATTTACTTTGGGATACTCCTAAGCAGATTTTTATGTTTAATTTCAGAGTCTATAAAAGAGCAAGTCCAAACCCAGTCAAACTCAAAAAACTTTCAAGTGGGCAAGGCATTGAAACAACCTAAAAACTTTCAAGGAGTCTAGGACTCTTCAAATAAGAATAATGATGGGGTTTGAGAGTAATTTGGATCAAGAGAAATAGTCAGTCCGAAATTTCCTAGAAGATAGCATGTACATACTTTAATATTTTGATCATAACGTTTCGCTCAAATATCAAATTGATGCGATTCTTAATGCATTGGAAAGCTATCTTAAAGGGTTACAATGTTGTCTCTAATAATGATTTCTCAATTCAAACTCCCGAAGAATGTACGTGGCTGCCAAGATGAGTCCTAAAATTTAGGCGATTTTGTATGCGGGAATATTGAAGATATTAGGGTTTCTTTCCTACCCTATATAAGCATATTATTAGCATGAAATTGGGGGCAGAAGGAGGAAGAGAGGAAATTAATTGTCATGGCTGCCGTTTACTTTATTTTTCTCTTGAGATTTTTGTTGTCCATTATTAGGGTCGTGATTGACATGAATAACTTAACTGGCATATATGTCATTTCGTAACGTGACGTAACATGAACGTAACATAAAAGACAGAAGTCCTGACATAGCATAACGTGACATGAACGTAAGACGACAGACATGACGTACTTTGAGACATAAATGTAACAGACAACATACCATAACATGGCATACATGTAACAGGCAACATTTCATAACATAGCATACTATGTAACAGACAACATTTCTTAACATGGCGTAACATATGACAGTGAATATTACGTGACATGAAATACATGTAACATATGGCATACTTAACTTAACATGACATACTTGCAATGTATAGCAATACGTGACAGAATATCTTGTGTAACAGATGAATAATTCATGACAGATAAATTCTGTGTAACAGATAAATATGTAATGACTTGGCATGGTACATATGATAACATGCATACATACACTTTAGTTCCCTTACTTATCACTCATACACATTAAACTAATAGTAAGTTAAAAGCTAACTTACCTCGATCTTCGCGTTTCGAGACAAAACTCAAGTGCGATCACGAGAAACTGAAAGTAGTGATTTCTAAAAATTAGAACTTAATCACTAACAATTAGGAATATGGAGAAATATCAACTTAGAGTAAAATTACCATTTTACCCTCAACATGTGGGAAAATGACCATTTTACCCCTAACTTAAGGATTTTGCATCCTAACTTCAAAAATCACCAAAATCTACATACCTTATGTAAATTTTGTTCTAAGCTCAAATATCAATTCAGAAAAATTTAAAACTAAACCCAACCATTAAAACTCTATGGGGCTGAAACTTACAAAGGCTATTTTCTTTGATTTTTGTTGTAATTCCTTCAAATTTCAAAACTCATGATTAAGCCAAAATTTTTCTTCTACCATACTCATAACATATTCCTAAGAATAATCATATTTTGAATCATGAACAAAAGTCATCAAAATCCCTAAAACCATACTTGAACTTTTTGGTTTCTCTTCTAAGTTCAAAACAGATTTTTGTTTCTAACTTGTTTTGATCAACCTCTTGATCCATGACTTATAAAGATGTGATCTTCAAACCAAAACATCACATGGTTTAAAAATGTGTCCTAAAACAGATCCAAGCATCAAACTCAAAATCACATGGCTAAACATCAACCAAAACATAAATTTAGCCAAGAACATCATCACTTTGGCCTAATAGAATATCTCCTTGCATAAAATTTCCTATCTACGAAACTAATATCAAATATTTTCAAAATAACATTCTAACATGTATATAAGAGGCTTAGTATCTTCCAATAAAAATATCAAATCCATTGGAATAAGATTAGACCATAAAAGATTTAAACTTTCTCAAAACATAAACTGTTTTTCGTCTTCCAGTTTCTAAGTTTCTAGACCTAAGAAAATATTTTACCAAAACTTTTAATCATGCAACAAATCCTCCACCAATAATCATATACACATGTTAACAGTACTCCATAAAAATTTCGGGCCAAGATATATTCATTAGCTTGGTCAAAAACTCTAAAATATAACACACTCTCCAGTTTATCGCTCAGAATGACCTTTCTGGGGTATAAACAACATTTACCGACCAAATGATCTCCAAATGGAACGAGTAAGGTATCCACGTAAACTAGACTCCAAAAGAAACAGCTTTCATGAAGGAAACTTTGTGAGAAAACACTTACAAAGGCTTTGAAACAGGCGTTCAAAAGAGGTAAGAAAAACTATCCGAGTCCGAGAGTGTCTTTTGTGTTCTGTGGAGGAAAAGTGTAAAGGAGAGTTGCTTTTCGTGGGAAGTGGACTAGAGAGCCTCTAACACAAGTTATGGAAAGTGATAGGACTGAATGAAAAGTTGAGTGTTGGCCTTTTCTTCTCATAAAAATCAGTCCAAGATCTTTTCTCAAGTTTGAGTGTAAGAGTGAAAGAGTGAGGTGTCATTTTAGCTTTGAATTTCAAGAACCTTCTCGGTCGTTCTTTGTAAACATCTGGCCAGCCAAGTGGGGGTACAAAACGTAGCCATGAAGCAATCCTATGGTGACCAATTTCGTGGGCCTTAATGGGCCTAAACCGAATGGGCCTAAATTTTGGGGTTTAAAGAGGGTTTGGGTTGCTATCAAGCCCAAATCCAATATCACTTAGCCTAATCAATTTTTCAAGGTTAACCAGGTTGGATAATGATGCTCTAACTCAAATTTGAAGGATTAATAGCATGTGGAAGTGATTTAATCAAGTGATTAAACACAATGCCAGAAATCGGATTAGAAAATGTTTAGAGGCCAACATTAGGGTTTTGGGGAAACCGTTTAGGGTTCCGATTTCAACCATGTTTTTGGGCTTTCAATTGGATTCCCACCATTTAGGGTTTCACTAGGATTGAGACCCTCTTTGGTCTAGCACAATTTGGTTGAGCTGATGAAACAAAGTTTTGCTTAAGTGGCATGATTTCACACCTTGATTCCTTCAAATCCATCAAATGCTCCTCGTGGCGCCAAGTGTCTAATATTATTCACTAAGTGTGGCTCAGATCTTGCCAAGTGTCCAACTAAAACTTCTCTAATCTAAATTGGACATTCCACACTATGATTTCGAAATACTGCAATTGGTGCGCTTATCGAGGTTACTATTCATTCCGAAAAAGTGAATCGTAAACTTAGCACTAAAAATTTCTAAATATTCATATTAACTTACAGTGAAAATATTTTACCGAAATTCAACCTCGAAGTGCCCCTAAAAATTATTTTATAGTTTCAAACAGGCGTTTCGTCCAAAAATATGAAAATAAACTTATTGTGCCATAAAATCCTAAATAATCAACTGAGTCTAATGGCGTAGACCATAACGCATTCTGACACTTCTAACTATCTCAAATAAATAAAACTTATATTTCTAGCACCATAGTGAGTGATAAAACTGACTATATTGATAGACTAAAACCTATGCGATTGGTCGATTCGTAAAAACTTATGGAGATTTCACGAGATTCCTAAAGTCAATAGAAATTCCACCAATGAATTTTTAGCGGGTTGTTACATCCTCCCCTCCTAAAAAAAAGATTTCATCCTCGAAATCGATGCAAATACAAACATAAAATATGCTCAAAAGAAGAAGTTGCTTACCAACCTACTGCCCATCACTAGATGCCTCATCACGCCTAAGGGGCAGGTCTCGTTCTTCTTAAGGTAACGCCTTCCTCTCGAAGTCAACACTATTCTTATCTATAACCATCACATGGTTATATAAAATAACTACCACTATAACATAAGGGTATAACAATCCCAAAGGTTACTGCCTAAACTTAATGACTTCTAGGCTGACCTTCTAGAATACTGAATCTTTGCTTAAAAGAAATCACTATTCTCTTCACTATTCAAAGAATTACCCACAACGTGTATATATATCTACCATTCTTAACTCTAGTTCTCTCAAATTATAACAATTTGTACTGGAATCCTTCCACAAGGTAGGTCAAGTCATACTATCATACTTTGTAAATCTAAAACTTCAAGTATTCATGCAATTCAATTTTGGAGGAATTTAATCCATACACAACTGAATTCACATTCATGCAATTCTCTATTCTGCCTAGGACTAGCTTAGTCCTTCATAATCACCACGAATCGTTCCTCCTCCTAGGTGGTACCTCGATAAACGATCAACTATTAACCTCAACTCAAGACTTTCTCTCTTATGATTGACATAGCTTTTCTATCCATCATGAGCTGTCTCTTATTCTAACTCTAATCCAAAGAATTTGTTCCTACTGTTCACGTAAATCCTCAAGACAAGATTTTACTCCCCATATAAATGTCTCCAATATAAGGGCAATCTAGGTTTCCACAAACACGATGCTTCGCCATAAACCATTTATTCGCAATTGGATAAAACTATTATCATAAGTGAATCCTACAAAGGCCAAAGTTTCTCCCACACACTTTACTCTTCCAAACACAAATTTCATTGTAACCTCAGAATCAAACAAACTCCAAATACGTGGGATACTAATTCATCAACCTTGAATATCCTTCCTCGTACTACTAAAATGTATTCCATATCTACACTGGTATGAATAGAAATACTCCGAATGAGAAATGTTACTCTTACCACCTGGTAACAATTCAAAGTACAAAATGAACTCTCGTGCAATACCACAATCACTTAAAATAGGGCCTCACTTGAATCAAACTGCGTACAAGTTATAAACCTCAATGATTTAACTTACCCAAAGTATCAATCATGCAATAGTACCATCAATTGCAATCTAATCAACCTTAAATAAGCTTAACAATATAGAGGTCTTAGAAAAATACCAGTGACGGCGCCAACTCCTTCAGTTCCTGGAGCGTCAGCATCTGCGTCTCTAGAAGTGACTGCATACACTTGAGCTAGTACTGGAGGTCATGGCTTTGGTTTGGAATTTCCGTTGGGAACAGTTCCATTTCTCCAACCTCTTTTGGAACAATTTCTGATCAAGTGGTCAGGTTGGCCACATCTGAAACAGAGTCCTAAGGTAAGTTTGCACTTGCCTCCATGGTTCTTTCCGCACATCCCACATAATGGGTATGTGGTCGGTATTGAGCTTCCAGTCTCGATGCCTTTTCCCTTATCTGGTCCAATAGACATCTTTTTCCTTTTCGGATTTTTCTTAAGTAGCATACAATGAAGTTCACTTTTGTTCTGTAATGATCTAGATCGCTAGACCTCTCTGCTTAGCCTTTGCTATCGCGACCACATTTACCAACTCTTGGTAATTCTCTATTCTTAAGCAAGCTACTTGGCTACAGGTCCTTGCCTGAAGTCCAGCTTGAAACTTTTGTGCCTGCATCCATTGAGTAGAAATCAAATGTGGTGCAAACCTTCCTAACGTAATAAACTCAGTGGCGTACTGCTCTATGGTCAAACTGCCTTGAGTTAAAGTCGTGAACTCCCGCACCATCAGCTGTTTCACAAAATCTAGGAAGAATATGTTGTCGAACTCTCCCTTAAATCTCTCACAAGACAGCGCAACCAAACTTCCTAGTTCCCTGACTAGAAGCTGCCTTCGCGTATCCCACCATATTCCAGCTTCTCCTTGGAATAGGTATACAACATATAGAACCTTCTGGTCCTCAATACATCCACAGATCTCGTATGTCCTTCCGAGATCCATAATCCATTTCTCGGCTTTCAGTGGCTCTTCATTACCAGAAAAGTTTGGATAACGATGGATCAAGAACTTCTCACACAGACAACCCCTGACTTCGGGTCTGGGTACGTGTGCTTCCTGTTGTCTAAGCATGTCAGCCAGCAAACGTATAGCTTCAGCTAATCCTCCATCCATCCGGGGGATTCTGATTATCCTGATTCATGGCTCCCTCAGGGTTCTGAGATATCCTACCGTGAGTCATGTGTCACTTACTAAAATACACGAGTACACGTGTTACAACCACATACTATCTCTTATACTTCAAGAAATTCAAGCCTAATGAAGACTAAAATTTCAAGCCTAATTTTTGGTGCATTTCCTAAGGACTTGTGGATTTAAACCCAGAGACATATTGCTCTGATACAACCCTGTGACGCCCCCAAATTCCGCTTGGGATTGAACGGACATTTGAAGCGTCGAGACATGCAACACAAGGTTACCTGCCCCCGTTCATGACATATAAGATGCAATATTCCTAACATGCATTTAGCATTATGCAATATTCGCAGCGGACAATTTTTTTTATTTAGTAATACTATGCACCAAACTAAAATATCTCAAATACTTAAAACATACTTCATACATAATGACATACTTAAAAACTGATATCACAACACTAGTCCAAAATGATTGTGATCAAAAGAGTGCTTGAGATTGAACTCCACAAATACAAGTAGTAATTTGAGGTAACTACTGTACTAACACCTACGTCGCATCGTTGCATCATCGCTTAGTCGACCGTTTCCAGTTGGTCGATTCTCGATTCTCCTTTAGATCCTGTAATAAGATCTACCATTCGGGGGGGATGGTAGTTGGACTACCACAGTGAGATTTGATTACAAATCTCTGCAAGTTAACAGGAAACTTCCACACAAGTTAATGATGCATGCATGACAGTAAAAACATTAATGCATAACCAAATCAATAGAAAACATAACATATCTTGGCATAACATGGCATGAAATAATAAGCATAACGTAACTTGACATAACATGGCATGAGCTGACATAACTTGAACGGAAACTTAAACTTAACTTGACGTGACATGACATATACGTGAACTTAAAACATAATATAGACTTGAAACATAGCATGAGCGTGACCTTAAAACACAACATGGACTTGAAACATAGCATGAACATGACCATAAAACACAACATGGACTTGAAACATAGCATGAACGTGAATATGCATAATTTGAACATGAACATGAACATGAACATAACATAAACCTGAGCATGACATAACATAAATGTGAACTTGGAACATAATGTGAACGTGAACATAACATAACATGAAACATGACTTGAACTTGGAATCTTATTCAATAGACTTAATCATTAAAGTGACCATATGGGTGCTACACAGGTTCCCTTAAGCCGTGTGTCCCTGCCGATTACCGCATCACATCACATGTTTCTATACCAGCTGTGAGTGCGTTAATACGTACTCCACAGTTGTAGTGGCTCCACGTATTCTACGTGTCACAATTGCTGTGTTTCACGTAGTGTATGCTCCACAGTTGTTGTGGCTCCAAACTTCATGCTCCACAGTTGTTGTGGCCCCATGACTTATTTGTTTGTGCCACACTTGCTGTGGACACACGTAACATAAAGAGTGGCACCATCAGCGTTAGTGCCTGGCGCGCTCCGGTGAACAGCTAATTAGGCCTCATTCGCAACCTGTTGACTGTACTTCGTCAACCCATGGAATTTCACACCTATTTAGACACTCCAGCGTGAACAAAAGAGTTCCACTAGGATATTACCCCATCCTAGCGCTTAGGGTCGTGATTGACATGAATAACTTAACTGGCATACATGTCATTTCGTAACGTGACGTAACATGAACGTAACATAAAAGACAGAAGTCCTGACATAACATAACGTGACATGAACGTAAGACGACAGACATGACGTACTTTGAGACATAAATATAACAGACAACATACCATAACATGGCATACATGTAACAGGAAACATTTCGTAACATAGCATACTATGTAACAGACAACATTTCTTAACATGGCGTAACATATGACAGTGAATATTACGTGACATGAAATACATGTAACATATGGCATACTTAACTTAACATGACATACTTGCAATGTATAGCAATACGTGACAGAATATCTTGTGTAACAGATGACTAATTCATGACAGAATAAATTCTGTGTAACAGATAAATATGTAATGACTTGGCATGGTACATATGATAACATGCATACATACACTTTAGTTCCCTTACTTATCACTCATACACATTAAACTGATAGTAAGTTAAAAGCTAACTTACCTCGATCTTCGCGCTTCGAGACAAAACTCAAGTGCGATTACGAGAAACTAAAAGTAGTGATTTCTAAAAATTAGAACTTAATCACTAACAATTAGGAATATGGAGAAATATCAACTTAGAGTAAAATTACCATTTTACCCTCTAAATGTGGGAAAATGACCATTTTACCCCTAACTTAAGGATTTTGCATCCTAACTTCAAAAATCACCAAAATCTACATACCTTATGTAAATTTTGTTCTAAGCTCAAATATCAATTCAGAAAAATTTAAAACTAAACCCAACCATTAAAACTCTATGGGGCTGAAACTTACAAAGGCTATTTTCTTTGATTTTTGTTGTAATTCCTTCAAATTTCAAAACTCATGATTAAGCCAAAATTTTTCTTCTACTATACTCATAACATATTCCTAAGAATAATCATGTTTTGAATCATGAACAAAAGTCATCAAAATCCCTAAAACCATACTTGAACTTTTTGGTTTCTCTTCTAAGTTCAAAACAGATTTTTGTTTCTAACTTATTTTGATCAACCTCTTGATCCATGACTTATAAAGATATGATCTTCAAACCAAAACATCACATGTTTAAAAAGGTGTCCTAAAACAGAGCCAAGCATCAAACTCAAAATCACATGGCTAAACATCAACCAAAACATAAATTTAGCCAAGAACATCATCACTTTGGCCTAATAGAATATCTCCTTGCATAAAATTTCCTATCTTCGAAACTAACATCAAATATCTTCAAAATAACATTCTAACATGTATATAAGAGGCTTAGTATCTTCCAACAAAAATATCAAAGCCATTGGAATAAGATTAGACCATAAAAGATTTAAACTTTCTCAAAACAGAAACTGTTTTTCGTCTTCCAGTTTCTAAGTTTCTAGACCTAAGAAAATATTTCACCAAAACTTTTAATCATGCAACAAATCCTCCACCAATAATCATATACACATGTTAACAGTACTCCATAAAAATTTCGGGCCAAGATATATTCATTAGCTTGGTCAAAAACTCTAAAATATAACACACTCTCCAGTTTATCGCCCAGAATGACCTTTCTGGGGTATAAACAACATTTTACAGACCCAATGATCTCCAAATGGAACTAGTAAGGTATCCACGTAAACTAGACTCCAAAAGAAACAGCTTTCATGAAGGAAAATTGGCGAGAAAACACCTACAAAGGCTTTGAAACAGGCGTTCAAAAGAGGTAAGAAAAACTATCCGAGAGTGTCTTTTGTGTTCTATGGAGGAAAAGTGTAAAGGAGAGTTGCTTTTCGTTGGAAGTGGACTGGAGAGCCTCTAACACAAGTTATGGAAAGTGATAGGACTGAATGAAAGGTTGAGTGTTGGCCTTTTCTTCTCATAAAAATCAGTCCAAGATCTTTTCTCAAGTTTGAGTGTAAGAGTGAGAGTGAGGTGTCCTTTTAGCTTTGTATTTCAAGAACCTTCTAGGTCCTTCTTTGTAAACATCTGGCCAGCCAAGTGGGGGTACAAAACATAGCCATGAAGCAATCCTATGGTGACCAATTTCGTGGGCCTTAATGGGCCTAAACCGAATGGGCCTAAATTTTGGGGTTTAAAGATGGTTTGGGTTGCTATCAAGCCCAAATCCAATATCACTTGGCCCAATCAATTTTTCAAGGTTAACCAGGTTGGATAATGATGCTCTAACTCAAATTTGAAGGATTAATAGCATGTGGAAGTGATTTAATCAAGTGATTAAACACAATGCTAGAAATCGGATTAGAAAAGCTTTAGAGGCCAACATTAGGGTTTTGGGGAAACCGTTTAGGGTTCCGATTTCAACCATGTTTTTGGGCTTTCAATTGGATTCCCACCATTTAGGGTTTCACTAGGATTGAGACCATCTTTGGTCTAGCACAATTTGGTTGAGCTGATGAAACAAAGTTTTGCTTAAGTGGCATGATTTCACACCTTGATTCCTTCAAATCCATCAAATGCTCCTCATGGTGCCAAGTGTCTAATATTATTCACTAAGTGTGGCTAAGATCTTGCCAAGTGTCCAACTAAAACTTCTCTAATCTAAATTGGACATTCCACACTATGATTTCGAAACACTGCAATTTGTGCGCTTATCGAGGTTACTATTCACTCCGAAAAAGTGAATCGTAAACTTAGCACTAAAAATTTCTAAATATTCATATTAACTTACGGTGAAAATATTTTACCGAAGTTCATCCTCGAAGT
The DNA here is from genome assembly GCA_022457165.1 of Juglans mandshurica. Taxonomy (NCBI): domain Eukaryota; kingdom Viridiplantae; phylum Streptophyta; class Magnoliopsida; order Fagales; family Juglandaceae; genus Juglans; species Juglans mandshurica. Next base: position 16,411,262 of record CM039621.1, read on the forward strand.
GCCCCTAAAAATTATTTCATAGTTTCAAACAGGCGTTTCGTTTGAAAATATGAAAATAAACTTATTGTGCCATAAAATCCTAAATAATCAACTGAGTCTAATGGCGTAGACCATAACGCATTCTGACACTTCTAACTATCTCAAATAAATAAAACTCATATTTCTAGCATCATAGTGAGTGATAACACTGACTATGTTGATAGACTAAAACCTATGCGATTGGTCGATTTGTAAAAACTTATGGGGTTTTCACGAGATTCCTAAAGTCAATAGAAATTCCACCAATGAATTTCTAGCGGGCTGTTACATATACTGTCATTGTTGAATTTTTTCAATAGTGATAATAATTTACGTATTTTAAAAGTGGTAAATGATTTTTCAAAGAGTTACATTTGGTTTAATTTTGGTTTATAAATCTATACCTTCCGATTAGGAATTTTGGGAATTGAGTTCCCAATTGAGTTATTTAATGAATTAAGAATAATTATAATACCGGATTTGTGCAAGGGATTCCCGACACTCTACTGTTCATCGAATTTGAGTACTTTTTTCGTTAGTCACTTTGCTTCACTTTAATTTGTATTTAAAATTAATCTTTGTCCTCCATTAATCATTTAATATTTTTCTTTAGTTTTTTTGTTCCTTCCGCTATTCTTTTAATTTGTCTCTCTGTGGAATTGACTCCCCAAAGTTGTGCTACAACCACCGCATTATTCTTTGGGCGTAATCACTAGTATAGAAGCTGAACCCAAGGTACGAAGAATGCTCTCTAATTCCTCTAAACTCACGCACGAACTACTAAGGAGATATATCGACGTTAGTATCAGAGACTCCACGGCCTCCACCAAGCCCCCCCCCCCCCCCCCTCGAGGCCAGTCTTCGTGTTTTTTAAAGTGTGCAGGTGAAAAATTTAAGACCCTAGTTGCTAGAACTCGGCCCAAAGACGTACAAAACATGACGTTAACAATGAGAATAAAATGTTTTAACGATTGAGATTATTTTGATATTCCCACGTTAGGTTAGTTTTCAATTTCCTTATAAAAAAAAAAAAGCATTGATTGAGATTTTAAAGCTTCATTACATATTCTCAAATGTGCAATGATTACTTTAATTCAAAGTGGGTTTGGTTTATCTGTTCAAATGAGTTTTATGTGATTAAAAATAAACTATATTGAGCAGTAACTTATTTGAAAAAATAATACTAGAATACATGGAGTACATCAATGACAGATTTAGAATATCTCCTAATATATATTCTGTGAATAGTGGTGAAATATTTTGTGAATAGTAGTAAAATTATTTGTGAATAGAATTGAAATTGTTTGAATCTCATAATATCTCATTTGGACATTCAGAATATCTATGAATAGTAGTGAAATGGTTTGAGTGAAGATGTTTTATTGAAAAATGAGAGAAGAAAATTGAATAAGAATATCATAAAGTTAAAAATTTTAATATTATTTTTGTTTTGAAATTTGAAAGGATTGTATTGTTTCTTATTTTTTGTTTGAAAATTTAGGAAAGTTGTAATGATTAGGTAATGATTAGATGAAAAAGTTGAAGATTTAAAATTAAAAAGTATTTTGTGTTTAAGTGATATTTGGGAAGAAAATATCTGAGAATAGCTTGTTACACAAACAAGGTCTTAACCAACTCAGTAGAACACTTCATCGTACATGTATGTATTATAGATTTTTATGTTCTTTCAATAGTATATTAGCATCATTATAAACTACTGAGTATTTGTTAGGGTGCTACTCGCACCACCCGGACAGTGGACCCCCTAGCCCTGCCCCTTTTGGAAGCTTGGGGGCAGGTTTGCCCTGCAAACCGTGCAGAGTCCACCATACAATCCAAATTTCACAAATCCCTTCACCAAACCTACATATCTATTCCTCAAAGCAACATATCAATCATCAAACAAGCGTACAAACACAGACCCAAAATATCATCTTAAACAAAACAAAAATAGCAATGACGCAAGAGGCAAGATCACGGTGTGGCCGTGGGTCTACATATAGACCCACAACCCGGCGTGGCTCTAGAGTGTGGTTTCGTCTTCGTAAACCCACAGCCACATTGTGGCCCGTGGTGTGTCTCATAGTCACAACCTTCAAGAAGAATATGTGAAGGAGGAGAAAAATAAGAGGAAGAGGAGAGAAAAAGAAGACCAGGAGACGAATAGGAAGAAGAGAGAAGGGGAAGTAGAACAAAACTATGGAGGGAGAGAGACAAGAGAGGAAAGAATGAAGTAGGATTTTGTAATTTTCTTTATATACTACTCAGTCAAATATCAAAATGACATCATTTTATTAAAAGAATTTATTTTTTAATATATATATATATATATATATATATATATATAATTTGGGCTAGGCTGAATGAGGGAAACCCCCGGCGAGCTGATCTTAGCCCGAGCCCCATCCTTCTATTGCCCAGTCCGTTTGTTGACATGTGCCCCCACCCTGACAGGTGGCTGTCGGATGGGCCAAATGCGGGGGCCAGTCGTCCACCTCTAATATTCGTACGAAGGAAAAATGAAAAGATAATACAAATAAGAGTTTATGATGTAATGACCTTGTTATGAGAAGCTGAGATTTATTCCATTACGATTGTTGGTTTATGTGATATTTTTGTTAATATATATATATGTACATTCTATGTATGTAGGTATTAATATTAGTGGATTTTGAAACCGTATTTTTAGCTCCTTCCTAACAGTCAGATTGCCCAAACTTGGTTTCTAGTTCTACAGTCGGAATCAACCAATGAGAATAAGAAATGATAATGTTGATGTCGTGTTTCGCGGGCCTGGGCAATTCCACTCAGTCAAACCTCGTACGATCACCTGCACAATAACAAGGGGGACCTCGAGGTCTATTGATTCTCCGATGCTTAAGTCAGTATGGTGCTGAGGTTGAAGATAAAATATATTGACGATGATTGTGTTAGATTCCTTACCTGTGTGCTACTGGTGGTGTTTATTTTTACTTGCCGACCTGGTCTCCACTATAATGGAGCATTGCATAGCAGGAGATCATATATTCATGTTGTCCACTCGCCAAGCTATCCTTTTGCCATCAGTTCGTCGAGCTATGAAGTGCTCAGTGTTAATGAGTGTTGTTCGAGCCTTGGGCCGCATTGAATGAGGTGTATATTCTGTCTTGGGCCCTTTCCATCTCATTAATACCAGGTGTGAACCACCGCAAGTTTTCTCATCTGGCATTGAATGTTGTATTCCTTCCCTCCTAAGCCTTGCCTGCATTTCCTGTCTTGTTTCCGGATGTAAGCATAATCCAACCCTGGTCTTATACCCGAGCCTTGACCCAGATGCTACCGTTTGACCCAATCCATATTATGTGCCTGGGCCCTAAATCGGGCCTTGTCTCCAGCCCAATCCAACCCAGACCTTATGTCTGGGCTTTAATCTAGGCCCTGCCTAGAGCCTAATCCAAGGGATTTTCTCCCTTCACAATACCCTGCGAATTTTTAGCACATTTGTGGATTGGAAATTATAAGAAGTTTTTTTTTTTTGGCAGGCAAATCTCCATGAAGATTTCTAACCTGGGCGAATGTATGGAAGGTGAATGGGTGTATGTGTACTTACCCTTTCTTTTCCCTATATCTGAGGGGGATGTGAATTGATCTCTATCATTAATGAATAATCATTAACTCTGTCTTCATTAACTGGAGCTGCTCCCTGGCTTGAACTTCAACGTTGCTTGGGATTGGTTCGTTCCACGCACGCATGTGGTGGTGAAGCATCGTTCTGTTTCTCTATGGCAGATGTATCCCTTCGTACTTTGTGTTGTCGTTTCAGACACCTAGCCGTTCCATCCCACTATTTTTATTCATTTACTTCCCTTCATTTCTTCTTCTCTTTTTTCCTTGCCATTTTCGTTTCACCCTCCTTCTCCATTTCTCTAAAAAGCAATACTCTAAGCTTTCTGTCTGCTTTTACCATGATCAAATGAGGCAAGAACAATTCCCGCTTAGGATATTTTGCCATGAGCAATACTCTAGTAATGAACTTCGTACATTCTGCAGAGAGTACCTTATTCCTCTAGAAACAGTTCTTGAAATCCCTAGTTCTTGCGTTTAGATGGTGGATGAGGATGGACTAGTGACAAAGGTGGCTCTTTATCCCCATATGTTTTCCAGCAGACTGCGCTTGCCATTTTTCCGCTCGGTGCGTGATATTCTGGATTTATTGCAACTAGCCGGAGCAACTCAACCCCAATGCCTGGCTTTTCATTATGGCTACTTGTGTGGCCTTTCGAATAATTTTGGGTGATTCAGAAGACTACCCCCATCTTACTGCTCAGGAATTTTTGTCGGTGTATCGCATCAACCGTCTTCCTGGAAATGTTTGTAGTTTCCAATCCCAATCCGCCGAGAAGTGTTTCACTACTCTGGAGAGGTGTTATTCTTCAATAAAAGATTGGCATCGACGATTCTTTTTTGTAAGAGGCTTAGACTGAGAGTTCCCAGAAGGAGAGCATGAATACGAGGAGTTTCCTGTCCGATTTGTCTGGGGTAAGGTTTTGCCTACCAAATCTCTCTACATCAAGTTATCGGAGAGAGAAGAATTCATGATTGCCTCCGTAATGTCTTTGGCATTGGCTCATCCAACCCTTGCTGAGTCTGATTCGTTGTTGTTTGATGAGAACATTCATCGTTACATCGTTCGTCCCCACCGTGCGCACGTCCTAGGTCGGGATTTCTTAAAGGTTCCCCCTTCTCCTCCTCCGAGGGAGAAGCGCCGCACAGCTTCTCCGCCTAAAGATAATCGTGCGAAGAGGTCTCGCACAGATGAAGGTGCTTCTGTGCCAATTCAACCTGCGTCTTCCCGGGATGCTCCTTCGAAACCCTCATACCCCCCTTAGCCGAGTGTTTCCCATAAAGAGAAAATGGATTCTCACCAAGCGGCTCCAAAGTCCAATTCTCACCGTGCTGCTAAAGAGAGCAGTTCCCACCTAACTGCTAAAGAGAGCAATTACCACCGAGCTGCTAAAGAGTGCAGTTCTCACCGAGCTGCTCCAGCAAGCAACCCCCTGAGAGGTGATTTCTTGAGATTTCTAAGACCTTTCCTCCCTTTTATTGCGCTTGTTCAAACAAAAGATAACAGAATTTCACCTTCTGTTTTAGGCCCTGCTAAAGGAGACGAGGCTGACATTGCCATCGCCTTTCTCTTTTCTTCGACCTTTGACCAATCGGTGTCTCGAGGTTCTGGTCCAGCGATGGGAGCTTTCCTTTCCTTTGAGGAGGTTCTCGGTTAGGGAGAGGTTCCACCACACGAGTCGCCAACTCCTTTCAATAAAAGACTCGCTGAGGTTGAAGCTTCCTTTGGGGAGTGTTTGACTAACTCCCCCATTTCGCCTCCGGAGTTTTCAGGTCTGACTCCCCCAAGCTTTCCTTCGGTCCCCATTTCAACAATTTTCGCCGCTCCTCTAGTTCTGCCCTAGGGAATGGACATGGAGGTTACTCCTATTGAAGACAAGGAACTAACTCCTCCTAAGACTGTGGAACCTTGTTCTGAGGAGACTACGGAACCGATTTCTTCTGATGTTCTGGTCTCCTCATCAGTGTTGGAACCGACCTCTGAGCCGGTCCCCCCAGTAATCCCAGAAGTTACCCCCTCTCTTCCAATCTTACAGGTATTTGCTTCTTGCACCTTTCCTCGAATCATTTTCCCTTCTTCTTTCCTTTTTTCGTTATAGTTGTATCTGATGCCAAGTTGCTTACTTGTTTCAGGAGGACTTTGTTATGGTGGAAGACAATTCTTCATCCGCTTCCCCTTCATCTACGAACGGTTCCCCCCGTTCTGGTACTGCTCAGGGTGAGAGTTCGGCTGAGGATGAGGAATGGCCAAGCTCTCTGTCGAAGTTCCTCTTCAACGTGAGGAGCAATCTTGTCTGCCTTCCATACCTACTGAAGCTATTCTGCCATTGGTATGCGTATAACCTTCTTCCTCTTCTGGGAAAAGAAATTCGCAAGAGCCTAGGCCAGGCTTTAAGAAATTCGAAGCGTAGTTCGGGCCCCCATTTGCTAATGTAAGTGTTTCCTCTATGTATATTGACTTTCACCTTTTGCCATTTGCCCCTAAATTTTATCTTTCCCCGTTCTTTCAGGATACAAAACAACTTGTTGAGATGGTTTCTAGAGAGCAGGAGGCCCTTGAAGAGGATTTTAGAGCTCAGAAGGCGTTAAACACTCTTATGCGCCTGCAAGGGATGAAAATGGGCGAAGATCTCCATAATTTAACTATGGGGAATAAATCTTTGAGGGAGGATAACGAGTCCCGACGCTAAAAAATCCATGCCCAACGAAAAGAGATTGAGGCGATGGAATGGATTATGAAGGCGATGGATCATAAGTTTGAAACAATAGCTCTAGAAATCGAGCTAAAGATAAGGAGATTCGGTTGAGGGACCTGGAGATTGAAGAAAGCAATACAGAGATTGCTTCTAAGGTCCAAGGGTTGGAGTTTGCCCAGAAAGAGATTGAGGATCTCCAAGTCCACTCCAAGCTTCTCCTGGTTGAAAGGGAAAGCGCCCAAGCCGACGTGCAGAGGCTGGAGTGTGAGTTGGAGCCTCTCCAGGAAGAGCTGAAGTAGAGCAAAGAAGCCATGGAGACATTGGCTAAGGAAAAAAAGCACGCTATTGAAATTCGTTGTTGAATGTGCAACAAATATATGGGGATCGCCAAACAAGGGGATAAGATCAGGGCTTTAGCTCGGGTTGCGGTTTCTTGTCTGGAGTCTTCTCTAAAGGTAGCTCGGCTCCGTGTTTATTGAATCCCAACTCAGAAAAGCACCCTCCCTGCACGATAAAGCCTAGATTTATGGGTATATGGAAGGTCTCGAGAGTCTCTGAGAGGTGCTACTTGAAGATCTCAAGGTCGATCTTCAAACTTTAAATCTTCGAGAGCTCGCTCCGAATAAGTCTGCTTATGAAGAAATGTTGACATGGGGTGTAGATGACATGCCTCTAGCCTTTCGCGATGCTCCTCCTTAGCCTTCAACCTTTTCCTTTGTTCTTTTGTTTACAGACCTGGAATCGGTCTTTAATGTAATTTTGACAATCCTACGTAAACGAATGTACCTTTGGTTTGTTTGAACTTCGCTATTTGAAACTTTTGATTTTTCTTCTTTTTCTGCCTGTTGCATTCGGTTGTTTTCCATTGCTGAAACCATGCGTTTTGATTTGTTTTGGGTAGAAACCAAAAGATGCATTCTTCAATTGTTGAGACTCGAGTGTAGCCTATTTTTGTTGAAGGAAATCCGAGCCAGCCTCTTTCTTGTTAATGGGAATCTTAGCTAAGTTCCTTTGCTAAATGTTTATCGAGTTGCTCTACTTTACTGAATGTTTACTGCGCGGCACCACTTTGATGTGTGTTTAGTGCACGGCACCACTTTACTGTGTTTACTGTGCATCACCACTTTACTGTGTGTTTACCGCGCGACACCACTTTACTAAGTGTTTACTGCGCGACACCACTTTTGCTGAGTAAGACTCTTTTAGATTGTTGGATGCCGAGCAAGACTCTTGTCACATCTCATACTTGTTTGATCATGTACTAATTGTTTATGTACCTTTTATGCACGTGGGCATCTCAATCTACTGTTGATTCCATGTTGATCCTAAGGCTACCTTTATTAACGTCCTTTCAATTCCTGTTTGCTTTGAATGCTGTTTAATTTTGTCGGTGCAGTTACGCCTACTATTAATTTCCGATTAACCCAACATTTAATTTTATTATTAACTTCTCCATGAACTTCGTGTAGCACGTCGATTGCAGTTTCTGCATTTAAACCAATCATTAACTTCTCCACGAACTCCATGTAGGACGTCGGTTGCAGTTTCTCCATTTAACCCTGTTATTAACTTCTCCACGAACTCCATGTAGCACATTGGTTGCAGTTTCTGCATTTAACCCTGTTATTAACTTATCCATGAACTCCATGTAGCACGTTGGTTGTAGTTTCTACATGTAACCCTGTTATTAACTTCTCCCCGAACTCCATGTAGCACTTCGGTTGCAGGTTTCGCCTTTTCCGAATCTCAAGGGACTACGGTTTCCCCTGAGAGACATGTGGACATTCTGGGAGGTCTTGGAGACACGTGGCCACCCAGGGAGATCTCAGGAGTTATGGTGCCCAAGGATGCCAAACGTCATTCTCGCCTATAAAAAGGGCTTCTCCCTTTTCTTGAGGAATTCATCCCATTCTATTCTTTATCCATTCTCTCTAAGTTTGGTGACTTCGTAATTTCCATGCCTTTCCTATTTCATATTTTTCACCATAAAGGGCGATGCCTTCTTCTATGGTGTTCAGGCTGTTGTTGGTTATGGCAATTTGAATATCAAAGAAGAAATAAGCCACCCATACTTATTGTCCTTGCCCTTTTGCTTATGGTTCCTTGCTTGTTCTTGCCACCTTGCTTACGAGGGTCGACTTCCGAAGCTGTTGTACAGGAACTCACTGCCTATGAGATCTGTGCGGAGCAAGAATAGGACAGTGGCGTGGCGGTGGAGACTGAGGAGGGCAGGAACAGACGGTTCAAGGTGGAAATCAAATCTTTGGAGTTGATTTCTCTTGTCCGTCTATCCTCCACGACGTGCACCCCAATCGACCCCGAACCCAGTTTGCTCTCTTGAGAACTTGGGTGGGGTTCCATTAGACTCCCCTCTTCCTGAGAAGGAAGATACAGAAATCCTAAGCATCCGGCTCGGTGTTGCATGGGGATGGTACTGCACTGCTAAGCGCCCTATTTCTGCTCAGACAAATCCGGATCTACTGGGCTTCCATCTTTTTTAGGGAGAAACAGTTCTGCCGACCCTCCTGTTTGAACCTGAACAAAACGGGCTTTCACTGGACATCCTTCTCCCTGATGGAGATATTGCAACACTAATCATTCTGCTCTTGTCTGGACAAGACTTTTCTTTCTGTTCCTTGTAATCTTTGATGATAATATTCTTCTTTGTAGTCTTGATGATGTAATGTTCTTCTTTGTAATCTTGATGATGTAATGTTCTTCTTTGTAGTTTTGTTTGGACAATAAAATGACTTTATAATACTTTTTATGCTTGTTTGCACGATTCCACGATGTATTCCATTTTTGTATACCGAGCTTGTACTCTGCAAAGGTCGGCAAGTCCAATCTAGGGACTGGTTTATATTCCATCCAACTCTTGAGTCTGGGTCGTGAGGAGTCCACACACCCGACATTTTTCCAAGCTGCAATTTTCTTGTTTTGCTACTCTCCTTTCTATTTCCTTTAACTTTTCCCTGTGGTCAGTCAAGTGACTGGGCTTGTACCCTGCAATGGCTGGGCTGTATGATTAATAAAATAATTTTCTGTAACTGGTTGTATGGTTTTTTTTCCTTTTCTTCGTAGTCTTGCATTCTTGTCGCTTTTCCCTTTGCTTTATTTGTAGTCCGACTGGCTCTTATAGGTTTGCATCTAAGGGCCCCGCTCCCTAGCAATGGACCGTAGACAGCAACCTTGCATGAAGCTCGACAAGTCATTGGGACTTGCATTCCGAATAGCTGTTAGCAGGGCAAAACTCGTGGCTCTGATCCTGTGCTATATACTTCGTGACTGATCTAGAGACAGGGCTTGTATCCCGCGAAGGTCAGCAAGTCCAATCTCAGGATTGGTTTGTATTCCAACTGGCACTTATAAGTTGGCAGAGCCCAAGGGCCCTGCTCCCTCATCAATGCATCGCAGGCAGCAACCTTGCACAAAGCTTCACAAGTCATTGGGACTTGCATTTTGAATATCTGTTAACAAGGCAAAGCTCATGGCTCTGGTCCTATGCTATATATTTCATGGCCGATCTAGAGACCGAGCTTGTATCCCGCGAAGGTCGGCAAGTCCAATCTCAGGACTGGCTTGTATTCCGACTGGCACTTATAAGTTGGCAGAGCCCAAGGGCCATGCTCCCTCATCATTGCATCGTAAGCATCAACCTTGCACGAAGCTCGACAAGTCATTGGGATGCATTTCGAATAGTTGTTAGCAGGGCAAAGCTCGTGGCTCTATTCCTGTGCTATATACTTCTTGGCCGATCTAAAGGCCGGGCTTGTATCCCGCGAAGGTCGGCAAGTCCAATCTCAGGACTGGCACTTATAGGTTGGAAAAGCCCAAGGGCTCTACTCCCTCACCAATGCATCGCAGGCAGCAACCTTGCACGAAGCTCGACAAGTCATTGGGACTTGCATTTCGAATAGCTATTAGCAGGGCAAAGTTCGTGGTTCTGGTCATGTGCTATATACTTTATGGCTGATCTAGAGACTGGGCTTATATCCCATGAAGGTTAGCAAGTCCAATCTCAGGACTGGCTTGTATTCTGACTAGCACTTATAGGTTGGCAGAGCCCAAGAGCCCTGCTCCCTCACCAATGCATCGTAGGCAGCAACCTTGCACGAAACTCGACAAGTCATTGAGACTTGCATTTCAAGTAGCTGTTAGTAGGACAAAGCTCGTGGCTCTGGTCATGTGCTATATACTTTGTGGCCAATCTAGAGACCGGGCTTGTATCCCCCGAAGGTCGGCAAGTCCAATCTCAGGACTGGCTTGTATTCCGACTGGTACTATAGGTTGGCAGAGCCTAAGGGCCATGCTCCCTCACCAATGCATCGCAGGCAGCAACCTTGCATGAAGCTTGACAACTCATTGGGACTTGCATTTCGAATAGCTATTAGCAGGGCAAAGCTAGTGGCTCTAGTCCTGTGCTATATACTTCGTGGCCGATCTAGAGACCGGGCTTGTATCCCGTGAAGGTCAGCAAGTCCAATCTCAGGACTGGTTTGTATTTCGACTGGCACTTATAGGTTGGCAAAGCCCAGGGGCCCTACTCCCTCACCAATGTATCACAGGCAGTAACCTTGCACGAAACTCAACAAGTCATTGAGACTTGCATTTCGAATAGCTATTAGCAGGGCAAGGCTCGTGGCTCTGGTCCTGTGCTATATACTTCGTGGCCAATCTAAAGACTAGGCTTGTATTGATTTATTCTATTTGTTGGGAACATAATAATGCAACATTCGAAATTAGTCTATTAAAATTTAATTAACAAGTCACAACCTTACACCGTTTGAACCAGTCTTTGGGTTTTTCATACAAAATACTTCCTTAGGTGCTCGGCATTCCATGGGAGGGGCAATTCGTGTCCTTCATGGTTCTTAAGTCGATAAGAACCAGGTCTCCCGGTTGTTGTTACCAAATACAGCCCTTCCCATCTGGGGCCTAGCTTGCCTTCTTCTTGAGTAGTAACTCATGTTTGCTTTAAAACCATGTCTCCCACTTTGAAGGTGCGGGGTAGGACCTGTTTGTTAAAATATTGTTCAACTCTTCGTTTGTTAGCTGCCTTTTGGCTTACTGCTTCCTCCTGCCTTTCTTCTAAAAAGTCCAAGTTTTCTCTCAATCTCTCGTTGTTGCTAACTGGGTCAAAATGTTGTGCATGATACGTGGGCACTGCCACTTCAGCTGGTATTATAGCTTCAGTGCCATAAACGAGGGCAAAATGAGTTTACCCAGTGGGGGTTCTTACTGATGTTCAGTACGCCCATAATTTGCTGGGAGGTTTCTCAGCCCACTCCCCCTTCTGGCTTCCGAGCTTTTTCTTCAAGATGTTAAGCAATGTTTTGTTGGTTGCTTCTACTTGTCCATTGGCCTGCGGATGTCCTGCAGTGGAATACTTAGTTTTATTTTTAAGTTCTGAGCACCATTCTCGAAAGTGGGAGCAGTTGAACTGTCTTCCATTGTCCGATACGAAGCTTTGGGGAATTCCAAAGCAGCAGATTATAGATTTCCAGAGGAAATTTGTGATTGCCCGCGTTGTGATTGTTGCTAGAGCTTCTGCTTCCACCCATTTTGTGAAATAATCCACTGCTACTATGACGAATTTTACTCCTCCTTTGGCTGTGGGGAGGGGGTAATCCCCACTGTGCGAAGGGCCATGGGGAAGTAATAGAGGTGAGCTTTTCGAGTGGGCAATGGGGAATAGGCGCGTTTTCTTGGCATTTGAGACATGTTCTTACAAAATCTTCTGCGTCTTTGAGAGAATTAGGCCAATAATACCCTACCTGTGTAGCTCGTGCAGCTAGTGTCCTTCTGCCAGAATGATTCCCACAAATTCTTTCGTGTATCTCCGCTAGCACATATTGGGCCTGCTCGGAAGAGACATCTGAAAAGGGGCTCAGCAAAGTCTCTTTTATACAGGATTCCTTCTACTATTGTGAAGCGAGCCGCTCGGTTCTGGATTTTTTGTGCTTCTTCTCAGTCTTCTGGAAGGACTTCCTCTTGTAGGAATTTCAGTATATCGAAGGCCCATTCCGGTGGTTGTAACCCCTGGATTGTGGACATTCGAATCCTGACAGCTACTACGTCAATAGTCTGAATTATGGTATGATCTGGGAGGGGCACTTCTTCCTGACTTGAGGCAGTTTTTGCTAGACGATCTACTTCCTGGTTCTCTCCTCTCGGGATCTGTTGGACGGAAAAATATTAGAAGAGATCACGCTCTTCTCCAACCCGTTGCAGATATCTCTTCAAATTTTCTCCTTTCGTGAGGAATTGTCCAGCTACCTGTCCTACTAGCTTTTACTTCGACTTCGGTGGCCCCTAACGATCTAGCAATTGTCAGACCTAACAAAAGTGCTTCATACTCAGTCTCATTATTGGGACCTTGAACCCGAGCTTGAGTGCGTAGTCAAGCTTTTCTCCTGAGTCCATTATTCCTTTCCACACTCTTCATCCCATTCTTGCGCTTTTCGTAGGACTTTGAAGAAAGGGAGGCACCGGTCGGTTGATTTTGCAATGAATCAGCTCAGGGCAGCTATCTTCCCTGCGAGTCTTTGAACCTCATTGATTGTTCGGGGTGGAGGCATATCCACAATTGCCTTGACTTTTTCGGGATTGGCCTCGATTCCACGCTCGGAGACCATGAATCCCAGGAATTTCCCCGACTCAACTCCGAAAACACACTTCTGTGGGTTGAGCTTCATTTTAAAGTACCGCGAAAGCTTCCCGAAGATCATCAAGATGCTGTTCTGATTTCTTACTCTTGACCAAAAGGTCATCCACATAAACCTTCATGTTCCTCCCAATTTGATTTTTGAACATTCGGTTGACCAATCGTTGATAAGTAGAGGCCTCGATCCATGATAAATGCAAATTTTTCCTCATCATCAGGGCTCATCCTAATCTGATTGTAACTAGAGTATGCATCCATAAAGCTAAGTAGGGTGTGTCCGGCCATTGAGTCCACTATCAAGTCTATCCTTGGGAGGGGGAAACTATCTTTATGACAGGTTTTGTTCATGTCGGTGAAGTCTATACACATTCTCCATTTTCCACTTGCCTTTTTGACCGAAACGACGTTGGAAAGCCATACAGAATAATGAACTTCCTGAATGAACCTCGCGGCCAAGAGGCGATCCACTTCCTAGGCAATGGCCGCATACTTCTCTGCACTGAAGCTGTGACGCTTTTTTGCCTCAAGGTTCACACTGAGGTGGTGCTCAATCATTGACATGTCAATGCCAGGCATTTCTTTGTGACTCCATGCGAACACATGTCGATGTTCAATGAGTAGTTGCCTCATGGACTGGCTCAGTTCGACAAGCATCTTAGATCCCATTCACACAGTTCGTTCTAGTTTTTTAGGATCCACTGGTACCAAAACCAATGGTTCGTTGGGCTCTGCCTGTCTCAGTGCCTCTTCATCTCTCACTTATCTATCCAGTTCTATTAGTGTTGGAGGTGGCGGTAAGACTGCTCCCCCATGGTCTTCCTCGAGGGCCTGTATAGCTATTGCTTTAGATTTCATTTCTCGAGTGTAGCAATCTCTTGCAGTCTGTTGTTCACCACGCATTTCACCTACTCCCAATGGGGTCAGGAACTTTACCTTTAGATGATATGTGGAGGTTACAGCCTTCATCTGATTCAAGAACGGACGTCCAAGAATTGCATTGTATGAAGATGGGGCTTTCACCACCAGGAAGTCTACCATAAGAGACGTTGTTTTGGGGGCCGTTCCAGCTAACATGGACAGGGTGATTGCCCCGACCGGCTGGATTGTGTCCCCCGTGAAGCCTTTGAGGGGCGTAGGTGCAAGTCACAATCGATCGAGAAAGATCCCATTTTAGTGAATGCCTACCAGAAGATGACGTCGGTGGAGCTACCGTTGTCAATTAGTACTCTTCTGGTCCGATAGTTAGCAATTTGTGCTATGACTACCAAAGCGTCGTCGTGGGGGCGTGACAAACCTTTTCCATCTTTTTCACTAAAAGTTATAAGATATTCCCTGGCCTGATCCCTGTTGCTAAGGGATGGTTTGTAGGCGGAGAACACCTCTTCAAATCTGGCCCTCCTTGCATGGGCCTTCCATGCCGAGGAGGTCATCCCCCCTCCAACATATCCTCCAGCTATGGTGTTGATTTCACCTATCGGAGGTTCTTCTTTGCCCGGATTTCTTCGATGCGGACTCTCTCTGCATGGCTTCATGGTCCTTCTCCCATCAAGGCTTCTATTTCTCCTGATGTGACTTCAACTTCTCCTGCTATCACTTCTCCCAGCAAAGTCTTGATCTCTACGACTGGAGCTGTGATTCCTGCGAGTTGGACTCTGATTCCTCCAAATGGTGCTTTGATTCTGGTCTCTCCAAGAATAGGGTCGGTAGTTGCGTTGTGGTCCATCCCTCTCGTTTTCATATCAGTCAGCTCGAGCCCCTGTGTCTCCCACCTTTCTCTTCCACGTATAGCAATCTTATGTATTATGTCTGCCACTCTTATGAAATGAACAATATCTAGAACGTGACGGACCTCGTCTTTGCTCCTCTCGTGGCTCCTCCTTAGCTTCCATAGTTAGGTTAGAATGTATACGAGGACTGGGTTTTTCCTGTCGAACCTGTTCGTCTTTGACCTTAGTTTCGTATGTCCCCTTTTTGTAGTCCCCTCGGTCCGCTGTCTTTTTGTCTACCCTTTCCAAGTCATTCTTCCTGGGGGCAGTTAGTGCTCGGAGCGTATCTTCTGCATTCATGAAACCGTCTGTGCGGTCCATAAACTCCCTTAGGGTGGTCGAGGTTTTCCGAGCGATTTTAGTCATGAAAAGGTTACGAGGCCAGACCACCCCCCCCCCCAACAGTGCAGCCAAGGTGATTTTCTCGTCTTGGTCATCTGTTGTCATTCGTTCTTTATTAAATTGGGATATGTATGACTTGAGGCTCTGGTCATCCCCTTGTTTAACAGTTAGAAGGTAAGCCGCTGGTCTCCTCCTTGTTCGGCTGGCCATGAACTGTGTTAAGAAAAGACATGCCAACTCGTTGAAGCTCTCCACAGTTCAAGGTTGTAAGGAACCAAACCATTTTCGTGCTACTCCCTTCAGAGTGAGGGGAAAAGCTCTGCATGCTACTTCGTTGGGGAAGTCGTGGAGGGTCATATGTGCCTTGAAAGTTTCTAGGTGTTCCATTGGGTTTTTTGTCCCGTCATATGCTTCCATTTGAGGGACTTTGAACTTCGAATGTATTGAACTGCCATAATCCCAGCACTGTATGGCAGTTCAGCTTTGGTAAGGAGTTGATCTACCGTTGAGGGCTGGCCCATTTGCCAAGCTACTTCTATTTGGATCTGTATGATGACCCTACGTCGTTCTTCATCTACGACAGTTGCATGAGGATTGGCTTCAGAGTAACAACTCTATTGATCTGCCTCTGGTTCTTCTTTGTCCCTTCGTAAGGCAGCATTTTCTTGTCGAAGGGTCTCCATATCCGCCATGAGTTTCCGTATTGCTTCGGCTTGTTCATTGAGTCTTGCTTCCATTGCTTTAGGCTGTGCTACCTCACGCTGCGAGCGCTGAGAGCGGGTTGTTGCAAGCATACGAAGGACACGCTAGTTATGAGACAACAGAGACCCCACAGACGGCGCCACTGTTGATGTCATGTTTCGCAGGCTAGGGCAATTCCACTCGGTCAAAACTCGTACGATCATCTGCACAGTAACAAGGGGGACCTCGGGGTCCGTTGATTCTTTGATGCTTAAATCAGTATGGTGCTGAGGTTGAAGATGAAATATTTTGACGATGATTGTGTTAGATTCATTACATGTGTGCTGCTGGTGGTGTTTATTTATACTTGCCGATAAATAGAAGATAAATACAGTGGAGTGGCAAAACATGTACACATAAACAATGTCTAGGTACATACACAACATGAAAGAGGGTTTATAACTTTATATACTCCAAACAGACTTTGGGCTTGCTACCCCAATAAAATTTAGCAACCCAATCAATTTTATTACGTAGAATTGGGATTAAAAAGCCCAGGCCCTGGATAAAGTCATTCCCGATTGACATCCGACCTGCATGTACGATTGGGAGTTGGCCCGGAATGCCTATTGCTAAAGTTGATACTTTGGATTGCAAATTGCGAAAGCAATTTAGAAATACATGAGGGGAGTGGGGGGGAGCCAATATTAGATTTTTTTTTTTTTTTGTCACGGCATAATTGGTCTCAAAAGAATAAAATAATAAAACAAATATTATTAATTTATTAGATTTTTATGTGGTTCGAAAACGTATCTACATTTACAAAAATAATAGGAATTTTACGTAAAAAAACCCAACACACTTTTTTTTTTTAAAACCAGCCTTGTTTCTCATTACTGCAGCAAATGTTGGATACATGGAGGGGCTTCCTCCAAAGTGATGCTCTCCTCATAGAGTTTTACAGCATCCTTTGCTAACCTATGGGTCATACAATTTGTTAATCTAGATACATGATGAACGGGCCAAGATGTCGAGCCTCTTAGTTCTACTTTGATATCTTGAATAACCAGCCCTGTTGTGCTCCAATCTCTTCTCTATGCGTTAATATCTTGAACCACATTGAGTGCATCCCCTTCCAGCATGAGATTTTGAAGCTGTAGATGTTTACAGAAAATTACAGCCTCAGGGAACAAGTTCCTTTGAGATCTCATGATTGCAATTACCTTGCCTTCCCAGTTCCTCACCACCACCCCTATGCCTATTTTGCACCTTATTCTGTCAACAGCCGCATCCCAATTTGCCTTAAAGCCATTCACTTGTGGAGGAGTCCATTATGCTGCTTGGGGCCTGTCACTATGCCTGGAAGAGCAGCTTACGTTTGCTTCTTTGAATTCTCTCAACTTTTGGTAGCTGTTATGGATCAGCTTGGAGGGGTTCTCAAATTTCTTCTCAAACACCAGCCCGTTCCTTCTCTTCCAAACTAGGTAAGCTGTGATTGCGAAAACCTCAAGGTCTCCTTCACTTACTTCTGATACTAGATAGCTCATTAAGTCCTTAAAAGTTTGAAAGCTGACTTGCACTTTCTGTAGCTTCCTTGAACAGATTCCCCATACATCCTGCACCGCAACACATGACCATAATGCATGTACTACACACTCGGGTTCCCTTGTGCACAATGGACAGAGATTAGATTCCATAATCTTCCTTTTACTGAGGTTAAGGTTTGTAGGCAAAGAATTGTGACAGGCTCTCCACAAGAACATTTTAACTGCATTTGGGACCTTTATCTTCCACATATGGGACCAGATCTCTCTATGATTCACACTTTGAGAAACTTGTCCTATAGACTGTTTTTCCATGTCCCCGAGGAGATGATAGGCACTCCTCACTGTGTATAACCCGTCTTTGGTGCATCTCCATACCTGTTTGTCCGAGATACCCCTCCAGCTGATAGGAATCTTAGAGATGTTGCAAATGTCTTCTTCACAGAAGATGTTCTTCAAAAGGGCCATGTTCCAACCTTTTGTCTGTTCATCTATTAGTTTATCTGCTGTCCAATGTTCCATTCCTTCAACCCGAGGAGTCTGTACCTTGTAAGAGGTTGGTTGCTGGATCCACTTGTCCCTCCACATATTGACTTCCTTCCCATTCCCAATACACCATATCAAACCCTCTTCAAGAACTGGTCTGGCCCCCATCATACTCCTCCAGACATAAGAGGGACAGCTACCAATTTTTGCATGCAAAAAATCAAATCTATGGAAGTACTTGGCTTTTAAAACTTGAGCCACTAGAGACTTTTTTTGCTGGATCAATCTCCAACCTTGTTTGCCTAAAAGTGCTCGATTAAAATGATCAAAGTCCCTATAACCGAGACCACCATCTGTTTTGCTCTTCCCTAGCAGTTTCCAAGGCAGCCATTGAGTTTTTGTCATGTCCTCTCTACTACCCCACCAAAATTTCTGCATTAGATTGTTAATCGCCTTAATAATAGCCTTGGGGAGTTTGAAAATACTCATGCAGTACGAGGGAATGGCTTGTACTATTGACTTCATAAGCACTTCTTTTCCTGCGTTAGAGATAAATTTCACCTTCCAATTATGCATTTGAGATCTGATGGAGTCCAGGATTGGTCTGAAAGAGGCAAGTTTGTTCTGATCCCCAAGAAAAGGAGCCCAACAAAGGTTGTTGAATACCGTCCTATTAGTCTCTGCAATGTATTGTACAAAGTGGTCTCAAAAGTCTTGGCAAATAGAATGAAGCCCTTTTCGGCAATATTGATTTCACCTTCTCAGAGTGCGTTTGTTCCTGGCCGCTTACTCTCCGATAACATAATAGTAGCCTATGAAGTCATGCATTCCATGCAGCACATAATGAAGAACAGAAAAGAGAGTTATATGGGAATGAAACTGGACATGAGTAAGGCTTACGACCGTATAGAATGGCCTTTCTTGGAAGTTGTCCTTCTTAAAATGGGTTTTGAAAAGGAGTGGGTTGACTTAATTATGCAGTGTGTATCTTCAGTCAAATACTCCTTATTGTTTAATGGCACATCAGAGTAATACTTCCATCCAACGAGAGGCTTGAGACAAGGGGATCCTCTATCCCCTTATCTCTTTATCTTATGCACTGAGGTACTTGGGAATAATTTGGATATAGCTGAGAGAAAGGGTTTTATCTCGGGATTTCCTTTTGCTAGAGGTTCTTTGTTGGTTAACCATCTCTTTTTTACAAACGACAGTCTGTTGTTTTGCAAAGCCAACGCCCTGGAGTGGAGTAGAATGTATAGAATTCTTAACTCTTATGAGGTAACATCTGGCCAAAGATTAAACTTGGAGAAATCAACCATCTTTTTCAGCAAAAACACTCCTTTTCCAGCTAAACAGGTAATTCTATTGACAGCCAGGATGAAGGAAGCAAGCCACCTTGAGAAGTATCTTGGCCCAACACACTTATTGAAGATAGAAAAAAAAATGGTAACACATGGAAATCAATGTCAAACGTTAGATTTTTTTTTTTTTTTTTTAATTTAACACTTCGATAATCTAAGAAGTAATAAAGTATTGAAGAAGTAAGACTTCGATAATCTAAGAAGTAAGAAGCAAGCCATCTTATCTCGTTTATTTTTGGAGATGAGATGAGATGAGTTGAGATTAAAGTTAAAAAGTTAAATAAAGTATTGTTAGAATATATTTTTTAATATTATTTTTGTTTTGAAATTTAAAAAAGTTGAATTATTTATTTTATTTTGTATTAGAAGTTGAAAAAGTTGTAATGATTAGATAAGATCAGATAAGATATTTTCTAAAAATAAAGAATTATAACAATCCGAAGTAATATTGGAATGAAAAAATCTTCTTCACACTCTACTATTTATCACACACTTAACACTCCTAGTGTAATGAATTAAAAATAAAAATAAAAAAATTTGAGTGCATGGTATGTAAGAGTGTGGACAGATGTGTAGAAATTCTCGGTTGGAATACAATCCTCTGGAGGCAGGCAACCATTAAAGAAACTGGTCCCTCTTAATTAATTTGCTATGTTCCAGAGAAACAAGGAAATGAATCAAAGACGAGACGTGTGGGGACTCCGAGAACCAAAATGTACGTACGTAGGGCCACTAACCGGACAAGCTCGAGAAGAAGTTCGGTACTGACGTAACCAACACTCGGCTGGCATTAGGACACGGCCCCCGGACCTTATCATCTACGTACGTTTATGACTTAAGTCTGAACAAAATCTGTCGCGAATAACATGTATTCAGTTTTCATGTCATTAATATGTGGAAAACAGTACTCCACCAACAAAAGGTATGGATAAAATCTATTGATTGTGTGGTTTTTGTTTTTTATTTAATGGTTAAAGAAGTATTTTTGAATAATTTTGTGATTTCATTTGTATTTTTTTTACAAATATTTAAAGTGTTAAAAAAAGTATATGTATTCCTTTAAAAAAAAATAGGATTTACAATTAAAAAAATAATTTTTTTCGTGGATCCCACATTTACTAAGGTGACAATTCATATTTTCGAATTGTGTGTTGTGTGGTGTCAAGTTATAAACATTTGACTAGATAGGTCAACTCGACCCAGACCTGTTAAGCTAAACGTGCAAACTTTCAAATCATAACCCGACCCATTTAGATAACGGGTCTTGTCGTACCACCCATTTTGACCCGTATAATAATTAATTAGAAATAGATCAACACTACACGACTCATTTAAACCTGTTTCATATAAACGGGTTGAACTAACACATATAACTCATTTGACATGTTTAACATAATTTCACATAAAACTTAAAATTTATATTTATTAGTAGTCACAATATTTTTTAAAAAAATAAGGCTACTTACTAACAAAAACTATCAATATTTTTACAATTTAACATATAATAAAACTAATATTACAAATCCTATTGTAAGGAAAATTTTCCCCTTGGAAAGCCCATGGGGCCTCAACCCAGGAATCCAGCCCAATGGGATCTCTTATCCAAACAAGTAACGGAACGACAACCAGGGAAGGGTGCCGACTAATCAACAAGACAAAACGACTTGACATACTACGGCCGCCCTCGGACACAGGATATGCACGGAACATGCGGAAAACCCTCGATTTATCGACATCAGGTCCTCTACGGCTCATATAAATCGAACTGAGGCTCAAGGAATCACTCCACAATAATGACGATGTCTCAAAGCCACGCTACATTTAAAAATTCTGATAAAAGGAACAGTACAAGGAATACGATCTTCACGGAAGCAGGCAAGATCTGCCTCTCAGACCTGTAGTATAAATAGTTGATATCAGGTACGAGGAAACTCTCTATGATCTCTAGACTCTCTTCCTTATTTACTACACTCCAATAATATTTACTAACTTTCACATCGGAAGCTCCCCGGCCCCAAGGCCGCTCTCTCAAAGCCGTAGTATTTTCTACCTTGTGTATGGCTCGTTTTCGAAGACCTAAGTTGTTGGGGTTTGGCTCAAAGGTGTACGAAACACGACGTTAACACCTACAATAACAAATATGACCATATATCCATAATTACAATTTCAACAATAAAAATATAAGTATACTGAGAAATAACAATATTACAACTCAATAATAATAAAGTTGTAATTTTGAGATAAAATTTAAAATGGTCAAAAGGGTTGATTTCGGATTAAGCAAATTGACTCGTTTATAAATCGTGTCTTAACGGGTTAACCCATTTTGACCCAACCTGTTAACACCAAACCAAAACCCATTAATTTCGTATGATATTCATCTTGGATTTACGAATTGTGTTATATATTACCACCCTTAACATTACCCACTTTTTTTAAAATGAGTATGCGAGAGTACTTATACACCTTATAACTGTAAATATAATTTATCTTTAATTTAATTGTTTTGGTTTTATGTGGTAATCGTCAACTCATAATCATCGTTATGATCGAACTGACAACTCCAATTAATATTCATCTTTTCCTCCTCCAAGTTTTTCATGTTCACGAGAGCTTCATTGGAATGCTAATATCTTCTCGCGCGTACTACTCGATCAACTAAACAACAAATATTGTAGAATCGGTGTAAAGTGTTGATGTTTTAGACCAAGTTTCGTGGGTGGATGTTGCAATTAGGATAATTGATTATAGATACATGAGGACAAACATGGGTCTAAAGTTGAGATTATAGAAAGCAAATAAAGAGTGGTCATGTTGGGGAAGGAACAGCATCCATGTAGCGATAGGTTATTTGACTTTGTGCATTGGATGGGAAGCATTAATTTTTGTTTCTTTGGTCTTAATATGTGTACCTACCCCATTTTTTGTACATAAAAACTAAAATATGTGAAAATGGAGAGAATTAAAATAAGAGACTGGTCTTGGTTTTACATGGAGCTAGCAGTGGTGTATCTTTCTGCTGGATTTATGCACTGTTACGTCATTGCTATAAAAACCAAAAAACTGCTGGGACTTCGTTGCAAAACCTAGCCATGTGATTTACACGCCACCCAAGACTGGAAAAAATCCAAAAACATACAGCCATTCAAAGCCTTTTCAACAGGCTAAGCCCACCTCAGTCCACAGTAACTTTATCTCTCTCTTTCTCTTTCTCCCTCTGCCTCTGTCTCTCTCTCTCCGTTTGAATCAAAAATGGAGGTAGAGAATCGGTATAAGAAAGGGCTGTGGACAGAGGAGGAGGACCGGATTCTGTTAGACTACGTCACGGTGCACGGGAGAGGAAAGTGGAACCGCATCTCTAAGATGACAGGTAATTTAAGAAAGAAACATAATAAGTTTAGGAATGAGCTAGCTAACTAGCTTCGGATTGAATCTATAACTGTTTAATTTCTTCAACTGGAAGCTGCAAAGAACAACTGTAGGGATTTGGCTTTGTTATGTGAATGGTTTGCAGGTTTACAGAGGTGTGGGAAGAGCTGCAGATTAAGGTGGCTGAATTATCTGAGCCCTACTGTGAAACGCGGCGGTTTCTCTGAGGAAGAAGAAGATCTAATCATCAGACTCCATAATCTTCTGGGGAACAGGTTCTGATTATCTCTATATCTATATTATCTTTCTTTTTTTGACCTTTCCATATATATTTTCTATTTTCATCCATATTTCGGCTGTTTCTTAGTAATTCTTATCCAAATAATTTTGTTGGATATAGAAAATCTGAGAAAAAGGTAATATATATTTCCCGTACTTTGCTTTAATTTATTCAGAGTAGGTGCTTGAATACAGAATATATATCTATATATATCTATATATATATCTATAAGTGTCATTCATTTGTTCGAGTCAATGCATGCTTTTTTTTTTTTTTTTTTTTGTACATAAACAATTCAAATATGCTTGAATGCAATTTAAAGGTTGTTAACTCAATTCATTTCAGATAAATTAATTATTGACAAGACTTATTAATTTTTTTAACTTTTTATAAAAAAAATTAAATTCATCTTCATTTTCTTTATATATTTTAATCTAAAAAAATTAAATCTATTTTAATAAAATTCACAAAATATTATTATTTATAATTTAATTTAATTCAACTCATCATTCAATCGCAACGCAACGACAATCATACATTTCTTCTAGAAAAACAATCAAAATAAACTTGTATCTAGCAAATTCTGCTGCACATGATGGTCAATCCCAGTGGTCTACTCATCATTTCCTTTTGTTATTTTCCGATTTGTTTGGCAAATCTACAGGTTGAGAAATCCTCTCAGCTGTCAATCAATAAAGTATCCTTTCGGATAAAACTTCCCTTAAAAAAAAAAAAAAAAAAAAAAGCTGAAATAACGTTCAAGGATCAGAACCTACATTTCTGGAGAAGACCACATTGGATGCTGAGCCTGCAATAAGTGTTCATATTATTTTTCTGTACGTACAAGAACCGGTGAAACATATTATATATATGAGTCCAAAAAAGAGGACAAAAATAAAATGCGTAGTAAATATTATTGCTGACATTCATTTGATGACTCTGTGTGTGTACTGTGTAGGTGGTCGCTGATTGCGGGGAGAGTGCCAGGCAGAACTGACAACCAAGTCAAAAACCACTGGAACACCCATTTGTGCAAGAAGCTGGGCATCAAAAACCCAAGTAAAAAAGTTGTGGGTACTTCCAAAAAAACACACTCTGTTCTTCTTCATCGGGTGGAAGACTCTCAATTCCAAACACTCTACAGCACGGATTCTTTGGACTCTAAGCTTTGTCACAATGGTGATGATCATGATCATACCAAATTGATGGAAGTGATGGAAAGTCAAAACCTTTGTACTCCCGGTACTACTGATGCATTATCTAATAATGGAGAATCGCAATGGATGATGAGCAAGCACTTTGCTGAATTATCGCCTTTGTTTCCGGTTGATTATCAACCAATTCTGGAGGGCCCAGGCTTCCTAGAGTTTCTAGATGGGTTCCCTCTTGACCTAACATGGCAAAGCTTCTGAGCGTTTTTTGTTTGTTAATCTTTCTTTGGTTAATGAATAATAGTCCTTTGCCATTAATGGCCATCGTTCATCTACATGATCAAGATTTTAACATACCATACTTATAGGTATTTAATTATTTTCTTTGGTATAATTGATCTTTGGAGATCAGACTAGGTAATTAGCAGCTACTAATGTTGACAAAACATGAGCTATTCCAGCACCACTCTCCTACTTTTGTCCTATGTTACAAAAAGACAAGTGGCAAGGGAAAAAGAAGAAAGAGAGAGTAAGGCTATGTTTTGTCAGAGAAAAATCACTATAGTAGTGCACACTTTGCACTCACTACGTGGTTGCTTCTAGTTGATTATTCTCAACACTCACTTGGGGAGATGTGTGGTTTACATGATGCCACATCATGTATACAAAATGGATGCTCCCAATAGTGACTTCTATTTATATTTATTCTTTGATATTAGTATCTCATCTCATTTGTGAATAGTAGCTAGTGAATAATTTGTGAATAATAATAAAGTAATATGAGAAAATCTGAAAACCAGTTTTGTTCTCAAACGTATCCTAAGACCGCTTTAGGCCTTGTTTGGATAATGAGTTGATCTCAATTCATCTCATTTCATCAAATCATTATAATTTTTCCAAACTTTTAAACAAAATATATAAATAATCAACTTTTTCAAATCTCAAAACAAAAATTATATTAAAAAACTATATTCTGACAATATTTTAGTCTCGTTTGATTACATAGACGAGATAAAATGAAATTTAAATAAAATATTATTATAATATTATTTTTTAATATTATTTTTGTTTTAGGATTTGGAAAAGTTGAATTTTTTATTATATTTTATATGAGAGTTTGATAAAATTATAATGATGAGTGAGATGAGATTGTTTGTGCAACCAAACGAGGTATTCACCTTTCAACTCTCATCTATTCTCATTTCAACTCAACTCGCTATCCAAACCTCCTCAACCAAGTAATATTAAAGTATAAGTAAAGAGTAATATCAGATACAGGTATGGGATGTACAAGTCCACTCCCTTTAAAACAAAATAAACAAACAATCAATCACACGACATAAAATTTACGTGGTTCGGCAACGTGCCTAAATCTACAGAGCTGTAGAGGATTTTATTTTCTTGAGGAATTTCAAAGTACATTGTGGGGCGAAATTATAATGCTCAGAACAACCATAATGTCCATAACATGCATATTTATAGGGTTACACGGCGTAAACACTAATTTTTTACTTATTGAGTTATTCACTTGAGCGAGGTGTCGAGCGAGCTTCACGCGAACGTATTGCCAGATCTTCGCTCGAGCCATGTGACGGGCTCCACTTGAGCGAACTCTTTATCTGGTTTTCGCTCGAGCCAACTGATGAGCACGGCTTGAGCAAACTTTTTGTCTTATATTCGCTCGAGCACTATATCGAGCGAGAGTCGAGTGAACTCTCAACTTGCTCCACTCAAGTCATGAACCAGGCTCTACAAAATCCAGCACATTTAATTAAGTATTCCATGTTTGGAGCTTACTCATTAAGGAAAAGTCTCGTGAGGGAAATGTTAAAAATATAATATAAATAATAAAATATATATATTCTCAAAACTGGCGAGACAAGTGGTGATTTTCATATTGTGTTAGAGTATAGGTCTTGAGTCTGACACTAACTCTACAGTTCTCTTAATTAATTAAATATTTCATGTAATGGACTCACTTATTTAAGAAGAATCTGCCTTACATGTGAGAAGAGTTTTAACATATAAATAATTTTAGATAAGCGGTGATGTAACATATTATTGACTTACAAAATTCAAAATGGATAAGTTTACTTTGTGAGATATGGATTCCAGATAGGAAGAAAGAAAGGGAAGGGAAGGAAAAGAAAAAAAAAAAGGCATATGTGATCAGAACGTCGCTACTTTGAGCCATTGACCCTTGAGGGCCTTGCCCTGCATGCATAAAGTTAGTGGGGCTGGCTTGGAACAGCGATTGGTGACAATTTTTCACGGGTTAGTTGTCACGCAAAGGAAAGTCGTCGTGGTTTATGTTTGGTTGAAACGGGTACACGCAGTATCACAATATACAGCAGAGTTAAGAGGAATTAATGATTATCAAATGATGACAAAATAATTTGGAGCAGTGACAGTGAGCTTTAGCCATATGACCCTCGCCAGCAGAAAGGTGTAGTTTGGATCCTTTACCAAAATGTCTGTCTCACTTCACGTGATTAGCAACAATAATTTAAGGGATAGGGATGGCATGATCAGGAATGAACGGTTGTTTTGGATTTGGCTTCCATTACCAAAACAAAAATATTTCTTAATTTATACGGCAGTCTGTAATCATGTATACGTACGTACCTTACAATTCAAAAAGTGTATTGGGTGGCGACATGCAAATACAATTTAACAAAAATATTTATTAATTTATACGGCAGTCTGATCAGATTAGTGATCCTCTTGCATATATATATACATACAATTATCTTGTCTCATGGCTATATACTACTAGTTCTATCCATATCAAATGATAGAACTAGTGGCTATTGAAAAAAGCTATGATGACTTCTTCTTCTTTTTAATGATTAAAGAATTATTTTTTTTAATGAGTTTATGGTTTTTTTAAAATATTTAAATGAGTATAAAAAATGTTTTAAAAAAAAAAGGAACAACTTTTTTTTTACACTATTCGGTACAAAAATTCAGCGAGAATCTCGCCGTCTCGGTAGTCCTAACACCACTCGATTCTGATATGTGTTGATGCCACATTTGTTTGTACAGACATGACAAAATCTATACATTTATATATATATATATATATATATATATATATATTCACTAGCGGTTGGGCAGTGTGCGAGTCACATTTGTCCGGTTGAAAAATAACTTATTTTGTAAAATATAAATATGTTTTGGATTAAAAAAAAAAACGTAATCATAAGTAAAATAAGTAATATATAGAGAATTTTTTATAAACTCAATTTCTGCACCTAACAAATGAAAATAGATGTGGAGAATTTTTGTGATAGTGATAGTATTTCACTGCATAAATTGAAGCAATCCAACCGAAGAAAAAAAAATAAGAAGTGGTAAAATGAAGGGTTGGATTTAAAATTATTTGTCATAAGTAAAATAAGTAGTATTAATAGTAGTGATATGGTTTGTGAATATTAATATATAAAATTATTTGGATTAGGATGTTTTATTTAATTTTAGAAAATGAGAGAAAAAAAAGTTAAAATAAAAATATTATAAAAGCTAAAATATTATTGGAATATAATGTTTTAATATAGTTTTTGGTTTCTTTCTTGCCCGATTCAACCGCACGGGCTGTTCTTCTTCAGCCCAGCGTCGCCGTGCACCAGCCAGCCTCATCGCCACCACCGGGGAGTCCCTCTCACACCGACGACTGACCGAAGCACCATTGATGTCCACCACGCGCAGCCCTATCTCTCCCCTGCGGAAACCCATCCGAAATGGGTTTCTCCCATTTCTCTCAACTGGCGCCGCCGTACGCGGCCACCTACAGTCACGACCACCACAGGCAACTCCCCCTCACGCCGGCGACCAACCCAGCCACCACCGATGTCCCCCACGCGCAGCCATATCTGTCCCCCGCGAAAACCCATCCGAAATGGGTTTCTCCCATTTCTCTCAACCAGCGCAGCCGTACGCGGCCACCCAAGCCACCGCACCTCCACCACTTCACACTGGTGACAATCTCTACCAGACCCAGCCACCACGATCCTCCCTTTCCCTCTCCGTCACACACTGCGATTCATGCGATTGAGCCGTAGAAAGAAAAGAAACATGCGAGAGAGAGAAGAAGAAGAAGAAGAAGAAGACGTTGCTGGGTTAGATGTTTAACATTCAACTAAGAAGAAACGACGCCGGATTGAATTAAACTGTTCATTACTGTTGATGTTATAGACACTTTTAAGATATAGGCAGATATACACAAGCAGTAGTAGCACGTTTGCCACATCTACCAAATTGAAGAAAAAAATAAAGTGTGATTTCAAATATTAAAATAATCTAATGCATAAGAGTGAAATTACTATCTATTTATGTTCATTATTTATTATGAAATTTAAATTATATTAAAATTTTAAATTAATTAGATAGTTTCTTTCTCTTACAAATGTTCAGTAAAACTTCATCATTTATTTAATTATGAAAAATTAGTATTTTATAAATTAAAGTTGATTTTAAGTGTATGAGATAATATTATTCTATTAAAAATATTCAGTAAAATTTTATCTTTTATTTAATGATGAAAAATTAGTATTTTATAAATTTAATTTAATTTTAAGTGTATGATATAATATTTATATTTTACTTATCTATTTTATGTTAGTTTAAATCAATATTTAAACTTCTACCGTTAAATTAAATATAAAGATTTAAGATAAAAGGTTGTAATTTAAAACCCAAAGTTTACGTATGATATGTTATTTATATTTTACTTATTTAAATTTTAAATTAGTTTAAATCAGTGTTTTAATAAGTGAAATTATTTATATATAAATTTTAACAAGAGAAATTATTTATTATAGTGATAACTATTACAGTCTTATAATTATATCTCTAAATTTTAACAAGAGAAATTATTTATATAATTTTAAAGTGTGTAAAATATGCACAATATCTTTAAAAAAGTTTGGTATATTTGAGATCCACTTTAAAGAATCTACTTTTTACATAATTGTGATAAATATTTTAATGATTTTATTTTATTTTTATATATAATAGTGATAAATATTATAGTGACTTTATTTTTTATTTATAAAAAATCATTTATAGTGTGTGGTGTGTAGTGTAAGGAATAGAAAAATATGAATAAAATAAAAAGATAAAAAGTTGTTGTTTCTACCTTGATCCATTACATTTAACGATATATGATTTTAACAACTCAAGTCAAGCCACCTTTAAAATTATATTCTAAAATAACTAATCAATATTACAATTAAAATATCTTAGAAAAAACCTAAAGAACTATTGTCTTACAGTTTACTTGGAACCAAAATATGTTATAATTTATGTTATACAAACAAGTTTAAGCTTTGTTCATAAGTTAATTTTAACAAAATATATTTTTACAGTCTTATAATTGCATCTCTAAATTTTAACAAAAAAAATTATTTTTATAATTTTAAAGTGTGTAACTTCCCCATAATATCTTTAAAAAAATTTGGTATATTTGAGATCCATATTAAAGAATATATTTTTTACATAATAATGATAAATATTTTAGTGATTTTATATATAGTAATGATAAATATTATAGTGATTTTATTAATTTTTTTTCTTTCCTCACTTTCTCTCTCGCACTGTTCATTACTGTAGCACTTGAACAGTAAGGATCTTTCCGCATATCATCAAGCCGGGTCAAAACAAGAAATGAGGCATCCACGGTTATGTACTGTTCATTACTGTAGTACTTGAACAGTAATTTATAGCCACTTTTAAGATAAAGAAAAAAAATATATATATATATATATAATAAGGTGTTGGCAAAAGAAAACATGAGGTTTTTATTTGGTTTTTTACAAGTTTTATGAACCTGAAACTTTTTGAGTATTAGGAATGAGTTTTTCTGCTTACCGAACTCACACACCACACACTACATTTATTTTTATTTTTTTTAAAAAATAATTTTATTCTTCTTAAACTAATTGAATTTTTTCACTATTATCTATACATTATACATTTGAGAGAAAAAAATAAAAAATTATATATAATGTGTATGGTCAAATAAATTACAGAGCAAAGAAAAAAATATCCTAAAACTATCTCTTCTAGCAAAACAAATAGTACTCTGCATGTGGTCCCATTCCCAATTATAGATTAAAGAGGCATATATAATAATAATATATAATATAATAGTATAGAGAGGTTTACTCGAAAGAATTATTTACTTTTAAAAACCCTAGACTTTTACATTTTGCGCCCATCCTTTTAGTTATTTCATTAACATAGTGTTAGTCCCATTAATACAGCTCATGCCACATAAACATAAACTTCACGTCTATACTAATTAGAGTTCACATGACCTCTACAAACTAAGAGCACTAGTAATGCTATAATCAATGCAAATCAATATTTAGCTAACAACTTCATTACATCTACTGCATTGGATGGATACTTATATGCTACGGTGTTTCTACATATTTGGATAGGTACTGTTCACCATCTATTGATTATTTTATCACTTATTTCTCTCCTTCTTCCCACTTGCTCTTTCTCTCAACAGAAGGCAAAACAATAATATTGAGGGAGGGAGATGAGTTCATTCCAAATCACTCACGGTGGAGATGAGATGAAGGGAGAAAGGAAAGAGGGAATGGGAGAAAGAGGAGAAAGGAAAGAGGAGAAAGAAGAGAGGAGAGCTGGGTTGTTGAGAGGAGAGGAAATGAGAGAATAGACAGAGAAGAGGAAATGAAAAAATGGAAGAGGAGATGGGACGAAGGGAGAGAAAAAATTCACTAAACTCGCACATAACATAATACACATAAGTCTCTTATGTGTTGAAATTCTATTAGCCGGTGTAAGAGGGAAAAAAAACACCCGACCTGTTTGAAGCATTTCTCATAAAAGTAATCCCGAACCTCAAACATAAAAGGGGTCAGGAATTAAGCCCAACGACCCTATACCTCGGCACTGGAAGTACCAAAACTTGGGGTAGGCCTAAGTCCGTGTATTCATTACAAAAGCTGGAAACCAACATGAAATGAGGAAAAGCCCAAACCACACACTTCCGGTTTGATGAAGTATCCTAGTGCTCGAGTTCCATTTACTACAAAATTGGGCCGAACCATTCCAACGTACCTGAGCTACTGACACAAACTAGAACCGCTACTTCGGTGTATACAATATAATTTCTTGAATCAAGGATGGAGTTGTCTACTTTGGATTTAGATGCATTCGAATTTCCTTGCCTAATTTTAAGGTGAAATTCAGCGAGAGAACCACGCAATGTATGGGATCTACATCATTTGATGTTACTCGAAACATTCCACCACCAATGTTAGATGCTATAGAATTCAAAAGTTTTAAGATTATAAACCAATCCGATACATGTTCGAGAACACCTCAATAATTATCAAAATAGATTAGATGACAAAAACAACGTTTATATGGTTCATAGACATTATTATTCAGGCAAGATAACAACTAGATGTTAATACCTTATTGTTATTTTCCAGTTGTCATCAACATTAATTTACAGCATTTTCCAGTTGTGACCAACATTAATTTACAACAACCTGCGAGCTGAGGATGACAATATATACCAGATGCTCATGCAGACGACAGGGAGGGTATAATTTTGAAGTCAAGATCCCAGAGCTCGAAAGTTCCTTTTACAAAATCGTAGTGTGCACCCTTGAGAGCTACTGTCTGCTTCACCACACTATCCCTCACAAAAGGATATGTCAATAAGTTTCCGAGTGATACATTCACAGCCTCCTGCATTAGTGTAACAAAATATGCCATTCATGATCTTTAGGATCAAATTCATTTACTTTCGACCCAAACAACCGTAATTTGCCCTAATCTTACTTAATTATAAACATGACAAGTACTAGTACGTAGATCTTACTCTACATATCATTTGAATGTAATTATTTAAGATGATGATACTTGGTGTGTGGAGTAATTTACCTTCTCGCAGTTGGTGCACTGCTCATGGAAACTTAACTCACTGTACTCTGCCTTGACCTTGGCCTTTGCGGGGGAACAGATTTTGACCCAATGTTCGATGAATTCACTGCAAGTTCAATTCACAGACAAGGAAGACTTTTAAGTACACTCGAGTTAATTTTGCCCCCATGATTAAATTTTTTATTTTTTTTTAACTCATATAGTAGTTCTTGGTAGCTAGCATTAATGCACGCACAGGGAAGTTATGGATTTTGTCTAATGCGTTAAGCTGGTTGATAGATCGTCATTACTTCTTATTGGTGAGAGGAAAGCAAAAAAAAAAAAAAATATAAACAGTTCAATGTATAGCGGATTAGATCCAATTTCAACAATGGCCAATCCGAATGACGCCCGAACTAAAGAGTAAAGAGATAAGCCTATCCATTACGTACTGTAATCGAAATCTTTTTAATAAAGCAAGATTAAGACCCACCCATACATCGCGAATTCCTTTCAAGTTGACATGGAAAGACATAATAATGGGATTGGATAAAACTTAGAGAAAGCTCCCTTTTTTTCTTTGAATAATGATATAAGGGTTATTACTTTACTACTATTCATCTACTATTCTTTTTCTATTTGATTTTTATTTTTTATTTTTTAATTTTACTTAATGATTAAAGATGTTAAAAAAATATTTAAAAAAATGATAAAAACATAAAAAAAAAAAACTTGAAACCCACTTAGGTAGTACTGGATGGGTATTAAGTTAATAACTCTATCACTGTCCTTTTTCTTTATCATACTTTTTTGGATGCCTCCAAGAATATGGCACCACTTGGAATAAAATACTCCTATTTCTTTTCTCTATCAAACTAACCAATTCTCAAAGAATATTTACCCTGGTTTGTTTTTTCATAGATGGGATGAGATAAAGTAAATTGAGATTAAAATTAAAAAGTTAAATAAAATATTATTAGAATATATATTTTTATTATTATTTTTATTTTAAAAATTAA
Source organism: Juglans mandshurica (assembly GCA_022457165.1). Lineage (NCBI taxonomy): Eukaryota > Viridiplantae > Streptophyta > Magnoliopsida > Fagales > Juglandaceae > Juglans > Juglans mandshurica. The sequence continues at coordinate 16,444,147 of CM039621.1, forward strand.
AAAAGTTGAAATTTTTATTTTATTTTGTAGAATGAGTTGATAAGTTTTCTGAAAACATAGTAGGTTTAATTGCGTACCTGGCAATGGTTCCATCGTCAGGGATAGACATGAGCCCCTTTATACCACCGCAGCAGCTGTGTCCAATGATCACAATATTTTCCACCTGAAATTCATTCTCTTGTTAATCCAATATAAGAATAAAGAGTCAACGCATATGCAATATTAGTGATTAGTGGGTGTGGGGGAAGGCTATATATGTGTATATATATATATATAGCTCAATGCCTAGCTATATAGAAGACATATATAACGTTGCTAGCTTGGCCCCCACACAAAGGTCTCCCTTTGCTTTGCCAGAAGAGCAACTACCAGTAAATAAAAGGAAGTCTAGATTACGCGTATGAATAAAGTTCGGACAGCAAAAAGAAGTGTGGCCATTTATATATTTTCACCTTCAGATGCAACACTGCATATTCAATGGCCGCCCCAACTCCTGAGTACTTTGTCTGCACCATCCAGAACCAGTCAACCAAACAAATTTAATCCAAAAGCATACAATAAATATATAGATTATGATAATTTACATGTTAAACTATATAAAAAAAAATTGCAACACTAAGCATCTAACCACAAGCATAAATCAAAATAAAGCAAGTGACAAAAATCTTGATAGTTATGTTCATATATATATATATATTTTTTATAAAAATGATCACAACTAAAAACAAAACTTGAAGAATTGATTATATGAAAAATTCTTTTCATCAGTCACTATTCACTATCTTATACCTCACACTTTATAAAAAACACATCTACACTGTATGAAAAAAAAAATTATAATAACAGAATGTGAAAATAAATAATAGCTGATACATATAATTTATTTTCATCATATACTACTTGGTAATTCATAAACAAATGAATGTCGCCAAGTTTGACAAATTTTAAGGAGTAAAGTCAAGATTTGAATCCATAAACCAATGTAATAAATGAGTTACGAATGCAATGAAAGCAAAAAACTAATTAGTAAGGAAAGTTTTTGGGAGGCAAACCGTGTCGTAGGGCGGGACCATGTTGGCGATGTTTCGTACCACAAAGGCCTCGCCCGGTTGGAAATTCAGGACATGGGAGGGGCAAACGCGAGAGTCTGAACATGCAAATACCAGAAACTGCGCGCATAGGCATATATATATATAATCATGTTTAGCTCCATCGATCCATGTACTCATGTACTGTGTTATTTATTGTAAACTGATCTTCTAATTCACAAGCTATATAAGAATCGGGAAAAGTACAGTACCACCCAAATAGCGTAAACGTCGTGCTTATTGATAACAATAAGATTATGGATGGACGTATATTTTTATTCTTTTACATAACATGTCCCCACTTTAAATAATTATTTTTACATATATCAATAACTTCATCAATTACATTAATTCAAAAACCGTGAGTCAAGAGTTGAAAGTATTGAAGGTACACTATTTGAACACGTGTTTATAGGGACGGATAACACTGACACATGAAATAAACCCAATTTATTCATGACCATTAGAAAGTCGAGCTTAATTTTATATATGAAAAATGTTAAATATAGTTATAAAGTGTTATATTCAAGAGAAATGTTTTACTCACAAAGAAATATTATAAAAATAAATTTACAAACTGACGTATCTTGATATTATACGTCAAATTGTAAAACAAGTTGTATTATAAAGTAAATATAATCTATTATATGAAATCATGTCAATTTATGAGTTTATTTTTATAGAATCTCTTTACGATTGTAGTATTTCTCAATGAAAAAATCTAATTGTAAGCGATTCTGCACACTCATTCAATATGATTGGTAAAAAAATAGATTTTATTGAAAACAATGCTAATTTAAATTTAGAATATGAAGACAACAACATTAATACGCAGATTGATACGCAAATTTGCTTGTACATAACAAAACTCTTTCTCAATATCTAATCACTAAATGGCAGTTTAAAAATACTCGTGTATATATTTATCCAAAGACAATAAACACAACTTTTTATACAACAATTTCAAATTATGTTTGAAATGAAAAACGATTTTTTGTAAAATAATTGAATTATTTTATCAGAATACATTCGTTTTAACAAAAAAAAAAAACCTGTACTCATAATAGCGTGACGAACCTTTGGACTCTGGCCTTTGGCAAGATCACCGTACAAAGCAGGATTCTTCCTGAAAAGAAGGCATGCCGTCCTCACCATTAATCAGTGTTAAAAGAAAAAAAGAAATAATATTTATAATTGAGAATTTTACAAATGCCGTATAATTTTTTTTCATAAATACGAGATTTATATAAAAAAAATTAATTTTTTAAAATGAGAATAATTTACGGAAAATATACAAAACTTTTGGGAATCATCCCCAATTAAATAAGTCTGCACAGCAAATTTCTCTCTGTTACCAGAAACAAATACAATTTTGTTTTTTTTTTCTAGAATCTCCGAAGCCTTTTGTTCTCCAACAATCCGTGAAATGGTGGTCCTGTCCATATCATCGAAACCTTTGGCATCTTTATAGTATTTTCGAGAATCATGCTCTTTTGACGACACATACATAATTAATGTCTTTTCATCACGAGCAATTAAAATTAGTGGACCGCACCCCCTACTTTATCCCTATTTATATTGCTTGTAAACAATAATTCAGGCCATTGAAATGACGTTACCGTACGTATTAATTAAACCTTTGTGGATGATATGTTTTGTGGCATATCCAGTAAAATGGAACATAAAAGTATTTAAAGTACGTACTCAAATTTCTCTTTCTTGAAGTGGACGAACCCGGTTTTGATCCTCTCGACCGGATCAAACTGCTTCGAACCGACCGCCTCCAACTCGGCCGTTATCTGCTTGATCCTTGCGGCGGCGACGCCCCCGAGGTCAGCTTGCACACTGTAACCGAAAAGAGTTTTAAAGCTCGGTCAGATTTTTCAGACTTTCAGCTACGGTTAGTTCAAGTGGGACCCGATGTCGTGGACGGCTGATCCAAGCCGTTCATATCGCGGGTCCCACGTGGGAATTTTTAACTACCTCGACGCGGTGTTGCAAGGTTGTCTGAATTATAGGACGGCAACATATATAATTAATTGTCTATTTATAAGGACAGTAGAAACTATGGATTTTTTGGACGAGGAATTGAACGACAAGGGAAAACTGCAAACCTGAGAAGCTTCGAGAGTCCTGCAATGGCCTCCTCGTATGACTCCATGTCTTCCCTCTGCCAATTCCAAAAACCGACATGTCATAATCATTTTGATAATCGAAGAAATCAACGAGTTAAGACTCTTTTTGATAAAAAAAGAAGAAGGAAGAAATCAAATCGATGGATTTAAAAAAGCTTGGTTATTCATAGAAAAGGAATTCAATGGATTTAGAAGCTACTACACAGAGATTACAAATCAGGCAAAAACGAGAACAATTATGCCGGAAAAATAGATCGGCAGTTAAAACAGTTCACAAAACTTATACAAGAATTCAGCTGAAACAATTATAGCTGGTAGAAAGTCGGTTGACTGGCTTCGGAAACGATCATGGAATTAACAAAAGAAATACAGAATTGTGGCCAAGAATCGAGAGATCGAAATCAAATTCGAAGAAGATGCATGATGCAGTACATGGTACAGTTTAGTGAGTCTGATCCAGGTTTCAGAAAGACAGACGTCAAAACATGGAGAAGGCGCGAGTAGTTTTGGAGAGGAGATTAAAAAAAAGAGTATCTGTACGGACCTTTCTCTGTGATTCTTTCTGATCCCAGGTTCTGTGTTTTGGAAGAGAATTAAGGTAAATTTGATCACAAACGCTCCCTTTTTATGGAGCTCCGAGTCCCACCATTCTGATTCCACCACTCAGGTATATATAGCGTGCTAGATAAAGGCCGCAGGCATCTCCCGGCCCCTGCTTATTTTATTGTGAATTTCCTGTTTTGTGGGTGACTAGACGTCCGTTTAATCCGAAGATGACCAGAAAAACTTTTGGGATTTTACATTTCTTGCCTTCAATTATATTCAGTTTGTGTTTTTACCATCAAATTATCAAAGATTTAATTAATGATCGAATACAAAAAGAATGAAAAGTTGAAAGGGTAAAAATATAATTCTCATTAATATGAAAAGAGTTATTTTTTGGGGTTGTGTATGAAAATAGAAGTCTTGCTATTCATCATTATAATACATCATACATCATATTTATTTTTATTTTTATTTTTTTTAAAAATTATGGATCGTTTGTTTGTGATGTGAGATGGTAAATTTAATCTTTCCGAAAATAGATTTCATACGGTAGAGGTGGGTGCCAGTTCAGGTCATGGATCATGAATTCAAGACTGACAACGATAGAAAAGTATCCGGTACACACTCTTTGAAGATAGTCATGGGTAAATGGATCATGAATTAATCGAGACTGACAAAGTGTCGAAGATAGAAAAGTATCCGGTACACATTCTTTGAAGATAGTTTTAAGTATTAACGACATGACTAATTTTACATATAATCGTAAAGTGTATAAATGCCGCATAATCGTTTTGAAAAAAAGTGAGGTCTATTATTAAAAAAATTAATTTTTTTTATGTAGGTCTCATATTTTATTTACTTTTTTCAAAATAATTATATGGTGATTACACAATTTATGATTACAAATATATTTTCTCTGACAACATTGATAATCTAAATTAGATTTTGGATTGAGATCCTTCGTGGCTTAGACCGGTAGAGATATATATATTGGGACGCTGCTACGTCCACACAGAATTTCTACAGAAATCCTTTACCGAACACACAAAATCTTTTTGTTATTTTCTTTTATCTTTTCTTTCACTATTTTTTTAAACTATTTAAATATTTTTTAAAAATAAAAAAAATCATATATTCATTTAAAAACATTTAAAAACACTTACTTGATGATTAAGTAAAAAAATACAATAAAAAAAAGTTTCGTTAAAAAATTTCGATAAATTTTATCAGTGAAAATAGTATTTTCCTAGATATAGGCACTGATGTAGACATGTGAAGTGGAATTTACTGCCGGAATTAATTTTTTTAACATAATTAAATCTTTAATAAATATTATAAGGCTCACTTCATACCTATATTTTTTTTCCACTCTAAACTGAGATCTAAATCCTCTATTTTATAAAAGATTATTTAAAAAAAAAGGATTAAAAAAAAAAAAAAGAGAATCATCTTCTCTCTAGAGTCTCACCCTTTTCTCTCCAGAGACTCGCCCCCAGTAAAAACCCAACCTAGAGAGAGGGGAGGCAGGTCTGGAGTTTCGGCTCTTCCCTCCCTCCTCCCATCTGGATAGACTAAGGATTGTATAGTCCTTTATTTTATTATTTTTGTTCTTTTTGTCCAAAGTATGGCAAAATGCCGATCTGTTATTTTCTAGAGCTCAACGACCACCACAATACAATAAACAATTCAACTTTTTTAAATTTTAAAATAAAATTAATATTAAAAAAAATAATATTTTAATAATATTTTATTCAATTTTCATCTCATCTCAACTCACTATTCAAACTACCACTAAGAATGTTAAGAAACTATACTGAATAAAATTGTCTTATGAGAATGGTGTATTAACTAAATGCTAAATGGACCAGCCGATCGAGTTAATACACATATAATAACTCTCGAGTTACATGAGTTAACTTGAAAATGAGATGCTTATTAATCGGGTTAATTATACTTATGTTAAATTGAGTTAAATTTAATTTTGTTTATTTAATTATGTTTGATCATAGATCTGTAACTTTATTATTTTAATCTTAAATTTCACTTTATTTGAATGGCGAAAAGATTCTTAAAAATAATAAAATTATAAAATATAGTTCTTTACTCATCAATCTTATACCACATGCCTGTTGAGTGAAAAAAAATAAAAGAGTTATTCTACTCAACAATCCTACACCAGACACCTACTTATTAGAAGAACTCTTTTTTATTCCTTAATAGATGTATAGTGTAGGATTGTGAGTAGAGTTTTACAAAATTAAAAGATAAAAATTCAAAGTAGGTATGTAGTGTAGAACTACTTAATAGAATTTTTTAAAAAAATAATTATTTATAGGCAATGATGTCAAATTAAATATAGTAGAACTCTTCTATTAGAAAGTCTCCAACTGGAAAACAAGAAGGATTTTCAACTATTTGGGAAGGAGGAGAAGGGGGTGGTGGAAAAGTCAACTAAAACAGGCGTATGATGGTAGCCACATAGTATGTCGGGGAAACGAGTTTACGATTGGACGGCGAGCCACCTAAAATTAATAAAAATAATTATATATATTATATTATTATTTCATTCTCATCTCATCATACAACATAATGATAAAGTTATGGAAAATGATAGTGACCACAGCTGTTGACACTGCTAGAATTGACCGCTGGTATCATGTATTTTTTGATGTATTTTTTTTATAATTATTTTTTATAGATTTTTTTAACAATTTTAAATATTTAAAAAAATTAAAAAAATTATAATATTATTAAAAAATACTTCCTTAATCATGAAGTAAAAAAAAATTATTTTTTATTTTACTTTGTGATGAAGGAAGTATTTAAGTATTTTTTAATAATTTTTTTTACTTCATGATTAAGGAAGTGTTTTTTAATAATATAATAAATTTATTTTATTTTTTAAAAATATTTAAAAGTATTAAAAAATTTTCTATAAAAAATAACGGTAAAAAAACACATAAAAAAACACAATGCTAGAGCCAGTTTATTAATTGTCTATTAATTTTTAAGCAGTTTTACTAGATACAAACAGGAGGTGCAAGCAGGAGGCAATTGGCCTGTATGAGAGAGTTTATGTTGAATAAAAAAAATAAAAAGGACAAAAACAGACCCCTCTCTCTCTCTTTCTATTTCTCTTTCTTCATCCGTTTCTTCTTTTCTCATATGTCTTTCTCTATTTTTCTTGTTTGTTTTATGGGATATAGCATTCTTCAATTATTTTGTCTAAGCTAGTTCTGTGTTTTTTGTCCAGAATTTCTACTGAGTGATTTATACAACATTCATGGTAAATCACTTTGTTTTACTTCTATTTCATGATTGGGTGATTGTACCCTATATCTTGAATGCGGTGGGGGAAGATGATGGCCCATGACCATTTGCATCATATGTGAGGTTTTTATTAAAAAAAAAAAAAACTAAAGGTGAATTAAAAGTGTTTATTAAATTTTCAAGCATTCTAGACTTCAGTCCTGTAGAATTTGCCGGACAACTTACAATTGGAGATGAACTGAGAGATTGAAGATTCTTTAGATAACCAATGGAAGATTCTTTCAGTTTTGAAGTTCTGAGTTTGTTTGTACAAACGAACAAAAAGTATCTATTATATGGAAATACCCTTAAATCAAATAAGTTTGGAGCATTTTAAATAACTGGAGTTTCAAATACCAATGACAGTAATACCACCACCACCACCTGCAGAAGATCCATTGAGCAAAAAAGAGGAGCAAGCGCCAAGCAATGCTCTTCCACTCCAATCTCACGACCATTTTTCTATTTTTCGCTTCTCTCATCCTCATCCTCATCCAACCACTTAATCTTCATAGCTCTTGATTATGCAGTGGATATCTTCTCTCTCTCTCTCCTGCTGGTTTTTTTTTGGATTTTAATTATGAGTAAATCATTCCATTGTTGGGTGGTTGAAGTAAGGTTGTGCTGTGACTAGGGAGAGGCTTGAGCTTGTCACTAGTTGTGGTTTGTGAACAACGGTGGATCTGTGGAATGCGTCTCTCTCAAGATCGGGTTCCTTAGTTGCATGAAGTACTTATAGCTAGCACAAAATACAGAAAACTCCAGAGAAAGAAAGTGGGAGTGCATTCGGTGAGAGTGGGTAAGAAAAAGCACAGGCCATGGAAAAAGAAGGGGAGAGAAAGAGGGAGTAAAAAAAGAAAAAGTGGGACCCAAACTGTTAGACGATTGTGTCCCGACTGCACGCATCGACTGCATATAGAGTTTTTTATTTTTAAATTATTGTAAAATATAAGAGATAATTTAATAGTGATGGATAATATCATATAAATTTAAATTAATATGGAACAAAACAAAATTTGTTCTTAAGTTTGGGGATTTAATATAAGTTCTATAGAGCAATTTTGGATAATATTTTTACCACCCAAAGAAAATCAACCCATAAAAAAAACAAGAAAAAAAAGAATTGTATTATTACCCAAGTTAGCAACCAACAAAGGAGTCTTTTTTTATAGGGAAAAATATTTTGCCTTTTCAAATTATAAAGGGTTTAGGCTGTGCTTGGATGTTGAGCTGAACTTAGTTTTTTATGAATAGTAATGAGTTGAGTAGTAGAGAGAGTTATGTGGAGCCTATCTAAACTGAATTTAAAATGTGTTTGGATGTTAAGATGAATTTAATACTTTTATTGGAAGTCTAAAAAGGTTGTGGATCCCACGTATAAATATGTGTTAAGTTGAAAAAGGTTGTGGGTCTCACGTGTAAAGAGTTTTGAGTTGAGATGAGTTTAATAATTTGAGAGTTAGGTATTTGGATATTAAACTCAGTTTAAAATTAGGCTGAACTTAACTGAGTCTTGCAACCAAACGCAACCTAGACTTTGTATTCAAAATTAACCTATCGTAGTCTCAAACTACAAAGAGTGGACACTTTGATCACAATTTGCTTATCGCCATTGAAATGAATACAAATAAGAGTATCAGGTAATGTTATACACAACACTATCATCTCATTATGTAAGATGCGATATATTAATCACCATTGTATGATAAAGAATCATCTAATAAAAAATCATTCAATAATGATAAATGTGTCACATCATACATAGTGAGATGAAAGGGTAATAGTAGTGTGGTGTATAGAATTTTCCTAAAATATCATCTATTGTATATTAATATTTTCAGTCTGTTCTAGAATTTAATATGTCAAAGTGTAAGCCAATAAATAAGATCGAGGTCTTTTGTGGACAATAACTTGTAAAACGGTATAAAGAACCCATTAAAGTTCGATAGACCTTAATCAAGTGGATTGAAACCACAATTTTGATTTGAGTCATTGATGATTAATGAGACTTATTTCAGCGTTTGTCCACTGAAGAGGCATTCTCATAAATAGAGTGATGAACCAAAATCTGTGTGCCGATTGGTGCATGCAACGTGTGAGCAAATTGGAATAATTTGAGGAATAGAGTCAAATTAAATGGATCGCGTCTGGTTTCAAAAATAAATGATGTTATTTAGACAAAAGATATATCTGGTCAACACGGGGATGGATACAACCGGGCGAGAAGTTGACGACCCCAGCTGAGTTTTTCTATTTATACTACACCAACTCCATGACGAGTTTTTTGGGGTTTGAAAATAATTGAATAATATTTGTGCAACTCGAAGTCCAATTTGATTGATGCAAGTGGCGTTTTCGTGCCTCTTTAGATCCCGTTAGGATGTTTGAGCTAAATAAATATGAGTTGATTTTTTTATAAATAGTAATGAAATAAGATAATGAATTAAGTTTTGTGGGACGCATTTAAAATAAATTTAAAAATATTTAGATATTAAAATGAGTTTATATATATTTATAAAAAATTAAAAAAAATTATGAATCCCTCGTATAAAGAGGTGTTCAGTTAAAACAAATCATGGATTCTACGTGTAAAGAAGTTTTGAGTTGAGATGAATTTAATAATTTAAAAATTAAGTATCTTAAATCTTAGATTTAGTTTAAAATCAGACTGAAGAATTGATCTAATTCCAAACGGGGCGTTAAAATGGTTTTCTCGGTCCACACAAACCTTGGTCGGTTGGCATTTTCCTTCCTTCGTATATGCGAAACATTTAAGTCAATCTTTTAAAATAAAGACTATTATATCCTGTAGGTCTCACAATGAGGTAATTTATTTAGGAAAAATGATACTTGCAGTCGTGAGTGTGCAAGCGCCGTGCAGTCGTTTTGAAAAAAATGAATAAATATAAAATACATATGAAAAGAAATTAATTTTTTAATAGTAGACCCCACTCTTTTTCAAAGCGACTGCATGGCGTTTGCACATTCCACGACTGTATGTAGCATTACTCTTTGTTTAGACGGTTAGACTCCACCAACAAGCCTTGCCAATGCCCATTTATATATTTACAAAATTTGAGGATTAATACAAAAAAAAGAAGTTACTTGACCACTAACTACATCAACCAAAACCATAAAAGAAAATGGTTTTCAATATAAAAGGACATCTTATTTCAAGGGCTGAGATTGGATTTTGCTTCTTCATTTCTTCTTCACCATATACTAGGGAAAAAAAAAACAAAAAAGAGTAAGAGCTAGTAATTTGTACATATTTATGGTGGAAATTTTCATCTAGAGCTTGTGGAAGTAGGCAAGAGTGTCGGTCCACCTAAATTATTATGAGTAATGCTATTTATCATCTAAATTTTTATCATCATCTCATCATTTTATGATGCGACATTAGATAATTGAAAACTATTTATTATATTTTACTTGTGAACTTATTATCTAATGCCACATCATATAATGATGGGAGAATGATAAAAAAAAAAATTGAATAGATTTTTTCAATTATTATATCTCGTTTATTTTTTTTCATTTTCTTTCATCTAACTGTGTTACGATTGCGTCTCCTCAATTAACACAGTCTCCACATCATCCGATTAACTAAATGAGTGTAGGTCCGGAATTTGGCATCAACATGGGTTAAGGCTTTGATAGCTATACCTTCACTTGGTTGGGAGACTAGGTTATATTAAGTGTCAGTGTAAATGCCTACGAAAGATAAAAGTCCACTATGATAGGAAGAAAGGAAGGAAAAGAGGATTTGACAATGATAAGATTTGATATAACATAAAAGAAAGAAGAAACATAAAGCAATAAAAAATGGCGTAAAAGAAGAAGGGAAGCAATAGAGAGAGGGGCTACTTCAGTCTTCATTTGAGATTTGAAAAACCGCAGGAGAGAATGTGAGAACTAGAGAGCTCCAATACTGTTTTTCCTAGAGATAACTCTATGATCAAATAAGCCATATAAAACGAATACTTCAAACACACTATTACCAAAAACCACCACGCGAGATGAGGGAGACATCCAAGACTATCACAAACGAATGGTAAAGGTGAGCAGGAAACTGAAGTCGGGTCCGTCCATATGGAATATCGGGCATGATTGAAACAGTTGGAGAGTGGCGACTGTGTGGCCTGTGGGGGGATAAAGAAAGCGATGGAGAGGTAAAGACAACGCAGGGGCTCAAATCCCTATGGGTCGGAATCTCCCACCTTCTACATTACCTAAACCTAATCATCCGAAGCCCCTCATTTTGCGCCACCTTAAAGTTGTCTTTTTATTATGTCTTTTGCATTAGCCAAACAAAAGTTCGTTTCCATTAGTCAAAAAATTTCCCGTGAAAGCCGCCTATATTTTCAAGGCTAACTCCCAATTACGCTTCTTCTCCGCAGGTCCCAATCAGCTTCTCTGTTGGTGTATAATTTGGTCAGAATTTCCATGGTTTGTGCAGATTGATTACACAGGATTGCTGAAATCTGTAGTTGATATTCTTGTTGTTGGGGAATGGGGACTTGGGATTGACCAGTTTGAGCTTGATCGGTAATTATGTTTTAATTGAACCATATTTGCAGCGCCCATGTCAAAACACAAGTTTCCTTTTTTCTTTTTGAAATCCAATTCTGACTCCAATTTAGTTCACATTTTGACTTCGTCAATGTAATCATTTAAATCCGTCCCACTCCAACCTGGCAGCGTCGAGAGTAGTGGTGTTTAGTTTGGTCCAGTTCTCCGGCCCGACGTTTGTTTTCCGTGATTTAACAGTTTTTTTTTGTTCAATAGCTTCTTAAAATAAGATTATGTTCCCAAAAAGAAAAAAAAAAATTATGTTTGGTTTTTGAAATCAATTCAATCTATCTCAAAATAATTATTAATAAGATTCACTACTTTTTCAATTTTTCATAAAAAGATTAAACTCATTTCAACATATTTCATACATTTAAACGCAGATCATCTCACAAACGCAACCTCAAACACATCTTAATTGGATTCTCAAAAATTACTATTCACACATCAACTCAGATCATCTGAAACCATCTTAGTATCCAAATACAGCCTTAGCCTTCTCCATGAACTGAACATTATCAACGAAGAAATATTTTAGTCACAAAATAATTTCACAAAAATCAACTTACAAGTTATCGTCACTTGATTCAATATGTCCAATTATAAAACTATTTTTATTGTAAAATAGATCTAATTAGAGCTGAACATGAACCGTCGGAACCGATGGAGAACAAGTCGGCCAACGGTCCAAATATCATGAAACCGACATGGGATAGTTCGATTCCGATTCAAACCAATGAACCAACCAATATAATATATATATTATTTTATTCATGTATAAAATGACGCCGTTTAACTTAATTCAGTTAAACAGTATCGTTTTACAACAAGTTGCAACAAAAAAAGAGCGGTGTTACTCCGCAGCTCAGAGTAGCCCGCTCCAAGTGACCGCTAGGCCAAATTGCACTTTTTATTTTTTTTTTAATTTTTTTATTCATAATTTTTTTATCATTTTAAAATATTTTTTAAAAATAAAAAAAATATATCAATACACTAATAGTTACTTCTTTAACTATTAAGTAAATAAAAAAATTAAAATACATTATGTGTCAAAATGAGAGACAAATTGAGTGGACAAAGTAACATTTTTCCAAAAGAAATTGAAATGATATTGTTTGGTTTATTACACCAAGAGACGTTGTTTGGGTTATGGCTTAAGCCTAAGCCCCAAGCCCTTCCTCCCCATCTTCCTCATTTCTCTACTCTCCAATCTTTAGTGTCATTTCTCTCTCTCATCTCTTAGAGCTCTCTTGGTTTTGCCTCTGGCCACCGCACGATTATCCATAGGTGAGACTCAACTAGCCGGTCCCGTTGCCTCGATGTCATGTCTCTCTCCCTTATGTTCCATCTCTCTCTTCCTCTCTCTCTCAAACCTTCTCGCCCTCTTGGTAAATGCGTGAAGTAAAGAAAACGTGTTCTTGAATATGTTTTGAAACCTTAATTTTTTTTCATTTTGGTTGAATCTTGAATATTTTCTTTGATAATAATTTGAATACTTGTGTTCTTTGAGTCTTTCTTTTTGTGAATTCAATCGATGTTAGCTTATGTTGAAGGGGTTGGAGATGTAACTCTATTTGTTTGGATATGACCAAAGAAATGAGTATAAGGCCCAAAACCGACCCCCAAACTGCCGAATAGACAGGAACTGGTCCAACTGGTCTTCTCCCTCTAGTTGGTCAGTTCAGCTAGTTTTGGGCAGATAAGTAACAGTTGGTTCAGTTTTTAGTTATAGATTTAATATATGATATAAAGTTACATCAGTTTGTGAGTTATTTTAATGAAATCTTTTTACAACTGTAAAATTTCTCGTATCAAGATGGCTAAGCATTACCACACATTGACACGTGATAGTGCCACATAAGCACATACAAGTGTATTTGTGTAAGGTCTCTTGCTATGGTTGTTACTTGTACTTTGATATCTCTAGTTTGAATTCTTTCCCCTATTTTTACTTTTTTTTGGATCTATGCCTACATCACATATAAAATAACAAAACCATGCGCGTATAGGAAAAATAGTGAAAAAACAAACAACAACAACAACGTTCACATTCACAAGTTCTTTGCCTACCTTACAACAACAACAACAGCAATATTTGCCCTTTGTCGCCAAATTAGTCCATTTAAAAACAAGCAAGCGCCAACTCACCAGTCACCAAGGTGTTATAAGTTTAATAAATATTAAATTAGAACAAAACCAACAACAAATAATTGGCTTTTTTTTTTTTTAAAAGCCAAATTTAAAATTACAATAAAAAAACACCATTAGAATATATATATATATATATATATATATATATATATATATATATATAAATCCATCAAAATTAAAAGTGATGAAATAATTGCTAAGTATCCAAGAAACAGTTGCCAAACCCAGTATGCTCTGATAATGATATAGACCCCTTTCAACTACCAAATAATAATGCTACGCCAACTGCAATGCAAATTGAAAATACTAACGTTTTAGAATATATAAGTCTTGTTTAATCTTTTTAAAAAAATATGGAATCTATCATTAAAATAAATAATTTTTTTTATGCGAGTCTCAAATTTACCTATTTTTTAAAGAGAATGCTCGAAACTTACATATTTTAAAACTACAAATTTTATATCTCTTTTAAATTATACATCTGACCTTCACATCCGTTAAAATTATAAACAAAACTAGTAATAAAAACTTAGTTTTTTTAATAAGATTTTGCTAAATTAACAAACAAATAAAAAATAGCACATAAAAAGAAACACAAAAAAATTAATGGAGTCAGAATATTAGCCCTGACTCAAATTCATATTAAAAAAAAATCTATTGAACTTGAATTCAAAGAATAATAATATGTTATTTAAGAGTTGTGTTAAAATTATAAAATTTTAAATAGAGTAATTATATATACAATCGTGAAGTGCGTAACTGCCGCGTAATCGTTTTGAAAAAGAGTGAGGTCCACTATTAAAAAATTAATTTTTTTCATGTGGGTCTCATATTTTATTTATTTTTTTCAAAGCAATTACACGGCGGTTACGTAATTTACAGTTGTAAGTATCTTTTCTCTTTTAAATAATGGTGTACTTATCATAAATATCACTTATAAAAAAAATAAAAAATCACTTATCAATTCTTTTTGGCGATTCACTCTTTTTGACTCCGGACAACTGGATCAAACGACGGGGTTAGAATCCATGTCGTAAGAAGAACGACAGTAACGACACAAAGATGCCAAAGACAGCAAAAACGACATTGCATACCGATCAGCAATGAAAAAAGATAAGCTCTTTCGAATCGCGCTCCCAGCCAATTGGGTGCGAAATTTATTTTGAAAAATGTTCGTTGCAAGCGTTTGGCGTAAACGAGGTGCATACGTGATTGATGTAAAGACATTTAATGATATAGAGACCGAACTGATGAGAGAGAGCTGAAGAGAGAGAGAGAGCGAACTGCTGAAATTGATGAGAGAAAAAGATTGAATTGATAAAAAAGAACTGACGAGAGAGAAAGCCTAAACTAATGAGAGAGAGTTGATGAGAGAGGAATAATTATTTATTTTTAATTTGACGTGACATGGAGGACGGCACGTCGATTGTATCTACCGACTTTATATAAAAAAATTGATTTATTTTTACACCAGCCGATCACCAGCCTGCCACATACGTCTCAACAATTTTCTATTTGAGAAATGTTATATCATACTCTACTGTACATTACACTCTCCACACACTTCATATAATTTTTTTTTTTTTTCACCTCAACACATTAGGTGTGCTGGGCTGCTTCACACAGTAGAGTGTGAAACACATTTTTCTTTCTATTTACACCCGCATACAGGTAACGAAACTACAATACGGTCTCTGTTTACCTCTATCCCCCGTGTCTCTCTCTCTGTAATACGGTCTCTCTTGAAGCAAAAACTGGTCAAAGAATTACAAGAGCATTAACCACATTTTGGTTTGTTGCCAAGAAAGTAGGAGAATCAAACCATGAACAAACCAAATTTTCAGTTTTTCAGATTATAAGCTTCTTCATGAACAAGTTTAATAGCAACTAATTTTAAGAGAAAAAAAGTGACTGACTGCTAGTTAGCCATGCCAGCTTTAATTCTTAATTTTCTGTAAGAGAAGGAAAAAAAAGACAAGTCTTCTGAAAGCAACACCCTAAAATCAAACCATTGGAGCAGCTAAAATACATGCAGTGATAGAAATGGTGTGCCTCAAGTGACCGCCCCAAGAATTCGTGGGAGAGAGAGAGGGGGAAGGAAGGGGGAAGATCTGAAAGAGGGGAAGAAATAATTCGTGGGAGAGAGGAGGGGAAGAGGAAATCTTACGCGTGCGGGTGCATATATTTCATTCTTGCACCTTCTATGTGGCAAATTTGTATTGGTGGGTGTAAAAGCAAAATTCCCACCCGACCGTCTTTAAGTTTTTCTCATGATTCGATAAGTTTGATTTCAGGAAGAGTAGAGGAAGAAAAGCTAACAAGCCGAATTCCGATCATCCTTAACTGCAGAATCGCCAACCACCTCATCAATCAGGTCCTTTCTACGTTCTTTAATAAAATGATAACCATTTTTTTTTTTTATTGTATATAATTTCCATATCCGAAGACTGAAAGCAGTTTCTTAATTTCTTTATTCGTTTTTGCTTGAAAACATCCCCTTGAAACTGACTTGTAATGACTCTTGTGAAATTAATAATGCTCTGATTTTATGTTTGCTTTTAATTTCTCAAAGCTTGCTTATGGAAAAGATAGGTACTTTGGAGTATAAATACCAGATGACGTCTCTGATAACCAGAACTGTTCTGATTGGTGACTTTTTGACTTGGATTTTTTTTTTTAGTGAGCAATTTTAGATGTTCGATTTGATTTCATTATAATGATGCTTTAAGATCAGAGCTTTGTACCTTGTTGCTCTCTTCATAGAATAGGTGTCTTAAAGATGAAGATGTATATGACTGAGGGAATTTTTTCCTAATAGGGAATTTCCATGTTTCATTGGTGATTTTTTTTATTGGCATTGGGTGTCCAAGAACAAAGTCCCAACTAATTCCAGAGGTGCACAGGCCCTTAGCAAGATATTTTTCGTAAGTGCATCTTGGGTAATTTAAGGGGAAGTTTCCCAAGTTCGATGACCCCTAGAAATTGTTTGCACTCAAGAGGATTTGAGCCTTAGACTTGGAGGGAGCATACCATCAAGACCAAGGCTTTTACCACTTGAGTCAACCCTAGGGGGCATTGGTGATTTTTTTTTATCGATAAACAAAATTTTATTGAGCATAAAGTAGACAAAGGCCCGAGTATACGGGACATATACAAGAGCGTCGCCTATGTATGCAGTGATTTGAGACACTTTTTCTCTATTTTCTTTCTTAAAATGAAGGAAAAAATAGAGAAAAGGTGTCCCAAGTCACCAATGAAACTCAGCAATTCTAAGGAGTGTCGTAGTGGTCTTGGGGCTCAAGCTGTAGAAACCGAATATCCTGGGTTTGAAATTCCGTGTTCACACTCTTGATGCAATTGGACTGGGGAATTTCACCTCCAATTAGCCGAGGTGCACTTGTGGGAAACTCCTTGCTGAGGACCTGTTCGCTCTTAGGATTAGTCATGACTTTGTCTCTGATCTGAATTGATAATTCATCAAAAGGAAAACATTGTCATAACAAGGTACAGAAACCCTGTAGGTGCCTGTCTTGAAACCGTATCGATCGTATATCTAGAAGGGCAGATGATAATTAGTGAGTCAACATGTGCTAGACATAAGATATAAGGGGTGTGTTTGCCACACAGATTCTAGAGTCTGGACTGCATATGAGATATAAATTTAATTATGAAATGTTTTCTTAAGTAAATTAGATTTAGCAATGTTTCCAATACTTGATACTGATTTCTTGGAGTCTGTTGAAGAATGTGCAAACAATTTAAACTGCTGCTAGTGGCCTGTGTTTCTCTATCTCATCAAGGTTATGGCATTTAAGCTTAATTAAGATGAAAATTAAAGTGTAACTTGGCATTACTGTTGCTTCAATTATTTTACTTTTGAGAACAAAATAGTTCTATGGGGCATGAAGAGCCATAACGACTGTTTACAGTCTGTTTTTTTCCATTGTTGGATCATTTTGCCCTGTATTGGGAACTCATGAATGACTCAAAAGTATCCAAGAGAGGAGCTATCTATCAATTAATTTACTTACAGATGTTGATCTTT
Source organism: Juglans mandshurica (assembly GCA_022457165.1). Taxonomy (NCBI): domain Eukaryota; kingdom Viridiplantae; phylum Streptophyta; class Magnoliopsida; order Fagales; family Juglandaceae; genus Juglans; species Juglans mandshurica. Next base: position 16,461,993 of record CM039621.1, read on the forward strand.
TAAAACAATTCTTATTACTACCCATTTATTTGGAAATGGATTGAGCATCCATGGATAATCTTAGAGCTTAACTTGAATGGTCTATGTTGTTCAGATTTGCAACAACCCATCTTGAGCTTTTTCCTTATTGGCTGTAGTTCCTTTCAGGTGAGAAATTCTGGCATAACAGAAATGTGAGACCAAAGGTAATGAGAATTCACATTTTTCAGAGAAATTATGTTCATTTCCAGGAACCTTGGTACAAATTTCGAAGTTTACCATTTCTATGCAGAATCTTGTTAGTGCAGGCAGAATATTAATTTGAGTTCTGTTTTGCCATTATATAGCTCGAGGATGATTAACAACAAGAATTCTGGGACGGTATCTATATATACAGTGGATTCTAAAACTAGTAGCTCTTCGCTTGAATGTCGTTGTCCAACAATTGAGAAAGCTTGCAAATGTCGGCATATTACAGTTCATACTGTCACATTGTCTTCTCCTTCTACTATAATTTCTTGTGTAGAGAAGGTACCTCAAGGTGAAACATCTTCACATATTACAGTTGCTGATTCAGAACATGGGCACTCAAAGTCGTATGATGAGTCGATGACATCTAAGATCTTGCGAGATGTACATATAGTAAGAACACTTGAACTTTCTTTTTCTATTCTGTTTCCTTTTAATTCTTTGTTATCTTTATTTTGTGGTAACACCGTACTTGTGCAGAATCATCTCTCTGAGCCTAATGCTTTTTAGCTTACCTGAAACAATATCTTCTTTTTCAGTTTTCAAGTTCCCTGAATTGCTTCAAGCACATGCCTTTTCTATGATTATGTCTGCCTTAGGAAATATGTGGCTAATAGGTGATTATTATATTCATGTTAGCCGACAAGGTTGATGGAGGATTTTCTTGAACTTTCTAAAGACAACACAGATAAGGATCTGGAAACCTGTGGCATTCTTGGTGCCTCTCTTGTAAGAATCATGCTTTCACACTAAATGCTAGATCGTGAATGTGTTTCATACAGTATGATTGGTCCAGTTATTGGATAGTTGTTCAATCAAAAAAAAGTTATTGGATAGTCTTTCTTTTGACCCAGACGTAGATGCCTTATGTTAGCAGGTTTCACCAATATTTCTGCAAGGTCTCTCATCTCTTCTCAGAATCTCAAATCTTTTGTGCCATCCTTTGCTAATTAGCTATCTTAAAATAATCATGGGAAAGGTCACGATTTTTTTTAACTTTGGTTTAAGCCTTCTTTATTTGGTGTGCTTTCCTTGAATGTTAGAGAAGTGGGGATTGATTCAAAAGGATGATTTGCTAATTCGAAGTTATTATATGTTCGTCTCCTTCATGTGTCCAGGAAGAAGGAGTCTTTTATGCAACCACGCTTATCATACCCAAACAGGAATCAACTTCCAGTTCTGTTAGTATTCAGGGCCTTTTTATTCCCCTTGATTGTGTTTTTGCGCAATTTTTAAGTCCAGTTATCCTTGCTGCTGACTTAAATTCTGAATGACAGTGTCAGGCTATAAACGAGGAGGAAGTTTTTGCCATTCAAAATGAGCAATCACTTTTTCCTGTGGGTTGGATCCATGTATGCATACCTGTCCATGTTTTTCTTCGTATATTCCTTTGTCATTACTTCTTTTGTTCTCCCAATGCTCTCTCAAAGACACCTACTTGAAGATTTCTTGGGTCTTGGCATCAATAACACAATAAAGTTTGTCAAGGTTGTCTGAGTTCACAATAATTAATGCTTTCAGCATCTATTGAGGGTTTTTTTAAAAATAATTTTTCCATGTTTTTAAATCATCCAGTTTGTTCTGGATGAAACTTAATCAGTATTTGTTCACATGGTCACCTAACTTTTTTATTTCGTTTTCAGACACATCCGTCCCAAACTTGTTTCTTGTCATCAGTAGACGTGCACACTCAGTACTCATATCAGGTAATTTAGTCAGTCTGAATGCCCTTTTCATTTATTGAGGAATTACTTTCGTTTATTTCTTCTTTTTTATTTGAGAGACCCATATTAATCTTATTGTGTAGAGAATTTTTGTATGGCCAATGTATTGCAGAACTTAATAAATGTCTTTTGAATTAAAGTAATTTAATGCAGATTGGCCTCTTGGGTAGTTGTAATCTTGAAATAGCACTTCTAATAGATGGGGTTCTGCAACAAGGTTGGTGGTGCGGTTATATCGTTTTATGCGACGAGCAGGTGTTAAGATCAAAAGAAACAACAGAAAGATTTGCGTTGGTAGACAAGTGAAATCTTGAAATAGCACTTCTAATAGATGGGGTTCTGCAACAAGGTTGGTGGTGCGGTTATATCGTTTTATGCGACGAGCAGGTGTTAAGATCAAAAGAAACAACAGAAAGATTTGTGTTGGTATACAAGTGATACATTCTCTTTGGGAAGTGCTCCTGCTTATAGATCACTTTAGTGTTTGTACTAATGTTAGGATTAAAATAATCACAACAAGATTAGCATGATTATAGTTCTCCTCACTTTCAACTAGTGCTCACGATTATAAATCACTTCGGTGGTATTACTTGCAAAGGTAGATAATAGTTCATTCAGTAGTTTATTCTGGGTCCCAATTCACTGATGAGGAAGACAGACATTGAACTGCTTCTTTTATATTTTATTTTCAGGTAATGGTACCGGAGGCTTTTGCCATTGTCATGGCTCCAACTGATACATCAAGGTGTGGAACATCTCTGTAGTTTAATGCTCACCAACTTCATTATTTTTAACCACTATTTAGGGCCATGCTGTTTTTTCTCCTTATTTCTGCATAGATTAGAAATAGAGCTCTCTAGGTGGTTAAAAACCAGTTACAAAAATTTTAACACAGATGACGATAAGTCGGTCTCGAGTTTGGAAAAAGGAAAGTAAATGAAAATGAAAGGAAATCAAAGGCAATGATAAACTTCAAGGGCGATCAGCCTCCAAGCCTCAGACAAGCTAATTCACTTATATAGGGGTACAAGTGAATTCATGGGTCCAGCTAACAAATCTGAGCTATAGGGGTATAAGTGAATTCAAGGCTCTACTGGTTCTTTTTTTCCCGTTCATTAATGGCCAGCCTTTAGCTCAGATTTGCATTTGATATCTAATTTATCCTGCTTTGCCTGCCTAGTTAACACCCTGCATCACTTGTAATGTCTTTTTCTGATACAAAACTGGTAGTTAATGTTGGTGAACCCAGAAAAACAAGTTCTGCAGTCATTTATGAACACAGTTCTCTGCTTATTCTTTTGAAGAGCTCAGAGAACTTCTGGGTGAAAATGTCCTTGATCTGTATTACAGAAGACTGTGATAATGAAGTATTTAAACACAAGTTCCTGATTAGAATCTATGCATTAGTAAATCAATTTATTCTAAAATACAATTTATTAGAATCCATACTGCTTAAGAGATATAAGTAAATAGAAACGCCAAGTGGATACTTCCTTTCTGTCTTTATAAAAATAAACATGACTGCTGCAGTGCAAGCAGTGTAGTCTTTTTTGAAAACTGATAGTCTAAATTATCTTGAGTTATGCTATTCAGAAACTTATGAAAGGAATTTCCTCCAGGAGCTATGGAATATTTCGGCTATCTGACCCTGGTGGCTTGAGTGTGCTGAAAGAGTGCCAAGAGACGGGATTTCACCCTCACAAAGAGCTCGCGGATGGAAGTTCCATTTACGAGGATTGCTCTAATGTCTATAAAAATTCAAATCTGAGGTTTGAAATATTTGACTTGCGCTGATATGCCTACATTGAAAATAGGATTCTCCATGTTTGTGCACAGTTGACTGGTTTGTAGGAATTAGTAAACAGGGTCATGACCTCAGCTACACCATGGAACAGAGGTCAGCTCAGGCATGCGTCTCCCATAATGATGATATGTAAATCTCTTACATTAATTGTACCCGTGGGTAGCCCAAGTGGTAAGGGCGAATTTGTGTGCATGAGCCCTATGTCATAGTGTAACACCTCCTTCCCATAGGATAGAGATATTACTAACCTTTAAAACATAATGCCTGATAAAGAGATTCATATTCTGAAATACATCATTTATTGAAATTCATCAAAACGATAAAACTGAAATGAACATGATTGTTTTGGAAACTGAACGAATATAAAAGAACATAAACTAATCCTATGAATGACATAAAAATGAATTCAGTTCTTGTGAAAATATCACTTATTCACTCCTAAGTCTTTGTACTAGATCTATTCCTGGCCATCCAGCTCTTCATCATCATAGACATCATCTGCGAGTATTTAGACATGGAAGAAAACAAGAAGACAAACAAAAATAATGAGTCGAATACTCAGTAAGTAGTACATCATACCGTAAAATATAATCTTTGCCTAACATGCATTTAATTTCTATGGTACTCTTCATAACATACATATAGCTTCATATATTTCAATCAAACACGTAACATGACTTTCTGAAAGATTTTACATACATATATCATCACAGACTCACATAACATACATTTTTATTATTAACATAAGCGGAATCATATATAATCGAAACATGTAATTGTGAATGCATAATATCTTGGTTATCTTGTCTAAACATGAAATGAAACACGCTTGAGTCCGTGTTTTCACTTATCTGGCATAACATGGAGTGAGAGCGTGTTTCACTCAACTTGAGCGTGTTTCACTCAACTTGCATAACATGGAGCGAAACACGTTTGAGTCCGTGCTTCACTTATCTTGCATAACATGAAGCGAAACACGCTTGAGTCCGTGTTTCACTTATCTTGCATAACATGAAGCGAAACACGCTTGAGTCCATGTTTCACTTAACTTGAGTTTAACCACGCTTGAGTTCGTGACACCATAACATTTCTTATCTTTCTTAATGTATGAGATTTTATTAGGCTTCATGAACCTTTCTAACATAGCATAATCTTGTACATGGCATAGCATAACATGACATGGCATGACATATTCTTGTACATGGCATAGCATAATAAGATATAGCATGGCATATCGTTGTACATGGCATAGACATAACATGGCATGGCATATTCTTGTACATGGCATATTCTTGTACATGGTATAGTATAGCGTGACATTACATAACATGCCCTGAACGTTTTATGACATTCCAAGGCATACATGATCTAGGTACTACATGAATATGACATACATGATCTAAGTACTATATGGACATGGCATATATAATCTAAGCATTTCATGAACATGGTTTGCATAATCTGACTATTCCATTACATGGCATACTTGACTTTGAACCACTAAGAACATCTCACGGCTTTCATATGATTTTAGTAACATTCAATCAATCGAACAACAAATTCATTCATTCAAGTATAATCCCATATTTCATCAAAGATAAAAAAGGAAACTAACCTTGACTTGCCTCTTAGCGTAGCGTAGTTAATAATCATAAGCACATCATATTTTTATACATAATAATAATATTCACAGTACGCATGTATTATATGATCATACTATTTACCTCTTAGCGCTGCTTCCTGATTTCCAACTTGTAGCGCGTTACCTATACGAAGTGCTAATCATCACTAACCTTTCTAGAAAGATGTGTCATAGCATTCTAAATACTTGGGATCATTTGTAATAGTATTTATTCAAAACTCATCACATATTCCTTGACTTCTATCTAAACATAACTTAATCATTTTATAAAAATCTTAGTTAAAGTCAATTGAAATATTAACAAAATAATGGACCCAACAATTGTTAAAAAAATACTTTAAAAATATACTTTAAAATCCCTTAAGACTTGCTGCTATAAAATGGTTTGTAAACTTCCCCCTGATTACCATAAATGTGGACCCTTTTAGCAATAACTCTTACAACACAGCCCACACTTAAAGCAAATCTAATTTAAATCATATGTTTAATAAAACTCACCCAGCCCTTATAGGAAAACAGACAACGTAATGCACAGATTTATGAAGTCTCCCATAGGCACTGTAGGCTATACTGAAATCATAAAGAAAGTTTCTTTAGTAGGATTTACGGAGGCCTATGAGCAAAGGGTATTATGGGAAATCATCCTAAAGGAGCATGGGTGTTACGGGAAAACTGATTATAAGGGAAAATAAGGAAATTATAGGCTACGGGGGGGAAAAACATTCTTGTTGCTTACAGAGAAGTTGAACAGAACGAAAGAAATGGTTCTGCAATGCTCACCGAGAGAAGAAGGCTGAGGCGACGGCGGCTCTGGAGTGGTTAGAAGTGACCGACGATGCAAATGGGTCCTCTGGGCAGTGGCGCGATGCAAGGGAGAGAGAGAAAGAGAGTGAGGGAGTTAGACCGAGACAGTGAAAATCACGGGAAGGAAGAGATCTCATCGGGGACTTACCGGAAAAGGGTGGTTTCAACGAGGTTGGGTTGGTCGGCGTTTTCTGGCGCTGTGGGTTGTGCTCCGACTTCCTAGGGTGGTCGACCATGGCTGGGCAGAAATAAGGCTTATGCGGAATTGTGGTTTCTCTGGTTATTTCAATGTGTGCAACACAGAGGCTTAGTGAGTTTCTTATAGGCGATGGGAGGGAACAACGTGAACCCTTAGGAGATTGGCTGAAATTTGAAGTTGCCTAGACTTTAGGAACCTACTCTTACGTGGATACAAATTCTGAGAGGGTTTGAAGAGTTTGAATTAGAGTTGATCTCAAACTGGAAATCGAACTAATACGGGGACTAAGTGGATAGAGTATATGAAGGTTTTAAGGGAAATAAATCACTAATTTAATCTATCTGTTAACACAAAATTTAAAATGATAAAATAAATAAAATAAAATAATAATAAATAAAATACTAGTTTTAAGTCCTAAATTTGGACCCGTATGTTACAATCTTCCCCCCTTAAAAGAAATCTCGTCCTCGAGATAATGTACCTCAATCGAATAAATATGGATACTTGATCCTCATGTCCTCTTCTAGCTCCCATGTAGCCTCTTTTTCCGTGTGGTTGCTCCAAAGCACTTTGACCATCGGAATGGTCTTCTTGCGGAGTGCTTGAGCTTTTTGTGCAAGAATTCCGATTGGAAATTCCTCATAGGTCAAATCCTCACGGACTTGAAGAGGCTCGTACTCTAGTACATGTGTGGGGTCTGTAACATATTCTCGAAGCAAAGAGACATGGAAGACATCGTGAAAAGCCGACAACTGTGGTGGGAGGGCTAACCTGTATGCTGCAGCTCCAATCCTTTCTAGTACATCGAAAGGGCCTAAATATCTTGGACTTAGCTTGCCTTTCTTACCGAATCTCATAATCCCCTTCATCGGTGCCACTTTCAAGAATACTTTGCTTCCTTCTTCAAATTGCAAATCTCGCCGTCTCCGATTCGCATACTTTTTCTGTCGCTCTTGTGCAATGGCAAGCTTCTCCCGGATGACCGCTATTTTCTCATGCATATCTTGAATAATCTCCTGTCCCAGGATTCTACGTTCTCCCACTTCGTCCCAAAAGAGGGGTGACCGGCACTTGCGGCCGTAAAGAACTTCATATGGTGCAAACTGAATGCTCTCCTGATAACTATTATTGTACGCAAATTCTATCAGAGGTAAGTATTTAATCCAGCTACCCTTGAAGTCTATCATGCAGGCTCTAAGCATATCCTCCAATATCTGTATTGTTCTTTCTAACTGTCCATCAGTTTGAGGGTGGAAGGCTGTACTATAAGTCAACTCTGTCCCTAACTCTTTCTGTACACTCCTCCAAAAAGTTGAAGTGAAACGAGTGTCCCTGTCCGACACAATCTTAGAGGGAATTCCGTGCAGTCTGACAATTTCGCATACATACAGTTCTGCCAACCTATCTGTAGAATACATCATCTGAATCAGAATGAAGTGAGCTGTCTTTGACAACCTATCGACAATTACCCAAGCTGCATCCTGTCCTCCTGGTGCCTTAGGAAAACCTGACACAAAATCCATACCAATTTCGTCCCAAGTCCAAACAGGTATAAGGAGTGGGTGTAATAATCCGGAAGGCCTCTGATGCTCTGCCTTGACCTGCTGGCAAGTTAAACACTGAGCCACATAACTAGCTATCTCGTGCTTCATACCGCTCCACCAAAACTGTTGCTTCAAATCTCTATACATCTTAGTGCTACCTGGGTGAACAGTGTAGAGAGAGCGGTGAGCCTCTCTCAAGATTACTTCTCTAATTTCCTTAACATTTGGAACACATACTCTTCCCCAGAAACAGTAAATTCAGGCCTTCTATCTTCTTGGACCTCTCCTCTGATCTTCACTAAGTCTAAATCATTAGATTGGGTAGCCTTTATTTGGTCTATCAACGTTGATCCCAAAGTCAAACTACTCAATCGAGCCTGTGTATCCATAACCATCTCTATCCCTGCCCGTTCCATATCTAATAAAATATGCTTCTATGGGGTATACATAGTAGCAAGGGTACCGGAGGAGGACTTTCGGCTTAGAGCATCTGCCACTACATTAGCTTTACCCGGATGGTAGTTGATGTTGCAGTCATAATCTTTCAAAAGTTCTAACCATCTGCGTTGTCTCATATTCAAGTCCCTCTGAGTAAAGAAATACTTTAGGCTCTTATGGTCGGTATAAATCTCGCACTTCTCCCCATAGAGGTAGTGTCTCCATGACTTCAAGGCGAACACAACTGCCGCAAGTTCTAGATCATGTGTTGGATAATTCTCTTCGTAACTCTTGAGTTGTCTAGAAGTGTAAGCGATAACCTTCCCATGCTGCATCAAGACACAACCCAATCCCTTGAGGGAAGCATCACTGTAAATAACAAATCCTGTATTGCCCAAGGGAACAGTGAGTATAGGAGCTGTCACTAATCTTTTCTTCAGCTCTTGAAAGCTTCTTTCACAGTCTTCTGTCCACAAAAACTTCTCATCTTTCCTAGTCAGCTTAGTCATCAGGGCTGCGATACTGGTGAACCCCTCGACGAATCTCCTATAATATCCTGCAAGTCCTAAGAAGCTTCTGACTTCACTCACATTGGTTGGTTTGGCCCATTTCACAACTGCTTCAACTTTCATTGGGTCTACTACAATTCCTTCTTTTGACACGACATGTCCAAAGAAGGTAATCTCTTGCAACCAGAAATCACACTTCTTGAATTTCGCGAACAACTGCTCCTTTCTTAAAATCTGCAACACAACCCTCAAGTGACCCTCATGATCCGTTTGGCTTTTGGAGTATATGAGAATGTCATCGATGAAAACAACAACAAACTGATTGACATACTCCCTTAACACTCTGTTCATCATGCCCATGAAAGCTGCTGGAGCGTTTGTCAAACCGAATGGCATGACTAAAAACTCATAGTGTCCATAGCATGTTCTAAACGCCGTCTTCGAAATATCTTCCGGCTTGATCTTAAGTTAGTGGCAACTCGATCGAAGATCAATCTTGGAGAAAACGGGCCCCCTGCAACTGGTCAAATAGATCATCAATCCTGGGTAGTGTGTACTTGTTTTTAATTGTCACCCGATTCAGTTCTCGATAGTCAATACAAAGTCACATAGAACCATCCTTCTCCTTCACAAACAGGACGGGTGCGCCCCATGGTGACACACTAGGACGAATATAACCCTTCTCCAACAACTCCTGTAATTACTCTTTAAGCTCCTTTAACTCTACTGGAGCCATTCGATAAGGTGCCTTTGATATAGGTGCCATTCCTGGTAGGATATCGATTGAAAAGTTAACCTCTCAATCCGGAGGCAACCCTGGAAGATCCTCTGGAAACACATCTTGAAATTCTCTGACTATAGGGATATCTTCAAGCTTAGGTCCCTCTGAAGGTGGTGTTACTAGACTAATTAGGAATCCTGAACCTCATTGTCTTAGTAATTTAGTTGCTTGCAAGGCCGATATTAATTGAGCTGGGGCGTTTCCTCTCCTTGCAAAAAAACTGAATTCCTCCTTGCCCGGGGGTTTGAAAACCACTTTCTTTTTAAAACAATCAACACGTGTGGTTTTGAGACAACCAATCCATTCCCAAGATTATTATGTCAAATCCCAACATCTCAAATATCACTAGATCTGCTAGGAGGTGTCTCCCACTAATTTCTATGGGACAATTCCTAAGTATGGTATCACAAATTATATGTTCACCAGTAGGTGTTGCAACTGATAGTGAACAATCAAGATTCTCTAGTACTCTTTCATTCCAACAAGCATAGGTACGTGCTATAAAAGAGTGTGTGGCACCCGAGTCAAATAAAATGGTAGCATAACGGGAGAATAATAGAATGGTACCTGTAACTACATCACTAGATGTCTCAGCGTCCCCTGGGGTAAGGGCAAACACTCTAGCTGGTGCAGTAGCCCTCTGACCAATCTTTGTAGCTGGAGGCGGCACGTTCCTTGGGCAGTCTCAGGCCATATGGTCTGGTTGCCCACATCTGAAGCAAGCATTCTGGCCTACTAGGCAGTTTCCTTGATGCCTCTTCCCGCAATTCTGGCAGACTGGATTCGTCGCAAAGCTTTGAGGTAAACGTGGCTGGTAGTTGGGAGCAGGTTTCTTGTTTCTATTGGGCTCAGGTAGAGGTTGTTGGCATTTCCTTTGATTAAAAAGTTCTGCATTCGCCCTCATGTCTTCAATCAGGGTAGCTCGAGTGACCAAGTCGGTGAAATTACGGATCCTCAAGGGTATCAGGCGACTATGAATTCTCAATTGCAAGCCCCTTTCAAATTTTTCACATTTCTTTTCCTCATTTGGAACTAGATAACTTGCAAACCGTGATAATGCCACAAATGTCGCAGTATAACGTTCCACCGTCATGGTTCCCTGTACTAGGTCGAGAAACTACCTAGCTTTTGCTTCACGGAGTGCTGGGGAAAAATATTGGTCTAGAAATGCCTATTTGAAACGGTCCCAAGTGATGGATACCCCTTCATTAAGTTCAAGCAATAGAAGTTCCCTTGGAGAGGTCCACCATTCATCTGCTTCATCTGCCAGCATATAAGTGGCAAACTCCACTTTCTGTTCATCCGTACAGAATAGAGCCTTGAAAATATTCTCAATTCTTTTGATCCAGCTTTTTGCATCGAGTGCTTCTGCTCTACCGTCAAAAGTCGGAGGATGCTGCTGTGTAAATTGGTTTAGGGTACAACCTCCCCTGGGATTCCTGGCTACCAAGCCTTGATCGTCAACAAAGTACCGGAGAAGTCTGGTAGTAGCAACAGCTATCACCTCAGGTTCATTTGGTGGAGGTTCAGAGGAACCTTCAGGGTGCACGTTACGCCTAGTACCCGGTGCCATTATCTAACAACACCGATCATTCAATAAGCAAGTAATAATTCACTCATTCAATCAAGCAAAACAAGACAATAAACATCCACATAATAGTAAATAACTTCTTTTGAACTTCGAGCTGGCCAAGAGTCATCCTAGGTATTTTCTATCCTAGAATCATTTCTTTTAAAAGTCTACAGAATCTCTCAACCTAGCTCTGATACCAATTGTAACACCTCATTCCCGTAGGATAGAGATATTACTAACCTTTAAAACATAATGCCCAATAAAGAGATTCATATTCTGAAATACCTCATTTATTGAAATTCATCAAAACGATAAAACTGAAATGAACATGATTGTTTTGGAAACTGAACGAATATAAAAGAACATAAACTAATCCAATGAATGACATAAAAATGAATTCAGTTATTGTGAAAATATCACTTATTCACTCCTAAGTCTTTGTACTAGATCTATTCCTGGCCATCCAGCTCTTCATCATCATAGACATCATCTGTGAGAATTTAGACATGGAAGAAAACAAGAAGACAAACAAAAATAATGAGTCGAATACTCAGTAAGTAGTACATCATACCGTAAAATATAATCTTTGCCTAACATGCATTTAATTTCTATGGTACTCTTCATAACTTACATATAGCTTCATAGATTTCAATCAAACACGTAACATGACTCTCTGAAAGATTTTACATACATATATCATCACAGACTCACATAGCATACATTTTTATTATTAACATAAGCGGAAGCATATATAATCGAAACATGTAATTGTGAATGCATAATATCTTGGTTATCTTGTCTTAACATGAAATGAAACACGCTTGAGTCCGTGTTTTCACTTATCTGGCATAACATGGAGTGAAACACACTTGAGTCCGTATTTCACTAAACTTGCATAACATGAAGCGAAACACGTTTGAGTCCGTGTTTTACTTAACTTGCATAACATGAAGCGAAACAAGCTTGAGTCCGTGTTTCACTTATCTTGCATAACATGAAGCGAAACACGTTTGAGTCCGTGTTTCACGTTTCACTAAACTTGCATAACATGAAGCGAAACACGCTTGAGTCCGTGTTTCACTTATCTTGCATAACATGAAGCGAAACACGCTTGAGTCCATGTTTCACTTAACTTGAGTTTAACCACGCTTGAGTTCGTGGCACCATAACATTTCTTATCTTTCTTAATGTATGAGATTTTATTAGGCTTCATGAACCTTTCTAACATAGCATAATCTTGTACATGGCATAGCATAACATGACATGGCATGACATATTCTTGTACATGGCATAGCATAATAAGATATAGCATGGCATATCGTTGTACATGGCATAGACATAACATGGCATGGCATATTCTTGTACATGGCATATTCTTGTACATGGTATAGTATAACGTGACATTACATAACATGCCCTGAACGTTTTATGACATTCCAAGGCATACATGATCCAGGTACTACATGAATATGGCATACATGATCTAAGTACTATATGGACAAGAAAAATAGAAAACTAGAATTTAAGGAAGGTCGCCCTCCATGAGTGCCTTCCCTTTCTCTGGGCGAAAGCGTGGGGTTCTAGTGCCTTTGTTGTCTTCAACAAAGGTTTTAGTCTCATCTTGGTTAGTTTATCTGTGACAGTGGTGTTGGGTAGCTAGACGAAATGGAGGCGGAGGAACTGGCATCACGATGGGAAATGATTCATCTCTCCAAGGAAGAAAGTGCTTGCTTCCATGTCCAGCAGAAGAGCATCCACGATGACATAAGAAGAGGAAAGTACTGTATTGTTGGGAAAGTTTTGACGGAGAAGGGAGTGAATAGTGAAGGATTCAGAATTACAATGTCTCAAATATGGAGGCTGGATGGGTGGGTGACATTTAAGGAACTTGGTGATCAATGCTTCTTGATCGAGTTTCAGAAGATAGAAGACAAAGAAAAGGTACTGAGTGGACGTCCATAGTTCTTTGACAGACACCTCCTCACCATGATGGAGGTTGACGAGAAGGAATCCATAGATGGGTTGAAGTTCTGCTTTGAGCCATTCTGGATACAGTTACACAACCTCCCACTATCAGTCATGACAGAAGATTTCGGTGTGCAGTTTGCAGAAGCTATAGGCCCGGTTATAAGAGTTGAAGCAGAGGCAGATGGTCATGCATGGGGCAGATGCCTAAGAGTAAGGGTGGCTGTGGACCTTAACAGACCTCTACTTCGAGGAAAATGGCTAAGGCTGGATGACAAACAACACTGGATCTCATTCAAATACGAGAGGTTGCAAAACTTTTGCTTTCAGTGTGGTATTCTTAGTCACAAAGGCAAAGGTTGCTTGACTGCTCGTAATGCTCAACAAGGAGAGACTTTGCCCCCAGCTCAGTTTGGTCCATGGCTCCGAGGACAGCCTAGGAACACAAACATTTTCTATAGCCGTAGATACGGCGGATCAAAGGGCAGAAACAACCAACAGACGGGGCAGAAAGAGGGAGAGGGTACAATCGTCCAGGATATATTTGTGCCTCGTACATCCGAAGTCTTCGCGGAAAAGGTAGCAGGTGAAAAGGAGAAGGTGTCAGCAAGAAATAAGGAAGGAGGGTCTCAGATAGGCACCAATCAGTCACATACAGATGGGAAAGGAGGAGAAGGTGCTGCTGTGGATCCATGCTTCGGGATCTTGGCTGGAAGCCAGGGTGTAAGTCAACTGTCTGCCCCAATAAGGGTTACCTTTGGTCAGAAGGATGCTAGTTTCTTTGAACCTGGTGGCCCTCAGGAGATACAGGTTTCTCACGTGGGGGAGGCTTCTGCAGTTAACCTAACGTCGGGACATTTAGCCTCCATGAGTCTATGAAGGAAGTAGGGGTGGAAAGGTGTACAAAGGAAATTTCTAAAATAGGCAGCATGGCTGCATCCACTATTGGTGTATGTATGTTTACTCAAAACGATGACAAAAAGATGGCTCTGGATCAAACGCCTGGTGAAGACACTATCATGCCATTGGCAAAGGTTGGGGGTATGAGGACTATGAGAAAATGGAAAAGGAAAGCCTGGGAGAGTGAGACCAATACAAAAGGCAATAGTAATACAAGCCTAGCTGATGGTTTTGCATGCAATGCAAGGAACTTGTATGCGAGGGGCTACAAAAGAGTCTCAACCTTTCAGGAGTCTAGTTCAAAAAAGACAAGGAGATGCCCCAATACAACAGGTTTTCCCATGACTAAGGCAGAGGCTGGCTTTCAGCCCTGCCATGATCAATGAGTATATTAGTGTGGAACTGCCGAGGGCTTGGGAACCCTCGGATAGTTAAGGTCCTTAGGAATCTGACTAAGGAAAAGTTTCCCAATTTGGTTTTCCTAGTGGAAACTAAATGCAGAAGAAATAAAATGGAGGCAATTAGGAGGTTGCTGCAAATGGATGGGTGTTTTACTGTGTATTGTATGGGATTTAGTGGAGGGATTGCTCTTCTCTGGAAAGATGAGTGGAGGGTTAATATCATTAATTATACTAAATGGCACATTAGCGCTCTGATCCAGGAGATAAAGGATGGACCTACATGGCAATTCACGAGGTTCTATGGACACCCTGATATAAGGAAGAGAGGCATCAGTTGGCATTTGCTGAAGATGCTCAAACCTACCAACTCCTTAGCATGGCTATGTGCTGGGGACTTTAATGAGATCCTTCATCAGAGTGAAAAGATTGGTGGAGCAACCAGACCTTATAAACAGATTGAGGACTTTAGACAAGCTGTGGAAGCTTGTGGTCTAAATGATATACACTCTCATGGGCAAAGGTTTACTTGGTCGAATAACATATATGGGAATGACTTTACTAAAGAAAAAATTGATAGAGCCTTGGGAAATAAAGAATGGAATGAGTTATATGGTCATGGGGTTTGTAATGCACTTCCTGCAATTAGATCTGATCACTCTTCTTTGTCAATTAGTCTGCATAACACCACTCAGGGAAGGATGAAAAGGAGATGGTGCTTTAGATATGAGATGGCATGAGAAATAAAGGAAGAATGTCAGAAGGTGGTAAGAGAGGCATGGTTAAATGCTGGTATAACAGATGGTCAGGCCAAATCCTTAAGGACACAGCTTGAATGCTGCCAAAAAGGTCTCACGACCTGGAGGCAAAAGCTTAAGCAACAAGAGGACCAGATCATTAAAAATGGGACACAATTTATTAGGCATCTTCAGAATGTTGGTACTGGTGAGCACTTGGTAGCTATGAAACAAACCCAAGAGGAGGTGGTTTCTGCCATTATAGCAAATGATATCAAGTGGAAACAAAGAGCAAAGCAACACTGGATTAAACATGGGGACAGAAACACCCAGTTTTTCCACATGCAAGCAAGCCAAAGAAGGAAGACCAATGCAGTTAAAAGCATAGAAGATCCTCAAGGAAGGTGTGTCACTGACCAGTTAGCAATTGGAGAGGTATTCACAAGCTTCTTCTCCTCTCTTTTCACTACTTCCAATCCCAGTTCTATTGACCAATGTCTGATTGCAATGGACACCAAATTAGACAGTGTTAAGAAGGCTTGGCTCTTAAACCCTTTTACTAGGGAGGAGATCACTGCAGCTATTTTTCAAATGAATCCCTTGGGGTCTCCTGGCCCTGATGGGTTCCCTGCCCAATTCTACCAAAAGAACTGGGAGGTAGTGGGGGATCAAGTCTGTAATTTTGCTCTTGGCTTTCTTAATCATGGGGGCTCTCTCAATGAGGTTAATGACACTTTTATTACTCTCATACCCAAAGTTCAGAACCCCAAAAGAGTAGTGGATTACAGACCAATAAGCCTTTGTAATGTCTTATACAAGGTTGTGTCTAAAACCATGGCAAATAGACTAAAGCACATACTGCCACAGATTATTGCCCCCAATCAGAGTGCCTTTGTCCCTGGAAGGCTCATATCTGATAACACCTTGATTGCTTATGAGGTCCTTCACTCTATGAACTCTAGAATGAAAGGGAAGAAAGGTTTTATGGCTCTAAAACTGGACATGAGCAAGGCCTATGACAGAGTAGAGTGGAGATTCATTGAAGCCATAATGGTTAAAATGGAGTTTCCTGCTCATTGGATCCACATCATTCAAGCTTGTCTCAATTATGTCTCTTACTCTATACTTCTTAATGGAGACCCTCAAAAAAAGTTTACACCTTCGAGAGGCCTAAGACAAGGTGATCCCATGTCACCCTACTTATTTATACTCTGTGCAGAAGCCCTATCTTCCCTCCTCAAACAGGCTGAGACATGTGGCAGTATAACTCCTGTGACAATTGGTAAAGGTCCTGTTAAAGTAAACCATCTCTTCTTTGCTGATGATAGTCTACTGTTCTGCCAAGCCAAGCAGGAGGAAATTAATTGTATACTTAACATCCTTGAGTTATATGAGAAAGGATCAGGTCAGGTCCTTAACAAGGATAAGTCTACCATTTACTTCAGCAAGAATACTGCCTTGATGACCCAACAGCTGATCATGCACATTGCAGGTGTCCAATCCACCTCTTGCTTTGAGAAATACCTGGGCTTACCTTCTTTGGTGGGTAGAAAGAAGATAGCATCCTTCCACTCTTTAGTTGATAGAACCTGGTCTCGGGTCACTAATTGGAGGACCAAATTTCTCTCTGCAGCAGGAAAGGAGATTCTGCTCAAAGCTGTGCTCCAAGCTATCCCCACCTATGCAATGGGGATGTTCCTTCTACCAGCCTCTATTTCAAGGAAATTAAACCAGATACTAAGGAAGTTTTGGTGGGGTTTCAATGAAGATTTTTCAAAAATTCAGTAGGTCAACTGGGAGAAGCTTAGTGGCAGGAAGGATATGGCGGGGCTTGGTTTTCGAGACCTGAGATGCTTCAATATTGCTCTACTTTCCAAGCAGGGATGGAGGATCCTCCAAAATCCTACATCTCTAGTGGCACAAATTTTAAAGCATAAGTACTTCAACAATGGAAATTTGCTTGATGCTAAACTGGGAGGTGGACCTTCTTTTGCATGGAGAGGAATACATGCTGGGATAAGATTGCTAAAAAAAGGCCTCATTTGGAGGGTTGGAAATGGACTGAAGATTAACATCTGGCAAGATAGATGGGTACCATCTCTACCTACTCAAAAGATCTTGACCCCTTGAGAAGCTGATTTCTGGTGTGAAAAAGTCAGTGACATCATTGATTATCAACAGAAGAGATGGCAGGAACCTATCCTATCTGAACTTTTCACTAACTAGGAAATAGAGGGCATAAAGGCAATTCCCATCAGCTTAGGAGATAGAGAAGACAAACTCACCTGGCAATTTTCTCCTAATGGCAGCTACACAGTTAAAAGTGGATACCATCTTGGCAAAGAGTTGGAGAGAGAGCAAGGAGGAGAACCTTCTGGCAGAGCTGAGAATTGCCAAGTGTGGAGGTCCATTCGGAAGCTCAAGGTCCCTCCTGCCACCAAAATGTTTATCTGGAGGGCATGCAGTGAAGCCTTGCCCACTATGGCTAACCTGAAAAGAAGAAAGGTGATAAAGGATAGCATTTGTTTGATATGCAAAAGAGAATCTGAAACCTCTTCCCATGCTTTATGGGGATGCAGTAGTGCCCAAGATGTTTGGTGTCAAGGCCCAAAGAAAGTGCAAAAAGCTTCTTTTCATAGTGACTTGGTTTTTAATATCTGGGCAGAATTAATTGGCATGCTTGAACCAGGGGACTTAAATGAGGTGGCTGTTACAATGAGAGTGATATGGGCGAGAAGAAATCATGTCTTACATGGGAAAGTTTTTAAACACCCTCAAGAAGTCATTGGCCAGGCCAGGGCAGAGTTGTCCCTGCATGAAGAGGCTTTCCAGAAGGAGGTTGATGCTAACTTTGAGAACATGGCAAGAGTTCACAAATGGATAAAGCCTGCAGTAGGTGGTTTTAAAGTGAATTGGGATGCAGCTGTGCAATCGAGGCTAGGAAGGATTGGCATTGGTGTCCTAATCAGAGATCATCAAGGGCTGGTGATAGGTGCACTTCGTGCTAACAGACCTTTGAGAGGCAGTGCCTTCGATGCTGAAGCATATGGGCTTGTTTTGGCATGTGTTTTTTGTAAGGAAATTGGAATAAGGCAATTCTGTTTGGAGGGAGATTCAAAACAGGTCGTGGACCAAGTGATCCAAGGTTGTCCTAATTGGAGCTTAGGTGGTTGCCTCATATCAGATGCCAAAGCTGTTCTAATCCCAGCTGCTGATTGGTCTATCTCTCATGTATATCGGGAGGCTAACATGGCAGCTCACAAGCTTGCCCAAGCGGCTCTTGAATGCACTGAAGATCTTTATGACATCGAAATATGCCCCCCTTGTATCCATCGGGTGGTTATTGAGGAAATGAGGCATTGAACCTGTTTATTCCTTTGTAATACTGGTTCTTCTAGTATGTGGTTGGTTTGATTAATGAGATCAGTTTATTATCAAAAAAAAAAAAAAAGTACTATATGGACATGGCATATATAATCTAAGCATTTCATGAACATGGTTTGCATAATCTGACTATTCCATTACATGGCATACTTGACTTTGAACTACTAAATGAACATCTCATGACTTTCATATGATTTTAGTAACATTCAATCAATCGAACAACAAATTCATTCATTCAAGCATAATCCCATATTTCATCAAAGATAAAAAAGGAAACTAACCTTGACTTGCCTCTTAGCGTAGCGTAGTTAATAATCATAAGCACATCATATTTTTATACATAATAATAATATTCACAGTACGCATGTATTATATGATCATACTATTTACCTCTTAGCGCTGCTTCCTGATTTCCAACTTGTAGCGCGTTACCTATATGAAGTGCTAATCATCACTAACCTTTCTAGAAAGATGTGTCATAGCATTCTAAATACTTGGGATCATTTGTAATAGTATTTATTCAAAACTCATCACATATTCCTTGACTTCTATCTAAACAAAATAATGGACCCAACAATAGCTAAAACAATACTTTAAAAATATACTTTAAAATCCCTTAAGACTTGCTACTGTAAAATGGTTTGTAAACTTCCCCCTGATTACCATAAATGTGGACCCTTTTAGCATAACTCTTACAACACAGCCCACACTTAAAGCAAATCTAATTTAAATCATATGTTTAATAAAACTCACCCAGCCCTTATAGGAAAACAGACAACGTAATGCACAGATTTAAAACATGAAGTCTCCCATAGGCACTGTAGGCTGCACTGAAATCATAAAGAAAGTCTCTTTAGTAGGATTTACGGAGGCCTATGAGCAAAGGGTATTCTGGGAAATCATCCTAAAGGAGCATGGGTGTTATGGGAAAACTGATTATAAGGGAAAATAAGGAAATTATAGGCTAGGGGAGGAAAACATTCTCGTTGCTTACATAGAAGTTGAATAGAATGAAGGAAATGGTTCTGCGATGCTCACCGAGAGAAGAAGGCTGAGGCGACAGCGGCTCTAGAGTGGTTGGAAGTGACCAACGACGCAAATGGGTCCTCTGGGCAGTGGCGCGATGCAAGGGAGAGAGAGAAAGAGAGTGAGAGAGTGAGGGAGTTAGACTGAGACAGTGAAAATCACGGGAAGGAAGAGATCTCATCGGGGACTTACCGGAAAAGGGTGATTTCAACGAGGTTGGGTTGGCTGGCATTTTCTGGCGCCGTGGGTTGTGCTCCGACGTCCTAGGGTGGTCGGCGATGGCTGGGCAGAAATAAGGCTTATGCGGAATTGTGGTTTCTCTGGTTATTTCAATGTGTGCAACACAGAGGCTTAATGAGTTTCTTATAGGCGATGGGAGGGAACAACGTGAACCCTTAGGAGATTGGCTGAAATTTGAAGTTGCCTAGACATTAGGATCCTACTCTTACGTGGATACAGTTTCTGAGAGGGTTTGAAGAGTTTGAATTGGAGTTGATCTCAAACTGGAAACCGAACTAATACGGGGACTAAGTGGATAGAGTATACGAAGGTTTTAAGGGAAATAAATCACTAATTTAATCTATCTGTTAGCACAAAAATGTAAAATGATAAAATAAATAAAATAAAATAATAATAAATAAAATACTAGTTTTAAGCCCTAAATTTGGACCCGTATGTTACACATAGGTTAGATTCTCCCTGGGATCAAACGACGATTTATGTGGGTGGCTATGGCGGTGGGTTGCTACGTGAGTCTCCCTATAGATTTAGATTCCATGGGTAAGTCCTAAGGGTGAGGTGGTTCCCCGCCATCAAAAAGAAAAAAATTGTACCTTCTCAATGTTCTCATTAAGATTATGAGGATACATATTCAACAGCTTGTAACAATAATTACATAAAATATTTGAGAAGTGCGTTTATTACAAGTTTCTGAGTTGGATTGTGTAGCATTGCTATTTCAGTTGAACGGGTTTAGCTGGTAAAGTTCTTGATAGAAAGTTGATTTGAATATCTTTTGAAAGAAAATCATATCTTCATTCATCAACAATAAGGGAGAATATAAGTAGGAATCTCATGGAGATCAATTTTGACTCCTAAAACCCCCAAAGCATCTTTGCTTAAAGCATGAGCTGCCTTTTTACAATCCCTCCCAACATGGTTCACTAACCAATTTTCAAAACCTGCCAAAATAACTAAAGTTTCTGCTATAAACATTCCACAGCAAGTATCATCAACTTGTTGCTTTTGAATCTTATCAACAACTAGCAGAGAATCTCCTTCCAATATAACATTTTTGAAGCCTTGCTTATCACATAATTTTACTGCATAAAATGCAGCAATGGTCTCGGCTAGCATAGGATCAGGGTATAAGTCATAATTCCTTCTCATTACGCCTATAATAGATCCCTTCCTAGTCACGAATAATGGCTCCAAAACCAGTCATACAATTGACTTTATCTACTGCTGCATCCTAGTCAATCTTATGAGAATTTGTAGGTGGAGCCTGGCAAGTTGATTGAGCTTGATTTGTATTTGTTAGAGAAGCTTCAGTTCTACAGTTAGCCTATTTAAATTCATTCATTAATGAAATAGATTGTTGCACTAAGTGAATAGGAAGAGAAAACAAGCCTGTGAAAACAAACTCATTCCTTCTTGCCCAAATTTCCCAAACAGTTATAGCAAACTCTTCAATTAAACTCTGATAAAACATTCCAAGCAACTCCTCCATAAATGCTTTGAAAGTAGAACTTTGTGAATTATGTTTTTGAAAACAAATAGAACACTACCCCCAGACATCTCTGGCTGAAATGCAATCCATAGAAAAGACTTGCAAGCTTGAGGAAAATTGAGATTCCATAAATTAGTCCAAGGTTCTGAAAGAGATTGGGACTTAGAAGATTGACCCTGCTACTGAGTTTTGCTTGCAATTCTTAAATGATATGCACTCTTTACTGTGAACAAACCATTTGAGGTGCATCTCTATATAAGTTTATCAGGGCTTTGGCAAGGACTAAGTGGAATGGTCTTGATAATTTTTGCTTCCTCTTTTGAAAATATGGCATGCACTAGTGGAATATTCCATTGTTTTGTGGAAGGCTTTATAAGAATTGAGACCTTAGTATCTGGCTGAAGAAATCTTATTGAACTCTGAATCTTGAAAGTAACAGGCCGAGGAATCCATTTGTCATCCCAAATACAAATCTGTTCTCCATTTCCTATTCTCCAAAAAAAACCCTCATTTAACAAAGGTCTAGCAGCCAAAACACTGTCAAATATAAGAAGGTCTATTACCCAACTTTGCTTGAAGAAAATTGGCATGTGGAAAATATTTTGCTTTAAGAACCTGAGCAGCCAATGAATGTGGATTTTTAAAAACCCTCCAACATTGTTTAGCCAACATGGCTAAATTAAAATCTTCAAAGTCCCTAAAGCCAAGGCCTCCCATCTTCTTAGACTTCCTCATATGATCCCACTTGATCCAATGAATCTTACTCTCATTAGCCTGTTGACCCCACCAAAAGCTCCTAACAGCTTTGTTCAGTTGGTTAATAAGTTGTTTTGGCAGTTTAAAAAGATATACAATAAGCAAGTATAGCTTGGATAATGGATTTAATAAACACTTATTTACCAGCTTTAGACAGAAATTGAGTTTTCCAGTTGCTCAACCTAGCCTTAACTTTGTCAATAATATTCCTGAATGAGTTGGCTCTAGATCTGCTCACAGTGGCAGGCAATCCCAGATACTTTTCATAAGAAGAAGTAGCTTGAATTCCTGCAGCTCGAGTGATCAAATCTTTTGGTTCTTGTATTGTGTTACTGCTGAAGAATAGTGAAATCTTATCCTTGTTGAGCCTCTGACCCGAAGCTTTTTCATATAGATCCAATATC
Organism: Juglans mandshurica; assembly: GCA_022457165.1. Classification (NCBI taxonomy): domain Eukaryota; kingdom Viridiplantae; phylum Streptophyta; class Magnoliopsida; order Fagales; family Juglandaceae; genus Juglans; species Juglans mandshurica. The sequence continues at coordinate 16,484,538 of CM039621.1, forward strand.
TTGGCCAACTTGCTCCACTCAATGCAATTAGATTTACAAAACAAGACACTAGTATATGCAAAAAACAGATGATTAATTGAACTTGGTGTCTTCCTAGTTAAGCCCAGTGAGAATACCATCCTTTTCAACTGTTTAGTAAGTAACTAAGTGCCTTAGAGCATGTGATAAAGAGGTAGTGTGATAGGGGATCACCCTGCCTAATTCCTCTTGTAGGTTTGAAACTTTGCTGAGGTGTACCATTTAAAAGGATAGAATAAGAAAATGTTGATACACATTGCATAATCAGGTCAATCCATCTTCGTGCAAATCCCATTTTCTTCATGACTGCCTCTAGAAAATTTCACTCAATCCTATCATATGCATTGCTCATATCTAATTTGAGTACCATATAACCTTCTCTTCCCTTCATTCTACATTTCATAGTATGTAAGGCTTCAAAAGCACTAATAACATTGTCTGAAATGAGCCTACCTAGAACAAATGTACTCTGGGTTGGTGAGATCAAATCTAGAGTAATAAAAGTCTCATTGAGACCATGTGTCCAGCTTCCACGATTAAGAACTTCCAAGACTGCTTCACAGATACCAGGCCCCTCAATATCCCAATGTTGTTGATAAAATCCAGGTGGAAAACCATCTGGTCTTGGAGATCTAAGATAATTCATTGAAAAGATTGCCTCCTTCACTTCCAGCTTAGAAAGTTCTCTAGACAGACTTGCATTCATATCCTCAGTTACAAAATTATGTAAAGGACTAATGCAGATATCAATGTCTTCTGGATTAGAGGTAGAAAACAAATTTTGAAAAAAACCTTGGAAGGTTTGGCTTATAAATTCAGAATTTGAGGATGTGGTACATACCTGTCAGTAATACTAGATATGGTATTTGTCTTCTTCCTTTGAGTAGCACATTTGTTAAAGAACTTTGTGTTCATGTCACCATCCTTTAGCCAAGCTTGCTTAGCCCTTTGTTTCCATTGAATGTGATCCTCCTCAAGAAGTGCATTTGTCTGTTTCTGCAGAATACTGATGTCCTGATTATACCTTCCATCATTAGCCTCTTGCAAATTCTTCAATTTCTTGAGCTAAGCTGATATAAGCTTAGTCTGCCCTTTTTGAAAAGTCTTGCTCCATTGTTTTAGATTAACCTGACATTTTTTCAGACTTGTGGTAACACCGGAGAGCAAATTCCTACAACATCTCATGAACTTCCATGCTTCTTTGACAGCATCAATACAACCTATCTGTTGAGCCCAACAAGCCTCATATCTGAAAGGTTTGCTCCTACTAACAACAAAATTAGTTGGACTCAGTGAAAGCAAAATAGGCTTGTGATCAGAACAGTTAGCAGCCAAAGTAGACACTGAAAAGTGTTCAAAAATATCTAGCCATTCCATGTTACCAAAAAACCTATCCAATATTTCTTTAGTAAAATCTGCCTCTTCCCTGCCATTACACCAGGTATATTTATCTCCATCATGCCCCAAGTCTCTCAAACCACTTTCCTCAATAGCCTTTCTAAATACTTCCATCTGACCAAAAGGCCTCCTTGTAGCACCATATTTTTCATTTTGAAACATAATTTCATTAAAATCTCCCATGCATAACCATCCTTTGTTCTGAGGAGGCTTGAGAGCTTTAAGTAGACACCAACTTTCTTCCCTCTTTACCGTCATTGATTTGCCATAAAATCTTGTACCAACCCATTGTTTACCATCAATGGCCATAGTCACTTGGATTGAAATATGCCATTGAGTGTAAGAAAGTAATTCAACATCCAGATTAGATTTCCATAATAGAGCCAGACCACCACTTCTCCCTCTACGACCAATGACAAAACTGCAATCAAAGCCAATTTGGTTCCTGATAATCTCAACTTTTTCTCTACTACACTTTGTTTCAATAAGAAAAATAACTTATAGGCACTTAGAATTCACCAAATGACGAAGTTCACGAACTGTTCAAGGGTTCCCAAGCCCTCGACAGTTCCAACTAAGGCAAATCATTGGTTCTGGTGGGGCTGCATAGCAGCCACCACCATATCATTATGCTTAGTGCACTTAGCAGGGGTGAGTCTCACTTTCTTATTCCTCAACTAACTGCCTCCTTCCATATTAAGAACAACAGCTAACTGTGGCCTTTTGGTTGCAGGCCCATTGGGAGAGACCCAAACCAAAGGCTGAGATTTTGTGCAAAAGTCTTGTTTATGGGCCTTGCCTTTCTTCTCCATTTAGTAACCGAGACTGAATGAGGCTTTTCATGAGGGACCCCCTGAAGATCTCCTTTCTACCCCTGATCCAAGCCAATCTCAGAATCTTTGACCAAGTCATTGTCAATTATTACCTCATGCATCTGAATATTCTGATTCTCACTTTGGGAAGTCAACTTATCACTGGCCTCCACCATTACAAGATTAATAACATTAACTTTTTCAACCGTTTCCTTTTCAGTAACTGCAGCTTCATTGTCTTGATATTCCTCCGCATATGATGTACCATATTCACTCCTGTAATTACTCCTACTATTATCACCATTGTTTCTGTCAAACTCATCAGAGTCTCCTTGCTGGTGGGAAGAACTGCTATGGTTTATGGACCCATATTTTTTGGAAACGAGACCACCAGTAGGTAAAGATGAAGCCCGTAGCCAAGTAACATACTGACTTTTGCCAGCTTGCTTGTCTACAGACTTGCATGAGTTATGAATATGCCTTATTGTGCCACAATTGAAACAAAAGTTCGGGAGCCTTTCATACTTGAAACAAATCCAGTGCTTCTTACTGTTAACACGAAGAAATGTACCTCGTAACAGAGGTTTGGTAATATCGACTTCAACTCGCACTCTTAAACAATAACCCCAGCCGACCCCTTCCTTGTCAGCATCCACAAAAACGACTTTGCCAATAGATGATCCAAGCAAAGACCCCAAATCAGGAGTCATTACTGCCAGTGGAATATTATGCATTTGAATCCATAATGGTTCAAACGTGAAATGAATATCTTATGCTAATAGGCTTCCATTGAACTCCTCAAAATTCACCAGGACTCTATCAAACATTCACGGCCTACTCTTTAAAACCTTTTCCATATCTCCAAGATTCTGAAATTCCACCAAAAACTTATTCACACCCATGTCTTTGAAAGTGATCCATCCAACTGGTCTCCATATTTTGGATAAAGTTGAATGGAAAGCCTCCTTGTTGACTAACTTATCAAAAATGATCAAAGCTAGAATGTTGTGTTTTCCACGTAAAGTTGAGACATCAACAGTATCCTCAGGTACAGCCAGAACATGACTCTCTTCTTCCGTGAGTGTTAATCCCTCCCATTGCTTTGTTAGCTCCTCTTGCATTCCTTAACACCACTTCTCTTCGGTAGGAAAACCTCCAAGAGACACTAGCTTTGTAAAGACAAAGCACCGCCTCCTCACCATTTTAGAGAAGAGAGGAACCTCTACCATGTATATATTTTGAGCATTATTACTAGTTGATTTGAATATCATATGTTATAGATTGAACCTGAATATCAAAGTTCTCGATTATGACTTTTTTAATTTTAAATAGAAGTATAATTTAAAATAGACTTGAAAAATATTTTAATTATTCTTGTTTTTGCTTTATTATGGTTAGAAGTTGGACTAGCATCAAAATTTCACAGATCAAATCAGGTGAAGGTGCTTGTGTCTATGGTGGATGTGATGGTGACAGTGGGTGACATGGGAATGGAGTAGCACTAGTTTTGTGGTGTACATAGTGTTATTAGCCTGATTGGCCTGAGTTAGGATGTGAGAATATTTAATTAGTTTGATCTAGGCCTAGTTTGGGGACTCAAGATATCTCAGCTCTTCTAAGATATTCTTGTATGGGTGGGAGTAGCCTTGCTTCCAAACAAATTTGAACATATCTCAAACACTCCAAGTCAGAAACTTGTGATTTTCTACACTGTTTGCGTGAAAGGACTCCACTGGCGCTCAAATTTCTCCTAGCAACCCTTCCTCTCTCTCCCTCTGTGTCGGCACCCCTTCGCACTTTGCATTTCACTTCTTCCGCAAATCACTTTTCTCCCATCACAGTCCAAGCCATGGCTTCCCCGAGAGAATCCCCCCCACAGTGAAACCTGAAATCTATCGAGACTTCGTACCCTAACCTCTCTCTCTGCAACGCTATCTCCTCTCCCTCCCTCTCTCTCTGTCTGGAATGCTATCTCCTCTCTATCCCTTCTTCCATCGAGATGAATCTCTCGATGGTCCGTGAGCCTCATTAGGGCTGTGTGCTCCATAGTCTGTCTCATTGCCAGCTTTAAGGATTCCTCTACCACTGGGCTTTGGCAGGGTAGCTGTCTGAGGGAGATTCAAAATCTCCCCTACAATCTGCCTCCCTGTCAACCCGTGCCCCAAATTTCTCAACCTCCATTATAAACCAGCCATGCCCAAAGCCACAATACGCACCAGCTCAACTTGTTGCTCATGGCTTCTTTCTTCCCTAACGTTAAAAAAAAAAAAAAAAAAGGAAAGGGCAAAGAAATTATAAATAAATCAATAAAACCTAAAAGTAGTAAAAAAAAAAATAATATCCAAAGAATATAGATGAAGAATTGGGAAGTTATGGTTTCATTTTAATAGGGAACAAAGATAGCTCGGTTCCCCAAATTAATATTGAAGTTTTATTAACTTTCTTTCTTGGAAAATGATAGACTTATAGAGAGAGTACCCATTTTTTGTACCGAAATGTATCTCTATTTTTAGTATTTGTGTTTGTTTAATTTTTAGTATAGTGTTTGTTTATTTTTTTGTATTTAAAAAAATACACAGAAAAATGTTTTTTTTTTTTTAAAAAAAAACTTTAATACATCTCCGTACAAAGTGTCGGTGGCTTCTCTTAATGTGAGTAGCACTGTCCTTTCTTTTCTTCATTTTTGTTTTATCCCAACTCTGATCCACTAACTCAAGTCTCGTTCTGATATCTATGTCACATAATGGAGTCAGAGTTAAGGACATTCCAACCAGCCATGCTACCTATTATTCCTTTTACTATTATTCTCCAACCATTCCATGATATTAGAGTTGAAAATTGAACCAACCAGTTCTCATTTTGTTTAAAATCTGCTAAATTAACTGATTAATGACGAGAAAATTGGCTGGACCAGTTTTGGTCAGTTCAGCGGTTTCCGATCGATTTTGCGTATTTTTTGAATTTTTTTTAACTAAGTCTAGACTGTTAATTTGGGGCCCAATTAAAGTCGTAATTTCATCCACTCACATTTTAAAATCCATTTTTAATATTTAAGATTCATTTTATTTTTTTAAACTATCTTTGTAATGTTAGGTTAAAAAAAACAAATTAGAAATAGTATAATAGTAAGTATATACTAGATAGCTAAAAAACAAACTCCACTAGATGTTTAATACACATTGCAAATACAAACCAAATTGTTTGTTTGCACCAATGCACCATACAAATATTGCTAAATAAGAAAATTAGAAAATATAAGATAAATAATTTTCAACTTCATTCTTCACTCTTGCTGCTTTAATCTTCAATGGTTATAATATTTGATTGTGCGTCCAATTTTATATAAAAACAAAGATAAGAATAAAAAATCAAATACGAAAGTCTAAAATTAAATTATAAGAACAAATAAATATTGAATGAATATAAAAACATTACATGATTCCACCAAGAAGCTCTCTATATTATATGAGAAATGATACTTGCAGTCGTGAGTGTGCAAGCGCCATGCAGTCGCTTTGAAAAAAAGTGAATAAACATATGACCCACATGAAAAGAAATTAATTTTTTAATAGTGGACCCCACTCTTTTTCAAAACGACTACACGGCGTTTGCATATTCCATGACTTTATGTAGCATTACTCATATTATATATAGACTTTCAAATATCAATTGGTGTAAACTTATATTTCAACCAATTTTGAGCACAAATAAGGGGCTCAACAGTTCTCGGAGCCAATGAACTCCAAAAAGGGTCAAGCACACGACCTCCAATACTACATGCTGACTCAGATGCAACCATGTAACAAGTCTTGTGAAATCTTCGCAAGTATAGGATTAATGTAACACCCCGCTTAATTAACCATTAGATCAACCCTTAAACATTTTAGATTAGGCTTATAATTTTGGGTTATTACTTATATTAGGGTTGGTGGTAAGGTTAGTCTTAATCTTGACACTTAGTACTTTTAAACTAATGATTAGAAAAGCAAGCCTATTGGTGAATTTAGTGAGGGTTTTAGGACCTTAGAGCATCCATGGGCCTAGCCCAATATCCTTTAGGCCATGAATCCACACACTTGGCCCTTTTAAGCCCACAAAGCCCAAAACCATGTTTGAGTTTATTTCACTATTCAACTTGAAAGCCCAATACACCATACAACTGGTTTCCTTAAGCCCAAATCATATCCTAAGTACCTAAATGAAGTTTTGAAATTGGCTAAGACTATAAACCATCATACTTTAAGTTAGTGAACTTTTAGTCATGCTTTGAAGCTTAATTGTGCTTAATCTCTTCTTAAACTTTTTAATTCAAATTTTCTTGAATTAATACTCCATTAAACCATGATTAGGCCTTGTAAATACCCTAGCTAAACCACCCCACATGTCATTAAGAAAAATGACATATCAAGTCCAAACCTTGCATCAATCGATTTTGTATATTATCATTTGTAATACTTGGACTGTTTTACCCTTGGGCCTAACATTTTTGTAGTTTTTTCTCAAGGGTAATATGGTTCTTAAACACCTCATGAGATCATTTCAAACCCAGTTTGAGCTTTGGACGAAAATAGCTACACAAACCAACTCAATGAACCAAACTAGGTGCACATTGGTCTAGTTTGTGTAGGAACCAATTAGGTTGGAATTTAACCAACCATCTGCCATGGTTTGAACTACCACCCACGCCACCTCCTTCACCACCTAATCCCCGAGGGGCCCCATGACTATCATGAGAATTTTAACTCAAATTTTTCACACAAAACTATCCAAAACCGAAACTTAACAAAATAATCTACCAAGTAGAAGCCATTTGAACCCGCCGGTTAGCAAGAGAGGATTTCATGACTTTTTGTCAACCAAACCATGCCCCACGACCTGGCCACCACTGTAGGACCATTGTAGCCACATTAGGGAAGAAATCATGGTGGTTTCAGGCCACTATTCCCCATGCTCAAGAGGACACAAACTAATGATGACAATCTGAAAATCTCAGCAAACACCTCCATTGCATCACCTTATTTCGAGCTGCACCTTCATGATCACTTAGCAGCCAACTCTCCACCTTCTACCACCAGAAAAAAATCTTCAAGAAGTGACCTTGCTCCTGCACAAATCAGCCATGATGATGATTCAAAAGGATAAGTCAAGACAATGAGCAAAACTGTCTAAAGAAACTCACTTTGAACCAGCCCCATGAATGGTTTTGTTTGATTTTTCTTCTATTTATTCTGCACCACAACTTGACCTGCCCCAATAGGAGTAATGTAGCAACTATAGAAGTGAAATCATGGTGGTTTAGGGCATTGTTTTGACCTGCACAAGATGACACAAGTGATGGAGTGCAAATCTGAAAAATTCAGAATCATACACCATCTTCCACCAATCCCCTTGGACCAAAGCCAACGTCCCCTGCCTTTGGCTACCTTTAAAAGGCCCCGTCACCCCCTCATTTCCTCCACACCTCAACTTCAAACTTCCTCTTGAGCCTTGAAGAACACTTATACCTATTAAAGATCAAAAGAGTGAAACCGAGTGAGTTCTTGATGAGTTCTTAAGTTTTCTTGTGTAAGACTGTCTTGAGTGTTTCGAAGGTCACGAAATTTGTAAGTTTTCTTACTTTTGATCTTATTTAGCATGTAAAGTTTTGTTTCCATGTGTTGGTACAAAATTGGGTTAAGTTTTGGGAAGGTTATCATGCTTAGTTCAAAACCGGGTCAATTAAGAGATGGTTTGAGTAATTGAATGATTTTAATTGAAAATTTAACTATGGCATGTCCTAAACATGATTTAATATGATTTATCATTGTCTTAACATCATTATGGAAGGTTTAAATTGTGGTTAGAAACATGACATGGTAGGTTTTGAATCTATCTTATTTTAATCATCAAGTATGAATCGATTTTGAATGAAGTAGAGATTAAGGATATCTTAGCCATGATTAAGTGTTGGGATGAACTCTATTATCCAAGAATTAGCCTTCATTATGTCATTAAAAATGTTAGTGATCATTTGTGATCAAAGAAAATCTCATATGCATGCATTCATAGGGATCAATAGTTGAAAACACACTTAGGTCTCAACTAGAGTGCATGCCATGGGTTGGGACTGTTTGGGTAAGTTTCACTTTGATTTTCAAAAATCAAAGTTTATAGATGGTTTCAAAATGCCAAAAATATGAAGTCCATGAATTTTGGTTAAATTTGGAATCCGTTTGCAATTAGTGAAAATTTAGGGCTTAACAGCAATTTTGCGAGTCTTGGGGTATTTTTGTAAATATCCATTTTTGAAACCTTTGATTTTGAACCTCAACCATAGAAGTATTAATCCTAACTTAGTACGCACTTGATTTCAGCTGCTACGGCATTTTTTCAATTACTCTGGAAGTTTGTAAGTTAGCCTCTAACTTATACCTTGAGAGATTATATATGATTTATTGATAAATGTCTCATTCATGTTTCAATTATCAGTTTGAGCACAAAATATCATGTTATATAATATATTGAGTGTATATTTACATGACATGTGATATTTCTACCATTTTAGTATATTGCATCTATAAATGTCATTCTATATAAAAGCTTGCTATATATGCACATGTCATGGAACACATTTTTTTAACTTAACATGAAAATAATTTTTGTTACGACCCCAATGGCTAGGATCGGGTATTATCCTAGTAGAACTTCTCTGTCCACTCTAGAGTTGTTGTGAAATTGTGCAAGTGCATGAAATCATACCAAGTAATATAATGATAAGAAAGATGTCGAGCCCACGAGGACTATTTACCTATTAACTATTGAAATTGTTCTAATTCTAAATTATTTGAAAATCAAGAAAAGTGATGGATTTTGAATTAGAAAAACAACAACAAATGAAATTAAATCAACAACTGAAGAATTGACCAAACACTTGAAAAGAAGAAGATTTCACTCAAGAAGAAAGCACTAAGGCATCCGACTCACCTAACCAATCTAATCTCAAATCATAACCATACAATTAATCAATTATCATCCTATTTGACGGTAAAATATTCTAACTTATCTATGACCCTCTCTCGAGTAGAATTAGAATTACTCAACATAAGATAACCCGTGATATATCTATGCAAATTTTAAAGCATTTGAGTACATTAAGATTAATAATATTTCACATAAAAGCCGCCCAAATCACGTTGGCATATTCTTGTCTTTAGTTCAATTCATGACATACATCATACGAAGCTAAACTACATGCTTCAGCTCTCGAATTAACATGCACAACAAATCATTCAACTATTGGCCAAATAATTGAAGGCATTAAACTCAATAATGTATACTCAAAAGGAATGATAAAATTATGATCACAACGAAATTAGATTCGGGATTGTTATGGAGAGGCTACATCGTAGCCTTAGCAATAGAAATTAGTTCATAATCTAATCAAAACAAATCATAATAATTCTAGAATTCATAATGAGAATTATACAAAAAGAATATTAAAGAGTTAAGAAGGAAACTTTATGTAGATCGAGAATCTCAATCGATGATGAACTCCAATTCTACAGATTTTTGACCTCCTGCTTGAAGCGTCGTTTCCTCCCTGAAGATGTTCGTTTTCGGCCCCGGCTTAAAAGAAAGTTGTAGGTTTTTATCTTAGCTTTCCGTAGAAATAGAGATTGCCCTTATTGGAGTTTGCTACAAGAAGTTATGCTCCCAATACTGAAGAGTATTTCAGGAATTCGACAGTTTTGCGACTTTTGATTTCATGCGCACTTTCTGCCTTCTAGATATTCGTTTTTGGCCAAGGCTTTAACACAAAAGTTCTAGGGTTTTCTCTTGGCTTTCTGTAGACACCGAAATTATCCTTATTGGAGTTGTCTAGTAAAAGTTATTCTCCAAATACCGAATGATACTTAAGGAATTTCGAGAAATGCATGTTTCCTATTCTCTTGATGATTTCTTCAATTTCCATGACCCCTTCAATTTATTTATTCCTAAACAAAAATATAATAAAATAAATAAAACTCTAATAAATAAGAAAATTAAATACAAACTAGCATAAAATTAATAATAAAAGTATGACAAAACTTATATAGAAATTAAGCACATTATAACACCCAAAACTTAAGATTTGCTAGTCCTCGAGCAAAAAGAAAAGAGAAAAGAAAAATTAAACAAATAGAATAAGTTGATTTCTCACAATGATTGCCTCATGGATTGCATAAAGAAACTGATTCAAGGAAATTCTAAACATTTAACAAGTTTTTAGATTAATTCAAGAGCTTGCTTAGGCTACAAGAAAATCTTTGAGTATGTGTGAGAGTAACCAATCTCAACTTGCTACTCTATTAACTCGGATCAATTTATGCAAACTCGATTGAATTATGATTGATCTCTATGAGGATGAGATTCTCGAACTTCATATGCCTATTTTTCAAATCAACTCTCCACTAATGTAGTACAAACACACCACCAAATATCAAAATGTCTTAATAAAAGCTTGTAATGTTCAGCTTAAGGTGATGGCAAAAGAAAAAATTGGTATGAAACTCAACACAAGCTTCACCAATGAAGAGAGAGACAAAGTTTTACATTTACTTCCTAGAGCAACTTATGAGCAATTTATTCATCTCTCTCTTTTCTTTTCTTTTTTATTCCACAACCCCCAAACTTATTTTTATTTTATGTTTTTGTAATTCAGGTTGTATTTTTTTCATTTTATCAATTTTTTTTTAATTTTTATGATAGAATAACAAAACTTGTTCTTACTCTTTTAATTCTTTAACAAACTTTTTCTCTTCTCCAATGACTAAGAAAGTAACAATTTTCTTGAAAAGGTAGGATGATTGTTTATGGGTTAAAAGGTTTGGTAAATGTGGGTTAATGAAAGAAAAATGGCCAATGTGTTTAAAGCTCAAAGGGGTGACTAGAGATAGATAATTAGGGTAGCCTAGAAAAGCTCAAACATTCCAAAGATGGCCTAGATCATTTCTCTAGTGGTGTGCTGCCTAGGATTTCGCCTCGAGAGGTTATCAAATAGGTTCTAGAGTTCAGTAAGATCTTAGAAAATATCTAATTCACATAAATATACACTAAGCCAACAAAGCAACTTATTGATCATTGTATTGTACAAAAGTGTTCAAAGGAATTCAAATAACCCAAGCTAACACAAGAATTAAGCACAAACAAGACAAATTTAACATTTTCCAAGAATCCAACTCAATTTCAATCAGGTAATATCATAGGCTTGTGATCATCAACACAAAAACAAAGCAAGAGGAAAACAAAATATTTTTGTGATTTTTAATTTTTTTTTTTGTGAAAATAAATAGATACTCCCAAAATAAATGACACATATCCCCAAACTTAAAGAACACATTGTCCCCAATGTGAAGAATCAAAAGAGATGAAAAATTGAAAGGATAAAAGTAAACTTGCCTGAATCACCGCTCAATCAAATCAATGGAGACTTTTTGCTTGTTGAAATCTCCTTCGAAATAGGGCTTTAGACGTTGACCATTAACTTTGAATGTGCCTTTTGAGTCGTTAGAAACCTCAACGTCACCATACGGGAAAACTCCTGTTACCGTGAATGGTCTGGACCATCGGGATCGTAATTTTCCAGGGAAGAGGCGAAGTCTGGAATTATAAAGTAGAACTCTTTGGCCAACTTCAAAGTTTCCTCTTGAGAATGTCTATCATGCCATCTCTTGGTTCTCTCCTTGTATATGCGAGCATTCTCATAGGACGCATCCCGAAACTCATCCATCTCGTTGAGTTGTAATAACCTCTTCTCACCTACTGCCTCCATGTCAATATTAAGAGTCTTGATAGACCAATAAGCTCTGTGTTCCAACTCCACCGGTAAGTGACATGCCTTCCCAAAAACTAGACGATAGGGGGACTTACCAATTGGAGTTTTGAAGGCTATCTGGTATGCCCATAGTGCATCGTCTAACTTTTTGGACCAATCTTTCCTTGAGTTGCTCTCGATTTTCTCCAATATTCGTTTCAGCTCTCGGTTGGAAATTTCTACTTGTCCACTAGTTTGAGGATGGTATGGAGCGTCAACCTTGGGTGTAACACCATATTTGCTCAAGAGTGCCTTAAATTGCCGGTTGCAAAAATGTTTTCCCCCATCACTAATTATTGCTTTTGGAGTTCCAAACCAAGTAAATATATGCTTTCTCAAAAAATTCATCACAACTTTAGAATCATTTGTAGGGAGGGCCATGGCCTCTACCCATTTGGAAACATAATCCACAGCTATTAAAATGTATTGATTAGAGAAGGAATGAGGGAATGGCCCCATGAAATCTTTGTCCCAAATATCAAATAGCTCAACAACAAGTATATTATTTAATGGCATTTCATTTTTCCAAGAAATATTACCCCTCATTTGACATTTATCACAAGAAGAAACAAAAGCATAAGTATATTTAAAAATGGTGGGCCAATAAAAACCTGATTGGAACACTTTAGCTACCGTTTTGTTCACTCCATGGTGCCCACCAACCTCTAATGAATGGCAATGTCTTAGGATCGACTCTATCTCTTCCTCAGGTACACATCTCCTAATCACTTGATCACTACAATGCTTGTAGAGGAAAGGTTCCTCCCAATAGTAGTGCTTGACCTTCGAAAAGAATTTCTTCCTTAGTTGGTATGTAAAATCCGGATTGATCACATTGCTTACCAAGTAGTTTACATAATCTGCATACCAAGAAACTTGTGTTAGAGATACAACAAAGAGTTGTTCATCCGGGAATACATCATTTATTGGAGAAAGTGGGGCTCCCTCTTCAGTTGTCTGCTCAAGTCTAGAGAAATGATCGGCTACTTGATTCTCGATTCCCTTTTTATCTTTGATCTTCAAATCAAATTTTCGTAGGAGTAAAATCCATCTAAGTAACCTTGGTTTAGCTTCCTTTTTAGCTAACAAGTATTTAAGAGCAGAATGATCAGTGTAAACAATTACTTTTGACCCAATTAAATATGATCTAGATTTATCAAAAGCAAAGACCACAGCTAACAATTCTTTTCCCGTAGCAGCATAATTTAATTTGGCATCCGTCAAGGTACGACTCGCATAGTATAGAACCTTATTCTTCCTTTGTCCAAGCATAGCTCCTATTGTGTAATCACTTGCATCACACATCAACTCAAATGGAAGTGCCCAATCTGGTGCACATATTATTGGGGCTGAACTTTACTTCTTCAAAAGTGCAAATGCTTGCAAACAATCATTGGAAAAGTTAAATGGAGTATCTTTGACCAAAAGAGAACAAAAGGGTTTAACAATCTTGAATAAATCTTGAATAAATCGATGATAAAACTCTACATGTCCTAAGAAACTTCTCACGCCCTTGACCGTGCTAGGTGGAGGTAATTTTTCAATGACCTCTACTTTGGCTCGATCTACCGCAATGCCCTTGGAAGAAACTTTATGCCCAAGTACAATTCATTCCTGCACCATAAAATGACATTTTTTACAATTAAGAACAAGGTTAGTTTATTCACATCTTTGTAGAACTAAAGATAGATTATTTAAACAATTATCAAATGAAGAACCAAAGACAGAAAAATCATCCATAAAAATTTCAATAAACTTTTCCACCATATCCGAAAAAATAGCCATCATACATCGTTGAAATGTGGCTGGAGCATTGCACAAACCACAGGGCATCCTCCGGTAGGCAAATGTTCCATACGAACAAGTGAAAGTGGTCTTTTCTTGATCTTCTGGTGAAATGTGAATTTGATTGTATCCTGAGTATCCATCTAGGAAACAATAATAAGCATGACCGGCAAGCCGTTCCAACATTTGATCAATGAAAAGAAGTGGAAAGTGATCTTTTCATGTGGCATCATTGAGCTTGCAGTAGTCTATGCACACTCTCCAACCCGTGACCGTTCTTGTTAGGATGAGTTCATTATTTTCGTTCTCTACCACCGTCACTCCTCCCTTCTTGGGCACTACTTGCACCGGACTTACCCATGAGCTACAGAAATAGGGTAAATAATTTTGGCATCCAACAATTTGAAAACTTCTTTTTTTACAACTTCTTGCAAGTTCGGATTAAGTCTCATTTGTGGCTGCACCGTAGGCTTATAATTGTCTTCCTTTAAAATCTTGTGCATGCAAAGTGAAGAGCTCATTCCCTTAATGTCGGCTATAGTCCATCCCAAAACTTGCTTGTGAGCTCTCAAAACTCGAAGTAACTTCTCTTCTTCAAGACCTGTCAAACATGAAGAAATTACTATGGGTAAAGAAGAATCATGTAAATAAGCATATTTAAGATGAGAAGCATATTTAAGATGAGAAGGAAGAGGTTTGAGTTCTAAAGAAAGGGCCTCAATAATGGATAGCTTTTGTGAAATAGTACTTTCGCCCAATGTTATGTTTTTCGACTTCCCTTTTGGCAAGTAAGGTGGAGATGCTTCCAAATAGTGTGCACAATTGCTTATCTTGGAATTCTCAGAATTGGAAGTGCCAGATTGAACAAGACATGCCTCAAGTGGTTCCTTAGGATAACTCTCTTCAAAAATTTCTACCACAAGTTCATCAATCACATCTATGTTGAAGCATGTATCAGTTGTTGACAGATATTTCATTGCCTCAAACACATTGAATGTAACTTGTTCATCTTGCACCCGTAGTATTAGTTTTCCTTGTTGCACATCTATGAGAGTTCTTCCCGTGGCTAAGAACGGTCGACCAAGAATAAGTGGGGTTTCTCTATCTTCCTCCATATATAAAACAATAATATCTGCAGGGAAAATAAACTTGTCAACTTTAATAAAAACATCCTCTACTATGCCTCTTGGTCGTTTAATGGATCGGTCCGCCAATTGAAGTGAAACGGTAGTGGCCTTGACCTCTCCTATCCCCAATTTTCTGAAAATAGAAAAGGGCATTAAATTTATGCTAGTACCTAAATCACACAAAGCTTTTTCGAAATAAGAGTTTTCAATGGTGCAAGAAATAGTAAAACTCCCTAGATTTTTAAGCTTTGGTGGCAACTTATTTTTCAAAATGGTGGTGCACTCTTCTTCGGTCAACATCACGGTCTCATACTCTCCCAATTTCCTCTTGTTTGATAGAATCTCCTTCATGAACTTCACATAACTAGGCATTTGTTCCAAGGCATCTGCAAAAGGAATGTTAATATGTAATTTTTTAAAAACATCAAGGAACTTAAGAAAATTGTTTATCTAGCTTATTTTTCTGAAGTCTTTGAGGAAAAGGTATAGGAGGAACATAATGAGAAGTAAGAGAAGAAGACTCGGGAGGATTTCCTGAGTTTTTCACTGTTGGGCTCAGAACAGGGGTGGGCGATGCGGCTATCACAGTCATCTCCTCTTTTCCAGAATATTTTTCTTTCTCTTCTAAATTAAGCTCCCTTCCACTTCTTAAGGTAATGGCCTTCACTTGCTCTTTAGGGTTGTTTTCCGTGATGCTTGGAAGTGATCCTTGAGGCCTTTCAGACATAAATGTTGCCAATTGACCGAGTGTCCTTTCAATGCTCCGCATAGTGTTCTCATTATTCTTTAGAGCAATGTCATGTTCTTGAAATTTAGCATCCACCTTGGCCATAAATTGTGCCATTACCTCCTCCATATTCGGCTTATTCTCTTGTTGTTGATTTTGAAAACCTGGTGGGGGCTTGACAACATTCTGGGAGTTGCTCCATGAGAAATTTGGGTGGTTTCGCCATCCTGGATTGTAAGTGTTGGAATAAAGATTGCTTTGTCGTTGGTAATTCGACACAAAGTTTGCTTGCTCCGAACTATTGTTGGCGAATGGATTTCTCACTTGACAATCTACCCCCATATGATTTCCTGCACAAAATTCACAAATTGTATTAGTAAATTGAATGGAACTTACATTGACATTGTCTAATTTCTTAGATAAAGCTGCAACTTGAGCAGCTAAAGTAGATAAATAATCAATTTCGTGAACTCCCTGAGTTCTTTTTGTTGTCACTCGATCCACTGGCCATTGATAATTGTTGGTTGCCATCTCCTCCACTAACTCATGTGCGTCTTCCGGTGATTTATTCATCAAAGTCTCTCCCGCTGCTGCATCAATCATTGTACGAGTTGTAGGTTACAAACCATTGTGAAAGGTTTGCACTTGAATCCAAACAAGAAGTCCATGATGTGGGCACTTTCTAAGCAATTCTTTATACATCTCCCAAGCTTCATAAAATGACTCCATATCAAATTGGACAAAAGTGGTAATATCATTTCGCATCTTCACAGTTTTGGCTGGGGGAAAGAACTTTGCTAGAAACTTTTTAGTCAAATCGTCCCATGTAGTTATGGTTAACGGTGGAAGTGAGTTTAACCATGCCTTTGCCTTGTCTCGGAGGGAGAATGGAAAGAGTCTCAATCTAATAGCATCATCAAAAACCCCGTTATGTTTAAAAGTATCACATAACTCCAGAAAATTAGCTATGTGAGCATTTGGATCATCATGTGGCATGCCACTGAATTGCACCTTTGATGCCATCATTTGAAGAATAGTTGGCTTTATCTCAAAGTTACTGGCCTGAATGGCAGGTCATCTAATGCTAGAAGTAACTTCGGTGACCAAAGGGACAACATAATCTCCCAAAGTCCTATTTCCAAGTTGATCTTCCATTGTTTCGTTCTCGGTTGTGGAATCCTCTTTCTCCTTGTTCAAACGATGAAGGTGCGTTCAATTTCAGGGTCAAAAAGTACTAAATCCAAGCTTTGAGTATGTCTCATGCACAACTTGAGAATCTTGAAAAGAAAAATAAAAACAAAATTCACAATCAAGACTTAGAGAAAAAAAAATTCAAATTAACTTAGAACTAGTTGGTATCAAAAGTAATAGAAAATAAATAGTCCCCGGCAATGGCGCCAAAAACTTGTTGTGAAATTTCGCAAGTGCACAAAATCGTAAAAGGTAATATAATGATAAGAAAGATGTCAAACCCACGAGGATTATTTACCTATTAACTATTGAAATTTTTCTAATTCTAAGTTATTTGAAAATCAAAAAAAGTGATGGATTTTGAATTAGAAAAACAGCAACAAATGAAATTAAATCAACAACTAAAGAATTGACCAAACACTTGAAAAGAAGAAGATTTCACTCAAGAAGAAAACACTAAGGCATTCGACTCACCTAACCAATCCAATCTCAAATCCTAACCATGCAATCAATCACTTATCATCCTATTTGACGGCGAAATATTCTAACTTATCTAAGACCCTCTCGAGTAGAATTAGAATTACTTAACATACAATAACCCGCGATATGTATATGCAAATTTAAAAGCATTTGAATACATTAAGATTAATAATATTTAACATAAAAGCTGCACAAATCACGTTAGCACATTCCTGTCTTTCGTTCAATTCATGACATACATCATACGAAGCTAAACTACATGCAACATCTCGCTAATTAACATGCACAACAAATCATTCAACTATTGGCCAAATAATTGAAGGTATTAAACTCAATAATGTATACTCAAAAGGAATGATTAAATTATGATCACAACGAAATAAGATTCGGGATTGTTATGGAGAGGCTACATCGTAGTCTTAGCAATAGAAATTAGTTCATAATCTAATCAAAACAAACCATAATAATTCTGGAATTCATAATGAAAATTATACAAAGAGAATATTAAAGAGTTAAGAAGAAAACTCTATGTAGATCGAGAATCTCAATCGTTGATGAACTCTAATTCTGCAGATTTTTGACCTCCTGCTTGAAGTGTCGTTTCCTCCCTGAAGATGTTGGTTTTCAGCCCCGTCTTAAACACAAAAGTTGTAGGATTTTATCTTAGCTTTCCGTAGACACCGAGATTGCCCTTATTGGAGTTTTCTACAAGAAGTTATGCTCCCAATACTGAAATTTCAGGAATTAGCAGTTTTGCAACTTTTGACTTGATGCGCCCTTTCTTCCTTCTAGATATTCGTTTTTGGCCAAGACTTTTACACAAAAGTTCTAGGGTTTTCTCTTGGATTTCTTGAAATTATCCTTATTGGAGTTGTCTAGTAAAAGTTATCCTCTAAATACCAAATGTACTTTAGGAATTTCGAGAAATGAATATTTCATATTCTCTTGATAACTCCTTCAATTTCCATGACTCCTTCAATTTATTTATTCTTAAAAAACAAATAAACAAAATAAATAAAAACTCTAATAAATAAGAAAATTAAATACAAACTAACATAAATTAAGAATAAAAGTATGACAAAACTTATATAGAAATTAAGCACATCAGGAGTGTTTAAGAATGAAGTAGTACCTTTGATTTAAAAAAGAACAGTCAACGAGCTTGGAATAGATTCTTTTTAAAGAATGCTTGAGCGAAGTCAATATGTTATGACACCTAATGCTGGTGGGTGTATACGTTATGATGTTATGAGGTTATGTTATATTTACCAATACATTGAGAACGAGTCTGCAGACAACGTAGTTTTAACGTGAGTTGTACTACGATCACTGTCAGGTACTCACAGTGCACATGGGGAACTGCGACGATACCACACGTTATGATTAATATATGAATTGTTAAAAATGATGAAATGTTATAATGAAAATATTATCTTTTGACGATTAAAGTAAAAATATTCTCTAAACGAAAATGTGTCTCTGTTTTTTTTAAAATGTTGAGGAATCTGGATGGCAGACAAACGTACAATTTTCTGCATTTCATATTTATCATTCTTCATGCATAATTTATCTTTGTGCAAGTTAGTTGTTAACTTACTGAAATTTCATGTAAATCTCATCTCTTGTAGACCCACTATTATTCCACTTGGAATGGTAGAAGTTGTGTTAGGATACGAGAAGGACAAATTAGATGGAGCACTGGATTCGACTGATTGAGGAAGAGCCTGACCTCAAGAGGAGACTAGATTTGATCATCATGTTCATAGCCCTAGTCCCTCATGCTCTAGAACGCATGAAGCGATTAATTTAACTTTAAAGACTTTAATATTTAGTTGTATTAAGTTATGCTACAATTTGACTTTGAACTTATGATGATCAATAATGCATTGGGATGTTTTAGTTATTCTAGCATAAGTTCTGTTTTTCACCCTTCTATCTGCTATAGTTATTGCATATTGCTAGTTACATACCAGGATGCATTGCATATTAACTATCACGAACAGGGGTATGTAACCTTGTGTTACATGTCCCGACGCTCTAAGTCTTCATTCCATCCCAATTGGAGGTTGGGGCTTTACAGTTAGTCTCATTAAGTTCCCACCAAATTAACAAGTCACGAGATGGGGTCAGGGCCTTGCAACCATCTAGTCCACCTCTGTTTTGGCAACAGTAGATCCCAAGGTGGATGGTGTTTGATCCCACTCATTGTAGCATCATGTTTTAGCATCTCCATCACCATCATCTATGATTGTAGATGTTGAAGGGGCTCATGTTCTCGGCTAGTCGTGGCAAAACAAAATGTAGCATTCATTATACTCCTCGTACAAATTCCCTAATAACTATCTTACACTCGACACCAACTCTCCAGCCCAATTCTCATCATGAAAATGAAACAAAAAAACACAATTATATGGTAGTTAGTTTGCAACATATCAAAACATCACAAGTCTAATATTTTAGTTTACTCATCTTTCTACAATTTACATCAATTTATTCTTTGCATATGCTCATGCTAAAAAATAAATGAAATAAATTGCAAACTCCATCTAGTTCTTATGTCAGATTTTATGAACTCCATCTAGTTCAATAAAGTGAATGAAATAAATAATAAGAATATGATTTCAATTATTGGTTGTTAGCTCCTTTCATCAAGTTCATAAGTCACCAGATTGCAAGTATTGGTTTTTGCTGTCTAACACTGATCCGATCATGATAAGCTAAGAAACAACCACAACCACTGAACAAAGCACTCAACATTTCGATTACAGTGCACGGATTCGGTGCCGTCGTTGAGAAAGAGTAATAGCCTACGAAATTAAACTTTGTGAAATGTTCTGCTTAATAGAATTTTCCTAAGAGCGGTGCTACTCTGCCGCTCAGAGTGCACCACTCCATCTTACCGCTAGTTCAAAATTTTCTTTTTATTTTTCTTCAATTTTTTTATTCATATTTTTTTATTATTTTAAAAAAATATCAATACACTAATAGTCACTTCCTTAACTATTAAGTAAAAAAAATTAATATACATGAGGTGTCAAAATGAGGGGGCAACTGGAGTGGGCAAAGTAGTATTTTTCTTTTCCTAAACCAAAACCATTCTCAGCTGTAAATATACACACTTACTTTAGTCGTTTATATATATATATACATATATATATATAGAGAGAGAGAGAGAGAGAGAGAGAGAGAGAGAGAATCTGTGTACTGAAAAGGAAAAAGATTAAAAAAAAAAAAAAAAAAGCGATGGCATGATAATATTGAGATCCACTTGTGCCAAAAAAAAATTTATTTCAAAAATATAAAAAAGCATAAAGTAAAAAAATAAACAAGAAACGATAGAGAGATGAGAGAGATTTTAACTTTCCGGCCGAGAGAGATGTGAGGGAGAGAGACGGCGTCGGTGACATGAGTCTCACTGGTGGGACAATGGAGAGGTTTTGAAAGAAACAACAAGAGAGAAAACAACGTTGGAGTGTGAAAAAAATGAAGAAGATGGGAAGCCCTATCCTAAAATGACACTGCTTAACTTATTTAAGTTAAGCTCACTTAAATGAAACAACGTCGTTTTATATAAGAATAAAATAAAATATACATTATATCAATGGGCTCACCGGTTTGAACCAGAACCGAGTTGACTGACATTAGTTTCTATTAATTTGGACCGCCAACCGACCGATTATCCATCGGTTTTGGCCAGTTCAAAAATCCGGCGCCTAGTTCTGATCGACAACGGTCAATTTTGAAGGTTCCTATTCAGCCCTACATGAAGTGATATTTAATGATTATAGATTATTTATTATATTTCACTTGTGTTCTAATAATTTAATATCACATCAAGAGATATTGAGAGGAGGATGATAAAAATGAAGATAAATAGAAATTTTCATTCATAATAAAGCCGGAGTCAAATACGTACCATTCCATTCAGTGTCAAAATGTGGAGAATAGATCTCATCCCAAAATTGTCATCTCATCTCATTTCTATACATAATTCAAATACAAACATTTTCAAATTAATCATTATAACTTTTCCAAACTTGCAAACAAAAAGTAAAAAACAATTCAACTTTTTCAAATCTCAAAACAAAAATAATATTGTAAAACTATGTTTTAATAATATTTTAATTTTATAATATTTTTTATTCAATTTTTTTTTTCTCTCATTTCCCAAAACCTAAAAAATACTTGACTCAAATTATCTCATTCACAAATTTTCATCTCATCTCACTCCCTAAACAAACCCTACCATGTTTGGGTGCAAAGAATTGTTCAAGATTTTACACAAAAAGTGTTCAACTTTAATTCAGATGGCTTTAAACTTCATAAAACTTTATAATTATATAAAAAAAAATTTAAAAAAAAAAATTTTTCTAATCCTTTGCCTAAGTTTTGTGAAAAAAAAAAAAAAAAAAAACGTAAAACTGGAACACCCTGCCTAATTAACCATTAGGATTAATCTTTAAACGCTCTTAGATTAAGCTTATGATTTTGGGCTTCAAATATTTCTTTTATTATTTTATGATTACTATTATTATTTTGTTTACCTATTTTAATTATTTACTTCAACGTTGATAGTTAGATTTATTTAGACCATGACACTTAGTGTTATTAATTATTAAGTATGAAGGATTAGAAAATCAAACCCATTAGTAATTCTATTAAGGCATTTAGAACCTTAGGACATTTATGGATCAAGCCTTAGAAACCCTAAACCAAGCCTCATAGGAATTCAAGACTTGGTAGGATAGCCTTGGCCCAAGTATGAGGAAGGCATAAGGCCTTTGGGCTAAACTTAGTATAGATTTGACCCATGGCCCAATTAAGTCAAGGTAAGCCTTTCAAAACCCATCTTAGTGAATCTTGAGGTCTCTTTTAATCCTTCAAAATCTGGAAACATGGCCCCCATTCGCTCAAACCCAAAAGCCCATGGACCATTAACCCACACTCATGACCCTTTAAGCCCACAAGGCCCAAAGTCTTGTTTTGCTCTATTTCACTCTTCAATTTGAAAGCCTAATACACCATACCATGGATTTCCTCAAGCTCATGTCATACCCTAAGTACCCAAATTAAGTTTTGAAATTGGGTTAAGATCATTAATTAACTTACTCATGATTAGTGATCTTTAAACCATGTTATAGAGCTTAATTTTTTTTCTTAATCTTTTTAGCCTTTTTTATGTGATTTTTTTTTTGTTTCACTATTCAATTACATCATTATTAGATCAAATTAGAACCCTAGATAAACCTCCACACATGCCATTAGGGTTGAAAAACCGACCCATTGGGCTCGAAACTGATGGGTCGGTTTATTTGGAGAAGCCAAGCCGGCCGAAACCAGTCGATCATGAGGAAAAAACCGGCTGGTTCACGGTCGGTTCATCGGTTTTGGGCCGGTTTGAGCCACTATATTTGGGCCATTTTAAGATCCAATTCAACCTCTTTCTGGGCTCAATTTATTATTCAAGATCATCTACATTTAGACTTTTTTTTTGCAGAATTTTTAAAATTAATTAATTTATTCAATTTCTTTTTAATTTTAATCATGCCATGTATATATTATTAGTAACTAATAACTACTACATATATACTACTTATATTTTATAGTCTTATTATCTTATATACTAAATTACTAATTACTAGATAAATAAAAAAAACTCCACTAGATGTTTAATATACATTACAAACAAAACTAAATTGTCTTAAGCAAGTAAGCAACAAATAACAATTGTTCTTGAATAAAATCCAAAAAATCTTCATTCTTCAACTGCAATCTTCGACTCTTCAATCATCAATAGTTGTGATGTATGATGTTCCTAACTCTATAAGAAAACACCAAATAATCAATATTAATAAATTAGGATAATGAAAAAAAAAATTAAATTAAATTATAAAAATAAATAAATATGGAAATTGAATGAGAAAAATACATTACCAGATTCTACTACAAAGCTCTCAACTTTATCCATGGAGTCTCGAATATCAATTGGCGTTAACGGATGTCGCAACCAATTCTAAGTACAAATAAGTGTCTCAACAGTTCTCGGAACCAAGGAACTTCGAAAAGGATCAAGTACACGACCTCCTGTACTAAATGCTGACTCTGATGCAACCGTGGAAATAAGCATGGCTAACACGTCTCGTGCAATCCTCGCAAGTATAGGATAGTTAGGCTCATTCACTTTCCACCAATTCAACAAGTCAAAAGATTGGTTGAATGTCTCTCAACCATCTGATAAATACTGATCAATCTCTGTTTTGGTGGCTGTAGATCCAGAGGCAGTCGATGCTGGCAACCACTCATAAAAAAGTTGTGACTCATGATTGTCTTCAGCGTCATTTGGAAGTGCAGATGACGGAGGGGAAACATGTTCTCTGCTACTCGAGGAAGAACTGAACGTAGCATTATACTCCGCATACATGTCTGATAATAATTGTCTCACCCTCGACAACAAATCTTCAGCCCAATTGTGATCATAAATTTTTTTTCAAGAGAAAAGTAAGAAGCCCCAACTTACTACGTGGATCAAGGAGAACTGCAATCAACAACAACAAATTCATCTTATCCAATGAACCCCAATACTTATCAAATTTCATTCTCATGCTTATGACCATGCTCATCAAACAAGTATTCTCACTCTCACACAGTCTAACCAACTCTTTTTGGAGTCTACAAATCTCCAAAAAACTTGTGTTTGTCGTGACATGTAAAGAACCAGAAAATCGACAAGTGACATCATAAAACATTTTCAAAAATTTCACAAAAATCCACACTGTCTCCCACTCGTCAACTCTAGGAGGCCCAATCAATCCTTAAAGTAAGAAAGAAAATTGTAGTCCTCACTCTCCATTCACCTAAAAGCCTTTTCAAATTTTTCAACAGCCTCCAACATCATGTAAGTTAAATTCCATCGGGTTTGCACATCAAGGCACAACATTTTTTTATAATCAATTTTTTCCTTTTCTGCACATCTCTTAAATTTGTCTAATCTTGCAGGGGAGGAGCGCACATATCTAACCGCATTTCTAACCATTGTAATAGCATCATCACACTCCTTAAGACCCTCATTCACGACAAAATTCAAAATATGAGCACAACATCTCATGTGCATATACTTCCCCTCCAACATATTCTCCATAAAAAAATGTCTCAAATATGCAATTGCAGTATCATTTGAGCTAGCATTATCAACAGTAACAGTAAATATCTTATCAATGCCCCAATGAAGGAGGCATGATTCAATATATTTTCCAATGGTATCCCCTCGATGATTAGGGATTAAATAAAAATTAATGATTTTCTCTTGCAATTTCCAATCACTATCAATGAAATGGGCAGTTAAGCACATATAATTAAGATTTTGTACCGATGTCCACGTATCGGTAGTTAATGAAATCCTCATTCCCCCATCTTTAAATAACTTTTTAAGTTTGGCTTTTTTAGATGCAAATAGTTTCAAACAATCTCTTACAACCGTCACTCGACATGACACTTTAAATGTAGGTTCAAGCAACCAAACCATCTTCTTAAATCCTTGCCCTTCAACAATTCTAAATGGTAATTCATCGAGGATTACCATCTCTGCAAGCGCTATCCTCACAGGCTCCTCATTATTTTTATGGGTTACAAGATTGCTTAAAAAATTATCACTATCTCCAAACCCCTCCGAGGATACCTCACCTGTCAATATTGTTTGGTATTTATCTAAAGGCCCACGTTTATGAGGATTTTTGGGACATGAAGGTAGATGGTTTTGCATGGTTGAAGTTCCGTTCCGTTCCTCTTCGAGTGGCAAGCGTATATCTTGCCACAATAATTACACTTGACCTTAGGATCATCTACGGAATAACTCTCAATTTTTGTAAAATGGTCTCAAACAATTGACGGATCATTCTCCTTCCGTTTCTTAGGAAGTGGACAATTACTACTATTAGGGACACTTGAAGCCGGGTGTTTTGGTATTTGGGAGTTCGAATCAAAATCAATTGGACTTGACAAAGAATCCATCTAACATGTAAAACCAAGAAAGAACAAAAAAATCACCACAACTGTCAATTACACAGCAGCTAGTTTGCAACATGGCAAACATCACAAATCTAAGATTCTAATCTACATTTTAGATCACTCACAAATCTCACAAATTATTTTACTTTCAATAAATTATGAACATTTATTGTCAATAAACATCACAAATTATTTTACTTTCAATAAAACTGTTAATCAACAAAACTGAAAATTGTCAATAAATTTATAACACAACTTTGATTTGTCATAAAGTTATGAACATTTATCAAATTACATCTTCAAAAACTACCCATTGTTCATTGTACAAAATCTATAAAGCATCTTCAATTCGTGAATGCACACTGCACAGTCCCTAACCCTAGATTGGAATACCATCAATCTTCAATCATCGATTCACTATTTCACCATCTCAAACTAGAAAACACAATCCCTAACCCTAGATTGGAATACCAAACCAAAAAACACAATCCCTAATCCACCAATTGGTCCTCTTAGGCTCTTATAAAAAAATAAATTTCAAGAAATCACTAATAACTAATCAGACTCATCAATCGACACTCATCACTAAATTTAAATCAAAATTTCAGAATTTTCATCCTCATAAATCTCACAAAATCATACCTAAAAAATAGAATGGAGGCTCTCGGGCTGCGTCGATTGCTGGAGGAACGTCGAGAGGTGGAGGCTGCGCCGCTGCTGGATGGTGGACTGCTGGGCGTCGGTGAGCCGTGAGTGGCTAGAGTCGTTGGAGCCTGGACTGGTCACTGGAGTGGAGTGGACGGCACTGAGTGTCGAAATCGAATGAGAAGAGGGAGGGGGAAAGAAAATGAGTTGGGGGATAATATGCCCTAGTAGGAACGGCACCAAACGACACCGTTCTTTTTATTTATTTTTTCCAAACTTAAGATGAAAACGACGCCGTTTCACTTATTTAAGTGAAACGGCATCGTTTAATGAATGAATATATTTAAAAAAATATATATGTATATGACGTCGGCCGGTTTTTCAATTTTTGGCTGGTTCAAACCAGGACCGAACCGGCCGACGCCGGTTTTGATAATTTACCACCGACGGCCGACCGGTTCCCTGCCAGTTCAGAGCTCTGGCGGCCGGTTTGAGTCATTCCCGCTCGGTTTGCCAGTTTTTTGTAGAGCCCTACATGTCATTAGAAAAAATGACATATCAAACCCCAAACTACACAAAGGGCAACACCAATCAGCACACGTGTGCCCTTTGTGTGCAATGGACTATTTTGCCCTTAAGCTCAATCCTTTTGTGCCTTTTTCTCAAGGGCA
The DNA here is from genome assembly GCA_022457165.1 of Juglans mandshurica. Classification (NCBI taxonomy): domain Eukaryota; kingdom Viridiplantae; phylum Streptophyta; class Magnoliopsida; order Fagales; family Juglandaceae; genus Juglans; species Juglans mandshurica. The sequence goes on from CM039621.1 coordinate 16,511,228, forward strand.
CAATGTTCTTTAAACACCTCATATGATCCCTTTAAATCCAGACCAAGCCTAGGGTGAAATTGGTTTCAAAACCAAACCAAAACCCCAAATTGATTGCACCCAAAGGACTAGTTGGATGGAATCGAAATGGTTGAGTTTCAACCATCCTTCTGCCTTTGGTTGAGCCATCACCCCACGTCACCTCCAACACCCACCAAATCCCCAAGAGGCCCTTATGGTCATCATGAGCCTTTGACCAGTTTTTCCACCCAAAGAAGGCGCTAAAACTGAAGGCTTTTGTGCACTACCCCGCTCTGCAACCACCCTCCATTGCATCATCTTCTTTGAGCTGCACCTCCATGATCACATGATAGCCAACCCTTTACCTCCTATCACCTGAAAAAGCCTTCAAGAAGTGACCTTACAACTGCACAAATCAGCCTTGAAGATGAGTCAAGAAGATGAGTCAAGGCTATGATCAAATATGTCCAAGGGAAAAACCACTTGAACTCATCAGCCCCATGGATGGTTTTTTATGGTTTTTCTTATCTTCCTTCTACACCACGACTTAACCAACACCCTTATGTTCAATGTAGCACCTGTAGTGATGAAGCAATGGTGATTTAGAGGACTATATCGTTCTGTACAAATGGCACAAGGTGATGAAGTGCAAATTGAAAATTCAGCCCCTTACACCATCGCTCATGTCATCCAATCCCTATGAACTTAGGCCAACGTCTCCACCTCCTTGGGAGCCTATAAAAGGCTCCTCCACCCCCTTATTTCCTCCACACCTCATCTCCAGCTCCCTCTTGAGCATTGAGAGTCATCTTCCCTCTTAGTTTTGAGAGAAACCGAAAGGTGTGTGTGCTTGAGTATTCTTGAAGTTCTTGTGAGTTCTTGTGCTAGGAGCTTGAGTGGGCTACGAAATTTCTATGTTCTCTTGCTCTAGATCTTAGTTTACATGTCAAGTTATGATTTTAAGTGTTGGAGTAATTTTTAGATGAATTTAGAAAAGGTTACCATGCTTGATTCAAAATCGGGTTCATTAAGAATGATTTAAGTATTTAAGTTGTTTTAAATAGGAATTTTAGCTATGGCATGTCTTAGCATATTTTGATATGATTTATTAATGTCTTAGAATGATTATGGAAGGCTTGATTTTTTATTAGAAGCATGTCATGATAGGTTTTGAATTCTATCTTATGTTGATCTGGATTTGAAGTACGTTTGTGAGTAAGGCAGGAAGTTTGATTTATTCCACTTAGGCTTGATGATTAAGTATTTAGAAACCTTCTGATTGGGATAAGAACAAAAAATACATGTTTCGGGTGAGTTTTGAAAGCATGAATTTATGTTTTACACTAGAAACATCAAGTTTGATTAATGAATGATTAATGAAAATTAAGGTTTTTTAGTCATGATTAAGTGTTGGGATGAACTTGCTTACCCAAGAATTGGCCTTCATCATATCATTAAGCACTATAGTGATTGTTTGTGACTAAATAAAATTGCTTAAGCATACATTCATAAGGATCAATAGTTGAAAACACACTAAAACATCAACTAGAGTGCATGCCACGAGTTGTGAATGTTTGAACTAAGTCCACTTTAAGTTTTACAATTCTAAGGGTATAGATGATTTTAGAATATCAAAAATATGAAGTCCATAAAGTTTGATTAAATTTGAGGTTTGTTTATAAATCATGAAAATTTAGGACTTTAGTGGCAATTTTTAAAAGTTTAGGGGTATTTTTGTAAATATTCATTTTTGAAGCCTTTGATTATAAACATCTTCCATAGGAGTTCAAATCTTAACTTGGTATGAATCTGATTTCAGACGCTATGACTTTTTTCAAACTCAGAAAGTTTGTAAGTTGACCTCTAACTTACACCTTGATAAGTTATTTATGATTTATTGATAAATATTTCATTCATGTTTCAATTGTCATTTTGAGCATAAAATATCATGTTATCATACATTGAGTGCTTACTTATATTACATGTGATATTTTTTACCATTTTAACATATTGGATCTATAAATGTCATTTTCACATGAAAGCTTGTTATATATGCACATATCATGAAATACATTTTTCAACATAGCATGAAAATAATTTTTTCATGACCCCAAATCCTAGGATGTGGAATTATGCTAGTGGAACTCCTATATCCACTTTGGAGTGTTTAAGAATGGAGTGGTAAGTTGTAACCCTTACGTTGACGAGGAACAAGCTTTGAATGAGTTTTTTTAAAGAACGCTGGAGCGAAGTCAAATGTTATAACACCTAAGACTGATGGGTGTACATATTATGATGTTAGTTTACCAATGCATTGAGAATGAATCTGTAGACAATATAGTTTCAACATGAGTTGTACTACTGTCACCGGCAGGTACTCACAGTACACATGAGGAACTGTGACGATACCACACGTTATGATGTTATGTTTAAATATGAATTGCTAATAATGATGAAATGTTATAATAAAATTATATTTTTGACGGTTGAGTTAAAAATATTCTCTGTACGAAAATATGTGTCTCAGACTTTCTGAAAATATTAAAAAATCTGGATGGGAGACACACATTGATTTTTTCGCATTTCATATTTATAATTCTTCATGCATAATTTATCTTTGTGCACGTTAGTTGTTTAACTTCCTGAGATATCAGATAAATCTCACCCCTAGTGGACCCAATATCATTCCTTCTGAAATCATAGAAGTTGTGCTAGGACTCAAGGAGGATGGCCGGATGGAGCACTGGATTCAACTGATTGAGGAGGAGCTAGACCTCGAGAAAAGACTGAACCTTATCCTTATGTTTATAGTATTAGTCCTTCATGCTCTAGAACACATAAAGCAGTTGATTTAGTTTTGGAGACTTTTATGTTTAGTTTATGCTACTATTTGGTTTGAACTCATGATGGTCATTAAAGCATTGAGATGTTTTTAGTTATTCTGGCATAAGTTTTAATTTCACCCTTAATCCGCTACGAATATTACATTCTGCTAGTTACACTTATGGGATGCATTGCATGCTAACTGTCATGTACGGGGGTATGTAACCTTGTGTTACATGTTCCAACACTTTAAGTCTCTGTTTCATCCTAAGCGAAGGTTGGGGGCGTTGCAAAAATCCAAAAATCTTACTAAGGTTGTGCTTGGGTACTATTTAGGTGTCGTTTGGATAGTGAGTTGAAATGAGATGAAAGTTGAAAATTGAATAAAATATGAGTCGTGCTAGCGTGCCACCTAGCTTTGACTGTTGGGCATGCCCGCTAGCACAAAGTTACTTTTTTATTTTTATCTTCTTTTATTTTTTACATTTTTTAATATATTTAAATATTTTTAAAAAACTAAAAAGATATACCAATATACTAAAAATTACTTTTTTAATCATTAAGTAAAAAAATTAAAACAAAATTATATACCTGAGCAGTTAAAATGAGGGAGCAAACTTGGCGACATACTATCATTTTTCATAAAATATTGTTAGAATATTATTTTTAAATATTACTATTATTTTGGGATTTTAAAAAGTTAATTTGTTTATTATATTTTGTGTGAAGATTTAGAAAAATTGTAATGATGAAATGAGATGAGATGAGATGAGATGAAACACTTTCACTATCAAAATGTTAAATATTGTATCATTAATTTTCACATATTTGTTACTATTTTTTATTATTATTCACTACTATTTAATATTTTAATATTGTTACTTTTTCAAAAAAAATTTACTAATATTCACAAATAATCTGAGATGAGCCTAAAACTTAAAAAAGAAAAACCTTTTCAGATGCTATATTCAAAGAAATTCTTAAATCTAGCTACCTACGCATCACAAATGACAAACCCAATTAAAAAAAAAATGTACTCCGAAATTTTTTTTATCCCGGTTTTTCTATCTAATTTTACAAAAAACTCAACTAAAAACACATCTAAACTCTTTTGAAAAACTGTGTCCGGTTGGAAACCAATCTTAGTGGGATTGGGAACATGATAAATATCTGTTTGTTTAGAACATGATAGATTGTAAATTTAATTGAAAAATATATAAAAAAAAAAGTACAAATATTTAACCATGAACTTTTCTTTTTAAATTTAAGAAAAATTCTATTCTTAAGCTTCATGCACCACATATCATCATTTTTATGATTTTTTTTTAATTTTATTCTCATATTAAATGTGTAGTATATGGATTATGAGTAAAACAATTTAATTCTTTTAAGAATAATAAAACCAAAAAAAACTTTAAAAAAAATTTAAAAAAATAATTTTTTTTAGTATGTGATGTATGGATCTATGAATAGCAATACTCACGTGATCCAATCCAATTATATAGAAGGTGGAAAAGAAAGTTGGTTCGGTAGGTACGTACCCAGAAACCACGTAGTAGTAACATTCCGAGAAATATCCATACCAAGGAAGCTGAATCGACCACTTGCACTAAAAACAAATTTTAAAAAAAGTATCACTTTTATTTATAATTTTCTCCTACCTTACCTTTCTATGGCAGTGGAACTCCCCACCAATTTCTTCTTTTTGACATGACATCTTAATTTCTCGCTACTTTCTCCTAAAATAAAAAGGAAGTTGATACTAAATTCTCATCCCATTTTCCATTGGCGTGTAATTTTATCAACTTATAAAATAAGAGATCAAAGTTTTTCCTTTAAACTGAGTTCGAAGAAATTTCGTCCAACTCAACTTACAAATAGTGTCTGATTAGGTTGGTTTAGATTCTGAAATGAGATGAGATGAGATGATAATTTTAGATGAAAATTAAAAAAATATATTGTTAAAATATTATTTTTTAATATTATTATTGTATTGAGATTTAAAAATATTGAATTAAAATTTAAAAAAGTTGAATTATTTATTATATTTTGTGTGAAAATTTAAAAAAATTATAATGATGAGATGAAATCAAACACTTTCTAAATCCAAACGGAGTCATATATATATGTGAGGGATACATTGCAATTTTTTCATAGGTTAAAGGAAACTTCATCCAGTCCAATTTTGAGGAAGCTTTATTCGAAAAAAATTATTATAAATTGCATTTTATTCTATTTTATCTTATATAGATATGTCTATTTGATTTGTTAAAAAAAATTAAAAGTCAAATCTTTTAGAAATTAAATTAAAAGCCAAAGAAAGTTGTTAATAATTAATGAATGATTTGGCGTCAGCAGAAAAATAAGTTGAAATGTAAAATGAAAGTGATGGCTGATCAAATACATGCATGTCCTAGTTTTTTAATGATTTTGTCTGATTAAAAAAGGCCATGTAACCAACCACCGTTTTAACCATTTCTGAGAAAGTAAAGGAAATGATACCCCACGCGCGTATTGAATGAAACATTGCCGTCCAGTTATAATTCATCAGCGCCATCTCCACGTACCATTTCTCTCTCTCTCTCTCTCTCTCTCTCTCTCTCTTAATGCATGGCCTTGTCTTGTACCCCACATAAAATTAAAAAAATGCTTATAGCATCCAGCAGGGCCAACCAAACTTAAATCCAACGGCTCTACGTGCTCCGACCAGATAAATTTTTTTCTAGTATATTTGCTGAATAATTTTGAAGAAGAGCTAGAGCATTTAGGGATGAGGCGATTCAATAACCGAACATAATTACAATTAATAGAACATCGAACCAATATTCTCTTTAATACAGAACATACTTTAACAGCAATCCCAGATTCAAAACTGCTAAAATTAATTTCTAGCATTTACATTAAAATTAATTAACAAATAAAATAAACCCAGAAAATTGAGAATTATATTAGTTGCAGGGCTTGCTTTAGGGTTAGAAGGGATGGACGTTCCGGCTAAACCCGTTCACATTAGTGAAAAACCCAACCTGCTTGTACGGCAAATACGATTTCCGCTTATCTCCCTCTTTCTTGGCCCTATTCTTCACGTAGTGCCTCTCGTGCGCCGACGACGCCGTTTCACCTGATCCCCTCATCCCCTTCGTCTTCGCCTTCTCGTTTGGTTTTGCCTTCTCGACGCCTACCCTACCGGCCTTCTCGTTCTTATCGACGTTTTCGTTTTTCTTCGCCGTCGAAGTTTCGTTTCTCGGCTTTGCGTTTCCGGACGGTTGACTAAGAAACACGAACGCGTCGTGCCCGTCGCTGTTGCTTCGCATAAGCAAGTCTCGGAACCTCCAGAGCTTACAGAACCCTGTGGAGTTGCTCTTCCTGGAGAGCTCCCGCGGCGAGGCCTCCGCGGAGTTACCGGACCACACGCAGTACGTACCCTCGGCAGCTCCCTCCAATTCGTCATGTTCAGACGACGATGACGACGGAAGATCGCGCTCTTCAACGAACAACTTCCTCAACGGCGGTCGGAGAGGCGAGGACGAGGCGTCCTTGGGCTTCGAATCCCCGTCGTAAGCGTAGGCGAATAGGAGATCTTGGTTGAAGAGCGGGTATACCGGACGGATCTGGCCGTCGACGAAGACATCATCCGCGGAAATCGGAGACCCGTCGGGATTCGTGCAAGCGAAAGAGAACTCTTCGTCGTCATCCTCTTCCTCTTCAATATTCTCACCTTCTTCCGCCGGTTCATCTCTGGATTCCTCATCCAAAGCTTCGGATCTCGAGCTACCTTCATTTTTCGGCTCCTCAAACTCGGTACCAAAAGCGTCGAATTTCATCTTTGAACCAAAATCTTCGGTAACTTTTGCGACTTCTGCAAATCCGCTTGGAGGGGGATAAAGATTGAAGCTGGGAGATAAGGATAATACTGAACCCTCTTGCATTTTTCCTTTGAACCTAATTTCCAAATTTATCAATCAATGTTGCAGAGGAGGCGAAGAACATACGTATATAGAGAGAAAGAGATGAGAAATGAAAGATGAGAGAGACTGGAAGCGTTCTGGAATTGGTTGAGGGTTTAATAAGGTAGTTGAGGGAGAGGAGTACAAAGCAATGAGTTCGAACGGGACGGGACGGGATTTATATTAGTGTTCGATGGAGGGGAAGAAACAAGGTTGTTTCGTTGATGGAGCCTAGAAGCAGAGTAGAGAGAGGATCCCGCCACCTGGGTGTTGGATTTATATTAGGTTATTATTATTTGAAATAAAATGTCTTGGTTAACAAGGAACACGTGTTCACACATACACGCGTATTGTTTAATAGCTGCCCATGTGTTTCTTTAATTGTTTCCTGTTCTCGAAGGCCTTCTTAATTACTTTATTATTATTATTATGTATTATGGTGTTATTCTTTTACCATTGATTTGCATGATGTCATTTTATAATTTTAATTTGTTTTAGAATTTTTATATGATTATTCTTCATCTAAAATATAATTGCAAAAACATTATAAATACCATACTCTTATGTATGTGGTAATGGAAGAAGAGCGGCGGACATTTCTTACAATTATATAATAAAATATTCTATTGGTCATCGTTACACCTATCGAGAATCCTCATTATTATGTAATTTTTTTAAAACTTTTTTTAAACACTTTAAACATTTTTTTTAAATGAAGAAAGAAATTGACAAAGTCATTAAAAAGTATATTTTTAACCAACCGGTGTCCGGTCTCAGCATGTATTCTCAGTAGGATAGGACTAGATTTTCCATATTAAAAAACGCTTTAAAATGGAGACACCTAAAATGTGGTTTTATCATAGGCCAATAGAGATGTGACACGTAAATCTTCCTCAATTGTTAATGTGACAACGCATACATGGTCATTCTCCCGAACGACTCTCCTTTCTGATCGAGTTTCTCTCTCTCATTCGAAATCGATTTCCTCTCTCTCTTTCAGTAATTCCTCCCGAACGTCTCTCTCTCTCCATCCTTTGTGATGCCAAGGTTGCTCTCATCATCTTCTCCAATAGAAGAAAGTTGTACGAATTTTGCAGCAGTTCAAGGTATTCACCAAAACAACAAAACCACTTTTGCACCCTCCAAACCACAAAAGGCAATGTAAAACCATCAAAACTACTTCCTTCTATTTTTATTATTCTATTTTCTAAGTCATATTTCTTTAATTTAAATATCCAAGTTGATTTTTTGAAAGACAAAAAATGATGATTTTTTTTTTTGTGTTGGAGTTTTTTACCGTTTTAGTGAATGTCTCGACGTTTTTAGCAGGTTGAGTGCTTTGGTGTTCGTATTCCTGTTAGATCTGCAATTGGAAAACCATAAAAAGAAGATCATTGTTGGATTGACTCCATTTCGTGTTATCTTTGCTTTATCTTTGGGTTTTCAATGTCTCTGCCTTCTATTTTTCTTTTGATCTTTCCCTCCTTTCGCTCTCACTTGTAAAGCTTGAATTTTTCCTTTTGTATTTTTTCGTTTTGTTGAAGAAATCTGAGAAATATCCAATCTTAGTTTAATGTTTGGTATACACTGCTTTAAGTTTCTTTACAAGAAGTTGGAGATGTGATTCAAGTTTCAAGTGTCTCAGAAAAATATTGATCAAACTTCAAGTATTTTTTTTCCCTTAAGCGGCTTTAAGGCTTTTCATAAAAATTTTCCTTCCTTTTCCACTCATTTTTCTCTGACAACCAAATAGAGAGAAGCTGAAATCTAGAATAGATATTTCCTATTTCCGTTTTACAATTTCTTAACCACATCCAATTTATTAATAAATCATTTGTCTTCTCTCTCTCTCTGTGGATTTTCCATGTCAAGTGTTTTCATGATCAGGACTCAGGTCATGAGAGGGAGTAGATGTTTTCTCTTTCGACAGAGAGAGTAGAGAGAGAGGGGGAGGGGAGAATCGAGAGGCAGAGAGAGTGAGAGAGGACGCAAATCTCCTGTTTACACAAAGTGTAATTTGGTCATTTGCTCGCTTACGTGTTAGCTTCCTACTAGTCTCAGATATTCTCACTTTATAGGAGTCTCCGACCAGAAGTTATTCTCTTCCATATTTTATTTGCATGTTCCATGCAAGAACACACTTTCTACTCTACTTATATTCATGTTTTGATTTTTAAGATAAATTTTATTATCTCAATATTGAAAATATAAAAGGTTTTTTTGAAATTAAAAAAAAAAAAAAAAAAACTTGATCGGGAGGAATATTGCTGAGGAGAGCATTGACTTGAATTGGGAGTCAGTGACACCTCGTGGGGTCATGGGTGATGTAAAATGAGCACAATGAGCTGTGCTCATGTAGTGGAACTTGTAACTTGGGTGGCAAGCTTCACGTTGTTTTGGTGTAGGAGATCATTAAAGAAGTATATGAAAATCGTGGTTTCGTTAATCAAATCGTTAAACAGAGGTATATATGGTGGTAAAGTCAAATGGGAGACTATTTTTAGCTTTGATTATAAATGCAAATCTCCATTCTCATGGATCATTGACCATTTGACCGAGTACGGGGAGCCGTTTTTATTCATGAGCAATGATCACAAAAAAATATAAATTTTTTTTTATATATTTACGTGAATATATAAATTTTGTTATACGTATAGATTATACAGTATAACTAACATTTTTTTATGAAAATTTCTATTAATCAAACTTATATCACACACTTACTTTAAGTTTTTATTATTTTAAATTTCGCTATAAATATGGCGGCTAGATTTAGTAGCTCTAATAAATGAGAAAAGTGGGTTGCTTTTTCTTCATTAATGTTGCCCCAAAGAAAGTGACACACATCATCTTCCCAATTTTCCAGTTTCCAACATTATTAATTTGGTAGCTAAAGATGAATGTTTAGGCTTAGCCCCCTTCATAATGCAAAATGGTCCTTATTTGGCTATCTATGATTGATTGCACTTGTCTTTATTCTATGAAAAATTATTAGTACAAGTCTATAAATTTCATATAAATTCTTTTTAAAAAATAGATTATACCTTAAAAAAGTATAAAAAAATTATTATTTATTAATGTGATCTATTTTATTTTATAAAAAAAATTTACATGAAAGTTATCTATTTAAAATTTGTATATATATGCATTACTCTATTCTATTCTATTGTTGTCAGCGTGGCAGCATCTCAGCCGTTTCTTCCAAAACGAGAACAATTGGTTGGTAGGTGTGAACAAGTGCTTCAGATCTTGATTGGAATAGTTTTTGGGGGAGGGGGGTTTCCTGACAGTTTGAAAGGTTATTCGTATGGATTATTTTGGAATACTTTTCTTACGTTTAATCTAGTTATTTTTTGTTGCTGTTTGAATTTTTTGTATTTTTTGTAAGCTCCGAATTTTAATGTTGGATTGCTTTTTAAATTTGATACATGGGACGCTTCATTGAATATTTGTACATCCCATCTAGGTTTTCTTCTGTTAATACGGTATTTTTCCATGATAAATAAGGATAATAAATAAAACTGAGGTTCCGTTTAAAAAAAAAATAAAAATGCTTCAGATCCTTCGACTTTCAACTTTCAACAGCTCTCAATAAAAAGTCTCGGAAATTTCGTCGTACTCTTGTGTACAAAGCTTTACTTACGCGCATCATACTTTGGGACTTGTGTCCATGATAACGCGTTTCAGTCCTTTTTATCGAGTAGTGAAATACTTTACGTCAATTTACAAAAATGTAATTTGTTTGATTTATTTTACAATAAATGATATCTTGTAATTTTAATATTAACTCAAATTTAACTTATAAAGTTTTTTATATAAAACTTATTTCTTACTACAACCGTAAATGACGCGATAATAATACTCTAAGCGCTAATAACAATTGGCTTACCATTAATTTAATAGTCATTAATAATATTCTAATAAAATATTTATATGACATAATTTAATTTAAAAGATAAATTTTAAATTTTACACACTACTTTAAGAATAGAATAATTTTTCATGTAAATAATATAAAAGTCTATCCTACGTACCAGCTTATAAATATAACATTTTTTAAGATGTGGATAGTCACACGCATGCAATATTAGTCAATGTTTATCTTCAACTTCACCGGGTCTTCGAATCCCTCCTTATGAATATTGAATCCCCAATTATGAATATAAAATCATATGGATATTTGTATTCTAGAATGTTGTAACTTCTAAGCTAAGGGTCATCCTTATCCGATTTTTTATGTTTCTTTTACCCATTCAATATTAATTTTAAATGCATAACCGTCGTTTATGGGCTTAACAATCAATATTTCTTATTAAATTGTTGGTATTTTTTGTCTAAAAAAATGGTTGAGATTCTTTTATTCCAACATGTATTTCTTAACAATCACGTATTTCTAGTAACACAATAATTATCATAAGAGCATTAATTATTATTTTTTAAAATGGAGTCACCATTAAAAAACTAATTTTCTCATGTAAATACTAGATCATTAGTCACTTCTATCAAATAGTGTATGCAGAGATTGCACATTTTAGGATTGTAAATATCATTTTTTTAAAGTTTTGTTTTGATAGTGAGTTGAGATGAAAGTTGAATAAAATATTATTAGAAATTTAGAATATTATTTTTTAATAATAATATTATTATTATTTTGAAATTTGAAAAAATTAAATTATTTATTATATTTTCTGTGAAAATTTAAAAAATTTGAAATAATGAAATGATATTCAAATGGAACTAAATATTGGCGTCATAAAATCTCAAACTATTTTACTGAAAACATTTGTCAATATTTGAAAATAAACTTGTCCGATTGTATTTTCATACTAAGGCAACAATAATGAACAAATCTATTTGTAAGTCTTTTCGTATCGTTGATGCATGTGGAATAGGCTTGAGAATCAAAAAGAATTTTCTTATCCTACACGTAGCTTAAGCATCCTAATTGCTTAACTCCATGATCAACCCCATATTGACAAATCAACCCAAAAGAAAAAATAAAACACAATTGACAAATCCAAAAAATGTTTTTTTTTGGTGTGAGAAGCAGAGTCTTATGGTACATTCAATAAATAGCAAAACGCATAATAGTCAAGGCGGCAAACGGAGAAAACCCTAAATATCTACGACCAAATTCGGCAGGTCGATGGCGGGTATAATTTGACCGTCGAAAATCATTTACGACGAAGCATATATGCAGAAGATCCCGAAATCCATGGAAATGAATTCATGCATTTGGGGCATTATCCATTAACGCAAAACAGATGCAAATGAGAGCCTTGGTCATAACTATACATATATGCTTTTCGGCCGACCCTCTCGAAAAATAAAATATAAAAAAAGAAAAATAAGAGACCCATTGGTCATAATGTTATGACTTGACCCAGTCAACATCTACATATGTACTATGAATTACTTGCACCATTATTAACACGTACGTACGAGTCATGCATTCTGACCATTACATGTTGCACAAATTTCCGATGGTACGGTTCATGCATGTTTTTATCATCCATTTTCGGTAATTATTTAGGAGTTTTGCTGGTAGCAGCCGGAAGCCGCACCATCCTAACAAATTTTTGTTTTTTGTTTTTTTTTTCATCTAAACACACGATGTGGTGGGGATGTTGTATACAGTAGAGTGATGTTTATATTTTCTAATTATTTAGAGTATATATAAGATATGAAGTGTAAAAGAAATAAACATCATGAGTAAATTGTTGTCATGGTTTGAACAGTAAAATAGGGAAAAGGATCAGGTTGTTACTAAGGTTTCATTTGGATAGTAAGTTAAAATGGGATTATGATAAATCATAATAAAACAGTTTTTGAATATTAATAAAATAATTTGAGTTAATTAAGATGTTTAATGTGGTTTTGAAAAATGAGAAAAAAAAATTGAATAAAAATCTTGGAAAGTTAAAATGTTGTTAGAATATAATTTTTAATATTATTTTTAGTTTTCAAATTTGAGAAAGTTAAATTATTTTTTGTATTTTATTTAAGAATTTATAAAAATTATAATAATTAGGTAAAAAAATTAAAAATTAAAAATATTTGTAATTGTGGTACTTGAATGTTAATATGAGATTAGATGAGACCATCTTGCAATCTAAAAGGAGCCCAAACCAACAGGTCAAAGTGTAAAAGTCATCCCGGCCATATGGGTATGGGCAGTGCTCCTATGGCCTCAATTTATCTATGCTCCTTAATGTAAATTGTATTTTCTTTTTCAAATATTGTTTAAACATTAAAAAAAATTACCAATACACTACTGTAAAAAATACCAATACCAAATGGGTAGTGATAGGCTTACAATATTTTCTTTAAGTATTTTTTTAACATTCTTAATCATTAAGAAAAGAATTAAAAAAATATATAATTTTACCAATAATCATTTCCTTAACTATTAAGTAAAATAAATTTTTTTTAAAAAAATTAAATATAAAAAAAATAATAAATAAGTAGGATGAAGGTTAAAAAATAAATATAAAAAAAAATAATAAATAAGTAGGATGAAGGTTAAAAAATTAAATATAAAAAAATAATAAATAAGTAGGATGAAGTTAATAACCCTATCATTTTATATTGCATATACACCCATAAACAAAGACCAATACAGTTTTTAACGGTTATTTTAGAGAAACGAATGTCCAGGAATGTAATCTTTTTGGTTCGGTAGGTGTATTCAATGAAGGGGCGTATCATGACCTTATCTCCTTATCCGGCCACACAAATCTCTCTCTCTCTCTCTATATATATATATAAAGTCACACCAACAATACTAAGAAAATGACGACTTTTATTTTTAAGTCACTCCAATGCTAAAGTCAGTAAATAATCCTCTAGTGATGAGAAAAGCTCAGAAGATTAGAGATAGTAAAGATTTTCAAGAGAGCCTTCCAGTAAAAGGGATGACTGCTATTTATACCTAATTCGGGCTCCATTGCAGAGGGAGATCGTGGCATGTCAGGTCGTACCTGAATCAAACCTGCTACCACCCCTCCCCTGCTGCAACAGTGTGTCAGTCTACAACTTAGGTGGTCGAGGGAGATCGTGGTGTGTCAGGCCGTGCTAGGTCAGACCTGTTGCCCCCTTTTTGCCAGGGTTGGGTGTCAAGTCATGGGCGAGCAGTCCTGCATACTCTGGTAGCATGTTGTTGTGTGCCGGGCCTTCTAACACATGCATTGAATGCGGCGTGCCTTGAGTTTGACGAGGCCACGATTGGGCACGTTCAGCCGTCCGCGTACAGTAGGGCGTCCTGCTCGGAGCCATACGGTAGGGCTCGATAGGTTGCCAAGTCCTGAGATGCTCTCCTTGGCGTATCCGAGCTCGGTGCTAAAAGGCCTTCTTGGGTAGCTTTGCTGTTATGGGCTCAGCACATGGTCCTTTGGCCCAAGCTCTTAGCCCACAGCAGGGTTTCGTCTAAGGGCCTGGGGTTTCGTAACTTGACCTCCTTGGACCTGGGCCCTTCTGGGATGGGCCCCTCCCTCATAGGTTTGGTGCACTAAACCATGTACCGACGCTGACATGACTTTTTTATTAAAAAGAAAAATAAAAGAAGGAAAATCTTAAGAGAATAAGAAAGTCCTTTATCTCACAAAAATCATTTCCATCTCATTTCCATCTTAGGGGAGGTTTGGGGGGTGAGATGAGAATTTTGTGTTTTGTTTTGAAGTTTAAAATATTATGTTTTAATATTATTATTGTTTTGGGATTTGAAAAAGGTGTATTGAGATTTGAAAAAGTTGAATTGTTTATTATATTTTATATGGGGATTTGAAAAATGTGTAATGATGAGATGAGATGAGATGAGAATTTTGTGTTTTGTCTTGTGCCACAAACCTGCCCTTAATTCGCACCGTTTCATTAAACAGATGCCTTACATTTCAGCATCGGTGCGCGATTTGGTGCACGAAGTCGTTTGCAAGAAGACTTTTTCTTCATTTTTATATAATAATTAGCAGTCCACTTCGGGAGTACTTATGGATAAAAAGACCTCCCCATGTGTGCAGGGATGAAAGTTCTCATTAGAATCGTCCCCATTTCCATTTATTTCCCAGTGTTTGTTGTGTAAACAGAACTCTGAAGAACCAACCCCGCGCGGGGAGGATTGCATGTGTAAAGTGGTAGAAATAAATACTGTTTCTAAAATCCATTTATCGTAATGCCATTTTAACCAATGTTTATTGTAGCTAGCAACTCACTAAAATATTTCTTCTCAGACTATTTTTGTGCTGCATATTAAAATACAAACGATATCATAAAATCCCTTATCAATTGGGAGTTAGGCCCTAACAATTAGACAAATGCAACAATACTAGAAGGCAAGGTTTGTGTTAGGGTACAAAATAGACTAGGCCCAGCCCATTGGGTGACTATTATCAAAGGCACAAGGAAGAGAAAGACAATACAAGAGTTGAGAGAGAGGAAAGCAATGTAGGAAGTCAAGTCAAATACGTAAAAGGAAAATGTGACAAAGACATGAAGTTGACATCTCACAAACCATTCCCAGAGGCCTCGATAAAAAGGAATCGTCCTATGGACACCAACACGGTTGTTGAGGGCTTCATCTACCTTTATCTTGGGGACTCTAGAGACATCGTCTTCTTCCTGTAGTTAAGAGAAACCTCAACCTCTATTATTCTACTCCTATTGTATTGAGAGATATGTGAAACTATGAGAAATTATACAAATCACCAAGCATAGTGAATTTTCCCTCCAAACACCCCTGTGGACGTAGGCTTTATGCTAACCAAGTAAATCTATGTATTGCTCTCTCATTTATATTTCAATTATTATTTACTTTCATGGATGAATGCTAGGGAACCATATCGTGGGCCGGTCTATCAAAGGATGGCTCCTTCTTTCTTTATGGTTTGTACCAAAAAAATGCATCAATAGTTTGGTGTCGACTGTGGGAACAATCGTCTGGCTCACAAGACCTCATCTAGAAATGCAAGCAAGTTTCTCTTATGCCTTTCTTCCTTTCATCTGGTATTTCTTTTATCAAGTACTAAAGAAAAGAGAGAAAAAGAGAGAGTTGGGTTGCATGGTGTGCATTGTGCACGTTGTCGTGCATGGTGCCTCAACCTTGCGCGTAGGTGCGCGAGCATGCAGCTTGCTTGTGGCGGTGTGAGGACTCTGATGGCCTTAGACCAAGCCAGAATTTGCCAACGACCACAACCCTACCGACCTAGCCTCATATGACAGCCAAAACTCATTCCTCCCATCACCTTGTGCCTGGGGAGTGTTCCTTGCCACTGCATCCCCTGGAAGACGACTGGATAGGCGTCGCCCTCATGGCTATACCTACCCAAACGGGGTTGGCAGAACATTTCCTGCAGGTCGATAATTGGCCAGAACTAGAGGCTGGTGGGACAGAGCCTACCAGACACACACAGTGGGCAGGAGTCTTACAGAGGTGGGCACAGATGCCCGCCCCAACGTCCTCTCACCGGGAGCAAGCCCCCGTCCTCTACACCAGTAGAGAATGACGACAAGACCCTTTCCGTCATCCCTCACCTCCACACACCACAAAGGTTGGCAGTAGGAGGACGTGTACAAGGGGCGAGAGTCCTAGCTCCTTGTCGATTGAGCCTCACATGATGACACTTGAACTCGTTGCCAGGCGAGGTCAGAGCTCACCACCGTTCCTAGAGGGCGAGCTTGAAGCTCCCCACCAAGCTCAGAGTGGTGGACGAATCCTCCCCATCACCATAGAAGTACTGGGCAAGCAAGATGCTCGCCCCCCATGCCACACGGGGGGTGCAGACATGAACCTGCAGGGAGATGGGCATGGGCAAACAAACTGCCTGCCAGCTACATGATGTAGGAGGACACCAATAGCCATGAACACTGACAACTAGAACTAGCTGAAGCCCAAGACTTCGTCAGCCTAGCAAGTTAGACTCCACCACATTTGCCCAGCGCCACCCTATGCAGCCACCAACAACCAGAGGTGAAACTTTTGCGGCATTGCACCATACATACATGTAAAGCGTCTAGGTCTCCAACATGCGCCATGACAACAACTTTCCACCGTAGCAAGTCCCTTTCCACCATGAAGTTAGCCCAAAGGAGGTATGATGGCTTGCGTCGACCACCAACGAAGAATCGGGGTTACACCATTGTAGGGGAAGACACTTTCCGTTATTCTTCTGACATAAGCAACCAAAACAGGGCAACTTGACGGATCAACTGTCACTAATCTACACCACCAAACTAAAAAAAGCCACTAAGACGTTGCCCACAACCGTGCATAGTTGCTTTGGCCACGACACAAGAAAACTACTTTATCGTGGCAAACTTAGAGTGATTGCCCATTAAAGCTACATCCTAACTAAAGCAAGCTTGCTCACATTGGGCAAGCTTGAAGCCAAATGATGCTCAATGGCCGCTATGAATAAGACTACAACTCACCCACATAGGGTCGATGACCATACCATTAGTAAGAAGGCACAGTGGTCGAGCTAAAAGCTAGCATCCGTGCCATGCACAATGTGTCTAGGCCCTTGAACGTGGAGAGATTGGCATCTTGTTAGCTCATATGATTGGCTACCTGCCAAGGGCTTTGTCACAACATGGATAGGCATGACCTTTTTATGTAAACTCTAGCACCATGCATGTGTTGGTCCCTAACCGATGCACCATCGTAGAATGTGTATGTCACTTGTTAAGGTCTAAGGAATACAAGTAGGTCACTAAAAAGCCATACACGCCCATTACACTGCATGGAGGTAGCCCACACTTGAGCATCCATCATCACCGTAGCTTGCCACTCACCATGGCAGGCTAGGAAAGGGAGATAGTGGACAAGAACTAGACTTGCCCATGGCAGTTTGCCACCCCCATGGCTAGCAACAATCCCGCCAACCGAGAGGGACTCACCATAGATGGAAGACAGTGGGTAAGCATTTTTCCCATGGCAGATGGCCTCCCTCGTGGCGAACAAAGAGCCTGCCAACTAGAAAATGAACTTCATTGCTCACTCACTATGGCTTACATGGTTGGAACCATAACCCAACATCGCGGAGAGCAAGAGCGCCAGTTTGGGGTTGGCTTGTAGTGCCAAACATGGTGAACACAAAACTTGTCACCATGAAGAACTACGATGCTCATTGGAACACCACTCAAGTCCACTTGCACATGACCATGCACGTAACGTGGCGAGCACCTTGCACATAATAGTTGCCTTTAAAGCCACAATTCACGAAGCACTCAGTTAGAGGGTGTGAGCAATCTGCTCACCACTACCTTGCATTGTGTTGCTTGTAGTTGCCAACGAACAGTTCAAGTTCCAATGCCTAGCTCCCATGAGATTTTCTCACGTAAGCTCATCCAAGGAGCCCACCACCATAAAAATTGAAGAGGGTAAGCTTCACCTGTGCCCCGTACGAGGGATGGAAAGCAAAATTTTGCTCTCCCACTATAGAAAGCTGGCCACCAATGCCCAGGCGAGGAACAATGAAGCATCAGCTCACCACCACCTCAAATCACGACGCCCCACATAAGCAGCACCACGCATGTCCACTACATCGTGTGGAACCTAGACATCCATCATCACCGTGAGCTTAACCCCCGACAAGCCACTGGCAATAGAAACATAGAGAGTCGGCTCCATGAAGCATCATTGAGGGTGGCCACTCAAGCCACGTTGGCTGAGGAGTGGCTCTATTAATGTGCAAGGTGCTACTGTTGCTGTTAATGGAAAGGCAGGGCAGGCACTAGCCCATTTTGAGCAACAAAAGTCTGACGTGAGAAATTATGTTTGCCCTGAGAGAAAAGGATCATGAGCAGGCAATGAGGCTACAACTAAGAACGCAAGTGGTGCAAACTCACAGTAAAAGTCATTTAATGGTGAACAATCGCCGCAAACCAAAAATCGCTTGGAAGAGGACAATCTCTGAAAGCAGTAGCCGAATAGGTTTTCTTATTTATACCTTACTATTTAAATTTATTTATACTAACAAAAATTAGTTTTCGAGATTTTCCCCTGCAAAACCCCTTGGATCTCCAAGAAACTCCTAAAGAATGACAATATGGGAACACAGAGACATGCAAATAGGTAAGTGGTACACTTCGCTTATCGATCTTAATCAACAACGCACATGCATTCTGAGTGTAACCATGAGTCCTCGTGCAAGCAAAACAAAACATACTAAAAAATGGACAATCTCCGTCACATCAAAAATGTTCAAGGACAAGTAAACTCCACTATGTAAAAGTCACTCAGCAACGATCCATATCAATCAAGCAAGATCTGGAAACAGTGGCTACATGGCCCTAGAACACACTTTGCTTGCCAACTACGATCAAAGGTATATTCAGACCATCCACACCCCAAATAAGAGCCACAGAGCAAGCAAACAGGACAAAAATAATGCATGATGTAGGTCAACCACCACCAGATAATAAGCTTTGAAAAAGGATGCACAAGGGAAATCAAATGCCACTAGAAAAGAAGCTTCGAAATCATCCACCTAATCTGAAAAATCTACTGCAGGGTTGCCCTCGAGCTCCCATCTGGCACCTTAGCCCCTTATCATCACCAGAATGAATCGTGCTAGAGCACTTGCTCGAGCGTAACTAATCTTCATCATCACCAAGGTAGGACTGCCCTCAAGCCTCACCATAGCGCTACAAGCTTTCAGACTAGCAACAATGCTTAGGTTTGCGAGTTTCAAACTTGTGATTTGAATTATCTACACTAACCAGTTTGGTTTTTGTGAAAACTTCTCAGTGCGGTTAGTTGGGCCCACCTCCCGCTACAACAACGTGGGTCAAGCATGCCCCCCACTAAAGCAGTACAATCAAGCAACTCCTCCTGCCGTAGTAGCGAGCATGCCTCTGCTATAGCAACGCGGTCAAGAAGCACCTCCCGCCACAGTAGCACGACCAAGTACAACTCTTGTTGTAGCACGCGGTTGAATACATCTCCTGTAGGATCAGAGTAGTTGAGCATTGCATCCCACCGCAATAGCGCTGTAGAGCCTCACTCCACAACAACGCAGTGGAGTACATCTCCCATGGGAGGAGAGCGGTCAAACATTGCCTCTCATTGGAGTAGCATGGTCAAGTACATCTCCCGCAGGAGCAGATCGGTCGAGCACTGCATCCCGCCACAACAGCGCGGTGGAGACTCACTCCCTCCATAGCAGCGTAGTTGAGCACGTCTCCAGTAGAGCAGGGTGATCGAGCACTGTATCCCACCAACGCAATGCGATGGAGCCTCACTCCCTCCACAACATTGTTGTTGAGTACATTTCCCACAGGAGCAGCACAATCGAGCATACCTCCCACCTGCTTACAAGTTGAGTATTAAAAATGCACATGCGATCGGAGTAAACACTCGCACCCATCTAGGCGATGAAAGGGTAGCCACTCTCACATGATCGGGGTTAACCTAAACTAAAGAGCAGTCATACTAATCTCCCGCACCCCTACTAAGCTGAATATTAACAGCGCGCATGCAATTTGTGTTAAACGCTCACACCTATTTAGGTGAAGAATGGCAACTCACGCTCATGAGATCGGGGTTTGCCTAACTCGAGAGGCGGTCGAGCTAATCTCGCACACCTCTACCAAGCCAAGTGTTAGCAACGCGCATGCGATCAGGGCTAACACTTGCACCTCAAGTATGCAGTCAAACAACGCCTCTCGCTACAGCAACACAAGAGATCTTAGGAATGCACATGCGATCGGGGTTGATACTCTCGCGAAACCGCCGCCAGTGGGTTACCTCCGGGAATGAGCCTCCGAGCTTCATAATCATCTCAGGAGAATTAGCATTGGATTATGCAAATGCAAATGTAAAATTTGCATAATATGACATGATTTTGCATTTGGCTATTCTACTCAAAACTAATTCCCACATTGGATTATCCATCTATTAGTCAAAATAATAAAAAATATTATTATTTTAATATTTTAATTATTTTTTTACCTAATTTATTTTTATCATATTTTACAATTCTACAGTTCATATCTTAATTAATAATCAAATTATAATTAAATTATTTCATCTATTGCACCAATTCAAACAAAACATACTAGTTTCATTTAATTCCAAGCCACTGACTTATATCAACCCCACACTAGTAATAATTACATAATCCAACAACAACTCAAATTTCAAAACAACAACTCAGAAATTGATATGAACTCCACCAACAATTGTGATGAAACCTGATAACAATGATGGCTTGGAACCCCAAGATCGTATTGACAAGATTTGTTGAGCCTTGACCAGTCACCCAACTAGATGAAAACCAAGAATACGAAGGATTGAAAACGCCACACCAAGAATTCAGAATCAAGGTGATAAGTTTGGAGCTTGAACGCCACAAGATTAACTCGATAAGTTCAAAGAGTTCTTTGAAGAACCGAGAGGAATACAAGACCTCACAAAGACAAATAAGCTTCTGAATTTTCAAATCTGATATTAAAACTCGAAATAACCCCTCTATATACTTGGAACAACCCTCAAAGAATAGGAAAAGTCATAACTACAGCTTTAAAAACAACACAAATATTAACATAACAAGTCCCACGATTTTTAGGCCTATTGGACTTCTAGAGGCAGCCAGAAATGACTAAATGACTAAATTCAATGTATTTCATGTACCCAGGCAAGACCAAGTTCATTCACCTATTTAATATTCTTGAAACTTAACAAATTCACGTCCTTTAATGGACAGACCATTCATCATATTTCTACGTGCTAATTAGCCTCTTCAATTGCCTTGATGACATGGACTAAGTCTTGAATGTTATTTGAGCCCATCTTGGTCTTTTTAGAATCAGCCCAATTCTCTTGGATTAGCCCATTTAGTGCTTCCTTGAAACGTTTGGCTCTAAGTCTTCTAATTGGGCCATTAGGAAGTGACAAAGGGTCTTGTGCAAATTCAGCTCCATTCCTGTATGATCAGCATGTCCAGCTCCTTGGTTTGCATCATTCTCCCCCTCTTGAGAAGGATTTGTCCTCAAATCATCACCTACATCAAAAGGAGACAAATCAGCAACATTAAAGCTTGCACTAACACCATACTCACCTGGTAAGTCAAGCTTGTAGGCATTATCATTGATGCGTTCTACTACTTGAAATGGCCCGTCACCCCGAGGTAGGAGTTTTGAACGCCGCTTCTCTGGAAAACGGTCCTTCCTTAAGTGCAACCAAACCCAATCTCCTGGTTGAAACACTACCTTCTTGCGTCCCTTGTTGGCTTGATGGACATATTGTTTAGTCCTCCTTTCAATGTTCAGCCGTGCCTTTTCATGAATCATCTTTACAAATTCTGTCTTCTTTTTGCCATCTAAGTTCACACGTTCACTCAAAGGTAAAGAAGTTAAATCCAAAGGTGACAATGGGTTAAAGCCATAAACAATTTCAAATGGTGAAAACTTAGTTGCAGAATGTATACTTCTATTGTAAGCAAATTCAACATGTGGCAAACAATCTTCCCATGTTTTCAAGTTCTTTTTAACGATAGCACGTAACAAAGACGACAAAGTTCTATTTACTACTTCAGTTTGGCCATCCGTTTGTGGATGACAAGTAGTAGAAAACAACAACTTAGTTCCCAGCTTTCCCCACAAAGTCTTCCAAAAGTAACTCAAAAACTTTGCATCCCTATCGGAAACAATGGTCTTAGGCATACCATGTAACCTAACAATTTCTTTGATGAACAAATCAGCTATATGTGATGCATCATCAGTTTTATGACATGCAATGAAGTGTGCCATCTTGGAAAATCTATCTACCACTACAAAAATTGAATCTCTCCCCCTCTTAGTCCTAGGTAAACCTAAAACAAAATCCATAGAAATATCAGTCCAAGGTTCACTAGGTATTGGCAAAGGGGTGTACAAACCATGGGGTTTCAACTTAGACTTAGCCTGTTTACACGTTATACACTTCTCACAAATTCTTTCCACATCACGTTTCATATGAGGCCAAAAAAAATGTTTATGCAAAATTTCTAAAGTCTTAGCTACACCAAAATGACCTATCAAACCACCACCATGAGCTTCTCTCACAAGCAATTCGCGCAAAGAACATATTGGCAAACACAGTTTATTTTCCCGAAACAAAAATCAATCATACCTATAAAACTTACCAAATGCCATTTTTTCACATGCATTGAACACATCACCAAAATCAGAATCTTGAGCATACAATTCCTTAATGTACTCAAAGCCAAACATTTTTTTTTATCTAAAATGGAAAGTAAGGCATACATTCGAGACAATGCATCAGCCACCACATTTTCCTTACCTTGCTTATATCTAATCACATACGGAAATGTTTCAATGAATTCCACCCACTTGGCATGGCGTTTGTTCAACCTTTGCTGTCCTTTCAAATGCTTCAAAGACTCATGATCTGTGTGAATCACAAACTTCTTTGGCCATAGATAGTGTTGCCAATTTTCCAAAGCCCTCACCAAGGCATACATCTCCTTATCATAAGTAGGGTAATTTAGGGTTGCCCCACTCAACTTTTCATTGAAATAAGCAATTGGACGGCCTTCTTGCATCAAAACAGCTCCAATACCTATGCTTGAAGCATCACACTTAATTTCAAAAGTTTTAGCAAAATTAGGTAAAACAAGCAAAGGCGCATTAGTTAACTTTTCTTTGATCAGACTAAATGCATTTTCTTGTTCTATTCCCCACTTAAACAGCACATTTTTCTTGATGACTTCAGTAAGAGGGGCGGCTAAGCTACTAAAATCACGCACAAACCGTCTATAGAAGCTAGCTAAGCCGTGGAAACTCCTCACTTGGCTGACTGTTGTAGGCGTTGACCACTCTTGGATTGCCTTCACCTTTTCCTCATCCACCTCAATTCCTCTCTTACTAACAACAAAACCAAGAAACACAAGCTTATCCGTGCAAAAGGTGCACTTTTTGAGGTTAGCAAACAACCTTTCTTTCCTTAGAATTTCCAAACATATTTCAAATGCATTACATGTTCTTCCAAATTTTTGTTATAGATCGGGATATCATCAAAATACACAACTACAAATCTGCCAATAAATGCTCGCAAAACATGGTTCATCAAACGCATAAATGTGCTCGGAGCATTAGTTAAACCGAAAGGCATCACTAACCACTCATACAAACCATATTTAGTCTTAAAAGCAGTTTTCCATTCATCACCTTCTTTCATCCTAATCTGATGATATCCACTCTTAAGATCAATTTTTGTAAAGACACAAGAACCATGCAATTCATTCAGCATATCATCTAGTCTAGGAATGGGATGACGATACTTTACCATTATGTTGTTGATGGCTCGGCAGCTAACACACATCCTCCATGTTCCATCATTGTTAGGAACTAACAGCACCGGAACCGCACAAGGACTCATACTTTCACGCACAAACCCCTTCTCTAATAATTCACTTACTTGCCTCTGAAGTTCCTTGGTCTCCTCGGGATTACTCCTATAAGCAGGTCGGTTTGGAATTGATGCACCAGGTATGAAATCAATTTGATGTTCAATCTCTCAGATTGGAGGTAAACCATAAGGTACTTCTTCAGGAAGGACATCTTCAAACTCCTGCAAAAGAGAAACAATATTGCTCGGCAAAGCATCGACGAGATCATTAGTACATAAAAGAGCCTCCTTGTACATGAGTACAATAAGGGGTTGGTGTGAAAATAATGCTCTCTTGATCTCACTTTTTTTTGCAATGTAATTGAATTTTTCCTCTCTTGCTCTCACTATAGCCGAAATCCTCTCTCTTTCTTTTTCACTCTGATCAATGTTTTTCTCTCCTTTTTTTAAAGTCTTTTTTTTCAGTTTCGGCCTTCCTTTCATTTTCCTTTTTTTTTTTTTTTTTCATTCGAACTTTGTAACTTTAATTGGTCCTCCCTGGCCTGTTTTGGAGTTAATGGCACAAGAGTAATAGGTTGCCTATTAAGAGTGAATGAATACTTATTTGTGAATCCATCATGCGTAACCCTCAGATCATACTGCCATGGTCTTCCCAACAGTAAATGGCATGCGTGCATAGGAACCACATCACAAAGCACCTCATCCTCATATTTGCCAATGGATAATGCCACCAACACTTGTCTTGTCACCTTGATTTCCCCACATTCATTCAACCACTGAAGCCGGGAAGGTTGAGGATGTTTCAAGGTAGTTAAAGCCAATTTCTCCACCAAAGAAGTGCTGGCTACATTTGTGCAACTCCCACCATCGATAATGACACTGCAAACTTTGTTATTTACAAAGCACCGAGTATGAAACAAGTTCTCCCTTTGGTTACTTTCTTCCTCCTTAACCTGCACATTGAGAACTCGCCTTGCAACCAATAAATTTCCAACCACAACATTTTGCTCATCATCAGCATCCTCCATAGATGGCATATCATCATTATCTACTTCTTCCTCATTTTCTGACTCAAGCTCTCCTTGGGCATTTATCACCATCACCCTCTTGTTTACACACTGGCTGGCTATATGTCCGCGCCCCTGGCATTTAAAACACTTAATATCACGTGTTTTAGAACTTAAAGTCTCGATTGTACTTGAAGTAGTGGCGGTCTTTAAGTTGGCATTTTTAGAGGATTCAAATTTTGGCTTATTTTGTTGCTGCTCGTCCCTTTTTGGAGTTGTCTTCCACGAGCTGGTTGTAGCCATAGGCAGTCCCCTCCTAGCCAATCCCTTTCGTTTGAATTGTTCCTCCACCTTTATGGCTTGATGCACCATATCCGTCAACTCAGCATAGTGCTGCATCTTGACTATATCCGCAATCTCACGATTTAAACTGTGCAAAAACCTAGCCATGGTGGCTTCCCGGTCCTCTTCTACATTAGCCCGGATCATAGCTACCTCCATCTCCTTGTAATACTCATCCACACTCTTAGATCCTTGAATTAACCTCTGTAATTTTTGATACAATCCCCTATAATAGTGGCTGGGTACAAAACGCTTCCTCATAAGCATTTTCATTTCCTCCCAAGTGTCCACGGGTGGCTCTCTATTCCTCCTCCTATTAATCAGTAATTGATCCCACCACACAATGGCATAATCGGTAAATTCAATTGCAGCCAACTTAACCTTCTTTATCTCTGAGTAGTTGTGACAATAAAAAACCATCTCCATTTTAGTTTCCCACTCCAAATAAACTTCAGGATCATTTTTACCTTGAAAAGATGGGATTTTAATCGTTATATTTCCTAAATCGTTATCCCTCCTAGGCCTACCCATCCTAGCTTCTCTATTTCTATACCCACGCTCAATCCTGCCTCGGTTCAAATATTGCTCATCAAACTCCTCCGACTCCGCCTCTCCATCAACATTCCGCCACGGACCACGCCCACCATGCTGCCTATTGTGGATGTCATGTTGCTAGTCCCTAGGAGTTTCCGCTTCTACCCTATCCAACCATTCGTGAATAGGTTCTAATTCAGCCCTCAACATACGCCTCATCTCCCCTAACATCGCTTGCATTTGGAGGTTTGGAACTGGAGGTTGTCGAAATTCTTCGGTTGTGTCTTCTTCTTGATTATTAGACATGTTTTAAAATCTGCAAACAAAGTTAGAATCCTCACAAGCACTCCCTCACGTGTTTCACTCAAGAATTGATATACTTGCACTCGTGTTTTCACTCTAAACGGCTTTTACCCTTATATGGTCTCACACACTCTTGCCTTTTTCCACTCTTCTGTGTCTTCTTTAGTTCTTAATCGAACTTCAAGAAACTCATTTAAAATAATCCAGCAGCAATTCAGAAAATAAACAACCAAAACTCACCAAAAGTTCAAGTACTTGAATAAGGTGAGAAACAAGATTGAAAGGAAGAAGTTTTCTTACTGGAATCGTGTACCTTTTTTTTTTTTAATGTCTTTTTCGTTTTTATTTTTTATAATTTTTTATATTATTATTTTTTTTTACAGCAAAGAACAGGAAATAGAACGAAAATAAAAGATAGACAAACTTATCTTAGAACCAAAGCTCTGATACCAAAATGATATGAACTCCACCAACAATTGTGATGAAACCCGATAACAATGATGGCTTGGAACTCCAAGATCGTATTGACAAGATTTGTTGAGCCTTGACCAGTCACCCAACTAGATGAAAACCAAGACTACGAAGGATTGAAAATGCCACACCAAGAAATCAGAATCAAGGTGATAAGTTTGGAGCTTGAACGCCACAAGATTAACTGGATAAGTTCAAAGAGTTCTTTGAAGAACCAAGAGGAACACAAGACCTCACAAAGACAAATAAGCTTCTGAAATTTCAAATCTGATATTAAAACTCGAAATAACCCCTCTATATACTTGGAACAACCCTCCAAGAATAGGAAAAGTCATAACTACAGCTTTAAAAGTGTTGAGGGAAAAATGGGTTAATTGGCATATTCTTGTGAAAACCTATGTAAAGTTGAGTTGTAACAAGTGTTGATGCAGTGTTAAAATGAAAAAGATTGAAGTGTGCTCAACATGGCTCGACTGGCGCTCGACTGGCGCTCGAGCGGAACCTTCCAGAGAGGTTCGCTCGATGGGCGCTCGACACAGCGCTCGAGCGGAACCCATCCAGAGTGGTTCGCTCGATGTGCGCTCGACCAAGCGCTCGAGCGGAACCCGTGAGCTTGACGTAGCGCTCAAGCGGAACCTTCCAGAGTGGTTCGCTCGATGTGTGCTCGACGCAGCGTCGAGCGGAACTCAAACAGAGAGCTTCGCTCGATGTGTGCTCGATGTTGCGCTCGAGCAGACCTCATACAGAGACGTTCGCTCGACCTTCGCTCGACACCTCGCTCGAGCGGTTTCAGAAGATAACGTGCGCTCGACCTTCGCTCGACACCTCGCTCGAGCCAATGTTCAAAGATAACCTAAATTCATGCTTTGGGCGCCGTGACTTGCTGGGACTATAAATAGAACAGATCATTTTCTGTTCTGTGGTGTGGAAAATAGAGCAAAACCTTAAGTGTTTCAAGAGCCAAAGAGAGAAACCCATTCCTCACCTTGTGAATCTCTTTTGGACAAACACAAATCCACCACACCACTCTCAAGATCAAATCTCATTCAAAGTCCATTGAAGTGGACGTTTTGTTGGCCGGAAGGTTTCCGGAGCTGCTGTTGATGCAGAGATCGAGAGGTTCTCGTGGAAAGCTATAGAAGGTCGGAGTTCCGACACTACATGCGTGTAGAGATCGAGTGGGTCACTTGTGATGTTGCAAGCCAAGTTTAGGAACTACAAAGGTTTTGTGAGTGTTTCTATATTGGTTGTAATGAACTTTTTCTATAGTGGATTTTAGGTGGTACCTTACACCCGGAGTGGTTTTAGAATTTGAAGAAGTTCTTCAAATGAGTTTCCACTTCGTGACCAAAATCATTGTGTTAATTATTCTTGTTCATTGATTAACTGTTTATTTGTTTCTGTTTTTGAAAAGACCTTAAAAATTGGAATACACCTATTCACCCCCCCTCTAGGTGTAGTGATTGGTAGAACCACTGTTTTTCAATTGGTATCAGAGCGGGTTCACTCCGCTGGGATTAAATTCCTGAGTGTGATCCTGCTGTTGTGGTTATTATGGAGAAGTCTCAATCTCTCACATCGCCACCTTATTTTGATGGAAACAACTATGCTTATTGGAAAGTTCGAATGAGAGCTTTCCTAAAATCTGTGGATGAACGAGTATGGGTTTCTATAACAAAGGGATGGAGAGAACCAGTCACTATTATTGAAGGAGTTCAAACCCCCAAAAGTGTGGATAATTATTCTAGGGATGAAATTACTGAGTGTGGTTGGAATAGCAAAGGCCTGAATGCAATTTTCATGGCCGTGTCCCAGGAGGAGTTCAAGCGAATCTCCATGTGTGAAAATTGTAAACAAGCTTGGGACATTCTTGAGGTTACCCATGAAGGTACCAAGGCTGTTAAGAATTCTAAACTTCAAATGCTGACCACAAGTTTTGAAGAACTTAGAATGAAAGATGATGAAACTTTTGATGCCTTCTATGCCAAACTCAATCATGTTGTCAATTCTAGTTTTAATTTAGGGGACAAAATCCCTGAGAATAGAATTGTGAGAAAAATTCTCAGATCTCTTCCTGAGAGATTCCGTCTCAAAGTCACTGCCATTGAAGAGAGCAAAGATTTGGACAATATGAGAATTGAAGAGCTGGTGGGCTCTCTACAAACCTATGAGCATACTCTTCCTGTAGATAAGAAAAATAAGTCCATAGCCCTCAACACTATCAATGAGTCATCTGATGAGTCGTCCAATGAGTTGGCTATGAGTGACAAAGAAGTAGCCTTTTATGCTAAAAAATTCAGGAAGATGTTTGTATCTAGAAATAGAAAGAACTGGGGAGATAAGAAGAAAAGGTTTGAGAGAGTTAATAGAAATTCCAGTTCAGGAAACAATGAAATTAGCTCTAAGAAATATACTAGAGCCACCAAAGACAAGGTACAATCTGATATTCAGTGTCATGAATGTCATGGTTTTGGGCACATTCGCTTTGAGTGTGCAAATTACAAAAAGGCCATAGAGAAAGCAAAGGGTGCTTCTTTGAGTGATAATGATTCTGAGACAAGTGACTCTTCTAAGAGTCCCTCTCCAAAGAAAAATCGCAACTACATGGCATTCACTTCTTCTGTTGGTGGCCAAAGTCACAGAAGTGAATCAACGTCTGAAAATGAGAGTGTATCCGGAAGTGAATCCGGGGATGATGATGAGTTGGAGGAAATCTATGAGAAGTTGTACAAAGAATGTGTAAAATTGAGGAAACTCAATAAAGCACATATTGAGAATATGGATATTTGCAAAAGAGAAAATGAGGATCTCCAAGGTAAATTGAATCAAGCCATTTGTCTAACCGATCAGTTGCAAAAGAGAAATGTGTCACTCGAGGATAAAATGAAAATGCAGGAAAGTGAGTTGATTTTGTTAAACGATAAGTTGAAAAATTTGTCTACTGGGAAACAAAAGCTTGACAAAATCCTAAACTCAGGAAAGTCCTTTGGTGACAAGAGAGGTATAGGATATATTGAAAGGAAATCTGATATGGCTTCAACTTCAAAAACCCCATGCAAAAAGGTAGGAAAAATAATGTTTGTTCCTGCTTCTAATGAGAATGGCAAAGCACAACTTTTGAAAAAGGGTAAGAAACCCCTACATGTGCAAAAGCCTGTCCCACCTCCCAAGAGACAAGGAGCTCGCAACACAAGCCCTATTTGTCACAATTGTGGTAAGATTGGTCACATTCGACCAAACTGTTTTGAGCTTAGGGACCATCCTAAGAGAATTGAAAAGCCCTATTCAAGAAAAGGGCATCAAAACTTGTGGAGCCAAATCATGGTCTTGACCAAACAAAATGAGATTATCAATGTGAAGTTAGACCAATTGACTACTAGCCAGAAGGTTGACAAGGTGAATCATCCAAAAGTGAGACAAGTGTGGATAAGAAAGGGGAAGGAGCAGACCAGACATGGTATAGACTGAAGGTCATGCATTCATGCATTTTTTTTTGTATAGTTGTTCTTCATTTTTTTTGTTAAAAGCTTGTTGTGTGTGTTCCTCAAAAATCATGAATATTGTTTTGCACTTGCGTGGGATAAAGAGTGTTAGTGATGTCAATTCTGAAAATTTTAGGTACTTATATCTTTTGAAAATTGTATCATGTACCGTTATAAGTTACAAAGGTTTAAAACATATGTACTATTTGTAAGTTGTGACCTGCATCACACACTACACTTCCAGCTCAAACAATTGTTGTTTTGCCACCTGTGAGTCCTTGGGGAGGCAATCAAAGATGTAAGGGAGCTCTACGTGTATACAGAATTGACCACGGGCTAGATGACCTCATGATTATATATCAAAATTCCTCCTATGAAAATTCTCTATCAAGAATAAAAAAAAAAAAAAAAAAAAAAGGGAGGAAGAAGATGAAGAAGAAAAAGAAAAAAGGGTCATATTACTCAATAGGCCAATCCTAATGCCTGTATTCAAACAGAACTATTAAGGTCCTAGCAGCATTAGGTTTTACTTTCTGTATCGTGGAAAGACTCCTCATGCACTTATGGTTTCTTGTTTTAGCCTAACCCCACTCACATATCTTGGTTGAAACTTCTTGATTGAGTTAGGACTCACAAAACACGCATGTTCATCTTACTTGTAATACTCTGTTTTTACTACTTGCGTAAATTGTGATAATATGATGCTCTTTTACATTTGATGTGTTTTTCAAGCTTCAAAATTGACTTCATTAATGCTTGAATCACTGAATGAAAAATTCAAGTATTGAGAATTTTAGGCAGAATAGTAAAATTTAGTGGGCAGCCGCTCGAGCGGACTTAAAAGCCGCTCGAGCGAACATGCATTAAAATGTCCCGCGTTCTTTCTTTTTCCCCAGCCCCTTTTTTTTTTTTCTCTCTGCGCCGTTTCTTCTTCCCCTTCGTGCGCGACGCTTCCCTCTTCTCATTCCGTGTGTTTTCACTTGATTTCTCTCAAGAAATCCCATTCTAATCACGGTAAGTCTCTAATCTTTGATTCTTATCAATCATTTTCGGTTTTTATTTTGAATTTCTTCATGCATTTTCCATACACATGCATTTCGGAAATTAGGGCTTTAGATATGGGGATTCCGAAATGGAGCATTTTTGTTGGTTTGCTTGGTGTTTGGTTGGACCTTTTGGTTGTCCATTTTCTTTCTCTTTGTATTTAGGAGGTTTATAGAACCCCCAAGGGGTTTTTCATTTGGTTTGTACCTGGATGCACTCCAAGTGCTCGGTAAAATGCATCAATGAGGTTTGATTTCTTATTTTCATCATGCATTGATACTACATTATCCCCATGGTCATGTTTGTCTATTCTAGTGTTGGGATAGTGTTTGGCATTGAGACTTGGGACCTCCATTGGGTTTAAAACCCAATCTTGCCTTTGTTGAGTTTGAAGTGCTCAAAAATGCAAAATGGGCATGTGCATTGTGTTAATGGGCATGTGCATTGTGTTAATGCATTTTGATAATAGTTTTAGCAACATTGCATAAGTTTGGCTTGGTTCACAATTAGGCATGTGCATTCATCAAGCATTGGGCATTTCACATTACCTTTAGCCTTGTCTAACGGTCTTTGATTTTGTCCAGCTTCTATCATGTCTCGAAGGGTTCGTTCACGCCAAAATCCTCCAGCCCCCGCTCAAGCACATTTTCGAAATCCTCGTGCAAGAGAACTCTACACTCAAAATTTTTCTACCCGTTCTCTTATTGTTGAGCGGGAAGTTCTCCTAGGTGAGCTTTCTGAGACTGTCATTCCTCGCATTTTTGAGTCTCGCCAGTGGCTCGCCTTGACCACTGGTCATCCCACTCCTTCTGTGGAGTTGGTTAAGGAGTTCTACTCCAATATTGATGCCATCGCTGATGATGGCTCTTTTGAAGTCAGTCTCCGGAACATTGTTTTCCGGGTGACTCCGGGCATGGTTGCGGACTTGCTACATGCCCCGCAAGTGGCAAACCCCACATATCCATATACACGGACTTCTCCTCCAAGTCCGACTGTCATTGTTCAATGTTTAATCGGTCCAGTTTCGAGTTGGGATGGTAAGTCACCCATTCTCACCTCTCGTTTTTCACCTGAGTTTCTCATTCTCAGTAGGATAGTCCTTACAAACCTTTATCCTACTGGTCATCAGAGTGATGTCGGTCCTGACCGCGCCACTCTTTTGTATGCATTGATAAATGGTGTCTCCATTGATCTGGGGAGTCATATGTGTCGGGTCATGCTTGAGGCGTTTAATTCCCCGAAATTACGGACTGGCTTGCCTCTCGCCTGCCTCATTACTAGGATAGCCCTCTCTCAGACTGTTATGCTTCTTCCCAATGAGCCTAGAGTTCCTCTAAAGGCTCCCATTGGGCGTAGGACCATGCAGTTGAGTCGTGCTCACATTACCCCTCACCCACTGAATGTTGAGCATCCTCCTGCATCCTCCTCCCAGCCATCCTCGTCTCAGCCATCCACTTCTCAGCCATCCAGTTCACAGCCTCAGGGCTCGGCACCATTCATTCCCACAGCGGGATAAGTCGATCCCAGCCTTCAGCAGGTCCTTGAGTACCTTGCCCGGCTTGAAGCTCGGTTTGAAGCCCGTTTTGATCGTCTTGATGCCAAGGTTGACAGCCTTCAGCAGCTTGTGACTAAACGCTTCAACGACATTGAGGAGCGGCTTGATGAAGATGATGGCAGTCAAACTGATGGGGACAGTTGAGACCCTTGGCGTTTGTGACAAAAAGGGGGAGTATAGATTAAGGGGGAGTAGCAAGAAAGCTGTTGGGGTAGCTTTTGTTTTGTTTTGTGGGGAAGCAGCTATTTTTATCACATGCTGCTCATGCTACCATTGTTTGTCTAAATTGAAAACAATGTATGTTTTAATTCTTAATGAAAAGTCTTTTCTGAGAACTGTGCTACAAGTGTTTATGCTTATGAGATTATTTCTTGCATATTGTTATTGGTACGTTTAACCGTTTGTTAAGTTTGCAGAAATATCTCAATGTGCTCAAGACTTTTTGCCTGAATAATGGGAATCCTGATTTGGGTGTGTTAGGATTAAGTCCTATGTATAGGTTAGAGGTTTTGTCACAGAAATGCCAAAGGGGGAGATTGTTGAGGGAAAAATGGGTTAATTGGCATATTCTTGTGAAAACCTATGTAAAGTTGAGTTGTAACAAGTGTTGATGCAGTGTTAAAATGAAAAAGATTGAAGTGTGCTCAACATGGCTCGACTGGCGCTCGACTGGCGCTCGAGCGGAACCTTCCAGAGAGGTTCGCTCGATGGGCGCTCGACACAGCGCTCGAGCGGAACCCATCCAGAGTGGTTCGCTTGATGTGCGCTCGACCAAGCGCTCGAGCGGAACCCGTGAGCTTGACGTAGCGCTCAAGCGGAACCTTCCAGAGTGGTTCGCTCGATGTGTGCTCGACGCAGCGTCGAGCGGAACTCAAACAGAGAGCTTCGCTCGATGTGTGCTCGATGTTGCGCTCGAGCAGACCTCATACAGAGACGTTCGCTCGACCTTCGCTCGACACCTCGCTCGAGCGGTTTCAGAAGATAACGTGCGCTCGACCTTCGCTCGACACCTCGCTCGAGCCAATGTTCAAAGATAACCTAAATTCATGCTTTGGGCGCCGTGACTTGCTGGGACTATAAATAGAACAGATCATTTTCTGTTCTGTGGTGTGGAAAATAG
The DNA here is from genome assembly GCA_022457165.1 of Juglans mandshurica. Taxonomy (NCBI): domain Eukaryota; kingdom Viridiplantae; phylum Streptophyta; class Magnoliopsida; order Fagales; family Juglandaceae; genus Juglans; species Juglans mandshurica. The sequence goes on from CM039621.1 coordinate 16,545,200, forward strand.
AGCAAAACCTTAAGTGTTTCAAGAGCCAAAGAGAGAAACCCATTCCTCACCTTGTGAATCTCTTTTGGACAAACACAAATCCACCACACCACTCTCAAGATCAAATCTCATTCAAAGTCCATTGAAGTGGACGTTTTGTTGGCCGGAAGGTTTCCGGAGCTGCTGTTGATGCAGAGATCGAGAGGTTCTCGTGGAAAGCTATAGAAGGTCGGAGTTCCGACACTACATGCGTGTAGAGATCGAGTGGGTCACTTGTGATGTTGCAAGCCAAGTTTAGGAACTACAAAGGTTTTGTGAGTGTTTCTATATTGGTTGTAATGAACTTTTTCTATAGTGGATTTTAGGTGGTACCTTACACCCGGAGTGGTTTTAGAATTTGAAGAAGTTCTTCAAATGAGTTTCCACTTCGTGACCAAAATCATTGTGTTAATTATTCTTGTTCATTGATTAACTGTTTATTTGTTTCTGTTTTTGAAAAGACCTTAAAAATTGGAATACACCTATTCACCCCCCCTCTAGGTGTAGTGATTGGTAGAACCACTGCTTTTTCAAAAAGCAACATAAATATTAACATAACAAGTCCCACGATTTTTAGGCCTCTTGGACTTCTAGAGGCAGCCAGAAATGACTAAATAACTAAATTCAATGTATTTCACGTACCCAGGCAAGACCAAGTTCATTCACCTATTTAATATTCTTGAAACTTAACAAATTCACGTCCTTTAATGGACAGACCATTCATCATATTTCTACGTGCTAATTAGCCTCTTCAATTGCCTTGATGACATGGACTAAGTCTTGAATGTTATTTGAGCCCATCTTGGTCTTTTTAGAATCAGCCCAATTCTCTTGGATTAGCCCATTTAGTGCTTCCTTGAAACGTTTGGCTCTAAGTCTTCTAATTGGGCCACTAGGAAGTGACAAAGGGTCTTGTGCAAATTCAGCTCCATTCCCACTTGTATGATCAGCATGTCCAGCTCCATAGTTTGCATCATAAATGATTAATAAAGAAACTATTGAGAGCCTTTATAGATTTGGCTTCAAATAAATAACTTAAGTGAGGAAAATGGGCACAATGTTCACCAAAATCTACACTTGCTACAATTCAGGGCTTAATGTTCACCAGACATGCTCTTGATGATTTCATAATCACTTGAAAACAATCAAATATTGCAACAATCAGAACAAATCAAATTGTTAGTTTAGGACTTTCAAAAAGTTTAATGGCTCTGCTTCTGGTACATACCAAGATCAATAATGCTAAGACAACATACTCTAAAATATTTTCCACAAGCAATTCCCAAATTAACATTGTCTGAAACAACAAAGCAACCCAAGAGCCAAAGAAATAACAATAAAACAATTATCTTTCAAACTCATATGACATTGCTGTAATTTCCTTTTCTTTTACAAGTCAACAGTGTTATTCTCGAGTCCTTTATAGTCATGGAAGCTGAAGAGTAAATATTTTCCACAAGCAATTCCCAAATTAACATTGTCTGAAACAACAAAGCAACCCAAGAGCCAAAGAAATAACAATAAAACAATTATCTTTCAAACTCATATGACATTGCTGTAATTTCCTTTTCTTTTACAAGTCAACAGTGTTATTCTCGAGTCCTTTATAGTCATGGAAGCTGAAAAGTAAAATTGATATATTTAAGAGGAAATAACAAAGGGCTATAAGGAAGGCTAAAATATTACAAGAATTTTGTCAAAACATTTTTAAGACAATAATGCACATAATAGAACCTCCTTCTATCTTTCCTAGCTCAGCCTTTCTTAATCATCATATTCATCCCATACTTAGCTTGGGAACTGCACAAAAAACTAAGGCATGAAACAATCACTAAGGAAAAACAATGACCATGGTCTAATTAAGATATAATCTTTTTAGTGACGAACCTTCAGTTACAAGCACTAATCTTTTTATCTCAAAAGAAACAACTAATTTTTATTTTGGAGAGGAAATAGAAGATCATTGGTATAAGACAAATCTTAATAGTTACATCTTCAGATCATTTGGTCAAGGCATCCCCCCCTAAAAAGTTTCCTCCATTGACAATTTTTAATGAAAATGTTAAAGCCCATTAATCAACCCAAGCTGCTACAGATCACAAACCACCAAATGAACATATGACAGGCATATAAGCAATCAAACTGCTCCTTCTACTATTTACTAGTGGTCATGATTCCCAAGGCATTTGATTGTGGTTTTCCTATATTGGCCCAAACATATCATTGAATCATGGGTCCAAACAATATTAATGATTTGGTAGTTAAAGTCTCACTTAATTGTGTCTAAAACATGAATCAGGATGTTTCTAATGTGTTATCTTAGATACAATTTTCTTCAATAATCAAACAACGCCTCTCACTTCAGCAACACAAGAGATCTTAGGAATGCGCATGCGATCGGGGATGACAGTCTCACCAAACTGCCACCAGTGGGTTACCTCCAGGAATGAGCCTCTGAGCTTCATAATTGTCTCACGCGGATTACCTTTGAGAACGAGTCGACGAACTTGGCAACTACCTGAGGTGGACCCAGGGACTCAATGTGCTTCCTAATTATTTAAATGCGGGTTACAACAAATAATCTTTAAAACTAACGCCAATACAACAACATTAGCACAAAATTGCCTCAAACGGGCAAAAAGTCCACCTGCGCCATAAAAAACGGAAACGAAAATATGCCATTCCATGATGTTCATTAAACGGTCACATGCGACCATCGGTACACTCAGTCATCTTGTATATGTTCACATAAAAACGCATCCTAGAGGTCTATCCCCTACGACCCTTGCCAAGATTTACATGTCTCTTCAAGATCCAATCACAAAGATCCAATCACAAAGACCCTCGTTGAGTCACACTACAATGAAAAACCAGGGACAAGTTTCCAGTATTTATCTTTCTATGATTTCCACTAACCATATTTATTTTAATTAATTGGAAGATTCCCAAGACTTTCTTGTTAGAAAAGTCAACCTCAAGAATCACAGGCATCTGCCAGGGTAGAAAATAGACTAGTCCAAATCCAATCATCAAAGGCAGAAGGAAGAGAAAAATAAGACAAGAGTTGTGGGAGACGAAAGCACTGGAAGTCAAGTTAGACATGTGAAGGGAAAAGTTGAAAGGAACATGAAGCTAACATCTCACTAACCACTCTCTAGAGACCTCCAAAGACATCCTCTTGTTCCTCTAGTCAAGAGGGATCTAAGCCTTTATTGTACTACTCCTATTGTACTGAGAGATACATGAGGCAATCAAAGACTGTACAGACCACCAAACATAGTGGATTTGCCCTCCAAACACTCTATGGACGAAGGCAAGTAATGTATCTCTCATTTATATTTCATTTAATGTTTACTTTTATGGATGAATACAAAGACACCATATCGATGTTCCAGCCATCATCGTGGCCCGGTCCACTCAAAGTTGGCTCATTCTTCCTTTCCAACCTGTACCAAAAAATGCATCAACAATTTGAAAATGGATTGTACCTTTTACTACTTTAATTTTCTAGGCTTGAGACCATAGTTTAAGTGTGGCATTTTCGATTATGATATTACTCCCTTGTAATTGCATCACAATAATATAAGATTATCATTTACTGATCTTACAACTGTCATGGCTCATAACAGTTTTTTCTGTGATTCTTATCCATTTGGCAAGAGCAAAGAAGCTCCCTTTCTAACCATCCAATCAAATCTCATCTAATTAAGCCTCTTGATAGTAATTCACATTATATTTATAGATGAGTATTCTAGGATGGGTTCTTCTGTACATAGGCCTTACACCTCACACATGATTCCATGTTTTTTTCCCTTCTTCTAACCTAAATGCGTATTTGAAATGTAAGTCCCAATTTACGTGCAACAAATGACAGGCTCGTAGTTCTCTACGTCTCACTTCCCATCACATTACTACAAACAATGCCCTCCATACCTCATCTAAAGCAACAACCTGAATCTGCAAAAGCCCTCAAATCCCATAAAGCAAAAACCTCCAAAACCTCCCTCGCCCCCCTGACGTCTCTCTGTCAACATTGATATAAGCAATGGCAAACAAAGAGAACGAGATAAACTTAAATAGCCTAAATCCCATCAAGTTTCCAGCTCAAGAATGGTGTGAATACAAGATCTACAAACACTTTGAGAGAAGATGGGATAGTGCATGTGCTCAATGAGACATGGAATCATGGCAAAATAGGCTACACAGAGGGCACTGCATACAAGGCTGACCCCACCAATGATGAAGCTAAGCTCAAAGTCAAGTTTTATGTGCCACCATTCCTGCCCATCATCCCTGTGGTGGGTGACTTCTGGGTTTTGTACCTTGATGATGACTATTAGTTTGCCTTGATTGTCTAGCCTCCTAGGAAGTATATTTGGGTACGCCTATGATTTGTCATCCCTTTAAAATGTCTGAGGGGGGAAAGATTCGCATGGTGGGGCTAGGGAGGCGCTCAAGGGAGAGGAGATTCCTCGACACCGGGGGGGGGGGGGGGGGAAGAAGGTGTGTTGGGGGAATCAGTCTGTTTGGCATTTTGATTACAAAAGATTTAGAAAAAAGTTACATCATTCACCCTTTCCAACATGTGTATTTCCCTTGGTTGCATTCGTGCAAGTTATTAGTGTATTGATCTCATCTCAAACAAGGAGAGAGAGAGAGAGAGAGTTGATGTTTGATTAATGGTGGTGGTCGACTGGTGGCAACTACAAGGTGTATCACTGCGAGGGTACGAGGGTGATGATATGCTGAGAGAGTGCACTATGGACTGAGATTAGGGCTGTAAATGAACCAGTCTGTTCGATAGCCTGCTCGGTACTTGCTCGGTTAAATTTGAATCGAACTCGACTCGTGAAAAAAAAATTCATTCGTGAAAGCAAATACCCGTTCGATTTGTAAATGACACATGCTCGACAAAACTCGACTCGACTCGGCTAAGGCTCGTTAAGGTCCGCTCGTTTATGCACGACTTGACTCGTTAGCTCGACTCAATTAAAACTCATTCATATATTGCTAAACATATACATACACCTATGTGTATATACATATATATATGTATTAGCTAATAGTATAAGCATACCACTTTTATAATTAAATATATAATATGTAATCTACTTACTTATGTCTATATAGTGAATATACTTCATACGTATATTTTATAATTTGTATAATAATTAGTCGATAAAATTTAATAATTTTATATACTAGTATGTGGGAACCATATTTGAAATAGATATATGCTATCATATTAAGTGTATATATTAATAATATATGTAGGTATATAATATATTGTTATTTTGGATAAATGTCAACTAGTTAGATATTAAATATTTATAAATTTTAAAATTTTATAATTCAATAGAGGTTCTACATGTCAGTTGTATAAATTTTATAATAGATCTTTTATTTTTTGTATTAATTATTAAATCTTATTCAAAAAAATAAAAAAAATTAACAATTTGAGCTCGAGCTCGGATTGAGAGTTTAGCTTATTAAGTCGAACTCGAACAAAAAATTAAAAAAAATCTTGAACTCAGGCTCGAGCTCAACCTCGAGTATTTTGAGTCGAGCCGAGCTCGGCAAGCCAAAGACTGGCTCGGCTCGGCTTGATTACAGCCCTAACTTAGATATAGCCTATAGCTAGGGTCTTCCTATAAGAACGAGGAAGAAGATTTAGTAGCCCACTGGTGTATAAAAATAAGGAAAATTATCTCTATTTGATGTAATTTTAACTTTTGAATTTTTATTTTGAAAAAATAAAAAATGATTCAAAGGCGATGAAAATAATACAAGAATGTGTTATGTAGCATTATTCTGGTTTTATTGATATTTTGCATGTATATAAATGCAGGAGGGTGAAGATATTATTTTAGACCGATTTTTTTTCCATCTCGAACTGCTCGCCTCGTAGTATTTTTTTTTATGGAAAGTAAAAGTGTTCATCTCATTTTGACCGTTCATGTATTTAACTTTTTTAATTATATTTTTACTTAATGGTTAAGAAAATGACTATTAGTGTATTTATATTTTTTTATTTTTTAAAAATACTTAAAGATGTTTAAAAAATGTTAAAAATAAAAAATAAAAAGTGAGATTTAGCCTTTTATTTCGCCTGGGTTAACGGACGGGTGTTTAGCCAATTTCCTTACGGGCTTGGTTATGGGCCACCTATTATCTAGACCTACTGGTTCTCTTAACACAAACTAGTTAAAAGGCCGTCTCTCTTTTAGATCCACCTCACTTTGTCGATTGAGATTTAGACCTACTGCTTTGAAGGAGATGCAAAGCAGATTGTAAGATGCTATTATGAGAGCGGATGAAGACTTTAGCAGCTGTGGTCATATCATTTCAAACATCAAAATGATGCTGTCATCCTTTCAGGAATGGTCTTTTATTCATGTTAAGCGATTTGCTGAGCAGGTGGCTGATAATCTGGCAAAAGGAACTCTTCTTTTATCTGATGATGTGGTATTTATGGAGGATGTACCTATGGATATTCATCCTTTTGTACCTGTTGATATTTTCTACTTAAGTAATGAAATGTGCTCTGTTTGATTAAAAATAAATAAATTATAAATCTATTTTTACATAAGATATAATGTAACAACAGAATTTTACATAATTATAATATATACAGATATAAGATAAATAAGTCTAATGTAATCTTATTGAGAAAGATAGAATTTACTATTTAAAAAAAAGCATATTTTGAAACCCTTTTTTTTCAAAGGGCCTACCGGGATCTTACATCCTTTAGACTTGCAAAATTCATTTTCCTAAACACTACTAAAAATAATTTTTCCCATTTTTTCTCATTTTTTTAAAAAGGGATGACACAAATTTGAATGTCCTAACTTTGTATATATAACAAGAGTCATGATAGAGAGTCGCATTAATAGTGATTCACATTTGGACTCTCCGGGATTCCATTTCGTGAAAATGAAAGTGTCTGTCTCGCAAGTATTTTCCATCTAGTATTACTCTTTTCTTAAGAGTAATTGTAGATATAGTTTTAGAATATGTAAATATCGTATACTCTCTTTAAAAAAATAGAATTCATTATTTCAAAAATAATTTTTATATAAATTTTAGAATTATTCACTTTTTAAAAAAGAGAGATTATATACTCTAAAATTGTAAGTATTGTTGCTTTCTATGGAGATTATATTATATCTTTGGGGGGGCGAGTGACGCGGCAAGAATAAGGAGGGCATTGGTCCGGGTTAGCATGAATCCAAACCGGGGCAACGAACGAAGACATCAACCCAGTTGTCGTTGCGCGGTAACCCGAAATTCAAGGGGAATTTAACCGACCGTTGGATTTAACGAACCGGAACCGAATCGCGCATTCATTCTCCTAAATATATGAAGCAGGAAAGAGAGACCAGGAAGAGAGTTTCTTCGGCTTTCTTCTTGTTTTTAAACGGCTCTCCCACCCAAATTTCACGCAAATACTCTGAAAATGGCGTCCGTTCCCATGCAAATCCTGCCAATTTAGCTTCATTTACGTGCAACCCAGGTTCGGAATTTCTTCATCTTTTTTTTTTTTCTCTCTTATCAGATCTTAATATTACCCTACAATTGTTTGAAAAAGAGCATATAAATTAATCATAAGAGACGAACGCAAAGAAAATAGCAGCAGCAGCTGCAGCTGCAGCAGGCGGAGGAGGAGGAGGAGGAGGAGGATAATTGTTGAGCAAAAGGGAGAATGTCAAAAACCAATGAGTCTCCTCCACCACCGTTTTCGGAGTCTTCGCCTCCACCGGGGTTGGGTGGGCGACAAGGTCTTGTCACATCCAATTCATCGTCCAACTCCTCACCTCCACCGGAAGAGTCTGCGTCCTCCTTGGCTTCTCCTCCCCCACCCATTTCGAAATCCCCTCCGCCTTCGCCGCTGCCTACCCAATCCGATTTAAAAGCAACGGCGCCTTCGCCGCCTTTGGATTTGGGATCACCACCTCCTAGTTCATCCCCGGGCTCGAGTTCTAATACCCCCTCACCTCCATTGGAGTCGGGAGATTCAAAAGCTCCACCTCCACCATCAAATTCCAAAGCTTCACCCCCGCCCCCGCCCCAGCCTCCGTCGTCTCCTCCTCCTCCAAGTCCTAGTAAACAATCGACACCTCCATCGCCGCTACAATCATCCCCAGATTCTCCTCCTCCTCCTCCTCCTGCTACTGAGAATACTCCATCTGCTGTACAAGCTCCACCTCCTCCGTCCCCTCTTGTTTCTTCTCCGATTGCCATTTCTTCGCCCTCCCTCCCCACTTCACCACCCCAAAAATCCAGCCCATCTCCACCAACCGAGCTTTCGCCTCTAACCAATGCTGAATCGTCTCCGCCTCCTCCGCCAACCTCTGTTGGACAGAGCCCTTCCCCTCCTTCCTCCAACACAAATACTGCCAGGTCAAACTCTAAGAGCGGCTCCAGTCCACCGCCGGGATCAAATGTGAGTTCTGTGACTTTTGTTGGGGTAGCGGTAGTGGGAGTATTCGTCATTGCCTTAGTTGCTTTCCTTTTGGTGAGCTCTAGACGGAAGAGAAGACAGGCACAGATCTATGCCTCCCATTACATGCCCCCCAATAAGGTTTCTGTGCAATCAGGTAAAAAGAAAAAACAAGAAGAAGAAGTTCTGGTTGTCTTGTGGTTTGAAATTGCTTACTATGCCTTTGTGATTTAGTAATTCTACTTTCTTTTCCCCCTGTTATAGATGGATATTACTACAACCAGCAACATACTGGAGTAGATGCTTATTATCAATCTACTATGGCAAGTAGCTACGGCAGTCAAAGAGGGGGTAATGTGTACAATGGCGTGGCACCAGATGTAAGCGGCATAGGGAATGCTAAGTCCTTTTTTAGCTATGAAGAGTTGACAGAAATAACAAATGGATTTTCTTGCGAAAATGTTCTGGGAGAAGGTGGGTTTGGATGTGTTTACAAAGGTTGGCTGCCTGATGGGAGAGTGGTGGCTGTTAAGCAGCTCAAGGCAGGTAGTGGACAAGGGGAGCGGGAATTCAGGGCTGAAGTTGAGATTATTAGCCGTGTTCATCATCGGTATTTGGTCTCCTTGGTGGGCTATTGCATCGCTGAGCATCATAGACTGCTCCTCTATGAATTTGTTCCAAATAAAACTCTTGAGCATCATTTGCATGGTAAGGGGAATTCTTCCTTGTTTCCTTACCTTGTCAAATACAGGGTTATCATGTGTTTTGATTTGTAGTATGATATTGGTATATGCTGTCAGGTCAAGGAATGCCGGTGTTGGATTGGGTCAAAAGACAGAAAATTGCTCTTGGGGCTGCGAAGGGCTTGGCATACTTACATGAAGATTGTATGAATCACTTGTGGCATTTTCTTGATTCTTGCACTTGTTGTGCTTTAGAAAGTGAAAAAAAAAAATCTCTATTTTAAGATTTTCATGTTTCTAGCAGCATTTGGATTGCACCATAATTCAGTATATTCTGATAGAACCAAAATGTGATACTCTTACCAACCTCCACTATGAAAACTCAGGCCACTAATAACAGCAATCTATATTGTTATAGGCCATTCTAAAATTTTATGAATTCCTGTTGATCTAATATCATCTTTCGAATGTATAATTTACTGTTAGATAACTATATGATATGATGTTTTATTCTTTCTGTGATCTGCTTCCAGGCCATCCAAAAATTATCCACAGAGACATTAAGTCGGCAAATATTCTTTTGGATGATGCTTTTGAGGCACAGGCATGTGTATTCTATTTCTTTGCTTACTTTATTTCATTGGATTATTCTCATTTCTGATGCTAGCGAAGATGTTTGTCTTACTGTAACCTAAATTGATAATTTGAGAATTGGTTGGCGCAGGTTGCTGACTTTGGACTTGCCAAATTAGCAAATGACACAAATACCCATGTATCAACTCGAGTCATGGGGACATTTGGGTAGGTTTGAATGTCTCGAACACCAGAACTCTATTGGATATCGACGATTTTTATGAATGATATGCTTTTTTTCTCTGCCTAAGAAAATTATGGTTTCAGTTCTATAAATAGGAAAGACCTCCTCCTGACACTACCATTTGATAAAGTCAATCAGAATTTGTGGGGATTTAGTACCTTTCAGTTACGAGCAATGCCAATCTTCATTCTAAATTTTGTCATCTCCAGTCACACTTACTGATATTGCAGATTTTAAGTGGCTGTTCATTCAAGTGGTTGACATACCAGATTACTTAAAATGTGCCACATCAGCAGGTTTGAATGGAGATAACAAAAAATGAAAAACAACATTTATCTTCAGTTAGTGGTTTCCTACAAAGTCTAAGACTTGCAAAATCAACCAGGTTGACCATTTTGATAGTATTTAAATGTAATAACTTGATTAAGGTAAGAAAGTGTTTCGATTTTGATATAACGGTACAGTTTTGAATCCCTAGGGCAAAACCCAAATGCCAGATCCATAACATGATAGGTTTTTCCCATCAAAATTGTTTCTGGATTATCTACTTTTTAGTAATGACATTTATAACACAAGTTTTCAACTTTGCATATCAATGCTCATTTTGGTTTTTGGTTTTCAGGTACTTGGCACCTGAGTATGCATCAAGTGGAAAATTGACAGATAGGTCAGATGTATTCTCATTTGGAGTGGTGCTTTTAGAGCTTGTCACTGGGCGTAAACCTGTAGACCCAACGCAGCCTTTGGGGGATGAGAGTTTGGTTGAATGGGTATGAATCAGACTCACTGGAAATTCTCTTGATGATATACTTTGAAAGATCACCATGTCATTTATTGAATTGATGGGCTCTTTTAACTTACACTCTTGTCCAGGGTCATTTCAGTTTTCTTTCAAATGTTGGAGACTCTGGTATATACATGTAGTTTAAGTTTGGATTGCCATTAGTTAATGGTTAAATCTCTTGAGAGCCTGTCAAAATAAGTAATGAGATGAAATACCAAAACAGCTTATTATAATTTAGAATTTTTGCAGATATCATTTCTCCATATAAATGTTAAGTGGGCCTTATCTAGGAATTTGGTGTTACTTATAAAAAAAAAAAAATATATAGGAGTTTGGTGTTGTCACATTGCATGGATATCTGAGAAGAATAATAACTAAATTAAGTTATTGCATGATGCTTTGTATATATTGTTGCAAAAAACATTCTTCTTACCTTCTAAATGTCTCATCTTTCTCCTTTGCCTAGTGGTTTCAACGCTATTCTTCAACTTTAATAAGTCTATTGCACCTTTCAATTTTTAGCATGGATACTTGAGTATTAGTAAGAAACTTTCTGATTCAATTCTGCTTATCAACCAAAACTACATCAATTTTCCAGCATTGCTTGGGGTCTGGCTTTGAGGATAGCCAGTTGTTATTTGTCAATGATAAGTCCAGTGGTTTCCCATGACATCTCTATGCCTCGTTTGGATGTTGAGATGAGATGTGATGAGAAATTTGTGAATAATAATAAAATAGTTTGTGAATAGTAGTAAAATGGTTTGAGTTAAGATGTTTTATGGGGTTTTGGAAAATGAAAGAGAAAAAATTAAATAAAAATATTATAAAGTTAAAGTATTGTTTAAATATTATTTTTATTTTAGGATTTGAAAAGGTTGAACTGTTTTTTTGTGTTTTGTTTAGCAATTTGGGAAAGCTGTAATGATTAGGTAATGATTAGATGGAAAAGTCAAAGATTTGAAATTGAAAAGTGTTTGTATTTGTGGTATTAGGATGTTGAGATGGGATGTGATGAAATGAGATGAGATTAGACCATCTTGCAATCTAAACGGGTCCTAAGTATCTATGGTGGAGGGTCTATTAAGCTGAATCATTTTTCTTTTAAAATTTGTTACAATGCCACTAATAGTTGTTTTCTAATGAACCCCTTGATTCCCTTTGAACAATGTCTTCTCAGGCTCGACCACTCCTTATTCATGCCCTAGAAACTGGTGATTTTGGTGAACTAGTAGATCCACGGCTTGATAAACATTATGTGGAGAGTGAAATGTTCAGAATGATTGAGGCAGCTGCTGCATGTGTTCGCCATTCTGCTCCAAAACGGCCCCGCATGGTGCAGGTGTGCTAATAGATGGCACTTTTCTATTCCTATCTGATGCAGCTAGTAAAATTTCATGCATCTTATTTACCATAGAAAATTAAACAAGCAATATGTCAAGCAAACTGTGGGAAATAAAGAAATTCTATGTCAAGATTATACTCTTCTTTTTTTGTAACGAGTGAACTTCTTAACTAGCATGTAACTCTTCTATAACCAAAGTTTCTCTCTGATTTGAAGAACTTTTGGTCTCGATTTCAGGTGGTAAGAGCACTGGACAGTGAAGGTGAAAACTCCGATCTCTCAAATGGTGTCAAATATGGTCAGAGCACCATATATGATTCTGGCCAATACAATCAAGAAATTACAAGATTCAGGAGGATGGCACTTGGGGATGGCAACAGTTCGGAATATGAGACGAATAGTGGAGAATACAAGTCTAGAGAAATGTCTGAATCTCAAAGTTCATGGAAGCCCTGGGATGATTCAAGTGGTGAGTCAGAAACTCGAGCCATTAATGCACGCAGTGGTGAACACAAATCTAGCCTTGCCCAAGGAAGCAGGTTTTAAGTAAATGCTAGATTTTGACTTGTCCAGAATGGTGATTTCTTCTTGCACATTATTTGACCCACAGTGCACACTAGAAAAGGCCATTTTTGCAAGGATGGCCTTTGATTAATCCCACTTAACTAGTGTGTAGAGTTTCTTTTTCTTTTTGGGTGAATCTTGGTATATTCTATATTCTCTAGTCCCTTAAAATATTATCAGCAGAGTTGGGGAAGCTTGTAAACTGGAAGGTAATTTCTAATGTCAACAATCATGCCTTGATAGTAGCAGGGCAAGACAATTCTGTTTTCGTGTGAATACTCACTCCCTATAAAGGTTTTATTATGGAGAATAATGACAAGTGTGTTCCAATATTAAAGGAACATTGGTTACTTTTAGTATTGGGACTCGCGAGATGCGCGAGAATATTTAAAATTTGTTAAATAAGAGAACTTTATTCCCATCTTGCCTTAAAACTTGGGTTTTACATCCTTCAATAGGAAATTGATATGTCAGATTTCCAAGGAATTGAAAGGAGAAATTCATGTACGATCAATTCCCTTTGGTTTCATTTGTTTCTTTTGGGAACCTGCCGGTTCCTTTGTTGATAAGCCACCAAGCTCAAGATTCTTTCCCAGTTTCACCCGCCTCTATTTTACCTCCTTAATCTACTGCTGCTGCTGAAGAACCGTAGAATCTTATTCTGAGTTTCAAACTAAACTTTCTTTCACCTTTCTGAAGACATTTATACAAAATTATGCTTTGCTATGTGCAAAAAAGTGACTTTTTTTTTTTTTTTTTTTCAATTCTTAGTCACACCAGTTGATGTATAATATTTTACGCGACTTTTGATCAAGTGTTTGACTTATGAAGTCATTTCAAATATACCGTATTTATTGTAAGGTGATAAAAATTGTAATAAAGATTGCCATTGTTCCCAAAAGAATACAAGTAGGATTAGGCCTGTAACCCGAGCTGAAAATATTGGATTTGTGCCCGGCCCGGCCCGGCCCGACCCGATCCAAAATCACTATTTAAGACGCCAACCTGATCCGAACCGACCCATGAAAACAATATCGGGTCAAACCCGTATGACCCGATTATTAGTAACTTGTCAAATGCTGGATCGGGTCGGATCGGGTCGGGTCACTCGGGTTGGTCGGATTGTCGGGTCATATGCACAGGCCTAAGTAGGATGATAGATACTCCGTTTAAAAGAGGATCAAGGAATTTCCAAAGTTTAGAATTTAACCTTAAATATAAAAAAAAAAAAAAAAAAACCTTATCATCCCTACACCATATCTGTTTTTAAATTTTTATCTTTTTGAAAATATGTGTGTGGTGTAAAGATGATCAGTAGAACAAGTCCAGATGAATAATGCTAGATACAATCATGGGTTATGCAAACGCTGTATACTCCTTTTAAAAAATAGTATGGTTCACCATTAAAAAATTAATTTTTTCATATAGGTCTCATGTAAATATCATTTATGTTTTTGAGTTCCTTGATCAATTCCATTAATTACCTATATACTTTTAACATCAGCATATAATTAATTGGTTTTGCTAGTTACAAAATTTTACGAGGTCTTGAATTGGTTCAAAGATTAAGTACCAGCTTGAAAGAATAAGGTTACATATTAATTGATCAATCAAGCCACAAGCCACAATACCAGTACTAGTTGCTTCGTACTCATGTCATCCTTCTTTCCACGTTCTGCCACGCGACAGGTCGTCCATGCCTGATCGTGGCAACCGCTGACAGCCCAGAATGCATGTTGTGGCATGCCCATCCCCGACCTTCATTAAATACGGTGTGGTCTCTGCCTGACGTGCCCACCTTCAAAATCTGTCCAGTCATCGGTGTCCAGGGACCAGGGTTGTCCCTGACACTGTGTATGGGGATTGTCGGCCAGAAGTGATGTTAGGCTTCTGACTCAAAGATCCACGTTCCATGCGTCCAACTACGCTACTTCTCTCTGGGCTTCTTGGGCTGACCTTGCCCTTCTCGGCCCGATCCATCATATCATTTCATACAGATTTCCTATTGTTGGGCTACCCTTAGACCCATCACTGCCTCGTGGGCTAGGCCCATGTGGTTCGTGTAATTCTAAGGGGTGTAATCACCAAATGATGTACCTCTTGAAATAACACCCTCTAACATGGTGATGGTTCCTATGAGGGATGATGTTTAAGGAAGTGTCAAAAGACACAGTCTTTTGATTAAATCAAAAGGTTATGTGTAACTAGTGAAGTGTCAAGAGATACAACCTTTTGATTTAGTCAAAATGTTGTGTCACTTCTTAAGGTTGTGACCTTTCGGTTACCATTGGATTACCAATGGTAAATTCTCATATGGCCATAGCAATATTACCACTATATAACACATGATTAATATCCCCAAAGGCACCTTCCCGACAACATTCACATTTCGAGGCTAAAGGTACATAAGTCTCCTTGTACGGTCATCCACACTAAGACTTGAATTTAAAGCCTTCCACATAAGCACATAAAATTTCTTCGGTAAAGCCGCATTCCAGATCCAATCCGACCATTGACATTTAGGATTACTAATTCAAACAAAAGACCAGGCAGTTTTGGATGTGAAAGACCCATTCGAGTTTCCATAAGCCACAAATTGGTGAGTAACACTACTATATATTTTATTGGAAGTTATAATAACATGTTAGGCCTTGCTTTATGGTATGAGAATGAGATTTGGATTGAGTTATATGAGTTTGCCTTTTGTCAATCGGTGCATGATGGCCTATAAATAGGGGTCATTGGTGCACAAATGAACACACTCAATTCCCTTTGTTCATCACCAACTTGTGAGATAAATACCATCACCGAGTATCACCATATTGCCAAATTCCGCTTCTATTTGTTTTTTATTATTCTTAAGTGGTATCAAGAGCACATGTCATGTCAGAGGGAATTTTATCGCGCATTGTGAAGACGATAAATAGGCAAGTGCTTGATTTGACAACCACACTTGCATATTATAATCATCTTCGTTTTCTTGAAAATTCGAGAGAGAAATTTTTTCAAATCACGGTGGGGGGTCTAGAGTATACTGGGAATCTTCAAAATCTTGTAAGTTATTATTTTGAAGAAAATTATTGGCATTATTTTACACAAAGAAATAGTAAATTATCTAGTCCATTTTCACACACTGTTACTGTTTCGACTGGTTGCCAGAGCCCCTCACTGCCGTCGGACTTCGTGGACCTTGGAAGCACGTTGGAGTCCTCGTCACCAGTCACCAACTGGTCGGACGGAAGTGAAGACACAAGCTTCATGGTTTCAAGAAATACCCAACACGAGGAAGAAGAAGACCTTGGACGAAACCAACGATCATCAAATTCAAACTCGGGAGGAACTAAACGACATTGTCATTCAATCCAAGTAGAAAAACGACAGTGTCTTTTTTGGCACTGAAGAGACACAACGGTTAGCTCCAAAAGACACTGTTTTGCCACCTTCCAGCCGAGCTGCAAGCCGAGCCACAAGCCGATCTCCGAGCCGAGCCATTGACTGAGTTGTTGACCAAGCCGCCGACCTCTGGTTTTTTCCAGAACCCGGTTTGAACTAGCTGAACTAGTTTACTTGGTTTCCTAAGCCGGTTCATGAAAGATTTGTTCAATCGGGTTGTTCGAGAGCATTTCAAGCTCGATTTGGTCAGTTCAAAAGCCGTAGTGCTCCAGATTTCGAGCCAAAACATTAAAAAGCACCTGTTGGTCGAAATTATTGACAGAAACTCTTTGAAAATGGTGAAATATCAAGGAAAGGTCATGGATATCCTCGATCGAAGCGTCACTTTCATTATTCTCCTTATTTAAAATATAGTAGGAGAATTTCTAGCCTACGACCTTGGATTAAATCCAAGAGTTATTATTACTATTAAGTTTGTAATAGTTTTAATTTTTCACTGTTGAACTATTGTATTTAAATAGTACATATTTATTATTTCTACATTCTTCTTGTTAATAATTTTTTAAGGTTTACTATTTATGGCACCGAAGAAAAGTATTAATCCCTTGGGGATAGAAAAACTGAATGGAAGAAATTTTCGGGCCTGAAAAAGGCATATAACTTTTCTTTTAACCCATGAAAAGCCCTTATATACATTAACAACACTAAAGTCATGTGAAAAAATTGTAGAAAATGGTGCAAGTATGTGGGAGCAGCGTTTCAAATAAAGATAAATGAAAAGAATACAATGCATGGGTAAAAGCTTTAATTTTGCATTGTATGAATGATCACATTATTCCTTTATTTGAAGACTATGAAATTGCTAAAGAAATTATGGATGCAATTGAAGCAAAATATGGTTTAAGGTCGGATACTTATATACAATTATTATTGGATAAATATAACTGGACTTGTATGAAAGAGAATGATGATATTGGCGATCATGTACTTCAAATGAAGTTAATTGCAAAAGTATTACATGATGATGGTCATCCTTTCACTAATAAAATGCAAGTTACAACCATACTAAATAATCTTTTTTCATCTTGGGATCACATTGTTATTTTTTTAACACATAGTGGAAATAAAATAACAATGATATCGCTTTCAGTACTTTTAGTACTTGAAGGATAAAAGATGAAGAGAAAGAATAAAGACAATGAATCTTCCCATTTATTGAAGGCTCAGGACAAGCATTCTACACAGATCAAGATGAAGCCAAAACATTTTAAGAAAAATAAATGGTTAAAAAGGAAACAAAATAAACAATTTTCTAGAAATTGTTTTAAGTATGGAAAGAAGGGGCATTACAAATCATAATGTCCTAATAAGAAAAAAGTACAAGAAAGTAAGGAAATTATGATGACAGTCTCAGAAGTAATGCTAGTGAAACCAGCGTCAGATTCATAGTGGGTTGACTCTGTAGCAATAAGACATATATGCAGGAACAAAGATATGTTTGTCAAACTTAAAGATAAAAAAACAGGAGAGCACAGAGTGTATATGGGAAACAATATATATTGCAATGTCTTGGGGCAAGGTACATGTAAATTCAAAGTGAATGGTTCCGTTATTTTACTTAGTGATATTATATATATATATAAATATATATATATATATCTATTCGTAGGAATTTAGTATCAGTGCCTATACTAGATCAGAAAGGCTACACAGTTGAGTTTTTAGTCTGGAACCATTGTAATAAGTAAGGGTAATGTATCAGTGAAAGGCGTGAAAGATCACGATATGTATGTACTGAATGTTGATATTAATAAAGTACATATTTCTGATTATTTGAATGTATCTACAAATTGTGCATATTTATGGCATTTAAGATTAGACCATAAAAATAAAAATAAGATGATCAGAATGTGTAAAAGTGGATTAATACCACAAATAAATTTAGATAATTTTGATATATGCGAACTATGTATCAAAGGAAGAATGAGTAGTAAAGTTTTTTCAAAAAGTTAGAAATCTACGGATTTACTAGAAATTATACATTCTGATGTTTGTGGACATTTTAAAACAAAAACCCATAGACGAATGAAGTATTTTATTACTTTCACTGATGATTATTCAAGATATGAGAATATGTACTTACTCAAGCATAAATCTGAGGCAATTGAGAAATTTAAGGAATTTAAATTAGAAGTAGAAACCCAGTTGGGTAGGCCCATTAAAAGTTTGAATAGTGATAGAGGAGGAGAATTTGAAGTTTTAGATAATTTCTGCAAATTAAATGGTATAAGACACATTTATATTATGCCATATAAACCTTAACAGAATAACATTGCAGAAAGGAGAAATAGAACTCTATTGGATATGGTGCGATAGATAATGACATATGCTGATCTACCAATACATTTTTTGGGTGAAGCATTATCGACTGCTATATATATATTGAATAGAGTTGAAACTAAAGCAAAACTCTTACACCTTACGAGTTTTGGATGGGACATAAACCAGACTTAAGCAAGCTCAAGATGATAAATTTGGAATTACATGAGTGCTTGTCCCAATGCCATTAAGGGATAAACTAAAAAGTAAAACCTGGGAATGCAGGTTTATTGGGTATGTAGAAAACGGAAATGGCTACAGATTTTATCATTTTGAAAGAGAATTGATAGAAAGTAGAAATGTCGTTTTCTTAGAAAATATGAACCTTATTACTCCTGTTGATCAGATAGATTTATTAAATGATTTAGAGAATAAAAAAATCTCCACAGAGTCTGATAATAAGAATTTTGATATTATTCAAATACAGAATAATAAAAATAAAAGGAATTCAGATGAAAATCAATTTTCAGGTATTGATGTTGGAGACAGTGGGAGTAAAAAATCCAGAAGACTATCAATATTATTTCAAGATCATTATGCACTAAATATCAGTTTGAAAAATTTAGATAATAATCTTGAAAATTTTTCTGAGGCAGTCAATAGTATTGATTCAGATAAATGGCTTGAGACCATGAAAGATGAAATAAAATCAATAAATAAAAACAATGCTTGGGAGTTAATAGATTTTCCAAAAGATAGAAAAGATATAGGTTGTAAATGGGTTCTCAGAAGAAAATTTAAAATTAATGGTAGTTTGGAAAGATACAAAGCAAGGTTAGTGGCCAAAGGATATACTCAACAACCAGGTGTAGACTTTATGGATACGTATTCGCCTATGACGAAATTCATATTCGTAAGGATCATCATGCCTATTATTGTCAGGATAAATTTAGAATTACATCAGTTAGATGTAAAAATAACTTTTCTCAATGGTGAATTAAAAAATGATATCTTCATGATTCAACCAGAAAGATTCAAAATTAAAGGACATGAAGAGAAAGTCTACAGGTTGAGGAAGTCACTGTATGGACTTAAGTAATTTTGAAGATAGTGGTACTTGAAATCTCACCAAGCCATTTTGAAAATGAGATATTAAATAAGTCCACTAGATCATTGTGTATAAATATGGAAAAATGATAATAAATTAACATTATTATCATTGTATGTTGATGATATATTACTGGCAGGTAATTGTCTAGATATGATATATGAAACAAAAGAATTTTTGAAATCTAAATTTGAAATGAAAGACATGGGTGAAGCCGCTTATGTTTTTGAAATAAGAATTTCTAGAGATAGAAATTCAAATCTATTGTATTTAGATCAAGGCTAGAAAAAGTGCTTAATAGATTTGGTATGAAAAATTGTGAATCTGTAAGTACGCCTATTTGCAAAGCTCATACTTTAAATAAAAGTATATGCCCAAAAAAGATGAGGAGGAAATAAGTGAAATACTTAAAGTTCCATATGCTCAAGCTATGAGAAGTCTCATGTATGCAATGACAAGTACCAGACCAGATATTTGTCAAGCAGTGAAGCATATATTAAGATATTTACTAGATACCAAAAATTTGAAATTATGCTTTGGGAACAGTGATCTAGAATTAATCGGCTATAGTGATGATAATTTTGGAAGTGATACAAATGATAGAAAATCTACAATTGGATATATATTTCTATTTGGTGGAACAACAATTTCTTGGTTAAGTAAGAAACATGGTTGTGTTGCCAAGTCTACTATGGAAGCAAAGTATATTGCTTGTAGTATTACAGTGAGTAATGCGGTATGGATAAAACGCTTTGTTGAAAGCTTGAATTTCGGTACATCCACAGAACCAATCAATGTATTTTGTGATAATCAGTATGTCGTTTCATTGATAAAAAGTGGAACACAGAGTTCTAAGGGAAAACACATTGATGTGCATTATCACTATATTTTAGATATAATGGAAAGATCTGAGGTCAATGTTAATTTTATTTCCTCGACCGAGATGGTAGCAGATTCGATGACCAAAGGTTTATCTCTGGAGAAATTTAGAGAACATGTGACTAGAATAGGATTGAAAGAAACCTAGGTGAAACAATCTCATGGTCGACATGCATAACTTAGCAAATTCTGGGGACGCCTAGAAAATTGGAGTTATGGTGATACCCAAATGAAAATTTTGGTAATTTGTAAAGTCACTGATAAGGTGATCAAGAAAAACCTCATGAATGGCTTTAGGGTGAGTACTTGACGAAATTTTAGTGCAGCTTGATTAACCAAGCAAAAGGTTGATCATGGCAAAGTCGCTGATAAAGTGATTAAGAAAATACTCAGGTGAGTAAGTACTTAACGAAAATTTAGTGTCATTCACTAAAGTTCTAGTGAAATGTGATTTGATTACTCAACTAAACGATTAATCATTTGGAAAGTCGTTGATAAGGTGATTAAGGAAAATCTCAAGAATAGCCTCTAGAGGAACTACTTAACGAAAATTTAGCGTAGGTTGATACATGTATTATGTATTCAGCTGAAGTTGTCAATTGTGACAGGGATATGGATAGTTGATCCAATCACGGGATATGGATTATTGATCTAGTCATGGAGAATTGATGTCGTTCATTAATTTTTTTTTTTTTAGTGAAATGAAGTCACCCCTAATATGTGATCACTGAGAGCATATATGGTAAATGGTGCAGTCAGATAAGTTAATGAAAAAAAAATGTGTGCACGTTGAGGCTTGTCATGCTCTGACGCTGATCTGCAAGAGTGGCAAATGAGAGTTGAGTAGTGGAAAACTCATATTGGTACAACCTTTTGATTAAGTCAAACGATTATGTGTGACCAGTGAAGTGTCAAGAGACACAACCTTTTAATTTAGTCAAAATGTTGTGTCACTTCTTATAGTTGTGACCTTTAGGTTACTATTGGATTACCATTGGTTGTGCCATTTGCCAATCGGTGCATGATGACCTATAAATAAGGGTCATTGGTGCACAAATGAACACACTCAATTTCCTTAGATCATCACCAATTTGTGGGACAAATACCCTCACGGGAGTATCACCATATTGCCAAATTCCGCTTCTATTTGTTATTTATTATTCTTCAGTTTACCCCGACCCTGGGAACGACCTCCCTGACAATACTAATAAACAATATTATATATATGCATTAAGCAATGTATTATGTGGGAGATATAATCTAAAAAATCTTGGCATCGGCAAAGCGGAGTACATCGAGCATAAGAGAAAAAGGCCATAAGCGGGTAATTTTATAAGTCCACGACCTTTAGCTACTACGTATGTAACACCCAGGCCCATTACGAAACTTGTGTTTGAATTTTTATTTTTATTTTATATGGGGATGAAAAACCCACTGCGATTTTAGCGAGTAATTTTTGGGAATAGGGTATGGACTCAGAATTTGTATTGATAGATTTTAGACCTTTTTATTATTATTATTTTTTTTGGGGGGCTTGATGTCTAGGGTAAAATCTTTAATGCACCAAGTGAGTTTTTTTTTTTTATTTGTTTTTGACTAGGAAAACTTGCGGGATTAATTGAGCTATTTTAGCTGTTGTTTTCGTGGACTGCTTTAATAGACCCATTTTTTTTAACCCACACCCGGTTGCTCTAGTCAGATCCAGAGTCCAAAACTTCTTCAAGTTCCCCACAACGCACGTCTCCACTCCATGCACATGCACGGTTACCCTCCTTTTTTTTTTTTTTTCTCATCTAGGGTTTTTTCGAACCAACTCCATAAATACTGTTTTTCTCACCAGCAAAAGAAGTTGCCGCTGCCTAACATGTTTTCCAATGAATCACCTCGTTCACGTAATTGCCTCCTTCTTTCTTCCACTCAAAAGCCACCGTGTGATAATCCCATCGCCTAGCCCGTTGGCAAACTATGAACCCCATGTAGCCTCGCCGCTGCCTCTGCGTTACCACCCCCATAGCGCCGTCCCTGCACCACCACCATTGCACCCTTTCTCAGCCACCGTGGTACAACTCCCTCTGCCCAGCCACCCTGCCTCCTCCACGGTCAAGCAAACACTGAAGATACCTCTGTTTTAGTCCCGAAAAATAGAGCAGATTTCTTTTCTGCTTGCCGCCGTTCGACTCAGCCCAGCCGAGCGACGCCACCGCCAACCTCCTCCACGTCATCGCCACTGCACAGAGAGTATCGCCGGGCGCTGCACTCCATCCAAGTTCGTCACTTTCCTCTCGGTAAGCTACCCCCGAACTCAACTCTCCTCTCCGTCTCTCTCTCTCTCTCTCTCTCGCTCATCTCTCTCCCTCTCTCTCAATCTCAGTGCTCTGCCATCGCGTGGACCACCTTCGACCTCCGTCCAGCACTGCTGTTGCGTCTCTCGTTCTCTTCTCGGTGAGTATCTCGCGCCCCTGTCTCGCTGACTGTTGCACCGAAAACGCATAAAACGTTTTCTCGAGAGCCTACATAAACTTAGTTTTACATACACTATTTGGATATGAAATTACAATATTTCCCTTATTATTGGATGGTTTCAATTTAGAATTTTATTTATATTAAATCTGTTTTTACATGGTTTTTGTGGGAAGTATAAGAAATTTGTACAGAAAATAAATAGGATTTTTAAATTGTATTATTGGTAGCAGTGTAATTTATTTTGAACATTTAAATTATGATTAAAGCTATTTTTTTAATTATTTAATGAGATTTTTACTAGTACTTATTTTAAATATTGATTGATATCAAGGAAATTTAGAGAATGAGAATATTTTAAGGTTATGAGAATTTTTAGGTATTGAAAATTTAAAATGGATATAGTAGAAGCTTAGGCTTAAATGGTATAAATTTGTGATTGATTGGAAATTTACGGAGTTACGTGATTATTTTATAGATGACAATTTATAGTTGATTCGACATTGATTTGCAAAAAAATTATAAAAAGCTAAGAAATTCAGGTAAGCGGGGTTCCTATACTTGACTTTGCATAAAATAAAATAAAACGAGGTTATTTTTTAAAATATGCATGTTTGTTTTGAAGAGAAATTAGAAAACAACCTTAGATATGTGTTCTGCATATGCATGAAAGCTATATAAGAGAAATTATTTTTTGTCATGACTAGTGTAGACATGAGCTAATTTGTGCATTCTGTTTCTGATCATGTAAAAAGAGCGAATATGAAAATCTAAAAGTTTTTGTTGTGAATAAATGAAAATGTTTTGATTCTGTTTATTTCGAACATGTGAAATTATCTGAAACTATTCAGTATTTGGTTTTGATATGATGTGGCATCTGAAAACTTTAGCATGAGATTTTGATTCTGTATTCTGATTATGATGGTTCGGTTATGTGGATACGGCCTAGCCACGGGTAATAATAGTAGCATACGGCCCAACCACGAGTTATAATAGTGGATACGGCCCTTCCACGGGTTATAATGATGGTTTATAATCCTACCACGGGAGTTAAACATGGTATACGGCCTAACCATGGGTTATAATAGTGGATACGACTCTTCCACGGGTTATAATGGTGGTTTATAACCATACCACGGGGGTTAAACATGGTATACGGCCCAATCACAGGTTATAATAATGGATACGGCCCTTCCATGGGTTATAATGGTCGTTTATAACCCTACCACGGAGGTTAAACATGGTATACAACCCAACCACGGGTTATAATAGTGGATACGGCCTTTCTACAGGTTATAATGGTGATTTATAACCCTACCACGGGGGTTAAACATTGTATATGTCCCGATATGATGCTCTGATTGATGAAGATGAGGTTTTAGATTTGAATATGCCAAAAAGGAATTTTGAATAAGAATGTTTTTCTGAAAGTTTCGCTATAATATTTTTGTAACATGTTTTGATATTTGCATTCTGAAAGTAAATGTTTCTGTTTTTGCATTCTGAAGATAAACATTTTGTTTTGCATTCTGAATTCTGAAAATGCTCATGTTTACATATTAGTATATGTTCTCTACTTACTGAGTTGTTGATAACTCATCCCTTATCTCCAAATATTTTTCAGATAATTTTGATGGTTCAGCTAGAGAACAAGAGTAGGAAGTATTGAAAACGTCTTATGACCACAAATGAATGAGTGTTAAGTGTACAAGTATTTTGGAGGATCATATTTAGTAGTTTTATCCCTAGCGGTTATTATGGTACGTCAAGTTATGAATAATTTGAGTCTTTGTGGAGACGTTATTTATTTTATTGAGATTTTGTTTAGTATTTCTGTGAAGGGACACAAATTTTCGGATCGAATAAATAAATTAAGTATTTTGTGGGGTTTCTGTTTATTTATGATTATTGGAGATGTTCTTAAGTAATAGGAGCTAACTCTCTGAACCACCGGGAACGGAGTGTTACAATGTAATTGTTAAACAAGAGATGCTGTAATTACATACCCAAGTGTACTCGCAATGACCATACTATTTTCGATTTAACAAGGGGTTTTAATTAGCTTGACAATCCAACGTACACCAATATGACACGAGATTAATTAAAGGGTGGGTTTGATCTATAAATAAGATTAGGGTTAATTAATTATATTTTATTGATTAGACACGATTGAAAAAAAAATTAGTTCCTCTAGCTTAGACCCACTTAACATTCAATTCAATTGACTCGCATAACCTCCTATATATCATTAAATTAAGGAGAAAATATATTTACAACCGTGAATTGTGTAACCGCCGCATAATCGTTTTGAAAAAAATAAATAAAACATGGGACCCACATGAAAAAATTATTTTTTAATAGTGGACCCCACTTTTTTTCAAAGCGATTACGCGGCGGTTGTACACTTCACGGTTGTATGTAGAATTATTCATACGGTTGTTAGGTTCAAGCGGTTTGGTGCACCAAATCGCGTATCAATGCTGACATGATTTTTTTATTGAAAAGAAAAATAAAATAAAACAATTTTAAGAGAGAAAATGTGATTTGTCTCATAAAAATTATTTCCGTTTTCAATTCACACCGTTTTATTAAATGGATGTCTTACATGTCAGCATTGGTGCGCGATTTGGTGCGCGAACTTGCTTGCAAGAAGACTTTTCCTTAAATTAAATATTTTACTAAAGAGACAATCTAGCTTTAATTATGTCTAATTTTAAGCTAAAGAGAAATGTTACAAATATAAAGAAATTATAAAAAGTAAACCAACAAATTGATGTGGTTTCATGAAATCCGTTATATCTACTTTATAATAAAAGTAACTTTACAATATGACGTACCACATTAAATCACACTAATTTATGACTTTACTTTTATATTATCACTTTATAGCTAAAAAATTTTACCAAGCTGAAACTGGCGTTTGTTACTTACAAATCCAAAAGGAAACAAATTAATACGTATTAATTACAAGTCTTATAAACGGCTCATTGACAAATTGTGATAATCGCGCGTCCCAATAAACTCTAATTAATTTGTTGTTTTCCAGTTTTGAAAATTAATGAAACGTACTACTACTGCACGTCACAACACCATATGTATAATATAATTACATATTTCAAGTTGCTTGTGGAAATTTAGAGATACGTGAGCTGGAAAAAGAAACAAAGTAAAAATGGAAAAAAGAAAAGAAAAACAAAGGATTTGATGGATATTTCATCCAGGTAGATTGCTAGTATATGGAAGCTCCTCCTGTACCATTACGTTACACCGGGTCTCGACTCCCTCCTCCATGATCGCTAGCGTTCATTTCGCCTCTCGCGTGGTCATGACCATTTTCGAACTGCCTCACGTGCCCTCTGCTTCCTCCTCCATTTGCAGCCATTTTAGAAGTTGGGGTTCTCATATCAGAACCGAACTCAATGTCCGCATTTTCTCTGGGACGGGACTGGCCGAGGTTTTGCTTAGGTCTTTGGTTTTTGTAGCGCCGGTTGCAGAGCCGGCTAAGACAGCAAGCAATTGCCGATATAGCGATGACTACGGCAAGAACGATGAAAACTGTCCCGAATGACCCATTTGAATGGTGTGAAGGTGGCTGCCTTGCGACGGTGTTGGCCGGATAAACCAGAACTGGCTGCTGTTGCTGCTGCGGCAGCTGCTGCTGGGGCTGCAAAGACATTTTCACTCTTCAGGATTCGTTGAGAGAAGAGAAAGGGTGGGGGTTTGGTTTTAGTATAGGTCTGCAGCAGCTCTTGTTCTTTGAGTGTAGACAAAGGGAGTTGTTGAGTAGACGTCATGAAACAAGCAATTATTCATTGCCTATGTGAAGGGTTTATGTACAGTAAGGTTCAAATTCGTGGGTTCTTCGATTCAGTAAAGGAGGAACTAACTTTAATAAAGAGAGACAACTAATTAAAGATATTCCTCATGTTCTTTGCTGCGAAAGATTGGGCATGCAGTGCCTTTGCTTTTTTTGGAGGCCAGGAAAGTAAGATTTTGGCCTATTTGGACAGCACACTCTGATCAAGGCACCCTTGCATGAAAGAGCAGCAATCATTTAAGCAGTGCTCCCATATATAATCATTTGGTTAGGATAATCTCTGGTGCAACTCATCATGTATACAGAAGTTAATTAATTATTTCGTGTATTGAGAAACTTTAGCGACAAATAATTGCATAAAAGTATACTCATATACAGACGTGATTTGATCTGGTACGTTAGATTGGAAAACTATTTTTATTATAAAGTAGATACAATGTATCATATGAAATCATGTTAATTTGTGAGTATATTTTTATTAAATTTTTTGTAGCTATATCATTTCTCTTATGAATAACATTTGGTCAAATTTGAATTGATCTAATCCATTTTATCACATAAATAAATGAATCTCTAAAACAAGCATCATAAATCTTGTTTCAATAAGCTTTTTGATAGCTATTTCGTGCACAGGTAGGTGACCCGGCCAGCAGCCATATCTTACATACCGGTTAAAATGTTTTTTTTTTTTTTTTTTTTTAATAAAGCTAGAATATTCAAATGATACTGAATCCTATGATGTTCTTCCTTTATTTCTGTAAGCCAATCTTCTAATTCATAAATAGCAGCTTTTCTGCTTAAATGAAGATGATATCTTCCGTACATAGTAGCTCGATCTGTTAGCATTAATTCATTCAAAATTTTGTATTCTCTAATTTTATCAATAACTCTAATTATATTTATTCTTATATTATCAGTCATATCTTTTAATTCAGCAAGATCAAGGTAACCTATTCTATTTAGGAAATAATGTTTAACTTCAAACAGGACTAGGTGAATAAGGAGATTTTACACCATCGAGTAGAATTTTGACACATAAATATTTTTAAAAGAAGAATAATAGAACCATATGCAAGCAAGCAAATCCCACTTTCTCTTTCTCCCCTCTCTGTCCTCTCTTTCTCTATTTTTTTCTATGCCGATCGAGCTGAATTTTGGCATATGCATCCAAATTTTGTGCCTTTCTTTGTAAATTTGCAAATGTTTATGGACAGACAACAAATACCCAAAAAGATTGAAGCACCAATTGTAACACCCTACTCCCTACGGTTAAAAATAAAGTCACTTTTAGAAATTTTCTGAAGCCGAAGTGTACTACTGAACTTGACTTACAAATATCTCTTCTTAAAGAAGCACCAAATAAAAAGATTTATTATAATAAATAGAGTCAATTTATATTAAAATACTGAAATCATCAATGAGAGTGCGTGGAAGCATTAGAATTTCTCAAATTTGTGCCATAAAAAAATCATAACTTAAAATCTTTGTACATGATATAGGTCACTGCCACGCCTCTCTGTACTAAGTTTCATCTTGCAACTCTACCTTCATAAGTATTCTGATCTGGAGTGGTTTAAAAACATAAAAAAAAAATAACTAAAATGAGTCGATGTCTCAGTAAGAAACTCATCATAATGTAAACATAGTTAAAATAAGATTTTTCATAAAATTTTTCATACTGAAAACTTAAAATCATGAACATTCATACGTATGCTTATGTCATGCATGACTTTGTTGTGAAAAAAAAACGATGACAAAAATTGAAAGTAAACAAGAAAAGAACAATCAAAACAATCACACGACATATGATTTATGTGGTTCGGTAACTTGCCTAAGACCATGGAGCTACAAAGTATTTTATTTCTTGAGGAATCACAATGTAAAGTGTATGGAGTGATTATTGTGCTCAATTGTCCGGCCACAGTATTAGAAAAATACATATATATGTACACGACGGAAAATCCTAATTACTCAAAATCTGCGTTATTCGCTCGAGCGGCGTGTCGAGCACATGTCGAGCAAACTTGTTTACTGGCCATTTGTTCGAGCCATCTGTCGAGCAGCTCACAAGCGAACTCTCTGTCTGAACTCCGTTCAAGCGCCCTGTCGAGCGAACTCTCTGTGTCACATCCGCTCAAGCTCCCTGTCGAGTGGATCACGCTCGAACTCTTTATGTAGCGTCTCCGCTCGAGCGACCTGAATGCTTCCCTCGAGCGGACTGAGTTAGGCTCCATAATACTCAACAATTCTCCCACTTGGAGATTGGTACAACCATTGCATTACCCTCTGTCTCAATAACATGATATCCTCCACCTCTACAACTCATTGCCTCTGTCTTCATGCTAGAAGACCAACTGAAGTTGTGCACAACTTTAGTTTCTCAAGTATAACACTCTTTGTTAACATATCAGTAGGGTTCTTGCTTCCACAAATTTCCTCAAGTATCAACTGGCCATCATCTAGTAATGATTGAATGAAATGATACCTGATTTGAATGTGTTTAGTCTTGGAATGAAATGCCGGATTCTTGGCAAAGAATATGGCACTTTGACTGTCGCTGTAGAGAGTGCCCTTCTGATTTTTCTTACCCAACTCCTCCAAGAAGCTTTGTAACCAAATAAGCTCCTTTAATGCTTTTAACACAACAACATACTCAGGTTCTGTAGTAGACAGGCAAACTATTTTCTGCAAATTAGAACCCCAAGACATAGCAGTACCACCCAGAGTGTAAACAAAACTTGTGGTACTCTTTCTACTATCAATGTCTCCATCCAAATTAACATCAACATAGCCATGCACCTCTAAACTCAAGCACGCTTCTGAGGCCTTTTAGGTACCTCAGAATCCACTTCATAGCTTCTCAATGTTGTTTTCCTGGGTTACTCATGTATCTACTTATAACTCCCACTGCTTGGGCAATATCTGGTCGTGCAAACCATAGCATACATAAGTGAACCAATAGCTGAGGCATAAGGAACCTTACTCATGTAGTCGAGTTCCTCTTCTGATTTTAGTGATTGATCCTTGCTAAGTCTAAAGTGACTGCCCAAGGGTGTGCAACTTGTTTGGCCTTGTCCATGTTGAACCTGTTAAGTACATTTTTCACATACTCAGCCTGTGACAATCTCAACGTGCCCTTGACTCTATCTCTAACAATTCTTATGCCAAGGATTTGTTTTGCAACTCTCAAATCCTTCCTTACAAAGTGCTTTGACATCTGCTTCTTCAGATTATTGATCTCATCAATGCTGGACCCTGCAATGAGCATATCATCCATATATAGTAGTAAAATAATGTAAGAGTTGTCAAAATGTCTGACATGGTAACAATGATCTGCCTGACATCTGATGTACCCTGAACTGCACATAAAACTGTCAAACTTCTTGTACCACTGTCTAGGAGCTTGCTTTAGGCCATGCAAACTCTTCTTCAGTTTACAAACTAAACACTCTTTTCCTTGTACTACAAACCTCTCAGGTTGATACAGATATCTTCTTCAAGGTCTCTATGAAGGAAAGTTGTTTTCACATCTAACTGCTTAAGATACAAATCTTCAGTAGCAACTATTGCCAATACTAACCTGATGGTTGTGGTCTTCACCATAGGAGAAAAGTTCTCAGAGTAGTCAATACTTTTTTCTTCTGAAAGCCTTTTACAACAAGTTTGGCTTTGTACCTTTTACTGCCATCGTGCTCAGTCTTCACCTGGTACACCTACTTGTTGTGTAATGCCTTCTTCCCTGATGGAAGTTCTGTCAACTCTCATGTCTGATTCCCTAACAAGGAATCCATCTCATCCTTTATGGCTAACTCCCACTTGCTTGAATTTTCATCTTGCATAGTTTCCTCATACCTCTGCGGTTCTCCACCATCTGTCAACAAAATATAATTCCAAGTGGGTGAGAAACGTTGTGGGGATCAAATGATCCTGATAGACCTGCGAACTGCAATTACAAGTGTGGACGACTCTGGATCTGACTACAAAATAATAGGAATGGGTGCATTGGGCCCACTCTCTCCGTCACTCACGTCTCTGCACCACACTGTGACCTCTGGTAGGTCCTCGAAAGTCACAAACTCGGACTCATGAGGAACTATATCAGCAACTGTACTGAATTTTTCCTTGTACATAACTTTCTCATTGAATATCACATTCCTACTTCTTATGATCTTTCGACCTGTTCATCCCAGAAACGATAGCCAAATGCCTCGTCTTCATAGCCAATGAAATAACATTTCTTTGACTTTGCATCAAGTTTGCTACGAGCACAAGAATCAACATGAATATAAGAAAGACAACCAAAAGTTTTGAGATGAGAAAATGTGACCTCTTTATCGCTCCAAACCTCCTTAGGCAATCCATAATCTAACGGAACTGATGACCCTTGATTTATTAGGTAGACAATAGTGCTGACTGCGTCTGCCCTGAATGTAGGTGGTAGTCCAGCATGTAACCTCATGCTTCTAGCACACTCATTCATGGTTTTGTTCATATGTTCAGCAACACCATTTTATTGTGGTGTCCCAGGGATGGTCTTCTCCATTCTGATACCGTGAGCTGCACAGTACTCGTTGAACCCTCCATCAATGTATTCACCACCATTGTCAGACCTCAAGCATTTCAGCTTTAAGTCTGTCTCTGTCTCAACTAAGGCTTTCTACTTTTTGAATACATTAAATACATTAGATTTATGTTTTAAAAAATAAACTCACACCTTCCTGCTGTGGTCGTCGATGAACGTGATATAGTACCGAGAACCTCCAAGAGAGGACAGTGGAGAAGGTCCCCACACGTCTGTGCACAAGCTCTAACTTTCTTGTTTTCAATGTTCTGCCACTCTTCAAGAAACTGATATTTTTTTGCTTCCCCAGTATACAACTCTCACATGCTAAGATCAACTGACTTTAGTTTTGGTAGCTTGCCTTTAGACAATAGTTCTTTCTTGTCCTTCTGATTCTCTATAACGGTAGTAGGAATAGTATTATTCAAACTAGTCGTCATATACAGAGTACTGGTTTTCTTATCCCGATCTAGTACCATTGCCCCTTTGGTAACCTTCCAGGTGCTATCTGAGAATACTACTGAATGACCACAATCATCGAGCTATCCTACAGAGATGATTTTTTTTTTCAACTCAGGAATGTATCTGACCTTTTACAAGGTCCACTTATTCTTGTTAGGGAGTGCAATGTCAATGTCTCTCATTCCCACGATATTTAGTGCCTCTCCATTAGCCAGGTACAATTTCTCAAAGTCACTAGCAACATAGTTTTGTATTATTTTCGATGGGAAGATGTGTGAAAGGAAGCCCCTGAATCCAGTATCTAGTCATCAACCGAACTGTGAACGGTAAGTAGTAGTGCATCCTATACTTCTTCAGATTTTTACAGTTCTTCTTTATGTGACTAGTCTTACCACAGTTTCAGCAAGTTGCCTGCTGCCTAGGCTTTGACTTGCTCTTACCCCTGTTATTTGATTTTGATATGCCTCTGTTTGAGTTCCTGTCTTCTGATCTCCCCCGAAAATCAACATTTAGTGCTGAACTCGAACCTGAGGTCTCGCCTAAATCCTTCCTGCGCACCTCCTCAGCCAAAATTAAATCACGTTTCAATTTTGTTTTTCTAGCAGAATTACTGAAAGTCATTCTCACGGCTTCCCAACTATTTGGCAATGAGGTCAACAATATCAATGCACATATCTCATCATTAAACTCAATTTCCACAGAAGACAATTGATTCGTGATAGTATTGAACTCATTCAAATGTTATGCAACAGACGTACCTTCTGCAATCTTCAGATTAAACAACTTCCTCAATAAGTGTACCATGTTATTTGCAAAAGGCTTTTCATACATATTTGACAAAGCCGCCATGATATATACAGTCGTATTCTCCTTGATGACATTGTGTGCAACGAATCTCGACAGGGTTAGCTGAATAACCCACAGAACCTGTCAACCTAACAGGTTCCAATCATCATCTTCCATACTATCCAGCTTCTTCCCCTACAATTGAAGATGAAGTCTCTTCCTATAGAGGTAGTCCTCTATGTGCATCCTCCAATATCCATAATTTGTGCCATCGAACTTCTCAATCTCAGATACCTTCACTTCTTTTTCAACAATCATTTTTTCTCAGACCTAAACCTTGGCACTTGATACCAATTGTTATAAAAAAAATGATGACAAAACTTGAAAGTAAACGAGAAAAAATAAATCAAAACAATCACACAACACACGATTTATGTGATTCGACAACTTGAGGAATCACAATGTACAATGTATGGGGTGATTATTGTGCTCAATTGTCCAACCATAGTATTAGAAAAATACATATGTATGTATATATATATATATATATAGGGTACATGGCGGAAAACTCTTGTAACACCTAGGCCCAGCCAAGCCCGCTCTACAAAAGTTTTTGGGTTTATAGGTAAGAAAAGCTCACTTCGGGTTAACATGTATTTTTTATTTATTTATGGACCTCGAGCCCGGAATTTTTTTTTTTCACCGGATTATGAGTTTTCAATAGGTGGGATAATTAGATTTTTAAATATTTTAGTAAACCAAGTAGATTTTCACCCGAAAAATTTATGAGACAAGTGTAATTTTTCTTTTTAGGTTGAGTTGAGGTCCAAAACTTAGAAACAGGCCATGCATTAACCCCATTCAAGATCCAAGTCGTGGGCCAATTATTTTAGGGTTAAAGAGCCCTAGCTCGTGAAAATAATTTCATACTCTACACTTTCACGTCTATTTATTCACTACATGCATGATTTCGATCACGTCTATTTTCCCTTGGATTGCATGATTCACGTCCCTCCTTCCTTCATCTCTAGGGTTTTGCTTTTTTTTTTTTTTTTTACCACCTATATATATATACTTATATGCTTATCCCTCATGCATGATGAAGCCAAGCTGCCGCTGCCCTCTATTCATGACCTCGGCCAGCCAAACTTCCCAGAGCATCTGCCCTCCTTTGTAAACCACGGCCATCACCCAAACTCCTCCTCGAAACCATTTCCAGCCACTGGGCATCACAATCGAGCCCAACCCGAGAAGCATTTGGTTGTTGTGTTGTGCATTGTTTCCTTAAAAGCCAACACCCATGCGACCTCGCCATCAATGGAAGCAACTTGGGTCGTCCACCGTGCGTAACCAACTACCCAAACCACCACCACCGTACCCAGCCTTGTAACCACCGTGTATGAAAGCCACCAAGTCACCTGCAGTCACACGGTGAGCCTCTGTTTTCACAACTAAAAACATAGCAATCCTCATACACCCTCCCACTGTCCAACTTCAGTGCCGTCCTCACCACCGCGTGAAGCCTAGCAGCCAGTTTTCCTAGTGTCAACCACGGGACCACCGTGGAACAGCCACTGCCTCCACGTCCAAGAAACGCCCAGCAACAGCAGTGCACTGCAGCAACGCCTCATGCAAGACTCTGTTTTGCACCACCGAAAGCAGAGCACCTACTTCCCTCCATTAAGAACCGCAACGCCGTCGCCCAACTGCTCAGCCTCAAGTGGGAACCTCCAAAACACGTCGGTTGTGCACCCAGGTCCATCATGTCCCTCTCGGTAAGCCCACAACGAGCCTTCTTCCCCCCCCCCCCCCCCCACTTGTTTTTTTCTCTGCTCCTTTTGCCCTCACGTCAAGTTTCTCTCACTCGCACCCCGCAACTCCACCACCACGCAACAGAGACCACGACCAACTGGAAGCCGTTTCCATCCCAGTGCCACTCCAATTGGCTGTTGCCATTTACTCTCGGTGAGTACCTCGCGTCACTGTCATCGACTCTTGCACCGAAAATGCATAAAACGTTTACTCTTTAGAGTCTACGTAAACTTAGTACTACATAATATTATTTAGATATGGAATTACATTTTTGCCCTTTTTATTAGATGGTTTCAATTTGAAATTTTTGTTTATATTAAATCTGTTTCTACATTGTTTATGCGGGAAGTATAAGAAATTTTTACAGAAAATAAATAGGATTTTCAAATTGTACTATTGGTAGCAAATTATTTTAGTAACTGTGTAATTTTATTTTAAAACATTTAAATTATGATTAAAGCTATTTGTTTATTATTATTTAACGAAATTTTTACTAGTACTTACCTTAAATGTTGAGTACTATCAAGGAAATTTAGAGAATGGAGATATTTTCAGGTTATGAGGATTTTTAGGTATTGAAGGATTAAAATAGGTTATTTTAGAAGTTTAGGATTAAATATTGAAGTATGTGATTAATTGAAAATTTACGAGAATTACTTGATTATTTTATAGGTGACGATTAATTATTGTTCGACATTTTGAGGAAAATTTTGAAAAAGCTAAGAAGTCCAGTTAAGCGGGATTCCTATGCTAGACTTTACATTAAAATAAAATGAGCTGAAGTTATTTTTGGAATATACATATTTGATTTTGAAAAGAAATTTGAACTACTTCAGTTATTTGTTCTGCATTACTCATGAGATTCTGTTTAAGAAAAAAGTATTTTCCATCATGACTGGTGTAGACATGAGCTTATTTTTGACATTCTGTTTCTGAACTTTGAAAAAGAGAGTGAATATGAAATTTGTGCATAAATTATGTTGTGATATGATTTTGTTCTGTTCTGAAGATTTTGTTCAGTACTCTGTTTGGATAAGACGTGATTTTTGAAAACTTTTGGCATGACTCTCTGATTCTAAATTTGATTCTGTTTCCGCTCTATTCAGTTACGGCCCTCTCACGGGTTATAGTAGTGGTCTCTGTTTTGAGTGCACACCTTGGTGACAGAGTGATTTATGTTCTGCTTGGCTATCCGTAGATGCACAACCCTATCACGGGGGTTATACATGGCTTCTGTTCTGATATGATGTTTTGATGATGATCATTTATGCTATGCCAAAGGATATTTTTGAATGAATTTATTTCTGAATCTTCGCTTTGATATTTTGATAACATGTTCTGTTTCCGCACTCTGAAAATGAAAATGTTTTGTTCTGCATTCTTATCTCTGTAAATGCTCATGTTTACACACTAGTATATATCATCTGCTTACTGAGTTGTTGATAACTCACCCCTTATCTCTAAATATTTTTCAGATAATTTTGATGGTTCAGCTGGAGAACAAGAGTAAGAAGTTTTAGCAAGGTGTTATGATCATAGAGGAATAAGTACTCGAGGGTACAAGTGCGTATTTGAGAGTCGTAGTTAGAAAACTGATTTATTTTTTGTTATTTTGATTTAATGAGTTAAGGATATTTTTGAGTTTTGGAGAGTTATTAATTTATGTTACTGAGAATTTATTGGTTGTCCCCACGAAGGAGTATAGATATTTGGGTTGATTAAATGGATTAACATTTTATGGAGTTTTCTGGATTTTATAGTTGTGTTATTGAAGTTTGATGTTAAGTATTAAGAGCTAACTCTCCGGACTTCCGGGAACGGGGCGTTATAGTTGTAAAGGACTAGTCAATGATACAATTGGAGCCCCATTGGAACCTTATAAAGAGCAAGAACTTCTCCTTCCCAAGCAATGTGGGATCCCATACACCACCTACCCTTATCCATATCATATGGGGTATCACAACTCTAATTACTCAAAATCTGCATCATTCACTCGAGCGGCGTGTCGAGCAAACCTGTTTACTAGCCGTTTGCTCCAGCCATCTATTAAGTGGTTCACGAGTGAACTCTTTGTCTGAACTCCGCTCCAGCGCTTTGTCAAGTGAGTGTCGAGCGAACTCTTTGTTTCACATTCGCTCGAACTCCCTGTCGAGCGGATCACACGCGAACTCTCTATATCGCGTCTCCGCTCGAGCGGACTGAGATAGGCTCCACAATACTCAAAAGACTTGTCTTGAATTATCTCACTTATCATACTTATCTTACTGATCCACACACTTAACCCTATATGCAAGATTATACACCAGCCCCACATCCTGCGGCCCTAAAGGGAGCTGCTAATAGTATTTTAGCAAACTATGATAGACCAAGCTTAGATTCGTGGTTCGCACGTCCACCTATAAATCGCATTGGAACTATGCATCTAATGGTCATCTTATTAACTTCACTTAGCTTATCTTACACTTGATTTTATGAAAATTTACGTGTCTTACGCAATGTGAGATGCATGAGATATATGATACATACATAACTATA
This sequence comes from Juglans mandshurica, assembly GCA_022457165.1. Lineage (NCBI taxonomy): Eukaryota > Viridiplantae > Streptophyta > Magnoliopsida > Fagales > Juglandaceae > Juglans > Juglans mandshurica. The sequence continues at coordinate 16,581,983 of CM039621.1, forward strand.
ATATGAGGAATGAAAAATGATGTGCTTGCAAATATCATGACATGCGTGGTACATAAACACTGGCTTCTAAAGAACTGGCTTTAATAATAATATATATAACTATCTAACGTATAATAATCCTAATTTATGATCAAGCTACTTACCTTTTAGTGTTACTTCATAAAATGTCTGACATAAAATCAATCACAGTACTAAGCTGAGAGGTTTATGGTTATTTTTTTTCAAATAACAAGCGGAATGGAGATGTTTATAGAGAGATTTGGGAGAAGGTGATGACCAGTTTGAGTTGGACTCGGTTAAAGAGTTTTAACGTGAAGATGCTTGTAGTGTTGTATCCCTGCTGGAATAGGATGTTGACGAGTTCGAGTTTGACTCAATCATGGTCATTCAAGAAGATAATTTGAATTTAAAAATAAGATCTAGTAGTTCATTCAATGTAGGATTGACAAGGATTGAGACAGCGTAAGGGACTTCAATCAGTGATAATTTTAAATTGAAATAAATTCTAATGGTCGGTCTTTAAATTCTAAAAGAAGTCTAACTCATTTAATAAATAATAAATATGATTTAAACTAATTATTATGCCTAATTAAAAGTCCTAATCAATCTCAACAATTTATTGCTCATGGACTTATCCAATATAGCCCATTAAATATAATTTAGGCCCACTAATCGTATTAATATCTCGACTTTAGAATTATTGAGTCGGGTCGTTACACCAACAAACACCCAGACCCGTTGCCACGGAACCATCTTATTCTTCTTCCTTGAAGAAGCTATATATACAAAGTTGAGTTTTCTTTTTGTATAGGATTTAACATTACAGAGAAAGAAACCCTAAGTCTAAAGAAATCAATCAATAGAGGAGAGGGAAAAAATAAAGATGAATGTATTGTGGTGGTTGATCCTACTTTCATACACCTTGTGTCACTGTGCATTTACCTATCATATCTTCCTAGGTCGCGAAGGTAAACACCTGTCTTCTTGTAACAACCCGGCCCAATATTTCTAAGGTCGGGATATAGATAATCTTATTGTGCCGAAACTAGGTTTAATGGGTCATTTCGAATTAATTGATAGACTATTATTTATTGAGGTTTGTGTCATATGGAATTCAAATTGGGCAATATAATAAATTTTATTTATTTAATTATATTTTAAAATAGTATAAAAAATAATTTATTATTAATATATTACTATTGTCAAATTTTTTGTCTTACGAAATGGTTCATTTTTAATCTGATTAGGATAAAGATAGAGGGATAGTTTAAACTTCCCACGTTCCCCATCTGTCTCGAATGAGCATTCAAAGCATGCATGTTATGCAGTAATATGTAACTGTTGGCATCTTTATATAATATCTCTTTATGAAATTCTCTCCGTCACAGCAAGCAACCTCCTCACACACATCATCAACCTTCGTGTCCTCTTTTCTGTTCTACCAATTTTTCATAGCACGTAGCAGCCGTCGGAGGAAACGATACGACCAAGCAAGCCTTCCACGTCCAAATCGAGAGCCTCTATTTTTCAATACGAAAACAAAGCTCATGTTGCCCTTAAAAACACCACCGTTCACGCTGAAACCACCGTAGTCGCTTCAACCGTGCACGACTAGGTGGCCTTCCATGCATGCCACTATGAAGAGAGTCCCACCATCGTCGATCTTCACCTGCTAGCCACCGCCACCGCACTCCATTTTATTTGGGTAAATTATGACTGATCTCCCTTTTCGCTACACTATATCTTAGCCTAACAAAGCAAACGCACTCTCTGTTGTCCAAAAATTTATCTGTCGTTGACTCCACTCAAGCCACCAGCCCGTCACACTTCCTTTCTTCCACGATGAGTAGATTACGGCTTCTCCCTCATTCACACCTCTCTGTGTTCATTCCATCCTTCAATTTTTTCTAAACAGAAGTTTTGGCGTTGGTTTAAATTCCGTAGGTCAACATGTGGTCATATCTTTTTGGATAATTTCAAAACTGCCCTTTTGAGTTTTGTCGTGTATCACAATTTTAATATGGTTTCAGCTTTCCATATAGCCCCTGCATGTTTCTTTGTTATTTCAAAACTGCCTTCAACCATCTTCAGGTTAGACATGCAGCTTTTTCCGTGTTAAATCAAATCACAACTTGTTTCCTTTCTAGGAAATAATACCCATAGACTTTAAGCTTATCTTATAGTCTGCTTGTATTAGTTGAGGTCTATTACTTATACTAATGCACAAAATATTTATGGAATTTTAATTATATAATTAAGTATAATTTTTACAATCAAATTATTGTAGTAAATCATAAAAGTTTAATTTTATATTTTAACACTATAAATATGATGCAGACTATTTTATGAAATGACCTTCACTTTTTAATTGATAAGTTTAGGTAAAGTATAATTTCCTATTAAGTTAAAATTTGAAAGTAAAGATTTGTTATTACTATTTAAATCATTTTAGTATTTATTAATTTAGTATATAATAGAATAATTATTAAATTTCTCTGCATAGTATTTATTTAATTAAATAAAATATTATAATTCATTTTTAGGAAATTAGTGACATATGGTATTGCGTATAGGTAACGGTCTACAAAGTAAGATTTTAGATTTAGCGATACGAGATAAGTAATTTGATCAAAAATTAGGATCATCATATGTTAGTTAGATAAATTATTATTAATTCCAATTCTTGATAGCCTCTTGTACGTACCACATATGTCATGATTATGCAAACATGTCATCTAGTATAGCATACGATCATATCATTCCGCATCATGTTCAGATTCAAAAATTATAATTATGTACGTATTATGTCATGCATCTCACGTTGCATAAGACATATAAGATATCTTAAGTTTAAGTGTAAAATAAGATCAGATCAATTTAATCAGTTGGTCATTCAAATGCATGGTATGGACTCAAGCGTGGCTCACCAGAGTATGCCATAATACTATCAGCAGCTCCCCTTGCGGCTGCGAGATGTGAAGTCGGTGCACAACCTCACACATAGGATTAAGTGTATTAGCGAGTCAGATCAGTCAGTTAATTTAGATAAATTAGTTTTGCATAACATAGCATGAACAATCATGAATTTAAGCTCTTAGCATGAAATTTTTATAAAAAATCCTATATTTTTTACGTCTACGTTATGATGAATTTCTTGCTGAGTCTTCGAGTCATTTTAGTTTATTTTATGTTTTTAACCACCCAGGTGAGAATGATGAATACGAGCAGGCAGGCCAGGATTAGAAGGAACAGTTGATTTAACTTCAGACTTCCTAGAATAAAATTTACTTTTATGTCAAAATTTTGTTCAGTTTATTCATTTAATATTTTTGGAAGACATTTTATTAGTAATATTTTTGGAAGACATTTTATTAGACAAATCTTTTTATTAAATAAATGCTAATTTTATATTATTAAATAAGAGATCTTTTGCCGGATTATATTTTATGAAAATTACGTGACACTCCTAACCTATGGGAAGAGGGTGTTACACTTCTAAATGCCCATTTAATCTCGTACTTTCACAATTAAATTTCATATATGTTTACCAGATGCTATTATGACTTCAACTTGTGCTCACGAATTCTTAGTTTTTTTTTATCTTCTTGCTAGGAGAAGAGAAGGGCGAGAGACTTCTATTCCTCTTTTTATTTTTCCTCATCTCTATATTTAAAAAAAAAAAAAAAACCATTTCTTGATTTGTATTTTTGACCTTTTTGTGATTTCTTGTTTGAATTTGAGGATTTTAGGTCAACAAGGCAGCCAAAATGAAGCAGTGCATGCTCGATGCTCCAACCAAGCAATGGCAGGGTGAGGAGAGAGAGCACTACCAAGCAAAGAGAGAGAGAGAGAGAGAGAGAGAGAGAGAGAGAGAGAGAGAGAGAGAGACGGGTGAAAGAGAGAGTTCCATTATTTTTTCTCTTAGGTTAGGTTTGGATAGTGAATTGAGATAAGTTGGGATGAAAATTAAAAGTTGAATAAAATATTGTTAGAATATTATTTTAATATTATTATTATTTTGAGATTTGAAAAAGTTGAATTATTTATTGTATTTTATGTGAAAATTTGTAAAAATTATAATGATGAGATGAGACAATAAGAGATGGATTGAGAGTGTTTCTCAATCCAAACTGAGCCTTAGAATGCTTATTTGTCAAAATTCTATTGGTGGGTGTAAAAGCCCCTAAATCACCCGTCCGGCTCCTAACCTCTCCCTAAAATAAAACATTTAGGTGAGGTATGAATTGTGAGTTGAAATGAGATGAAAGTTTGCTTTAGGTGTGGGGGCGTACACGGGAGGACACACCACCTAATAAATTAATAATAATAACTAAACTATTACAATAATACAAATTAAAATAAAACAATTACAAATATAAAATATAAAACATTTTATCAACATTAAAAATAACTGAATCATTGAATACATTGAACTAAGTGAGTTGTTTGACATTTGCAAAGACATTTAATTAGTGTTGCCTGCTGTGAGATTATAAAATCTGAAACATTAACAATTTAATAGAAAAATCAATTAGAATTATAAACAAGAAACAAAAATTAAAATTACAAACATATATTAGAAATGAAAAAATTAAAAACTAAAATTTGACTAACCAAGATGAGATGTAGATCAAAATGAGAATAGATGAGAATAGATCATTTGAATTTTGGTCCTTGTGCTTGGTATTAGGATTGAGACTTGAGCTGCGCATATGACAGTAAAATTATAAAAGCTAAAAAAATACAAGAAAAATAATTAGATACCAAAAATTATATAAATACAAAAAATAATTAAAAAACAATACAAATTATACAAACCTTTGGCAAATGGCAATGGTGGGTCCAATACCACGAAGTCATATTGCAGTGGAGGTAGACGTCGTCTCATGTATTGCTACAACAATTAAATTTAAAATTAATACCGATAAGATGAATATAAATTAATCAAAATAATATAATGAAATCAACGATTACCAGATCCAGGTTTATAACCACCCTCCTCCTCGTCGGTCTCCTTAAAGTCAAGAACATCCGGAACATGAATTTTCGTCTCGTTGATCCAATTTTGCTTGCAAATCAATATCTCCACAGTGGTAACACATTAAACTCCAAAATGAATCTAATATGGAATCTCCAGTACTAAAGGCCAACTCTAAGGCAACGATGCTAATATATATGGCCAAAATACTGCGAGTTATTTCTCCAATGATGGGATATTTCATGGCATTGGTCTACCACCATGCTAATATATAAAGTTTTCATGTATATGAGAGAAGATCCCCTGCCACATATTTGTCCACTTTTGACTTCGCCTCCGTAGATTGACGGACTAGTAGGGGGTTATGTGAGAGGCTCTCAACCCACGCCAATTTACGCTTTTTCCCTGCCTCGGCTTCTGGAGGAGGCGGTAGAGTAGGTATAGGTGTAGGTGCATTACCACCCTTGATCATGATAAATTCATCAAACAAGTTACCAAGGGTTTCTCTAACCACTATCCCAATAAGCTCAGCCCATGAGTTCCCATGCGCAAGTTCCAGATCATATATCATGCCATCAATCTTAATCTGGATGTCAAGAACAATAATCACATATAACAAAATATTTAGCCTACTCAAATCTCTCTAATACTTTTCATATTGACCCTCATCATCAATGTCATCTCTCGCATCCTGATATGTCACTTTTACACATTTCATCCAATTTTTCTTTCACCCTACATATTTGTTGATAGAAATCATTGGATGTAGGGTACAAAGAATCAGATAGCCTCAATGTGTCCAAGTATAAAAGCTTCAAAAAATCTACAAAAGTAGCGACAACCTCCAATCATAATCAATAGTGATATGAACCCGCGTGAATGGAATCCCTTAAACTCACAATCAATTTGAAAACTCATCTAAGAAAGTCAAAATCAAGTCAATGGATGAAGAACCTAGACCCGATGAGAACTCGTTTCAAGAATCTAGATTATATTAAAATCTAAACCTATTGAAGAACCCGTCTCAAGAACTTAGATTACAAGGAGGAACACCACAAAGGTTGTGATTTACCTTTGATAAGTTTAAAAGTTCAATAAAAAACAAGAGGAGATAAACTCAACTCACAATGAATAAATTCATCAAATTTCATAAACTTCTTAACATGAGGCAACAAAGAGTATTTAAAGCAAAATCTAATCAAAACCTAGCCAAAATAAAACCCCTTTTACCCAAAATGCCCCTGGATGAACAGTGTCGCGGCTACAATAACGCTACAGTAACCTCTTGAAACCCTAATTCCTAAAAAGTAACTTTCCAAATAAGCCATTTGCCAAAATATAAGGCCTTCCCAAAAACCCTAATTCATAAGAGATAATAACTTTCTCAACATGCCCTTGAATAGGAGCCCCCCTTAAGTCATTCTCATAATAAATCTAATTATTCTAAATTAATGAAATAAGTCATTTAAATGAATTAAACAAGTTGAAAGCTTTTAAGTGCCCAAAGTCTTTAAGTCATGTTGTTGCCCTCTTCCATAGCTTGTATCAAATGAATCAAAACTGAATTTTCATCCTTCAAGCCCATCTTGAATGTTGGGCTCTTGTTAGACCCGTCCCAAGTGAATTGTATCGCCTCATTGATCTTCTTGGCTCTTGATCTTGTGATTGATCCATCTGGAACTTGTAAAAGATCTTTAAGACTAGGCCTACTTTGGTTCCCATCAAATAGGCTTTCCTAATCCCCATGCTTATCAAAATATTTGACATATTGAATGTCTTCATTACCCAATAATTCAAAGGTCGCCTTATATTCTTGGATCGCCTTCAACATCAAGAAGGTTGAGTTCCATCTTGTAGAAACATCAGTACAAATGCCCTTCTTGGATGTTAAGCTCATTTTCCTCGCAACAACTTTGAGTTTCTCCAATCTAGCAGGAGAAGATATCGCAAATCTCACAACCGTTCTAAGTCGTACAACCAAGTCATTAACATTTTCAACCCATCAGGAGCAATTAAATTCAAAATATTTGCAGCACATCTAATATGCAAACAGTCACCACCCAAATTGTCTTATTTGCCTCTCTAAGATAGGTCTTAAGATATTCCAAGGCAATATCGTTAGATGAGACATTATCAACTGTAATTTTCAAAACTCGTGCTATCACAACCCCGCCCCAAAACTAAGACGGGATCGCGACGCGTGACCTGTTCTTCCCCTATTAATATTAGTAAGTATTATTATTATTATTATTATTATTATTATTATTATTATTATTATTATTATTATGATTTTCTACGAGGATAAAAGGGAGAGGCATGAACATGTCATGCATGCACACTGTGTTTCTAGTTTAAAAGTAAGCACCTGATAGACAATCTATTCAACATATTACCCAAAGAACTCTCAGAGTCCACCATTCATTCATTTAAAACATCGCTTGTTCCAATAAAAAGGGGACTCCGTCCCTACAACACACCCAAAATACATTTAACCTTCTTATGTGGGGTTACCATCACCCCACTATAGAAGTTACACTATTACCAACATCCCATCACAATACCTACATCAAGCCCAAGGACATATTGTCTTAAAGTCAAACTAACAAAACGTCCCAACATGGGACCCATCATAAAACATAAAACATAACCATTATCATCAAACCGAACCGACAAGGAATTCTAAGCATCAGCCCTTCCCTCCTTAGCAGTGCCTAGCTCCACAGCCTCATCATTCATACCTGGACATTTAAAACATAAACACAAAGTGAGTCTAATACTCAGTAAGCAGTACACCATGCCGTTAACTTATTAATCACAAAATCTTTCTTTTGAAAACATGCATACATAGACAGTTGCAAGTTCTTGACAAGGCTTTCATGCATAAACAATTTAGGGAATAGCTATACTTTCATGCGTAACATTTCTACGACATAACTTTACTTTCATGCATAAACAATTAAGGAATGACTATACTTTCATGCATAAACATTTCTTTGCTTTCATGCATAAACATTACTTGCTTTCATGCATAAACATTTCTTGCTTTCATGCATAAACCTTACTTTGCTTTCATGCATAAACATGACTTGCTTTCATGCATAAACATTACTTAAAAAAAAATGACTTTAGTTTACGTTTCACTTTCTTGGGCCAGTACACACTATTACGCCCCGTGTGTTATGGTTAGCGGTCTTTTGGACATGGATTCCGCCCGCGGCCGCAGGTTGGGAACCCCTTTCATGGGGGGCAGCACTGGGTGCACTACCAGTACTACTTACCCGGCATTGCAATCTGCCCATTCTTTTGGTACCCTTTCCATACATGTGGCCGTTACGTACATTCATACATTTATTCTTTCATTCATTTTCCTTTCCTTTCTTTAGAAAAATAACGTTTTCATTATCTTCATTTAATGCCAATGCATATGTGTTTCTTTGAAATGAATGTTTCATGTCATGCTACATATAGGTAAGGCATAATTATTAGAGAGAGAGCATGCATAAAATCTCATGATGCATTACCATACATACACACAATGGTAATTAATAAGGTACTTAACAGGGGCTACCAAGAAAGACTTATACATACTATACATGCATCTATTCTTTCACAAGAGAAACATTTGGAAGGAGAGAGAAAGAGACTTTTTCATGAGAGAGCTTTGTGTGTAAGGAGCATGGTCATAGCTACTTACCTCGTGGCTTTACAACTCAGTTCTTTGAGTCTTGAAAATAAACTCCTATTCAATGAAATGAAATAAACATATTAATATTCATTTCACTTAAGACTTTACTATTCAATACCCATACGTGCTCACTTAAATTCCAAGTGGAATTAAGGCATCTTCCTTAACCCATTTAGCTACATACATGGCACTAAGTCAACTCTTAGTATCCTCATTACAATATTTAAGGAATCCATAAAAGTATGAGGCTTGCTTGCTGTCCCTTTTTAAAGGCTATTATTTTCTATACAAGGAATAGATAGAAAATCATAAGTTAAAATGTCTAGGACGGTAGGGATTTATTTAGGAAAAAGATAGGGAACAAAGAGGTGCAATAAATCTGGAATTTTCATAAAGAAGGGCATTTTGACAGTTTTGCATCATCATATGGAAGGTAGATCCAACAAGAGGTAATGCTCATAAGAGAGTTGATTTTTGTCACTTATTCTTCAATGGTTTTTCATGCTAAAGTTTATCTTTGGTTAAACAAAAGGGGGTAAAGTTAAGCAAGGGTAAAGTGACTGGTTTAGGCTTCCAAAACAGAACCTATTTTCCAGTTTTTGTAATACATGGACAGCTAGCAATTCTCAATGTTTTCATGGTCTTAAACATCCCTTACTTAACCAAATCTCAACCATCCAATTAACTAGTACAAAAAGACGTAGAAACTTAAGAAAGCCTCATATATTTTCTGAAACATAACACAAATAGAAAGATGCAAACTCTTGAAAACTTAGAATTTCTAAGTAAGCTTACTAGCTTAGGTTTAAAACTCTTAGTGGCTTACTTAGGCCATAAACTTGAGGAAAACATGTTTAAAATTATAATCTTAACTTCATTAATTAACAACATAAAAAGCATAATTAAAAGCATGGCTTGGACTCAAGAAAACACAAGAAGGAACCACAAAAGTCTGCCTTGCAACACACGGCTGGAACACACACCAACACAGAACATATACACACACAGCTAGAACCATAAAACAAAATATACACACAGCTGGATCCATAAAACAGAGCATAGACACACACAACTGGAACATACCAAAACAGGACTTATCCCACAGCTTCTTCATATACATATATACACAATGGATCAATTAAGCAACACTTGTGACTAACCAAGTTAAACCATAAAACATGCCATCTCAAATGATAAGGAACACACGGCAAAACCATCTCAAAACACTCAGTTTTGACCAGAAAAACAAGGCTCTTGATTACTACCCACTAGAGCAGCTTGCTGTACTAATAATTGAGCTATTTTCAATTTACAGACGGTAGGGATTGAACAAATTTTCTTATTTAACAAGTTTCTCTTAAATAAATGTCTCTAGAGCTTCACGTTATTTACAATGTCACTAATAAAGCTAATGAGAAACTCCATTCTAAATTTCTCAAATAATAAAGGATGCCGACCAACAAACTTATTAACACCCACACACATATACATTAAGGGTAAATTCCATTTTACAACCCTAAACTTATTAACACCCGAGATTTTGTTAAAACCAATTTGAACCATTTTCAATTTTGAGAAAAAATCTACTAACAAGTTGTGGATTCATAAACTCCAATATGCAAAATTATAAGAATTTTCACAAATTAGATATCATAAACTCAATGAAAAGGTCATAGACCCAAGGAATCCCAAAAAAAAGACCTCCACAGATTCGTAACCCTAAATTAATTTTAGGGGTTTCAATGTTGAAACTCCTAACATAATTAAGAGGTTCAGATTAGAACTCAAAACTAATTTAGGGTTCCAATCCAAAATCTTAAAGTCACCAAAACACACAAAAACATTAACACAAACATCACAAAACACATGCACCAATCGAATCTCCATTGCACACAATTCACAAAGACATAATCCCATCCTCCAACTCCTCCATTTAATCTACATCCTTCCTTCAATCTCTATAACTCAAAAAAAAAAAAAAACAAAAACAAAAACAACGAAATAATCAGATTCGATTAACTTACCTTCGACAATGGAGATGCAGACGAATGATGATAGCGTAGTGCATACAACTGACGTACGGTGACGACAACGGAGATGAGAGAGAGAGAGAGAGAGAGAGAGAGAGAGAGGGAGGGGGGGGGGCAGGGGGAGTTGGGAAGGGGGGGTGGCTCTCCCATACCAAAAGAAACCCCGCCTCCACTGGAGGCCCCAGATGCACCCCGCCCCTCCCGCCCATGCGAGGTGCGGGGCCCCACTGTCCAGCCCTAACTAATAGTCACTTCCTTAAATAAATTAAAAAGTTAAAATACATAAGCGGTAAGTTTGAGAAGCTCCACTAGCATTTTTCGTAGAAAAAAGAAAAAAGAAAAAAGAATTTGATTTTCTCATTTGTCAAGGTTCTATTGGTTTGTCAGTATCATAGATATTCTAGAAAAAAAAAGAAAGATTATTGGCCCTGTTTGGATTCAAAAAGTGTTTTATGTCATCTCATCTTATCTCATTTCATCATTACAACTTTTCTAAATTTCAACATAAAATATAATAAATAATTCAACTTTTTCAAATCTCAAAACAATAATAATATTAAAAATAATATTTTAATAATATTTTTTTTAACTTTTATTTTTCATCTAAAATCATCTTACCTCGTCTTTGAATTTAAACCCGTGTGATAGGTTCAAAACTGAAATTTGTGCAGGAAGTGATGCATAAAAAAGTAATAAGGAGTGGTTTGGATTCAAAGATGAGTTGAGGTGGGTTGAAATGGTTTGTGAATAGTAGAATAAAAGTTGAATTATTTATTATATTTTGTGTGAAAATTTGGGAAAGTTGTTTTGGGATTTGAAAAAGTTGAATTGTTTATTATATTTTATGTGGAAATTTGAAAAAGTTGTAATTATGAGATGAAATGAATTGAGATGAGTTGAGGTGGGTTTTGAATGCAAACGAAGCCTAAGGTGACGTTTGGCGAATCCAAACGTCTCCTTAAGTCTATCGTTATTCTTGTTCAAGAAGTAACGCGCCATGTCCCAGGTTACGCGCTCTTGGGAGTGTTGGCTTTATTCCGTTTTCTTTTCCAAAGAAGGATTCTGGTAGGAGCTTCATTTTTCTGCCTTTCGATGATTCAAGAGCAATAATATAATTTAATCATTGTGCTCTGATTTGTACTTAGCATCAATACAACCAGGCGACCAAACCGATCGGACAGTCCAAAACTTTTTTATTTTTCTCTTATAAAATAATTAAATAAGAATAATAAAAAAAATAATTATTAAAAGAATAAAAGTATTATTACTCTTACATACGACAAGAATTAAAAAACACAATTCCAAAAGAACAGAAATAGAGGTCCCCTTTCCACTTTATGCACGCGTTTTATATATAGGGTCGTGCTACAGCTCCCGCTGGGCTGGGAGCTATCGTTGGAGTTGTAGCATATATTGTAATATATGTGTTTTTTTTTAGTTATTTTTTATATAATTTTTTTAGTGTTTTTTAAAAAATAAAATAAATTTAAAACATAATTAAAAACACATTCTTAATCAAGAAGTAAAAAAACAAATTATTAAAAAATACTTCCTTAATCACGAAGTAAAATAAAAAATTATAAAAAAATATTTTATATTTTACTTCTTGATTAAGCAAGTATTATTTAATAATATTATAAATTTTTTTATTTTTTAAAAATATTTAAAATCATTAAAAACATCTATATAAAAAAAGAATTAAAAAATACACATAATAAAAATACACTATAACTCCAGCGGGAGCTCTGGCATTTTCCTTGTCAAAATGTTTGTTTCAAAGTCATGAGAACAGAACAGAAGTTCTATAAATTATATAAAGAAAAAGCCCAGCTTCTAGCCAGTTAACTCCTAAACCAACGCAACCAATAACCAAATATTTTAATACAAATGCCACACAAACAAACCACTTTCATCCACATTCAAACTAGAACTTTGTAACCTGCAGCCTAGCTATATCTATATGCTCCATCATCCCTTCAGTCTGGCTGAAATCCATCGGCATTCAGAGACATCCTCTTTATTTTTCACTTCCTTGGCTCCATTAAGAATCATCATACGATAATGTCAACAAGAATTCAGCAGTAAATCTTTCCCTCCCTCATCTCACTCCATCTCCTCTTCATCTTTCGCTCACCTTCAGCAGGTTTCTTTCTGTTCACAGCACCATTTTATTGCATATACCGGACCCGAGTATTAAAAAAAAAAGACCTTTTTTCCTTGCATGCGCATATGAAAGTCTAACTTATTATTCATCCATCAAGGCACACACACGTACGTACATACATACACACATGTATAAAGTACTACATTGATGATGCTTCTTTCTTTCTCTTTTTTCAGCTGCTGCACCCATTGGAATATGTTATGGCCGCATAGCCAACAACCTGCCGTCGCCCTCCTCAATGATCGACCTCCTTAAATCCAACAACATCAGATATGTCAGCCTCTTTGACGCCGATCCCACAACTCTGAAGTCATTCTCAGGCACCCGAATCAACCTAGTGATAACCGAATCAACCTAGTGATCGGCGTGCCCAACAAAATCCTCCCCTCCCTTGCCTCCCACCAATGCTTCCCTTGACTGGCTCAGATCCAATATCTTTGTCCACGTCCCAGCCAACCAGGTCCGCTACATCGCAGTCGGTGTTGATTTCCTGATGAGCACAGAATGTAGCTCGAAAACAGAACAAAAGAAGGAGAAATAACATCTCATCTCATCTTATCTCACCTCATCATTACAACTTTTCCAAATCTCCATACAAAATAAAATAAACAATTCAATTTTTTCAAATCCCAAAATAACAATAATATTAAAAAATATATTCTAACAATATTTTATTCAACTTTTTAACTTTAATCTCAACTCATCTAATCTCATCTCATCTCTGAAAACAAACGACCCCAGTGTTTATATACACTTGAAGAAATAACAGAAAAATAACTGAAATAACAAAATTACAAATTCTGATTTGCCTTCTGTGCTTTTAGCTTTTCCTACTTTGATTTTAATTCCATTTTGTCAATGTGAGAGGCTATACTCCAACAGTCGGCAACGAGTTACTCTTCCTCAAAGACCAATTCTACACCCCCTACGTGGTTCCGGCCATTCTAAATCTCTACCAAGCTCTTCAAACCCTAGGCCTCACTGATTCCATCAAGCTATCGTCGCCACAAGCAGCGTCTGTTGTCGTCAATCCATACCCTACATCCAATGCAACCTTTGATCCGTACATTGAATCCGCCATTATACCTCTTCTACGATACCTATACGAAAGTCGTTCTCCGTTTATGTTAACGTGTACCCCTACTTTAGCTACGTAAACAACCGAAACCGTGTTTCTTTAGATTATGCTTTGTTTAGGTCTGACAATGAGTTAGGGATGGTTAAATGGAGTATATATACCAATCTTTTCGACGCGAGCGTGGATGCTTTTGTGTATGCAATGGAGAAGGCCGGGTTTCCAGGCATTCCCGTGGTGGTGACAGAGACAGGGTGGCCGACGATGGGCGGAGAAGGGGCGAGTCCAGAAAATGCATTGGCCTATAATGGGAACGTGGTGAAGCGGGCTGTGAACGAGGTCGGGACCCCAAGAAGGCCAGGGACTGGGGTGGAAGTTTACGTGTTTGATCTATTCGATGAGAATAGAAAGGATGGGGAGGAGTACGAGAAGCATGTTGGGATTTATGGTGTTGATGGGGTTAGGTCCTATAATCTTAGTTTTAATTGAGAATATATTATGTTGTAATGTTATAGACATATATTTATGGCTCTGTGTTTGTAGTTTACATGTAGTTGGCGCGCAGTTGGCTAGATGATATTTGGGTTGAGTCGTTGGTTTGGACTAGTAGACATGTTACTGCAAATTCATATACAAGCTGTTAATTTTCACCTAAAATGATAGAGTAACAATCCATCTAAACTTCTATATAACTATATAATAAAATAATAGTTTTTTTTTTTAAATTATTTTCACTTTTAGTTTTATTTAATGTATTTAAATTTAAAAAATATTATATTGTTAAAGAGGTTGTAGATTGGTTATTGCGTGTTGTACCGCTTCTCATAATTCTTATATTGTGAGTGGTAGGTATGAAGGCTACTTACTACAGGTTCTTGAAATAATTATTCATGCTATTAGTGGTCGTTAATTTAAATTGAGTTTGTCTACTTACAGTACCCATTCGACAACTGCCGTGCAATCTTAGACATTATTGTTTTCCAAAATTTATTTGAATTAAAATAATGTCTCTGATTCCATCTTCCATAAAAAAATTTCTCTCTCTCCGCTCTTCAATCCCTGTCTGACGAAGTAATAGTATCGTGTCCTCCACCACCGTCGGCTTCCTCGTGCATCGACTTTGACCACTCTCTCATTGTAGTGGTCATTAGTATTCCCAGAATCCATATACTTCGAGCTCTGTTTGCCGGCGTCAACTTGAGTTTCTCCTCCTCCACCGTCGGCTGCCGACCATGTAAGGAATCGTTACTCTCACCTCAATCTGGCGAACAACTTAGTAAAGGTTTGTTCTCCTCCCTCTTTTCTCTTTCTATTTTTACTCTTTTGCTAGACTGCAGTTTTCTTAGATCCAGATAAAATGAGTTTCCTTAATATATTTGGAAGTGACTTGAGTTCATCCGGGGAAAAAAAATGTTCTAGATTGATGTGAAGTAAATCCCATCTGTAAAATGAACTCTTTCATCTGTGCTTTTTGGGGAAGCTGTATGGGGGTATATATCTAGAGATCTCTTCAAGCTGAGGAAGGGGAAGACGGTCTCAAGTTGATGAAGGGGAGCAAGGGGGATGGACTTTAGGGCTCACATGGGTCTCGCGCTAAGGAAGGGGATGGATGTCAGGCTTACTTTTCTTTCATGTGAGGCTTCGATGAAACCTTTCCTACTTAATGAAACGATGTGTTTTCCCACTTAATAAAACAAAATGCTTTAGCCACGTAGTGCGTGCGCAGACCACATCTCAAGGACTGCAGATAGAATTATTCATTTGAATTGTATACATGTATGAAACCAAAACTATCTCTAGAGTCAAAGATAATTTTTCAGTTAAAATTAGAGATATAATCGGTCCCGTTCAATCCGGTTTTGAACAAAATTTAAAACCGAATAGGTATGTACCAGTTTTATATTTTTCAAAACCGATTACGTACCGGTTACCCTCCTAAACCAGTACTTCTAGTTTTATCAGTTTCCGGTCCGGTCTGGTTCGATTTTCCAATTTTTTTAAGATGTAAGTTTCACAATTTGTTATTAAAAATTTGTTTATTAAAAAAAAAACTTATTTAAAAAAATTGTTTTACACTTTTATTAATATATTAGACTATATAATAGTTTAATATTAAACTATTGGTATAGTTATAAGTTATATATCAGTATTAGTTATAAACTTTTAGTGATTTAGTATTAACATTTTATGTAATAATTTATAAATTATAATAAGAAATTATTTCATATATGAATATATATAATTATATATAAAAATTTCACATAAAAATTTATAATTATACATAATATATAAAACTTATATATACAATAATACAAATATTATCTTTTATATATATTTTTTATCAACCGGTCCGGTCCGGTCCGAAAAATCCTAAAATCGGAATCAACCGGTTTTTACATTCTAAGAACCGGTCCCGGACAGGACCGGTTCAAAACCGGTAAAATCGGTCTGATCCAGTCCGATTTTTCGATTTGAATTTACACTCCTAGTTAAAATGGTTTCGTTTTCAAAAATACAATATTTATGATGTTAAAATTCCTTAAGATTTTTTGACTTCGACTAAAAAAACCCAGATATATTCAAAACCTTTTCTAAAACAAATTAAAAATATAATGTTTTAATAACAGCAGAGGCAGACCCACATTTAGCTTTGGCCCCCCTCCAAAAATTTTTGAAAATTCAAAATAGTCCCAAGATTTTATTCAATATAATTATATAAATATAGAAAATGGACTCCCAAAAAATTTACAATCTTCATATATATGCTCTATAAAATTTTCTAGAATTTCAATATACCTAGAAATATCTCTCTCTATTTTTTTCTTTTAGTCCCAAAATTTTGTATAATTTCTATATATTATATATTTTCAAGGATGTGGCCTCACCAAATTAAATTAAAAGTAAGTTTAGGAGAAATAATAAACTTATTAACATCGATCCCAAAGTCTTTTGTTATACAATAATATGTAGGCTTCTTAAATATATGGAGTCCAAATTGAAATTAATACAAGAAAAATCATTTAAGATTGATAATTTATATGGAAAATAGTTGAGAGGTTTTATTCTCTAAACTCGTTAAGCAAGATAAAATTTATTTAAGATCTCAATTATAATATTATAATATGACACAAAAATATCTAAATTTTATATAAAACTCAATAAACTAATTTACATATTAGAATAAACGATGACCTTTTAAAAGACCACTTAATAGTTATTATGAAGAAATTAAATTCTAAATATTTCATTATACAAATAATAATAGATGAATATTATTATATGAAATATTATTGTCAGAAATCTAAAACATATTGTTAACGTTGTGTTTCGCACACTTTTGGACCAAACTCCGACAACTCTATTCTTGGGTAACGGGCCCGGTATTGGGCCGAAGCCCAGTGAGCTTTAAGTAGTGGGAAAAATCCCCTTACACATATATTAAGTTGTGTTTTTAGAATCTTATTTCTACGTGTATGTAGCAAATTATTAAGATCTAATTATATAGTAATTATTTTATGATTTTTCTAATCTCTTTTTATTTTACACAAATGTGTCACATGGTAGAAAAGTCGGCCCCCTAAAAAATATTTCTGATTCTACTACTGAACAGCAGCCAGACAACCATCCCGCAGGCTACCACTACGAGGTGGCCAAAATGGCACCATGGGCAGCCCAAATTAGGTCGCCGTGGTAGCTCGAATAATATTCTAGCAACCATGATAGTTCGATCTAGGCTACCCCGTGGTTGCCAAAGAATGCCAAAGTTCTTTGGCTACTCGTATCGATACAGCCCATGTCAGGTTAGAGTGGTGACTAGAATATTCTAACCGAAAAACCCTAAACATAGGCATGAATCGAGCCTGGCCGCAAACGACTTCCTACATGGAAACAAAACACACCGCTTTGGAGTAAATCAAACGGTGCATTTAGAGTCCATGGATTTATGCCTGCCTTCGACGCAAAACTGCATCGTTTTGCATTTGTGCCTTCAATCTGTCTCCCAAGAACTCTCTGCTCTCTGTGCTACAATTCCACAAAGATTTGAAATTCTTCTTCGTTTCTCTCTCATGCTCGATCTTTCTTCCTTTCTTCTTCTTCGTTTCTCCTTCCATGAATCTCTCCTCTGTCCGATCTCTCTCCCAAACCTAAACCTAACGCAACTATGCGACACCAAGGAAGATTTGCAATCTGTGTATCCACCAAGCAACGCCATTCGCAATCCATGTATCCACCAAGTGACGCCAGTCGCACTCCAGCTATGCACCAAGCGACACCATCCTAGGTAACTTTCCTAACCCTAACCCTTGTTTTTTATGAAGAAAATAAATTGAGAAATTGTAGACCTGTATTGGGAAATTCTGTTGATGGAGGTGTTGTTTTAGTGGGCAAAAGTTCACATGGTTCCCACTTAGCACCATTGAAACGTAGGGGAAGAGGAGGAATTAAAAGCAGTACACAAAAATGAAACTGAGAATTTACAAGGATCAAGAACAATAAGAATTTTGAAAAATTTAGCAAATGAGGGAGTTTTATCTGCACTCTGTGTTAGGAAACCTGGATTTTTTAGTGATTGTTTCTTTTCTTTGGGTGGTTTGAGTACTGATTTTCATTACATATTTGGCAATATATATTACTTCTCATGAACATTTCCTAAAGTTATGAATTTCCTCTTGGTGATATGCTGGGTGGGAAAGACATCTAAATCAGTATCCTTTACCTCTTAACACATGGTCTTGCTTTGATTATTTGTTAGGATTCTGAATATGTGAGAATGATGGAAATGTAGTGTGATGTTGTAATGGAGTTTGTATATTGTAGTGTGCTAACCATTCCTCTCATAAACTTCCTAGACCAAAATTCTAGTGTGTCACTGTTACTTGTGGTCAGTGAGTTTGTATATATAAATCCATTTCACCAAAATGCAGATAGAATTAAACTTCTCTCAGCATATATTAAATCATGTATATATATATATATATATATATATATATCAATATCCTTTAAATCTTAACACATGGTCTTTGCTTTGAGTATATGTTAGGGTTCTGAATATGTGAGAATGATGGAAATGTAGTGTGTTGTTGTAATGGAGTTTGTATATTTTTGTGTGCTAACCCTTCCTCTCACGAACTTCCCAGATCAAAATTGACATGCATGCATGCCAGTCGGGTTCTGCATATATTGTAGTTTCTATTGTAGGACTCTGAATATATTGTCGTTTATTAAAAATGATTATAATAATGGTGGCAGAACAGGGCCAATCATGCATGCCAATAGTTTTGATTAAAGATGATGATCAATGCAATTGGTTACTTTCTCTGATACTAACTTAAGACTCATGCAAAATTGACATGATGCCCCTAGTTCTTTTTTTTCATGGATTGGTTGCATTGATACAAATTTTTTTTTATAGCTAGCAATGAAATCGATATTTGCATGGCCATATACATATATAGGCTTCATTACTTTTAAGGTGAAAGGGAAAATTAAAAAATTAGAAAAAAGAATGCTAAGTTTGGAAGAGAAAGGTGCATCATGGTACTAAAACGGTAAAAAATGCCTGGGATGTGTAAGCTATGAACTAGTGAAAAAAAAAATTCATTACACAAAGTCTTAACCCATTTTTCAAAGGAATGATTTGCACACTACAATATACAAACTCACTGACTATATTGTTGGAGGTGATGTTGTATTTCGTTGACAGATTTAGAATATCGTCACCAGTTGCTTCAACTTCGTTGCTTAATAATACATCGAGCAATGTCCCAATGTGCAGCTAGGGGAAACAAGCTATACATAGAATATCAAAAACCCCAAGAGGAAAGAGGAAGAACTTAAAAACAGAGAAGTAGAAGTATTAAGGAAAGATGAAGAACTTAAAAAGAGAGAAGAAGAGATTGGGAAGAGGGAGTTGACATTCCATAAAGCACAGTTTCGTAGTCAAGAAGCCGACATGTGGCATGCACACAAACTATTTTGTGTATTTTGGCTAATAGTCATAGTTATTTACTTGTATTTGATACACTCAAAATGTTGACGACTTTGAATTTGTATTTTATACAAATTTAGAGTTTATAAGTCGAGACTTTAAAATTATGTATTTGAGATTTTATTCTGATTTGTATTTGATCTTCAATTCCGAAACTTTATTTTGCTTTAACTTGCCACTGCTTATTAAAAAATTATGTATATGCGTGAAAATAACTTACCAGCTAGATCATTTTGTCATAATATTTGACAAGACTAAATTACAGGTTTATTGATTTACTTTTTTTCACATGGACAGATGGAGAAATATCAAACACAACATCACATAAACTCATAAACTAATGCCAATCACATTCAATCAAAACCACATAAATTGAGTACTTGGATACAAACTCAAATTTACATAAATAGCGTACTTGGATACAAAATGTGGATTCAAATACTAAGATACAAAACGTGAGCTTGGATACAAAACATACATTTTGACTACTAATACATAACATACTCCAACATACCACCACCAACACGCAAATTCCTACAAATCACCCCCAACACACAAATGCCAACAAATCACATCCAACACAAATTCCAACAAATCACCTCTATCAGCACACAACATAAGAGGCATAATGGATCTCTAAAGTCTTGCTACAAGAAGCTGCTTGGTTGCGTTCCATCTGTCGTCTCCGACTGCGTTCCATCCATTCTCAGTTCCATTAGTGTTGCTTCAGTTTTTCAAAGAAAAAATCAAAAATAAATAATTAGACTAAATATTCAAGTTCATAAAATAAAGCACATGAACTACTTTACCATCCAACGATCACTTGGTTGCTCCATGGATATGGGCCGGCACTTGGAGGAGGCACAAAAGGTGGTAATCACATATTAGGCACTAGACCGTAGTAACTTGGCATGTAGTTTGAAAAATCTGGATATAGTGGTCTTGATATGTCCTAACATATAGCAACACAATGTTAATCAACCCAAGTGGACAATAAATACACATAAAATAAACACACGCCAACTATTAAAAGAGGTTTACACTACCTAGGTTGATGGATTGGTGATAGGAGTTGTTATGCGGGACGCGTTTTCTTACACTTTCTCCATCTATCTCAACAATGAAACCAAGTGGTTGGTTATCAAGAATGAAACCAAGATGCACACACCTACAATATTATATTAAAATGACTTTCAATATGACAATTGGTATTTTTTTTTCTATTACACATATATGACAGCCAGAAGTCAATATATCCATTTAGGACTTAGCTTAGCAGCATAATTTATTATATGCTTTTGAAATTAAAAATTTATTCTATACCAGAAGTCAATATAAGCACTACCAAATGGACAATTGATTCCTTTAATCTGTCATTTGGCTTAACTTAGTTGCGTAATTCAGCTAATAGTGTTAATTAGTTGACAATAGCTAATTTGTTTGTATAGCTCTAATAGATAGTACTTAATTAGCTAGTTAATTTATCACTTTGTTCTTTTGTTAAAGAACGGATATCCACCAAGATTCTCATCCCATTTCACCAAAATAGGACACTTGAAAAAGGTATATTCTCAAGCAATGTTCACCAAAATGGACAAATCACGCATGTACAACCATACAAATGTCACCTAACTCAGAACAAACGCAACCATAATTTCGTTTTTCCTTTCAGGAAATTTCACAAACATCATGAGAGCACATCCATACATCCCACAATCCCAAAGTCATAGAAATGATCAATAGAAATGTGGGAAAAACAGACACTTATAAAGGCTGTCATTGGCACTAAGAAAAGCCTCTTACCAGGTTCAAAGTCGTGGGTACGTGAGTTGCTACAACTGGTGCACAACAGAGCTACAACGCCGAGGAAGAGACTAAGAATTGAGAACTGAGAGAGATCTAAAGCTGGAAGAGCTTGCAATTGAAATGCACAACATTTTCTCCTTCTGCTCTTGAACTGGGCTGCATTTTCAACATCAACTTCAATGTTCAATTCTCCCACTTGGTTCTACGTTTGTTCTGCTTCTCTGTTTTTGTTTCTTTTTAGATATATATCTAATTGTTGACATGGCATTTTGTCACGTCAATGGTGTTCGCGGGCAAACACGGCATTATGCTTGCCTGTAGCACTACTGATTCTAACCTCCATGGTGGTTTGATTATGGCCGCTTGAAGTGACTAGAAAACTCTAGCTACTTTTGGGCCACAAACCATGGGCAGCTTAGATTGAGGTGTCGTGATGGTCAAAAGAAATATTGCTAGTTTGTTGATCATTACACCCAACACATTTATGATATTTTCATATCAACTAATATATATATTATATATATATATTGATACTAGTTTGTAGGTAGGTTGTTATTTGTAGGTTTATAATTTATACATTCACCACATTGTTGACGTGGAAATTCGCAACAATAACATAAAAAATAATATTAATATTTTAATGACTTTTTATGATTGTAATGATTCCACAGTCAATGATATATTGTACAAAGATTTGTAAGTGACTGAACTCAAAAGATGAAGGAAATAAAGCTTAAAAAGAATGGTTTTGGACAATGTTTTGAATTTCGTTTCCGTGACTGCTCCGGTTGAGATACTGAAATTGAATATTTAAGTATAGGAACATTTCGGTGTATCGTTTCATAATAGTCATTATATTGATAAATTATATATATGTATATAATTATATATATACATAACTATAATTCAAATCTTAAAAATATCATTACAACTTTTGAATATATAATATAAAATGAAGAGAGAGAGTATACTCAAAAACAGTTTGAAAGCATAGAGAATGAAAAATAAAGAGATTCATTTTCATTTGTAAGAGTACATGTTGCTCCATAAAGCCAACGGAGAGAATAAACGTACCTTTGTAAGCACAATTGTTTTAAGATATTCTCAAATATTCTTAAATACTTTATTTCCAAAAATCAGTAAAACACAAAATATCTTTTAATTTCAAATCATAACTTTTTTATCTAATAATTATCTAATTAATAAAAATTTTCCAAACTTTCAAATAAAATATAAAAAATAATACAACTTTTTCAATTTTCAAATAAAAAATAATATTAAAAAATGAAAAATCCATACAATACACTATAAAAAATGAATCATCCAATAGTGATAAATATGTCACATCTTACATATTGGGGTGAGACTGTGGTGTATGACATTACTATTAAAAAATTATATTCAAACAACTTTTTAACTTTATAATATTTTATTCAATTTTTTTTCATTTTCCTAAAACCTAATAAAATATTTTAACTTATATTATTTCATTAATATTCATATATATTCTAAAATATTTTTAGTTTCCAAAGAAGCGAAGATACATTTTTATTCCTTTTGTATGTAATTCTTGTTTGTTTAGATGGGATTAGTTTATTAAATTTTATATTTTAATAATTTGAGTGGTGTTTTTCTATGACATTTTTTTGTCTTGTAATACAGTTCCTACGTGGAGCTGTCAAATTTCTTTTGAAAGATCTCAAGTTTCAACGCAATGGTCAAATGTCACTGTTATTTTAGAAATAAATTCTAAACAAAAGTCTTATACAGATCTGCTACATACATGCAAAATTGGGCCTGTATGCGCACGATGCTGATGTGGCATAATGCCACCTCGGCCCTGATTATTAAAAAAAAACAGATAGAAGAAGAAAGGGACCAGTGGTTTTGTTTCGAGTGATCTCTCACGCACTTTCGTCGCTTAGAGTGGTTTTGTTGGTTGATCGTCTCTCTCAGTTGGTTAATCTCTATCTTAGATCTGTATGTCTTCGTCATCATTGAAGTTGTAGCAACCCACGTCGTCTCTCTCACATTTGGGCGTCGAACCAAGTAAGACTGATTCTTTTCATTGACTTTGGGACTATGGGACTGTGAGTTATTAAATTCGTCAAATGAAGGGGTGGGGAACCATGGGGTAGAGATTTAAGACTCATCCCATACCTTTTGAGATTTTTGATATATTTGTTCTTCTGCAAATGATTATAACCCATCTTTAGATATTTGTTCGATTTCTATTTCATTTATAATTTGAAGTTTTTGAGAAACTATAGCTTTGAAATGAAAAAGGAAAAGAGAAGCTGGTGAGCTTTGGTATTTTTTTTAGAACAGAAAAAACATTATGGGTCCGTATCATTTATTGAAATACTAATAGTTGCATGTATGAGACCAAGGAGATCCTCAAACTTTGCGTTCTTGAATCTAGATGCAAGCCCTAGGTCCGCATCATTCTTGAAAGTGAAAGGGTGAGACCTTTTTGCGTCAGATAAAGTATCATATCTTTTAAATGATAATATGATGCATTGACATGCCATTCAAATGATAAAAAGGCAGAGAAAAAAATGAGGGCAAAATCATTGTGAGTTTCTATTAGTTACACAAACCCAAAATCTATTATTAGTAGTTGAGCTTCATTTATTTTGTATTTAAAATAAAGGTGGAAATCGGTTAGGTGTAGAAGTTGGTTGTATTGATTCTAGTTTAGACCCAACCCAACATGAATCACATGATGATGAGATTTGATATACTCAAGAATTAAAATCATATTGAGTCCATTATTATAAAAATAAATTCATGACTAACATACTCCAAGCACTTGATCATGTGTGCATGTTGTTTGCCCACATTAATTGCGAATTACATTCACAGTTTTGCAAATCACTATTTTCATTCTTGTTGTGTGTTACCACTTCCTTTCATTTTTGAGTCTTCAAATATGTGTATTTGTTTGCTGAGGTAGTTCTATTTGGAATTGTCTAGATGAGAAAAGAGAAAGAACACGCATCTTGCATAACACCTTATGTCGCAAATCCATCAACCCACGTATTGTAATATTCTTTTAACAGTGTCGTGTGTTTATTTTATGTGCAGTCACTGCCCACTTGGGTTGATTAACATTATTAAGCTATATGTTAGGACATATCAAGACCACTATATCCAGACTTTTTCAAACTATATGCATGGTTACTATGGTCCAGTACCTCATCATGTTTGGTTACCACATTTTGTGCTTCCTCCAAGTGTCAACTCATATCCATGAAGTAACCAAGTGATGCGTTGGATGGTAAAATAGTTCATGTGTTTTAATTTTATGAGTTTGAATATTTGTTTTAATTATTTCTGTTTTTATTATTTTTGGTGGTGAAATTGCAGCAACACCCATGAAATTCTACTTCCGCTACCTCGTCAAGTTTCACTGCTTTGAGTAGTTTTGTTGTCTTGTATAGTTCTGTCAGACTAGTAATGGGACCTCCTCCAACTACCTACCTATATTCATAGAGCAATCAGGTGATGCTTTTGAGTTTTATTGTTGTTAGTGTGCTTTAACGATACAGAACTTAAACATTTGTTTGAATTATTTTTGCTTTTATTATTTTTTGTGGTGAAATTGCAGCAAAACCCATGGAACTCTAGTTTCACGCCACGTCAAGTTCTGGTGCTTTAAATAGTTCTGCTACCTTGTATAGTTACGTGTACTGGTGATGAGAACTCATCCAACTGCCTACCCATTTCCATGAAGCAACTAAGTGATTATTTCGAGTTTTCATATACTTAGTGTCGTTCAACATTTTTTTCTTTTTTGGTAAATTGCAGCAATATTCATAGAACTCTACTTTTGTTGCAATGGATACTTTCACTGTCATGTCTACTTCCGTTCTCATGTCTAGTTCTAGCTCCCATGCCAGTGTCAGCTCTAATGTAGCCGCTAGCTCTTGTTCTGCTTTACCAACATTTGTTCCTCCAACAAATGCCAATCCATATCCATGTGGCAGCAAGATGATGTGTTGGATTTTTCAGATGCAGTGTCTTTTACATTTTTCACAACTGATATTCTCATAAATAATTTTTTCTCTCCTAAATTGCATGAAAATATAGCGCAGCAAAGTCACTCTGTTGAAGAAATTCGTGAGACCACACTAGACTCAATAGAAGTTGAAGAGTCTACTGTCTATTTGGGTAATACTATTGATACCAAAGAAGCTGGCAGTTCCGGGATTTCATGTGGAGCCTACTGATGGGGGTGGTATCACTAAGGAGCCAAAGGCAGTGATGTGTTTTGAATTAGAGCCAGAGTTGTTGTCTTACTATAAACAGTACAGGAAAGGATGTGGTTTTGGGATAATGATACAGAGGAGTAGAAGGGAGAAGGATATTGTCAAATATGTCACTCTGGGATGTGCTCGTGGTGGCAAGGCACAAAATCAGACATCAACACATAAGTTGCAAGTAAATATAAAGCATGTATGGATGGTGGACCTATGGATAATTCAATTATTTATGCTTCATATACAAAATGTAAAAAGTTTAATATAGCTCATTATGCATTAACTATCATAATACATTGGCATACTCTAAGTTAGTAACAAATTAGCAATTAACATCATCAATATAATTATAATTAATTATTTTTTTAATGAGTTAGTTACATAATCTATATTAATAATTTACTTAATTTTAATTTAGTAATTTAAATATATTTTTTATTAATTTATTTGAAAAAAAAAAAGAAAAAAAGTAATTAGGCCGGACTGAACAAACCGACTGGACTGGTCCAATCCCTATGGATGTTTAGTCCGGTCTGGGCCGGGAAAAATGATGGACCAAAAATTTTAGTCCATCACCCCTCGGACCGGATCGACCGATTTACACCCCTAGTCTTAAGTACATAAGTTAGAAACTCTCAAGTTACAAATGCTAAGTCCCTAACACTAGTGATGGTGGCTAGTTGGTAATAAACAGGGTGGACCACTTCACAATTACAAAAGTCCCCATCAATTTGATCGTATCAAATACAATGAAATAAATATGGTGAACAACCAATACACACGAAGTATGTGCGTGTATGCCGCTTGTCTAGCCTACAAAGTTGGGCTTCATCGATGTGGAGTGCCAACTCCCTCTTCCCAATCTCATCTTCTCTGTTTTGAAGCTCTTCCTATTTCTATAACAATTCTGCTTCTCTCTTTACAAGGCTTTCTTTTTTATAGCACTACTATCTGCCCACTTAAAAATATTTGTAGTATTATCCCTAATTATATACAACACAAAGTATGATTGATGTCAGAATTTTGTGTAAAACATAATAAGTAAGTACTGTTAATCGCTTCTACCACTTTATTGTATTGTGGACACCCAAAGAATGGCCACCCTGGATTTCTTGAAAGTATTTGATATGCTAGTTACAACTTTTTTTCCCTAGATGCAAATTAGGTCATTCATCAATTTACAATTAACAAGCAATGATGAAGTAATCGATGATGAAATTGTAAATCTGTCAAGTTTTATTACAACAATTGCATCACAATCACAAGGATCATCAAATTGAACCCTAAATTGTCTTGAGAACAAAATGGAAGTAATAGATAAGGTGAGTCAAGTGACAACAAAGTTTGAATCAATTCAATTAGTACGTTATGTAAGCTTAAATTGCAAAATGTTCAAAAGACTGTTTAATCAATACAATAAAAATTATTAATCAAGGTTGAGCACTTGAGGTGCTAATTTGAAACCCAGCTAAAATACTCTGGAAAATATGATTTTTCTGGTATTAGTTTGTGTTTTGGAGACATTCCCTTCTAATCTAACCTTTGGTAAAAGGTTCCAGCAGCTTAATCTCTCCTGCCAGATTCAATAGATGTTGTGACTGTGATTTGTACAACTTCACTACTCTTCAAGTACTACTAAATTTAGCAGAGAGAATGTTAAGATTTTATCATTATTATCTGTTTCAAATGGCTCCATCTCCATTTGGAAGAACAAAAACAAGGCGAACTAGAAAATAAAGAAGAAAGCATTTCAAGAAGCGGCAGCTTGTACAGTACTCTAATATCAATCAAGAAGAAGCTATAATAATTTCATAAACACCTAGCAAAGATATGTCAAACAAATAAAGTAGCATCGAGAAGTTTGCCTTCAAACTCTTCCACCCCAGGTTGCAATGATTTTTCATAGATCAACGACATACATCTCAAATTATAAATTTCGAATTAGAAGGAAAAGGGAACAATCCAGAGATATCTCAACACACATACTTCATCTCAAATGTGAGTCACAACAGTAAAACCCAAACTTCATTCTCAAATCTGAGTCCTAACACCCATGGAAATCTGAGATGCTCTTCATCACCAAATCCCACATCCACATTTAAATTTTCAGCCCGTAATCATTTTGCAAGAGCTACAAACAATAAATAAACAAAAACAAAATGCTCAAAACTCATTTCATTCTCAAATATGAGTTCTAACACATTATTGTGAGATGGTTTGAGCCTTATGGACAAGCTGGACAATCTCTAATGCTCCATACACTGCTAAAGAAAGTTACTATATGGACAAAAGGTTGAAGTAAAACATTTTGAAATATGAGTTATTTGGGACCCAACTAACAAAACCCTACATCTATAGAGTCTTAGCTAACCTAGGTTCTCATTTTCTTGCTAAACCAAACCAAACCAAACCTACAAACACAAGGATAAAAATGACTTCGTATAATTTTGCCTGATTTATGTTCTTTTCAGTCATCCAATGCACAATAAAGATAAATAAACTAGAATACCCCGCACCAAGTCACTAATAATACCGAGGAAAAGCCAGAAAAAAATTCTAAGGCATCACAACCAATCTACATTTAATCATAGACGCAAACAAGAATATGTAGGTTAAAAAATAGACTGAAATGAAGGGGAAAATATTCTAAAAATGGACTGAGATTGGAGTAGTGAGTTTACCTAGGACCAAATCGAACCGAACATGAAATCTTCAGACATAGAGACTGGTGGGTCGCGTTAAGGTTAGGGTTTCATTCTGTAATGGGAATGAAAAGGGGCGTTTCTCTCAGTTGATGCTTTCGAGCAATCTAGGAGAAGAATAAATGAATTAGAAATGCATCGTTCAGACTGTTGAAGAAGGAGTTAATATGCTTGCCTTCGTATTAAGCTCAAAACGCATTGTTTTATTTAATCCAAAAGATGCATTTCGACTCCATGAAGGACATCATCCGCGAGGCCTTCCCTCAGTATGCCTGCGAGTTTTTCAAACTCTTTTTATTCTTGTTTGAAATTTTGAATCTGAGCTTCCTGAAAACAAATATACTAGGTTCCTCTAGATGGTTTTTTCGAGCAAAGCAAGCGACCAATGGCATTCTTGATTTGTTTTTTTGTTGGAAAATGCTAGGGAGCCCGATTTGGCTCCCGTTTGATGTGGGAAGGCCAGTTGGCGTTTCCGTCCTTTATTATATTTTTTTCCCTTCCTCACCTAGATCTCTCTCACGCTGCGTCTCCCCTATGCTTAGTGAAACTCATTCTCCGTCTCCATCTCCCCTGCCCAGTGAACCCGTCTCCCCTACCCCCCAATCTCAAGGTAAGATGCTGATGCCCATTTTTTTGTTTTTTTGTTTTGTTTTCTGGCTTTGGTTGTTTTGGAATTTTTTTTGTACTCAATTTTGAGTTTTGTTGTACCAATTTGAGACTCATTGTTGGGTTTTTTTTTTTTTTGACTCAGTTTTTTAGTTTTGTTGAGTTTTGGAATTTTTTTTGGACTCAAGTTTCTGGCTTTGTCGATTTGTGGCTTTGTTTCGATTAAGGCAGGAAGAGTGAGGCTCTTTTGGGTCGTTGAAGGATTAAATGAAGTGAATTAGGGAAGTTAGTCTTTTGAGTGTTGGTGGGTTCAGCTATGGCAGTTGGTCACAGTGGTTGGTGATTTTCTAAGCACCTGACAAAATGCCACAAAAATGATAACAGAGTGATTTTCTGAAATGTTGTTGGTCATTGTAGTGATTTTCTAAGCACCAAGTGCTCGAAAAAATGTTTGGTCTTTGCATATTAAAGACAAAAATGATCCGATTAAGAAGTACAATATGTAATGTAGTTTTTCATTACAATAGGAGATTTTTTTAAGCACCATTGCTTTATGTTTGACTACTAATATATTACAACATAAAAAGTTTTATTTTAATATCTTTTCACATGTTGTATCTTTGTAGACAATTGGAACGTTGCAATGAATGCCGACATAGAATATTCAAATAATGAGTGTGATGAGGTAGTTATTGATAAGAAGATTGGAGGTGATGAAACTATTGGAGAACCAACGATTGAAATGCAATTTTCATCCGTAAAAGAAGTGCATGCTTACCATATGAAGTATAGTAAGAAGAAGGGGTCTGTAGTATTCAAAAATAATTCTAGTAAGGATGACGATGAGACAATAAAATGGTTTTGCTTGGCATGTGCATGAAGACGCACATCAAAGAGTATGGTTGCCAATGTTATAGAATAGGGCTGTGCATCCGGATACGGATCCGGATATCCGAGAGTATACGGATCCGGATCCGGCTTTTTAAACCCGGGCGGATATCTGCCCGAATAAATCCGGCCAAAATCCGAGTGGGTATCAGATTTGGATCCGGATAACCGGATTTTATACCCGGTTTTTAATTTTTTATAAATTTTTGTAACACTTTTTAAAAGACTTTTTTTATATTGCTTTCATGTTTATTTTTTTATACAAAAAATATTTTTATAGGCATTTTAAAACTTTTTTTTGTCCATTCAAATTTTTATAAAATAAAATAAATAATAATAGACATCAGCACACAATACTAGGGGTGGGCTCCGACTCCGACGGAGTCGGAGTTGTCATTTCTGACCTCTGACTCCGACAAAAGTCGGAGCCGAATTTCCCATCCGACTCCGACTCCGAACATAGTCGGAGTCCGATTCCGATCTGAGGTCGGAGCTCCAAACTCCGTTCGGAACTCCGAACGGAGGTCGAAGCTCCGACCTTCGATAGGAACTCCGACTGAAGTTCGGAGGGAGTTCTGAACAGAGGTCGGAGCTCCGACTCTGAACAAAATTTCCGAACTCAATTTCGGAAATTTTGTTCTTTTTTTTATTATTATTTAAATTTTGTTGTTCAATTTCGTTTCAGATAGTGAGCAACATATATATTTTTTTTAAAAGTGAACCATCTACAAATATTTGGTTTATTGAAGAGTTTTCAATAATTTAAATATTCGTTCTGATTTTGTTACTGAATTTTGATTATATCTTTAATTTGTTTTATGTCCGCCTGAAATTTAGCATTAAAAGTGCTCATGACTCATGAGTTGAAAATTACACATTTAAAATTTTATAGAAAAGAATGATGGCACGAATTTATATAATTCGATTAATTTCAGTTGGATAATAAATTATAAACGTTTGAGAGAGGATGGATAAGTACTAATAGAAATTATAGAATAAAGAGTACTTATCCCACGTATTTGATCGGGATATAACTACATAAATATAACTATATAAATAGTTTAAAAAGTAAATAACATGTATGATGTAGCCATAAGTTATAACAGTCTCATTTATAACGTAATAACAATATGACTCAGTCTTGAAATATAACTACATAAAAATTGAACACGGATTTCATTCAAATACTTTTTGTTCCATTGGTCATGCCTGAAATGAAGATAGAAAGTAGCAATCAATAGATGAAAAAAAATTGATAATAAAAAATTGAATATGGTAAAAGAATAATTTGATTCTTACCAAGAAATGAGGTTCTCTCAACTCCATCCCAACTCTCAAGTAGCATCCGTTCCAAACTCTCAATCATCAGTAATTATGTTAGGGTTCACAATTAGATCTATAAAATCATAAAAAGTAGAAGTTAGAAACATTAAAAATAATTAAATCATCATTTAAAAGCATATAAACTTATCTGATTCAAGCCTATAGCTCTCGGCATCAACGCCAACAGTATCTAGTCCAATGGGCGTTTCACTTATCCAATTCTGTGTGCAAACGAGGGCCTCCACGGTTGACGGTGACAATGAACTCTGATAAGCATCCAACACGCGACTTCCAGTGCTAAATGCCGACTCTGAGGCAACCGTAGTGACAGGAATGGCTCGCACATCTCGGGCCACACGGGAAATGACTGGATACTTGGTGGAATTAACTTTCCACCAAGTTAATAACTGAAATACATCACTAGGTGCCTCGACAGCTTCCATAAAATATCATTCAACCTCAGATGTACAATGCATAATATTCCTTGTTGACATGAGTTGATGATACTGCCGTATAATACGATTGCCTCTAACCCCTACAGATGGGTCAGTATCACCTGAGGAAACTGTCAATCCTGTCGGCCTCGAATGTGAGGAGCTACCAACTGCGGATGAAGGCTGAGCACTAGTACTGTAGTGATGATATAAGTCATCAACATCACTTTTTAGCAATCTAATAAACTCTGCAACCTTCACTGCCCCGAGGACGGAATTTACCCAAAATTCTAGAACGACCAACTTAACTCGGGGGTCAAGGATCACAGCCACAAATAGCAATCTATTTATCTTCTCAATATTCCCCCAATATTTATCATATTTGATCTTCATCCTCGTAGCCATAGCAGATAACAATCCAGTAGAGTCAGTACAACTATTTTCCAACTGGAAGTGAAGCTCCGAGAGCTCGCTGAAAAATGAGTTCGCAGTCATATATTTGGATCCAGATAGCCGCATGGATGTATTATTACATCGAGGTTCGGTTGACGTGCGCTCGACTCAGCGGAACCCATCCAGAGAGGTTCGCTCGACGTGCGCTCAAACAGAAACCATCCAGAGAGGTTCGCTCGATGTGCGCTCGACGTGCGCTCGAGCAGAATCGATCCATAGAGGTTTGCTCAACATGCGCTCGACGTGGCGCTCGAGCAGAATCCATCCAGAGAGGTTCGCTCGACGTGCGCTCGACGTGGCGCTCGAGCAGAATCCATCCAGAGAGGTTCGCTCGACCTGCGCTCGACATGGCGCTCGAGCAGAACTCTTCCAGAGAGGTTTGCTCGACTTCCCCTCGACATATCGCTCGAGCCAATGTTCAATACAACGTGCGCTCGACTTGCGCTCGACACCTCACTCGAGCGCAAGTCTGCAATACAATGTAAAATTCAGGATTTTGAGCGCCGTGTTGGGACTATATTCAATATTCAATACAACCAATTCACAAGAATCACAACTGCTGGCTCCAATTCATAAGAGACGTGCTTGAATTAAATTTAGGGCTCATCGTAGGTGGAAGCTGAACAGAGGAGCAACGAGGAACGGCGGCACAGAGGAGCAACGACGAACGGCGGCACACTGGCAAGAAAGACACAAGACGTGAGTTAGGCTCCACAGTTCACTGGTTCAGTCACTGGGACATGAGACGCGAGAGAGAAGGGAGAAGGAAGAAGAACTGAAGAAGGAAGAAGAAGGGGGGGACGTATGAAGAAGGAAGACATATGAAACGACGTCGTTCCATATTAAAACACCAGTATTAAGCTTCAACAGCATATTTCTCTTCTAGACTTTGCGGAGAACACTTATGTTTCTAAAAATACTTTAAATGTTGTTAAAAACGATTTTGTCAAAGAAGAAGGAAGGACTGTCATCCAGGCCAGCCATCCTCCTTTAGAGACTATTGTTATTCCTGTTAAGGGACAAGAAGTAATTGCTTCACCCTTTAAGCTTTCTGATACTGTTTCAAAAGATCCCGAAAAGGACAAGATTCTGAAAGAAGCAAAAAAGATTATTTTCCAAAACAATTTTGCGAATCTTGCTCTTCATACGATTGGAGAACAGTTAGATCGGATTGAATAAAAGGTTGAAAAGCCTATTTTTACTTCAAACCCTGTTTTTAAAACTGAACATCCTTTGAACTTCTTCAAAGATCAGCCTAAGAAAAAGATTGAAAAACCTTTGATCAGTTTACCCGAAGAAAGGCCTAAAGTAAATTTTCAAAACCCTCAGGCCAAAACTTTGGAAAAAATTGACCAAATGATTGCTGATCTAAAGAAAGATCAACCCTCCACCAGCACTTTGAACAGTAATGGTGATGGAGTTGTTCTTGAAGAAATTTCGGAAGAATCTTCTAACGATGAATCTTCTGAAGATAAGGATATTGATTTAATTGAAAAGAATTTTCAAAACCTGGAAATTGCCAGATTTTCTTCAAAAGGACCCAAACCAATGAGTCTGACGAAGAACTGGTATTCCAGACCTACTCCTCCTGATTTGCAGTTTGAAGAAAAGGTTTTCCAAAACCAATCTTCTTACTCTACCGACAAAGTTTACGAATGGAATATTGATGGATTCTCTGAACAAGAAATCATCAATACCATGAGTAAAATGTCTATGGTTGCAAATGCCTATATCAACAATAACATTAGGCAACCAGATATTGTTAGGATTTTAACTCAAGGTTTTACTGGTGTTTTAAGAAATTTGTGGTATAAGTACCTCACCAATGACACTAGAGAAACCATCCAAAATGCGGTAAAACGCAATGAGGAAGGTTTACCTATATTTGACGAAGCTATTGGGATGGCTCATCCTGATGGTATCAATACTTTGATTTATACTATTTTAAAACATTTTATTGGGACACCATCTAACATAACTAGCCGCGTCAGCGACCAGTTGAATAATCTAAGATGTCGTCAGATGTCTGATTACATATGGTACCAAGATGTTTTTATTTCTCGAGTAATGCTTCGTGATGATAGCCAGAAGCCTTACTGGAAGGAGAAATTCATTGATGGATTACCTCGTTTATTTGCTTATAAAGTCAAGGAAGAACTTACTGATGCCTCTGGTTTACTTAACTATGAGGATTACACTTATGGTGATATCTTCAGTATTGTTAAGAAACTTGGCATTAGCATGTGTCATTTCATATTAAGTGGAACGGTGTCGTTCAATAATTTTTTTTAAACCCAGCTGTAAAACGACGTCGTTTTACAGCTGGGTTTAAAAAAAATTCGGAGTCGGAGTCGGAGCTCCTTGTAGCTCCGACTCCGAATAACTATTCGAATTCCGACTCCGAATTCCGACTTCGTCGGAGTCGGTGTCGGAGCGGAGGTCGGACGGAGTCGAAATTCTCAAAATTTTGCACACCCCTACACAATACTACATATTACATTGATTACATCACAATGCAAAACATCAATTTTATAAGGAACTCTTAGATTTACACTTCAACAAATGGGATTTAAGCTTATTGACATTAGATAATCAATTTGGTTTCAGGAAGAAGTTTCCTTTGCTCCTTGTTCTAAGCATCTGACAAAACGATTCCTGCAAATTAAATAAAATCAAATATGAGTTGATACAAACGACGATTTTGTGATTAGGGGAGGATTTACACAAAATTTATTTTTAGAAGGAATAATTTTCTGTAAAAACTCTTACATTCAATAAAGGCGGCAAATCAACATTAAGGAAGGTCCTCTCTCAGAACAAGCAAAGCGTAAAATCATAAATATCTTGCAAAAGTTTTCCAACCCCAATCTTAAAATGTTACTCAACCGAGCAAAATAACAGCATCCATGGTCAAAAAAGAAACTAGGGGTGGGTAGCGGGGCCCCGCCCCTCTTCCGCCCCGCCCCCGTGTGGCGGGGCGGACCACCCCGTCTGCCAGATGAGGGGGGCGGGGCCACCCGCCAGCATCTGGGCCTTTGTCCTGGGGCGGGATGGGGTGAGCCCCGCCCCGCAAATACCCTGCCCCGCTCTGCCCATATATATTTATTTTATATACATTTATATATATATATAAAAAAATTAAAAAAAAAAAAAAAAAAAAAACCTACGCATGAAATACCCTAAATTAATTTAGGACTCCAATCCGAAACCCTAAATTAATTTAGGGGATTCAAAGATTGAAACTCCTAAATTAATTAAATTTTATTGCATGCATACATACCATTTTTAAGTTTTTTAAATTCAATTTTATAACTAAGTAGTGCATGCAATTTATGATCATGAACAATATATGTATGCATTAATCAATAAAATTGTAATGCATATGTGCCTTCGTAGATAGGGCACACTTCTATGTAATTGGCAGTTGATGCCCATTCTTGTTAATAATACTTGTTTTACTTATCAAAAAAAAAATTGAATTTTGTCTTCTTTTTAATGAAGTTCTAATACTTGTATAAAATGAACCTAGAAAATCCCCTACTCTATCATAAGCATTTGTTGTTGGCCAACTCCATGTGTACAATCTTCCAAGTTTTAAATGGTACATCGGTTCTAATATATGCAATCCTAAATGAACACATTTGCTAATAGAATTCTTCACGACATCTTTTAAAAACTCCATCCAAAGTTTGGAACAAAGAGCTACTTTTCCAAACTTTGACAATATATAGTTGACATCATTTTTATATAGGGTACATCTATGAAAGGAAAGAAAAGTTTAAAGCTGGCCAATGTTGGTGTAGTTTAATACATTAAATAAGTAGATCTTCAAGGAAAACAGAAACAGAAACAAAAATGAGTTGTATATCCCTTGACACCTGCTCATCTATGTTTGTAAATATCTTCCACGTGAATGTTTGTAAATGTTCGTAAATGTTTGTATAAATATCTTCCAATCTGAATGTTTGTAAATGTTTGTATATATATATACACATATACATATCTTCCACGTGAATATTTGTAAATGTTTAATCCAACTTTTTTTTTATGTTCATTATATAGTTGCTATGCTTATAATAGTCTTTCAAGTCTAAGAAACTATATTGTTAATATACTTTATTACATTTATAACCAAAGTACTCAATATATATATATATTTATATATATATATATGAATGACA
The DNA here is from genome assembly GCA_022457165.1 of Juglans mandshurica. NCBI lineage: Eukaryota > Viridiplantae > Streptophyta > Magnoliopsida > Fagales > Juglandaceae > Juglans > Juglans mandshurica. Next base: position 16,618,559 of record CM039621.1, read on the forward strand.
AGTGATACTTTTTTTTTCTACTTTTTTTTATGTTCATTATATAGTTGTTATGTTTTCTATAATTCCAGATTTCTTGTTTGCTTGAGTTCATGGATATGCCAGCAGATTCTAGTGCGAGCTCTCCTTTCCAGGCCGAGGGCACCCCTACACCTACACCTACACCTACCCCTCCTACTCATACCCCTACCCCTAGCCCTATGGCACCTTGCCTCGCCCCCAAGCCCAGCAAGAAACCTGCTTCAATAGTTTGGAGTCATTTCACCAAATTAGAGGGTGGTGACTCAAGTAACCCCCAAGCCAAGTGTAACCATTGTGGGAAAATTTATGGATGTCACTATAGGAAACATGGCACCTCACAATTAAATGTGCACTTAGAAGAGCAATGCAAAAAAAGTCCAATATTAAGATCATTACAAGAGAAAAGTCAATCTAGGCTAGAAATTGGACTTCAAAAAATAGCGGATGGGACTAGTGGGGGTGCAACTTTGAGGGGGTATACTAAGTATGATCTTGATGAGTGTAGAAGACACCTAGCTCGTATAGTTATAATGGACGAGCTACCTTTTCAAATTGTTGATGGGAAAGGGTTCCAAGCGTATTCTCGCTACTTGGAACCAAGGTTTAATATTCCCTCTCGCCACACGGTGGCAAAGGATGTAAAAAAAAATTTTACATTGAAAAGGAGAAGTTGAGGGGTCAATTGGCGAATCAATTTGTTTGTCTCACCACTGACACTTGGACATCGATCCAAAATTTTAATTATATGTCTTTGACTGTGCATTTTATTGATTTTCATTGGACATTGCAAAAGAAAATTATAAAATTTTGTAAAATCACCGATCATAAGGGTGAGACAATTGGGAAGGCCTTGGAGGCTTCAATAAAAGGGTGGGGTTTGACCCGAGTTGTTACAGTCACAGTCGATAATGCCTCGTCTAACGATGTTGCATTGGGACATCTGAAAACTTATCTTAGAGAGGCAAATAAGACACTCATGGGTGGTGAGTGTCTGCATGTAAGATATGCGACACATATTCTGAATCTGATTATTACTGATGGTTTGAGGGATTTTCATGACTCGATTGCTCGGGTTAGGACTGCTGTGAGATGGGTGAGATCTTCTCCTTCAAGGTTGGAGAAATTCAAGGTTGCTGCAAGATCTGCGGGTCTAACATCTAAGAAGGGCCTTTGTACTGATATGCTTACACGATGGAACTCAACATTTCTGATGTTGGAGGCGGCCCAAGAATATAGGCTAGCATTTGCATTATTGGGTGACGAAGACATCCAATATGTTAAATATTTTGATGATCACGGGGGATTGGGGAAACCCGTAGATGATGATTGGGATATTGTAACTATTTTTGTAGAGTTTTTGAGGCTTTTTTACGATGTCACCACGAGGCTATCCGGAACTTTGTACCTTACATCCAATGTTGTATGTCAGCAAATATGTAGAGTAAAAGAAGAATTAGATGACATGGTTGCGGGTGGTCAGATTAGGCTGCGGGAGATGACATTGATTATGAGGACAAAGTACGACAAGTATTGGGGAGATTTAACTAGGGCTAATATTTTGTTATATGTAACTGTCGTCTTTGACCCGAGGTATAAGTTGGATGGCATGATAGTTGGATTGGGCCTTGCGTACGGGCAAGTATGGGCTTAGCTTATTGCAGCAAGGGTTCGAGAAACCCTTACTAGATTATTTGATAAGTTTTCCACCCTGCGGGGTGGTAATATTGCGGCACCTACACCTACCCCCTCAGCCTCAGACTCACAGTTTCCTGAAATCGAGGTTGGGAAAAGGCGTAGATTGGATTGGGGTGAGAGGTATGAGCAGACCCCCTTCCTCCGGAGTTCTGTAGAAGCTCAGTCAGAGATAGACAGATACTTAGCAGCATAGATTCTACCATTTTCACGAGATTTCGATATATTAAGTTGGTAGAAGGTGAATGTCGTGAAGTATCCCATCCTTGGAGAGATAGCCTGCACACTTTTGGTCATCCCTGTTAGCACAGTAGCCTCAGAGTCGGCCTTTAGCACCAGAGGGCGTGTATTAGATTCATTTCGGAATTCATTAGCTCCTGCCACTGTGGAGGTTTTGATTTGCACGCAGAATTGGATCAAGGGAACTCCAATTCATGTTCTGGATGTTCTTGAGTATGAGGAGGCTGACGTTGAGGAGGAGGGTGATGATCAGTCTGGATCTGGTATTTATTTTAATTTCATTTTCTAATTTCTTATTTTAATTTATTTATTTTCATTTAATTGGTATTCATTAATTTGATTTCAAATTTAATACTTATAGTGATACATGAGACGGCGTCTACAGCTACCTCCGATGTAGTAAGACTTTGTATTGGACCCACCATTGCCATGGTTTGCATAATTTCTCCCCTAATCTTTTTTTGCATTTAAAATTTCTTTTTAATTCTAATTTGTTTTATTTTTAACTTATTAATATTTCAGGTTTTATAACTTATTAACTTTTATGATCTTGATTTTCAGTCTCACAGCAATCCACCCCAAAATCAATTTTGTTAATTTACAATTAATTATAATATTGCTACAATAGTTAATTGTACAATTTGTAATATTTATATTTTTTAGATGAGTTTGTAATAGTGTAATAGTTTATTAGTTCTCTTAATTTGTATAATTGTAAACTATTTATTTTAGCATAGTGTCTTACTACCTTAGTGATGATTATTACTTAATTAGTTAATAGTTGAAACTTAATATCTACTTAATAGTTCAATTTATGATTATATATATATATATTATTTGTTTTCTACTTATCAAAAAAAATTATTTGTTTTCTGTTTTTAAATTTATATATTTTTTAATCTAAATAATAGACTCAAAGTGGTCCAAAAACTGATTCTGGGCCATTTAGGGCCGTACTGGGCCGAAGGCCCAGTAGGGGGATGCGGACGGGCGGGGGTCCATCCCTGCACCTCGAGCAGCGGACGGAGGACCCCACCCGAGCCCATGCAGGGGCGGGGTTCGGGGAAAAATTCCCCACCCCCGCATATGCGGGGGCGGGGGAGGGGGAGGGGTGGCCCCGCCCCGTAGGGGGTGGGTATCACCCCTGAAAGAAACAATCTCGAAGCCATAACATTCAAACTCTCCCAACAACCAAACACAAATGGAGTTAGAGCTTAAACTTGGGGAATAGCGAGAATAGGCTTTTGGGTCTTCTTTATTGCTTGTGATTTGGATTTTTTTAGCCATTTTCTTGTCAGGTCCAAATCGGTTTTGGATTAGAATGTGGGGTTGGTTTGGAGGTGGCAGTGAAAACAGAGCAAGTAAAAAATGAGGGGTTTTGAGTTTATATATATATATATATATATAAATTTGCAAAACCAGATCTTGTCTTCTCGTTCTAGGTTACAAAATTTTTAAATAAACAACAAAAACTATTTTCAGTAGAAAAAACAAAAAAAACACAGATACAAATCAAAACCCAAAGGATAAAAAAGGAAAAAGAAAAACATAGATAAGCCGACAGATTTGAGATTGAACAAATACGAGTACCATACCAACAGAAACTTAGATCTACAAGTACAGGAACTCAGATCTACAAACCCAGAAACTTAGATCTACAAACCCATAAACTTAGATCTAAAAACACAGAAATAAATCTAGCCAAAGTGGTAAACAACCAACGAGAGAGGAAAGTGATACACAAACCGAGAAAGCATCTGAACATTATTTTTCAGAAGCAAAAAATTACACACAGTTCTACAAAATTTATAGTGTTGCGAGCATGTAGATCTATAAACACGTTTTTGCTAGAAGATTTTAAAAATAAGAAAACCCTAAAAGCAGATCTACAAACACAGAATCTCAAATCTACAAATACAAACTTAGAGAGAGAGAGAGAGAGAGAGATCACGGAGAAATAGATCTAGATGGGGGCTTCAGATGAAGCACGTACAAACCCTAAGAGAGGGACAAGGATTGTGTGTCTTTTGCAATTTCAAGCTAAGAAAGGAAACAAAGCAGAATATGAGAGAGAGAGAGAGAGAGAGGAAATCGAGAAGTGAGATTGAGAGAGAGGAAATGAAAAAGTGATTTTGGGGAAGAGTTATCTTGCGTTACCCCACCTTAAGGCTTCAGCTTATTTGTAAGAGCCGGTTACAGATAATACCGGTTAAATACCGGATCCGTAACCGATCTGGGCGGATATAATAATTTTGTATCCGCCTGGATCATCCGGATTTCTAGATTTTTAACCAGACCAGAAAACAATCCAGTCAGGATGCACACCCTTATTATGAAACCAAGACAAATAGTAAATATGGGGTGTAAGGCTAGGGTTAATGCGGTATTCAATGATAAATGTGGATATACTATATCTAAGGTGATATTGGATCACACACAAGGCTGTAGTTCGGGAAAGTCAAGACATTTCAGATGCTTTAAGAAGGTTGATGTTCGTGTTGCTAAGAGACTTGAAATAAATGACGAGGCATGAATTAGGTTGTCCAAAAATTTCGTCTGTAGTTGTTGTGGCGGACGGTTATGAGAATGTAACATTCAGAGAGAATGAGTGTCGAAACTACATTAATAATGCACGATGACTTCGTCTCGGGGTTGGAGGCGATATAGCTCTATGTAACTATTTCGAAGATATGCAAAAAAGAAATTCAGAGTTTATTATAAGATAGACGTTGACAATGAGATGCAATTAAAGAATGTGTTTTGGGTAGACGCCCTAAGTAGAGCTATGTATGAATTATTCGGGGATGTGATTACATTTGATACAACATATCTGACTAATGAATATAAAATGTCTTTTGCACCGTTTGTGGGTGTGAACCACCATGGGCAGTCAGTCCTACTCGGATGCGGATTGATATCCAGTGAGGGCACGTATATATTCGAGTGGTTATTTGAGTCATGGTTGCAGTGTATGAATAACTAACCGCCAATTGCAATAATCACAGATCAAGATAATCACAGATCAAGACAAGGCCATGAAAACTACAATCTCGAAGGTGTTTCCAACTTCTAGGCATCGATTCTACTTGTGACATATAATGAAAAAGCTTCCTGAGAAGTTTAAATCACATTGTCGATATGGGAAAATCAAGAGTACTATACATAGGTGCGTTTATGACTCTTTCAATCAGCATGAGTTTGAAAAACATTGAGCTCGATACATATGATTTGCATAAGAATGCATGGTTGGTATCACTATATAGTGATCGTCATTTTTGGGTCCCAGCCTATGTTAGAGACACATTCTGGGCAGGAATGTCAACTACACAGCGGAGTGAAGGAATGAATGCATTTTTCAATGACTACGTTCACTCTAGAACTACTCTGAATGAATTTGTTGACCAGTATGATTCGGCCCTTAGGAGGAAGGTAGAGAATGAAGCAATTGTTAACTTCAAATCCTTTAACACTGACATTCCTTGCATCAATCGCTATCCTCTTGAGAAGCAATTTCAAAGTGCATATACTCTTGCTAAGTTCAAAGAAGTACAAGAGGAATTGCGAGGATTTCTATATTTGAATACTAACGAGATGGGGTGTGAGGATGGTATATATACGTTTGTTATTGTGGATGAGGTTCAAATTGGTGATGACTTTTTAAAACGTGTAACCTTTAATGTCAAAGTTGTTCAAGATCCCCTTGTTGTGAAATGCAGTTGTAAGTTATTTCAGTTTAGGGGTATTTTGTGCAGGCACGCTCTCCGAATCTTAACTCAGATGGGTCAACATACAATACCATCAAAATACATCTTGGATTGGTGGAGGAAAGATGTTAACCAGAAAATACACGTGTAACCTTTAATGTCAAAGTTGTTCAAAATCCCCTTGTTGTGAAATGCAGTTGTAAGTTATTTCAGTTTAGGGGTATTTTGTGCAGGCACACTCTCCGAATCTTAACTCAGATGGGTCAACATACAATACCATCAAAATACATCTTGGATTGGTGGAGGAAAGATGTTAACCAGAAAATACACTTTCATGAAAAGTAGTTATGATACTAGTAGCATCGACGATGCGCGAAGGTACGATAGGATCCAAAATTGCTTCTATGAATTGTGTTCCAATGCTTCAAAGGCCGAGAGAAATTGTGTTAAATTGATTGGCCAGATAAAACAATTGAAGACACAATACCCTGGTATTGCTGATCATGATACTAGCAACACAATTGATATAACTACTTCCATGGAGGGTACGAAAGGTAGAGTTCTTAGTCCATTGGTCGTTCGTAGTAAGGGAAGACCACCGTCTAAGAGAAAAATGCATCCCGCTGAGAAGAGTTATAATAAATCTAGTACGAAAAGACGATTAAATCACAATGAAACTGATGTTCCTTTTTATAAATTCATTTATGATTCAACATATTTTTCATTTATTCTTTTGCGGTTTTTTATTTCAGTTATTTTAATATTATATTTTTAACAGTAGGATCAACAAATTCAAGTTTGGACACATGCTCTAGATTTTTTTTCAACTCCTTCGACTGTTAATCACTCACAGGTAATGTAAAACTAACTTATTTTAGTAATCTTTTTAGTGAATTGTGTTGCCACTTTTAACATTTATTTTATGCCCCTATAGGAGTCAACTCCAGAGGCTTTTCATCAGGACTTTAGTGTGTTCTGATTGGTAGAGGCCATGAGACAAATTTGTGTAAGTTATTACTTGTTTTGTAATTTTGAAATCTTGGGGTTTTATTGAACTTTTTTTGTAATTTTTTTGTTAATGTAAGCGCTCGTGGTTTTCCTCAATTGATACAAGCACTCGTTGTTTTTGTAACTCTTTATTGATTCAATATAATAATTGCAATCATGCAATTTGGATTACAATAAAAAAACTAAATTGTGAAATGCTATTAAAGTACCCAATACTACATGAAGTAACAAGATTACATTAAATTCACTTCATAGATTACATATTGTCTTATAAGTTTCCAAAAAAACATGCCTAAACAAAGTACCTATGACATTGAAATTACTAAAACTATAATGACTCTCTTAACATTTTTCTTGCGCTTGTCAATCTCTATTTCTTCTCGATGTCGAGTTTTTTATACATCTATTGCTAGTTGTATATTTTGAATCTCAGTCTTTAAACAGTTGATTCTCTTCTCACCATATTGTGGTATTTTCAGGTCATACCAATAAAAATATCCACAAGAAAGCCCAGATTGTAAAAACAATCAACACATTAGCAACCTAGGATTACCATTCACTTCTTAGCGAACAAGAGTGAAATAACATACCTTAAAGTTTTGGCAACCGAAAAATCGACGTCCATCATTATCCTCCATATGCGTAGTTCGTCAACATGCTTTAATACCACAAAAGCATATTGGTTATTCATTTTGCCAAGAGTTCTTTGATCGTGAGATATTGCTAGTGTTACTACGTGCTTCAGACATTGTGTCAAGATTTACAATTATTATGTCACTACCTCTAAAATGGATGACCTGAAATGTCGTTTTCTCTCATTAATAAAATGGATGGATCATATATCAGTTTTGTGTATTCACTACCCTCATACGAATGCACATTATATCCCAACTGCTGAATTCTCCCAAAAAACCTATGATGGAATTTAGCACATTTTCTTCAACTAGTTTGAGACATTAAAACAAAGAGGTGGTGGAGATAATGTATGATGTTATATTAGTTTCCAACAAAAGATATATGCTCTTACAATCGTAAAAACAGTTCCATCCCAAGTAATACTATAAAAAGAAAAAAAATCCAAAAAATTACAGATAGTAACGATGATGTCTGCAAGGGAAACAATAAACTAATAGAAAATGTTACACTAAACAGGAAGGCAAAATCCAGTACTCCAAAAGGAAAGAACGACTTTATATTTCAATTGTTGTTGCAACCTAAAGCTCAGTATCAAGAAACAACTACATTTCATTTTGTAGTTATTTAGGGCATTTTGTCAAACACTTGGTGCTCAAAAAATCACCAACCATTGTGACCAACTGCCATAACCGAACCCACCAACACTCAAAAGACCAACTTCCCTAATTCACCTCATTTAGGTTGTGTTTGGATGTTGAAGTGAGTTGAGTTGAGTTGAGATAATAAAATATTATTATAATATTATTTTTTAATATTAATATTATTTTGATATTTGAAAAAATTAAATTGTTTATTATATTTTGTATTGAAATTTGAAAAAGTTATAATGATGAATTGAGATGAGTTTGGAATCCAAATGTACCCAATCCAAAAGAGCCTCACTTTTCTTGCCTTAACCGAAACAAAGCCACAAATCAACAAAGCGAGAAATTTGAGTAAAAAAAAAAACTCCAAAACTCAATAAAATTCAAAATTTGAGTAAAAAAAAAAACAAAGAAAACTCAACAATGAGTCTCCCATTAGTATGATAAAATTTAAAATTGAGTCTAAAAAAAATTTCAAAACAATCAAAGCCGAAAAAAAAAAAAAAAAAAAGCATCGGCATCTTATTTTAAGAAGAATTGGACAGTGATCGGCGTGCAGGAAAATGCGAGGAAAGAGAGACGGAAACGGAGACGGAGACAGAAACGCGTAGAAAATGGGAGATGGAGACTGAGTTTCACTGGGCCCTCCTGTTTTGTTAATCGCGATTCGTTACTAGTGGGCAACTGTCAACAATATGTCTCTATCATTTTGGGTTTAATGAACCGACAAGTCGCGTATGACTCAGGCTTTGTTTGGATCTCAAATCATTTCAATTCATGATTACAATTTTTTTAAATTTTAATATAAAATATAATAAAAAATTTAATTTTTTCAAATCTTAAAATAATAATAATATTAAAAAATAATATTTTAATAATATTTTATTATCTCAACTCAACTTAATTCAACTCACTTCAACATCTCTCCTTGTCCCGAAGAAAAAAATTATATCGGCTTCCGTAAGCACGATGGATTTACCATGACGACATCACGTTTCTTTTCTCGTGATAAGGTCATGGTCGTCTTTTTAGTTGTATAAAATTACTATAAATGCATCTTGTATCTATCATTTTTTTAATTGTATAAAGATATTATATACAAATAAAAATATTACTGTCATTAAAAATTTTATAAAAATAAATTTATAAATTAATATCCCTTCATATAATATATTAGATCTATTTTATAATAAAAATATTTTTACAATTTCATATATATCATATCAAACTATATCTAAATTTACATTTATAAAAAAAATTATAATTAAAACAAATTTCTCCATAAATATTCCAAATTTATTTAAAAAAATGAGAGCAAATTTCTGTCTTTTATTAATAAAAATGCTAAAATGTCCAGTACTTAAAATCATGTTTGCTTCCAAAAAAAAAAAAAAAAATGTCGACAACTTGTTTGCTCTCAATTTTAAAATTTTGGAATAATATTATATACAATTTAGATATGTAAATTTTACTTAAAATCGCAAGTATCATTTATCAAAACGTTATACCCATTTTAAGCTCCAAGAGATTTTTCATTTAGGCAGAAACATAAAATAAATTTTTGGAATTTATATCATAATTTTTTTAGAAAATATCATAATTTCTTAAACATATTTTTAATAGAAGACACGACTTTTGGATTAAATAAATTTAAAAAAAATCAAGAATTCTTGCAAAATAATTATAAATTAGGTGTTTGTTTTCACAACTCTAGTTTCCTATCAAATCATCTCATCTAATTATTATAATTTTTTTAAATTCTCACATAAAATAAAATAAATAATTTAAAATTTTTAAATATCAAAACAAAAATAATATTAAAATATATTTTAATAATATTTTATTTAATTTTTAACTTTAATATTAAGTCATTTCATCTCGTGATACATTTGGAGAGTGAGAAGTATTGAGAAGAGTTGTGAATATAAAAATAAAAAAGTTATGAAAAAATAATAATATAATATTAAATAGTAATAAAAAATAAGTAAAAATTAATAATAAAATAATAAATAATAATAATATATTTAAAAGTATTCTTGATACTCAAATATAACCCTCGTTGCATTTGCGAAAACAAAGTAGGCCGAAGTCCAGGTTTTGCTTTTGGGAGGAGAGTTCTAGAAGCATAAATAAAAAAGAAAAATGGGTTCTCAATGTCCAGATAGTTCTCTCTATATATTAGTCACCCTCTTTCCCTTTGAATTCCAACCAGCCACGTATTCTATCACTCTGAGCTGCTTTTATTCTCATTGCTTTCACGAGAACTGAGAAGTGGAAGAAATGGCGGACGGTGAAGCAAGCGTTACAGAGACAACCAACGGCGGTGCTCACGACTTTCGCTCGCTCCTCTCGGGAGAAGATAGGGACTTTCTTGTCCGCAACAACGGGGATCAGGTATTTGATTTAATAGGCTTTTCTTGTAGGTTTTCGTGTTTCTCGGGAAATCAGCTGAAAAACAAGAAATAGAGGCTCGGGTTTTGTAATTTTGGCTGTTATTTTTATTTGGTTTCTGTTTTAAGTATATTGAGCTGATAATTAGTTAATCCGCTTGATTACAAGGTGTTTTTTTCTTCATACGCCTCGGTACCTCGTTGCGTGCCGTTTATAATATTAGTAGGCAGTGGTTTCGTTTTCTGTTTGGACAGTACTTTAGAAACTTGGATAATTTCTAATTCTAATCACTCTTCAATGACATTTAGCCAATCTTTATATATTAGAAAGAAAACTCGAGTTGAGTAGCCGAAACTTGGATCACGGCCAAATAATGGATTTCTGTTCTGAAGACATTGAGATCTATTGACCCCCTGTATTTTATGATGCTTAGCTTTGAATATTAAATGGAAAAAAAAAATCATGTTGAGGAGCAGGAATTTCAACTCATGGATTTCTGTTATGAAGACCTTGAGATCCATAGGCCCAGTATTTTGTGACGCTTTCTGTGTTTTTTGTTTGGATTTTTCTTTGTGGGGAGGGTTGGGGGTTTGTTTAGTTGCAAGTATCTCGGATTATGCTACAGTGCTCAATAAAACTGATGATGTATTCAGGGGAAGATGATTTTTCCATTAACAACGAGATTCAGTTAACAAGTGAAACTTCTGGAGAAAATTAAAATTCAGGCACTTATTCATTTGATACATGTTGTTCCTGTAGATCTCCGGTCCACATAACTTTCTCATGATCATATTTGAAATAAAAAATTTTCACAACTTCCTAACACTCCATACTTCACATTATTTTAAATTTTTATTATTTTTTTCTTTTATTAAATATTTATTATATGAATAATGAATAAAAAATTTGAAATAATTTAAAAAAAATAAACTCAAAAAAAATATTAAAAATTTAAAAAATTTTAAAAAGTATGGAATGTGAAATGTGGTGGAAGATATGTAGCAAAGCTCTATTTAAAAAGACCGGCTAGAAGTTTGATAAGTTTACAGGAAAAGCAAATTTAACGAATGGGGATTGCATATTGGCACCTGTGGAAGTCAACAGTTATTAAAAACATTGTTCCGGTACATATGAAATTGGCCTTCTGGTTGGATGAACAGTTCCTCCATTGACTGGAAGTCAACAGTTGTCTGTTATGAATGTTATGGGGATGCGTTAAGGGAGAATCAATTTGAACTGTGAATTACAGGTTAGAATTGACAGCTTGGAGGGGAAGAAGCTTGGGCTTTATTTTTCCGCGTCATGGTGTGGCCCATGTCGGCGATTCACCCCAAGTTTTGTCCAGGTGTACAACGAACTCTCTCCAAAAGGTGATTTTGAGGTCATTTTTGTTTCTGCTGATGAAGATGAGGAGTCCTTCAAAGATTACTTCTCCAAGATGCCATGGCTTGCAATCCCATTTTCTGATTCAGGCAAACGTGATCACTTGGATGGATTGTTCAAGGTTCAGGGGATACCCCACCTTGTACTCATTGATGAAGATGGGAAAGTTGTGAGTGACAATGGAGTCCAGATCATTCAAGAATATGGAGTTGAAGGATACCCTTTTACACAAGAAAGGATCAAAGAATTGAAAGACGAAGAGGAAGCCGCCAGGAAGAATCAATCTTTGAGATCTATCTTGGTATCCCGCTCACGGGACTTTATAATCTCATCTGATGGCAGGAAGGTAACTCTCAATGGCATTGCTTGTTATTTAACAAAGAAAGAAGTTTATTTCCTTGAAACATTTTACTCCTCTCCCCTAATCTGTATTTCTTCTTCATGCACAAGGTGCCTGTCTCTGAACTTGAGGGGAAGATAGTTGCTCTGTATTTCTCAATGTTCTCATACAAGTCGTGCGGTGATTTTACGCCAAAACTTGTTGAGGTTTATGAAAAATTGAAGGCAAAGGGAGAGAGCTTCGAGGTTGTGATGATACCACTTGATGATAATGAGGAATCATTTAATCGGGGTTTTGAAAGCATGCCCTGGTTCTCCCTGCCCATGAAGGACAAGAACTGTGGGAAGCTGGTTCGATACTTTGAACTTTCAACCCTCCCCACTTTGGTTATTATAGGGCCAGATGGAAGGACTCTACATTCTAATGTTGCTGAAACCATTGAAGAACATGGAGTTCTGGCATACCCATTCACCCCAGAAAAGTTTGCAGAGCTTGCTGAAATAGAGAAGGCAAAAGAGGAAGCTCAAACCCTGGAGTCAATTTTGGTTTTAGGGGAACGAGATTTTGTCATTGGGAAAGATGGAGTCAAGGTTCTTTGATTTTATTCAATGCTGCAAAACATATAATTGAATACTTATAATTTCACATTATTTGTTTGGTCTTTGTTATGTTACTTGTTAATTTAGTTCTTGGCTGGAGGTTTCATGGAATCCCCTCCCCCCTATTTCCACTCTCTCCCATGTTCTGGCATTTGCGATAGTTGACAACGATTACTTGTTTTCAGATTCCAGTGTCGGATTTAGTTGGGAAGAACATCCTCCTTTACTTCTCAGCACATTGGTGCCCGCCTTGCCGTGCCTTTCTACCAAAACTTACCGAGGCATACCACAAGATCAAGGCAAATGATGATGCTTTTGAAGTGATTTTCATCTCTAGTGACAAGGACGATGCCTCCTTTAGTGATTTCTTTTCAGGAATGCCATGGCTGGCACTTCCCTTTGGGGACCCGAGGAAAGCATCATTGAGTCGCACGTTTAAAGTCTATGGTATCCCCATGGTTGTAGCCATTGGACCTAGTGGCCGAACTGTCACAAAAGATGCTAGAGATCTCATTATGATGCATGGTGCGGATGCTTATCCTTTCACTGATGAGCGAGTAAAGGAGATCGAGGCCAAAATTGACAAGATGGCAAAGGGGTGGCCTGAGAAGGTAGAGCACGCACTCCATGAGCACGAGCTAGTGCTCACTCGTGGTGGAACTTATATATGTGATGGGTGCAATGAGGAGGGGAAATTCTGGTCATATCTCTGTGAGGATTGTGACTTTAGTCTCCATCCCAACTGTGCTTTGGAAGAAGTCAAAGGGCCCAAGGATGATGATTCGAAGGGAGAAGAAAATCCCAAAGAAGGGTGGGTCTGTGATGGGGATGTCTGCAAAAAAGCTTGAGAGTTCCATTTCTGAAACTTTGAGATGTTGATCTTTGATGATGGCTTCTTCTTCTTCTTCTTCTTCTTCCTGGGTCGTTTTATCGTGATGCAAATAAGGTTTCATGGTAACCTGCTCCGTCCGGCATGACTTTGAAGCATCTCATCTGTAGTGTATGTAATATAATATGAATTTGGGTGTGCTATTGTGTCGTAGAGATCTATCATAATAAAATATCATTTGACGCAAAATTAATGAAGTTGTGGATGCTGTAGTTTTGTGCCTCAGAGTTGTTGCTCTAAAAAGGGAAATAGGTAACAGTTACACGTGAGACCTATTGAGAATACAAATGAAAGAAAACTGGGGTAGTGCAAGTGCTACAGGAAGTGAGAATTCAGCCGAAGATTCAACTATAAGTGCAAATGTAATTTTTTTTTTCTTCTTTTTCTTTAATCATTTTTTATATATCTTTAAACATTTTTTTTTAAAATCAGTTTATTAATATTCACTTTTTTAGCCATTAAGTAAAAAAAAAATAAAAAGTAAAAAAAAAATCAATCGGTTACTTTTATCCATCATTTTTATAGGTTCAACTTGTATTTTTTAAGAAAAATTTTGTGATAGATTTTTTATATTGTGAAAGTTGTTCTGATTTTTGTTTTTAATGAAAATTTATTTTATCATTACAATTTTTCAAGTTCTCACATAAAATATAATAAATAATTTAATTTTTTAAAATTTTAAAATAATAATAATATTAAAAAATAATATTTAAAAAATATTTATTTTATTTTTAATTTTCATTTAAAATCATTTCATCTCATTTCATTATCCAAACTGGATTTAAGAAAATATTGTATCTTTTTATAAGCATGACCCTTAAAAATTTTATAATTTAAATTGAATAGTTTTGGTTGGCAGTAAATAGATTATGCAGTGAATGCACAACCGGCTGCAATTGTCTCTGCCTTTTCCTTTATGGGTAATGATAACCTTACGACATTATACTACCTCTTTACTACGCATCCGACGTGTATTTATTTTTTCTCTACAGCGCTGCCTACTTCTACGATGCCTACTTCTCTGCCCAAGTCCCTTCCATAAATACTCTTATTTATCAGAAGCTTTCAGTTGAGACGCTTTATTCAAAATATATATATATATATATATATATTTTGGTCTCTCTTAAAGGCTAAAGCCCCCCGTGACACTCTCTCTCCTTTGCTCTCTCTCTCTCTCCCTCCCTCCATCCCTACTCAGCTCTCCCTTAGAAGCTCGCCCGTCTTCTTTCATTTTCAGTGGCCAACCACCGTGCAATGTGTCGGTCGAGCCCACCTAGCCCAGCCATTCTTCACCCCTCCATCGGCGTGGGAACAATGGCGCCGTCGAAGGTTTCAAAACCACAAATCTGACCCCTTTTCGTTTCCTTTCATCTCCACCTCTCCCGAGCGCTTTCAAAGGTGAGGATACTTCTCCAGAAATCTACTTCGCCTCTCTCTCTGTAACGCTCTTCTTGTCTTTCTATCTATCTCGAGTTTGGGCTAATTGGGAGATGTCATAGAATGGTGCTGTCGATGTCGTCGCCTCGCACAACCCCCCCCCCCCCCCCCCTCTCCCAAGCTTCCAGGTACTCCGATTCATATTCTCATAAGTTTTTCCTTTAGGTGCTTGGTCATTCATCCCTTTAACAGCTTTTCTTTTGGTGTCTTTCCTTTCATTTGCCTTCCATTGACATATAATCTGATATGTAGACAGATTCTCATAACGCAATATGAAATAAATTGAATTTTTATATTGTCGCCGCACCATTCAAATTCAAAAAGACTTGCTTACACGAAATGAAATAACTTTTAAACCCTCCTGTACTCGATTGTTTTAGTTTCGTCGAAATACAGTTGGTACATTTATAACTAAGAAAAGAAGATGAAGGGTAACTGAGGGGCAGTTTTCTTGAAGTAGAACTATTAATCTTGATTATACTGTGAAGGCAATCAAAACAAATAGAGGGATCAAATCTATTTTTGCTATGGTAGGTTATAGGGGGATTGGAGCTTGAGGAAAAGATCTAGTTTGAATCATTGGTTATGAGTGGTCACTTATGCTGCAGCTTACCTTAATAGAAAAGCAAAAAATGAAGAACTATAAGTTTAGGTTGCTTTTAGATTAGTAATTCCTCATTGGGAAGTTAGATTATCATCAAGCCTATACTTTGATATGGTCTCTTTACTTATCAAGTTTATTTACATTGTCTTGTGTACCGATAAAAAAAAATACATTGTCTTGTGATATTTTCAGGTGGTTTTGATGTTTTGTACAGTGGAGGAAAAGCCAAATTGGTGCTAAAAGTATGCACAATGGAGGAAACAAGAAAATGTGACTACCTAGAGTAGAATCTTCAATTCTCATGTACTCTTGGAATGAAATATTATGACTAAGGTTGTAATAAGCTGCTTTGTAATGTTGTATCCAATTGGAATGAATATTATGACTCAATATTTACCAGATGACTTAATCCAATGATTGTTATTTGGCGGCAGTGTGAATGCAGTATTTATTTGTGTATTAAGGATTGGTTTGCACAATATGACTTGTACGTAATCACCATTTTTCATGACCTAAATATGTATGTGGGATGTATTAAGGATTCATCATTGTAATGCTGTAAAAAGTTGTGCACAATTTGACTTGTATGCAATCCTACCAAATGTACAATGGGAATGACCTACCCAACTAAATCATAAATAACACTTTTATGGAATTTCATTGGTGGGAAATAAAATTTGTATAATTTCTCACTTGGTACATAACATCTCACTTATTGTGATCAGGCGCAGTCCCATTTTCTTTATAAACAAGATTCTACATAAGCACACGACTACAAGAGAATAAAAAAACTGCACTAATCTTAGATTACTGAGCTTTCACTGATATCAATTGCATCTCTTCTTTCTTTATAATCGCTGAAACGAAGCTAGGGTTACAAAACAAACCATGATCCTGAAAATATCACAAGACAAACAAGTAAAGTTATTGAAAATCCATGTTTACAATTCCTTGCCTCTATAATTGATGTGATTGCACAAAAGAGATGAAATCAAAGAAATTTATTTTCCTATTCCCAATTTCAGCTTCATGATTTATCTAATGCACTAGGGGAAAATAAAAAAGTTATCTTTTTGACATAATTGATGATTCTAATAATCCGAATAACTAATAATAACTTCAACAAGGGAAGATTACATCAACAACATATTTTTTCATAATGTAAAACATGGTTTCAACTAGAGGCAAACAACAAATACATTTGCAATAGACACATAGACATCAACACACTCAGCAATACAGGCACTCCTAAGCTTAATTAAGTTATCAAACAACTAAATATGTCTACCTTCCATCGTAAACAAATACACTAGTGGCTACTTCAATTTAACAGCTTCCTTGCAAAATGGTGCTAATGAATGGATCTATAATCCCAAACTTGCAGTATATTGTTACACTAGTGATTGTACTGTCTTGAGTAAAATTTAATTTCAGCATAATTAATTTAATATACATACGGATATCGGTGTAGGAGTAGCATAAGAGTTAACATCATCCAAGAGTTGGAAAGACAATTGTACCTATCAAGCGAAGACAAGATATCCACAATTAATATCCTCAAAGAATCAATATTATATAATTAGAAAAGAAATGAACAATACCATAGTTGATTGAGCAGTAGAGGCTTTAGGAAAATCATGCTCAGGCAAGCTAAGCGAGCCAACATTTGCGATAACGGTTCTATCTAGGCGTGACTTATTCTTCTGTTAAAAATTTCAAGACATATAGTTAATGTCGATATATTACAAAATATAATTAGAACCACAAACTACAAAAACTACCTGACTTAGCCTTTGAGTCTTTCTTGTTTTCAACCGATTCACTGCCTTCTCAGCTGATGATTGTTTCCTCTTAGAAACTGGCCTACCTTTACTGCGAGCAGCAACATGACTTTTTAATTTTTCAGACCCCTTTGTCACCCTTAATGACTTAGTAGAATGATTATCACACATTGGCTGGACCTTAACCCACTCCAGCTTCAACTTACTTAATTAAGTCATTAACTTCACACAACCTTCATCTGAGGTGCCTGCAATTGAATAAATCTCGTAAAAAGCCTTGTTCAATTTATTCATTCGGTGTGCGTTTGTACTATAACTCAGATCATCGCGACTACTTCGGACAAATGTGTAATCTCGTTTCAGATCCTTCCTCCACCTATCAAGTATATATTTTGTAGGCACCTCTTCCTTCTCATGGAGTGTCAACGCACAGATGACATGTCTACACAAAATGCCCTTAAAAACAAACAAATGACATGTGCAGCTAGCTTCGCACTCTTCCTCGTTAAACTCAACAACATATTTTGCACTTTTTCTAAACGCATCCATAACTTGGACTTGATCAGCCACATGATGTGTAAAAATCCCTCCTTCACTTCGAACCATTGACGCACAACAATAAATCAAACATCTTAACTCTTCTTGAACTTTTTTAAATTTTGCATTTGTATAAACTGCTTGAAACTGCCTCTTAATGCCATAAAAAGTAATGCACGGAATTTGTGTGTGGAATGAACTAAAGTCAGCTGCAAATTCATTCTCATTCTTGTGTCTAAGTGCATTATCATATTGATCTGCAAACTACTTTAAAGTTGTCTTTGAATTTATGTAATCATCAAAGAACGCATTCATACCCTCGCTTCTTTGAGTAGTTGACATTCCTGCCCAAAAGTCATTCTTGACGTACGCTGGCACCCATAGATGACGCTCAGAATATAACCACTCAAGCCATGAATGATCATGCAGATCAAAACTGTCAAGAAGTTGTTGCCAACACTTGTCGAATTCATCACGACTCAACGTGTCATAAACACACCTGTGTGAACAATCCAAACATTAGTTGTTGAATTACCCATAATATGCTACAAGGAGATAACACCGCATTCAAGAAATAATCGATGAAAACAAATATCTGTGCAGCTGACATTTAATATCATCGTATTGACTCTACGCTCCAAATTTATCGGGAACTTTTTTTATTATATGCCACAAGTAAAATCAGTGTCGAGATTTCGGAAATACTTTTGCAATTGCATTTTGCATAGCTTTATCTTAGTCTGTTATTATAGCTTGTGGTGCACGACCATTCATGCATTTAAGCCATGATTCAAATAACCAAACGAATGTGTCTGTATCCTCTCCAGAAATCAGGCCACATCCAAATAAAATTGATTGACCATGATGATTAAGTCCCACAAAAGGAGCAAATGGCATTTTGTATGCATTGGTCAAGTACGTCGTGTCGAAAGTTATTACATCACCGAATGATTCATATGCAGCTCTACTATGGGCATCTGCCCAAAACACATTCTTCAATCTGGTTTCATCATCAACATCCATGACATAAAATAAACCATCATTTTGCGATTGCATATGAGTGAAGTAGTTTTGTAGTGCTTCGACACCTCCTAACCCAAGCAGAAGTAATCTCACCTCACGTATGTAATTACGTGCATCTCTTTCTCCAAATGTGAGATTTTGATATCCTCCTGCCTCAGCGACGCAAGAACTGTAGTTCTTGCTCAATTGAATGCCTGCCATATCTTGTATCCTAATCTTCTCTTGCTCGACTCATCCAACCTCTTATGACATCTAATATATCTTGTTTTTCCAAGACTGAGAGTATGATTGTGCTCAAGGACAACATGGGTCGAACAAAACTCTCCCTTGAAACCTAATATGGCATTGATTTTTGCCTTGCACCCGTTATGTTCCATCGGCCTTGGTTTGAGAATATTCAACGTTGTGCTCACAGAAGTACCTTGACGAACACAAGCAAGGGTAAAATACCTTATTTTCCCATCATCTCCGATTTTATAATTTCGCTTTGTCACTCCGAACCCAACTTGCTTTGCATAACTCGTGTAGTATGCCCTTACTTCCTCAACTGATGAAAATGACATTCCTGCTCTTGGCTCTTCAACAACATCCTTATTTCCAACATTTTGTTCCATCCCTTCATAACATAACAAATAAAGAGAAAAAATTAATAAGCCTGCAAAGAAAAAAAAATCAATGAAACATGTAAAAAGAGTAAATAATACATTAAATACGGCATACATACAACAAAAATACGCACATAAAAAAATTTAAAGTTGTGAATTTATCATTTATATTAATTTTGGTTTAACTTTAATCATGGGTCAAAACATCTAGTTCATTGTGCGAAGTTAAGAAGTCTTATTTAACTCTATTTGGTTTCACTTGTAAGTTAAATACATATACTTGGTTTCCAAAAAAAAAAAATACTTATTAAAAAATATGCTTGTAAGCATAATTATCATATTATTTAATTAGGATATGTATTAAAGTTAGGGTACTCTGTTTGGTTTCACTCGTAATTACATAAAAAAGTCATATTTAACTTATAAGTGAACCAAATGTGTATTTTTTGTCCCATACTTAATGTAACATTTGTATTAATTTTGGTTTAACTTTAATTATGCTTGTATTTTCTTACACAGCATTCACTTGTACTGGTGACAAATACACAATTGGTAATTGAATCTGCAAAAATACTCAACTAATTACACAAGCAAAAATGAGAATTATAATAATAAATTAAATTTACTTATAAATATTCAACTGATTACACAAATAAAAATGATTAAATTTACTTGTAAATGTTCAAGTAATTAAATTAAATTAAATTTACACAAGTGGCAAATACACCCAAAAATTCATTGTGAATGTTCAACTGATTATATAAGCAAAAATGACAATTTCATTACACAAGCAACTGCCAACTGATTTGTTCATACCGTAGGAGGCACGACAGAGGTTAGATAGTTCTCCTCACCGCAGGCAGTGCATCGAGGAAGTGGGCTTGAGAGTTGGGCTTCTTGTCTAGGCACGTCGTCTGGGCTCGATGTTGTTTGGGCTTGACGTGTATGGGCTCAAGGGGTGAGCTGGGCTCATCGTTTGGGCTTGAGGTGTTGGGCTCCAAGGGTGGACTCGAGGGTTGGGCTTCACATTGTCTGGGCTCGGTGGGCTCGACGGTAGTAATCCAAAAAAAAAAAAAAACAAACGGGAAACAGATGCCTTTCAAGTCGTAAGGAGCAAAACCGTGGAGAGAGAGAGAGAGAGGGCGAGAGAGACGAGAAGGATGGGCTCGTTTTGGCGCCATTTGAAAGTTTTGTTTTCATTCTTTTGACAGGAAAAAGGACGAGAGCAGAAGAAAAATAAAAAATAAAAATAAAAGTCACGTGGGAAGCAGAGAAGAAAATGTGTAGCCTTTTGGAGGAGTTTTCACGGGGGGCTTTAGCTTTTAAGAGAGATCAAATATATATTTTGAATAAAGGGTATCTCAACTGAAAGCTTCTGACAGATAAGAGTATTGATGGAAGGGACTTGGGTAGAGAAGTAGGCATCGTAGAAGTAGGCAGTGCTGTAGAGAAAAAATAGAAAAAATAAATAGACGTCGGATGCGTAGTAAAGAGGTAGTATAATGTCGTAAGGGTATCATTACCCTTCTTTTATTCTCTCTTGGTTTACCTAAACAGGCTAAACTTTCTATCAATACAACTCCTTTGCCAGGTTTTTCTTAGAAAACCTTGTGAAAATCTAACATATAGTGCTACGTCACGTTGCATTGTCACACATGACAAAAAATTTAAAAAGATAAAAAAAAATGCATAATTTTTAATAATTAAAAAATGTGTCACATTAAAGTGGACAATAATTGCCTTGCTTTCCTTTCAACTAATTGGCAACATTTCGAGTCACGAGGTGTGCACTTTGAGAATTTTATTTTCTCATTTTCTTAAGCATTGTAGTGCCTCACGCAAGCATACCCTTTTTGAGGGCTGATGGCCCTCTCCATAAATAATTTAAAAACTCAACTTGACATGGATTGACTTGGAATCCAACCCTCTAGTAAACCAAAGCCATAACTATTACTCCATAAATATTACTAAATTAGTTAATGGCTTATGATGCATGTATAGACCTAAAATATTTTATAACTCTTATTAACTTTCCAAATCTTGTATCTTTCTAAAATAATGCACAACTTTCAAAATTAATCCAAAAATATTATTAACAAATATAATATATAATTAATTATTTTGAAAATATTTCTAACAATCCCCCACTATTTTCAAAATACATTCTGGTTAGAATAAGAAAACTTATACATAAATGAGAGTGTTTTTGGATTTAAATCTTTACATAGTGAAAATATATCAAAGCTAATCAGAACAATATAGTAGACATGATTTGTACTAGTGATTCTATACGATTAGCCAGATATATCCTACATATAAATTTTCTTTCTCTTTAGGTAGTTCATAAAAGCCGACACATGGATTGCCTTGTGTCTATATTCTAGTTTCATGAGCACTCTAGGGACAAAACTTAATCCGCATAGGAGGCGGCACCACCCCCGACACTCATATAGGTAGACTTATCGAAAATGTCATATAACTAAACACTTTAACAGAACTCTGTTATAAGTCTATTAAGAGCTTATTGCTCAATCTCTCATTTTCATTACAGCACTAAGCACTTCAAACCTTGAGATGATAAATTAGTTTGAAAACTAATTTTAATATCATAATGGTTGCAAATCACTAGCATATAATGTATTTTACTCATTGAACTCAAGTCTTGATATGTTCAAGAGTTGAGTCGAGTTTCTATTATTGGTCATTTTATTGTATAGGCTTTAAACTCATCATCTTTGATGTCTTCCACATCAAATCCTTTGCAAGTCCTTTAATTAACGGATCTGTCAAATTTTGACAAGATCTCACAAAATCAATTGTAATTACTCCATCTGTGAGTAATTACCTCACATAGCTATGTCTTAATCTAATATGTCTAGACTTGCCATTATATATATGGCTATAGGCCCGCGACAATATAGCCTGATTGTCACAATGCAAAGATATTGGTGGCATTGGTTTTGGCCAAGTTGAAATCTCTATCAATAAATTTCTCAGCCACTCTGCCTCTTTGCTACAAGAAGCCAATGCTATAAACTCTGATGCCATGGTAGAGTCAGTTATGCATGTCTGCTTCTCTGATCCCCAGGAGATTGCTCCTCTACCAAGAGTGAATATCTACCTACTAGTTGATTTGTTATCATAATGCTCATCCAACTGGCATCTGTTTATCCTTCTACTACTAAAGAAAATCCATTGTACTGAATAATATAATTTATGGTATTTAATAAATATTTTAAAATTCTTTGTACAACTATCTAATGAATATGACTAGGGTTACTAGTGTATCTACTAAGTTTGCCCACTACAAATGCAACATCAGGTTTAGTACATGCCATAACATACATTACCAATAACTCTAGCATATTCAAGTTGATTCACTGCTCTCCCACTATTAGGATACAATTTTAAATTTGAATCAAAAGGTGTAGACATGGGTTTGTAATCGAAGTGATTAAACTTTTTCAATATTTTCTTAATATAATGTGATTTGGTTAGAATTATATCATTATTATTTCTTATAATTCTAATATCCAAAATCACGTTTCTAATACACAAATCCTTCATTTTGAAATTAGATGAAAAAAATTTTTAAGTACTTTCAATGCTCATATTATCAGTACCGAAAATCAACACTTATATAAGCATATTATAATACCTTTATTTCGATTGAACTTGTTGTAGACACATTTATCATATTTATGTATCCTAAAACCATTGTTCACTACAGCTTTATCAAACTTTTCGTGCCATTGTTTTGGTGCTTGTTTAAGTCCATAAAGTGACTTAACCAATTTATAAATTTTATGTTCTTGGCTAGGCATGACAAATCCCTCGGATTGTTCCATATAAATTTCTTCTTCCAATTCACCATTCAAGAAGACAGTCTTAACATCCAGTTGATGGATTTCAAACTCGTAGATAGCTACTAATGTAATCAAAGTTATGATAGTAACAATCTTAGCAGTTGGTGCGTAGATATCAAAATAATCTAACATTGTCTTCTAGGTAAAACCCTTTACTACTAGTCTTGCCTTAAACTTTTCAATTGCTCCATCTACTTTTAGTTTCTTTTTAAAAATCCATTTTCAATCAATAGGTGTTGAACCAGGGGATAAATCTACTAATTTTCAAGTATTATTACCCATAATTGAATCCATTTCATCATTAATAGTTTCTTTCCAAAAAGTTACATCCTAAGACTTCATAGCCTCTTCATACATCAAACGATCATTCTCAACATTATGTGTAATCATGATTTGGTTACAAGATGAATCTCTTGTACCCTCTGCCAAGTACACAAAAAAATCTGGTGCAAATGACTTTTCAGTTTTGATTCATTTACTCCTTCTTGGTTCACATGGTTCACCAGATTTATCATTATTTTCAAGTGATCTATCTAATTCCACTATTTTATCATTATAAAGTGGAATTGCATTGAATCTATTTTCAAAAAATTCAGCATCCCTTGATTCAATCATTGTATTGACGTCAATAGAAACGTTAGATTCCACAATTAGGAATTTATAGCAAACATTATAATGTGCATAACCTAAAAAAATGCACTCAATGGCTTTTTGTTCTAATTTCTTTATCTTAGGTTCATGTAATCTAACTATGGCTCAACAATTCCAAACTTTAAAATGATTTAAGTTTGGTTTTCTTTTCTTCCATAGTTCATATGGAGAAACTTTAGTTTTCTTGTGGGGTATTCTACTCAAAATATAGCATGTTGTAAGCATAACTTCTACCACAAAACTATTATTCAAACCAGATTTAGTAAGCATGGCATTAACCATCTCTACTAAAGTTCTGATTTTCCTTTCCGCCACTCCATTTTGTTGTGGAGTGTAAACCATAGTAATTTCATGAATAATATCTACAGATTCACAATAACTAGGAAATTGATATTCACCTCCTCAATCGGATCTAAGACATTTTATTTTGACGTCACATTGATTTTCTACTTCATTTTTATATGCCTTAAAATTATCCAAAACTTGGTCTTTTGAATGAATCAAATAAACATAGCAATATCTAGAAAAATTGTCTATAAAAATCACAAAATATTTTTTACCTCCTCTAGTAAGCATGTTGTGCATGTCACATACATCAATATGTATTAATTGCAATAAAGATGAAGTTCTATCTACTCTAGAAAATGGTTTTCTTGTAATTTTTGTTTGCATGTATATTCTACATTTATCTATCTTATCTCTATCATATTTAGGAATTAAATTTAAATTAACCATGTTATCAAGTCTTCTAACATGAATATGTCCTAAATGACAATACCATAAAGAATATGAATCAATCATATAAATAAAAACATCCACTTTATTATTAATATTGAGTTTGAACGTGCATTCACTCAGATATCCCTTTCCCATAAAATTATTCCATTTGGTCAGAACAAATTTATTCGAGTCAAAGACTAATTTAAATTCATACTTATTTAGAAGACTATTAGATTTTTACTAATTTCTGGTACATGATATACATCCTTGAGAGTAAGCACTTTTCCAGAGGTGAACTCCAAATCAATTGTGCCTTTGCCTGTAATAGTAGAAGTGGATGAATTTCCCATGTAGATAACACATACATCTTCTTCCGACTCATACCTTTTGTACAAACTATTGTCTTTGCAAACGTGTTTTGTTGCTCCAGAGTCAATCCACCAAGAGTTGTCTCTTCGGGAATATTGACCTCAGAAATCATGACCACAAAATTCTCTTTGGAGCCAAAGTTTTGTTGTTTCTTTTTAAGAAAACAACAATCTCTTTTGTAATGGCCGACTTGCCACAATGGAAGCAATTTATCCTTAATTTTTTCTGATTCTTGCCTTGGAAGTGACTTTGTTTTCTTCTAAAGTTATTCTTTCTCTTCCGGTTTTCATATCCGGATTGATTGGGTTGTCCAGTTTTGTGAGTCTTCCCTTCCTCTACTATATGCATATTGGAGGTCAAAGAGTCACGCTCTTCCTTACCATCTCTAAGTCTTATTTCCTCTTCTATACGAATATGTTGGCTTATATCTTCTAGAGACATTTCATCATTTCTATGCTTTAGACTTCTTTTGTAGTCTTTTCATGACGGAACCATGATGGGAGAACTTTTTCGATAATGGATGAAATCAAAATAGAATCATCCATCTTTATATTGTGTTGAGTGAATTGATCAAGAATATGAAATTGTGAGAGAAAAATTTGTTTCAAGGCGCGTTACAATGTCGCTTTCGTTAAGACAATATTCACCCCCACCAATAACGATATGCACACGGGTTACAAGTGAATTTACCTCTAAGGTACAATGAAACCCAGAGCAAATATGTTTGTCTAACTGCGTTATACACACACGAAATTAGACTTCAAATATCCTTAGATTTTGCTATTCAGCTAATAAATTAGAAATATATTCTCTCGAGAACAAACAGATTCTAACAAGTTTTGAAGAAGTGAAAAACTTGGGAGAGAGAAAGAGAGAGAGAGAAGTCAAAATTGAATTCTGGGATACTCAATTGGCAGGCCAAAGAGTCTATTTATAGATGACCAAAAGTTGTGAACGAAAACTAAAAACTATTTGTAATAGGTATATATATTGTGTGCGTTGCCATATGACACAACAGTTGGACTTAGTCTAAATGTTGCCTTGCTTCCCCTTCAACTGGTTGGCACTAGTTCTAGTCAAGAGGTGCACGCTTTGGAAATTTTATTTGCCCATTTTCCCAAGCATTGCAGCACCTTGCGTGCCTCCCTTTGCTTGCCCATGTATCCACTCATATATTTTTATATTTTTATCTTTTCTTAATGATTTAGGAAGTGACTATTAATAAATTTTTTTTTTTAATTTTTTCTTAATGATTAAGGATGTCTAAAAAATACTTAAAAAAATAGAAAAAAATTATTTATATTGGTGTGCATATTTGAGATGCACGTTTGATACGTATGCTAGCATTATCTATTTTTATAATATATTTTTTGTTTTTATATGATAATAAGATTTTTAACTCAATCCATAGTAGGGGTGCTACCCGCATGGTGCGGGGCGGGGGCACCCCCTCCCCGCCCCCCGCCCCGCACCATGCGGGTGATGGGGGTTTTTCCCCCGCCCCCCGCCCCGGTGCCGGGGGGCGGGGGAAAAACCCCCATCCGCCCCGCCCCCCGCCACTATATTAAAAAAAAAAAATTTTTAGTCTAAAAAAATTTTTTTAGACAAAAATTATAATATAATTTAAATAATAAATTAAAATTTATAAATATGAAAAAATTTAAACTCATTTGAGTTAGATTTTGGATTGTTTTGGCCTCCTAGGCCAATCTTTATATAGGAGGCCAAGGCAATACAATAGTCATCCTTAAGCGATGTGGGACTTACTACTAAGTCCCACATCGCTTAAGGATGACTATTGTATTGCCTTGGCCTCCTATATAAAGATTGGCCTAGGAGGCCAAAACAATCCAATGACTTGAATATAATTTTAAGTCTTTTATAAATTGTGTATATTTATATACAATATATTTATTTAATATATATAAATAATTTTTTTTTTTTAATGTGGGGCGGGGGCGGGGCGGGGCGGGGCCCCGCTGGGGTCATCCCGCCCCCCGCCCCCGCTATGCCCTCTCTATGCGGGGCGGGGGCGGGGGGCCCCGCATGGGCGGAGCGGGTTAGCCCGCCCGCCCATGAGGGGGCGGGGCGGAAGCCGGGCGGGGCAGCGGGGGCGAGGCCCCGCTGCCCACCCCTAATCCATAGTTTTATAATATATTTTTATTTAATGATTAAAAAAATATTTTTTAATAATATTATATATTTTTTTAAATATTTAAAAATATTAAAATAATATATAAAAAAATAATTTTTTTTTAATATAACATTAACGATAACTTCTCGCGGAAGCTAGGAATGATGGCCGTAGAGCCGCTTTTTATAATGAGAAATGAGGTACAATATAAAACAAATAAAAAATCCATTTATAAATTTATTTTAATAGAATTATCTTAACGATAAGTCATTTCCGCTCTTGAATGAGATAAACATTGGAAACGCCTCCTGGCTAGTTCCTTAGCCTCGAAGTCTCACGTGGCCTCGACTGACGTCACCCTTGACGAATGAGAATTAAGAATTTAAAATTTTAGACAACCATAATGCTTCTTCCTGGCCTATAAATATAATAGGGAGTACAGTCCTCAAAACGAAGTACAAAGTTTCGAACCAGCAGAAAAGTAAAGCAAGAAAGGCATGGCTAACGTTGAAGTCGACTGCGATTCTCATGATCTGATTTCGCTTCTCTCCTTCGAGGAGAGGGATTTTCTCGTCCGCAACAATGGGGACCAGGTAATATAACATGATCGCCTCTCAGAAAACATAAGTATGATTCTCATGAATATGTTATCCTGATCTCATTATTTTGATTGTTTGGCAAGCAAAAAGTATATAATTAGAACATATTTTTTTACTGTTATCTCGCAGATTATGAGATCCTTTCATAGCATAGAAAGAAGTAGAACTGTAGAATGTTTACCATTTCAAATTATAGAAAAAACCCCAGTTGATCAGATGATTTTTCTACTATCTTCGCCTACTTCATATGGAAAATGAGGTGACGCTTCGGGCCGGTCGGGTGTCCAACGATATTTTACACCAGCAAATAAACAGTTGTTACGTTTGAGTGTCAGTAATATTGAGAAAACACTCGGATGTAGCAGATCACAATTTCCCTGCCAGATCTATCCTGTGCCCCCCCCCGAAACATTTCCTGTGCCCCCACCCCCGTCGAAACGCCGCCCCCACCTGTCGGAACACATTTCAACTTGAAACGCTGCCCCCACTCCCGTCGGCCTCCTCCCGTCATTCTGAAAAAAACTTGGCCGTCGAAACAGTGAGCGCCCACCCTTTTACCTCGGCAACTTTGAAACCTCCCTGTCGAAACAGTGTCTCTCTCTCGCTTCTGTGTGCAAAAATACCGCCTGCGACCGTCCCTTCTGTGTGCAAAAATTCCATCGCTTGAAGAAATTTATATCAGATATACAAATAGTTTCTGATTTGGTAATTTATGATTTGGTAATTTCTGCTTGGTGATTTTTAAAAAATGTGAGAAACTAAATTCTAATGAAAAACTTTGGAGATAAAATGATTAAAAGAGCATATTTTGCTTATACGTTGGTTGCCATTTGAGAGAAGCTAAGGAGAGGTTTCTACGTTTGGGTTGTGAGAGTACTTCAAGCACTCTCACTACTATTTTTTATTTTATTATTATTTTTCATATATTTTTATACTATTTATTACTTTTTACCTACTTTTTAATACTATTCAATATTTTATTATTACTTTTTCGTTATTTTTTTTATTACTATTCATAAACATTCTCAACATTTCTCAAGTATTCTCACTATCCAAACCCATCTTTAACTCATCTCAATTCATCTCATATTATTACAACTTTCTCAAATTCTCACACAAAATATAATAAACAATTCAAATTTTTTAAATTCTAAAGTAACTTTTTTAAATTTCAACACTAAATATAATAAATAATTTAATTTTTATTCTACTATTCACAAACCATCTCAACCTATCTCAACTCATATCTGAATTCAAACCTCTCATAAATGTTTTGAAAAAAAATGAGTTAGAATGGAAACTCTAATCGAGAGGATTGTGTTGAAGTTTGCATTGATAGTGCTATTGATCTGACGGGAGAATGTCACAGTCGTGGATGTTCCTATTTGCTGCAAATTCAATGCCCTTTTCTGCGTAGATCTTGCATCCCAACCCAAGCGGAGAGAAAGAAGAGAGGAGAATCGGGGGAGAGGGAGAGGAAAACATGAAATTGATTCAATGCATGGTAGTTTATTGTAAGACAAATACGCTAAACAGATGTTGAAGTCCTATTGGCCGGTGTGAAAATGAGATACTCACCTGACCGTTCCTCAGTTTTTTCAAGGAAAATTTTCCTTTTTAATCATATCATTTTCTTTAGTGGGTAGTGATAGGATTACTAGATAGAGTTACTATTTTATTACTATTCATTTACTACTTACATGTCTTTGAATTTCTTTTTTAATATTTTCTTTTTAAGTATTTTTTTAACATCTTTAATTATTAAAAAAAAATTAAAAAAATATATAATTTTACTAACAACCACTTCCTTAACTATTAAATAAAATAAAAAAATTAAAAAAAAATTAAATATGAAAGAGTAGTAAATGAATAGTAGAAGAGTAGTAACCATATTATTTTCTTTAGTAATATTGGTCTTTGATTTTTTTTTTCTCTCCCTTTTATAGCTTAAGATCAGTAATTTGTCCGGAAAGACTGTGGGGTTGTATTTCTCTGGCTCATGGTGCGGTCCGTGCTGCCATTTTACCCCAATGTTAGTGGAAGTTTACGAAGACTTGTTGCCCAAAGGTGAGTTTGAAGTCATCTTCATTTCTTCTGATATAAATGAAGAATCATTCAACGGCTACTTCGCCAAAATGCCTTGGCTTGCTGTTCCATTCACTGACTCGGAGACCCAGAAACGCCTTAAGAGCTTGTTCAAAGTGAGGGGCATCCCTCACCTTGTCATCCTTGATCCCAATGGGAAGGTCTTGACGAATGATGGGTGCAGAATCGTCAGGGAATACGGAGTGGATGGTTATCCGTTTACTTCGGAAAAAATTCAGTTTTTGAAAGATGAAGAGGAGGCGGCTAAGAAGAATCAGTCCTTGAGTTCTGTTTTGATTTCTGGCTCCCGCGATTATTTGGAGTCAAATGATGGAAATAAGGTACACCTTTGGCCAAGTTCATTGATATCTTTGCTCTGTTCTAGCTATGTGAATGGCAATAATTACTAGTTGTTAATGCTATTTGTTGACAGATCGCTGTACCTGAGCTTGAGGGCAAAACAGTTGGCCTGTACTTTTCGATACAAGCTCATGGGGCTTGCCTTGAATTTACCCCGAAACTTATTGAGGTTTATAAGAAACTCAAGGAGAGAGGTGAAAATTTTGAGATTGTGTTGATACCTCTGGACTATGAAGACGAAGACTTTAAAGAGGGGTTCAAAACAATGCCATGGTTGACGGTGCCCTTCAAGGACAAGACCTGCAAAAAGCTTCCTCGTTACTTTGAGTTGAAAACCCTTCCCACAGTGGTTATAATTGGGCCAGATGGGAAGACTGTACACCCAAATGTGGCTGAGCTCATTGAGGAACATGGTATTGAAGCCTATCCTTTTACACCAGGTAAGGTTGCTGAGCTTGCTGAGATTGAGAAGGCCAGATCTGAATCACAGACACTGGAATCAGTTTTGGTTCTGGGGGAAAGTGACTTTGTGATTGACAAAAGTGGTTCCAAGGTATGCTTCTTGTTAATTTTAATCTTGCAAGATTTTCTGATGGTTGCTAAATCGGGGGAGTTATTGTACAATTGAATTCTTGCAAATTAATGTTCTGTTCATTCCTTTATTAGGTCCCAGTGTCTGAACTAGTTGGGAAGAACATTCTGCTGTATTTCTCGGCTCACTGGTGCCCGCCATGTCGTGCATTCATGCCTAAGCTGATAGAAGTGTACCACGAGATAAAGGCAAAGGACAAAGCCTTTGAAATTATATTCATCTCCAGCGACCGTGATCAGTCCTCGTTTGATGAGTTCTTTGGGGGCATGCCCTGGTTAGCCCTCCCATTTGGTGATGAGAGGAAGAAGTTCCTGTCACGCAAATTCAAAATTCAGGGCATTCCTGCTGCTGTTGTAATTGGCCAAAGTGGCAGGCTGGTCACCAAGGAAGCACGGCAGCTCATAACGGCTTATGGTGCAGACGCATATCCATTCACTGAAGAACGTATGAAGCATTTTGAGGAAATGACGAAGGGGTGGCCTGAGAAACTGAAACATGAACTGCATTTGGAGCACGAACTTACAAAAACTCGTCGGAACTCATATATTTGCGATGGCTGTGGGGAGATGGGAAATGGGTTTTCTTTTTACTGTAAGCAGTGTGACTTTGATCTCCATCCCAAGTGCGCTTTGAAGAAGGATGAAGGAACAGAGGATGGGGAGAAAGCAAAGGATGGAGTGATTTGCGATGGAGAAGTGTGCCGTAAAGCTTGAGAAGACATCCATATTGCAGAATATGTTTGTGGCTTAAATAACATAATTGGGGGTGCTTGCTTATGTTGTATGCACTATAAGTGATGCAGGCTATGTAATTGTTGTGGAAGTGAAATGTGAGTGTCATATCATGTCCTCAAACTGTTGTGTATAAGACATTATGTGTTAAGTCCTAGACTACTATTATGGTAAACGTATAAGAGCAAACAGGTCCATCGAGTTTGTGTGATTTGGAGCTCTAACTTGGTTCAAATATTAGTCTTGATAACTTCATACTGGAGTCTTTTTACTTTCGGATTCCTTCCCCAAGGCAGGGTAAAATGTCCACTTTGTCCAATTACAAAAACACGTAAAAAAGTGTATTTTCAATGGTTGGCTCGTATCAAAGTTATTACTGAACTTTTATCTATTTAATTTTCATTGGCATGCGAGGTTTAGGGATCAAATCTATTTGCAACAAAGACTACATCAGATGACTCGCTGTAAGCATTACCATCAAGATTTGCAGCAAATTCAATAATTTTGATTCGACTAGACACAATGTCCAGCACCAATCATTCAAGATTACAATAAAAGAAACACACAATAAGATAGAAACACACCATACGATGTGTTCGTGTGCATATTAGACTAGACTCACCACCTTCTATTTGGATGCGGCATATTTATAAATAGTAATGAAATAGTATGATAATAAATATAAGCTTAGAATAAATTAATAAAAAATTATAGAAATACGACTAACAAGAGACCAATTTTGTTACTATATAGCATAACTTTTTTGCTAATTGCAAAATTAGTACGAGTTTTTACATTTTTTGCAATTCAAGATTCTAGCTTTTTTAATTTTGCAAAGTCGTTACCTGAACTTTAAGAAACTCTCAAATAGACATGTACATAGGTCGTGTCTCAATCTATGATCGGTTAACACATGGTATCAATATTTTTGTCAATCAATAATGTTGTTAATTTTGTAACTGTAAAATTAACGGAACTACTGAATTGCAAAAATCTCGAATTTCTTGTAAAGATGAAGAAACTGAGATGCCAAATTGCACAAACATACAAATTTAGATATTAGTTTTGCAATTAATTTTAAGTTTATACTAGGGAATCAAAGTGGACAGATTCAGTTATGTTTGTTATTACAATAATATCCCATTCGAAGCTGATCCAAGTTGACCCGACGATGAATTCAAAAACCATCTCATCTTATCATTATAGCAATTTTCTCAAATTTTTATATAAAATATAATAAACAATTCAATTTTTTCAAATTTCAAAACAATAATAATATTAAAAAATAATATTCTAACAATATTTTATTCAACTTATCTAAAATCATTTCATCTCATATCATTATCCAAACTAGCCCTCAAGTTTCAACTTGGAGGGTATTTCACGGCTGAGTAATATTATACACTACACCACCATCTTATTTTCATCCCATTTTGTAAAATGTGTCATATTTATCACCATTAGATGATAAAAAATTATCTAATAAATAATTATTTAATGATGATAAATGTACCATATCATATATGGTGAGATGAAAGTAAGACAGTGGTGTGGTGTATAAAATTTTCATTCACGGCTAGTCCCTTCCTCCTTGTTGGCACTATATGGGATCCTATGGTCCACAACATCTGTTCGAGGCTACCCGCGATTACAACCGTTGGATAACAACAGAAAGTTTCAAAGGAAACAGTGAACGTGAACCTCTTTTCAGAGGGTGCTATTGTGCAGGTGGGTCTCCAGTCTCCATGCACTTTGCTTACAACATGTGCATCACGTGCATTCGAGTCTCAAGGGAACAAAAAACAATATTATTTTGAAGAATTACAATTACTTTTGTGTACTTTTTGCACACTCAATTGAAGTGATTGGCCAAAATAGTTATTTTATATTAAAAAAAAGTAATGCAGCTAATCACATTAGTAAAGTGCGCAAAAGAGTGCAAAAGTGATTGCACATAAAATTTTTGTATTTTGAATAATACTACTATGCCGTCTAGTTTTGTTCACTCATTTTGACCGCTCATGTATTTAATTTTTTTTAATTACTAATTAAGGAAGTGACTATTAGTATTGTAAGGGGATTTTCCCCTCAAGGTCCAAGAGGCCCTATTAAGCCCGGCCAAAGCAGAAAGCCATTAACTCGGCCCACTAGAGACTCCTCTTTACATGACCTGTAGGAGGGATAGTGCTGTAGGGGATTAAATTCGTCGATCAAAGGACCCCTCGAGTAATGTTTAGTCCTTGAGTGCCTGCCCACATCTCAAGCGTGATATACGAGAAACCGTTGATCTACTGAGAAGGCATGAATGGAAGGCAGATTGTGAGGAGAATGTTGGAGAACCACGCCACATTAATGACGCCGTCGCAGAGTCACGCCATATTTAAAGACTCTGACAAAAGAAACAGTACAGGGAACATGAACTTTATGAAAGCAAGCACGATCTACTCTTCAGACTTGTAGTATAAATAGCAGATCCCAAGTACGAGAATACTGTCTCTGATCCTTAGATTCTCTTACTTATTTGCTACCCTATAAGAATATTTACTAACTTTGGCATCGGAGGTTACCCGGCCCCAAGGCTGCCCTCTCAAAACTATAGTCTTTTCTACTTTGTGCAGAGCACTTTTCGAAGACCTAAGTTGTTGGAGCTTGACCCAAAGGTGTGCGAAACACGACGTTAATAGTGACACAATTTGTATGATCGTAATAGATCTTGCGTGTTCTTCTCATGCCTGCGACAACCCTCCTAATAACTCAGGAGAGACATGGGAGACACCATGGAAGTAAGTTTGAAAACCATGGAGGAGTGAGTGACGAAACTAACTAGCGAAGTAGAGACACTTTGCAAAGAGAACAAGGAACTCAAAAAATCTCAAAGGGAGCAAAACGGCAGGGCAGGATCCAGTTACACTGAACACGTAGGATCGCATGCAGGACTGAACAAGGATGAGGAGCAATGCAAGACGAGCTCAACAGCCTCAAAGGGAAATATGAGGAAATATCAAGGAAAGTGGGCACGTCATCAACAGTAGAACAGTTGCACACAAGCACGGGTTTACCCTATGCTGAAGCAGTAATGGCGGTTCCTTTGCCACCAAAATTTAGAGTCCCTGCTATGGAGATGTATGACGGGGAAGGGATCCCCTCGAGTACCTGGAAACCTTCAGGGCTCACATGACGCTGCATGACTTCCATAGCGAAATAGCTTGCAGGGCGTTTATGCTGACCCTGAAGGGGTCGTCACGTATATGGTTCGGGTCATTGGCACCTGGATCGGTGGACCGCTTCGGCGAGCTAGCCAAGATGATCCTAACCTAGCTCATGTCCAGTCGGGGGGGGGGGGGGGGGGTGGTGGCGGCGTCCGGCTGCATACCTCCTCACTATCAAACAAACAGAGGACAAAAGCCTGAAGTCCTACTAAGCCCGGTTCAACAAAGAGCGCATGACCACCGACGACCAAGAAGAGAAGATAACCTTGGCTGCGCTCCTGGGAGGCGTCTGGCCACGCTCCCAGTTTATGGCCGAACTAGCCAGACGGACTCCCGCGACATTGCAAGAATTTATGGACCAGGCCAGCAACTTCATCAACACGGAAGATACTCTCTGGGCGTTGACGGAGCTGCGAAGGAAGGAGGTGGAGCGCGTAGAGAGGAAGGAGAAGGTCCCAACCAAGGACAAGCCCTATGAAAAAGGGGAGAAGGGCTCCCAGGAGAAGCTACGAGAGGAAGTCCCTGTAAAGGGATCAGGATCACGGTACGACCTACCCACGTTCACCATACAAAAGGAAGATGACTGGAGAACAATGCGCTACTACTGCACGTACCATCAGTCCACCTCACACAATACCAAAGATTGTTTCTCCTCAAGAGGAAGGAAGGAATATGCAGAACAACAGAAACATCGCCACTCCCCGGCCCTAAGACAAGAGTATGAGAGAAGGGGAAGACTGAGAGAAAGAAGTCGGGAACAAGGCGATCGGAACAGACAGGCGAACAACCCTCAACGACAACTGGCGATGAGGGGACTATTGCCAAGTTGCCCCCATTCGCCACCAAGGCAGTAGCCCCCCTTTGGGGAGATTCAAACCATAACTAGAGGGTTCACGGGTGTGGGCCTTACCTCATCAAGTAGGAAAGCACATGCCAGACGGGCCTGATACTACGAGGTATACTCGGTGGAGTATCCTCCGGCCAAACAACGAAGGGACTCCGACAATCTCATTCACGGAGGCTGATAAAGAAGGGGTCAAGTACCCCTAGTGGTCACAATGCTTGTCGCCAACTTGACCACCGTAGAATCCTCATTGATAACGGGAGCTCTACGGACATCCTGTTCTGGGGAGCATTCGCCAAGATGGGTATTGAGGCCTCCCGGCTGCTGCCCACCCCCATGCCCTTGAAAGGCTTTCCAGAAGCATTGTCCAACCGGTGGGAACCATCACGTTGTTCGTCCTTATGAGAAGTAGCCTCTGCACAACCCCTATTATGGTCGAAATCTGGGTGGTGAAGACTCCGTCGGCATACAATAACATCATCGGGAGGCCCACCTTCAACAACTTAAGGGCTGTCACATCGACCTACCACCTCAAAATGAAGTTTCCAACTCCCCAGGGAGTGGGGGAAATTCGAGGAGAGTAGGTATCAGCGAGAGAATGCTACGTCTAGGAGCTAAAGTAGAAAGATGAAGGGCCCGCCTCGGACGGTACCAACATAATAGAATAGGCCGGGCAACATCAAAGAAACTATGGTAGGTCTCCGTCTACAACTCGCCCTGCCAGTTTTGAGGGGGGAAGGGATAGTGCACAGCTCTGAAGAGAAGATGGGCGACGACCTGCCTAGAACAGGATTCTATGTCCCTTAATTTTGTAACACCACTTCATCTAGCTTGTACTTTCCTTTTTATTTAATAAAAATGCGACTTTTCAGGACAATGCAAAACATCTGCTCCACACTTTCACATTACCAGTAAGGCGTCAACAGTAAAAAGCGTGGCTAACGAAATCTACGACAACAAGATCATCGACAGATTACCTCCCCGCGGGGCACCATAGGAAAAGGTAGGCCTATGGGTTGCCTTATCCCTCTCGCAGCAGAGTGCAGGTCAGCCTTTGGTAGCCCGAAGATGAAAATTTACCTTCCTTACAGACTTCAACAGGCGAGTTTTGGTCCAGTTACAAACTGCCCGAAATCACCTCCATACAGGACACTATAGGGAAAGGTCGGCTCAAGGGTGGCCTAATCCCTCTGAGCAGAGGAGAGCGGGATCGGCTTCGGCTTCACGGCCCTTCCGAATAAATTACCCTGACCTCCGCCGCAACGAACAGTGGTATTAGCACCAGCTTGACCTAACACTTACTTTTCCTGTGATATCAATGAGCGGGAGCGGGTCCAATAACAGACTGCTCGAACAACTTACCACCATGTGAGACTCAACAAGAAAAAGCCAGCCTAAAGGAGGCCTTATCCATCCCGTAGAGCAGAGCGGATCCTGCCCTCAAAGCAGCTAGAAGAACTTACCCCGACTCCTATCACGGTGAAGAGTGGTCAGCCAATTACTGTCCAAACTTACCTCCCCGTGGGATACCACAGGAAAATGTAGGCCTTAAGGTTGCCTTGTCCCTCCCACAACGGAGTGCTAGTTAGTCCTCAGCTACCCGAAATAAAAAACTATACCTTCTTCGTAAGTGTCAATAGGCGGGATTGGGTACAGTGACAAATTTTCCGAATAACTTACCTCCCCGAGGGATACAAGGGGAGAGGTAGGCCTAAAAGGTTACCTTGTCCCCCCCATGGAGGAGAGCAGGACTGGCCCTTGCGGCAACTCTAAAACTTACCCTGACCTCCACTACGAGTGAAGTGTGGATCTAGCACCAGCTTGGCCCAAAATGTTACATTTTCCTATGATGTCAACGAGCGGGAGCGGATCCAATAACAAACTGCTCGAACGACTTACCTCCCTGAGGGACTCAACAGGGAAAGGCTGGTCTAAAGGCGGCCTTATCCCTCCAGTAGAGGAGAGCGGGTTCTGCCTTCAAGGTGGCCCGAAGAACTTACCCCAACTCCTATCACAGCGAGAAAGCGAACTGCCCCAATGGCAGCCCGAAGAAGTTATACCTCCTTGGGGAACCAAAAGGGGCAGGCTAATTTGAGGTAGCTTGACCTCTCCCCAATGGAGTGCGGGTTTTAGTCTTACGACTACCCGAAGTGAGAAGAATCTCCAACAAGGAAGCAAAGTCCAGCAAAAAGGCGCATAAGCATAAAAAAGTAAGAAATAGATCGAGATTATAAACTCTCCAAATACCAAGGCAAAAGATATAAGCAAGAGCAGCAACGACACACAGCGGAAGGCAGTAAGAGCAGAACGATGCAAAAAAAAATATATATATATATATATAGTGAGGAAAATGCGGAAACCATACAGCCGGATACACAAAATCATTTTATTAATTATGCAGGATTACAAGAAGTTGCATCATAAAACTGCAAAGCTACAAGGAGTAAGTTACATCATAAAACCACAGGACTACAAGGAGCAAGTCATACCATGAAACTTATATATTCAAAAAAATAAGTTCTAGTGCCAGACCCAAGATCTAGTGTAACGCCCGTCCTTATGATGGGACTTTTTATAAAATATTTAGAAAAGACGACGGGAATTACCATTCGATTTAAAACTTTTCACTTGCATACCCAGGGTGCAAGACTCTACGTTTATAAAATAAAAATGTGTTTTGGCAATAAAAGAGGTTTACAGCGGAAAACATCAATTTTAATAATAAAAAGGCCTCTCGTACATTTAAAACTCATGCCTAGACTTCCGTGCTCTTCCCCATGGGCCGTGTCCATCCTGTCCGTTCAGTTCCTGTGGGGGAGGGGCATACATAAAAACTAAAATGAGTCAAAAACTCATAAGCATTACTTCATACAGTTAAAATATAACAACATAAGTTTTCATTCATGCATTCATCATTCGTACATACTATTACGTGCATGCATACGTGTATACGTGCGTTCGTTTGAAAACGTCACTAGACAGGGTTTTGCTTTAATAGTTTTTCTTTTCGTAAAAAGTGTCTCCTGTCAGTGCCTTCATTTTTTAAAGAGTCGTGCTCTCGTGCATTCATGCATTCATACATTCATGCATACATGCATTCTTTCTTATCACTTTCATAGGCCGTACACTGTTATGCCCCATGTGTTAGGATTAGCGGCCCTATGGCCAATGGATTTGCCCGTGGCTACGGGTTGGAATCTCGTTCCGTTAGGGTGCAACACTAGGTGTACTACCAGCACTACTGCCCGGCATTGCAATCTGCCCATTCATTCTTTGGGTACCCCTTTTCATTCATTCATATAGCCGTTACGTATCTTCATACATTTCATGCTTTCATTTCCTTCTTTCTTTCGTTCATGCCAGCTCGAAAGAGCTGGAACTTTCATTTTTTTCTTA
The DNA here is from genome assembly GCA_022457165.1 of Juglans mandshurica. NCBI lineage: Eukaryota > Viridiplantae > Streptophyta > Magnoliopsida > Fagales > Juglandaceae > Juglans > Juglans mandshurica. The sequence goes on from CM039621.1 coordinate 16,657,646, forward strand.
TATTTCATTTAACATGTCCTTTCATGAGAAAACATTCATTTTCATGAGAAAACGTCGTTCTTTTAAAAGCATCAGCTTAAACATCATCGTTTCATGGCATTCGTAAAACAGAAATGCTACGTACAACCGGCATGTGCAACCTTTGCGCAACCGTCTGAAATAATTGGGTCCCACTTTCTCCTTTCTTCCTCCCTCTTTCTCTCCCCTTTTATTTTTTCGTCTTCTCAAACAACTCTCTTTTCTTTTATACTCAATTAGAAATATTCTATTACTCATCAGAAAAATCTCACAGACAAGAACGAAAAACAATTACAACAAACAAAAAATGATAATTTGTAAATGATCTTCAAACACTTGAAGCAAAAAAATTCATACTCCCGTCATTGAACTCAGGTTAAACATTACATAGAACTAAAAATGAAAATCAAACTTAGATCAATGGAATAACTCCAATAACTAATCAGTTTACATCCATTGAAATCAAACTTCTCCTACTCCCAAGCATAATTTCTTCCTTTAAAGCAGAATCCCATTGCATCCAAGAAATGAATCAGTCATGAAGAGTGCCCAAGATGTCCTCATCCCTGTATCAGACCTCCTCTCTCTCGGTTTCTCCCTCTCTATTTATGTCGTTCTCAGCCACCACCCATAACCGCAGTTTCCAGCCATCAACCACTGCCTTTGGCACTGCCAGAGGCCCAGCCCCATTATCGCCTTCACCCATAGATCACCAAAGTCGTGAGCGCTATGGAGATGCCCCAAGTCAAAGCCCCTCCCTTCTGTAACTCGAACCCACCACTAGGAGCCACCAACCAGCCTTCGTCTTGGCATCGTAGTCATTCGTGGCTCTGGTTCATGGGTTTGTGGGTTCGTGGCTCTTGGGTTCGAGGAGAAGACGAAGACCCATTGGCTTCGTGTAGAAGATGAAGTCGACGGGGACAGAGAAGAGGGTTTCGATTGAATGGAGGCTAGCTTCGTGGGGGGATGGGGATGGAGGTTGGTTCGCAGGGAAGATGATGGGAATGAGAAGACGAAGAGAATCCACTTCGTGTCGAGGGTTTCTAACTTTCTACTGGGATGGAAGGGATGGAAGCCAATTCATCTTCAAATGAATTAAATTAAAAACGATGTCGTTATGAAATGCCACATAGGACACGGTGATGCGGGGGTTCCGCAGGTCGGTTGTAAGTAGAATTTTTGTTCGTAAAAACATCCGTTCATGACATCATAAAACATTAAAAACGTCAGCTTTCATGGCATCCATAAGTATCACCTTAAACGTCGTCTTTCATGGCATCCATGAGCATCACCTCATGGCATCCATAAAAGCGTCGGTTCGTAGGATCCATAAAAGCATCCGTTTTCATGTCTTTCATGCATTTACGTCAGTTCGTGGTTTTTCTTAGAAAATACATACAATAGATACATCGTATAGTCATCCATTCACATGCGTACAATTAATACTTTGGGTGCATAAAAAGGGGCTACCAAGGAGGGGTCGTACGTACGTATACCTTTCAACATTTAGCGTTTTCTTTCTTAAAACGTCTTGCGTTTCTTTTCTTAAAGCATCTTAAAGGAAAAACGTTTCTTGTATCTTAGAAAACTCTAGAAGAGTATGAACGTAATGCTTACCTGGACGCCATGCTACTTGCATATCATGCAGTCCATTCATGTGCTTGTCAGATGGCAACCTACATGCATACACATACCTTAACGTCATTCTCTATCTAGTGCATAAACAACTTAAACTTAGAACAAACAAGCTACACTTCACTTGAAACACTCTCATTCTATCACGTGTTCCTTACTATGTTAAAACCTTCGGGGACCCATTACGGTCACCACATCTTCCAACTCAAGGTCTTGCCTCGAGTGCTCATCCACAAAAGTGAACCTATGATTCACCTTAGGTTTAAGACACAAAGACCTTTGTCTCATTGATGGAAATCAAGGTGGGCCTAGTATTAAAGATATGTTGCAAGTTCCAGATGGGCCAATTACAAGTTCAAGGGCTTAATGGATGAAGATTCAGTTTTGATTCATTTGATAAGCTATGGAAAGGGCAACAACATGACTTAAAGGCTTTGGGCACTTGAAGGCTTTTAACTTGTTTAATTCATTTAAAAGACTTATTTTATTAGTTTAGAAAAATTGGGTTTATCATGGGAAGCACTTAAGGGGGCTTATGCAATGGCATGTTGGGAAAGTTATTATTTTAACTAGGGTTTTTGAGAAGGCCTTGTATTTTGGCCAAGGGCATATTTGGAAAGTTACTTTTTAGAAACTAGGGTTTCAAGATGTTACTGTAACGTTACTGTAGCCGCGACACTGTAGCCGAGGCATTGTTCATCCAGGGGCATTTTGGGTAAAAGGGGCTTTATTTTAGTTAGGGTTTTAATTAGGTTTTAGTTTAAATACTCTTTGTTGCCTCATGTTAATAAGTTTATGAAATTTGATGAATTTATTCATTGTGAGTTGAGTTTTACTCCTCTTGTTCTTAATTGAACTTTTAAACTTATAAAAGGTAAATCATAACTTTTGTAGCGTTCCTCCTTTGTAATTTGGGTTCTTGAGACGGGTTATTCAACGGGTCTAAATTTTAATATAATCTAGGTTCTTGAAACGAGTTCTCATCGGGTCTAGGTTCTCCATCCATTGACTTGATTTTGACTTTTTTGGAAAGTTTTCAATTTGATTGTGGGTTCAATGGATCTCATTCCCGCGGGTTCATATCATTTGGTATTCAGAGCAAGGTTTTCAATCAGGTGTGATTCTATCTTTTAATTATTGTATCTTTAATTTTGATTCTAGGGCTTCATTGTTCTAGGGTTACAAAAAAAAAATAGAACCAAAAAGTAGGCTGCCGAAATTCTTAGGGTTTCAAAATTCTAGGGTTTCATGTATCTCTAAGTTTGTCAATTGCTTGGAGTGCCATTCCATTGATTCTCTCTTCTATTTCATTGTCAATTCTTGTGTGCTTGAATTCAATTGCTTGATTTTCACAATTGAATATTGTTGTTTATGATTTAATTAGAGAGAATAAGAGAAAAGAAAAAAAAAAAAAAAAATTCGAAAAAAAAATTCGAAAAAAAAAATAGAAAGAAGAAGAAGATATGAAAAGGTAGTATATTCAAATGTACAAAGAGAAAGGAAAACACTTGTTGATTGAGCTTTATCATCAAAAGGGCTGAATATATCTTTCTAGTTGGTATCCTCTTTTATAATTACTCTTTCCCTCATATAAATTCCTTAAGTCTCATGTCATTTTATTCATTCCTTGTTTCTTGTTCTTGTTTCTTGGATCTATATTACTGGTTGGAATAATACAAGGTTGTATTATTATCTTGATTTAGTTCAACTAGTTCTTAAAGAACTTGAGCGAGAAAATTATTGAGGTAAAAGGCAAGAGAGTGTGAGGCTATTATCGAAAAAAAGCCAACTAAGAGTGAAACACGAGTGGAGTGTCATTATTCGAGTGTAAACACGTAAGAAAGTGTGTGAGGTTTTCCACTAACATTATTTTTGTGCAGCACATTATGATGTCTCATAGGAGTGACACATCATCAAAGGGGATGGTAGATAACTCATCATTTGTGTTGCAAGCAATGCAACAACAGTTTGAGCGGTTGAACTTGGTGTTGGGTGAAGTGAGGGATATGATTGATCATCAAGATGAGGTAATTAGAAATCTACAAGGCATGAGAGATAGGAGACGACGTGAATCTAGTGCTGAAAATGGGTATGAGAAAGAAGAGTATGGTGATTCTCTGGTTACTAGGCGTGCACTTAATACACAAATTAAGATGGATGATACAGAGCAGCAGAGCGAGAATATTTTTCATACTAGATGCCACGTCAACAACAAGGTATGTAGTATGATCATTGATTTGAGGAGTTGTATTAATTTGGCTAGCACTACTTTAGTGGAGAAATTGAATTTACCTACCTTGAAACACCCTAGACCATACAAGTTGCAGTGATTGAGTGATTGTGTGGAGGTTAGGGTAAATAAGCAAGTGTTAGTTTCTTTTTCAATTGGGAAATACCAGGATATGGTCCTTTGTGATAGTGCCTATGCATGCTGGTCATATTTTGTTGCGAAAACCGTGGTAGTATGATAGGAAGGTGATCCATGATGGGTTAGGGAATATGTACAATTTTGAAAAGGATGAAAAAACAATCAAACGTGTTCCTTTAACTCTAACACAGGTCCATGGGGACCAATTGAAACTCAAAAGTGAGGTTGCTCAAAAAAGAAAGAGTGAAAATGAGAGTGACCAAAAAAGAAAGAGTGAGACTGAGAGTGATCAAAAAAGAAATAGTCAAAATGAGAGTGAAAAAAAAAGAGTAAAAGTGAGAGTGATCAAAAAAGAAAGAGTGAAAAAGAGATTGAGCTAAAAAGCAAGAGTGAAAGTGAGATTGGGCTAAAAAGTAAAAGTGAATGTGAGATTGAGAAAAAAATAAATTGTGAAGCCGAAATGGAGAAAGAGAGAAAAATGAGAGAGAAAAAGGAAGATGGTGAGACTGAGACCTCAAGCAAAAGAGAGAATAAGTTGAAAAATAATTATGAGGTCGAGAGTACAAAAACAGATGAAGAAAAAGAGAGTGACAGAAAAAAAGAGAGTAAAAAGAAAAAATAGTATGAAAGGGAAAAAGAGAGTGAAAAAGAAAAAGAGAGTGGAAAGAAAAGAGAGAGTGTATAAAGTGAGAGAAAAACAAAGAGAAAAACGAGTTTTTATGCTAAGGCGAGTTTTAATACTAATGAGCTTGACGTATCTTTACCTAGTATTGTTGTCTCTTTGTTGCAGAGATATGAGGTCGTATTTTCTAGTGGTGTGTTTAGTGGATTGCCACCTATTAGGGAGATGGAGCACTACGTTGATTTTGTGCCAGGTGTGACAATTCCTAACCGACCTTTCTTCGAAGAACATGAGTCCTTGACACACTTAAAGGGACAAGGTAAGTTGTTGACTAGAATGCGTGCTAAGCGGGATGATTGTATTGAGACTTTTCCTCGTGTATTCAAATACACACAAGATATGAAAAATTTTGTGGTTGATGTTTTAGCTAGAAGGTATGTCCTTATCTTCATTTTAGATGCAAAGTTGTTGAGACTTGAATGTGATAAGAAATTGCACACTAATGATGATGACTTTGCTAGTGTGTATGGAACATATGAGAAAGCATCATTTAGTAAGTTCCATAAACTAGATTGGTACTTGTTTAGAGAGAATATACTTTGTGTGCCTACTAGTTTTATGCGTAAGCTGCTTGTGTGTGATAGACATGGTGATTTGTTGGGTAACCTTAGTGTAAGGAAGACTTTTGTTGTGTTGCATAAACGTTTGTGGGAATATCATTTGGCTTTCAATGACGTGTTGCATGAATGTTTGTGGGAATATCATTTGCCTTTCAATGACGTGTTGCATGAACGTTTGTGGAAGTATCAATTGTCATTCATTGATATGTTGCATGAATGTTTGTGGGAGTATCATTTGCCATTCATTGAAGTGTTGCATGAACGTTTGTGGAAGTATCATTTGTCATTCCTTAACATGTTGCATGAATGTTTGTGGGAGTATTGTTTGCCATTCATTGAGTTTGCATATAATTGGAGTGCTCATTTTGGTGTAAGAAAAGCTTTAGGCGTATTTCATGAACGTTTGTGGGAGTATCATTTGTCATACATTGACTTGTTGCATGAACGTTTGCGGGAATATCATTTGCGTTTCATTGAGTTTTCATATAATTGGAGTAGTCATTCTGGTGTCAAGAAAACTTTAGACATTTTGCATGAACATTTATGTTGGTCTAAGATGAAGAGATATGTCAATCGCATTTGTGCCAGGTGCAATACATGCAGAAAGGCCAAATTTAAGCTTTTGCCACATGGGTTGTATACACCCTTACCTGTTCCTAGTGAGTCATGGGTAGACATATCTATGGACTTTGTTTTCGGGCTGCCTAGGAAAGAAAGGAGTAGAGATTCTATTTTTGTGGTTGTAGATAGATTTATAGAGTTTGCATATAATAGGACCATGTATACTACCACTTTATATTCTCCTTTTGAAATTTTTTATAGACTTAATCCATTTACTCCTTTAGATTTAATGCCTTTACCTGTTAACGGCAGGAGTAACTCGGATGGATTTTTTCAAATTATTGAACAAATTAATGATAATGCATATTAAATTAATGATAATGTTACTAATATTTTTCCCTTTGATCCAGATAGAGATTCGAGGTCGAATCCTTTTGAGGAGAGGGGGAATGATAGGAACCAAGGTGGGCATAGTCTTAAAGATATGTTGCAAGTTCCAGATGAGCCAATTACAAGTTCAAGGGCTTAATGGATGAAGATTCAGTTTTGATTCATTTGATAAGCTATGGAAAGGGCAACAACATGACTTAAAGGCTTTGTGCACTTGAAGGCTTTTAACTTGTTTAATTCATTTAAAAAACTTATTTTATTAGTTTAGAATAATTTGGTTTATTATGGGAAGCACTTAAGGGGGCTTATTTAAGGGCATGTTGGGAAAGTTATTATTTGAACTAGGGTTTTTGGAAAGGCCTTGTATTTTGGCCAAAGGCATATTTGAAAAGTTACTTTTTAGGAACTAGGGTTTCAAGATGTTACTGTAGCAGCGACACTGTAGCCGAGGCACTGTTCATCCAGGGGCATTTTGGGTAAAAGGGGCTTTATTTTAGTTAGGGTTTTAATTAGGTTTTAGTTTAAATATTCTTTGTTGCCTCATGTTAAGAAGTTTATGAAATTTAATGAATTTATTCATTATGAGTTGAGTTTTACTCCTCTTATTCTTAATTGAACTTTTGAACTTATCAAAGGTAAATCACAACCTTTGTGGCGTTCCTCCTTTGTAATTTGGGTTCTTGAGACGGGTTCTTCAACGGGTCTAAATTTTAATATAATCTAGGTTCTTGAAACGAGTTCTCATCGGATCTAGGTTCTCCATCCATTGACTTGATTTTGGCTTTCTTGGAAAGTTTTCAATTTGATTGTGGGTTCAAGGGATTCTATTCCTACGGGTTCATATCACTCATTCTTCTCATTAACCACATTTCGACGCATGACTCAGACCGACTAAGTCACGCATCCCTCCTTAGACAGTACACCCGTCACTATCTTCATGCACCTTAGCCAATACTAATCCTCATTCACATCCATACATACCACACGGCTGTAAGCCAACTCTGAGGCTTAAGCACCGTGCAACTATGCTCAGGACGGATTACCCATTTCATATGGTGAATCTGTCCGACACATGTGTCTCACTAGAGTACACATGTACGTTACCTCTTTATCACCTAAGATCAACATATAACACGTTGATCACCTGCTTGTATAAACAAGCACCATACTCTGATACCAACTTTCTCTTAACCCGGCTAGCATGACTCTTCATGCTACCTATCCCTTTTGACAGTTCATCCCAACACTTAATACGACAAGACTCCATTCATAAGTACGTCTTATGTCACGTCATACAGCTCGAGACTATTCCCAAGCTACACCGTGACCTTTTCGTGTTACCCAACATTCTGCTACGTCAACTCCTAACCCATCGTGAGTACGGTTCCTCACGTACTCCTGTCTCATCGTGACATCTCGTCACATTCCCGTTACGCCATTCATACACTATCACTTCACCCATCGTAAGCACGACTGTCAGTAACCACGTCATGAAGTGACGTTGCCCAGTCATGCTTTCGCTGCGTACTCTTACACTTGTTCCGCTACTTCATCCATAAGTCCAACACGGTGACACTTGTCACCTTAGACTACAAGCTACACCATAATTACTTCGGGATACTGTTCCACAGTTCTCGACACTACTCACCACATTCTATGCCCAACAACCACTCAACCATCCTTGTATCTGCGACACGCCACACGGTGTATCGCTGCACCTCATGGAGTACACTCCATGCATACTCCCTTCTCACATGCTATGTCACATCACCACTATGGCATACACGCCATATGGTGTATCAATCCACCACATGGAGTACATTCTGCATGTACTCCCCTTATACACACCACGCCACATCATTATTATAGCATATTCACCATATAGTGCATCACTCCACCACATGGAGTATACTTCACAAGTATTCCCTTCATATACGTCACGCCACACAAAGTACACTCAGCGTGTACTCTTCCCATTCCACATACATTACATCACCCATACAGCACATACCCCACAACCATACTACACAGCACAGTCCACAACACTTCACAGCACACTACACAGATAAGCCCAACACTTCACAGTACCACATCACATTACAACAACTCCACAAAAACCAACAGCACAGTCCACAACTTAATCAACTAATAACATAAATAACAAGGGATAGAGGGTTATACCATGATGGGATAACCTGTGCATTGCTCGTTGACCGTCACCGTTGACGTCAGAAGGGTCGTACGTGGCTGCTAGCTACGTACAGTGGCTGGTTTGGCCATTGGGGGTGGCTAGAGTTGTAGGTCAAGGCGTATGAGGGTCGGGTCGTGGTCCTGGAGTGGTGGTGTTGTGGTGGTGCCGAGGTGGCACACGTCGGAGACACGGCGGCTGATGGAGGAGCTAAGGCCGTGGGTCTCCAATAGGGGAAATTGGAGGGAGGCTAGGCTGGTCGTGGCTGGCCATGGAGGAGTTCAGGAGGTTGCGGTGGAGCTCGTGGTGGTATTGGGTGGTGCCACGGTTATCCACAACGGCGGATCGAGGCTGTGAAGTGGAGAGGAGCCGTGGGAGAGTGAGAGAGAGTGTGCATGCATGGGTGGCAGATCAGGGCCGTGGATGGTTGGGATGGGTCGGTGGTGGCTTGAGGAGGCTGAAGATGGCAATTACAAGCCATGGCTGGCGATGCACGGCGATGGAGGGTGTGAAACCCGTGTGTGTGAGGGGGGAGGAAGTCGTGCGGTGGAGGGAGGCTATGGGCCTCGGGTCACGTGGAGGAGGAAGGGGGAGATCAGGAGGTGCCCGTGGTGGTGTCCGGTGGCCGTGCACGGCGGCGCTAGGAGCGTGCACAGTGAACCCATGCATGGAGGAGGTTGTGTACGTGCAAGTGGAGAAGGTGGCTGCATGGAGGGGGCCAAGCTCCCTGGAGGGTGATGGCCGATGGGAGGAGAAGCTGCCGTGGAGGTGGTGGCGTCGTTGGGCGGCGCATGGCAGTGCAGTGAGCACCAAGCCCATTCGGGCAGTGCACTGCCGAGGGAGAGGAGGATGGAGCGTGGGAGAGAGACACCAATATGGGTGAGCTCGCTGGAGGGAGGTGGAGCTGGTGGTGGCGGCGGTGAGGTCTGTCGACGCACGGCGGCGCCGAGCTGAGGGGTGGAGGTTTCGGCATGAGGGAGTGGCTGCGTACCACGTATGCTGGGGAGAGGGAGGAGAGAGAGAGAGAGAGATGAGGGAAAAGTGAGGAAGAAAGAGAGGGGGTCTAGGTTTTTAACCCAGTCCCTTCGTTTGGGGATCCACGCAACGATCTAACAATGGATCTCAAACACTCATTTAAAATGCATAAACATTAACTTAATTAAAAGCACTTAGAGGAATTAAGGTATAATATTATTTTAAACTAACTTTAGTTTATAAAATAATATTCTTTCATCATTAGTAAAATGATGAAGTCTCACTTAACATATTTAAAAGAATAAAACCATTTAAATTAATTAAAGGTTTCAACATAATTCAAATCTCATAATATCTAAAATAGTTAAAATCATTTTATTAATGATATTAAAATGATTTCTGATAATTATAATATTTTTGGAGCTCTTCAAGAATATTATAATTGTCGTATTTAAAATCAAACTTGGTTCAACAATACTGGAAATACTCTTTATAAATATGTCCAGCACATTTAAAACACTGGGCGTGCCCTAGAAGTCACGCGATATCTTTTGAAGACACGCCATCGTGGTTCGGCTCGCATGACGAGTCTCGCAGTCGCTAGATAGAAGGGGCAGATAAATCACAAAATTTCTGCCCTCAGAGTTTGCTTACGTCAGAAAGGAGCCTTACGTAAGAAAGAAAGAACGTACGTCAGAAGGAAGGAGCAGGGTGTTACACCTAGACCGTAAACGGCTAGGGATAATCTAAAAGATCCAGAAGACCTCATTGTTCTGGGACTCAAGGAAACCAAAATGAGTTCAGGGTCTGCAACTATGTGTGTTTTAGACAGCGACAATCACCTCAGCACCACAACAACCAAGCCATTCACCACTGCAACCAAGCAGGCAGTGAGTTCCGTGCAGGCAGCGAGTTCTGGAGATTGGATTCGAAGTCAAGCCCTGTAAGCGAAAGGGCGAGAATGAGTGAGGCATAATAAGCAAAAGGGTAAGAACGAGAACAAAAGGTCCGGGACCCCAACAACAAAGGATTGGCAGCAAAACAAGAGTCACAGAATAAAAGAGAAGGGGCAAAAGTGAGTATTATGGATTTCTTACGTGGAGAAGGGTCGTTATATACGCGGAGTTGACATTTGACCTCCCAAGGCACCATAACTCCACGAATCACCACTTGTCCCCCCAGAGAACCAAAATCTCTCTATTATTGCAACCGCTGCAAAGCATATCTACTGATACCATATGCATAATTAATGCCAATAAAAACCAGAGCCATAACACGGAAATAGAATGGGTGCCACTTAATGCGGAAACGCATATGGCATTGTGTTGCCACCTATGCAAAATGCGAACGGTCATTTAGCATGCGACTAGGCAGGCCAAGAACTTGACAGGGCATAAGGTCGGAGGGGATACGAAGAATTCTTCCCAGACTCGTCCGGAAAGAATTAGTTGGGTAACTATAAGGGATTTATTCTCACTAGTTAGAGCCCGTTGGGCCTCTAACCATTACCAGGATCGAGGGCACTAAATAGTCAACAAGGCAGGTCAACCTAACAATCCGTGGTCGCTTTCAGAACCCAGAAGCTTGCAAAGAGCGCCAAAAAAAAATGAAGGAAGCCAGTATTAGAGACACGAACAAAAGGCTAAGCAGCTAGCGGAGTCGAAAAGGTTAAACCAGACGCCAACGAGATCGGCCGAGAAACTTCCAAGGCTTGGCCGAACACGACCACCCAAAAACAAAAAGAAAAAAGGGAAAAGAGGCAAAGGTGATACATGACGTACAAGATATGTGCATTAGTCAGTATGTATACATATACAAGCCGCTAAGCGACAAAATGCGGATACATGTATAAGAAAAATGGAGAAAGCGTAACGAAACAAATAAAATCTTTAAGCCTCAGCGCCAGGAGCATCGAACTCAGTAACAGTAGGAGCAAGGTTGGTCGGCTCCACTAATGCCTGTGCAGGTGCGACTGGACTAGGGAAAGCATCCGGCATCTCTTTCCTTCCCAGGTTACGGTTGGTTTGAAAGGATGCCTTATCAATGGGAACTTTGGCAAGCACAAGCAGCTGAAGGTACTTGGTGAAAGATCTTGAATGCAGACTCTCTAGAAGGAATGCCCGCATTGATCTATGGCCTTCAACAACCCTGCGTCCCCATGCCTCATTGCGAAGTTTTGGGAACCACCTCAGCTGTCCTTGTAGGGTGAGGGTGGCGTTCTGAAGGCTTTGGTTATATTGTTCCAACCAGGATAAGTCACCTTGAAGATTTTGGTTAAGCCGCTCCAATCGAGTTTTCTCCTCTTCCCACTTCTGCTTGCGCTTACGCCGACAACGCTCCAGCTTCTTCGCTCTTTTGTGCTCATCTGATAGGTCGAGTCTCGTCCTCTCGAGGTCGCACTTCAGCTGTTCCCTCTCCTCCTTTCCACAGCGAGCATGGTCTAAGTTCTCCTGAATGGCGACCTCCTAATCATCCACGATGAAGGCCGCAAGCTGAGAAGTGTCGTGGCGACATAAAGAAAAGACTAAGAAAAAGGAAAAGAGGGAAAAGTAAAAGGCGGGAAAGAAGCGGTCGAACCTCATAAAAAAAGCCTGACAAGTACTTAATAACTCAACCAATGGCTTCCTCTCGGCTCCCCTCCATGGCCAGCTGGGACAGAGAAGGAAGGGCCTTCGCAAGGCCTGCAAACTTAGGAAATCCCGCAGAGACTTCAGCGGGAGCAGGTGGGTCTCCGCTCAAACCCCCCGAACGGAGGCTGATCGCAGCATCTGGAAAAAATTCGTCCCCCACTGGATACTCAGCCCGGGTGAGTGGTTCAACCCCCAGACCGTCACCGGCTACATCCCCTATGGAGCTGCCACCTTAAGGGAACTCTACCTGAATGAGTGGGTTGATGATTGGACTCCTCGGACCATCGTCGGTTGGAAAATGCAGAAAGGGACTCCCCCCATCTCTGGAAGTGCGTCCTGGACAGAAAAATCTACAGCAGGACTCTTCGAAACCCTGAGGAAGGTAGTGTTTGGAGGGGACTTACTTCCTGTATAATCTCCTGCCTCAGCGTGATTGCTAGAAGTAGCCTTCACCCCTTCATTAGCCGACTTAAGAGAATGACTCCCGACGACCAAACGGGACGAATAAGGATGAGAGATCCATGAAGAAGAATGTTGTCCTTCATCAGGAGTGGTAGACGCAAAAATACTCTAGATGAGGGCTTCCATCTCGACCTCGCCCCCGGACGCCGTGACAGTCACCACCGGAAGAGGCGCCATGGGAAAATTGCTCGCCACCTCACCTGCCACAACCGGTGCTGGGACCACCATAGTAATGAAATGGTTGGCCTCCAAAGTAGCCGGTTCCTGTGTTAAGGTGTCTAGTACCCGGGAAGAGGCCTATCCTCGGCCCGAACACTCTCCCAACAAGCTTTCTTCCTCTTGTCTAGCTGAGTAAGGTTCGAGGAATGCTTGTGAAGTGGAGCAACTTGGGTTCGCATAGCAACCGGCCTATCATCAGAAGGAAGGTGTCCTAAAGAAGGCAGAGAGCTTCTCAAACTCTCCTAGGAAAGGACCTTAGAAAAAACACTGTCAGGATGGTTCTACACCCATTCTCGCACGGTCGCAATGTGCTTTGTGCGTAAGGAGTGGTTGTCGGACGCATAGCCTTATCTTCCAGGACTTTTCCCTAGTCTGTCCTTATTGGGGACTCTTGACGGTTCTCATGGCCTACAGGAAACTCCCATCTGCTTTCACTTTACGGTATTGCGATTCCAAGGTGACTAGAGTGTGGGATGCTTTGAAGCTGCAGACATTCCCTTTCAAACGTAGTACCCTATGGGCAAGAAGAAACTCATGACTAGTAAGGTCCACGTTGTCCGGGAAGGATTCCACCAAAGCCCGTTGCCAGATAATGCTGTATCACATCAATAATCTCTAGGCATCTGGGTGCAGTTGGGAAGGGGCTAAGCCAAGGTGATGTAGAAGGTTGCGAACAGGGCGAGGAACTTCGAAGGAAGCGGATTCTTGGTACTTGGTAGGTGAGGGCTAAGGATCCCAGCTTTGGTTTGTTGGTAGTCGAGCGCCATCCGCTACCCAAAAACAATGGCCCAGTATCAGTAGAGTCACTGCCGAAAACGTTGGGTTGAATGGATTTTCAGAGGCCTTCACTACCTGAACACGAAGTAGCAAAGAAGACCGGTCGAAAAGAAGAAAAATCAAGAGAACTGGAATAGCGGGACAATCACAACGTAGTGGGCGGAAACTAGGTCCTACTCCCACATTTTAAAAAAGGAAGGTGATGGTTAGACTCTCAAGCACTGTGTCAACAAGGATACTTGTCGTTTCAGTTTCGGGGAGTGTGGTTGAAAAGATATTATGAAACGCCACCTAACACCTTTTTCATTAATGAGGTTGAAAAGATGTTATGAAAATGTGAGCCCATCATGGAAGATAGGAACGCTGTCAGAAATGCCAATCTGCAGAAGCTTCTTGGACCTCAGAAAACCTAAGTTTCCCGATCTTGGTAAGAAGGCGGGATCGAATCATAATAAATTCTCATCATACATATCCGGAGAGAATTGGCGGGGTAACTGTAAGGGGATTTTCCTCTCAAGACCCAAAAGGCCCAATTAAGCCATGCTCGGAGCAGAATGCCATTAACTTGGCCCACTAGAGGCTCCTATATACATGACTTGTAGGAGGGATAGTGTTGCAAGGGATGAGACTCGTCAATCTGAGGACCCCTCGAGTAATGTCCAGTCCTCGAGTGCCCGCTTGCATAGCAGGCGTGATATACAAGGAACCGTTGATCTACTGACAGAGAAGGCATAAACAGACCAGAGGGAAGACAAACTGAGAGGAGGTTGGAGAATCACGCCGCATTAATAGTTCTACCACCCAGACAACATGTTACATTAATGACGCCGTCACAGAGCCACGCCGTATTTAAAGACTCTGACAAAAGAAACAGTACGGGGAACACGGACTTCATGAAAGTAGACACGATCTACTTTTTAGACCAGTAGTATAAATAGCAGATCTCAGGTATGAGAATACTCTCTCTGATCCTTAGAATCTCTTACTTATTTGCTACCCTCCAAGAATATTTGCTAACTTTGACATCGGTGGTTACTCGGCCCCAAAGCCGCCCTCTCAAAACTATAGTCTTTTCTACCTTGTGCAGAGCCCATTTTTGAAGACTTGAGTTGTCAGTGCTTGGCCCAAAAGTGTGCGAAACATGACGTTAACAAGTATATTAGTGTATTTTTTTATTTTTAAAAAAATAGTTAAATATGTTAAAAAAATGTAAAAAAAATGTAAAAATAAAAAGAAAAAAAAAATAAAAAGTGAAATTTGTACTAGTGGGCACGCCCAGTGGTCAAAGCTGGGCAGCACACTAGCACTATCCTATTATTTTTGTGAAAGTAAAATGCTAGTATGCCCCCAACTTTATCTTCTTATTTTGATCGCTCATGTATTTAAATTTTTTTTTACTTAATGGTTAAGGAAGTAACTTTTAATATATTAGTGTATTTTTTATATTTTTTAAAAATATTTAAAGATGTTTAAAATATATATCTCCTTATACTTAAAAGCATCTATCGCAAATGAACAATATGAACAGTATTGATGAACAATATTCTTATTTTACTTTTCTTCTCCGTCCCTCTCTTCATCCTCAAACCAATATTCTTCACAAAATTTCACAAAATCACTACAATAAATCATAAAATCACTACAACAGATCACATAATCACCACAGAAAATCATCACAAAATTACAACAATAGATCACAAAATCACAGCAAGCACAGACTAAACTCACCGAAATCATCTCAAAATCATCGTAGATGATCACAAACTCACTGTAAATCATCCTAATTCTACAAAATCAAAAAATTTAAAAATTTACAAAATCACAAAATGGGAGAGGTAGAGGGCTGGGCATGGAGGTGCCGTGGAAGGCTGATAGTGGCATCGTGGGATGTAGGCGGTGGATCTAGGCCGTCGTGGTGGTGCAGTGGCGTGGGCTTGGCTAACGGCGGCACTACGGGGAGAAACCCGTGCGTGTAGAGGCGTTGCGTGGTGGGGCTAGGGAGGAGTTACGGGTGGTGAGTTCCATGAAAGTGGTTCACAGCGTGAGAGGAACTCGGTGGTGGAGCAGGGGCTGAGCCGCGGTGGCGCAAGGGTGGAGAACCCTTGTGTTGAGACCCATTTCGGGTTGCTCGCATGCGGCTAAGGTAGGAGCTGCCAAAGGGCTTCGACGGTGGGGTTTGGTTGCCCAGCGAAGGACGAGGCTGGTCGTGGTGGTGCAGTGCCATAGGGGTGGCTAACGGCGACGCTACGGGGAGAAACCCATGCTTGTAGAGGAAGAGAGAGGGCTACGGACTTCGGCCCGTTGCAGGGGGAGAGAGGGAGGTCTGTGGGGACGAGACCGGCGTGGGGAAGGTCGCTGGTGACTGGGCTTGGTAGTGGCATGGTAGCGGCAGCCGGTGGCACTGGGAGGAGCCGAGGAGAAGAGAGATCGAGAGGGAGAAGGGTGTGGGGCTAGAGGGAGGGAGGGAGGAGAGAGAGGGAAAAAATGAGGAGAAAAGTTAGGGTTTGGGATTTAAATCTCAACCCTTCATCTTGAATCTCTAAAATTGATCCAACAGTGAAGGTTAAAATATTAAAAATAAACTAACTTAAAATAGATAATTAAAATATAAATTCAACTTTAATTTATAAAATATTAATCTTTCATTATTAAATAAATGATAGAGTTTTGTTAAATATTTTTAAGAGAATAAAACTATATAAATAATTATAATTTTTAATATAATTTAAATCTCATAATATTCTTAATTAACTAAAATTATTTAGATAAAATGATTTTCTACCATTATAATATTTTTGGAGTTTCCAAAATAGAAGAGACTTACTTTAATGATAAAAAGTATGAGAGCAATATAGAAATAAAAGACTATTTTTTCAGTGTTCCTTGGATCATTGAGTAGTGTGGTTGAATTCTATAATTAATATATTTTGCTATGAAAACTATTGCTAGAATATCCAAAATCTTTTAATTTTCATATTACTCATATTACTGTAACGTTTTGTTATCATTATAATACTTGTTAAAATTTATTTTTATGCTCCTGTGTATTAAATTATTGACTAATTAATTTTATTTTAATTAATTTTATTTAAAAAATCATATTATCTTTACATTTCGTGGTACCGTCGACGTGTGGCGGCTGGCTGAGAAGAGGTGGTGTGAGGGAGAAATGGTGTTGCCAATCTTGGGTTTTGATGAAGGAAAATACTATGCCCACAAAACATGTCTATCGAAATCCTTTATCGAAATTTTTTTAATTTTATGTTTACTTAATAATGATTAAATAAGTGTTTTTAAATGAATATGTGATTTTTTTAAAAAAAATATTTAAATAGTTTTAAAAAGTAGTGAAAGAAAATATATATATATATATATATATATATATATATATATATATATATATAAAAGATTTGTAATGTTTAGTAAAGAATTTCGTTAAAACTCTTATGTGGATGTAGCAACGTCCAAAAAACAAAGTGGCTCAAATAATGAACAACTAAAATTCATCAAAGGACGTAAGGTATTTCTTTTAGGTTTTCTTTGTTTGGTTGCTGGGTAAGAGAGTGTAGGAGAGGAAAGAAAGTACAAAATTTTTCAATTTCTTTGTTTTCTTTTAGTAGCTCACCAATGACATATTAAAGCATCCATCATATATCGTCCAAAGTAAATAATAATGGAATAATTTTATCAACAAATTATAATATAAGTAATGTTGATCTATATAATTTAATTTAAGAAATATTAATAATAAAGAATAATAATATTTTATTATTATAGAGTATATGATAGTTAATTTAATGTAGATTTCAATTAATGAGTGATTGGCTAAAAGAAAAAAAAAAATTATTCAAATTTGTAACTTTTTTATGAGTGGAATGAGAGAGAGAGGGAGAAAGGGAAAGTAAGGGGGAAAATGATAGTTTTTGAGATTTAAATCCAACCCTTTGTCATAAGTCTCCAAATTTGATCCATTGGTGAAAATTTAAATACTGATTTAAATTAATTTAAAATAGATAATTAACATATAAATATCATATCATAAATAAATTATCAAATTTAATTTATAAAATACTAAACTTTTATCATTAAATAAATGATGAAATTTTGTTAAATATTTTTTAAAAAATAAAATTATATAAATAATTAAAATTTTAACGTAATTTAAATATGATAATATTCTTTTTTTTTTTTTGAAAGAAACATACTCATTTCATTAATTAACCGAAGTTACAAATGTAACTTATCAATACAAGAAAATCTAATACATAGAAATTCCAATCTATAAGCCAACTAACGCAACAGATCTGGGGCTTCCCCACACACAAATTCTTTTGTGGCGGATATTGTTTTAACTTCTAATCAAACTCTCTCATAACAGAGAAAGTGTTCTGTAAAATAGAACTTAAGGCCCTCTCTATCCTTCCAGGGAAGAAGAGTACGGGTCACTGTTATGGACATCAAATCCAATAGCCTATTCCTATTTTATTAAAAACTAAACTAACAAACAACTACAAATGACCACATTAACAACTACAAGGCCACAAGCACCGATAAGACCCCAGACGTCACGCCCACCGCAAGTATCTTCATCTCGAGTCCCGGTGGAACGAGCACCCAGCTTATGTACGGACCACAACAGCCTAGCTGTACAATCACCGGCCGTAGCATCACCCACCACTTTCGAAAGACTCTTGCCCCGGATTACGTCCGATCCAAAGGCCCAAACCTTACTCGGGTCAACAAAAACAATACCAAAAACAGAACAAAATAACTACAAAACAGTGAAACGGACGACAAGAAATAAACAAAAAAAAATACGATAATATTCTTAATTAATTAAATTTGTAACAGTGGCACGCCCGGTGGACAAATCTGGCGGCACGCTATACCACTCTTTTGTGAAAACCTAGTGGTAATTGTGGTAGTTTCCATATCCCTTTGCAAATCTGGGATCAGCTTCGTTAGAGCCTACAGTGGAACGGGATATTCTTGTAATAAAAAACCCGCTCCGTAACTGAATCTGTTCAATCTGATTCCCTGCTGAAGATTAGTCAGTATTCATTTATTCTGGATTTCTCTTGCCTTTTCTGGTTCATTCTCTGCTGCTGATTATCTCTGAGTTATGTGTTTCTTTATTGTAATCTTGAATGATTCATGCTAGATATTGTGTGTTGTTGAACTAAATTTCTTGAATTTGCTGCAAACCTTGGTGGGTAATGCTTACTTCGGGTTATCTGACTCCTATGCAGTCCTGTTGCAATCTTATCTTTGATGCTCGGGCCTTGGGAAAATAATGGTGAATGGATGGCTGCTTCTTATAATTGTGTGTGTTTGATTGCTGTCTAAATTGTAATTAAGTAGAACATATCCACGTTTCAGGGTTATGAGTTTATGATCAAGATAAACCCGTCTTCAATTCTAATTGTGTATGGTTGTCAAAAAATGAGACATTGATACCTAACATTTTGCAAACGACTCTAGAATTTAATGGGTGAGACAGAGGTTTCGAAAACAACTGTAGGAGTCCACCAGAACAAGGGAAATGGACCCTTCAAGGCATTTGATTCGGCATTTTCTGCAGTTTTTGTTCAGCTCCCTCGCACGCTTCAGAATTGTCTCAAGGTTGGTCATCTCATTTGAGCCTAAATTGGATTACCGGTTGTTAATGTTAATGATAAGCTACAAAAAACTCTCCTTTTTGGTCACAGTCTCGTTTCCAAAGGTTAGCAAAGGATATGGAAGGAGTAAAATTGGGGGGGACCCCTGCTTTAAGAAAGGAGAAAAGATCATCTACTCCTTGGGAAATTGATCTGGAAAAGCAGATGCTAGCATGGAGTGAAAATCCATCATGGGCTGATCAACCTCCAGAAATAAAGGTGAGAACAAGTTAAGCAGGAAAAAAATGTTCTGTACCAACTCAGTTTTCTCAGGAATTGTGACAATACACCTATAAAATAAATAAAAACTGAGTGACATTACTCAAGTTGAGATCTGCGTTTGAAAATTTCTTTAACAGTCAATTTCTAACACAACTAATCTTGTCACTGCACTTTCACATATTTTTATGGCCAGTAAATAAATCCAGTTCGATATGAAGCATGCAGAACGAAATTATGATACTCGCTTTTAGATCGGTATTAGTTGCCTCATAAAAACACTGGCTGGGTAGAATGTTGAAACTGAAACTGGAGTATTTTAGCAATGTTCAACCTGTTGCATCTGTGGCTTGGATATGCTTGTGGAGTTGATAGCTTCTCTGGGTCCCCACACTGAGTTCCATGAAATTGTTGTAGTCTATGGATTCTAATATCACTCTTGGCAGGTCAGCGTACCAAAAGGTTCTCTTTGCAACCTCAACGTAAAAGTTAATATTGGGCTGCCTCCAGATGCAGTATATAATATTGTGACAGACCCTGATAATAAGAGGGTTTTCAAGAATATTAAGGTAAGTGGTATCTTTGATACACTATTTCTTTCATATTCTACTAGTGACACCTATCGCAGGGAAGTCTAATATGGTGCGGTTGAACATTCTTTTTACTTGTAATAATGTCTTCAATATATAGTGGGCTTTTTATCTCACTATTTCTCACACTTATTGTACAATTAGTTTCCTAGTGTAAAAGGCTTACCTTCTCATAGAGATTCTAATTTTGTTAGGAAGTAATATCCAGAAAGGTTTTGGTCGATGACGGTCTGAGGCAGGTGGTAGAAGTGGAGCAAGCGGCCTTATGGAGGTTTCTTTGGTGGTCAGGAACCATATCGGTTCATGTTCTAGTAGATCAAAACAGAGAAGATCACTCGGTAAGGAATCGCTGTTATTATTGTTGTTGTTGCTCTCGTGTTTGTGTTGGGGAGGGGGGTGTTGGGATAGGAAGTTACACTGCATGGGGTGCGACTTGGCTTTTCGTTTTATAAAATGGGTCATCTTAGACACCATTTTATTGTGGTTGCATTTAGTACATGGAAAATTCTTGTTCCCGGCACCATCAAATGAATCCATTGTAGAAAATGGATTTCTGATTCTTTAGTACAAAGTACTTAACTGGAGTTGTTTTCTGGAAAATGCACTTGTTATACTCAACTGATGTCACATTCATCTAGTTTGTCTGTGCGTTACATTAGTAAAGTTCCATCATGTTAATATGTAGTACCTTGTTTATCATCTAGTTTGCAACCTCATCGATGTATATCGCATGATGATGTGAAAATCCCCTTTTGGCTGTCAGATGAAGTTCAAGCAAGTGAAGACAGGGTTTATGAAAAAATTCGAAGGGTGCTGGACGGTAGATCCTGTGTTTGTCGATGAAAAAATCTGCTTCCCCCTTGAGCCAAAGACATGGAAAGATTATTTTGCATGTACGGGAGGGAAAGGAAGGGTTGGCTCAAAAGTGAGCTTGGAGCAACTGATACAACCGGCCCTTGTTCCACCACCACCCATCTCCTGGTATCTCAGGGGAATAACCTCCAGGACAACAGAGATGCTGATAAACGATCTGCTTGCTGAAGCTGCCAGAATGAGGGGAGATTTTTGCCCCGGAAATTCTGGTAAAGAGCTTGAAACATCCAAGGAAAAGTTTGATGAATGCCTAGCCCATAATAATATATGTGATATTAAAGAAAGATGGGCACTGCATAGAAGAAATGCAAAGCAAGGTCAGAGAAGGCTTCTGACTGCCAATTGATCAACTTGTGTTTAATTTCTCGTTATCAACTTATCTATATACATTGTAGCTGTAATTGATATCTGAGTAATCTAGCAATGATTGATAATAACATATATCCATCGAAACTATCAGAAGGTTCGTCGTGTTGTTTCATTTGTGTTATCAATTAGAACTAGAGATGCTTCAGCTAGCTAGTTTGCATCAGGGCGGTTTTTTCTTTTTTCTTTCTTTTTTTTTTTTTTTTTTGGAGAAGTTAACAAACAGAAATGTTCTTGTCATAGTAAAACATAACTCTGAACAAATGGAATCCGAACTGAACTTGATAATGATACATAATTCGAACACCCCGTATGATTCTAACAGTTCCTGAATTGTTTGGCAACTGTTGCAGCAAAAGTCGAGTTCTACTATGTACAGTCACTTTTACGTACTCTTTACGCACTTCACTTATGTGATTGACCAAAATAGTTATTTTATATTAAAAAAATGTGATGCACCCAATCACATTAATGGAGTACGCAAGGAGTACACAAAAGTGACTATACATAAAATTTTTGTTTCCATAGACGCTGGATATTTCTAAAATTCTTAGCCATTTTGGTTATCATTGATTCATGAGAAAATATATTTGCAACCGTGAATTGTGCAACCGTCGCGTAATCGTTTTGAAAAAAGTGAATAAAACATGAGACCCATATTAAAAAAATTAATTTTTTAATAGTGGATTCTACTTTTTTTTCAAAGCGGTTACGCAGCGTTTACGCACTTCACGATTGTATGTAAAATTACTCTTGACTCATTATTAACTTCCCGAGTGTTCTTTTTGTCTTTCGTTTCAAGTGTTCCCCTAACCTCTGTCAAGACACAAACCATATAGCGTTAGAGATAATATTTATACGATAATGTTTTATTTGAGTCGCTTCAAACCTTCATAGCAACTTATTAATGCATGTGGATCCCCTAGTCTTAGGAAAATCCAAGATTTAGATTCCAAAGAGAGATCTATACGTGATCCAACATCATTTATGGATTGGAACCACATTGTGTCACCCTCTCCGAAATCTCAAACTGAGTTTTCTCAAGAATTATCACTAAATAAAGTTGTCTCGTTTGGTTACACAAACCGTCTTATCTAATCATTATCATTTTTCTAAACTCCCACACAAAATACAATAAAGGTTGGTTTGGATAATAAGATGGTTTTAGATGAGGTGAATAAAATAATATTATAATATTATTTTTTAATATTATTATTATTTTAATATTTGAAAAATTTAAATTATTTATTATATTTTGTATGAAAATTTAGAAAAGTTGTAATTATGAGATGGGTTTAGAGTGTTTCTGTATCCAAATCGAGCTTATTCAACTTTTTTAAATCTCAAAACAAAAACAATATTAAAAAATTATATTCTAACAAGATTTTATTTAATTTTCAAATTTCATCTCATCTAAGATTTCATTTGTGTAACCAAACGAGAGTCTCGCGCCCACCCAAGAGTTTCTAGCGCAGAAAATATGCAATTTGTATGGTACACTAGGTTATCCATCTATCTTGAGAAATTTTATGGTTAAGAAGGAACCCATTGTGCTAGCAATCTAGCATGGTCTATCATGTTATTGAACATGGAGACAAATGAGACTGAAGTTCTAAGATCCAGAGAGTAAACCATTTTGATTTTATTAAACAACAGAAGTTACGAGTCATATAATCCTACAAAACCTAGACAGAGATACATTAACAATCATGGAAAGTAATCTTGTTCAGTTATGGCTGCTACTCTCTCTCTCCCCCTTCAATTTTCTTGTTCGGATACTTTTTCCTACAATACTTTTATACTATGTTACACATTGCACAAGTTTCACTCTAAGACTTGCTTGAGATGCATACAGGCAACCAAGCATTGCCTTGTGAGCATATCCCGTTTCTAAGCCAGATAGAGGAAACCTTTCCAAATTCTAAGATGTAAAGACACTACACTCTATAACTCTCAATCATTTCCTCTCCTCGGTTAGTGGGCAAGATCAGGTATCTCCTGCAGGGGAAGCAGTGAATGGGAATTGCTGAATTAACTGGACCATCAAGTCATCAAGGCCACACTTTCCATAGCTCACGAACGCACCCGATGCTCCAAGAAATCCTTCATGCCGCAAGAACATTGCTTTAGCTTCGCCTTTAGACCTGAAAGGATAAAATAGAAATGGCATTTTTTTAAATATTCAAAACCTCTAAAAATATGGAAATAATAGAAATAGGAAAACAATCAAGGCAGGGAACTTCATAACCTTGCTTGGAAGAACAAGATGAATCCGGCACCCAAAAATTAACACAATAAAGTTATCAGGGCAATGAATGCAAATTTTGTTGCATGTACGGGGGTCATTGTCATGTTTTGATGAAAAAACATTTTTTCCACTATTTTTTCTGGGCAACATTTTACGGATCTCTTTACTTACTTTATGTAAGAACATAATAGTGCCTAAAATTGCTATTATTCAAAGAATGGAATCGTTTATTTCCAAGAGTTCACCACTAAGTGTTGGGTGCCCTGATTGGAGGAATTTCAGGATTTGTTTTAACATGGAAGATCCATATGTGAGGTATGACCAATAAAACAACCAGTGTCATGCTTACCAGAAATGAACTGCAACAGCTATTGTGTCCATGGTATAAGCATGACCCCGAATGAAAAATCCTCCAAAAAATATCCGCTTCAGCCCAAATCTGAGTGCATTTAAGTAAGAGATCTGATGGTAAAAGGGCAAAATGAAATAATATCAGAAATGATATGAAAGATATTATATGTTTAGTGACTGTATATTAAATTAGGGAGGAATTAAATAAAACAACAAAAATAAGAGACAATAAGTTATCAATTTCTTTTGGACAAAGATGTATACTGGATTACAGATTGCATTTTAAGGGATGCCTAGCAAATGGAAAAAACTGTTGCTAAGTTCTTTGCATCTCCAGGCATGGCAAAGGAGATATCAACTTTCTTATGCTTTCAACCCTCAATTCTCGTACAATCCCCTTATGAAGGGGCAGACCCCATTACAATTTTAAAACAAAAAACTGAAACTGAGGACACCGGCCTGCTTCTAAAAAATTTCAGACTGACTGCTATTTGTGAATGGATGCACAAATAAATTGAAATACTGAACCTAAACTGCACCTATCTAGTAGTAAATAAATGAAAGGTAAAATGCAGTACAGCAAGGATACCGGATTAGTAAACATAATTTAAGATTTCATCCCATATGGTTTGCTACACGGTCAAATATCATAACCTGAATCCAAGGTTTGAACCTTCCAAGGAAAAGGGACACTTTAGAGAAGTTTGAAAGTTGGCAAAATACTAGGGGTTACTGTAAGAACATGAAAGTAGGAGATGAAAGAACTGAAGCCTGGTGATATATGTCCCATTACATGCTCATACACCCAGAAATTTTGACAGACAATCTGGTCTCTACTCTTCATCACGTGCTACATAATAAGCTGTAACTCACTAATCCAGAGAGAGAGAAAGAGAGAGAGGTACGCTGTAAGATACTATTGTTTAGTATGTAGAAGAAATCTTCAAAATTGATAAGCATAAAGAAAATATATCAAATGGAGAACTCATAAAAATAATAAGCAAGAAAGAACTGTTTAAACATGGGATGAAATGCTAATATTCTGACGATGGTACCCTATTGGAAAAATGAGATAATTTCAATGTTTGAGAAGGATATATAAAACATAAACGAAACGGCTCTACCTTACTAGACAAGTATTAATTTTAAGTAGCTAATTTGACTGGATTGTTCTTTACTGCATACGTGACTTCAAGAGTTTAGCTATTCACTCCCACTACAAGCAAGACGTTGGATGCAAGCAAGAAATACATTACCTCAGAATTCGGAAGTTTGTGATGAAAATATATTTCTACAGAAAAATCTTGGATGGTTTGGTATTATAGTTGGCTCAAAGCTTCTGCAACAGATGAAAAGAACTAACTGGCCAGGAGTGATGGCCAACTGCTGCCTAGGAGGATCGGGACAGCTTAACAAATATAATATATAGAGAAAAGTCTGGTGTTGGTCCAAAATAGGGGTGATACCTGCATGGTGCGGGGCGGGGTGGACCCTTCCCCGCACCCCACCCCGCACCGGTCCACCCCGCCCCGCACCATGCAGGGGGCAAGCTTTTCCACCCGCACCCTGCCCCGGTGCTGGGGGGCAGGGTCAGACATCTCATCCGCCCAACCCCCCCGCCCAAGCCAATACTACCCCATGCCCCCCATTCGGTCTAAAAGTTATTTCTGGGTCCAAAAATATTTTTTAAACCCAAATTATAACATAATTAAAATTGTAAATTAAAATTTATAAATACAAAAAAAATTTAAAACTAATATAATAGTTTTCAAACTCATTAGAGTTGTATTTTGAATTGCCTTGGCCTCCTAGACCAACCTTTATATAGGAGGCCAAGGCAATATAATAGTCATACGCCCTTCTAGGGTCAGCTTGCCCCCTGCCCCCGCTGGGCTTTCTCCCTACGGGGCGGGGTAGAGCGGGGTGCGGGCCCCTGCTGCCCACCCCTAGTCCAAAAGGATCTCCAAACTCTTAACACAACATAAAGGTAATTCATAAATCTTTGTTTTCTGTAAAGTAAAGACATATCACTACTTCACAATGAATATTCAATTTATGGCAAACAAGAAATCTGTCCTGCTATGACTGACCTGCCCAATATTATTTGAAATCATTCTTAACAGGGACCGGGCAATATCTTCTGGTCTGTAATCTGCAAGTTCTTTACTATCAGAAATTGCTTTGCCAAAGCTAGAAGCGATAGTTGTTGATGAAAGACCAATCTGTTAGCATTGGGGAGAAAAAGGGATAAAGAATGTTAACAATCATAACACGGAAAATTAAATCAGACTTCAAATCAAATATTCAAACACAAAGACTAGCAAGCTCTTGCAACCTAAACTAGAGCAACGACCTGCCTATCAAGAATTCACCTTTGAATAGTCCATTCCACCATAGATGTCCCCCACGAGCATGTCTATCACTCTATTATTTCCCGTATGGCTTAATTCCAGCAACTCATCAAAACTGAGACAGGAAAACGTTTCAATGATTTATAAGCTATATAATAAGAAAATCATCATATAATAAACAAAGATGTCAATTACCTCTTGCAGTTTGTTAAGAGCCTTCCTAAACCCCAAAATGTTCCACCACCAACATTTGTTCCACTCACTCTCTCAAACTTCCCATCTCCATCCACCTATATAAACAGAAAACAGAAATAATTCACAAGGATATGGTTACAAATCATTACGATCAAATAATTTAAGTACATAAAACTAATCCAGCTACTGGAGCAAGTGACATGGCCAGAATACCTTGAGCATGCTGACACCAGACCCAATATTAACAAGGAGGTAGGGGTACAAATCATTATGATCAATTTGTACAAATTCCTTCCGTCCATCCATGTATGTAAACGCTTCTTGATGGATTCCCTACCCAAAAAAAAAAGTGCCAGTTGAAGCTATCAGCCAAGAAATTGGCAAGGCAAACAAGAAAATAGATGCGATGAACTACTTGGTCTAAAACATGATCAAGAGAGTTTTCATATTGATAACAGTTTTACATTTATCACAATACAAATGTTTCTTCACCTCTTCCCCTCCTCCAAACAATTACCAGTCTGGTTAATGAAAAAAATTGTGTGCAAGTGTCTATGTGAGGACTTGCTAGGAAGGGTGTGTATTTCAGATGAATCAGAATAATAGTGTTCAAAGTAAATAGAAGGCAAGAGACTAAGTACTAGATGAGAGGACTTCGCTTTTAAAAGAGAGAAAATAAGTAGCACATACCAAATTTCTTACGTGGTATAAGGGTCCCACCTTAAGTAAAATATTACCTTAAGTAAAAAATTAGCTCCGGCAACAAGACAGTCCATTTCGTCCTCCTTGTCAAGACAAATGCCAAGCTTCTCTTGGAAGAGATCTGCATACTTGTATGCTCCACCACCTGTGGCCTTCACAGAGACAGGCAGAGTAGTTAATAAGTTTGCAAACTTCAGAAGTGTATACCATAAACCCAAGGTTCTCATGAAATTCAATCCAAATTGATCCATTTTTTCTTTTGCATAAGAATTACTTGTGCTGTTTTGCATGTACATATAACATAAAGATATGCAACTCCCATCTAGATTAATTAGAAGAAAAAGATAAACTAATTTGAGCCAACTACTTCAAAACAATAGCATTTAAAAGAATGATTTTTACCTTAATTACGGCCTTGTCAATTGGAGAAGCCTCGAGATGCTGGCATCCTATATTCATTTTCAAATTTAACCAGAATGAACAGAAGTAGGAGAAACATCGTAAAATTAAAAGATCGGGATGCTTAAGAAAATAGGTTTGCATAAAATGAATGACTACTTAACACGATTATTTCTAAGAAAAGCACGGACTATTATAATATGCTCCGCCTTAAGTAAAATTTCAAATGAAAAATGCAGGTAATACTACGTCTTTTTAGGAATAAATATAAAAACTGATGTGAAAGCAACCTGTGGCAGTTAAGCATGTTGAATCTATGGCGAACAGAGCAGGTTCAGCTTTCTAAAATTGCTTCAACCAATCAAAGATAAGCTCGGGTTTATCTGCCAATCTTGATCAGAACTTGGATCAAGTAGATTAGACCATGACCAGTTTAGATAGCTTCAAGGAATTTCCAAAGAAATTTGCCCAGAGTTTACAATGTAAAGCCAGTGACAAACAATAAAGAATCATCTAAGCTATAGTGCTTATTGTAATTAGTATGCTGCCTCAATAAATTTGGATTGTGAGATATTGACACGCATTTAATGATGCATGAGGACGATTCATCAACTTAGGTTGTCCATGAACAAGCTTGAGCTCAAGCAAACATATACAAAACAAGCTTGGAAAGGTTATTACGAACATGCTGAGTCACACTCGAACTCAGGTCAAGCTCGATACTCAGCCCAGATAACCTTGAACATTCCCATGATTAGTTCAGGAATGCTTGTTTATAGTTTCCATTATTAATTCGCACACTCTTCTTTCAACATGGTTCCAAATGTACTATAAGTTCGATCACGGTGCAATAATAGGTAAGTGCACACATACCACCAAGATGAAGCTGATTCTTTTGTATAAACTCTAAGCAATCATATATCTTGGTCGTTTCGAACTTGGCAAAATGAAGCCTCCCTTTAAGAACCGGATATTTCTTATTACCATTATAAACACTGAGACTCTCCGTAGTTGACCTCCCCGTCTCATCATCAACATCATCAGATGTTGAAAAATACACCAACTTAATGAGAGATCCTGCCCAAAAACACCAAATGTTATTTCCATACAAAGAAAAATTGCATTTCCTTAATCGTCAATGTTTTCTCGCACAAAAGAAGTACTTCAGAAAGAACTAGACGGATGGAAATAATCCATTTTGAAGACGAAAATACAGACGAACCCAAAAATCGCTGTAACAAGCAAGAAGCAGATTACAAACGCGGTAACAGGGACGAAATTCAGAGCCAAATGAGACTAGGGTGAATCAACGTACCATGTAACAAAAAACTGATTCAAGGAATTGAAAGACATACATATTTAAAACTATGGCATGTGGACCAAGCGTAAAAAAATTCTTCAAGTACAAAAACAATCACACGGAAGAACAACGGATTCATGGAAATTGAATATAGATTCAGAGACCCAAAACAAAAGAACATAAAATTCGGGACGGGGAGGCAGCTGAACAATCACCTCCGATATCCAGAGCCAAATGGGAAATTTGACCGCTGGGTTGGTGAGGCTTCGAATTCCCCGGAGTTCCAACCTCTCCAACACCAAGATCCATTTTCCTCGCTCTCGACTCTGAAACCGCTGCCTGGTTGGTTTGGCTCCGTAACGCTAGACTTCTACACAGGCAACGTTATATAAACAACGATTAAGAATGGTGGGATCCTATTCTCATTCGCATGGGCTGCTTGCAAAGTTCAATCTGACAAGTCATTGACATTTTTTCCAGCTTTCCCCCTTTGTTTTGACTTTCCGGAGTAGATAATACAATGTAATGTGAAAAAGAGTGCGCCAGCCTCCGCGTAAACTGTTTGATGATGCGGAACGGAGTATCAACTATCAAACAAGTGGAGAGTCGCGACATTAACTTGGAAGTGAATAGGTCCTTTTTACGCTCCTGATGCGAACAAAGCTGTACCGTCAGTTTTCCGTTGATTACAGACAAACATGACAATAGTACCTAGTCGTCCCCAAAAATATCAAGCAACACAAATTTGAAAAAGGAAAAATATTTACTGTTGCCTACATCCTCAACACACCTGTTGAGGTGAAGGAAAAAAAAAATAAAAATAAAAATATTTCTAAAGAGTGTGATGTAGCTTCCGGTTGATGCCTAGCTTTCCTCTTTGAAAAAAACACATTCATCTATGGCAGTTTGTGGATTAAAAACTCAGTCATCATTCTCCTATTTAGATATTAAGAATTTAAGAGAATGGTCGGAGACAATGTAAGAATTCTGTAAATGATAGTAAAACGGTATATGAATAATAGTGAAATTATTTAAATTAAGATGTTTATTTAAGTTAAGATGAGTAAAACGGTCTATGAATAATAGGTAAAACGGTCTATGAATAAAGTTAAACTATTGTTAAAATATAAGTTTTTAATATTATTTTTATTTTGAATTTTGAAAAAGTTGTATTATTTTTTATGTTTTGTTTAGAAGTTTGAAAAAGTTATAATGATTATATGAAAATGTTGATGATTTATAATTAAAAAATATTCATATTTGAGTGATATTTTGAAAAAAAAAATTAAGATCAAATAAGATCAAATGATCTCTATTTTTACTTTCCAATCAAGCCCAAAAAAATAAAACAAATTCCACCGTCCGAAGAGTGGTCCGAGCCTCCTCAAGGGCGGTTCTCAAATTCTTAGTTTTTGCCGGGCTAGAAAACCACTCTAGATAGTCAAGCCACCTATGGGGTCACTCGAGTGATCGACCTACTCCAACTACTTTTTTTTTTTTTTTTTCTTTTAGATTGGGTGGATCATGTGATAGATAAGTGGATAGTTGTACTTATATATTTAGAATTTTTAAATTTTTTAATACATTTTATTAGGTGTACTTTTTAATTTTTATTCTATAGTAAAATCTTCACGTGTGGATGTTTTATTGGAGGGTAAAAATAACTTGAATCACACTATGTCCTAATTGAAAGTTAAATTCTTAGGGAAAAAAAAGTAACAATTCTGTTTTCATTTCCCCCATCCCCCTTCCAAAAAATAAAAAAGAAAATCCATCTATTGGTTGTGTCGTATCGTAAAATGTTCAACCACTACCACCTTAAGAGTGAGAAAGGATAGTCAGAGTAACTTTTTTCTCAAGACGTGACTATAAGAGTCTCTACTCGCTGCGGCATATTCGGTTTGAGAATTACTGATCTTGCTCTACCAATGTGTCAACATACAAAAGTTCTCTAAAACTATAGTTCTCAAGTTTTGAACAAAGGAGGGAGGAACGATCCTAACCTTTGCCAACTGGTTACCACTTTAGTGGTTTCAACTGCTACCACTTACTTGGCAATACACTCCATGTACGTACCAAATATGAGTTATGAATATTTAGTCACCTGACTCATACATCACCAACTTAATCACGACTCATTTACAAATTTATAATAAAATATTTTCATTTTAAAATTTAAACACATCAATTTAAAACAAAAGTCAGAAGAAAGTTCATAGAAAAAAAATATATATTATTTTATTACAGAGAACTACCAAGCATTCGTTACACCTCAAACTACAACACTGCCTCAATTTGCACCCCCACATACATTAAAATCTAACAATATTCTAGGTAAGGGAGCGATACATGAGTTTTTTTTTTTAATTGAGATTTCTAAAATGCTCTTGATGAAATTTAATCAAGAAAATAAAAGCAAAAATTAATGGTAATAACTAACAATATATAAACTAATAAAACAGAAAAACATCTCTTGGGTGGCCACCACATTAAGGTGGCTCGCCGCTCGCCCCTTTCTACGCTGTCTTAGGTTAGGCCACCACGAAACGTACACTCTTTTATAAGTTTATTTACGTATTTATTATTGTCTCACTACCTCTATTTATAAGTTGGTACGTATTTATTATTGTCTCACTACCTCTATTTATAAGTTGGTGCATATAACATATCTCTCCATATCGCTTGTATGGCAAAATTTGATTTTGAGGTTAACCAAACATTTTCAATTTTTTTCTTAAATCAAATCAAATATATTCAAATCTCAATTTTTTATTTCGACTTTTCATCCCATCATTATCTAAACGAAGTTATATTAACTTTTAAACCTCTAAAACAAGAATCCTATTAAAAAAATTATGTTTAAATAACTTTTCAACTCTATCTATTCACTTTCACAAACTTTAATACAAAACTTAATTTTTAACAAAAATATGAAATTTTTTCTCTTTTCATTTCCAAAACTCAATCTCAAAAAAATTCTTAAAATTCTCAAAATATCTTATAACCAAACATTGTTGGTTATGAAATATTTTGAAAATAACCTAGCTCCATTTAATCCTAAATATATAAAACATTCCTATGTGAAATAGGGTAAAATCTCATATTTTTCAGGAGAAAAGAAATCTATAGAGCGGAAAAAGGAGTTCGCGCGGTAGGAATGACAATTCATATTCAAGAAGAAATAGATAAAAGAGTAATGTTAGATGAGAAATGATAAAACAACTACTCCTTTACAGTTTTTCTACAACCTTTCAATAAAATAATATTTTTTGAGATATATATTTTAGTTTTGATTTTGATTTGATGTATTTGAAATTTTAAAAAAAAAATTATTTCATTGATAAGTTGTAAATAAAGTGTAGTTGGGTTGTAAGGCTATCATTGCTCAATATTAGATAGTTATAGAATGTGCAAGCCTTGCACACTTTTTTTGAGAAATAGTGAGGTCTACATTAGAAAGTAAGATTTTCATGTAGGGTATTAGATCTAATTATCTTTTTTTTTTAAATGCATGAGACTTACACCTCAAGACTGTACAAATCATTTCTGTACAAATAAATGCGAGATCAATTTTTTTTATTGCTTCAATGAAACCAATGTTATTTTCACAATCTCTTTGTAGTTTTTGTTGGTCATAAAACTTCTCATTTTGACTATTTAGTTAACAAAGTTTGAGTAAACTAAACAAAATAATATTTCATACATCAAAACAGTCAACAACCACACAGGAACGGTTAAACCTCACAAGATATTGTTCTAAATTATTGGAAGTGAAAATATCATTTTACATTCTCCAAAGGAAAAACCTTGAAGCCGATCGGCTGTAAGTTTCCTTTTTACACCCACCAGTGAAAAACAATCAGGAACTTATAGAAATTACAATAAGATTGGATTCAGGGAAATCCCTCTCTATTTTCCCTCTTTCCTCTTCCGTCCCGTAGCCCTTCTCTTCGAATGGAGCCTGTAGCCCATCTTTTTGTATTCTATGTGTATGCCCGAGATATTCCTCTCTCATGAAAAAAATATTGCCTTCATCTGTAGATTCAGAGCACTCACATCTCCATCTACAAATCTTTGTTTTTTCCATCCAAGCCTCAAGGTACTGCCGTCGCACCTGCTGTAATTGCAGCGTCCACATTCTGTATGCAACTTCTTGTTTCCTTCCTTGCAACGTCCACATCCAACTCCATTTCTTCCCTTGCTATGTAATAAATATTTTGTTTGTGTTTATTTTAAATAATATAGTTGAGTAGCCTTCATCTCTTTGACATACATGTACTGCATGCTATATTTTTTATTCTGTATTTTGGTGGTTTTGGGGAAGATCAATTATGCATTTTGTTGTGTAGAGTTTTATTCTAAAGTTCAGATTTTTCTCAAAAACCTATTGTGTGGATGTGAGGTTTTGATTTTTTGTGGAGTGCGATTTTGATTCTTTATTGGGATAAAATTTTACCGAGCAGCGGGGAGGGGTTTGAGCTTCAGAGGGAGGGGTAGGATTTGTTTTCATTTTTCTGTTTGGGGGCATTCATTAGTCAATTCAGCTAGATCATGTTTGGGATCTGATCTCTTTTTGGGGCATCCGTTCGTTGATTCAGAGGGAGAGGGGAGAAATGTTTAGGGCCAACGTTCATCGATTCTTAGGGAGAGGAAGAGAGAATGAGAGGGAGAGAAAGATTGAGTGGAGGCTCACCTGTATGCGGGTCCAACTCCAAATTTGGTGAGAAAACTACGTGGCTATTTCTAATTGGTTGGTGTGAAAATAAAAATGGCACCCGTCCGGCTGGGAGTGCTACTCTTCTCCAAATATTGTCGTTATGTCATATTTCGCAGCCCGAGCAACTCCGCGATGGGTCAATCTGTTCCTACGAATATGGAGAAATGAGGGTTCGAGGTGGTGAGAAACACATCCGATGCCTAGTTAGCTTTGGGTTCTCAGTTTATAATTTAAGGGAGCTCAAATGAAAGTGCTTAGAGAGTCTTCTACCCCAGCGAGGGGGGTATATATATCTGGTCGGAGTGGTCCCCTGGCAAGTCGATTGTGGCGATGTCACTCCGTACTCAGGTCGTGCCTTCTCCCCAAGTTCTGCTACGCGACAAGTTGTCCATGCCTGATCGTGGCAACCGCTGACAATCCAGAGTTCATGTCGTGGCGTGTTCGTCCCCGTATGTCAAACTGTCGGTGTCTAGAGACCAAGGTTGTCATTGACACTGTGTATGTGGATTGTTGGCTAATAGTGGTGTCAGGCCTTTTGACTCAAGGATTCACATTATGTGCGTCCGACTTCCCTGCTGCTCTCTGGGCTTCCTGGGCCGACCTTGCCCTTCTCAGCTCGGCCCATCCTATCCTTTCATACCGATTTCCTACTGACGGGCTACCCTTAGACCCATCGATGCCTCGTGGGTTGGGCCCATGTGGTTCGGCCTAACCCTAGGAACAACATCCCTCATAGTACCGCACGAATTCTCACCATACACGTGTGGTGAGAATTCAAAACATCTCCTTCCACCTTTCTCAGGTCAGTTCCCCTTGGCACACATCCAACACCCTGCAACTGTTCGGTTGCATCATCAATGACTTGAAGACGCCTCGGGTCCTTCCCACCCCTTAGTTATCTGACTGTTTGGGGCAAGGGAGAGGTCCACCCACGCACCGGTCTGCGTATTGGACCGTGCTTCCCACACTCCCGTCACTTACTCCTTATGCTCCCACAGGTTCACATCGGTTAGGTTCCACGATGCCACTCCGCCCATTTCTCGAGACCTGGCACGTCTCTTGGGTTTCTGGCTCGGGGTCATTTCATTGTCTGCAAAATGCCAACTGTCATGTCCTTCTCTATATAAAGCCCCAATTTCTCCCATTTTCTGCCATCTCTTCTTCTCACTCTTCTGCGTTTTCCTTTGGGCCTATTTTTCTAGTTCCTCCCTCTTCACTCTTTTGTTTCGTTCCTTCTTCTTTCTAGTTTCCAGTAGCTCTCAAAGAATCCAAGGAATCATCTGACGCTCGTTATTTGTATTTCGTTAGGCAGAGTTGGGAGTCTTCAGTCTCTGCAGATGACCTCTGCGAGCTGAGGATGACGTACAACATTCCAGAGTCAGCAGTTCTCGAGATCCCTGGGCACCGCGTAGCCATGGTGGACTCTGATGGGATGGCGTCTCAGGTGGCGCTCTATCCCTTAATGATTGCGAACTATCTTCATCTTCCATTCTGTCACCTCATCCAGTATGTTCTCAACTTTCTGAAGTTAGCCCCGGCACAACTCCACCCGAACACATTACAGCTTCTGGTTGCCAGCTACGTGATCTTCTAAATGATACTCAGCTCTGATCCTGAGGAGTATCTTAATATGATAGCCTGGGAGTTTGTGTCAGTGTACCAGATGCTGCGCCTCGGCGAGAGCTTGTGTAGCTTCGAGGCGCGTTCCTCTTAGAAGCGCATTGCCAACCTGGAGAAGAGGCATTCACACATTAAAGACTGGTCTCGGCAATTCTTCTTCATCTCTAGCATGGAATGGGAGTATCCTAAGGGGGAAGAGGTCCATCAGGATTTCCTGGTTCGGGCCATCTTGTCGTAGATGCCCACTAGCAAGAGCCTGTCCATCAGGTTGAACAAGAGGGAGGAGGCTAGGCTGGTGACAGTGTAGGCTTGGGTGGCAGCCCACCCCCTCGACACTGACTAACGTAGTGTTAACCGAGGCCAACATCACAAGATTCCTGTCCTCTCCCGACCGTTCTTATGTATTATTGGATCGGGATTTCTTTGAGGTTCCCTATTTGCCTCAGGGTAAAAAATGCCACTCCAGCCCTCCCGCGGCGGATGATAAGGAGAAGCGTTATTGGGCGGGTCGTGATGCTATCGGTTGGTCATCTAGGAGCAAGGCCGGGACTTCTAGTTTTCGCCCTCTTTCGAGGGGTGACACGGTTGGCGAGGCCTCTAGGAGTTGGGCTAGGGGTTCTCGATCTCGTCCTGCTCCTGGGGGTAGTGGGCGATCCGATCGTGCTAGGATCCTAGTTCCCTCTTCTCGAAGGGCTTCTGCGCAGGAGCCACAGAGCCCCCGTTCGTACCCCTCGTGGCCACTTCGTCCTCGGGTCACGTTGTCCTCAAGGAGGAAGGTGAAGACGACCTTCGGATGGCCTTCTTCAACGCCTTCATCAAACCCGCACCCTGTAGGGCTGTATTGGAGGTTAGGTCATTTCCTTAGTTCGAAGAATCACTCCCACCGGAGGACCCCATTCCTCTGACCGTAGCAAGAGAAGTTCCCGCTTCTCCAACCCATTCCTGACCGATTAATCGAGAAGAGGCTGGGCCAAGTTCTTCTTTCGTCATGGAGTTGAGCGACGACCGCGTGTTTATCCCGTCACCTTCCCTCAGCTACTCTTTAGAGCCAGAAGTTGGTTCCTACTTGGCTTCAGATGAAACGGTGTCGCAGTCTTCCCCCACCGGGGAGCCAGACTTTCTTGAGGTGGAGGCCGTCTTAAAGATCGAAGAAGCGCCCACACAGGTTGAAGCTCCTATGATCACCACGAGCCCCTCCTTGGGTCCCGTTGCTTTGTACAAAATGACCCAACTATGTCCAATCCCTATTGTGTGAAAGGTCGCGAGACATGATCGAGGTAAGTTCCTCCGGCAGACAATGGGGTACAAGCGGGGTGCTCCTGGCACTTCGGGCACTTCTTCGCAAAGCTCTCTGCATCTTGGAGAGAATGAGGCCAATAATACCCTGCTCACATAACTTTTGCGGCCAGTGCCCTTCAGCCCGAATGGCTTCCACAGACCCCCTCGTGCACTTTGGCCGACATGTACTGGGTCTCTTCCAAAGAGATGCACCTTAGGATGGGCTTAGAGAATCCTCTTTTATACAGAACTGCTCATGACAACGTGAACCATGCAGCCTTATTCCCAACCTTCTGGGCCTCTTCCTAGTAGTTCGGGAATTCGCCTTGGTCGAGGAATTTTATGATGTTCGCAACCCATTTGGTTTACGCCATGGAGATGACTGATACTTCAGCGCCGATGGTCGGGACATCAACTGTCCAAATTATGGTATGTTTAGGGATAGGGGACTCTCCTGTCCCAAGGTGGCTCTTGCCAACGGGTCTGCCTTTGATTTTCTTCTCTTGGAATTTGTTGGATGCGGAAAAGGTCACGCTTCTCGCCCACCTATTGGAGATATTTTTTCAACTTTTTGCCCTTCGTGGTGAATTCTCATCTCACCCGACTGGCGACTACTTGTGAATCTATTTTTACTTCTACTTCAGTGGCCCCTAGCAATCTGGCCACTGACATTCCTGCCAAAAGGGCCTCATACTCAGCCTCATTGTTGGTCACTTTGAAAGCGAGCTTTATCACATAGTTGTGCTCCTCCCAGAGCTCAGTGATGATGTGCACCCCTACACCCCCTCCAGCACAGTAGGACGAGCCATCGATATAGACCTGCTAGTGCTTTCTCTGGGGTGCAGCTTGTATTTCCTCTGGGAAGTCGGCAAATCCGGCCACGAAATCTGCCAGCACTTGCCCCTTGATAGTTGTCTAAGGCAGGTACTCTATATCAAACTCACTCAATTCGATTGCCTAGTTCATCAGTAGCCAGATGTGTCAGGTTTCTGTAAGATTTTCTTGAGGGGGACGTCGATGAACACCTTCATCGGGTGGGCTTGGAAGTAGGGCCTTAGCCTTATGACTACGAACACGAGCATGAACGCCAGCATTTCAGTGCACGGGTACCTCGCCTCGGCCTTGCGAAATGCCCGACTCATGTAGTAGACGGGTTGTTGTCCCTTCTTCTTGTCCCGAACCAGGACTGCAGACACTGTGTGTGGCGATATAGCTAGGTACACGGTCAGTTTTTCACTTGGTTCAGTTTGGCTAAGAAGCGATGGGTGAGTCAGGAGGTACTCCTTTAGTTCACTGAACGCATGGTCACAGTCGGCATTCCAGTCTTGTACTTTCCTAAGTACATTGAAAAATGGGAGACATCGGTCGGTCAAGTGGGCGATGAAGTGGTTCAAGGCCGCTGCTTGCCCCACGAGCCTTTGCACCTCATTAATGTTGCGAGGAAGGGCATGCTCACTATTGCTCCAACTTTCTCTGGATTGGCCACGATTCCCCGTTCAGAGACCATGAATCTCAAAAACTTACCTGACTCCACGCCATAGGCGCACTTTAGTGGGTTGAGCTTCATCTTGTAGCATTGCAACATCACAAAGGTTTCTCGAAGGTCAGACAGATCATGCTTGAGCTTTTTTCTCTTGACCAGTAGATCATCCACGTAGACTTCCATGCTCCGGCCGATCTGGTCTTTGAACATTTGGTTGACCAGTTGTTGGTATGTGGCGCCAGCATTTTTTAGTCCAAAGGGCATATCCTTGTAGCAATATAGTCCCCACTCGATGATGAAGGCCATTTTTTCTTTGTCGTCTGGACTCATGCAGATCTGGTTGTAGCCCAAGTACACATCCATGAAGCTGAGCAGTCGAGTCGATGATCAAATCGATGCGAGGTAGGGGGAAGCTGTCTTTTGGGCAACCCTTGTTTAGGTCTGTGAATTCGACGCACATCCTCTATTTCCCGTTCGCCTTTTTGACCAATACTATGTTAGATAGCCACTCGGGATAGTGCGCTTCTCTGATGAGACTCGCTGTGAGGAGTCGGTCTACTTCCTTAGCTATGACGGCGTACTTTTCAGCACTAAAGCTCCGACATTTTTGCTTGACTTTCCTGGCCCCAAGATTGCCGCAAAGGTGATGTTCGATGATTGCGTTATCAATCCCGGACATCTCCTCGTGACTCCACGCAAAGACATCTTGGTGCTTGATGAGAAATTTCTTCACAACCTGCCTTAAATCGAGGGCCATCTTAGTCCCTACCCGTATGGTCCGTTCAGGCCTCTAGTCGTCCACAGTAACCAACTCCAGGGGTTCATTGGGCTCTGCTTGTCGTAAGGTCTGCTCATCTCGGACCTCTTCGTCCCAGTTTGTCAAGGTCGGTGGGGGAGGAGGCTCAGTGGTCGCCCATTTTTCTTCGATTGCCTTGACGTCCTGGTCCCTGTGTCACAACTCCCGTGCATAACACTCCCAGGCAAACACCTACTCACCTCGGACTTCACTCACCCACGATTCTGTATGAAACTTCATCTTGAGGTGGTAGGTGGATGTCATCGCCTTCAAACTGTTCAAGGTCGGTCGGCCTAATATCGCGTTGTACGAGGATGGGGCCTTCACCACTAGGAAGTTGGCCATTGTGGACGAGGTTCTGGGTGCCTTCCTGGCCAGGATGGACAGGGTGATGGCTCCCATCGGCTGAATGACATCCCATGTAAAACCTTTAAACGACATCGATGCCGATCATAGACGGTTAGGGTTGATTCCCATCCTGATGAACGCTTCCCAAAACAGGATGTCGGCTGAACTGCCGTTGTCGATCAAGACCTTTCGTATTGTGAAGTTGGCGATTTGCATAGTGACTACCAGGGCTTCTTCATAGTGGTGGAGGATGCCCTCCTCATCATTTTCACTAAATGTAACAACGACCCCTCCTGCATGCCTCCTTGCCCTGGCGGCTATCCTCTCAACAATGAATACTTCCTCGTACTTGGCCCTACGAGCATGGGCCCTTTCTGCCTACGAAATAGGGCCTCCTCCAACGTATCCCCCCGCGGTGGTGCAGATTTCTCCGACCGGGTTGTCTGCCCTAATCGGGCTTCGACGCCACGAGCTCCTCTGGTCATCCCTCCTGACCCTTTGTCTCCTCAGGTTTTCACTTCCCCAAGGTCTCAGGTGCTCATTCTCTTGTCATGTCGGCCGTTCATCTTCCTAGCACTGTTGGTCCAGCAAGCTTCCAAGTTCTTCCATTTTCTACTTTAGTGTATAGCAGTCTTCGGTGTGGTGCCTGTCCTTTTTGTGGTAGGTGCAGTACTTGTTGTTCTCCCGTCCCTACTGAGGCTCCTTGCCCGAGCTCGAGACGCGTTCCCCCTCCACGATCATACTTGTATGTGCTCGGGCTCTGCCATGTGCCCGAGCCAGTCATTCCTTCATTTGGTTTCTTGGGTGTCATTCTTATTCTTCTCACAGTTCACCCCGCTACTTAGCACTGCAGCCCTCCTATCCGCCTGCTCCAGTTCAATTTTTCGAGGGACTGTCAAGGCCTATAGGGTATCTTCGACATTGATGAAGGCGTCGGCGCGATCCATGAACTCCCTCAGAGTTGTGGGGGTCTTTCGTGTTATTTCGGTTATAAATAGATTTCGCGGCCAAATTCAAACCAGTAAGGCCGCCATGGTGATTTTCTCGTCTGGGTCATCCGTAGTCATGCACTCCCGATTAAATTAGGAGAGGTATACCTTGTGGCTCTTGTTGTCGCGCTACTTCATGGTCAGAAAGTAAGCAGCTGGGCGCCTCTTCTTTCAGCTCGCCATAAACTACGTTAGGAAGAGGCGAGCCAATTCGCCGAAACTGTCAATAGACCCCAGTGGTAGGGATCTAAACCATGCCCTCGCTGCTCCCTTCAGTGTCAGCGGGAAGGCTTGGCACGAGATCTCGCCCGGGAACTTGTGGAGGGTCGTGTGGGCTTTAAATGTTTCCAGGTGTTTTACCAGATCCTTAGACTCATCATATCCCTCCACCTGGGGAACTTTGAATTTGGGCGGGGGAGGGACGACCATGACCTCTGCACTGTACGGTAGGTCTGTGCTGGTGAGCAGCTAATCAACAGAAGATGGCGCGCCCATCCACTTGGCCATTTTGGCATACTTGTCCCCAAGATCCCGGAGCTCGAGGTGCATCCGACGCCTTTCCTCCTCGGCTGCATTGGCCTCTAGGCCGCGTCGTGACTCGGCATGTTCGTTGTGGATGGGTTCTGCTCCTTCTGCTAGTTCTTTGTTGGTTCTTTGCAGCACTGCAACTCCCACTTCTACCATCAGTTTCTTGATCGTGTCTCCCATCTAGGTGAGCCTCGCCTCCATGGTCTCGGGTTGGTCTTCTTCTCTTCGCATGGTCTGGGAACGCATTGTTGCTGGCATACGAAGGATACGGTTCTATAGGAAAGATCCCACAAACGGTGTTATTGTTGATGTTGTGTTTTGCAGCCTGAGCAACTCTACTATAGGTCGATCTAGGGGTAGGCAGCAGGGCCCCACCCCCACTACCCCGCCCCGCCCCACATGGAGAGGGCCTAGCGGGGCTGGGGGGCGGGTGACCCCAACAGGGCCCTGCCCCGCACCCCGCCCCTGCCCCCGCTCCCGATATATAATTTTCTTTTTATATATATAAATAAATATATATAAATAAAAATATATTTGTATATATTGTATATAGATATATACAATTTAATAAAGACTTAAACTTGTATTCAAGTCATTGGATTGCATTGGCCTCTTAGGCCAACCTTTATATGGAAGGTCAAGGCAATACAATAGTCATCCTTAAGCAATGTGAGACTTACTACTTTCTTAAGCAATGTGGGATTTAGTAGTAAGTCTCACATTGCTTAAGGATGACTATTGTATTGCCTTGACCTTCCATATAAAGGTTGGTCTAAGAGGCCAAGACAATCCAAAATCTAACTCTAATGAGTTTAAGTTCTTTTTATATTTATAAATTTTAATTTATTATTTAAATTATATTATAATTTGGGTATAAAAAAAAAATTTTAGACCAATTTTTTTTTTTTAAACACAATGTGTGCCATAAGCGGGGGGCGGATGAGGTTTTTTCCCCTGCCCTCCGCCCCCGCCTCCCGGGAGCGGGGGGCGGGGGAAAAACCCCAACCCCCTACATGGTGCGGGGCGGGGTGCGGGGGAGGGTACCCCCCGCCCCGCACCATGCGGGCATCACCCCTAGGTCGATCTGTTCTTGCGAATATGGAGAAATGAGAGTTCGGGGTGGTGAGAAACACCTCTGATGCCTAAGTCAGCTTTGGGTTCTCAGTTTATGATTTAAGGGAGTTCAAATGAAAGTGCTTAGAGAGTTTTCTACCCTAGTGCCGAGGGGGAGGGTATATATACCTGGTCGGAGTGGTCCCCTCTCAAGCCAATCGTGACGATGTCACTCCTTACTTAGTTCATGCCTTCTCCCCATATTCTGCCATGCGACAGGTCGTCTATGCCTGATTGTGGCAACCACTGACAATCCAAGGTTCACGTCATGGCGTGTCCGTCCCTGTCCTTCATTAACTGCAACGTGGTCTCGGCTTAGCACGCCCACCTTCCAAGTCTATCCAGCCGTCGGTGTCCAAGGACTAGGGTTGTTCCTGACACTGTGTATGTGGATTGTTGGCCAGTAGTGGTGTCAGGCATTTTGACTCAAGGATCTACGTTCCGCGCATCCGGCGAAGACTTCGCTACTCCTCTTTGGGCTTCCTGGGCAGACCTTGCCCTTCTCGGCCCAGCCCATCCTATCCTTTCATATAGATTTCCTACGATCGGGCTATCCTTAGACCCATCGGTATCTTGTGGGCTGGGCCTTTGTGATTCGGCCCAACCTTAGGAATAGCCTCCCTCACAATCATCATTTTTTAAAGCTACCCCTCAACTATCAAATTCCTCAATTTGTATCCGAAACTACCAAATCCTTTTTGGTACTCTAAACTGTTATCATTCCCTCAATTTACCGAAACTACCAAAATCCTCATTTTGTTAAATCATATGAACTCTTATATTCCGAGTGAATTGCCTAAAATACCGTTACTAAAAAGTTTAAAATTATGCAAGTAGCCGAAAGATAGAATAAAAATAAGATCATCATATAATAACATCAAAATAATAAGAGGAATCCTACTTGCAAATTAATTCAGAGAACACATCCTCCATACACCTAACATGATAGAAATTGATTTAGCAAAAAAAGCTGAAAACTGATGACTTCAATCATGAGGAAATAAAATAAATTAAAGAACAATAATATCACACATTTTACAACACATTTCATAATACATATTTTTAAAATAAAAAATATTTTTATAAAATAATATTACTTTTATAAGATATCTTATAAAAATATTTATCATTTTAAAACATATCCTATAAAATATTTTATAAAAAAATGACGCTTGTTTATGATTTTTTTAAATTAACAAGTGCAGTAGCAAAAGTTAGGACGCGTTTTGAAGGAATAATTATTTTCTAGATTTGACTAAAATATGTGAATATGCGATAAGTAGATGTCTCATATCACTCTTATTAGATTAGTTAAAAGTTAAATTATTGAGTATTTAGTTATTAGAGAGCAAAATATACTCACAATGAATTAGCTCAGTGACTTTCAAAAAAATTTCTAAAATTGAAGGATATTGTACATACATCAAATACATATTTTATTAATTATTTATCTCTCCATTTCTTTCTATCACAATTGGTATATTAATTTGAGTTAGTGATATATTAATTTAATAAAAATATGATTATTAATTAATATATAATAGGTAGAATAGTAAAATATGATAAAATAAATTAAATTAATAATTAAAAAAATAAATATTTTTGAATTATTAGTTATTTATTACTATATAATAAATAAATGTATAATCTAATGTAAAGATTCGATGTGAATAATTAAAATCAAATTCATCTTATATTATATTATTATTATATAATAAAAAAATAGTTATTTATTTATATAAATAGAATGGTTAAGAATTAAATTTCTTTTACTTTCATTAAAAATATTTTTTAACTTTTGACTAATTACTGACCGTCGTGCTAATGTAAAATAATGTTACCATCCATTCAGCTCGGTCACAGGCTCACAGTTCTCCAGTCGGTCAGTCTTTTGCATCTCACCAATCAATTCCAGCCGACTTGCTCACAGCTCAGCGTCAAAGACTCGAAGCAAAGAGATGCTCTTTCACTTGCGCATTGGGGTGGTTGGGCCCACAAAAATACTATTCAGAGTAACAAAATAGCATTAAGTAATTCTTATATACAAATCTCAAATAGAGAAATTGCATAAATTTTTTATAAAAAAAAAATATAATTTTAATTTTTTTTATATTTTTTAAAGTGAAATCCACTTTTTTATTTATCAAAATTTATACAAAATTTATTTATTTGATCCTTATACAAACCATATGTTAAATAGCAGCTGTAATACACGGGATTGACTAAACAAGTTCTGTTCATCAACCCAAAACCCACTTTAGTACGATGCAATAACTAGCCAAGAGTGTCTTTGTATTGTGTCTGAAAAAATATCTATGTAAACTTATTGACACGTCAAATATATTATTAATGTAAAAATTTGTCACATCAATTAATGTAAAAAATTATTAATTTTTTAATTATTATAAATCTCATAATAAATAATTTGTTTATGCATCGACCTACAAATAACACAATTCTATCTATATAATCTTAGTAATTCCTTACGTCAATTACGATCAGCACCTCTTTTTCCTCATCCCCCCCCCCCCCCCCCCCCAATGTAAGACACGTATCATTTCATTATAATCTCAAATCATTACAAACTTGATAAATTTCTTGGGGTCCTCCTTCAATCCAACAAAATTCTCCCTATTATGCAAAGCCATCTTAGCTAGACTATGAGCTACTGCATTTCCTTCTGTGTGTATGAAAACCGGAGACCATTGCAGACATGGTAACAACATTCTCTTCAGGTCCTCCACCATTTGTCTAATCCCCGACTCATCCCTCTCATTGGATAGAACAGCCTCAATTACTCCTTTTGCATCCCCTTCAAAAATTACACCTCGAAACCCCAACTTCTTACACAATTCTATTCAGAGGGCATGACACTCAGCAATGAAAGGTGATACAACAAACCTTTCTGGGAACACATAGCAGCCATTATATCACCATTGTTATTTCTAACTATTATCCATATCCCCAATCTCTGGTTCTTTGTGTCTAAAGTAGCATCAAAATTCACTTTGCATTTGTTGCCTTTAGGTCTCTACTAGCCTTGACCTCCTCTCACCTAGCCACCCTGGTTCTACCTTTTGCCCTGCCTCTGGTTTGCCTCATGAAACTCATCTAGCCTAGCCACAACAGATTTCACAAGCTTGCATAGGCTATAAAAGCTACAGATTTTCCAAACTTTCCTTTGGAAGCCTTTCTACCCATATACAGCCACAAGTGTTCAAAATCAAACACATTAGTCTTCCATTTCCTCACTGGGCTCTCGTTATCTGCCCGTACATCAAAGCAGCAGGATAGCACCATAAAGAATGGATTGCATTTTTCTCTTCTCTTTGACACAATGGACATAAGGGA
Organism: Juglans mandshurica; assembly: GCA_022457165.1. Taxonomy (NCBI): domain Eukaryota; kingdom Viridiplantae; phylum Streptophyta; class Magnoliopsida; order Fagales; family Juglandaceae; genus Juglans; species Juglans mandshurica. The sequence goes on from CM039621.1 coordinate 16,702,585, forward strand.
TCACTTATAATTCTTGTTGTAGGTAGGATATTATTTACAGCTTTCCATATAAAGTGCTTGTACCCACCAGGAACATCCAAGGTCCATATCACTTCTACTGATCTGCTTTTTTCCACCATGAGAAGTCTCCCCTCCACTCTCTTTTCTCCCCTGAAGGTTAGCATGGTAAGACACTTTTAACTATGGATTTACCATGCTTAGTAAAGCACCAGTACTGTCTGTCATCTACCCCCAAAATACTAATAAGCATGGTGCATATTAACTTAGCCTCATTTCTATGAAATGCCTTTTTCAATCAAATCCACCTTCCATTCATTTCTCCTTTCGTCAATTAAATCACAAACCTTTGAACATAATAAGAAGTTGGTGCAGGGAACCATTTCTGACCCCATATCTTTATATTTTTACCATTCCCTACTCTCCACCTCAACCCCATCTTAACAACATCCCTCACTGACTAAATACTCCTCCAGATTAGTGATGGGGAGTTACCCAGCTTGGCGTCAATAAACTGGTTAGCTTTTAGATATTTTTCTTTATATATTCTGGCTACAAGAGTATCTTGCCTCTACATCAACCTCCACCTTTGTTTAGCTAGCATCGTCCTATTGAAACATTCTATGTTTCTGAATCCCAGTCCACCCTCAATTTTTGAGCAACCCAGCTTTTCCCACCTCCACCAATGGACTCCAGACTCTTTCTTATTTCGCCTCCACCAGAACCTCGATAGCATGGCTTCCAAGTCCCTACACAACTTTTTTGACAATTTAAAAACACTCGAGTAAGTGGGGATGGCTTGCAAAACAGCCTTAATAAGTACTTCCTTTCTTGCTCTTGAGAGGAAATTCTTTTCCAATTTTGTATCTTCTGCCACACCCTCTTTTTTATAAATCTAAAAATATTATATTTTGCCTATCCCACTACTGCTAGGAGACCCAAGTATCTCTCATAGTTATCACACATAACAACTCTTGCTTCCCTATGAATCTTACTCTTTATATCCTCACTAGTGTTTGAGCTAAACATAATTGAAGTCTTCTGTTTGTTTAGGGTCTGTCCTAAGGCTTTCTCATATCTGCATAGGATAGAATGAATTTTCTCCCACTCTTCATGTTTTGCTCTACTAAAAATTACATAGTCATCAGCAAACATCAAATGGTTAATTTTAGTTTTCTTCTAGCCACAGCAACTCCCCTTATTTCTCCCCACAATTCTACTCTTCTCAGTAACTGACTTAGCCATTCTACACAGATTATGAATAGGTAAGGAGACAGTGGGTGATAGTGGGTCTCCTTACCTCAGACCTCTTGAGGGGTTTATCTTCTTCCAAGGTGTCCCAATTAATAACACTGAATAACTCACAGAACATACACATTCCATGATCAAAATGGTTAGCCTCTTCCCAAAACAATTTGTTCTCAACATGGCTTCTAAAAACGACCATTCAACCCTATCATAGGCCTTGGCCATATCCAGCATAATAGCCATACTACCAATCTTTCCTTTCTGTTTTGACTTCATAGAGTGCAGTAGCTCATACACTATCATTATGCTATCAGTAATAAGCCTCCTAGGGATGAAGGCACTCTGGTTAGAAGAAATGATGCCATGCAATCTTTGATCCTGATTCCTAATACTTTAGAAATCAGCTTATAGAGTACATTGCAGAGGCTTATGGGTTTATAATCCTTCACTAAGATAGGGAATTCGCCTTTGGTATTAAGGCCAGGTACATATGATTTAAGTGCCTATACATTTTTCTTCCATTCAGAAACTCTAGAACAGCTTGGCTAGTCTCTCTTCCCACAATTCCCTAGTGATTTTTATAAAAACCCGCACCAAATCCATTAGGACCAGGTGACTTGGGAGCTGACATCTCCTTTAAAGCCCTTTCCAATTCCTCCTCAAAGAACTCTCTTTCTATCTTTTGCTTCATCTCTTCAGTAATTATTGCCTCAGTACACATTACACATTCATCAACTTGTTCTTTTGTGGGGTAGGAGGATGTATAATGTGATGCCCCCAAATTTCGCTTGGGATCGGATGGACATTTGAAGCGTCGAGACATGCAACATAAGGTTACCTGCCCCTGTTCATGACATATAAGATGCAATATTCCTAACATGCATCTAGCATTATGCAATATTCGCAGCGGATAATTTTTTTCTTTAGCAATACTATGCACCAAACTAAAATATCTCAAATACTTAAAATATACTTCATACTTAATGACATACTAAACAACTAAGATCACAACAATAGTCCTTATGGTTGTGATCAAAAGAGTGCTGGAGATTGAACTCCACAAATACAAGTAGTAATCTGAGGTAACTACTATACTACCATCTACGTCGCACCGTCGCTTAATCGACCGTTTCCAATTGGTAGATTCCCGATTCTCCTTCAGATCCTGTAACAAAATCTACCATTCGGGGGGAATGGTAGTTGAGACTACTACAGTGAGATTTGATTACAAATCTCAGCAAGTTAACAGAAAACTTCCACACAGGTTAATTATGCATGCATGGCAGTAAAAGCATGAATGCATAATCAAATCAATAGAAAACATAACATATTCTGGCATAACATGGCATGAAATAATAAGCATAACGTAACTTGACATAACATGGCATGAGCTGACATAACTTGAATGGGAACTTAGACTTAACTTGACGTGACATGACATATACATGAACTTAAAACATAACATGAACTTGAAACATAGCATGAACGTGAACATGCATAATTTGAACATGAATTTGAACATGACATGAACCTGAGCATGACATAACATAAATGTGAACTTGGAACATAACTTGAACGTGAACATAACATAACATAACATGAACTTGAAACATATTCTTGTCTCATGGGATTACCATGATTGCGTGAACGTAAACTTGAACATAACATAACATGAAACATGACTTGAACGTGAAATACATGAACTTGGAATCTTATTCAATAGACTCAATTAATAAAGTGACCATATGGGTGTTACATGGGTCCCCTTGAGTCGTGCGTCCCTGCCGATTACCGCATCACAACACAGGTGTCTATACCAGCTGTGAGTGCGTTAATACGTACTCCACAGTTGTTGTGGCCCCACGTATTCTACGTGTCACAATTGTTGTGTCTCACGTAACGTATGCTCCACAGTTATTGTGGCCTCATACTTCATGCTCCACAGTTGTTGTGGCCCCATGACTTATTTGTTTGTGTCACACTTGTTGTGGACACACGTAACATAATGTGTGACACCATCGGCGTTAGTGCCTGGCGCGTTCCGGTGACCAGCTAATTAGGCCCCATTCGCAACCTGTTGACTGTACTTTGGCAACCCAGGGAATTTCACACATATTTAGACACTCCAGCGTGAACAAAGGAGTTCCACTAGGATATTACCCCATCCTAGCACTTAGGGTCGTGATTGACATGAATAACTTAACTGGCATACATGACATAAAAGATAGAAGTCCTGACGTAGCGTAATTTTACATGAACGTAAGATGACAAACATGACATACTTTGAAACATAAATATAACAGACAACATTTCATAACATGGCATACATGTAACAAACAATATTCCGTAACATGGCATAACATGTGACAATGAATATTACGTGACATGCAATACATGTAACATATGGCATACTTAACTTAACATGACATACTTGCAATGTATAGCAATACATGATAGAATATCTTGTGTAACAGATGAATAATTTGTGACAGAATAAATTCTGTGTAATAGATAAATATGTAATGATTTGGCATGGTACATATGATAACATGCATACATACACTTTAGTTCCCTTACTTATCACTCATACACATTAAACTGATAGTAAGTTAAAAGCTAACTCGATCGTCGCATTCTACGAGATTAAAGTGTGAAACACGAGAAACTGAAATAGGGTATTCTAAAAGTTAGAAATTTAATTACTAACAATTAGAAAAGTAAAAAGGGACAACTTAGAGTAAAATTACTATTTTACCCTTTATATGTGGAAAAATGACTATTTTACCCCTAACTTAAATATTTCACATCCTAACTCCAACAATTACCAAAATTTACATTCATCATGTAAATTTTGTCCTAGACTCAAATCACAACTCAAAAAAATTTAAAACCAATCACAACTATGAAAAACTCACAATGGCCGAAACATACATAGGTCATTTCTCTTGATTTTGGTTGCAATTTCTTTCATCTTCAAAACCCATGATTAAACTAAAATTTTGCAACAAAAATCTTCCTATCTTAAATTTTAAAAAAATACACTTAAAATATCCATTAAGAAAAGCTAATCATCAACACCAAACTTTTGTAAAAAGACTCAAACTTTTTAACAAAAAGTAAACCCTTAAATCACAAGTTTTGACCTTAATAAAAACATCTCCAAGAATTTCAAAAAAAATCAAATGTTACTTCTAACATATTCATAACATAATCCAAAGATCAACCACGCTTTAAATCATCAAACAAAAGCCACCAAAAATCAATAAACAACACTTGGAGTTTTTGGTTTTAAACTTAGTCCAAAACAGAAACTTTTCTCTCCATTAACTTTGATCATTCTCTTGATCCATGACTTATACACATGTGATCTTCAAACTAAAACATCTCATAGTTTAAAAAATGTGTCCTAAAGAAGATTCAGCCATCAAACTTAAAATCACATGGCTAAAACTCAGTAAAACATAGATCTAACCCAAAAAATCAAATCTTAGGCAAAACCGAAATCCTCTTGCATAGAAAATCATATCTTTAGAACTAATACTAAATATCTTCTAAATAACATCCTAACATGTATATAAGAGGCTTAGGGTAATCATATAAAAATATCAAAACCTTTGGAATAAGATTAAACCACGAAATATTCAAACATTCACAAAACAAAAACTGTTTTTCCACTTCCAGTTTTCAAGTTTCTAAATCCAAGGAAATCTATCATCAAAAGCTTTATTCATGCAACAAACCCTCAATGAAAATTCATAAACACATGTTAACAACACTCCATAAAATGTTCGGACCAAGATTTGTCCATTAGCTTGGTCAAAACCAAAACATAACATACTTTCCAGTTTCACGCCCAGAATGACCTTTTCATGGTTAAAAATACTTTTGATCAATCAAATGAGAATGAAATAAGACTAATAAGATATCCACGGAAGCTAGACTCAAAGACAAACAACTTATGTGAAGGAATCATAGTAAGAACGTACTTACAAAGGGTCGAAAATGGCAATGCAAAAAGACCTAGAAATTTACCCAAGAGAGCTCTTTTGGATTTTCTCTCTAAGAACGGGATGAAAAAGTGATAAAATGAAATGAAATATGCCTTGCACGACTTTAGACTCATGGAGGGGGAAGTTGTGGGCTTGAATGACCCATGATTGGAGTTGCCTATGTGACATAATGTGGAGAATAGTGAGAGGAATGGACTGCCTGCAGTAGTTGTGAGAGATGGAGGTTGATGGAGTGGACTTCTCTTCACATCAAGGCACTAATGGGTTGCAGCCAATGGCAGTGGATGGTCTGCCATGTGGGGGAGGAAACTTCTTCATGAAACTTTGCCAAGGTGGCCAATTCCGTGGGCCTTGGTGGGCCCAACCAAGTGGGCTTCAATTTGGGGTTTAAAAGGGGTTTGGTTAGGGTTTGAGATGCTATCAAGCCCAAAACTAATTTTTCCTGGCCCAATCAAATTTCTAAGGTTTAAAAGGTTGGATAATGATATCATAACAAAGATTTTATTAATTAATAGCATGTGGAAGTGATTTAATTAAGTGATTAAACACAATGCTAGAAATCGGGTTAAAAAGGATTTGGAGACCAACTTTAGGGTTTGGGGAAACCGTTTAGGATTTTGGTTTCAACCAAGCTTTTGGGTTTCAATTGGATTCCAACCAATTAGGGTTTTGCTAGGGTTGAAACCCTCTTTGGTTTGGCACAATTTGGTTGATCAGATGAAACAAAACTTTGCTTAGGTGGCATAATCTCACACCTTGACTTCCTTCACAAATCCATCTAATGGTTCCTCTTTGTGCCAAGTCTCTAATATTATTTACTATGTGTGGCTAAGATCTTTCCAAGTGTCCAAATAAAATTTCTCTAACCTAATTTGGACATTTCACATTGTGATTTTGAAAACACCGCACTGGGTGCGCTTATCGAGATTACTATTCACTCCAAAAAAATGCATGATAAACTTAATACTGAAAAATTCTATATATTCATATTAACCTATAGTGAAAATCGTTTACCAAAATTCAACTCCAAAGTACCCCTAAAAATAATTTCACAATTTCGAACAGACGTTTCGTCTGGAATTATGAAAAAAGGGTTATTGCGCCATAAAATCTTAAATAATCAACTGAGTCTAATGGCGTAGACCAAAACACATTCTGATACTTATAACTATCTCAAATAATTAAACTCATAAATCTAGCACCATAGTGAGTGATAACACTGATTATGATGATAGACTAAAACCTGAGCGATTGGTCAATTCATAAAAACTTATGGGGTTTTCACGAGATTCCTACAGTCAATAGAAATTCCACCAATGAATTTTTAGCGGGCTGTTACATATAAACCCTGAGAAATAGTTCCGAAAAGCATCTGCAATTGCCTTTGGCTCATATACTAGCTTCTCTTGTGAATCTTAGATCTTCCCTATCAAGTTTTTTTTTCTTCCTCTGATTTGCACATGCATGAAAAAACTTGGTATTTTTATCACCATGTTGAAGCCATTGCCTTTTTGCCCTATGATTCCATCTCAGGTTTTCCTGGTCCAGTAAAACATCAAATTCATTCCTCATTCTTTTTATTTCCTCCATATGTTCTGGTCCATCAGACTCTTGCAGAAGCTTCAATTGAACAGATTTCTTAGTGATAGCCCTCCCTCTCTCCTTTATTAAGTCTCTACTCCATTGGCTCAAAGCACCCCTGCATCCAGATAAAAGTGTCTGAGGTCAGAGAGCCCTCTAAACCACGACCCCTCCTCCATTCCTCCTCAACAAGTTTTTTGAACCCCTCATCCCCAGCTCTTGTCATACTTAAAAGTTGCTATTCCATCTGTCCCTCACCTCCCATCTGCCTCTGCTTGAACTAACCAAGATTGGACTATGATAAAAACACATTGTCACAATGACATCTACTCTTACATCAGAAGCCTAACTCAACCAATAGTGGTTTGTTGCAGCTCAATCCAGCCTTTCTTTAACAAAGGATTCATCCTCATGGTCATTGCACCGGGTGAACTTATTTTCATTCCACCCCAAATCATAGAGGTTTCCCCACTCCAAGGTTCTTCTAAACTGATCCATCTGGTATTCATTTCTCTGTCTTCCCCCTTGTTTCTCATCCTAGCTTACAATCTCATTAAAGTCACCAACAACATACCATCCAATCTCAGCATTAGGTTTAAAAGAGGACAGTAGTTCCCAGGACTCTCTTCTCTTATAAGTGTCAGGGTTCCCATAGAAACCCATCAGTAGCCATTTTGGCCTTTCTCCATCTTCTTCAATCCAGACATTTGTGTGCCTTTGGGAATAGTTAATTAACTCAACCATATTCTCCTTTCTCCAAGTCATGATCAATCCACCACTCAAACCAATTGGTTCCACTACCACACACCCTTCAAACCCCAGTCTTCTTTGTATAACATTAACTCTACTTGCTTTTAATTTCGTTTCCATAACAAAAACGACATTTGGCCTCTTCTCCTTCACTAGTAAGCAAAGGAACTGAACTATTCAGGGGTTGTCAAGCTCTCAACAGTTCCTTCTTAAGGTTTTCATTGCCCCTGGCGGGGCTGCCTAACAGCCTCCACCAATCCATATGATTCATTTTCATCCTTCCTTTCCCCCTCATTTTTAACTTTCTTTGACCCAACAACCTTCCCATCCTTGGGTTCCCCCTCATTCAAAACCCTTTTCTTTGATAAACATATTGCTGAGGGTGTTTTAGGCATACATTTCTCTCTTGTTCTACGTTTCCATTTGCCTTTGTTAATGATGTTCTTCTCCCCCAGACCATCTTCAAAGCTATCGCTCCCTGCTATTCCTTTTGCACTATCTATTCCTTCCCTGTTTTTCATACCAACCAATGTCATATTATTTGTACCAGGCCAGTGGGGTTTCTTGAATACCCAAACTGGGCTCAGCTACCTCCCCACCTTGGTCTTCCACTTCCCGCCCTTCACCCCTTTCTCCGTCCACCTTCACTGCCACTCACCCTACTGCCCTCTCCCAACCCCACCTCATGGTTCCAAACCATATCTGGGCCACCCTCCACCACATTTTCCTTCTCCTTTCTCCCCCCACTCCCTTAGAGTTGTGATCCTCCTCATCCCCAAACATCCTTATGAGAGAAGGCTCCATCTCTCCATCCATCTCTCTATCCCACCCAACATCCCTTCTTCGAGATTTCTTTTTCTGTAAATTTCTTTTGGTTTCGTGAATAGTTCTTGACCTGTTAGGGATATGTTGCCAAGCACCACCCCTTGTGTTCTTATCAATTCGGAGCAACGCACCAAATTGAGACCCCTCGTCCTTCGTCCCTCCTCCGCCATCACAACAAACAATGTAGAATCTACCAACATTTGAAACACATCCTCGGTAGTTTTTCATACTTCAAGTTTACCCAAACACTCCTATCATTCACCGAGATAGAACATCCCCGAGCAATCACCTTCCGTAGAGGTACTTCAATTTTAACACGCTCAGGTATCGCCCCCATCTAATACCATCCTCCGGGACGTCCACCTCCCTCACTTGTCCCATAGATCCGCTTATTTGTAACCCACATTCCTCGTTCATACAACCCATGGGAAGGTTATGAATCTGGACCCAAAATACTTCCCCCTCAAACATCAATTTACCGATTGCATAAAGACATCAAACATTTGAAGCAAAAATAGATGATTATCGAACAACCAACGACGACCCTCCAACACCTTATCTTTGTCCTCGTGGCTTGAGAATGTTATGATAAAGACGTTATTCCCAACCTCCTTAAATTTCGCCGGCCTACTTACCCTCCACAATTTTGCCATAGTGGAGGAGATTATCTCCTTCTAATCTCCTTCCCAATCAGTCTATCAAGCCATATTTTCCTGAATAAACTTCTATCCCATTTATCCTTCATCTTTTCCTCCAATCCATTGAGCTCAATCATCGAGCTCTCCTTCATCAGCTGTAGATTTTCCCATAGTTCTTCCAGCCTCTCCATTCCTCCCCCTTCCATCTCCATCCTCAACAGAGCTTATGGTTATTTTCTTTTTAAAAGAATCTAGACAATCCCGTACACCACCTCTGTTCATGCAACAAAAACAGAGAGGAGAGACTCCTCCCACTCTTCTTCTTCTTCCTAAATCCCCCTCGAACAAAACATAAATTGCATTTTAAGGAATAATAATAATTATGTTGGGATGTGATCACAATCTCGATTCCTGCAATTATTTATAAATATTAAATAGCATATAATATCGATTGATTACAAGTGGATTGACCGCTCACAATACTACAATTTATTCTATCTCTAGCATTATTGATTTAGGACCCTGACTAATTGACCAGCACTGTCTTCACTAATTTTTATAGACACCGGCAACCAACTTACTTGACCAGAGACCAACATGCAAGACTCGTGTTATTTTGGGGGAGGGGGGGGGGAGGGTCTACTTATTTTTTATTTTTTAATTATACTATAAGTTATATGAGAAATTCTATTTGCAGTCTCCAAATGAGGATTATATGTGCAAACCCTTCATTAAATGAAAAAAATTACCATTTTGATAAGGATATTATTGTAATTTTAAAAAAATTTAAAAACAAAATTAACTAGACTTGCATTGCAGTCTCCATTTGAAGATTGTACATAGCATTGCTCAAGTTATATTATCTCGTATTTGATATAAGAGTTTTGCTATGTATAAACAATTTTGCGTACCAATCTACGTACTAATATTATTACCTTCATATTCTAAATTCAAATTAGCAATGTTTTCCATAAAATCTATTTTATGACCAATTATATTAAATGGGTGTGCGTATTAGTACGCAGAATTGCTTACAATTAGATTTTTCCCTTGATATAAATTCGAAATCCCACGAAATACTTTATAAGAAGGAAGTTAACAATAATAAACAAAATGAAAACAAAGCACTTCTTTCTTCTAACAAAATTCTTACCATATTTCCATGGAGTTTGGACGAGACATTAAGTAATTATTAATTGAAAAAGATATTAAGCTTACCATGATAAAAGTCTTACAAACTAAGCTGATAATTTATTTCATTGGTTACACATCACTACTATATTAACAGAAATGCTAAACCCACCGAAAGTTGGGTCCCGAAAGTGTGTCTCGAAACTCTTTTTTTATTTATTTTTTACTTAGTGATTAAGTAAGTGTTTTTTAATGATGTTGTAAATTTTTTATTTTTTTTAAAATGTTTATGATGATTAAAAAAATACATAAGAAAAGAAAAGAAAAAAAAAACAAATGTACTGTTCGGAACATTTTTCGGGAGATTTTTTCGGTGACTGTAGAAGGACTCATATATTAAATATTTGATTTAATTCATATTTTACTTTAACTTTTAATTGATAACACATTAGTTTATAAAATCTATTTAGTAAATCTCGTTCAAGATGTTATTTATTATCACGTCTATTGATGTGGCATCAAATAATTAGTAGATATGTAAAATATAATAAATAATTTTTTAATTATATAATAAAATATTATCAGATGATGAGAAGATAAATAAAAAAATGGCGAATAAAAAAGCTCAATATGTTGTAATAGTAATAGTATTACTCAAAAATCGAGCAAACATAATAGGAAAAAGAACAGGCAGCCGCTCTCTCATAAAAAGTCCTAGGCAAACTCTTTCTCCCTCTCCTTCTCTCATTTCACCATCTATCTATTTTGTTTATCAAGATAGTTCTCTTTTCTTAATTTCTTTTGTTTCTATCAAGGTCGAAAAAGAGATTTATAGTTTTTCGTCAACTATTGAGAGACGCAGCACAAGAAAGCTCACAAGCCGCAAATCATTTGGAGGATAGTGGCGGTTTTGCGAAAATCACCACGCAACATCCTCATGCGTTGCTCACAACTGCGCGTGGTCCTCACGTGCCACCCCTTCCAGCAGCTTTTCTCGCCACAAGAGCCAGATCACCAAAGTTGCCACCGTCAGATCTTTTCAGATCTGACTTTTGTGGCTGAAAAGAGATAAACATGGTGCCTTCATGAGCCATCACAAATTTAGAAGTCTACTGAAGTTGGTTTGAACTGTAATCCGTCATTTTTCGCATCTATCTTATTATTTTCCTTATTGTTTAATAAAAAAAAGGAGTTTGTCTCTTGAATATTTGTCTGTAGACGTTGAGTCCTCTCTTTCTATAAAGGGTGAGATTGAGTCTCTATTTAGGTAGAGTGTTGTTTTTTAGCCGTTTGTCTGTAGAGAGTATCATCAGTATGAAGACCATACCAGTTACAAAGAAATTAGTATACTGGTGGAGCTCTAATGCATTAATTGGTTTATGAGATAATGATTGATATGAAGATATCTCTGCATATATCTGGTCATGGATGTAAGTTTTTCTAATAAACGAAGGATATCAATTTTCCCTTAAAAAAAAATAGTATTACTCGAGCAGGCAAGTTTCGATGCGTAAGATTTGTTGATAAACATTATTTTCTCTAAAATAGAACCCGTTTGGGCTGGGAAACGCATGCGAGACATGAAAACGGGCCGGATGGTTGCGCTTTACCAGCACGGGCCCGGTAATGGAACCGATAACTTCAGATCCCTGTTATTCGTCGTGGCTTGAAAAGTCGAAGAACCCATCCCATAGTCTTTTCAAAAAAGAATTGGTCGAACTCTACAGGCGCGCGGGAGTCGCTTCTATTTTCTGTTCGCTTCCCCCTAAAAGAGTTTCTCCTCCGGCTCCAATGGAGATTGCTTCCGCCAATGTAATCTGTCTGCAAGTGAGTTTCTGTGATCTGCAAGAGATACTTCCATTTTCCTCATCGATCGGTTTTTGCAAACACCCGGTCTCTCTACTGAGCCTCGTAATGTCTGTTCGATCTGATGTTTTAATTTTTTTTTTACTAATTTAAAAATGGCATCGATTACAGCTGGTTTCTTCGGCGACTCAAAGATGCCGCTTATCCGGCGAGCCATGCAGGCTCTCAGTTGTTGTCAAATGCTCTCTACCTTCCGATCCTCTTCTTATTCGAATCTCAAGTAAATTTCTGCCTCTCTCACTGGTAATTTTATTTTGCTTTGTTTTTTTTTTTTTTTGGTTAAACATGATAGTTGTTTTCCTATTCATCTTTTGGTCGTTTGGCTCTGTTGCCTCCTTTCCTGTTTTAGCTGGCAATGCCTGTGATTAAACGTTTGCTTTCTTGCTGAATTGAATGCAACAATAGCAGATTTTATTACCTTTTAGGAGTTACAGTTGAGAAGGTTCCGAGTTGTGTCATAATAAGAGGAGGTTTTTGCTGGTTTCTTTATGAGCAGTTTCAGATACGGGTGTCGGAAGCTGCCTGGAGGAGTTTCAGGGCTTGAAGTTTTCAAGACAAAGCATTGGTGACGAAAAGTGGGGTAAGCAGAGTACAGATATTATCTTTATTACACTGTTCAGAAGGTTTAACGAATGCTAACGTTGGCTGTGTCCACACCTATTTGTTTCAATTTGTAATGGGAATATTTATGCGCTACCGTTTGACGTGTGGTTTGATTGATGTCTGTCATTCTGACGCAGATGGAGTGCTATCTGTAAGAACTACTGGTAAGCTTCATTTTTCTCCAAGTAACTGTGATTTTCCAAACTTTCGGTGCGATGAGAGAGATTGCTTACAATACTGAAGTAATTGATAGAAATTTAAATAAAATAGAAAATGAGATGAAAATGAGGAAGAGAGAATGAGAGAAGAAACTTTGAGGACTAGATCTTGCTTATTATAAAACAAATGAATAAAAGGTTTAAGCTTCTATTTATAGGGAAATTACATGGAGATAAAATAAGATAATTATAGATAATTACAAATTCAAATATCTTGATAATTATCAAATTAGATCTTAATTTGAGTTTGATTTTATTTTCTCTTTATCTCTAGCAGTAATGGGCAATTTTGAGGCTTCATGATTTTCAAGATTTCCCTGGTTTCATTTTATATCATTAATTATGTCTAGTTGTAACCCCTAGGGGTTGGCTCAAGTGGTAAAGGCCTTGGGCTTGGGGTATGCTCCCCACAGGTCTAAGGTTCAAATCCCCGTGGGTGCAAACAATTTCTAGGGGCCATCGGACTGAGGGAGTTTTCCCTTGAATTAATTATCTAAGGTGCACTTGCGGGAAACTCTTTGCCGAGGGTCTGTGCACCCCCGAGATTAGTCGGGACGCTGTTCCTGGACACCCGGTGTCAATAAAAAAAAAAAAATTATGTCTAGTTGTCTATTAAACTTCACTGATCCTGTGGTTGAAATATTTTACTTCTTGAGATTGAGGAAGCTAGATTTTATAGAAATTATTGTTTATATATATGTGTGTGCGCGCGCGCACATAGTATCCATTTCAGTGTTGGCAGTATTTATTTGGCGGAGATTGCAGGCAAATGTGATAATGAGGTATATCACTATCAGTTAAATCTAAAAGAGAGTGCTTCTGCCAGAAGGCTGACTAGGCTACCTTCAAACCCAAAGAATGGTGTGAAATTCAGGCATGCGGGTTACCCGAACTCTTGTATCGTTGATTTGTAGATTTTCTTTTTGTAATTGCTGGATGGCCATTCTTACAGTGGGACTGAAGTAATTCTCTCCATGTTCGAAAGTGCTGATGCCTTGGTGGCAGAGATCAATTGCTTCTTTCAAAAGGTTTGTTGTCCCAGTTCTGCTGATTCTTTTGTTTCTATTTGTGTCGCTAATGCTGGTAAATAAACCTGAGTAACTTGCTTTTGGCTATTATCCCATACTTGGTCATTTGCTTGTCAGCTTATGAATCACTATAGTCGTCTAGAACCAGAAACAAACACTTACGTGGCCTTGCAAGGGACAAAAGAACTTAGGATCATACAGACTCAGAATAAGGGCTGGTAATTAAATTACAGTAAGGATTGAAGATTAGAGCAACTTCTTATCAATGATGGGTTCTTGTTCTTTATATTCTTGTCTAGTAGTTGGTTTAAGTTTCTTGTTTGATATATTTTTAGACCGTTGCTAGGATCCTCAGTATTTTGAGTTGATTGGAACACAATTTCTGCTGCTCGAATGATTGATATTACATTGCTTCACAATTAACATTTCTCAACTCACTTTCCATACTTTGTCAACGTCCTTGTTTAAAATTTTCTTCCAGTTTCTCCTTTTTTACCCAATCTGTTTTCTATTTTATTTGCAGATGCTCATGCTAAAGATTCCTGTGAGTTCTACTTACTACCCATGCTTTATATAATAAAAGTTACTGTGTTATTACTTTTTTTTTTTAAATCTCAGTTCAATTTGTGAAAAAAAAACTGAACGGAATTTTCTTACCCTTTTTTTCAAGAGGTCAACTTCTGTCTATGAAACAACGGTTACCTCCAAAACATTGTTGATGCCACTAAAAAACCTTCTCCTACCACTTTTGAGCTTAATTAATTTATTTTATTTTTGTATCGAGCCACCACATTGATTTTCACTAAGAGAAGCAATAATGCAAATTTGTATGACTATGATGATGACTATATTGCTATCTGATTGATGATATTCATATTTTCTCCAGAATGTTGCATATGAACTGGTAGTTGAACGTGGGGATGCTCCTGCATCGCAATGTGAACATGTTTTTCTAGCAAACGAGTCCAATCCGTTATCTTTCTCAGCCTCAAATCTTGAATGTTTGAAGTCCGGCATTGAAGATTATGTTTTGAAGCATGGATACAAGAAGTGTGGCACTTGCTTTCCAAGTTTCCAAGTTCATATTAAATTCATGATTGGGTGTCTGTTTTTTCTTTTGGGCCCAACTTTTTCTATTCAGGAGTTAGTAGGATGAATCATTGTGCTTTGTCAGTTGCATGGTTATATTCTTTGGCAAATACTGCTTGCTTATATTCTTTGGCGAATACTGCATGCTTAATATTGTAAATATTCAAAGTCTTTTTGATGCTCTCTCTGTCAATGAACCCTTTGTGTTAGGGAGCATCTCAAGGTTGGGAGCGGGACGGCATATTGCACAGAAGGCCATCAGAATACTGGATGGATGATGGACACCGTGATTGCCATAAGTGAAATATCAGAGCCAATCAGTAGTTGCTTCAGGACTAGCGGTGCTAAAAGTGAGGTTTGTTTAATATCTTCAGCTTTATACTATTTCATTTCATTTAAAATAAAAAATAACCATCAATGCATTTTGGTAAATGTGAATCTCCATGGGAATTGGATCACTTGCGTTTGCTTGTCTTGTTGCTGAGAATCACTAAAGCCTACTGTTTGTTGCTATAGATCTCAATGACTGATGACTGTATAGATTCATTTGTCACTGGATATGGAAAGTTGCATGATAGTTATATTTGTTAATATATGTTTCTTCTTTTGGCCTGACTTGTTATAGGTGAGTTTTTTTTAACAGTACTTGCTAATTAAATATATAATGAAAGAAGATGTAGGCATGCTACAATCTAGGACAAGTACACAGGCCTAGAACAAGAGCTAATAGCTTTAATTCAGGAGCCAAGCAGGAAGAGCAGGAAATAAGTGCTGTTTTTGGATTGAGAGAGCCTAAATAAGTCGCCTGCTGTTATTTTATTTATGTACAAATGTATCAATCTACCAAAATGTTAAATTCCAGGATCGGGGTATGTACAAAGCTCGAAATGTCACTGAGTATTTAGAAAATCAGGCATAGGCATATGAATTACTAGTATGGGTCTTGCATTGTCATGTAGCGAGTTCAATTAATATATAGATTAGCAAAGAGATATCATATTATCAAGTTGGGAGTTTGGTCAGAGTCTTCTCATCTCTGGTCCCACCTCGATATTGGAAAATTATTGGATTAAAGCCCATTCCTCAGACTTGGACAAGCTGGTTGGCAAGTTATGAAAAATTTCCCTTTGTTTATTTTGTTTATTTTATTTTATTTATTTTTGCATCTTATTTCTATACTTAGTTTGTTGAGGTGTGCATTTGAGGTGGAGATTTTAGGCTATGCTGCCAATGGTTCAATTAAAGACAATTTCCTCATAAATATTAAATTTACTAAAGCATGCTGTTGAATTAATTAAACTAGTCTGTCGTTGAAAACTTAAACGACTTTGAATTGGGTGAAACCCGTATACATTGGTTTCAGTTATGCTATCAAGTATGTTTGTTTTTTTTATCTTGCAATCAGTTATGTCATCCTACTGGAATGATTGGTTGGTTTATTTATTTTTTGATTGGCACTGAGTGTCTGGGAACAGTGTCCCGACTAATCCCGAGGGTGCACTCGGCAAGGAGTTTCCCGCAAGTGCACCTCTGGTATGGGACCCACATTGGTTGGGAATGAGAAGTTCTTACTTTTTATATTGTTCTAATGGGGCTCTAATTGTATCATTGACTAATTCTTTTGAAGTATAGGCCATGTGGCTTGGGTCTCCATTGAGGCGTTACAAATGGTATCAGAGTTTGCCCCAATCAGAAATATGAGATTTGAGTTGTGCTACCTACGACAAATGGGCCTGATGTGGACGTCGGGAATGTGAGGGGGGGGGGGGGGGGGAGATTGTAATACCCCATATTGAATGATAAAGTGATAAGGGTAGGTGGTGTATGAGACCCACATTGGTTGAGAATAAGAAGTTCTTGCTATTTATATTGTTTCAATGGGGCTCCAATTGTATAATTGATTAGTCCTTTTGGAGTATAGGCCATGTGGCTTGGGTCTTTAAATGGGGCATTACATGGCATCGCTCGTCAATCTTTTTTTTTTTTTTTTTTAATAAAAAAGAAGATCCAAGGGTTACAGAAAATTCTACATTTACATAGTTGGATGAAAATGGGATAGTATATATGACATTACTCTATTCAAAACCATATGCCAATCACTTTCTTAGGAGAGAAATCTTTTGATATGTCAAATATTGAAAGTAAGAGTCTGGGGAAAGCATTTAAGGACCAATGCAGGTCATCTGCTTAAAGTCTAAGAAAACTATCTTTTATTCTCAGTAACGGTTTTGTTCCTTTTTCTTTTTTAGTTGGTTTTTAATTTGGATGATCTGAATATGTTTGTTTCCAGGTTATTTATTTTAAAGATTTTTCACCTTGCTCGGTCTCCCAGTCAAAAATGAAGGCATTGACTAGCATTGACTGGAGAAGTTTTGGGTTGACTTTGAAAAGCATTGCAAATCAAGGTGGCTATGCATTTTTGGAATGGGAAGGCTTGCCACCAAATACTCGCATAGATATCATCCTCCATTCTTACCATAAGCAATATCCAATACCTATACACTTCGGTCTGTTAACCCTTTCATGTTTTCTGATTGTAGTTCCAATTATATGTATATGTGTGTATCTTAGTTATTATGTTATGTACGAGTATTATAATTTTTATTTTATATGGTAATACATTGGCAAATCCAGGGGGTGGGGGTTGGTGCGGCAGCAGGGATCTTGGTCCTTTTTTGGATTGCAAGAATTTCCTCCCAGGCATATATTTTTATGGACTTCATAATCCAAATCAAACAATAAAGAATGAAAATTAAAAGTGTTCGTCAAATGTAAGCCTACTATATGTATCTCTTCCTTGACTTCTCAGTAAGGCCATAATGCCATCTGCAAAGCAAAAGACTCGACTTGATCGAAATCTCATAAAAAGAGCAGTGAAACTTGCATTGGATGATTTGAAGGAGAAGCATGCGGGAGTTCTTCTAAGTGCTCATGCCCTCAAGGTAAATTCCTCTCTTCTCACAAATAAATGACATCTTTAGAATTTGTACTGCAGTGAGCACTCTTTAAGTAAATAATTGTCACTGTTTAGTATGAACTAATATGAAATTGTTATATGCAATTGTGTGTATACATACGTACGTATATACTGTATATACGGTACATACATATGCATATAATAATGTACATGTATGTATGCAATGCTTTCTGCCATTTGCAGTGAGTACCAATACAATTTATTACTGCAGCAAAAAAATCTGCTGAATGTTTAATGCTTGGAAAGAAAATGATTTCCTCAATTTTTCTGTCGTCGATGTGCACGTTTGTGGTAATGATATGGCACTATTTAAAATCCCTAAATTCTAGATGTTGTTCCCCAGAGTTAGTTATATCTACTGTTAGTATATCAAAAGAAAACTCGCAAAGAATTTTTTGGGTTAATAGACATGAACAATCTTTGCAAAAATAGTTCGATATTGGCCATTCTCGTTGGTTTAATAAAGAAGTTTTCCCGTAAACCAAATGTACTGCATGATTGTCTCTGTTGTGAGAAAAATGGGTATCATTTTTGTTTTTTATTTGTGATTAAGGATTCTTATTTAGTAGTTGTCTGTAGATGGCATTTACGATGGACAAATAAGTATCTTATTCATATAATTGTGCTGATCTAGCAACTTGACGTACGCATGTTGGTGAATGGTGAGTAGGAGTTGAACTTAGTTCTCTTCATTCACAGATTCGCAGTTATGCGCCCGATCTCGCAAAAACAATTGCTGGCTTAATTTTGTCTTCCAACGACTCAGGCTTCCAGGGAGAATGCTTTTCTCTTCTTGGTTTGCAGTGTCAGGGAGTGGGAGGTGAAATTGTTGAAGACTGTATAAAGAAAAAGATTGTCTCTGTTATAGAGATGAATGATAGGAAGTCCCACGAAAGAAGCGAAGACGTTGCACCTTTTCTTTTTGAAGATGAGTGCCTCCAGGAGCTAGACTTCCAAGAAGATGAATATGAAGAAGGTGAGGATGCTTTCAGTCCCTTGGATATATAAACATATCCCGCATCATGCATTTATTATATTCCTGATAATCTGCTTTAAACAAAAAAAAAAAAAAGAACGTCTTTGTTGATTGAGCTTTCCATTTGTGGAGGGTGGTCAAAGCAAGTTCCATTTGAGGTTTTCTAATTTCTAACTTCTAATTACAAGGCCAACCAATGCCTAATAGAAACACTTAACATCAGGAGTGGGCTTTGTGTTTCTGGCCCGTTTGTATATGCGTTTTAGCCAACTGGACCAGCTGATGTTGAAGCCCAGAATACTTTCAATGGGTGTTTTAGAAAGTCCAGCCTGGCTACCAACCCTATATTGGCAGTTGGAAATAGAGCACGGCTATTCTTTATCTTAGATTTGTCATTATGTCTAAGTATACTGATGACATAGTTTAAGTGAATTTTCATGTCAAATATTTAATAACAAATCACTCAAAACATGTCTTGAAAAACTGATAATTTTGGATGAAAAGTAATATATTTTCCTTAAAAGATTATCTATGGTGGGCACCAATGGTTTACAGATTGCTACTTTACGCGCCCTACCCGTCCTCCAACACATTGCCTGAACATGCGCACAGACCACCACAATGTGACCAGCTTGACCTTGAGTTTGTCCAAGTACTTTTGATAGTTTGGTTTGATTCGAAAAGGATTTTCAGGCTGTTGAATGGATTGATTATTCAGGAGGACCATAGTCATATCACGTGATCATATGTTTTAATCATTTCTGTCATTTTCGACATTATTTTCCCCCACTTGGTTAACATCATCAAAATAAAATAAGGAAAAATGTTGACTCTTGCAAAGCTCAAAGATCATGAATTTGCTTAAACTGCATAGTTAGTGAGTATATGTGGTGAATGATATTTATTATTCTACATTGTTTGTGAGAAAGAAATTCTGCCTCTTTATAATAATTTTAAGGGGCCTCACTTATACCATTAACTAGTTATTTATTTATTTTTTATTTTATTTACCGTATTAGTTCAAATGTCTTGAATTTCTTTTGAAATGTTACAATGTATTTTACACATTCACCAACTTATTTTATGAGATGGGCCGCCAAATTATAATAGAGAAATGATATTTGCAATGTGTAAATTTTGCGTATTCCTTTTTTGAAAAAAAGGGTAAATTTGAGATTTATATGAAAATTTTAATTTTTTAATGGTAAACTTTACATTTTTTCAAAAGGAGTGTAAGATTTACACACTCTAGAATTATATCTAGCATTATTCATTATAATATATTTAAGTCTCTCTCTTAAAAAAATAAATAAACCTACTAATTGTCAGTTTTTATTTTGAAATGGGATCAATCGAAATTATAAAAAGTGGAGTAGTGTTAGAACTGTTCATCCGGGCCCGATTTTTTCCCCGCCCGGTTCGAAACTCGGAAAATCGGGTTTCGACCCTGAACAAACCATGGCCAAACCCGGGTTTGAAAACCCGAACCAACCTGGTTTGGGTACGGGTTTTAAACCCGGTACCCGGATCTTTTTTTTTTTTTTTTTAATAAAAATCGATATCAAAACGATGTCGTTTTGATATCGGTTATACACTTCCCCCCTCCCCTTTGTGTCTCTCTCGCTCTCTCTCTTGCTGTCTTGTTACACTGTGGCTAGAGAAAACACATAAACCCTAAACCCTTGCCTCCATCACCGTGAGCCGTGACCCCATCACCGTCGCCGCATCTTCGTCGTTGCATCTCGGTCGCTACATCCCAGTCGTCGTTGGCCTTTCCCTCTAGGGCATTATTCACTTATTTGGATACTCTCTCTCTCTCTCTCTCTCTCCTTGTAACTATGATTTTGTGCATAAGTAAAGGATGGGGTAATCACTTGGTTGATAATGGTTTGGGTTGCTTATGAATTCTATATTTGTTGATAATCGGAATTAATGGATGTTGGTTTCTGTGGCTTGTGGGCTCTAAGCCTATGTTTTTCCTTTTGGATTTGTATTGTTTTGTATATTTTTTATTTGTTGTTGATAGAGTACTGAACCTCTATTGGGTTTCTGGGTTTGGTTTTAATTGTTAGGGAAATATCCAACTTGGGAAATGGCTATTTGCCTGGCCCTAGCTAACTTGTGCATGTAGGGTTAGGGCCCCCATGCCAAGTCAAAAAACTAATCCCCCAAGTTGTCCATCTCTCGTTACTTCAATAGATATTTCTCAGAATCATATTCATATATTTTTGTTAGGTTTCATCGTCTAGTACTTACTTTTCTGGTGTACCGTATTTAATGGAACACGGTTTCTACTAAAAGGATCCTATCAAATTTTGTTGCTCCCTCTCAATAACCATTCTACAACATGGCTGAAAAAAAGGACCAAGAAAACTACACCAATAAACCAAACAAAAAACACCAAGAACATTCCTCTTGTGCCCAGAAAAAATGAAATAAATGATAAAAAAAAAAAATTGGATAAATTCTACAATGCAAAATGTTTCCAGGACAAAAAAATTTTATTTTTGTATGTGTTATTTTCTGGAGACAAAAGGAATATCCATGGTGTTTTTTGTTTTAATTATAGTAACATGTTTTGTTCTTTTGTAGATATTGCAATAAATTTTTCAATTCATAAAACCTTTAATCATTTATGAGAAAGAATGTACTTGAACAACTAAATAAAATCAAAAGTATTGCAGAAATGAAACTCACCAAATCTTAGTTTTTTAAGTTTATGTAAGGACTGGAACCATGTCACTGTTTTAATGAAATCCTTAAGTTTCAACCGAAAAAAAAAAAAAAAAAACTAAAAGCCTAAAACAGAGGGTACTTGCCATACAAAGGAAAAGAATTAATCATCACAATAAGATAAATTTTCAACATAGATGTTGAAATAAATTCCTACCAAAATATACAAACTGAAATTACAAAACTGAAATAGATACAAACTCTCAACCAGTTTGGACTCCAAATAAAAAACTACCGACCAAAAATACACAAACTGTGATAAAAACTGCAAGACATACATACAATCCAAAAATTCGATTTTTGAACACCCTCTGTTCAAATAAATGCAACCCAAAATATACAAACCAAAAAAATAAAACTGGTAGATATATACATTAGTCGATAGCAATTTGAACCCCAAACCAAAAAGCTAAACCAAAACATACAAAGTTGAAAAACCAACCGGAACTTATACAAACCTTAAAACAACATAATCTCTCAAATAATAACCAGATATGGACTTAGTTAATTAGCTGATGCTCTTAAAATCTGGTTCTCTTCCTCTATCTCTCTCTCTCTCTCTCTGTTTTTTTTTTTTTGACACACCGGGTATCTGTTAGAACCAAATAAAAGTACCCTTACAACATTAATAATTCCATATATAATATTGTAAATAAGAATTTTAGCTTTGTAATAAATAAGAATTATATAATATATAATTCTATCTCTCTCTCCGTGTTATATTTTATTATATTTGATTATTAGTGTTTGATTATTTATATATTTATTATATTGTGTTTGGTGGTTTTTATTACTCAATAACAGATAGAAGAAGATTCTGTGAGTTGTAATGTCGGTATAACCCAAGGGGTTGGTGGTGACTCCTCGTCTATTCCAGTAGATGTAGAGGAGCATGGGAGTATTCCAACCCTTTTGTCCACATATACACAATAACCTACCCATTACATCCCACCTTTACCCAAGCAATAATAATAATAAAAAAATATCTAGTAACCAATCGGTGGTTTGGAAACACTTTACTAAAGTGCAACATATTGACCATAATAACCCAAAAGCTCAGTGCAATTATTGCGCTAAGCTATACAGTTGTCACTACAAGAATGACACTTCATCTATGATACACCACCTCCAGAATGTATGTATAACTTCCCCTCTTAGATTTAAATGAGTTGGAAAAAGTCGGTCATCTAGTGTTAAGAGGGATGCAGAGGGAAGAGTGTGTAACCCACAAAATCTAGTGAAGTATGATGTAGAAAAACTTAGGTTATCAACCGTTAAGTTTTTTATTAGGTGTGAATTGCCTTTTAGGCTTATGGAAAACAAAGGGTTTGTTGAGTACGTGGTTGATTTAGAGTCTCGATTTACTTTGTCATCCCGAATCACTTAAAAAATGAATTGTATTAAGCTGTATAACGAAGAGAAGATACAGCTAAAAATGGATGACTGTTGAAGCCCTCATTTGCACTCAAAATTGGTTAAGGACCAAACCTGTTGACATCCGGGAGTTGAAAGAATACGTACAGTCGATGGATCTTGAAGGTAAATTTGAAACTTGAAATATTTTTTAATTTCTAACTATCTCGGTTTAATATCTATCTAACTCATTTTTAATATTTTGTTTAGATGATTATCTAGTTTCATCTTCAACAGAGGTTGATGTGAGTCTCTCTTCCCATTTATGTTGAAAAAAATCTAAAGTAAGTGCTTTCTTCTTGTATAATCTTACTTTCTTAAAGTATTTAAACACTATCAACATATATCTAGACCCGAATATCTCATATCAATGCACATTAGCTGATATGAATGGTTAGGGGTGTAAATTCAAACTGGAAAACCGGACCGGACTGGTTTTACCAGTTTTGAACCGGTCCGGGACCTGTTCTTAGAATGTGAAAGCCGGTCGGTTTCGGTTTTAGGATTTTTCGGACCGGACCGGATCGGTTGATAAAAAATATATATAAAAAATAATATTTGTATTATTGTATATATAAGTTTTATAAAAAATATTATATATATATTAATATATATAAGTTTTATATATTATGTATAATTATAAATTTTTATGTGAAATTTTTATATATAATTATATATATTCATATATGAAATAATTTCTTATTATAATTTATAAATTATTACATAAAATGTTAATACTACATCACTAAAAGTTTATAACTAATACTAATAGTCTAATATAGACTAATGACTATAGTTATACTTATAATTAATACTATAACTTTTTACCAAAAGTTTATAACTAATACTAAATTACTAATATTAAATATATAGTTTATAACTAATACTAATATATAATTTATAATTATACCAAAAGTCTAATATTAATACTATTATATAGTCTAATGTATTAATAAAAATGTAAAACAGTTTTTTTAAATCAGTTTTTTTTTTTTTATAAACAAATTTTTAATGACAAATTGTGAAACTTACATCTTAAAAAAATTGAAAAATCGGACCGGACTGGACCGGAAACCGGTAAAACCGGAAGTACCGGTTTAGGAGAGTAACCGGTGCGTAATCGGTTTTGAAAAATATAAAACTGGTACATATCGGTTCAGTCCTAAATTTTACCCAAAATCGGATCGAACCAGACCGGTTACATCCGTAGGAATGGTGGTTTTCATCATGATTTAACTGATATCAATGGACATGGTTTGCAACCCAAATTAAAAGTACTCAAGAAATGATAAATTTCTCTGCTATCATAAAGGAAACAATTAAAGTGGTAGTTCACGGCCAGTTAGTCTGTGTGTAGTAGTAATGGAATGAGATTTTTTTTAAGGGTGCCAGTTACAAGACATATAGCGTGTAAAATTATTTAAATTCTACATAATCACGGCTTAATAATTAGATTACCCACAACCAAATGTTTTCTTATCCAAACGGTGGAACTCACCATAGTAGAATACTGGGGAAATTTTTAAAACTGATTTAGAAATAATACTGACATACAATGTAAGATTCATATGTTCACAGTTTGTATTATCCATTATTGTCATTAACGTACGTATTTCTAGAGTTGCATGGATGCATGTTACAAACCAACTTCTTTCTATATCCTCAACTTTTATTAATTCCATCGATTCTATTAATACTAGGAGGTATTGCTGCATATATATAGCTAGTTAATGAAAATGATTATCTTACTTCTATTTTCTTTGCAAGTAAGATGAAATTGATCTAAGCACAAATATATTTATGTCGTATTGCAGTGAGCATTGTAGCCTTGGCATTGGCAAACCTAATTGGTGGACTTTTCGTTAATGGTCATAATCACTACAAGGAATTAGCCTTTTACCAGCGATTATTTATCGCTGGCTATACCATATAAATCGCTGGCGTATATCTACCCCAGTGATTTATAAGTCGCTGCTAATTCGCCGGTATTAAAGCTCCACTTTAGATCTACTGCAACGGAACCCAAAACTCGCCGCCATATATTCGTTATTACCAGCAATATTATATTCGCTGCTTCATGTTATTAATCGCCGCCAACTCAATATAGGATTGAATTGATAAACGCTGCGAAAGATATATAGCAGCGACTAATTTTTGACGCTAGAAGTGAAAATATCGCTGCCAATTCTATTTGCCAGCGACCAATACAAATCGCCGTAATATAACTACAACAGTGTTGTAGTATTTGGCGGCGATTATTAATCGCCGCTTTTCATTACTACCCGCGAGTTTTTAATCGCGGCTATTGGAGATGACCCTTTTGGCAGCGACCATAAGATCGCTGCGAAATGCTAGCTTACGGCGAGTTTGTAATCGCTGCTAAATGTAGATGTTCCTATAACGGCGATTATTAATCGCCGCTTTTCATTACTACCCGCGAGTTTTTAATCGCGGCTATTGGTGATGGCCCTTTTGGCAGCGACCATAAGATCGCTGCGAAATGGTAACTTACGGCGAGTTTGTAATCGCTGCTAAATGTAGATGTTCCTATAACGGCGATCTCAATACGCCGCTATTTCCTTATAGACAGCGATTTCGAGTTTCGCCGTCATTTAGTTATTGGTATTGAAATTAAATCCCAGCGACGGGTAAAACGCTGCTATAAGTTTATATTAGCGATTTTGGGATCGCTGGGGTAGAGTTAATAAAGTAAAAGTGATTTAGCGGCGATAAATTAGTCGCCGATGAAGGGTTTTAATTCGCCGCAAATAATTTTCCGTGCTTAAATTCCCTGGGCTTAATTTTCTTTCTAAGCCTGATTTTTTTATCTGTTCATAAAAGCAACATTCATAATCAATGGTGCCCAAGAAATGAAGGTTGAACATCAATATAACATGCAAAATAAAATCCCATCAACAAACATCCAAGCCCATCAACAAATCCAAACTCATATGTATTACAATGGGGTGGAGTATTGTATTCTCATATACAAACTGAGCTAAATCCATTCATATTAAATAACCATCACAGTCATTTCTCATTTTGTATTCAACTCTACTATCCACTGAGAATAAATACAACCAATATCAAACAAAGCCCTAAGCGTCATGCCCCCATGTACAGCTCCTGCGACTTTAACCCAACAACGGCCAGGTTCAGTACTGGATTGGGCTGGCTTGGACCAAGTGTTGCAGCACGGGGCACCTTGGAAAAAGTAGAAACAATGAAAGGCATCAGTCCCATGTCATGTACTAACCCATCCAACTAATACATAGGTGGTAGCTTATGAAGACAAATCGAACTAATACATAGCCTGGTTTTCCCAATGAGCATGCAAGACAAGAATAAATAGTAAACCAAGCTTACAACTAAGACCAGTTTTTGCACTCCAAATGGGGCGGCTTTTTGTGTTCTTTACTTATGTTTTATGGAAGCAAATTTGAACCCAAGTATCACAATATTTCACAAGATTAGTTAGGGACATAAGGTGGGGGAGCACTTAGAGGCAAGCTATAGGGGCAAATCAAAGCAAACTTGGAAGTAGGAGCCATGAATTATGAACTGAGAACTGCAAGGCCAGAAAAACCAGACAAGTCAAGTTGAAGAAGACCAGATAACATCACCAACAAGTTCAAATCATGAAAATTTTTTAAATGGACCTTAACTTGAACAAATTTCAGTCATATTGTCGCAGGGTTTGTTGAGTTCATTAATGCAAATAAAGGGCGACAACTACCTATTTTAAGACATTCCTACAATATTGCTTTGTTTTCTTTAAAGTTCAGCTTAGAAATTCCCATGTACATTCCGATTCAATCTTGACATAGTTAGCTCCTAAACTGGTTATTTTTTGTAACTCCTGCTCTAGTAATAACAGCATAAAAATCCAAATCTCAATTGCATGTATTGTAAAATTGATTAAATGTATACTTTTCCGCAAAACCTCACATCCCTAATGGTACCCTGAGATACTTACAAATCATACCTTGTACTCAGAGTATGAGGGATAAGTAAATGAAATGGGCTCAACTTTCAAATCATACCTTGTACTCAGAGTATGAGCCTGCAGTACTATCACCTCCCTCAGTTCCGGTCTTCTGTTCTGGTTTCCTGCAAGGGGGAAAAGAATGTGCAAAAAAATGGGATACAATAAACAAAGATAAGACATTTAAACAGATGGAGGCATCAAATCTAGTAGTCTACCTTTCATCAAAATCATTAGGTTGATGATGTGAAGATGTGCTCAAGTCAAATGCAACAGAACTGGATATTCCTGCTTCTGAGGATCCAGGTTTAATGTCCCCCTGTACAAAGAATGATATCCAATTAACTTGAGCAAAAGATTCTCCATGGGAGAATTATTGAGAAATTCATAAAGACAAAGTGACCAACAACAAAAGACTTACGGCAAATTTGCCTTCCATCCAGCCAGGAACTCTATCTGAGAGAAGTTTGATATACTGTTCCATTGCCACCTCTGGACTCATTTGCCCCAGCCTTTGCCAAGAATTCCTTGCACAACGTAACCAGTGCCCCCGATCACTCACACATAGCAGCTTTCAACCCTGTTATTATTACTAGCAATCAAGCTATACGGTGCAATTTGGTTTATGGCAATCCCTAGAGTGTGCTCCCCATTCAGGTTTTTGTTTAAGTTTTAAAAAGTTTTCTAGTAAAAGATTGTACATAAACCAACTAAACCAACTTGTGAAAGGTGGTATGCGAGACAAGTTCTAACTAAACCAACTTGATCCTTACGTAGGTTTTTTGCCTTGCTTTTCATTGTCACTGCACCAATCATCTTAGTAAACACTTGGACTCTATCATCGGCTCAAACCATAGATGTCCAAGAACATACTTTAATCGCCCCAACTTACAAACTACTTATATGGCAACCCCATATGGGACCAATGAGAAAAATGGTCCCTATTTGGCAAGTGTGTGGTATTTTAAGGGAAATTAATTATAGACATTTGAATGGAGTTAAGTACAAGCGACACTGGAGACTTGCAAAATAAGAACTACTATAGTTATGCACATGGGCTGAGTGTTCATGATAGAGTCATCTCTTTTCCTGTCCCTAACCAAGAGTTCATCTTGTATACTACTCATGTGCTTTGGCTATGCCTTATGGGATTTTAATAGATTCTTTGTTTGGTTATTTATTTAATTCTTGGAAATAAATAACCATAAAATCTACTGCAAATCGAACTAGTACACTTAAAAGATACAAGCAAACAATCAGCAAGAGGCTCACCATAGAATACACTTGAGAAAAGCTTCTTAGGCAGCTGTCACATCCCACTAGTTGCCAATCCCAAGATATTCTAGTCGACAGAGGGGGGCAGGAGCAACTGTGGCAAACACAATGTATAGCATTAATATTCGACTCTGTTTGGGAAACCAAGTTGCTAGAAATATATTTGAGAACTTCACTTGTACAAGTACATTTTATGGTGTGTAAGTTCTTTTCTTATTTCTTATTTTTATTTGTTTTCCAAAATTACATTGCACGATGTGTAAATACGTATCTATTATGCAAAATCCTGGTTTCACCATATATAAATCCTACATTTTTCAATATTTTTGTTCCATTTTCTTCACTGGCAGTTCAAATAATATGATGTGTTATGGAAGTTGTTTCTGGTTAATTAACTTTAAGCTCATTGATTGGGAACTTGCATTACAACTTCTAGTTTGTACAGGTTGTAACAAATGCTCATTTTCAATAGGGCGTGCAACAACATCAAATACTAGTTTTTTATTCAGCCAAAAGAGCTTATCAAAACCACTATCATGTGATTGTTGGAAGAAGAGCTAATTGCTGGAAAAATTTCTGATTTTTTGCAAACAATTTGTTGTGTATTAGAATTTAATTAAAACAATGTATGTGTTTTGTAATATTTTTAGCAAATTAGTTCAAACAATGTAATATGTAGTTGATTGCATCTTGTATGTCGCATGCATTTTACATGATTAATATTTTTTTATTATTTTTACATGCATTTAGTTAAAAAGTTTAATTAAGTGTTTATAGGCTCATGTTATATTATAGGCTTATGTTATATTGAGAATATGATTTGAAATTCTAAATGGAGACAAAATATTTGAAGTCCAATTAATAATAAAAAAATAAATAAATAATAATAATCCGGGTTCAACCCGGAACCCGAAATCCGGGTTTTGAAAAACCTAGATTTACCTGGGTTCCGGCCCGGGTTTGAAACCCAGGTCCCGATCCGGGTATACCCGGATCAGAACCCCGATGAACACCCCTAAGTAGTGTAGCTTAAACTAATATTAGATTTTAACGTGTGCATATTAAAAAAAGTTATTGTGCACATTTCTTGAATATTTGGCCGTTTAAATTAGTCTATGCGACATTTTTTAACAATGTGTACGTTAGAACTTGATACACATTATAATTTTTTTTAATTTAGGATTTTAATTGCAAACAAAAGATTAGTTCCAGGTATATAGTTAATTTTGCTCCTTTTGGGCACAAATATTCTAATTAATGTTGCGGAAATTGTAGTGTCAAGCATCGAATTCATTCCTAATTTCCTGTACGTAGCCTCCCATCCTGTGGCCCTTTTCAACCCCACGCTGTATTTCCATTTTCCAATGCCATGTACATATATAATTATGACAAGTGCGAGCGTTTCTTTAAAGGAAAACACTACTTTATCCTCTCATTTGTATCGTTCCGTTTCACCGTTTGGTAATTTTTTTTAATTTTTTATTTAGTAATTAAAGAAGTGATTTTAAATATATTATTATATTTTTTTAGCTTTTAAAAATATTTAAATATATTAAAAAAAAGTGAAAAAAAAAAGCCGAGTGGGGCGGCATACTGGCATAGTAGCCCCACTCTTCGTTAAATGAGTGGAGTACTGGAGTACTTCTCATTTCGGAGACTACCAATCCAACAAACTTCCAAAAAAGTCGACGATTGGCATGTGGTTTTGAGTCTTTTTGACGTCCAGATCAGTCATCACAAAGTTGCCGCGTGTATGTTACGACATTTCTCGATTCTCACCCATACATTTGGCAGCAAACGCATTTGTCCTCTCCCGGCACTTGACGGCGGCTTTAATATTTATATTAAGGAAAATGCTACTTTACACATCATTTTTACATCTAGTATATTTTAATTTTTTTATTTATTTAATAGTTAAGAATTTTAATATATTAATATTTTCTTCTATATATATTTTAAATATTTTAAAATGATAAAAGAATATAAATTAAAAAATTAGAAAAAATAAAAAATAAATTTGTATTAGACGCTACGCACAACAGTCAATACTGGCGGCCTAGCACTACTGTTATACTAATTTGATAAATGATTTTTGGCATCAAATCATAGATTTTAATGCCAATCCCCTGAATATTTATAGTAATTTGATAAGAGATATTTTATTTATAGTCTTGAACGAGAGATTTTGTGTGCAATCTCATTGATGAATAAAAGTTAAAGAAAAAAATATTATTTAAAAAAGATATTATTATAATTTTAATTTTTTTTAAATATAAACTTGCATGAACAGTCCATTTAAAAAAATAATCCACTCTCAATGAATATAAAACTAAGTTCTCAACATATATTATATTCAGTACAAAAGTTACACATTCTTTTAGCAGCAAAGATACATATTAATTAATTAGGATACATATTATGAAACTTTTATATATATGTATTTTCTTTGAAACCAAAACAAAGAAAAGGCAAAGTAGCCTAGAAAAAAAAAAGGTATAAAATGGGAAAGAAAGGAAGAAAAGAAAAAGATCGACGGGATTAGTACACCAATTTAACTTAATTAATTCCAACATACTATATAGCCTTTTCTAATTATTACTCTAGCTTCAGGCAGCAGAAGGAGCAGGAATATAGGATATGGTTGGCTCAGGCATGGAAGCCATGAATGATGACCTTGAGAATGTATCTTCCTCGGGAACTGGGTTTTCATCCTTGAAGTCGAGTGACTCGTCGTCGTAAATATCCCACCATTTTGCCACCAATGTCTTGATGTCCTCTCTGTCCATGTTAACTTCCTTGCCAGTGTACCTCCATGGTTTTGATCCCTTTTAAAACAAAAAAAGAAATAGAGGAGAGAAGGTTAATAAATCATATCGTCAGTTATATCTTACAAACAATGAATAGGGATCAAAGAGTACTTACAGCAGCACAATAGTGCACCACCTTGACTTTGTCAAGCTCGACGTTCTCTGGATGGCGCCACAGCATAGCTAGAACAAGATTGTATACCAGAGGAATGGGCTTGTAAACTTTTTGGAAGTACTTGTTCAGGAAATCCTATCACATCATGCATACAAGAAAATTTCAATGAAGTTTTTTAACAAATGTTTGTAGCAGTACAATTGATTATTAATACCACCTCACTACTTTGTACTAATTAATTTACTTTTTTTTTTTTAACTTTTTCTTGGGGTTTCCTTTATTCTTTTCCCAAACTGATAGTGGGGGTATATTATATTAACGATGACAGGCCAGGATACTAATACGTCAGCCAAATATTTAATTAAATTATTCCCTTATAGAACAGCTGAATCAGGACAGATATTCCAACAAAACATAAGATAATATTATTGAAAATAAACTTATTTTGTAAATTAAAAGTATACAAAATGAAGAGTAATTTCCCGAGGGGAAAAAAAAAACTATTGCAACAAAGTAATAACTCACTTGTTCTGCAAAGGGAGTAGGAGGAGTGATCTGGAGGACCTCAAGAAGGTTTTCATAAGTTAAACGGCTAGGCTCGAAGACGAACATGCCAGCGTTGAAGTACATGGGAGGAGGAGAACCCATCTCGGCAGGCCACATAACCTTATCTGGGCACTGCTGGCAGTACCCAATCTTGTATTGGGGAGAGTGGCTCCATGTCTTCTCGCAAAAGCAGTCCATCACCGCGTAGAAGTACCCGTCGGGTTTGTCAAACAGATGGTCTATGTTGTCGAACACTTGAATATCCGCATCCAAATACATCATCTTGCTGTACTCCAAAAACTAAAGCAAGCATGCAAATACATAAACGTGCAAACATTTGTTATTTACACGCATAAACTCATATTTTCATGATGGAAGATGCACGATCATCATCAGATATAATCAGCTATGTGTGTGTGTGTATCGTGTTAAAAGCAATAATAATCTATGTTGCTTACGTTCCAAATACGAAGCTTGGAGTAGTTGATGACATAGTAAGCCATAGCAAACTTAATTTGGTTTTCAGGTGGATAAATAGGTTCGATTTCATGGACGATGCAGCCCTGAGTCCTCAAGATCTCACGATGCTCCTCAGGCACGTCAGGCAATATCGCAACCACCAAAGGGTATGCACTTTGGACCTTTCGCAGACCCTTGGCCAAACCGACGACCCCCTTGACGTAGTCGCCATTTCCGGCCAAGAAAGTTACGTACGCCCTCTTGGAGTAGCCGGTGGTCAGCGTAGAGACGGCCTTGACATGAGCGCCAGTGAACACGTCTTGGGGGGCCATTAATGAGTAATTTGATGATGATGAACGCTAATGGAGGTGGGGGGGGCTGATTGAAACTTTGTAGTTAGTTCAGAGGATAGATACCAAAGCTTGGTGTTGATGAGGAGTGTAGGGAAAGTAAATTAGCAACCGTTTAAGGATGCCAATTACCCCACTTAACTTTTGTTTCTGAGTTCTGCAATGGCAGCCTTGGCCCCTTATATAGACAGTACTAATCATGAACGCATCCCAAATGAAAGCCAAATGAAATTCAAATGCATACTGTCCGTTTATGCTTCGTTAGTACTTCTAGTATTTTATTGATGAGGTATATAGGGTTGGTGTAATAAAAATACAAGGAAAAAAAAAAAATGAATGATCATGGTTTATTGTTCAAACCCCGATCCATCTAGAGCCTTATCATCAAGATGAACGGCGGATATTCGATGAAGTGAGGTCATAGTTTATTTGTGATTTGAGTCTCTTTTACGGGTATCTTTTTGTATATTATATACTAATTACAGCACAGAGAGAAATTGTGTAAAGGAACCAAGTGGGAGTGTCATTTTCCAGCTCGAGGGTGAAAAACTAGAAAGGAGTTGTATATATATATATATAGAAAGATATAGTACTAAAATTGGTCGGGTATGGTATGTTGGTTCCTGTTTCGGAAGTAAGATTGCGGGATGCTACCGAAATTCAGGGATCAAGCTTCTGCAAAAAGTTTAAGATCATGTTTAGAAGCGGATCTTTTGGTTATATGTATATATGTATATATGTTATATATGTATATATGTAACTTATATGTATCTGAACGACATTAATATGAAGTACGTACTAACGTATTCAATTTTATATAAATCCAAACCATTCTTTGAGAGAGAGAGAGAGAGAGAGAGAGAGAGAGCTGATTGTTGAATTGTATTAGAAAATTATTTTGGACAGCTTTCATGTAAGTAATTATATTTAGACATTGACATTTAGGTTCATATCTTTCAGTTAATGGGGATTGGGGAACTGCATTTGAATGCTGATATGATTTTATATGATTTGAGTTGATCCGTAAATAGTAGTGTTATATGGATCTCATTGAGATATGAGATTTGAATGTAAATAAATTAAGATATGTGTTTGAATATATGAATTAGGTTGAGATGAGTTAAATTTCTTTTATGAGAAATTGAAAAAATAGTGAATCTCATCAATATTTGATTTGAAATGGGTTGAGATGATCTTAACATTCAAACTTAACCTAATTGTCATTAACTACATATTGTTTAATCTTCACCATCGATCGGATCATATATAGAAGGATGGCTATATATATATATATATATATATATATATACACTAGCGGTAGTGTAACGTCCAAGGGACATTTGCCTAATATATATTTTTTTTAACCTAGTGATTAAAGAAGTGTTTTTTAATGATGTTGTAAATTTTTTATTTTTTAAAAAAATATTTATGATGATTAAAAATATACATAAAAAAAAGAAAAGAAAAATAAAAAAGTGAAATACATATTCAGGACACATTTTCGGGTTACTTTTTCGATAGCTGTAGCAGTTCTTTTTAGTTAATTAAGAATATTATCATATTTAAATTATGTTAAAATTTTAATTATTTATATAGTTTTACTTTTTTAAAAA
Organism: Juglans mandshurica; assembly: GCA_022457165.1. NCBI lineage: Eukaryota > Viridiplantae > Streptophyta > Magnoliopsida > Fagales > Juglandaceae > Juglans > Juglans mandshurica. The sequence goes on from CM039621.1 coordinate 16,736,818, forward strand.
TATTTAACAAAATTTCATCATTTATTTAATGATGAAAGATTAGTATTTTATAAATTAATTTTGATAATTTATTTATGATATGATATTTATATGTTAATTATATATTTTAAATTAATTTAAATCAGTATTTAAATTTTCATCATGGATCTAATTTGAAGAGTTATGATGAAATGTTAGATTTAAATCCCAAAAAGTTTTCTTTTCCCCTCACTTGCAATATATGAATTGTAGAATTCAACCATACTACTCAATGACCCGGGGAGCACTAAAAAAATACAGAGTCTTTTATTTCTATATTGTTCTCACATTTTTTCATCACTAAAGTAAGTCTCTTTTATTTTGGAAACTTCCAAAATATTATAATGGTAGAAAATCATTTTATTTAAATGATTTTAATTAATTAAAAATATTATGAGATTTAAATTATATTAAAAATTCTAATTATTTATATGATTTTACTCTTTTAAAAATATTTAACAAAACCTTATCATTTATTTAATGATAAAATATTAATATTTTATAAATTAAAGTTGAATTTATATTGCAATTATCTATTTTAAGTTAGTTTATTTTTAATGTTTTAATCTTCATAGTTTATTTTTAATGTTTTAATCTTCACTGTTGGATCAATGAGGATTGAAAATGAATGGTTGAGATTTAAAATCTCAAAACCCTAACTTTTTATTTCATTTTCATTCTTCCCTCTCTCTCCTCCCTCCCTCCCTCCCTCCAGCCGCACGCCTCTCTCCCTCTCGATGTCTTCTCCTCGGCTCCGCCCAGCGCAACCGGCCGCCGCTACCGCGCCACCACCAAGCCCAGCGACCGGCGACCTTCCCCACACCGATCTCGTGCCCAACGACCTCTCTCTCTGCCCCCGCAACAGGCCGAAGCTCGTAGGTCTCTCTCTTCCTCTACACGCACGGGTTTCTCCCCGTACGGCCGCCGTTAGCCACCCCTACGGCACCGTACCACCACCAGCAGCCCGCCGAGCTCGTCCCCACAGACCTCTCTCTCTCTCGCCACAACAGGTTGAAGCCCATCGCCTTCTCTCTTCCTCTACATGCACGGGTTTCTCCCCGTGTGTTGATTTGTGATTTGTGTGGAAATTTGTATGTTGATTTGGTGATTTGTGTGGTTATTTTTTGATTTTGTTGTATTTTTTTGGTGATTTTGTGGTGATTTGGTTTCTCCCCGTGCGTTGATTTGTGATCTGTGTGAAACTTGTGTGTTGATTTGGTGATTTGTGTGGTGATTTTTTGATTTTGTGGTATATGTGTAGTGATTTGCCGTGAGTTTTTGTGATGATTTTACCGTGAGTTTTTGTGATGACTTTGCTGTGTTGATTTGGTGATTTTTTGATTTTGTGCTATTTGTGTGGTGATTTTCTATAAGTTTTTGTGATGATTTTGCCGTGAGTTTTTGTGGTGATTTTGCCGTGGGTTTCTATGAGGATAGAGAGGGAGGCGGAGGCAGAGAGGGACGTGATGAGGAAGATAATTACTGTTTACGGTTACTGTTCATTACTGTAGATGTTATAGATGCTTTTAAGTTATAGGCAGATATATATATATAAATGCAGTACGCAGATAGTACCGCATGCGCGCCTCTAGCTCAGAACAATGCATATATATGCACTGCAACAAAATGACTCTTTTGGGATGAAACATTTCATCCCAAAAAATTACTGTTTCATCCCAAAGTGGTTTTTGGGACAAAGAAAAAAAGCATTGCAAATTCGTCCCAATAAAATTTACCCGTTCGAACATCTAAAACGGTTCGAACGGATTGTATTATTTGTTCGATTGAATAAATTCGATTCAAACGAGTGTTCATTCGAACGTCACCATCTATGTTCGAACTTTCTACAATGTTCAAATGTATATAGTTGAATAATCGAACTAAAGATATTTACGATCAAATGTCTGTTTGATTGTTCGAACTTACTATTTGACGTTTGAACATTTTACTATTCAAATTCGTTCGAACGTTTAGTGCATTATTCGAATGGTTGACACTTATTAACTGTTCGAACAATTTTCTTGCGTTTGAACAACATTATATTTTTTTCAACCCACTAACAGAAAATAAAAAACACATAAATAACAACTGAAAATGCATTAGTACATGTTTAACAAATATAAAAGTAGTCTCATAAGTACAAACCAACTAAATAAATCAGTAGTTTTCATAATACAAAAGACAGATGAAAATCTAATATATAAAATTAATTTAGTTGTTTAAAGGCCTGAATTATTGTGTAAGCATATGCATTTTGAGTTGTATTTCTCTCCTGAACTTCGCTTTTTGCTCTTCTTATTGTTTCATTTGCATCTCCAAATCAACTCGTTAGGCCAGTCGAGCCTCTAATTCATGTTGTTTTGTCCTCAATTTCTTGAACTTTGACCTCACTTCCTTTAATGCTCTAGAAGTAGTGGAGGCATTATGAGACGATGAGGACGAGCTAGAAAGCTTGACGCAACGACTCAAACCCCTTAAATAGGCTGAATGTGGACACAGAACCTTCGTAAAAATTTCAACATCAGTTTTTGATCAGTTACAGATTCAGCACGCAGGGAAATCATTTTTCCTACAAATAAGAGAAATAATTAATATTTCCATAAATATATAAATACGTTTAATTAAAATAGATAATAATACTTACATCACTTTCACAGGTGTTGAGATGAGTTCACTCTCCACTATGATCAGTATGTGATGCAACATATAATTTTGTCAGATCGTAATTGTTATATGAGTCTTGCTACATGACAAATATTTATAGTTAGAAAGTCATTAGAATACGACAAATAATAAATTTGAGAAATCCATTATATAAAATAGATTTACCAACTTCTTAGAGAGGCGATGGAAAGATTTTGAGCTTGCATGGTGATGAATCTTCAAGTTCTATCTATTTGCTTTGTTTATATAATTTTGCTCCTGCATAGAAATTATAAATATTAGCAAGAAAAATTATAAACCATGACATGTAAAACAAGTTCCTTAAATGTAGGATCCTCAAACATATCACAAAATTTCTCCCAATCTGAAAGTCGGACATCCTGGAAAGGATGTTGGCGTGCGTTGTCCTTGTTCTCGAACTTATTGTAATGCTCATATGAGCCCGTACTTGCAATAAGTTAATATATATATATATGTTTGCCCATTCTTTCCATACTTGATTAAACTAATCAGTATAACTACAGAAACACACACACACACATGAAACATTTGCATCGTTAAAGACGAGATTAAGGATATATCATCAGTAGCTATATAGATGTATGTTATTTTAATGAGAAAATACATAAAATAAATGTTTGACGCTATGTCAGTGACACACCTTATACGTTGAAAGGTGTAGAGGAGTGATAAATAATTAAAGAGAAATTAGGTTGACACCATACATACATTACAAGTGGAAACCTAGCTATCTATCATCCGTAAGATTGTAATTATAAGTGATCATGTTATTGATAGTCCCATACAATTTGGAAGGGGTAAAATATACATAGCCCAAAATAAGCCTACTAAACCAGCTTAGGGGAGAGGTCCCACCACTAGAAGACAAATGAAGAGATAATAATGAGAGATAAGGACAAGGAAAAAGAGAATGTGTCCGGAGGAAGAAAATGTAGACACTGAAAGGAAAATAAGAAAATGGAAAGGAAAGGAAGAGGCACGTAAGGGAAGGCAGCAAATCCTCACTACTCTCTAGGGGCACATAAAAAGATGGGGCATATAAAAAGAAACGACCAGACGATTTCAGGGAGTTTTTTTTTTACCACTTATTCAGCCTCTTCAACCTCATGACAAGAGCTCTAGTGACAAAAGATCTCCACCAGAAAAATAGAGCTCTAATCTCTATTGTATAGAGAGTACAAGAGACCAGGAAAGACTGTAAATAAGCATATTATAGTAGACTCTCACCTTCTAAAAAAATCCCGTGGACGTAAGATTTATACCGAACCATATAAATCTGTATGTTTCTATTTCTTCTGTATTTTCAATATTTATTTTTCATGCATTGCCATGGATGTACGCACAGCCGCACCGGACCATGTCAAGGGCTCTAGACTACACCGATCGAGACCAAGATTGTCATAGCGGGTCGGGAATAACTCTTTCACCCCTTTCAGATTGTTGTGCGATTTTTGACATTAACAGTTGGCGCCGTCTATGGGATCTAATTTCTTTTTTACATCGAAAATCAGAGAAGGACGAGTTTACGATGTGCTAAAATCACTAAACGAGTAGATGAAGTTTTTCCAGATAAGTATTCTCAACCTTTTGGCTTTTATTTTTATGAAAAATATTATTTCAGTTAATGTGCGAGTAAATTTTTCCTCGCCCAGTGGGTTAAGCTCATTGCAATTAAATGATTTTTACGCACCTAGTGTGTAGAGCTAGGAGTCCAAACTCCTCGGCCACTTGAGCTATGAGTACCGACGGCACGTGGCACTTTGAGGGAGTTGTACACTTAAGTGCACAGTATCAATGCTGTGCACTTACACACAGTGCCATGCATGTGCATGTTGTCCAAAGTGCACAGAGCAGATGCACTGGTGGGCAAACATTGTGCACTAAGTGCATAGTGCAAAAGCCCATGCACGTCCCCACTGTGCTTGCCATGCACAGGGCACAAGGGGTGCACGTTACCGTGCACCCAAGTGGCTCGCACCGCCAACCGCGAGCATGGTTGGCCCGCAGATGGCCACGAAGTGTGCCGCCTGTAGTTTCCGTCAGCTCCCATACGACCTCATCCATGGGGGCCGTGAACAGTGTGCATCGCAGGTGCACAATGTTTTGCACCCGACAGCCTCATGGCTTCCCCACTGTGAGCCTCGTGGGCACCACCGGCAGCCACCAGGTGGTCTGCTGATGGTTTCTGTTCCCTGTCGAGATAGCCATCGACGACAAGGACGTACACACCGTGCATGGTGGGCAACGGGTTCACACTACCATGCACTTGACGACGACGATTTTTGTCGCCGGCGGTGTGGGTCTTAGACGCAGTAGTGGCCACCAAAAAACACCTCAGCCACCCTACACGGTGGCGCCTAGCCACGCAAGTCCCGTTCATAGACTATGTGTGACTGAGACTCCTCGTCCTAGCTGCATTGTGGCATGCCAGGGGTGCCAACAGCCACTATGCAAACCGCCGCACCGTGGCCTATGTGGACGATTGCCCAAATAGTCCAGCACCTCCTCAGCCATGCCAGTCCATGCCCAGACTCCTCGCCCACGGCCATGCAAAACCTCGGCCATACCTCTCATCGCCTAAACTTCTCGCCCAAGCAGTCCAGCGACTCCTTAGCTATGCAAACTCCTTGCCTAGACTTCTGTGGTATGCACCTTATTGCCTAAGCAATCCAGCGCCTCCTCGACCATGCAAACTCCTCGCCCAGATTTAGCCATGCAAACTGCTCGGCCAATGCACATCCCAGTCACTCCTCGGCTAGTGCACATCCCAGTCACTACTCGGCCAGTGCAAGTCCCAGTCACTGCTCACAGGCTAACAAGCGGCCATGCACTCAACTCAGCGGTGACCACCTCTCACTCCGACAGCCACTTCCTCAACCATGGGATCCGAAAAAAAAACAATAATATATATATATATATATAAATAAAAGCTTGAATGAAAAGGAAGAAGGGCAGGAAGAGAAGGCCACCAGCAGCAAACAATTTCAATCGAACAAAATTTACTCACAACGGCTAAAATGCACCGGTTTGTTTGTTTCCAAATTTATGTGAATTCGATTTTTGACTAACAAAAATGATTCTTGAAGCTCAAAACATCGGCTACACAGCCCTGATTTGGCACTGCTTGGACATCCAAGTTTGTCTCTATTAGAATTGATTTATCATAATTAATGTGGTGGGCACCCCTAATCTTTGTCACTGCCAAAACGTGGCGGCTTGAGGGCAATGCCAACGCGCCTTAAACTTTCTCTAAGATCCAATGAGACAACTCAGGTATGCATATCTCGCGCTTGTGGCTCAAAATTATTTATGCTAACCGGTTTGGCTTTTGTAGCTTGGTTACGCACCCGAACTATCCACACCGACTCCTAAACTTCCATCGACAAGAAGACCAGGGGAGCCAAGTACTGTGTCTCCACCAGCTTCCCTCGTCCCTTGCCTTAATCTATGAGGTCGGCGAGAATACCAGGTGAGCCAAGCACCGTGTCTCCATGGGTTTGCCTCAGTTTACAACTTCAATGAGAAAACCAGGGGAGCCAAGCACAGTGTCTCCACGGGTTTGCCTCAGTCTACGAGGTTGGCGAGAAGACCAGGGGAGCCAAGCAACATGTCTCCATGGGCTTGCCTCATCCATTGCCTCAGTCTACGAGGTTGACGATAAGACCAAGGAAGCCAAGCACTGTGTCCCCACGGGCATGCCTCAACCTTTGCCTCAATCTACGAGGTCGACGAGAAGACTAGGGGAACCAAGCACCATGTCTCCACAGGCTTGCCTCATCCTTTGCCTCAGTCTACGAGGTCGACGAGAAGACTAGGGGAGCCAAGCACAGTGTCTCCACGAGCTTGCCTCATCCTTTCTCTCAGTCTATGAGAGCGAACAAGAAGAACCGCTGGACGGCATCTCCACTAGTGAACGTCGGGTGTATGCACTCGTTCCATAACCACTGTCAGCGGGACTCCTTCAGGAGTGAGCCTTTGGAGTTAACGAGCCTCCGAGCTCCACAACTACCTTGCATAGGATACCTTCAGGAACTAGTTGATGGGCTCGACAACCGCCAAAGGTGGATTCAGGGGGTCGACGGGCTCCCTGACCACTTTGTGTGGGTGATCACATACAAACTCTAACACTGACAATAAAATAGAAACTATAGCAATAGTTCATGATGGAAAAGGAAAATCTCACTAACACCATCGAAAACAAAAACGTCGGTTGAATATACGCTTTTCGACAATGACAAGCGAGTCCAGTCTTTATGGAACTACTTGATCTTATTACACCAAAGAGGCGGGTCCAGTCTTTTGGTTGCCCGGCTTACTCCCATTTTCATAACAAGTTAACAGGCGGGAAAATTGAAGGACCCCCCGGCCTCCCAGGCACTCGAGTAGGCGGGCAAGTCACTTGATTGCCCGACCACCATCATGCGTATTTTACGTGGTCGAGTATACCTCTCGCCGTAATCGAGCTCCACACTCGCATTTTATGCAGTCGAGTTCATCTCCAGCCACACTGAGATCCGCACTCACCATTTTATGCAGTCGAGTTCATCTTCTGCTACGTCTAAGCTCCTCACTCGCATTTTATGCGGTCGAGTATACCTCTTGCCACACCGACGTCCGTGCTTGTGATTAACGCGGTCGAGTTCATCTCTCGAAACGTTTGAGATCCGCGCTCGCAACTTACGCGTTCGAGTACACCTCTCGCCTAACTCCATGCCCGAAAATCTTTATTACTTAACGCAAGTGAAACAGATAACCATGGACCCACTCCCGAGATTTATTTCTCTATGGACATTAGCAGATAATTTAGATTGCATATTTTATATTTAAAGATTCTCAAGATCATTTTTTAAAATAATGACCCTTAAGAATTGCGGGCTATTGGAAAGAGTAAAATATACACAGTCCAAAGTAAGCTTACTAGGCTAGCTCAAGGGGGAGGTCTCATCACTAGAAGTCAAAGGAAGATAGGGGAAGGGGGGAGACAAGGAAAGGACAAGGAAAAAGAGAATGTGTCAGGAGGAAGGGAAGGTGGATACGGAAAGGAAAAAAAGAAAACGGAAAGGAAATGAAGATGTTAGGCACGCAAAGGAATGCGACAAATCCTCATTACTCCCTAGGGGCATACAAAAAGATGGGGCATATAGAAGGAAACGGCCAGACGATTTTGGGGAGATTTTTTCCGTCCACTTTTTCAGCCTCTTCAACCTCATGACAGGAGCTCCAGTGACAAGAGATCTCCACCAGAAAAATAGAGCTCTAATCTCCATTGTATAGAAAGTATGAGAGACCATGAGAGACTGTAAATAAGCATATTATAGTGGACTCTCCCCTCCCTAAAAACCCCTGTGGACGTAGGCTTTATATCGAACTATGTAAATATGTGTGTTTCTATATTTTTTTTCATTTTCAGTATTTATTTTTCATTCACTGTCATGAATGTATACACAACCGTACCGGCACACGCCGGGGGCTCCAGACTACACCAATCAAGGCCAAGATCGTCATAGTAGGTCGGGATGACTCTTTCTCTCATTTTAAGACTGTTGTGCGAGTTTTTACATTAACACAATTAATATATAATGTCTAACTATATATATATAACGGAACTATGGTACGTGATTTGCCGAAGAAAATTAGTAAAATATAATTGTACGTACGTACATATAGCAGATGTAGTATATATGCATGGAATTAGCGTTAATGCGTATGGAACTGTACGTACCGGCGGCCTGATGGATGGAGTTTAATCTCCTCTTTCCTTTTCGTACTCAATTAATCGTAACTGAGAGTAGCTATAGCTTTAACATGGTATTGTTCTTCTCTTTATCTTTTGAACTTTTAGGGCACCCTACTTCTGATTAATTATGCTCTACAATATCCCTTTGAGTGGATTTCTTGGGCTCCACTGGCATCATTAAGTACCATGTGGACCCCTCCCCGGCCCCCTTAACCTCTGTTGCTTCTTGATCTCTCTCGCAGACACAAACTTTTGTAAAGGCTATTAGGGCGAAATACCATAAACCAAGGAAACGTAAAGGTTATTTCAAACAGAGTTTTGCTACACAACTCTCGTGACATTCTACATTCTATATTTTTTTTAATTTTTTTTTGAGTTTATTCTAATTAAATTATTTCAAATTTTTTATTCATTATTTATAAAATAAATATTTGATAAAAGAAAAAAATAATAAAAATTAAAAAAAATATGAAGTGTAGAGTGTGAAGAGATTGTGAAGATTTTTTATTTCAAACACCTCCCAAACCATGAGTCTTGGTCAAGCTTTTACATTAGTTGCAATATATTAATTATTTGCGAAGTTCTGCGGATGGAAAACATGTATTACAGTTTGTGCGCGCAAATGGAAATTAAACATGCATGTATTATATAGTTAATTTGATATATAGAGACTTAAAAAATAGAATTCTAGTACCGAGGGCTATGTCTATAAAGAGATATTATAAAAATAAAGCTATTAAAATAATATGCCTTAATGTGGATATATACAAAAGATTTTATGATTTAGAGGGTGCAAGGGAGCTGGAATGGATATAGATAGAGAGACTTTTGCATTTAAAACAAATATGTGTCCGGACAAACCAAATTGATGATCATCACATGAGTGCATTCAAAAAAAAAGAAAAAAGAAAAAAAGAAAGAAAAAGCAGTGGTACTACTAGATATTATTCCTTTGTGTATAAAGATCACCGACTCCGAGGCCTATCATATTAAATCCTAATTCTCATAACATATTACAAAAATACAAGGAAAAGGTACGTGATCAACGTTATCTGCCGAATAACAAATTCACTACTTCACTTCTACCCTTATAGCCATATAATATATGATATCTATACATCGGTTTCCACTAGCTTCTGAAAGGATAAACATAAGGGTATCATTAGAAAGTCTCAAAAGATCAAAAGAAAATAATCGTTTATCAAAAAAAAATAATAATAATAATCAATTAAAAAAAACCTCCAAGAATGATACTTATCTAAATTAAATAGTATAATGTCATTGGGACTGACATTTCTAACCAAGAAAGTTGACCGACAAATATAAATGTACTTTTTTATTTATTTATTTTTATTTCAATAATTTTTTTTTATATTTTTGAACATTTTTAAAAAATAAAAAAATATCAATTCACTAATAATCATTTTCTTAACTATTAAGTTAAAAATAAATAAAAATAAAAATCACAATCAATCAATTTTATCGGCCCAAGTAGCATTTTAAATCATGGTAGTAACATCACTGAAAAAATAAAGAAATAAAAGATAAAGGGATGGGGATCTCAATAATTTCCCCCAATTGCAATGCTACACGAAAGGGGGGAAATTGCTAGAAATAAACCTAACATGTTGGTCCAGTAATTTTTGGGCCCAAAGTCTAGGAGAGTGGCCTCATTGACAAGGTTGTGGCAACTAGTTTAGAACGATTTTGCTGGTAAGCATACCATTTGAAAACTCAATTTAATCGAGTTAATAAAAATTACTTTTAATTGTTTCAACTTTCTGAACTTTCTAATTAGTAGGAAAGTCAAGTTAGAAAATGTAACTTCTATTTAATAAAATGCAGAAATTAAAAAAAAAAAATGGAAAAAGATTCACTTCAATAGTCAATTGGGTTGTCAAATGATATATTAAGTACCATTCTCCTCTCCGAAATGGATTGCTTGGAGGAGTGGCAATGAACGGTGTAATATTATGGTAATGCAAAGACTGGAGGGATGACATGAAGAAGTGTAGTGATGTACGCTAGTTATTGGGCAGCATTGTGGTATATGGATGAATGCTAAGTCCTGGAAAAACAGAAGACTAGTAGTCCCACTTATTATTATTTTTTAAGTTGGGGGAGGAGGATTTCGAATTCCAGATCCCTATTTTGAAGGTTGTGAGTGATGTCAATCAGGCTACATGTCTTTGGCTAGTCCCACTTATTTTTAAATATGAGACGAGATGTGCAATTTGGATAATGGACTAAACAAAGTGCTACTATGGGCGCAATATATAGATTCATGTGTATTTGTGACAGAGATGTCATTATATGATATGATCCGTGATTAGAGAGGAAGCCAAGACGGGTGGCGGCATTTAACATTCTAAGAAAATTCTTGACCATTTTTACTAAAATTTAATATTTTAGATATATCATTTCCCATTTAATTTTACTTCATATAATATTTTGATTGAGAAAATTTCAACTCTTTAGGAAGATGTATTACAAAAATAATAGTTTCTTTTAAACACATATAAAACATAGGAGAAGATAAATAAAGTATTTTTTATTTGTAGCCATTAATTTTCTCTAAAACTTTTGTGAAGATTTTAAATCATAATTTTAATTTTTATGTTTACTTAAACTTTATGTAAACACTTTTTAATTAAAACATTAGATAAACTTTTTACTGTTATAATTTTTGTGAAATTCCTATTTTCTTTGGGTCAAACAGGTTGACTCGATATGACACAATTAATAAACAGATTAATTGTGGTTGAACCCACAAAAACCGTAATCTACACTTATAATCCAAATAAATTTTATTTTGAAATTCTATAAATATTTAATTTTATATATCGTTGTTATTATTGGGATACAATATTTACATTAGTAGTTGAAGACTAGTATATCAAACTATTAACTTTCTTTTTTGTTAACATGTAACCTTTTTTTAGGAAATATTAATTTTCTTATGTATCATTGATTTGATATTGATTATAAAATACATTATCATAAATCTAGTTCTAATTGTAAATTATTTATAGTAGTTATCCTTATATTATCTACGAAATTATATATGTTAATTGGGTTAGAAGAAATATATGGATAAGCTTAATCAATTCATATGAAACGGATAAAAGGATTGAATCAGATTTTGCTCAGGCTAACTCAATAAGAACTAATTATCAAACTAGCTATACGGGTTGTGTTATGTCGTCCGTCATATTTAGGTTAACCTAATAAAAATTAATTATTAAGTAAGTTTTAGAATTAGACGAGTTTAATTAAATATGTTAGATTTGAGTTGATCCATATTCATGACTTGACATGATGTCAACACGACCAAGCAACACGAATGACCATCCTAGCGCATGGACATAGATGGAAAGGAGGCTTGAAATCAAGACACCAATAGTGTAGTGGGGTTCTTTGTAAATGATTGCTATTAGTACTTTCCTCCATAATATTGGGTTGAAAAATCCGGGGAATAATGTTGATTACAAGGTAAGATTTTTAGAGATGTTAATCTTTTGTTTTTTACAAACTCAAGTAGTTCTCATAATATTGTTTCCTCCCTTCCCCCACTTGGAGGATATCTTTTGATCACTGATTCTAATTGCTCATATCTTGACACATGTCAGTATGCTCAAGTAGCTTTTGTCATTATCCTTTCCTCCATCCCAGTGATCAGCATCAATTCTTTGTCCTAATTCAGTTTTCTAAGTACTCGTGGGCTACCTTCCATCTCAAATCAAAATAAAAATCCCCACCCCAGCAAAAACCAATACTACCACTCTCCAAATATATATATATATATATATATATATCTTTTTTGTGTATTGTAGGCCATGAACAACATTTGTGAAACTCTGTGCACCAGTTCAAAGCGGACTAGAGCCATACAGTACGATGAATAGACACTCTGGGCCATGCAGGCCACAATAACAAGAAGAAATGTTCTAGTGTCTTTTACTATTTCCTGCCTAGCTAGATGCTTCTAGAAAGTTGCCACAAAACTGTCGAACAAGCGTGATGAAGTAGTACGTGTACAAATCGAAATTTTTTTATGGGAATTGTTTTTTTTTTTTTTTTCAGCTTTAATTTTGTAGTTGGGAATACAATAACATCATCCATTGAATGTCATTTTCCATGCACTTTTCGACAGACTCGAACTAATTGATCTGGGCAATAAATAGGTCGAGCTATATATATGGGACAAATCTAATCAGAGGATCACGATCGACGAGCCTGGCTAAAAGTAAGTTGTGTAGGGGCTATTGATCCAACTAATTTAGTGAGATCGAAATTTGTTCTGAAAGAATGACTGAACTCTAGAAGTCTTCAACTGAAACCATGATCTAATTCATTGGAAAATTAATATAACGCAGAAGCCTGATTAATCTGCCTCTAATTTTCATAATCTAATAATCTTTTATTTATATGATTTTTAAAGCATCTTCTTTGTATTCTATTTTTTTTTTTTAGAGAAAAGTATATTGTATTCACTAATAACAGACATTACAAACTAGACCTGAAACATACATTACAAGTCAATTACAACGTTAATAGCTCTCCAATACACACCCGTGACTGACATGGTTTAGTCCAATCTGCAAATCTCTACAGATCTAAAGTTTGAGAGATAACACAATTCTGCACAAGACAAAATTAATCAAACCCTATACTCTGTTTAAGACGGAGTAGAGTTAATCAAATCCCACACTTTGTCTAAGACGGAGTTGAGGACATACTTTACGGACGAAAGTCCAAAAGACTGTGTTTTTTTGTTTTTATTTTTCTAAAATTAAAAGACATTACAGAAATTAAAAAACATGAAAAAATAACGGATTACATTTTGGAAAGATATATATTTGTATTTTTAACCTTAAAGGAAAAAACACAAATAACGGCTGTGATGGTACGTGAGGATTTCTAGAGAGAACGAGGAGTCTCTCTCTCTCTCTAAAAAGCTAGGGCCGGCTTCTTTGTATTCTATTGAACCAACCACATATATATACCTCATCATTTTATTTTATTTATTGACATAACTTATGCCAATCTCTTACACACTAAAGTCTAAAAGACATTTTATTGTATTGCCTTTATCACTACATGAATAAACCCATTCTATTATTTGGTATTAAGATTTAAAAGAAAAAAAAAATTGACGACGAAAAAGCTTCCTACCTTTATGATTTATTAACTCAATAGAGAGAGATCTTTTTATTTTATAATAGTTATTGATTTTTCATTATTTATCTCTTTTGGCCTTTTCACTTCTTAATTCTTATATTATTTTATTATTATTTTTAAAAAAGTTCATCTTATTGTAGATATTGACTATTTGTGATTCACTCATTTGGCGTCATCCCCTCTTTAACTATTCTATTTTGAATTCTCTGTATTCTCGCCACTTAATTATTTTAATGTTTATTGAGATATAAAAATTATCGTTTGATCTCATGGTCAAGAAGATTATAAAAAGAGCATTGCTACTCATAAGCCCATACACCACACACCAAAATTTTTTTATTTTTTTACAATTTTTTTAAAGTTTTTTTTTGTTTTATTATTCTTAAAATAATTGAATTATTCTATTCATAATCCATATACCACATATTTGGTAAGACAATAAAATTAAAGAAATCATAAAAATGATGGTGTGTGGTGTATGAGGCTTAAGAATAGAATTTTTCTTATAAAAATATGAGCAATGCTACTCTTTATTATTGATTTTGTCATCTTCGATCATACTTACTGACGTGATCCATTTTAAGTGACTATTCATTTAAGTGGTTGAAATATAAAACGATCAACTATAATGCACCATATAAACATACCATGTCATAACGATGAGGATGTAGGCAGAGGCTGTACACCTAACCGGAAATATAGAATAAGGTTCTTTTGATGATGATGTGATCGGTAAAACCAGAAGGAATCACTCTCAGTAATGCAAATGGTGGCCGGCGGTACTGGTCCATGATCTCTGGCTCTTTGTTTGTCAACAAAAGTGGGACACATATATGATACATGTCCATAGCCATTTGATTATATGTTCACGACAATTTATAGCTTTGGGATAGATTAGAATCTGGCAGAGAGACGTGAATAGCTCAGAAGATTGCGTATCACTATCGCTGTGATGGAAAAAGAGTGCTGATCATGAGCTTTCTTCATGCCCAGCTTTGACATACTGCAAGTATGAATTGAAATGAGAGAGGCTGAACTTTTCCTCCCCCCCCTTTTTTTTTCCTGGTTACAGGCAGGATTAAATGGTACTTATTGTTCAATAGCACCACAATTTGCAATAATATACAAAATTATATATTTTAGGATTCAAAGACTTTGTAATCATAAAGTACTAATTGTACACAGATCTTACAAAAAGAAATTTACAAGCTGACGTGGCTTAAAGTAATGTATTAATAATAAAATGTACCTTATGATTTAATGTATCACATCAAATTACGTTAGTCTGTAAATTTTTTAAAGATTTTTATATAGATTAAAGGAAGAAAAAAAATAGAGAAATTAAAGGAACACGTACAACGTTTGTTCTCATTAGCTGATATTTTTGAAATCCCTTCCTCCAACTAATATTTTCCATGTGTACCAAAAAAATGAAAAAGAAGTTGCATGCCATAATTAATGCCAGGTCTCCATGTCTCCGGGCCCTTTAAGGTTTGAGGTTCCGATCGATCTCTTGCAGCTACGAGCTCCTGATTTGAAGAGTGTGGTCGGCGTTGATTGGCAAAGAACGATGAGAACAAATTGAGACGTGTGTACAAAACCCATGCCAACTGCGAGGCTAAGCCTCTCGATCGTCCCCAACAAGTACTAAAACCTAATTAATATCAATCAGGCAATTTCTCTATGGAACCAAGACCGCCCAACAGCTGGTCCAAAACATTTTTGTCATCATCTTCTCCATGATCTATATATTTGATTATTCTTTGCAACTTGTTTGGTAGAATAGACAGCCCTCCCCCTGAAGTTCAATAGGGTTACCATCCAGCTAGCTGAAATCGGAATTCGGTACCATTCCTGTGCATTAAATGGTCGACTGCCATGTATGTGGGGACGAGTTGCTATGGTAATTACAGGTATTGGGTGGACCAGAAACCACGAATGGACGTATTGGCGTGTTTCAGATGTTCATCCTGAACTCTAAAAGAGCCGGTGCCGATAAAATATTAAAAACTGCCATTTCATGAGGATACAATATGTTTATCACAAAGATAAATTATTGGTTCGCAAAAGTTTTTTGTAAAATTAAAATTTAGAAATTGATGTAATATGCTTAAGATTAAATTCATGTTAATTTATAAGTTATACACTACAGCCATATTAATGGGATATTTATATAAAGAAATTAATGGAGCCGAAAGGGGGGGAGAGAAAAAGAAATCAGATTTTAGATTGCGTCTATATAAGTTGATGATCATTCAGCAATTCCAGTTTCCAAACCCATCAATCCATACCCCCTTATGGCAGGTATCACTTGAAAAGTGGTATCCAATCAAATTCGGTAAAATTTACACTGACAGAAGTGATGCCTTCCAAACACGAGTAATTCAGGGTGTACGAAAGAGAGAGGAAACGACTTCACAAGCATGGAAGACTGACTTGGCCCCCAATGACAGGAAAATATATCAACCGCTTGTCACCTTCCAGGGTCCATGAAGGAAGGTTTTGTCGGGTCCATTAAAAAACTGGAATTTATACCCTTAACACACACAGAATGAATCACATAATACGTATAAAATCAATTAAGAAGTTGCAACAAATTAGTTTTGATTACAGCTAGGAGAATTGCATGCAACCCAGACAAAAAGCTCAGGTATAACATATCCAACATACCCATTTTCTATTACAATATAGCATAAAGTTCCTGATAAAAAAGATCATTTCCCGGAGTAAAAAGGCACAACCACAATCCAATTGTCTTCGGGATGGAAAAGAAAAAACAAAACTAGATAATATTCACCCCTGCATCCAGAATTTCCAGTGAACAAAAGGACTCCACAGGAGCTTTATGCCTGCAATTGATGTTAACGAAAGACAAGAATAAAACCGTCAAAAATTAGATTACACAAATAATGCAAGAGTAAAATAAACAGCCTTTTTTTTTCTGAGAAACACAATAATGAGAAATGGCCGGGAATTTGACAGCGAAGATGTAGAGAATTCACTGGAGGTATTGAATGTGGAGATATCATAGTTGTCTGCCACCGATTCCACCACCCATTGATGAGAAATGAGATATTGAATGAGAAATGGAGATATTGAATGTGGAGTTTTGCAATTATGCATAGTGTGGCAATCGGACACTTGAAAGAACTTTCTTGGACCTGTTCAATATTGCTAGGGATTATGCATCGGTGGCAGACAATTTACGGCTCTCAAATAGCTCTCATCAATGGGTGGTGGAATTTGTTCGAGAGGCAGACAATTTAGGCTAGGAGGAACACTTTCCCAATGAAGCCCACTTGGAGGAACATAGCTCCCTCGAGAGCCACTTTCTTTGCTAAGATGGCTGCAGTTGGGAAGATGCTTTGGAAAATCTAAGGAAGCGGACACATCATGGTGTTGTATGCATAAGAGGGATGGGGGGGTCCGTTCATTGTTTACTATATTGTGAGGTAATTACAATGGCAAGCTATTTTCAATCATTTTGGGTTGAGTTGTGTGATGTCCATAAAGGTGGATCTTTTGGCATGTTGGAAGGAAATTATTAGATTCTCCTGAAGTATGGATGACGTGGTATTCTCATTCCGTCATAAACTTCTATGTCATTAGAATTGCATACATAAGCACGCATCCTACAATAGGATGGGAGATTTGCATGTCTGTACTCTAGAACTACCTAATAATTACTCTGTTGGAAGGAACCCAACATAGCGAGACATTCTAGAAGATGATTCCGGTACACTTGGGGTATGTTTGGCTATTAAAAATTTAGAGAATGTTAAGAGACTTTTTAGATTTTTTTAGATGTATTGTTTATTGGGTTTTGGGAAAGGAGAGAAATTTGCATAAACTCTGTTTTTGAAAATAAGTTTTATAATGGAGTTTGTGAAAGTGGATAGGTAGAGTTGAAAAGTTGTTTGAATATAATTTTTAATAGTTTTGTTTTGGTGTTTGTAAAAGTTGTTTTTGAGTAATGAATGAATGAAAAGTTACAACAGAAATCTTTTTAGTTGAAAATTTTAAAATCTTTTGAGAAATTTTACAAAATTTTGAAAATAAGTTTGTGACCAAACATTCCCTATGTGGTACATATGAAAAGAAAGAAATGGCCAAAGTTTTGAAGATGCCAAAAGGAACATTAAGGACCTCAAGGCTTTTTCTTCTTTAGTGTACGATGGAATGGTGGCCAAACTACCTCTCACAAGCTCTACTTTTCGGGAGTTTCTTGCTCTTTTCTCTTTCTCTAAGTAGGTGAATTTGTCGTATACCCCTCGTCTAACCAATTATGCCTTTCTTTTCTTGATCACTAAAAATTATCTTACTTAATAATAAAATTAGAGTTTTTTGTTTACTGGTGTATACAATTTTTATAGAGATGGGGAAGTTAGGTATAGATACTTACCTTGTTCGCTATGTTGTTAGAGAGCCAATCCAAACCCTCATAAAGCCCCTCCCCTGAAGTTGCACAGGTGCTCTGAATGTACCTGGAGAGATCAGGAAACATATTAGAATCAATTAGGACAATTTTATTGAGACAAAAGCTTCTATTATGAACTAAAGCAGGATTACAACACAGTAAGGAAGTTTAGTAGTACTCATTAAAAAAAAAAACAAAAAAAAAAAACAAAGAAGAAGAGGATAAGTTTACCAGTGACGTTGGCGGAGAGAGTGGAGGCCAAGCTTATCAGTAATCTCAGCAGCGTTCATTGCATTAGGAAGATCTTGCTTGTTAGCAAAGACAAGCAACACTGCATCTCGCAGTTCATCCTGAAACCAAATAGCATATAACAAATTTAGTCGATAAAATACAGAAATTTAAGCTGAATATGGCAAAATGGCCTTTAATAACATTTTTTTTTACAAGTAATAATATTATTCAAAGAAATAGGCATAAGCGACGTATACAAAAGAAACACTTACAACTTCCAAAAACGAAGAGAAACTAACACCAGAAAACTAAAACAAATGCAGAAAATTATCCTCCATTACAAAAGCTTTAACCCAAGAACTCAAAGTACTCAAGAACAAATCCCTAAGCTCTCCTGAGCGTTCTTTATCTTCAAAGCATCTCCCATTTCTTTCAAGCCAAATGCACCACATAAGACAAGGAGGAATCATCTACCAAACTCTCGCTGCCTTCTTACAGCCCTACAAACCCTTCCACCCTACCAACAGATCCACCACATCTCTAGGCATTACCCAATGTAATCCTGTCCAACTCAAAACCTCATTCCACGAGAATCTTGTCACTTCGCAGTGAAGAAACAGGTGATTTACTGATTCTCTGTCCCTTTTACACATAACACACCAATCAGCAATAAACAAACCTCTACTTCTAAGATTATCAGTAGTCAATATTTTACCCAAAGATGCCGCCCAACAGAAAAAAGCAACCTTAGGGGGAACTTTCACTTTCCAAATGCTTTTCCAAGGAAACACACAACTACTAAAGCTTGACAAAATTCTGTAATAAGTTGAGACTGAAAACTTAGCATTTCCAGCAGGAATCCACACCATGCTATCCTCTCTTTCAAGCACCAACTTTGAACTGTAGAGTTTACCCAGCAGAGCCTTAACTTCATCCACTTCCCAGTCATTAACGTCCCTTGTAAAAATGATATTCCATTCAACCTTGTTGTTACTACAGTAAGAATCATAAATAGTTGCATTATGATCCCTAGTAATTCTGAAAAGGGTAGGAAATTCCAGCTTGAGAGCAGTGTCCCCACACCACAGATCATGCCAAAAGAGAATCCTCTTTCCATCTCCCACCTTCAATCTGAAATTATTGGAGAAGGAATCCCATCCTTTTCTAAAAAATTTCCACAAACTAACCCCATAAGCTCCACTAGCTGCATTAGTACACCAACCTCCCCACAAACTTCCATATTTCACTTCTATCACATTTTTTCAAAGAACTTTACTCTCCAATTGATATCTCCAAAGCCATATCCCAAGTAAAGCTATATTAAAAACCCTTAAATCTTTAATCCCCAAACCACCAAGATCCAGTGGTTGACAAACCTTCTTCCAACTAACCAAGTGAAACTTCTTATCCTCTCCATTGCCTCCCCATAAGAAATTTCTAAATAAACTCCCAATCCTCTTTTCAACTCTTGCCGGAAGAGGGAAAAAGAGAAAGGAAATAGGTGGGCAGGTTGGACAAAGTGCTCTTTATAAGAGTTAGTCTTCCCCCCCTTGGACAAGTAGATCCTCTTCCAACCCACTAACCTCTTTTCAATTTTTTCAATCACCCCATCCCATATGTTGACAGCTTTAAAAGAGGCTCCCAAAGGAAGCCCAATATACCTCAAAGGCATAGAAGAAATTCTGCACCCCAGTAAATTAGCCAAGTTTGATAAATTCTGAACATCACCCACAGGAACAATTTCAGACTTCGATAAATTAACTCTTAACCCCGAAGCAGCTTCAAAACACAGCAAAAGTGCTTTTAAAGCACGAATATTATCCAAATCAGGCTCACTAAAAATCAAGGTGTCATCAGCAAATAACAAATGAGAGATCTTTAAAATGTTCGTAGTCTCATTACCCACCACAAAACTGGACAGGAAATTATCCTCCACAGCTTTCTCAATCATTCTACTCAAGGCGTCCATAATCATAACAAAAAGAAAGGGGGAAATGGGATCGCCTTGCCTCAAACCGCGAGAACTACGAAAGAAACCAGCCGGTTCTCCATTCACCAAAATAGAAAATTTTGAAGTCGAAACACAATGCTTAATCCACGAGCACCATTTAACACCAAAACAAAATCTCCTCAATAAATAATCAAAAAAATCCCACTTACATGCTCATAAGCCTTTTCCATATCCAATTTAATAAAAATACCAGCTTTCTCCACCTTCAATCTACTCTCCAAACATTCACTAGCAATTAAAACAGAATCTAAAATCTGCATACCCCTCACAAAAGCATTTTGAGATGGTGAAATTATCCTCTCCATCACCCTACTCAAACGATTTGCCAGCACCTTAGAGATAATTTTATAAATGCCATTCACCAAACTAATAGGCCTAAAGTCTCTAATCTCCACAGCCCCTGCCTTCTTCGGAATAAGAGCAATGAAAGTAGCGTTCAAGCTCTTCTCAAACCTCATATACGAGTGAAACTCGGCAAACACCTTCATGATATCATCTCTAACAACATCCCAACAATCTTGAAAAAATGCCAAAGTGAACCCATCCGGTCCTGGAGCCTTATCCTTGTCCATACCTTTTACCACATCTAGAATTTCTTCTTCTTCAAACTCTCTTTCCAACCACTCAACATCCAACTGCTCTATAGAGTCAAAAGCAAGGCTGTCCAGTTTTGGTCTCCAAGACAACTTTTCTGAAAACAGCTGCTCATAAAAATTCACAATGTGGGCCTTAACATCTTCTTGATCCGAAATCAACCTGTCCCCGTCACGAAGGACCTCAATCGCATTATATCTTCTATGAGAGTTTGCCATTTGATGAAAAAATTTGGAACACCTACCCCCTCCTTCAGCCACAACACTCTCAATTTTTGCCTCCATGAAATCTCTTCCATTAAGGCTAAATTTTCCAATTCAGAAACCACCCCTAATTTCTTGATTCTATCCTCATCCGATAACAACCCTTGCACCTCCTTCTCTTCCAAAAATTGCATTTCCTCCGTAAGCCGCTTCCTCTTGGTATCCAACAACCCAAACTCCTCTTTATTCCATCTCATCAAATCTATCTTAAGCAATTTCAACTTTCTAGCCAAAACAAAACTAGGAGTGCCAGAAACATTATAAGAATACCACCAACCTCTAACCTTTTCCCCAAAACCTTCAACCTTTAGCCACATGTTCTCAAATTTAAAATAACTTATTCAACTCAAAATTCCTCCACAATCCAGCATAATGGGAAAGTGATCTGAACACAGTCTCGGCAAAACTTTCTGCGTCAAACCAGAAAAGTGTGCTTCCCAAGAAGACGAGACCAGAAACCTATCCAACCTAGAAGAAGATCTGCCATTAGACCAAGATACTCACCTCCCACCAAAGGCAAATCTATCAGATTTAACTCAAAAATTAAATCTGAAAAAGAAGCCATAGCACTTGAAAAATAAGAATCCCCCGACCTCTCATTAGGAAACCGAGTAAGATTAAAATCCCCTCCAAAACACCAAGGTAAATTCCACCAACTACAAACACCCGACATTTCTTCCCATAAATGAATCCTCCTACTATCCACATTTGGGCTGTAAACCCCAGCAAACGGCCACTCAAACCCATCCTCAAGATTCTTAAAATGACATGCCACCAAAAATTCCCCCACAAAGTGTTCCACCCATAAAATGACATGCCTTTAATAACATTAATGTTGCTGATAAAGATAACTTCATTTAAAGAAGGAAAGATATCTTTGACAACAGAATTCAACTGACCATCCAAAAACTTTTTCTCAGCAATAGCACATACAGTTTGGCAAATCCCTAATCTCTTGCCTGCTTGTATAAGCCAAGACTATTTCAACAGACTCTAACATCACTTATAAAAAAAAAAAAAAAAACATACTTGAAAAAAAAAACATCACTTGCATAAAAGCTTCAGGAAATCAAAAACTCCAAGAACCAAAAAATGGAGCATGCAAATACACACATTCGATGCATCGATGCCTATTAAGACTTCCTCAAAGTTTCACAGTATTTCATGAATTTCAGAAATTAATTTAAAGCTATATGTGAGGAAAACCCAAGACATTAATATATATTTCATCGGTCACAAAAAATCTAAAAGGACCACATGAAATTGAAATTTACATATCAGAGAACAATTGTTCATTACAATGCTACTCAAAAGTTCAAGAACAATTCTTCTTGATAAAATAAGGCTTCCACATTAGATATTTCAAAACTTTCTTTAAAAAAAAAAACTTTCCACATACACAGTATACTGTTTAAGGCTATAAAACTAATAACAATCATGATGGATCACATAATCAGATAGTGAAGAATGAAAAAAGGAATTGAAACAAAAAAACATCCAGAATCACTAAAAAGTTTAGGATATCTTTAGTCATTCTAACTATTTATTATGTACATCTTCACTTCAATTTCTCCTCATTAATTATAAATCAATTTAATAAGATTTTAGTTCCTATCTCGTGTACCTCATTCAACATCCTATGCAATTCATCTCGTGCCTCAACAACTCGGTCTCTGTCATTGCTGTCCACCACAAAAATAAGACCCTGAGTGTTCTGGAAGTAGTGCCTCCACAGGGGACGGATCTGTACAAGACAAAAACTTATTCATATCCATTAAAATGGAACTGCAACAGCAAAATGGACATTTCATCCAAAAGTATCAAATTTCAAGTCTTAAAAAAAGCAAGGAACCACAGTCTAACAGAATTTATATGCATCAAATTATAGGAATAAAATCACAGGTCCATACCTTGTCCTGACCACCGACATCCCAGACAGTGAAGCTGATGTTTTTATATTCCACCGTCTCCACATTGAACCCTGGGTTCATACGTGAAAATACCATAAATGTTGTCAACTTCATGGAAGCATGAAAAGAAAATACATAATAATATTTAACTAAGGATTGCCAAACACAATATGATTGGGATAATAAATTCTCTCTGTCCAGTCCATAAAATTTTATCATCGTCGAGAAAAAATTACGTCACTGTCAACTAAGTCATGCTGTCAAATAAAAAGTTTTGTCAAGTTTCATCTCTATTGCCATTGAAGCATATAATGCGGTTGTTTATAATCTCAAGACGACTACTAAAATTGATATTCCGGTAAAAACTGTGCAAGTACACCATCTCCAGGGTCATCACATCTAATTATGTCAATCTAATGGCCAAAGAAAACTCAAAAAGATATCTGCGATTTGTTGAAAAGGTTGTCTTGACACAACAAATATAAAACTTGTAAACAATAAAATATAGCAACTCTCTCGGACGTAAAACCCTAAGGAAGCCAGCGCCACCCTTGCCGGCAAGTGACCTCTCATCGTCGTCACAGACAAAGCTGATGGGCCCCGACGACTTCCCTGAGGGCCGTCTGGCGTCGGTCCAGAGGAGAGAGAAAACAATATGAAGCACGAAAACCCTAAGGAACCAGATCTGCCACCACCCACCCTTTGCCAGCGAGACACACCGCACCGTCAGCAAAGATAAAGCCGATGGACCTTGGCGACTTCGCTGAGGGCTGTCCGGGGTTGGTTCAACCTCTGGCGTCTTAGATATCGCTGTTTTGCCTCTCAGAGTACTCCGACGATCCTCCCGAAAGCTCCGTTGGTCGTGCCGTCGACCCTAAAGGCTCCGGCGAGTGCTCCAGCTTCTTCTGTGAGCACGATTTGCAGCTGGAAACAACTCTACAGTGCTTGCAGTGAGCATGACCTGGAGTCCACAACTTTGCAGTGCTTGCAGCTCCCAACAGATTTCTGATCTGGTCTCTCTGAGATGATGAATGGTTGTTGAAGAAGGGGAGTGGGTCAGTATGGGTTCTTCTATGAAGTTGGCCATAGAATCTAAATCCTTTACACTGGTAAAGGAGGGGAGCATGTTGGCCATTACTGAAAGGAGTCGAAGGGTCATATCTAAGTTGGTTCTAGGTTCGACAATAGTGCAGTGGCTGGCCAAGGCCATAGAAGCGTGTACTAAGGATAAGAAACAAGATTTTTTCTCCACTGTCTGGGAAGGTCGACGTAGTTTCACAGCACCTCGTTGCTTGAATGCTTGCGGACATTATATGGCGGTGGAGGAGTATGGTGGTGGGGGGAGGAGGAATTTTATTTTCATTCCTGAAGAGGGGGGCAGTGGTTGGAGAAGGATGGGGGAGGTGTTGCGTCATTTTTCCTTCGGTAAGAGAGGGAGTGACGGCTTGGAAGGACAAGGTTGTGTGGTAGGGAGGGAGAACTTGGAGAAAGACCCAAGTACATCCTCGGTGGCGAGGCAATCCTATGCGGCAGCTCTAAAGACGGGACATGCTTCGGGGGTTCAGAGTGTGGGGGGTCTGCCAATCACACCTCAAGACCAGCTTGTCGAGATGCACAATTCTCTAAAGGAGATGGAAACCAAACTTGTCGAGTTGAAGACACCGATAACTTTCTTGTCTACGAAAATAGATCAGCTTTCAGCTAGAGGCAACAAGGTGGTAAGAAACATGATAGGCCCGAATCCTTTAAACTTAGAAAAAGGAAAACGGAAGATTGGATTCGGCCCTGTCCCTATAACCAGATCCAGGAGAGTATGACAGGTCAAACTAAAATCTGGGTTATATGAAGTGGGGTCTACATCGGGTATTGGCGTAGGACATCAGTAATGGAATGTCATTCACCTCGTATAACACAGGATAGATCGATAGTCAGTATTACACCCTTGGTCCCTGAAGAAACTATGGCTCCCTCGTTAGAGTTGAAGGAAAAAGGTGTACTGCCGAGGTCTGAAGGAGATGTAGGATCCGCTATCATCCTAGAGGTGAAGGGACTTGTTGTCACCGCAGAATCTCCAATGGGGACCTCAATACCATTGGAGAGAACCAATGGAGTTACTGGAGAACCAATGGATTTGGCGTTGGTGCCTTGTGTAGAGAAATGTCTAGAGTTGGGAGTGCAGGTTGATGGGGATATTGTGGCTCCCCTGGTCTCTCTTCCTCTAATAGCGGATTAGATTCTGCCTAAAGTTAACGAGATTCAGCAGTTTGTGGGAATTTCACATGGAGGATGTGAAGACCAATTTAACGAACTAATTACTATGATCGAGGCAAGCCGCACACTTGAAACCAAATCAAGCTTCAAGAAAAACAGGGAGTTACAGCGTCTCTTTTCGACAATCAACTACGACGCTAAGGGTGGAATGTTCAACTAGAGGGAAGTCTAAAGGAAGGGTATTGTGAAGACAGGAATCAAGGTGTTGGGGTTGGTGTTGGGGTAGAGTTTTAGTTCTACGGGAAACAAGGATTGGGGTCGGGTCTGATGTACTTTGGGTTGATTTTTTTATGGGCTTTTTGGGTCATTAGGGGCTTGTTGGGTCATTTTGGACAAGGTGTTGTCTTGTATACATTCAGTGTACTTGGTTTCTCATTTTGATATATACAATATTTTTACTTATAAAAAAAACAATAAAATAGATCATATTAGAGAAAATATTTCCAAAAATCAAGCACACCATACAAGCTACTTAAGCTCATTTCCATAGTATTATCGAGATTTCTCTAAAAGAGATAAAAGAAAAACATGTTAACCACCACCACGAACATCACATCCCACGCAACAAATTATTGAAAAAAGACTAAATGAATTGAAAATATAACATTTATTTCATAAACTATCCAATTCAACTTTTCTTTTCATAAGCTTTATGAATTTATTTGCAAGTAATGCATGAAAAAGTAATACATATACAGCACTAAAAACTAAAAAATACTATAAACAACAAGATCTAAAGGGAATATTATGACACGCATCTTTCTAGCTCTTAACATTATGCATGGTACATCGATTGAAAATTCAGATAACAATCCATGTATGTGTGAAATTTGATAATATCAAGGCATGCAAACTCTATAGTGCCTCACATCACTCAGGAGCGAACTCTTAAATGTTAGAGTTCTCTACTCAGACTTTCTTGAAAATGTTTACTACTGAAGAATATCAAACAATGGCTGGCTTATCATATGATTAGTCAGAAAGCAGATTCATCCAACCAAAAACATATCAGAAGTTCTTATAGATCTTCCAATTGAAACCAAAAGTACAAGCTACAAAGGAAGAATCAATTCAGAAACTTACCGATAGTAGGAATGGTTGTGACGATCTCGCCAAGCTTGAGCTTGTAGAGGATGGTTGTCTTACCAGCAGCATCAAGACCAACCATGAGAATTCGCATTTCTTTCTTGGCGAAAAGCCGGCTGAAAAGCTTTGTGAATGTCAGCCCCATTGCTCTTTCTGGCTGTGGATCCCTACACATTTACAATGCCAATTAACATATATTGAAACAAATAGTCATCATCAATAACCTTTTTTTTTTATAAGTAAGAGGTAAATTTTATTGATAGTCATCATCAATACCTATCTAGCAAACCATGAAACTTCATTCAACATAATTTACTTTCTTTATTTTATAAGAACCTATAAAAAAGACGTATTTACAGGTAAAAGTGTCGTCATGAAAATCCAAGCTAATTAATCTCTAAATAAGCCCATAAAACTACTCGAGAAAGATAATTTATAATCTATTCATATGAGGTGCACATATTGTTAACCGGATCAAACAGATCCGATGCTAAAGGTAGAAGCATCCAATAGAGACAAAGAAATTCTATAAAATCATTTCCAGGCAATAAAAATGAACATCATTAAACAAGCACCATCAGGAAACTCGGAATTCAACAGAATATGGATTGGAAACAGATATGAATTCACCCCCTAAATACAACAGATCCGAATATTCTTTTTGATCGGTAACAGATCCGGATAAGTTCATCAGCAAGATCTTCAGATCAGAAGAGAAACGTGACGAAACCGCCACATTTCAAAGATAAAACAACGAAATGCGTGAAAAGAAACCAGAAACTCGAATCGCACAAAAAAAAAATCAGAGAAATTCGAATGAAATACATAAATTCCAAATTATAGACGAGATAAAAATCTAGGGAAGACAAGATTTAGATAAAAGAAATAAGGAGAAGTTATACAAATCAGGTACTTCGAGATCATCAAAGAAGTAAAAGAGACCAGGATTCGAGGCTTGGGATTTACCTTCGGAGAGCTTCGCAGAGGGATCGATCTAATGCGAGCTTCACACCAACGCGCAATATGGATCGTGGGGGTGCGAGAGGATCGTCAAAATTCAGGAATTTATAAATCAGAAAGTCCGGACTGCTTTTTGTTTTTTAACTATTTGTTACCGGAATGACGAAAATGACCCGAGGGATCGTGCGTGGATATTATGATTGGTATAATGGCGAGGAGTGGTCACAAACAGACAGGACCACACCGACCACGGCGACCAGTCACTTTGGAAGCTCGAGAGAATGACGGAAATGCCCTTTGATGTTCTAAAAATAGAGTGCTACTATGCTCTTAAAATTTTTTTTTAAAGAAATTTAAATGCGAGCGATGGTCAAAATAAAACAAGATATTATTATTTAATAATATGTTACATATCAAAGGGAGGGACAGACAGAATATGAATTTTGAAGTATGAATTCAAAGTCATACTGCCAACACCTTGGATCTTAGAATTCCCCTCCCCATAAAAAAAATAAATAAAAAATTGCTGGGTATTGGTCCAGGCCCGAGCTATGAAGGCAAGAGAGCATGATAGTCGTAGCAACTCATGACGTGGAAGGTGAGAGGCATCAATAAAGAAAATTGTTTTAGCATAAAAGATAGTTTCGTAATAGTAAATTTATAAATTAAAGTAATTTAGATTTCGTTTATTTTCATAGATAAGATATTAATTGAGATTAAAGTTAAAAGTTGAATAAAATATTATCAGAATATAATTTTTTAAATTATTTTTGTTTTAAAATTTAAAAAAATTGAATTGTTTATTTTATTTTATGTTAAAATTTAAAAAATTTATAATGATTAGATGAGATGAATTATGAAAACAAATAAGACTTTAATGTAATATGTTATATTATAAAATTATTTTTACTATAAAATAGACCTAACGTATCATATAAAATCATATCAATTTATCAATTTACTTTATAAAATTCTAACATTTTTTAAAAATCCAAACAAGCAATACATTACCGCGATCAAGGAATTGCGTAGGGCATCAATAGGCTAGGGGAGGTGTGTATGGGACTGGCCCGAATTCCAATGCAGGGGAGTTCAATTCTTGCAAGAAATCATGGTGGTGACCATTCGAACAAATATATACACACATACACATTTACGTATAGATATTAATAAATAAGTATTGTTAATGTTTTAATTTGTACAGCAGACAGAAACTGGCTAGAGAGAAGTCAGAGCTTTTCTGTCTAGGAGGTGATATCATTTTTCTGCACTTAGTGTTGTTCCTTTTCACGCAATCAGCTTACACACAAGAGTAGTTCTTACAACAACAATTAGAATACCAATCCCTCTACGGATTCTAACCAAGATTTTGCCTTTGCTGCTACACCTCCTTCATCAAATGGATATCGACTCTCTGATCTTACAAACAAAAGCTTTGTCATGGCATGATCTCAAGCTACAACCTGCTCCAGATACAGCACAAGCTACATCAGATAAAATCCTGATAGGAAGGTTAGTTGCCGATAGACCACTGAATAAATATGCAATCTATTCCGGCATTAAAGCCTCTTGGAACTTCATCCAAAATTTCCTTATTGAAGAGATGGATATAAACAAGTTTATATTGACCTTTAGAACTTCCCATGATTAAACTAAGAGTGCTTAATCAAGCCCCATGGAATATTAAAGGGCATTTGCTAATTCTAAAACCATGGTCTCCGGGAGCTACACTCAATGAAATCAGTTTAAATCATGCCACTTTTAATGTGCAAGTTCATGGTTTACCACTTGACCATATCACTCTCAACAATGCCATGGAAATAGGAAAAGCTCTCGGTAATTTAATCAAAGTGGAAGAAGATCCTCTTTATGGTCTAGCCTTTAGAAAGTTTATTAGAATTAAAGTTAAGCTAGATATCACCAAACCACTTCAGCAATGATTCATGATGCCAAGGCCTGATAATCGTGAAATATGGATTGCTATAAAATATGAGAAACTGTCAGACTTTTGTTATGCATGCGGGAGGCTTGGTCACTCACAAATCTTCTGTGGATTCTTAAGTTCACCTCCAATAAGACTTGTGTATGGTCCATGGATAAGAGCAGAATTTCAAACCACTCTTGATAACACTCAAGCATTACATCAAACGGGTGATGGGCAATTCGAAGAAACAGAAGCTTTGCACAAATTCTCAACTTCGACAATTGGCAAGTTTAACAAAGGAAAAAAAATCCTCAATGCAAGCAAACAACAGGGGATTATTTTCAAAGAACAAGATGGACTTACCAGAGATCCAATCCACGAAATTCCAGCCAATAGTTCAAGTTTGCAACCATTGATTTCTTCTTCGAAATCTCTTCAACCGTGCGGAATATCCATGGAAAAAGATGCAGTTAGTCCTTACAGCTACAGTGATCAACGCTCATTAATTTCCTCACCAAGAACTATTAACTTCTTCACTGTTTAGACACCTGCCGAATCTAGTAACCTTACCTCAAATCAGAGCAAAATATCTCTTTTGTCTTCAAGCTTGGAGGCGCAGGTGGCAGAGGAAACTAGCTTTCGGGTACAAGAATCAGCTTCGGCTCCATCTATCACAGCCATAGGATCAACACAGTACCAACCGACATGGAGAGCACATTGGCAGCAGATATACACGGCGTTACAGCACTATAACAAGCCGAAGGAATATACGGGTCTTGGTATTGGGCTCGGGCTGGGAAAGGGGCCAGGAATTATTTCCGATCCACCGAAAGAATCAAGGCCTTTATTCATGGGCCCACAGGATATACCCTTTAATAGGCCTCAACATTTCTTCTACGCAAGTAAGCCCGAACTTCTCTTCAATTCTTCATCAGATGTTAGTCCAGTACATAGCTCTTCCACTCCAACTGATCCATACAGTTTCTCCACTCACATTCCATCTCGCCTTGAGTCTGAAAGGCTATGGAATTATTTCCTACTCAAGTGAATTCCCAACTGTTAGAAGATTTAAGTCTTCACAGTAAGCTTATCTGATGATCCCAATTATACAGAAATTGTCCTCAGTGAGAACTCAACTGTATGTATTACAAAAGTTCAACGTCATTCCCAAGTCAATCTTCCTTCCAAAAGACAACAGCAATTTGAATTTTCTGAAGCTCCAAAAAGAAAGTCACAGCGTCTTATCAAAGTGGAGCATACAGATCCAACTGAAAATAAGCTTCCAAAGCAACACTCGGATGAAACTTCAATGGCACTTGCTCTTCTGGAATTAGAGTCAGGTCCACTAGGCAAGAAAAAAAAATCTAAAGGAAAAGCAAAAGTCAGTCCATATAGTAGACGACCAACCCACCCGAAAGGAAAGTCCAAGACAGCTAGCGAGGCAAGCTTAAAAATGCCTCCACAGACCAAGTGAGGACAATGGCATGGAATTGCAAGGGATTAGCCCGACCCAAAGCAATCAGAAACTTAAGGGCTAATATTAGGAAATATAATCCGGATGTAGTCTTTTTGTCGGAAACCTTGGTGTCGGATGAACGCACCATTTCTATTGTAAATAGCTTAGGTTTCCATCTTTTTGTTCACTATCCAGCAGTGTGTAAAAAAGGAGGATTGCTTCTTTTGTGGAGACCGGGTGTAGAAATAGAACCTATAAATATAAATACTAATGCAATTTCTGTTTTAGTTTACTATGATCCTACACATCAACCTTGGATGATTACCTATGTTTATGCGCCGGCCCAATGGAATAATAAAGCTAGCTTTTGGAGCCATTTAGATTCATTCTATCAAGCTTTTCCAGGGCCTTGGATTTGTTTGGGAGACTTTAATGACCTCATTGATCAAACTGAAAAATCTGGTAGAAGACCTATCTATTATAATCCTAATAAGGGCCTAAAAACTCTTATGGATAGGAATGACCTTATAGACATTGGCTATATGGGACCAAAATTTACATGGACAAATAATAGACAGGGTCAAGCCCTCATATGAGAGAGATTAGACTGAGCTATTGCAAATCAAGAATGGAGATTACTGTTTTCAGATGCTACTTTGCAACATCTTGCATCATCAGCATCAGATCATCATCCAATCTTGTTATACACCACAACCAATATTCGTCAAGCCCCTTCTTTCAAGTTTGAAGAATTCTGGACTCGAGAGCCTTTAAGCCATCAAATAATCAATGAAGCATGGAGTAAACCTCACTTGGGCAATCCGTCTTATATTCTATGCAAGAAAATCAAGTCAACCAAGGAAGCTCTCAAAGTCTAGAATAAAGATCACTTCGAGAGAATCAACCACAATATATATCAACTCGAAAGTGAACTTCTCGAGGTACAAGAAGCCAATATGACTCATTCAAATCAAGAAAAAGAAAGATTCTTGCAACATAGAATTCACAAGTAAAGAGAATATGAAGAAATCTTATGGAAGCAAAAATCTAGACTCACATGGCTTACATTGACGGATCTAAATACCAAATTTTATCATCTAACAACCACCATCCGGAGAAGAAGGAATGCTATCGACTCAATCAAGCTGGCGCCAGGTAATTGGTCAATGGACTCTACTGTTATAGAGACTTCTTTTATTAATCATTTTAGATCTATATATTCCTCTTCAAATCTAAATGTTTCGGAACAACTGGATAATCTCTTCGAAAAGAAAGTTTCGGATATAGAGAATGAATCTCTAAGTGCAATACCAGTTGAAGAAGAAATATTAGAGGCTCTAAAACAAATTCCCAGCAACAAAGCTCCAAGACCAGATGGAATGATAGCTTTATTCTATAAGCACTATTGGAGTATTGTGAAACAAGATGTCATACTGGCAGTTCAGAATTTCTTTATCAGTGGGAAGCTCTTAAAGCAGATCAATCATACCAACATTGCTCTCATCCCAAAGACGAATTGTCCAAATACTCTAAGCCAATATCGCCCAATAAGCCTCACAAATGTCAGCTACAAGATCATAACCAAAATCATGGCCAATCGTCTTAAAATTCTTCTTCCAAAAATCATCTCTCCACTTCAAACAGCCTTCGTCCCAGGTAGAAATATTAAGGAAAATACCATTATTGCTCATGAACTTTTCCATCACCTCAAAAAAAAAAAAAAGGCAAATCAGGTTTGATGGCTATCAAGCTTGACATGGACAAGGCTTTCGATCAGGTGGAGTGGAATTTTCTTTTTACAGTGATGCAAAACCTGTGTTTCAATCACAAATGGATAAATCTGATAAAGGAGTGTATAACAACAGTGTCATTCTCTATTCTCATCAACGGATCACCAAGAGGTTTCTTCAAATCTCAGAGAGGCATTAGACAAGGAGACCCAATCTCGCCATTTCTCTTTATACTGGTCACAGAAGCTCTTTCTAGGATATTATTAAAGGCTGAAGCTCAACATAAGCTGGAAGGAGTTCGAATCAGTAGAAACAGTCCAATGGTATCACACTTATTATTTGCAGATGACACAATCATTTTTGCCAAGGCTACAGAAAAAAATGCTCGAAACATCTCAGAATGTCTTACAAAACATCAAAGCTGGTCAGGACAGAAAGTTAATTTGAGCAAGTCTTCAATGTATGTCACCAGAAACACGAATCAGGCAACAAAAGCTTCTATTTCTCTGTGGCTACCTTTCAAAGCATCATCAGCCAGAATGAAATATCTAGGATTACCCACTTCTTTTAGCAGGAAAAAAAAAGAAAACTACAGTGAATGCTAGGCAATGCGGGGAAAAAATTGGAAGGATGGAAGTCAAAATTACTAGCTCAGGCAGGCAGAACCATGTTAATCAAGTCTGTAGTAAGTACGATACCAACATATCATATGAATACATTTTTGCTACCCAAGTCAGTCTGTAAAACTCTTGATGCTGCTTTTAAAAATTTTTGGTGGGGTTTCTCGAAAGACAAAACGCATAATTTGACACTGAAGTCCTGGAAATCCATTTGTCAACTGAAGATAGCAGGTGGTCTTAGAATCAGATTAATGGAAAAGATGAATCAAGCTATGCTAGCAAAAACAGGATGAGAACTAAGCGAACCGAGAAATAGTTTGTGGAAGTCAATGCTAACTGCCAAATATCTGAAGAACACAACATTTTGGGAAGCTTCGCAGAAAGCATCAGATTCATCCATGTGGAAGGGAATACTCAAATCTAAAGATCTACTTACAAAAGGCCGATGTTTCCAAATTTATAATGGAGAATCAGTAAATATTTGGTTGGATCCATGGATTCCCACACTGATCAATTTCAAACCAAAGCCACTCCAAGGTATGGAACTAGAACTTCCAACTCTTACAGTTTCAGATCTTATTATAAATAACCCTAGGATTTGGGATGCTCCAAAAATGCAAGCTCTCTTTGATCATCAAAGCATCTTAGAAATTCAAAAAATCTCAATACCAATACGAGCATATGAGCAGAACAAAGTGGTTTGGGCTTTAAATCACAATGGGAAATATTAAGTCAAAACAGCATATCAAGCTACAATACAAGATCAAGTTCCATTTCAGCAACATTCTTCAATGATACTTTTCAAGCCTATGTGGAGTCTTAAAATCCATGATCGTCATAAGTTACTGATTTGAAAACTTCTATGGAATATTCTTCCTACAAGAACAAGAATTGGTGAAGTCATAACAAACCAAGAAACTGAAGAATGTGTATTCTGTAGCTATGAGAAAGAAACACTAGTGCATCTTTTTGTTGAATGTCCATTCAATAGAATTCTATGGCAACAAAGCAGTTGGCCTCTAAATTTTTTAAATTTGCCTATAGATTCTATATCAGACTGGATCAAAATGATTATCTATCCGGACAGAGAATTGAGACTTAAGAAAGAGGAACGACATCACTTCCAGTTATTTGCAGTCATAATGTTAGATTTCATTTGGAGAAAGAGAAATGATATAATTCATAATCACACTTCTCTATCAATTGAAGAAGCAAGCATTCAGATCAAGTGCACCTATGAAGACTATAAAGATGCGTGGAAGGAAAAAGTTGATCAACAAAGCAAAGAAGAAAATTGGCATCCTCCTCCTCTAAACTATCAAAGCTTTTCTTTTGATGTAGTAGTACGGGATCAATTTTCAGTGGTCTCAGCAATTCAAAGAAACCACAGTGGAGATATTCTGGGAATATTAACGGAAAAGGTACAAACTACAATCCCTTTAATTGCAGAAGCAAAAGCAGCGCTGCTAGCAGCCAATATGACATCAACTCAAGGTTTAGCAATAATTGAAGGGGATTCTCAATCAATAATCTCTTCCATTGAAAGTCCAGACATCTCTACATTTTGGAATATATCAACTATTATTAAGGACATCCAGCACTTATCAAATTTTCATCAAAACTGGAAATTTGTCAAGATTCATCGATCCCAAAATCGATGTGCGCACTCTGTTGCGCAATGGGCAGCTACCAATCTTGTTTTTGGCAGCATACCCATAGATAATATTTCTAGTTGGTTTTTGTATATTGATAGTGGAAAGGACCCTCCTCAAACTTTGTAATTTCTCTTTTATCTATAATATGCTTGATTAGAAAAAAAAATATAATAATTTGTACAGCAGACCAAAAAGAATGAAAGAATCATCTGCGATCTATGATCATGATTCAGGCTTCGATACGGTATTCTTCGCGTTCATCTAAAATATAAATAATAAATAAGCGAAATAAAGAGAGACACATAGATTTACGTTATTCGACATAATGCTTACGTCCACGGGTTGTTTGTGAGGGAAATCTACTATAATGAGTACTTTTACAATCTCTCATAGCTTCACATATCTTACAATATAATAAGAGAATTTAGGGAAAATCCTTTGGAGTTGTAGTGGAGTTTGGTGTAGGAGTTTCTAGGGAGTGATCTTGTGTGTAGAGAGCTTGTCGAGAGTTCGTTTGATTTGTGAGGATCTCCTCATTATATAGAGGTCTATTTCCTTGGGGTAATTGAATCCAATTTACCTTTTGAAGCCCATTCCTTTTAGGAGTTTGATTTTTTTTCCTCTTAGGAGTCTAAGTGTCTTTTCTTCTTTGACCCCTACAAATGCTCGCGATTCTTAAGGGCAATTTGCTGGACAAGAAGGTCTTGAGAATCTTGAAGTCAATAATCTGCATAATAAATTTTGAAAATTGGTCCCTAGTTTCCAGTTTGGTTCCCGATTTTCAGTTTATTTCTTAGTTTTTTGTTTGTTTTATGCTAAGTGGTTAAGAGCTCAGTTTGGGAAGATATGAGGGGAGGTGTACTCGACCGCATTAGATGTGAGCATAGAGCTCTACTTTGGCGGGTGATGAGTGCACGAAAGTGTATTTAAAATATCAAATTATTAGACTAGAATGCTAAAATGTGAATAAAAATTATAGAAATTAATTAATATTCTTGAATTCAGTTTCTATTTACTTTGAGATACTCCTAAGCACATTTTTATGTTTAATTTCAGAACCCATAAAAGGAGAGCTAAAATCCAGTCAAATTCAAAGGGATTTTTGAATTGGAATAATTCTCAAGAGTTTCCAACAAAGCATGAATTTTGAATTGAGCAAGACTTTTAAGTAATAAGGACTCTTCATTTTCAACATTTGTTGACTTTTAATGTGGATAGATGTGTAGACTTTTAGGAAAGCAAGAATACTTCAACATGAAAAGACTTCAACGTTGGGATAACTTAAAATAAGGTGGGTTTGAGAGTAATTCAAATCAAGAGAAAAAGAAATAAATCACAAAAGGAACCTGCAAGAAGTCAGAGTCCAAAACGTGCTAAGAGACAATCTGGACACACTTTAGTGTTTTCATCATAACTTTCCACTCGCACATCTGATTGATGCGATTCTTGATGCATTGGAAAGTCATCTTAAAGGGCTACAAATTCGTATTTGATAAGGATATTAAAATGCTAACTCCTGAAGCGCGTACGTTGCTGCCAATCTAAGTCCTAAAAGTTAGGCCATTTTTTATGCAAGAATGAGGAAAACATTAGGGTTTCTTTTTATACCCAAGAGAAGCATATCATGGGGACAAATTTGAAGGCAGGAGGCACATTTCTAGAGAAGAGAAAAAATATCATTTTTATTTTTTAGTTCTTCTATGGAGAACTAAATCTTGGGTAAAGCCTAAGGTAGAAATTGATTGGTGAAAATACTTTGACTTTATTTCAATTCACAGATTAAACTTTATTGTTTAAGATTTTAGAATTGAATTCTCTATTTGTTTTTTATATTATAAGTTTGAGACAATTTTATTAAATCTTGCTATGATTTGTTGAGCTATAGGATTATGAATATATGATTGTGACTTAAACAAGTCTTTCATGCCATTGATGTGATCTTTTGCTACACTATTATTTGTGAACAGAATGTCGTCTTTAGATCTGATATTCATTTTTATATATGAAAACTGTGGTTTGTAAAGGAGAATAGATTCTAGAATTAAATTTTAAAAAGTAGATGAATATAATGTCATATTTTCCAATTGGGAATTTGATGCTATAATTCTTAATTGTGTATATAGTTTTGATTGAAAAAGTCAGACTATTGGATCCGGTTGATAGAAGCCTGGAGCTTTATTTGCCTTTTTATCCGTGTCCTAATCTCATTTTAATTGTGTACTTTAGGTAGAATTTTCATATTCTTTTCATACTGTCATTTAATCTTTTCCCTTAAACTTGCATCTTATAGTGTTTCTTCCAACTCCCTATGGAACGACACCCTGAACTATACTATACCACTGCGTAATAGTTTGGCGTAATCAGCGGGAGATGTATTCAACCGCATTAGGTGTGAGTGTGGTGCTCTACTTTGGCGGGAGATATACTCAACTGCATTAAGTGTGAGCGTGGACCTCTACTTTGGCAGGGGATGTACTCAACTACATTAGGGTGAGCATGGAGCTCTGATTTGAGTTTTTCTTTTTATTTGTGTAGATGTTTGCCATAAGAGATTGTTTATTGTCGGCGAATAGTGCAATTTTCATAATTGATTTTTTTGTATTTTTGTGATCGTTTTTGCTTTTGTTGTTAGTAATGGATTTCTGCCCCTTGGTGTAAATTGTTGTTGGTGTTCTCGTTTTGTTGTTTGTTTGTAGTAACCAGCCGACGGTAGTTGTAGCAAACACTCGATGTTTACTGGAGAAGATGTTGTGCTTGTATTACTATTCATGTGAGAGAGGTCGGGCAATATAGAAAGTTGCCCGCCTGTTAGGCGCCTGGGAGGTCAGTTGGTCCTTGACCTTTCCCGCCTATTGGCTGCACCGCAAGTCTTTAGACTCAATTTTGGTGGCTAAGGGGTCATGGGGTCTTTTGACCTCCACACTCATTGAGTGCACTGCGAGATTTTGGACTCGACACTAGTGGCTAACTGTAGAGGTCGTGGGATATTTTGACCTCTACGCCCACTGAGTGCACTGATTTGGCCCAAACTATTGCACGATGTTATAGTATTACAAGATTTAATATAATTATCTCAAACTTATAATATCCAAAACAAATAGAGAATTCAATCCTATAATCTTAAACAATAAACCTTAATTTGTGAATTGAAATATAGTTAAAACATTTTCACCAATCAATTGTTGCCCAAGGCTTTACCTAAGGTTTAGTTCTCCATTTTACCTAAGGTTTAGTTCTCCATTGGAGCACCAAAAAAATATATTCTTTTTTTCCCCTCCAGCCCTGTACGTCCTTCCTTCAAAACTCTCCTAATGATATGGTTCTCTTGGATATAAAAGAAACCCTAACATTTTCCTAATTCCCGCATAAAAAACTGCCTAACTTTTAGGACTCAGATTGGTAGCCGCGTACATATTTCAGGAGTCAGAATTTAGACATCCTTATTAGATATGAATTTGTAGCCCTTTAAGATAGATTTCTAACGCATCAAGAATCACATCAATTGGATGTGTGAGTAAAAAGTAAGAGAAACTCTACTTGCACCCGGGGATGGGAACCCCCCGCGTACACGTCCATCTACGTGTGAAAACAAAACGAGGCGTTTCGTTGAATTCGGCTAGTTAAACCCACAAATTGATTTCATCTTCTTCTTCTCATCTTCTTCTTCCCCGCGTACCCCACCAAGCTATTCATTGCAAAACCGATTCCGTGAAAAAATGTTCATAATAAAAACAAAAAAGTCCTACTTTCTACTACAATGCGCAGACATTTAATCTCTCTTTCTCTTTTCTTTTCTTTTCCTATGCACAAATGCAGCATACCTCCAAGTTCTAGATCTGTTTTATTTCATCCATTTTTTCCCAACCACATGCACACGGAAACACCCACATGAAGCTGACGAACAGAGATGTACGTTAATCCATCGAATCTCATATTTGTAGGATATTCTATTGTGATTTTTCTCTGTTTTCTCGGCAACCAAACAGACTGTTATGGACTATTGCATGATTTTTCTCTATTTTCTTGACAACCAATCACACTGTTATGGACTATTGCGTGATTTTCTTCTGTTTTCTCGGCAACCAAACACACTGTTACGGACTATTGCGTGATTTCCCTCTGTTTTCTCGGCAACCAAACTGACTATTACGGAATGTTGCGTGATTTTCCTTTGTTTTCATGGCAACCAAACACTGTTGCAGGAACTTGTTCTTATCCGGATGAAGAAGCAGCGCGAGCCTACAGGACAGTTTCTTGTCCATGGCTTTTGGTGGTTTCAAATACTAGGTGAAGATAATAAAAAAAAGAGAAAAAAACAATAAAACTTACAAAAGAGAAGTGATGGAAGATTTGCCTCTGAGATTCCATTTTTCTGGGATGGAGGACTTGCAGAACCCATTTTGGCGCTGTGTAAAGTTGAAAGCGTTTTTTTTTTTAATAATATCGGCTAACGTGGTTAGTACCACATCAGCCGATTCCCCAACAGGTACCCAACGCCGGGTACATGTAGTAGAACTGAAAAAGTAATGATCAAAACACTAAAGTATGTCCAGGCTATCTCCTAGCGAGTTTCGGACTTGGACTTCTTGCGGTTTTCTTTTGTGATTTCTTTCTTTTTTTCTTGATCCGAATTACACTCAAACCCACCTTATTTTAAGTTATCATTTATTTGATATTTTGGAAAGTTATCCCAACGTTAAAGTCTTCTCATGTTGAAGCATCCTTACTTTGCTGAAAGTCCACACGTCTATCCACATTGAAAGTCAGTTCACGTTGAAAATAAAGAGTCCTTATTACTTGAAAGTCTTGGTCAATTCAAAAGTCATGCTTTTTTTTATGGATTCTGAAATTGAACAAAAAAATGTGCTTATAAATATCTATAATAAATAAAACCAAAGTTCAAAAATAAAATTAATTTCTATGATTTCTATTCACATTTTAGTAAAAATGTGCAAATGTCGTGGCAGGATCGGTCAAATCTTCTGCAGGTACATAAACTGCTTGAATAGAGGTTATGGATCCCGCTTTGGTAGAAGTAATTCTTTCTTGTAAAGAACCCATTTCGGTACTAAGAATGGATTGATAACCTATAGTGAAAGACATTCGACCCAATAAGACAGATACTTCGGATCCTGCTTGGACGAACAAGAAGCTATTGTCGATAAATAGAAGTATGTCTTGTTTTTTAGTCCAATAATAGGGTATTTACAGTACACTTTCGTACACTCATCATGCACCGTGATTCTTTGGACTCGACACTGGTGGCTAACTGTGGATGTCGTGGGGTCTTCTGACCTCCACACCCGTTGAGTGCATCGCGAGTCTTTGGACTGAACACTGGTTGCTAACTGTAAAGGTCGTGGGGTATTCTGACCTCCACGTCTGTTGAGTGCACCATGAGTCTTTGGACTCGATACTGGTGGTTAACTGTAGAGGTCGTCGAGTCTTCTGACCTCCACGCCTGTTGAATGCACCGTGAGTCTTTGGACTCGACACTGGCAGCTAACTGTAGAGGTCATGGGGTCTTCTGACCTCCACACCCATGCATTGCACCGCGAGTTTTTGGACTCGACACTGGCAGCTAACTGTAAAGGTTGTGGGGTTTTCTGACCTCTACGCCCATGTGTTGCATCGCGAGTCTTTGGACTCGACACTGGTGGCTAATTGTAGAGGTCATGGGGTCTTTGGACTCGACCACTTTGTTGTGGCGGGAGGCTAAGTTCGACCGTCCTAAGAGGTTTCACCTAAAACCAAATAGGTTAGCATGATACAAATTACAAGTTTGAGATTTACAAACCTGAGCCATTCCGTTAGAGTGTGGTGAAGGTTGGTGACACACGGGCGATGCCCGTGAGCAGCCATGCTTTGGCATTGACGAAGGCCAGAGATGCTTGCAATTCCAAACTGTCTATTCTGATGAAGATAGATTAAGATGCACGAAAGGGGCTTTGTAAGCGGTGTTTCGCGTTGCGTGGGTGATTTTTAACAAAGTATATTCCGGAGCAATTTTTTTGCTACTTTCCATTTTTTCCGACTAGGATTATTTGCTGTTGAATGATTTTTGCATGGAGAAATTGTTCATCCTTGAGTGCTTTTGTAGCAATAATCTTGCACGGTTGAGACTGCTGAATTTTTGCTTGTCGAGAGGCGTCTTGTTGCTCGTCTATCGTAGGCATTGGTTTGGTTCCTCGCCCAAGGCGTTGGTCTTGCATAATGGACTGCTAAATTTTTGCTCATCGAGAGGCGTTGGTCTTGTTGCTTGCCGAGAGGAGCTAGTTTGGTTGCTCGCCCAAGGCGTTGGTGTGATGACCCGAGCTTACCTAAGCAATGCCCATAGAGGTTATTCT
The DNA here is from genome assembly GCA_022457165.1 of Juglans mandshurica. NCBI lineage: Eukaryota > Viridiplantae > Streptophyta > Magnoliopsida > Fagales > Juglandaceae > Juglans > Juglans mandshurica. Next base: position 16,777,914 of record CM039621.1, read on the forward strand.
TAGTTGCCATAGCATTTTTAAAAGCTTTAATTATTCTTGGAAGGCCTTAAGTCTTTGATTTAGCAACTTGAGCCCAATAAAGGAATAGCTCTAGAATGCCTTGTAATTTTTGGCCCTATTTAGAAACTCAGGCCCAATGGCTTTAGTTCTATGACCCAAACCGTAGTCACTAGTGCCATGTGTCATGCGTGTGTTGCATTATGAATCTAGACTTGATAGTGGGCTAAGGGGGGAGAGAGAAGTGTAGGGAAACACCAAGAGGTGGCTTGCACATCTACCCTAGAAGATTGGCCACTTGTTAAACATGCTAGAAACTTTCTAGAAGAACCAAGAGACAAAATGGACCTAGGAAGACTAAAGAACTTTCGGTCAACCAATTCCCACACGCCTTGTAACACCCCGCCTAATTAACCCTTGATTAACCCTCAAGTACTCTAGATTAGGCTCTTAATTATGGGTTAATTACTTACATTAAGATTGATAGTGAGATTAGTATTAATACTGGTACTTAGTGTTAATGAGCTAAGGATTAGAGAGGCAAGCCTATTAGTAATTTTGGTGAGAATTTTTAGGACCCTAGTACATTCATGGGCCTAGCTCAAGAAATCTTGAACCAAGCCCTTAGAAAATCAATACTAGTTTTGGCCCAAGCATAAGGAAGGCACAAGGCCTTTGGGCCAAACTTGGTATAGAAAAGACCCATGACCCAATTAGGCCAAGTCAAATCTTTTTAAGCCCATTTTAGTGGATCTTGAGGTTTCCTTTTAACCCTACAAATCTGGAAATGAGGCCCTTCTTATTCAAACCCAAGAGCCCTTAAGCCATGAACCCACACACATGGTCATTTTCAAGCCCACAACTCCCAAAGCCATGTTTGGGTTTATTTCATCATTTAAGATCAAAAGCCTAATACAGCATACCATTGGTTTCCTTAAAACCATATCATACCCAAAGTACCCAAATTAAGTTTTGAAAATTGGCTAAGACCATTAACCATCATGGTTGATGTTAGTGCACTTTAAGCCATGCTTTGAAACTTAATTGAGTTTAATCTTTTCTTAAATCTTTTAATTCAAAATTTATTGAATTAATACTCCATTAAATCATGATTAGACCATGTTAATACTCAAGCTAAACCATCCCACATGTCATTAAGAAAAATGATATAACAAGCCCAAACTTGCACCAATCGGTTTTGTTGAATCTCCTTTGTAATGCTTTGACTGTTTTGCTCTTGGGCCCAACATTTTTGTGGTTTATACTCAAGGTTAATATGGTCCTTAAAAACCTCATGAGACCCTCTCAAACTCAGTTTGAGCCTTGGATGAAATTGGTTGCATCAACCAACTCAAAGAGCCAAATCGGGTGCACCTTGGTTTAGTTTGTGTTGTAAGCAATTGGATTGATTTTGAACCAGCCTCCTGCCATGGTTTGCACCACCACCCCATGCCACCTCCTTTACCATCCAATCCTCAAGAGGTTCCAAGACCATCATGAAGAATTTTGACTCAATTTTGCTGCCCAAAACATCCAAAAACTGAACTGATTTCCTATCACCTAAAAACCACCTTCATCTGCTGGTTTCCAAGGGTGGTTTGTGGATTTTTCTGCCACACAAATGATGCCCTACGACCAGGCCAGTCTCATAGGATCAATGTAGCAACTGTGGAGAGGGAATCATGGTGGTTTTAGGCCACTATTCCCACTGCACAAGATGACCTAAGCCCATGTAAGCAAGTCTGGAAATTTTCTAGATTTGAGCACCTCCCACTTCACCCAATCACTAAGCACCCAAGTCAATGCCCCCCACCCCTTGAGCTTTGAGAGCATTTCTCCCTCTTAGAGATCAAAAGAGTGCAACGGAGTGAAGTTTTGGTGAGTTCGTATGTAAGACAGTCTTGAGTGCTTGAAATGCCACGAAATTTGTATTTTTTCTTGCTTTTGATCTTAGCTAGCATGTCAAGCTTTTTTTCTAAGTGTTGGTATCAAACTTGGTTGAGTTCTAAGAAGGTTATCACACTTAGATCAAAACCGGGTCAATTAAGAGATGTTTTGAATGATTGAATGATTTTAATTGGAAATTTAGCTATGGCATGTCCTAAACATGATTTGATATGATTTATCATTGTCCTAACATGATTATGGAAGGTTTAATTTGTGGTTAGAATCATGCCATGATAGGTTTTGAATCTATCTTATTTTGATTATCAAGCATGTATTGATTTTAAGCATATTGGTGATTAAGGATTTCTAAGCTATAATTAAGTGTTGGGACTCGACTAGGATGAGATTAATGGAGCACTGGATCCGCATGATTGAGGAAGCTGGACTTAATTCTGTTGTTCATAGCTCAAGTCCTTCATGCTTTAGATATCACGAAGTGAACTATATGACTTTGTATATAAGTCTATGTTACTTTGGTATTTTGAACATGACGATCTTCTAATAAAGTTGGGATGTTTTTAGTTATTCTGGCATATCTTATAATTTAACCTTTTATTCCGCTCCAAATTGCATACTGCTAGTTGCATACTAAGATGCATTGCATATTAACTGTCATGTACGGGGGGGTATGTAACCTTGTTTTGCATATCCTGATACTCTAAATCTTCGTTCCATCCCAAGCGGAGGTTGGGGGCGTCACACGCCTAGACCCATTGTTTTGGCCCAATTTCGAGTTCCAAAGTATATATTCTTGGAAAGTGGAGCCTCGGGAAGATAAATGTAGTTTTTCTAGAAAATATGCATGGGAAAACCGAAGGGGCACAAGGGATTTTGGATTTGTCAGATTTTTTCCAAGTGTCAAAATGCATTAAGCTTCTAGAAGATTAGATGAAGGGACTCATGTATCAAAGGACTAATATGCCCCTAGGATTTCGGCTACCATACTCCCAAGCACCTCTTCACTTGCCACTTGCCACTTGTTACTTAAATTACCTTTAGACCAATGACACATGAGGAGTCACTAAGGGAAGTAGCACTAGGAGAGGAAGCATCAAGTTGAGAAGTGGAAAGGGGAGTGGACGGCTAGGGCATGGCACACGCCTATGCCATGTGTCATTCATGCAAAGTTTCTCTTTTGGGAAAAGGAAGAGACTTAGAGTTGTTTTACCTCTTTGCCCTAATGCACAATGCACTTAGTTGAGAATCGGAAGAGGCATAGATGGAAGAGATGTATTTGGCCAAGGAAAGGACCCACACGCCACCCACAAGTCTTTTACCTTCCCAATGCAATCCAAATATGGGGAACACCAAGAGTCATTTTTGGCTAAAGAGAAGAAGGAAGAAGGAAATGTCACTTGTCTTACATGCAATAGACTTCAAGCAACTAATGAGGGATTTAGGAAAGTTCTATAAAAGGGAAGAGAGCTACAAGCCCAAGACTTTTCTTCTTGGCTATTTTCGAGTTTTGCATGTGTTTTCATCTTTTCCACATTTTTCTCATACCTTCACTTGAAGATTCTCATACTTTCTCGCACTTTCTTTTCTACCAAACAAGGAAGAATTCCTTTTCAAGAGGAGATTTCCCCACCTTCAAGGCTAGACAAGGCAAGCCATGACTTTCTCTTAATTTCTACTCACAAATGTCATTTTATCATCTCAAAATGAGATTCAAATCTCATAGGATTTCGAAAATGGTGAAATACACACACTTTTATCTGTTTTTATGGAAAATAGTTTTAGGGTTTTCAAGGAACCCTTGAAGCCGAATAGTGGGCGATGTATATCCTCCATGTTTTCGTTCACCACATGTGTACTTACCTTATTTCAAGTTTTGTTTTATAACATGAGTGAAATGAAAGGGCTTTTAACCTAAAAACCCTAAAAGCCGAATGGTTTAAGATTAAGTGATGCCCTAGAAACCCTGACACACCCAATAACACGAAATAGGGTTTTTAGACAGTCTTTCTAATGAAAAACATTTCGGATTTACAGCTTGCTAGTATTTTCTTACGTGGATTTTTGTAAGTAGAAACTCAAATTACTCTTGATTAATATTTGTATATATTTGTGTAAATCCTTTCGTTGTTATGGTTGTTTTGTTTGCTATTTCTTGTTTGTTTGTTTGAATATGCTTATGTGATCTTGAAATATGAATATTACATAAATTGTATGATTTGGTTTAAGATGAAAATGACAAGAATGTCCTTAGCATGTTTCGGCTCTAGGGAAAAACAATGTTGTTAATTTGTGATAGTTGATGATTCAGCTATACCATGTCTTGGAAGTTTCGGATCTTATTCAAATACCATAATTTTATGTTTTGTTTCATTATGGTTTGTTTACTAAGCAATATGTTTGAAGTTTGAAGCATGTTTAAGTGATGATTCTTCATATTTTTACACTTACATGTTTCGACCAAGGCACATTTTCATAGATCCAAGTATGTGTTTTGATAGTCAATGTGATCTATGTTATCATGCCATGAATTGAACATGTTATGCTTGGTTATTTCATACATGGCATTTCATATGTCATGCGTCAAGTGTAAGTACATATATGTCTTAAGTCTCATGTCACATGCATTTGGGGAAAAGTGTTTCCAAAAAGTGTTTTCAAAGAAAAGAGTTTATAAGTTTTATCACGACCCCAAGTGCTAGAGTGGAAGAATATCCTAGTGGAACTCCTCTGTTCACTCTGGAGTGCTTAAGAATAGAATGGTAACCCTTGGGTCGATAAAGAACCGTCGACGAGTCTCAAATGGATTCTTTTCAATAAATGCCAGAGCGAGGAAGCGCCTAACGCTAGTGGGTGCATAAGGCATGTAACCCGACGAAGTAAGGTCGAGTTAATATGAAATCTTTGTTTATGACGTATTCATCACAGTGTACGGACCGTTGATAGTGTGGTAACTAGCAGAAACACGCAGTGCTAAGGGGAACCGTGTTGTGTCCACCATCTGAACAAGGATAAGAGCTCATAAATTATGGGTCACTTGATGAAAATCTCGTAATATGATTAGGATCACTCGATGAAAATCTTGTGATATGTTCTGATAATGCAAGTTCTGATTAAGATCAATATGAATAAGAAAGTTAAGAAGTTCTTCTGAGAAGGCTAAAATCTATGTTATAAGTCTTTTGAAAATGGTCAAGTCATATGTAAAGTACATGTCCATGCACGCAGTTCATGATAAACCACTTGTATGCTTATGCTAACTATTGTATGTTGCGTGACTACTTGCAATTTACTGTTCAGGCTCGTCATGACTATACTACTGATGCATTAAAACACACGGCTAAGCTTCATAGGGAGATCCTAACTAGTATTAGTGAGACCGAGATTGATGCTACGATCTATCAACCATCCAAGAATCTAAAATTTTGGTGGAATATGGACCAGTGTTGTCTACTTATCTGGAGTGAGCCTCGAAGGCCTCGACTGACGCAAAGCAACAACATAGGACTTAGGTTTGACACTGCCCAAGCCTCAGCAATCCCATGGGGTTTTTTGGTGTCTGTCCCCTGATGAGACAGTAGCGATGAAGAAAACGGGAACCTAAGTTATTTTGTAAAAAAGAAAAAGAAAAGAAACCTTTTGAGGAACAATGGTTTGATAAGGTCTCGTGTTTTGGGAGATTAAAATATACTCTATGCTTTTGAGATGCTATATCTTTTATGATGCATGATTATAAAATGGACAATGTTGGGGTATTTTGTTAGTAATGGTGCCATGTGCTTTGTAATTGCTTATCGTATTGCTTAGATTATCAGACTTTTACTATTTTTTACTGTTATATTATTGCATACTGCTAGTGTACTCAGGTGCATAGCATATTATCTGTCATGTACGAGGGGTGTGTAGCCTTGTGTTACATGTCTCAGCATTTCACTCACTGTCCAATCCCAAGTGGGGACTAAGGGCACCACAGTTGGTCTTGTACAGTGGACTGCCGAATTTTTGCTTGTCGAGAGGCGTTGGTCTTGTTGCTCGCCCAAGGTGTTGGTCTGGTTCCTTGCCCAAGGCGTTGGTCTTGCACGGTGAACTGTTGAAGTTTTGCTCACTAAGAGGCGTTGGTTTGGTTTGGCAGTAATGAAACTGCTTTCATTGCCCGCCATGTAGCTAACAGAAGGGAGATGTTGTCTGCACTGATGTGTGGCTGGCGAGATGTTGCCCGCCATGAGGTGGTCTCGCCATGGGGGTGGCAAGATGCTACCCCAAGCGAGGCTGGCGAGACGTTGGCTGCCATGAGGGTGGCGAGGTGCTGGTGATCAATTCTCCGCCAGGAGGTGCTGCAGTGGTGTTAGCTGCGGCGAAGTTGCATGGTTTCGATCTGGAGCTACCGTGGAGGAGGATGATCGTGGAGGTTAGATGCAACAGTTTAGAACTCCTTGGGGTTAGTGACGCCATAGCGCCGATAGAACATGTCGGAGGTTCACGATGTGGTCGTGGGTGGTTGCACAAGCTCACGATTGGGCTGGGCTGGTGAGTACATTGTGGTGTTGGCATCAGGCAGCTCCTGTAGTAAGCTTTGGTGATGGTGGCCAGGGGTGACTGCGAGCAAAGCCTCCATGGTAGGGGACCTTCTTGCCGGTGGCAGAAAACGCTGACTGGTCAGGTGGTGGCTTTGGTGCTCTGCCAGCTCATAGACTTCTAGTCGTGGCTCTTCCTATCTACTATTGGGACTTTTGACGGCGAGGATTCCAGTGGAAGAACTTCCGTGGTCGAGTTCCTCCTTGAAGGCGGCAAAAAGCATCAACTGGTCAGGTGGCGGTTGGCGACGGTCCTGTTGGCCCACGAATGCCTGCCTTCGGTGGCGTGCATGGTGTGGTCAGGCTCCCCAACAGCTTCTAGGTCGTGGAGTGTCATGACGGAGGCAGAACCCACGGAAGACCCTAAAGGCAGTTATTGGTGGCTTCACTTGGCAACGAGCAAGCTCCACACTGTGTGTGATGGATGGAGAAGCCGATGGCTTCCCAATCAGGTGCCTTCCACCTGATTCGCTTAAATATCTGGCCGTCACGACAAAGAGGTGGCATGGCTGCACCACCCGTCACGAAGGTCATTAAGTGCACGGTGGCGTGCACCCATCATCCGCGTGCCCACTATGCACCTACATGGGCGTGCCTTACGTGCATGGTATTTGCCTCTTGTGCACAGCGCATGTCCCATGTGCACATGCCGTGTATGTGCACATATATTTTTTAGTAAAATAAAAATAACAAGGAGAAAGTGAAAAAACTTATCTGAACTTTTGTAGACAATCTTGTGAGCTAGAGAATATCCTTCTCCCAATTTCGGTGTAGAAGATTAGTTGATCCCACAGACGGCGCCAACTATTAATGCCTTAATTTGCACAACAGACTGGAAGAAACCGAAAGTCAGATTACACACTAAAAGAAAATCACCTTAAGAATACCTTTTTTAGGATCAGAGGCTATGTCAGGAATATTGGAGCCCGCCATTAAATGAAACAGATTTAAAATAAGGTTACTAGATTTCCGGAGGATATTGTATGCCTCACAACAATAGGATTTAAACCTCGTATGGTATTGACTGCAGGAGGAAAAAGTAATCAATGGCTTGCTTCCTTGTGTACTGCTTTTGCAGCACCATATTGTGGGCCTCTGAGGTCACAAATCTAATGTAACCAACATCCAACAAAGATAACATAAAAAAGCCACCAAAGAGCTTTAAATAATTACCTTTTAGCTCCTCCCACAGCCACAACCATTTCTTTGCAGAGCTTCATTGGTGGTGGAAACGGCTTGCTTTGGATCTCGCCCAAGAATGAACCCAAAATCAACATGGAAAAGACGCCCATCATGTCATCTCTAAGGAGAAGGTTGTCGAGGTGCCTAGGGATGGAAGACAACTAATGGCTTAACAAATGAACTTCAAATTGGTATATAGACAGAACTGCCCTAGGAAGTGGAAAAGTCGGGCATGCTTTCCTAGTGACCTATCCATGACAATCCACAATGCAGACAGCCAATATCAAAATCTATCCATAAAGGGAATGAATGACATTATATTCTAAGTCTGGGATGAAAAACCTAAACCGTGATGCTGAATTCGTATGAAGAAGCATAAAACATGTCCAATGAGCTTGTATATTCTGTAAGTAATATTAACAGCATCATCACTGCCGATAAGTAAGTGTTGCAACAGAACAAGAGAACTTGGGACAGAAAAATAGTTCTATGCTTCTATGGTCAAAGCACTTTTTAACATTTTATCCTTTTGATGCCAACTTCCTGGTTCAATCTCACGTCGATGTCAAGAAGAGCAAAAAAAGAATACAAGCATAGAATCCCTCTCTATAAAGTTGGAATCTCTCCAAGAAAATAAATCAACAAGTTTTTGGTGTCTCACCAGACTAGTCCCATCTTAGGATCAAACATGCAATTTCATTAATCATTCAAAAGAGCCTTTAATTGTACATCATTTGATCCTTAAATAGCCAACAAAATAGAATACTACTCTAACTAGGAAATAAGAATTGTAGATAGAATAAAACTAGGAAATACTAATATAACTAGGAAATAACAATTGCAGATAGAATAAAACTAGGAAATACTAATCTAACTAGGAAAGCAATAAATCCTAATTTGCATCAATTGCCAGCTCCCTTGAAGAAATTGACTCTGGCAAGTTTTGATGAGTATAAGCAGCAAATAGATGTGGATGTAAATGGTGGACTTCTGATGCTTGCAACCAAACTGATTCCAAATTTGGACGATTTTTCCACTGCACTGAAAACTTGTAATACCCTCCTCGTCAAGTTGTAACAAATTGATGATCAAGTATGGAGGCAATCTCATCTCGAGTAGTTGTATTTTCTGGGACACAAAGAGTTGGTGTCTGTGATGCTTCTGGAGTTGCTAATGTGGAAAATTCATTTTCATCACCCTTAAACTCAGTGAGATCTTCTATGTTAAAAATTGGGCTAATACCAAAATTGGGGCAAATCAATGACATACACGTTGGTGCCCAATTTCTTGGTGACTTTAAAAGGACCCGCCCATCGTGCATGAAGCTTGGTAAAACGCTCCAGAGGAAATCAGTTTGGTCTTAAACGAATAAGAACCATATCACCCACACTAAATTGCCTATCTTTGCGCCTTGCATTTGCGGAAGCTCCATAAGAATCTATAGAAAGGTAAGGCGTCGTTTGCATTCTTCATGAACATCCCTCATATAGCTAGAAAAATCTAGTGCAGCTTCCCTTGGTCTGGGGGGCAATGGTAAGGAGTTGTTATCGATTGGAGTACTGGGTCAGAAACCATAAACCACTTCGAATGGGGTGCACCATGTTGATCTGTTAACAAAATTATTTCTGCTTGTGGAAGTACTATATCCCAGCTGGTGACATGATCCGCGACGAGTTAACGTAATAAATTTCCTAAGCTCCTGTTGGTTACTTTAGTTTGACAGTCTGTTTGGGGATGGAATGCACTAGAAAACATCAGTTTCGTCCCCATTTTCGTCCACAATGTCTTCAAAAAAAAAACTCACAAATTTTATGTCCCTGTCAGACACGATAGAACCTGGAACACCATGTAATCAGATTACTTCTTGCAAGAATAATGCAGTGATCTTTGAGGCATCATAAGTCTTGTGACATGGAATGAAATGCGACATCTTTGAAAAACAATCCACGACCACCATAATTGAATCATGTTGCCGAAGAGTTTTAGGCAACCCAAGAACACAATCCATGCTAATGTGCTGCCATGGCTTGTTCGGACTGAGAAGGGTGTATAGAGCCCCGCTTGTTGCTTGGTTCCTTTATTTATCTAGCAAATCCAACGACGATCAACCATTGTATGGATGTCTCTACGCATCCGAGACCAATAGAACCGATCAGCAACAATAGCTAAAGTTTTATCATATCCGAAATGCCTAACTAAACCCCCGCCGTGAAGTTTCGTAATTAGGAACTCGCGGAAAGACCCACGAGGAATGTACAACCGTGTTCTGTAAAATAGATATTCATCTCTCAAAGAATATTCACCACCAAATATGTGCACATGAGTGGAGAGATTACTCCACACGTTGCCGAAGTCCTTGTCGTTAGCATACTGCATTTTTAGATTATCAAATCCTACAAAATTAGCTGAAAACATATATAACAAGTGAGGTCTTGTAACACCCGGACCTAACCAAGCCCCCTTTTTTTAATAATTTTGGGCTTTTGCGTATGAAAAATTCAATTGAATGTTTGAGTATATTTTTTTTTTGGATTAGAATACGGACTTAAATTTCTTTTTTTGTTTTAGTGGTTTATGATTTTTTTTCCCCACCCCGCACGAGTATACCCCCATGCACGTGCACCCTTTTTTTTGTTTTTCCGTTTTCGTTTGTTCCTCATCACCTATATAAATACACTTTATACTTCTTCATGCTCGGTCGCCTCCTTCAAGTCCTAGGGTTACAATAGCCCCTGTTATAACTTCAGCAAGCCGTAGCCCTCATTGGAATCCCATGCACGGCAGCTTAGCCAGTCCCACCTCCAGGCCAACCCTCCACGCCGTGGTAAGCCTGCGCCACAACCTCCACCCCACGTAATCTTCTACCCAGATCCGCACCACTGTAAGCCTATACCGGAAGCAACCTTGCCATAGCACCTGAAGCAGCCGTAGCCTTCCTCTTCACCCTCGGCAACAGCCTAAACGGTTGCCACCATCACCAACTTCCGTGGGAAGCGAAAACTACAGTTGCTCTGTTTTGAAGCCATGGAGACAGAGCATCATCGTCAAACCGAGAGCCATGCCTTGCCACAGTTGGGCAGCGACGCCATAGTCAACAGCAACAGATGACGCCGGAGATTAAGCCTCCACCGCCTAGTGATGTCCAACGCCACTGTCCGAAGCCCCATGCACGCCGCGTGATGCATACAACTCTCTCTCTCAGTGTTATTCCACCGCAAGCCACTGCAAACCACCATCTTTCACGCCAGAAACCACCGTAAAAGCAGTAGCAATCACTCGCTGTGACACCCTTGTCACCCTGTGCTGATCGGTAAGCCCACTGACTCTCCTCCATATTTGTTTCCCTCACGGTTACTCTCTCTCACTCTCCGTGCTCTCTCGCTTATCACTCTCTCTCTCTCTCTCTCTCTCTCTCTCTCATTAGTTGGTCTCTCTCTCAGTGCCCTGCCGCAGTGACCACTGTCATCCATCGCCCAGCCCTTTCCCCGCCACACGTTTCACTTCTCTCTTGGTGAGCCTCCATGCGTTTATTAGTCTCTGTTTCTTTTCACAGTGTTAATAGGATGGTTTATGCGCGGAAGTTGTGATGCAAGTCTTTAGGTTAAAATAAAAACAAGTGTTTTAATTACATTATTACCCTTCGAGTAAGCTGTGTTAGTATGTTTTAAACTTTTAATATATATACTAGTAGACTCGATTTTATTTATGTTTACAGAAAACTTTTAAGTAATTCTAATAGGTTATTAAATAGAGATTTTTTTTTAAGAGTAAACGATAATGATGTAAAGTTATTTCTACCCTTTAGATAATATGATCAAGTTCATTAAATACTAGTTGTTGCTTAATTTAAAATATTTTGGTATAGTTATATGATCTAGTATTAAATTTATAGTTTGATTACAATAGTAAATAAGTTCAATTTTTTTTTTTTACGTTTTAGTCGAAGTTATTATACGAACATTGATGATTTTAGAAAGAGATGATATATTTTGAGGTTATGAGAATTTTAGGTATTGAGGAATTAAAATAGGTTATTTTAAAAACTTAGGCTTAAATATCGAAATATGTGATTTATGAAAAATTTATGAGAATTACGTGATTATTTTATAGGTGACGATTGATTTTTATTTAGTACTGCTGTGGAGAAATTATGATAAGCTAAAAAGTTCAGGTAAGCGGGGTTCCTATGCTAGACTTTGCATAAAAATAAAATGGTGATGGGAACCAAAGTGGGTCTAGTCTTAAAGATCTTTTGCAAGTTTCAGATGGGTCAATCACAAGATCAAGAGCCAAGAAGATCAATAAGACGATACAATCTACTTGGGACGAGTCTAGCAAGAGCCCAACTTGTTTAATTCATTTAAAGGACTTATTTTATTAGTTTAGAATAATTATATTTATTACGAGAATGACTTAAGGGGGCACTTATTCAAGGGCAAGTTGGGAAATTTATTATTTCTTATGAATTAGGGTTTTTGGGAAGTTTTAATTTGGTTTTAGTTTAAATACTCTTTGTTGCCTCATGTTAATAAGTTTATGAAATTTGATGAATTTATTCATTCTGAGTTGAGTTTTACTCCTCTTGTTCTTACTTGAACTTTTAAACTTATCAAAGGTGAGTAACTTTCCCATTTATTTTAGACAAACACTCAGAGATCACCTCATCTGAGGGCCTGTTCGATTGATAGACTCCTTGAAAATACTGCCTAAAAGTGGCCGCCACTTCCTCTTGCCCCACCCTTTCTCTAGCCTCGGAATCAACCACAGACTTTATCTCATTTTTCCTCCTCCTTTGTGAGGCACAAGCGTGGAAAAACTTAGTGTTTTTGTCTCCAAAGAGGAGCCAGTCCCTTTTTGCCCTTTGTTTCCATTTCAGATTTTCTTGTTCAGCAACAAACCCACTTCCCTCTTTAGTAGCTTCACCCTTTCAACATCTTGAGGCCCCTCTCTCCTACTCAATTCCTCCAGCTGGTCTGTTTTTTCCTTCAGATCTTTCCCCTCTTCCTTTACTTTCCTATTACTCCATCTGACTAGAGCCCCACTACATGCTGTAAGAGCCCTTTGAATTCTCTGCATGGACAAGTCAAGCTTATCCCCCTTTCACCATTCTCCCTGAATAACCTGTTCACAACCTTCCATTGCTACCCACTTTGCCTCATATTTAAATAGCCTCACTCATCGTTTAACCCCCTTTGACCCCTCTGCCATATGCAACAACAAAGGACTATGGTCTGAGGTTCTTGCAACCAAACCCTCCACTTCATGCATTTTAAACTTTGAGATCCACATGCCATTTGCCACTCCTTTGTCTAGCCTCTCCTTTGTGAAGGAAGGACCAGCATGTTGATTACACCAAGTGAATTTACTCCCCTTGTTGCCCAAATCAAACAAACCATTGGCCTCCAAAGCCTCACAAAAAGACCCCATTTGTGCCTCGCTTCTTTGACTACCCCCTGCTTCTCTGATTGGGAAGTGATCTCATTAAAATCACCCACGACACACCATGCAATCTGATTACTTGGCCGTAATCTTGCCAACAAGTTCCATGACTCCCTCTTTCTACCTGTTTCGGGTTGGCCATAAAAGCCAGTCATCAGCCATCTTTCATTTTCACCCCCAACCCCAACCCACGCACTAATGTGCCACTGAGAGAAGTTGTAAATCTCAACCTCATTTTCCACCTTCCACAATAGAGCCAAGCCTCCCTTCCTTCCCACAGCCTCCACCACAAAACAGCCCTCAAAACCTAACCTCTTCCTAACACAGTCCAACCTGCTTGCATTAGCTTTTGTTTCAATAAGAAACACTAGCTTGGGCATCTTATCCCCCACCATACGGTAGAGGTCTTGAACTGTCCGAGGGTTCCCAAGCCCTCTGCAGTTCCAACTCAAGAGATTCATAATGGATGGCGGGGATAACCAGCAGCCACTGCCAAGCTTTGTTCATTGTTTTCCTCATGAATAACATCCCCTCTCCGCAACTTCCCTGCCTTCTCCTCCCCTCCCCTTCCCCTTCCTCCCCTGGGCCTCTTTTGTGACCCGCTAAACTGCAATGTCCCCCTCGGCCAATCTCACCCCCTTTCTCCCCCTTCTCACTCTCCTTTAGTATAATTGGCTCCTCAATTCCTTCCTCATCCCCAGCACTCAGGCCCCTTTTGCCTCCCAACGCATCCCCCATAACCTCTGCCCCCTACCACCTTGCTACCTTCTGTTACCTGTACCATCACTCCCTTCTCCCTCTCCTCCCCTTTTCCCCTCCTCACCTCCTCTCTCCCTCTTGGAACCTCCCTTTCATTTTCCCTTTGTTTTGACACATTATTTTCTTTATTTTCATCCCCTCCTCGGTTCTCATCACCCACACCCTCATTAAATCCCTTCACATCATCCCCTCTCCTTCCCCTCATAGAGCTTCCCCGGATTGTTTTTGATGCCCTTAACCAAGGCCCAAAATGCCCCTCTCCACTCTCAGCACATTCTTGTTCTATATGCACAATCCTTCCACACTTAAAACACAACCTCGGGAGCTTCTCATATGTTAGAGGAACCCACATGCTCACTCCCCCCAGACACACTGTCCTCCCCCTTGCAATCCTCTTCCTCAAATCACACTCGATCCTTACTCGCAAGCAAGATCCCCACCCTTCACGGACATCCACTTTAGCTACCCTCCCAATGGATCTACCCACTTCCTCCCCCGTTTTTCGATTCATACTAGCCAAAGGGAGATTATGAAGTCTTACCCAAAAAAAACTCTGTGTCGAAGTTGATCAGGTGTGGTTGGGTTCCTCCATCAAACGGCTTAAGGACAAAGATATGACTGTCGAACTGCCACGGTCGTCCCTCCAGTATTCTGTTTTTATCCCTCAAATTTGCAAAAGTGAGGATAAAGTAGTTCGGGCGAAAGTACTGGAACTCCACCGGGCTGCTCACCTTCCACACTTTCTCCATCGTTTTCCTCACAATCTCCACACCAATCACCTGATCAATGAAAATCTTCCCCACCAGACTTCGATCTCCCAAATCACTCTGCCATTCATTTTGCAACCCATCTAGTACAATCGGATCATTCTCCTCCTCGTTTAACTGTAGCCGCCCCCAAATCTCTCCTAGTTCATCCATCTCCCCTTGGATTCACCACGGGAACCAAGGACAGTACCCTTTCTTCCCGCTCAAAATGTAGGCAAAGACTCTGCAAAAACTTCACCTCTAAACCGTTTCGTAGAAACTGCCTAGAGAGGATACTGCATCAGTTGCTTGGGAAATTGGATAGTCTTTTAATGCATAAGGTCTCTTGCATGTAATAACCCACGTCAAATATTTCTAAGGTTAGAATAGATAATTTTATTGGAACTAAATTAGGTTTAGTAGACCATTTTGAATAGGCCAACAAGCAATAAACTATTGAGATGGGCTAAGAACTTTTAATTAGGTCTATTGGCCCAAGACACTTAATAAATCTTAATGGACTAGGTTTTGAGTCCTAATAAGCCCAACATGGTTTTGAGTTCAGCTAAGTTCAGTTCTTTATGAATAGTTGTGAGTTAAGTAGTGGAGAGAGTTATGTGAGACTCATCTAAATTAAATTTAAAGTGTGTTTGGATGTTAAAATGAGTTTAATACTTTTATGAGAAGTTGAAAAAGATTGTAGGTCTCACGTATAAATATGTATTAGGTTAAAAAAGGTTATAGGTCCCACGTGTAAGGAAATTTTGAGTTGAGATGAGTTTAATAATTTGAGAGTTGGGTGTTTGGATGTTAGACTCAGATTAAAATAACTGTCGGGTCACTCGCTAAATATGGCCAACTTATTTTAATCCAATCTAATATTCCAAAATTCTAGTCCTCTACTATTTTGGTCTAATACGTCCGTGCAATTAGTGTTAATCGCCATACAACTCCGGAGTTCTTACTCTTAAAAAGAGGGAAGCTCCTCTATCTCCCTCGTCTGATTTGAATTTGCAACATGTGCGGTTTCTTAAGCAAGACAATATGTCGGGCATTTTTGTTAGAGCTATCTTTTGTGGAAAGCTAGTCTGTGACAGTACACTTCTTTTTTCTTCCTCATAACCCAAGTACCCGACTAGCCAAGGAGATGAAACAAGAAAAAATCATGGGAATGATCACAGTTAAACCAGCCCCTACGTATATCCCTTTTAATGTTCTTGCGCATTGAGAAACATATTAACTTAAAAAAAAAGCATTTTGAAATCCTCACAGAATGACCCCACTCAGTGAGCAATTTGCCGAGTTATAAGCTAAGCATTTTGTTCTGCGAATTAAATCACGCCAGCTTTTGCTAACCAAACCCAGGTTAGATTGGCAGGAGCTCAGTAGGTTAGCTTACATGTGTGGGTCAACTTAAGGTGCTATTTCAATAATAAATCAATAGTTCTATATACAGTCGTCTTGCGTAGTCGGCTGACGTGGCGTCATGCCACGTCAGCCTTAAAAAAAAAAAAGACAAAATGAAACGAAAATGAAAAGCGGAGAGCTGGGTCAGTTCATTTCGTTTCCCGCTCGTGGTTCTTCGTGTATGCGCCGGGCGATTTGGAGAAACAGAAGCCATTGATTCTGGAGGATTCTGGAGCGAGTTTGGTCTGCAGATTGAAACCCAGAGATCGTCGGTGGGTGCGTTGGGCTGGGTCAAGGCCGGTTTGCGTTGGGCTGGGTCAGGTTCGTGGGCTTCGTTTGGGTATGTTTTGTGGGCTTCAGCGGGTCAGTTTCGTGGGCTTCGGCGGGTCAGATTTGTGGGCTTTGGTGGGTCAAGTTCATGGGCCATCATCTCGGGTCAGCTGTGGGCGAGCGTTTCGGGTCAGCGACGTGGGTCGGTTTGACGGTCATCTTCGTCCCCATTCCGTCGCACTGTGGGTCAACTTCATCTCTACTTTGATATGGAATTCTGCCATTTATTTGATTAAATGTTGTGGTCACTGACATGAAGCAAGGATTTAGTTTGCTTATTTTGTTTCTTCTGTGATTTAGGTGATTTTTTTCTTCCATAGATTAGTTTTTTTGTTCACAGCACGTTATGATTTAGGTGATTTTTTTCTTCCATAGATTAGTTTTTTTGTTCACAGCACGTTATAATTTAGGTAATTTTTTTTCTGTTGTAATTTAGTTAGTTTTTTCCTTACACAGCCTGTTATGATTTAGATGTGATATTGTTAAATTCAAAATTTTTGCATTGCATAGAGTTGTTTATGTGAAAATTTGTTAGCTGAACAATTAATTTAGTGGTTAAATATTAATATTGTGGTTTAAATATTATGGTTTAGTTGTCGTTAAATATACAACAGGAAACATCAATAATTTTGTGTATGAAATTGTTTTCTGCATTTTACTTGGGGATTATATTTTCTATAGAAAAATCCAAATTAAAGCATCATGCAAAAGAAACAAAACCAACTCTATCATAATATGAGCTGGAGATGAAATACACTGATAATAAATGCCGGAAAAAGGAGGCCTAGATTTATTTTTGGAGCTTAAGATTATTAATTAAGGAGATGGAAATAGAATAACTAATCACTGATCCCAATTTGGAGAGAAAAGTCAATGAGTGGCTGTGACTACCTTTGGGAGTCAAATGATATCTTTGAATTTAATGTTTCCTTAATGGATTATGAGACGGGATTTTGGATGTTCGTGTTATACGAGTCAAATTTGTCCCTCCATTGATTCCCACCTGTGCAACTCCATCATCCATACATATAATTTGTGTTGCAGAAACCGTCGGTCAATGTAATTGTTATTAAAAAAATTATAATGTGGTACGTTAAATTCTAAAATTTATTTTACAACTTCTCAAAATTTAGTTGAGAAGAAAGGCATCAATCATCTCCATCATGTGTAAACAGTATTTGATGCTAATATTGAACAACTTAGTCTTTTGGTTGATGCTAATATTGATGATAAAAATATTTGATGCTAATATTTTTATCATTTTTTTTTTTGTTGAAAGCAGTATGTACAATATTAGTCTTCTGGTTGATTGAAGTAATTTTCTTGATAACTTATCAAAGACTGATCTTGGATATTGAACAACTTGTACAGGGCATGGGAAAAGGAGAAGAACACCAATTTCCGCTAACACCATCTAACTCAAATCCGTCAAATTCAGTATGTTGTTTCATAATTAAGAAAATTAATTGTTACTTTATGTTTAACATTATAATTATTAATATTATTATTATTTTGTTAGGACATCCCTCAAACTGGTATACTAAACTATCAAAATTACATGCACGGTTATTTTGGACCAGTGCCTGCATGGTCACCCGCTTTCTTGCCATATCCAGATAGGACCAATAATCCAAGCAATATGCAGGTGATTTTTCAACTCCTTTATTGTTTTTTAGTTATAAGATAATAATTTTTTAAACAAATTAAATGTTTTAGTTTTTTTGTTTTAAGCTAAACGTTGGTTACCCATTTCAATTTGGGATGGGACCTCCGAGGCCATTTATCGGTACAAGCTCTAGAACGAGCGCAGAAGTTGGTACTGTTGGTACTGAAGAAGATAGACCCGATTGTCTGCAAACTGAAGCGCCATGTACTTCTACTAGACCAGATGAACGGGAAACTGACGATGACACTACCGGTACACCAACTGACGATGGCACTATTGGTACACCTCAGGTAGTGCCATCGTCGGATGGTGATGATATCGTTGAGGAACCAAAGTCGGGGATGGAGTTCAATTCATTTGAAGAGTTGTTCAGCTATTATAAGCATTATGGTAAAAAATGTGGGTTTGGGGTGATGACACAAAGGAGTGAGAGGTCAGAGGATCAAAGTGTCAGATATGTCACCCTTAGTTGTGCACGGGGAGGGAAGGCCCGAAATAAGAGTTCTAATCTCACCAACCCACGTCCGACGGGAAAAACGGACTGTAAGGCAAGGATTAATGCCTTAAGAGTTGAGGGAAAGATGCGGTTGACAACAGTCCATAATACACATAATCACGGTCTGAGCCCAATGAAATCCCGCTTCTTTCGATGTAACAGAGAAGTGAGTGACTCTGTTAAAAGAGTCCTAGACACAAACGATTTAGCTGGGATCCGACTGAATAAGAGTTACGGATCTCTTGTCGTTGGCGCAGGTGGCTTTGAGAACTTGCCATTTTTAGAAAAGGATTGTCGCAATTACATCGACAAAGCACGACATCTACGACTTGGCGCAGGTGGTGCTGGAGCACTTCAAGATTATTTTATGAGGATGCAGTACAAGAATAATTGATTTTTTTCATTGATGGATTTAGACGATGAAGGAAGGTTAAAAAATGTTTTTTGGGCAGATCCACGTAGTAGGGCAGCCTACCAGTATTTTGGTGACGTAGTTACATTCGACACCACATACCTGACGAATAGGTATGGGATGCCATTTGCACCATTTGTTGGTGTAAACCATCACGGGCAGTCGATTCTTTTGGGAGCTGGGTTAATTTCCAGGGAGGACACTGAGACTTTTATATGGTTATTTCAAACCTGGTTGCAGTGTATGGACGGTATAGCTCCAAAGGCTATTATTACTGATCAAGACAGAGCAATGAAAAATGCAATTGCTACTGTCTTTCCAGAAACTCGACATAGATTATGCCTATGGCATATACTGAAGAAAGTACCTGAGAAGCTTGGGTCATATGCTGCATACAGAAGTGGGCTGAAAACTGAACTAATGAAATGTGTGTACGACACACAAACTATTGAGGATTTTGAGAAATGTTGGGCTGAGTTTCTTAACACATATGACTTACATGAGAATCCATGGTTGAAAAGTTTATATGTAGAACGTGAGCATTGGATACCGGTTTTCCTGAAAGAGCACTTTTGGGCTGGAATGAGTACAACCCAACGCAGCGAGAGTATGAATGCTTTTTTTGACGGTTATGTGCATTCAAAAACAAACTTGAAGGAGTTTGTCAACCAGTTTGACAGTGCGCTGAAGAAGAAAATTGAGAATGAAAATCATGCAGAATTCCAATCATTTAGCCAGGTCATTCCCTGTGTATCGAGATCTCCAATTGAAAAGAAATTCCAAGAGTTGTATACTAACGCTAAATTTAGAGAAGTGCAGCAACAAGTAATAGGTGTGCTTGATTTGGATCCATCTCTACGTACATCAAATGGTGTAATGAAGAGTTATTTGGTAGAAGATGAAATTCGTATTGATGAGTTCAGTAAAATGGTTACATATTCAGTGAACTTTAATGAAGAAGACTGCAATGCTAAGTGTTCATGTGGGTTATTTCAGATGAGGGGGATACTGTGTAGGCATATTTTGGCTGTATTCAAATGTAACAGTATAAAATCATTGCCAAATCGGTACATTTTAGACCGATGGAGAAAGGACATCAAGAGGCGATACACGTTAATCCGCAGTAGCTATGACGCAGGGGATCAGAGGCCTAATGGTAATAGATATTCAATTTTGTTGAATATGTGTTATGGGATGATTACATATGCGGCGGATTCTAAAGAGCAATTCGATGATGCAAAGAAGAGGATACATGAGATGACTGAATTATCGCAAGCAAACACGCAACAGATCTTTGACCCAAACAGGTTTAAAGTCTATTTATCTTGTTTACTTCTTTATAAGTACTTAATTCCTACTTATGAATGAAGAAAAAAAATTACTTAATTTTTTGTTGTTTAATGATGTCATATTTAATCAGTTCTTTGCCCATAACAGATTCGAATGCTGGTTACATGACACTGGACACAACTGTAGTTGCTGGTTCACAACAAGTCAAGAGTCCACTTGTTGTCAGAGGGAAAGGAAGACCCCCATCTCTGAGAAGAGCATCCAGGATGGAGACAGACATATGAAAGGTGAAAGCCAAACAGAAGAAAGCCCAAGCCAGAGGGAAAGCCAAACAGGTGAATGTTTTAACATTGGGAGAATTAAAAATAACCGTTCGATTCCTTTAACGTGTGAATGTCTTGTACTTTTATAATGTAAACTTAGAAAAAGTTTTTTTAATTGTTACGTTATTGTTAGGGAGATGTGAGTTCCAATGTTCGAGATACACTAGCCATTGGCACGCGCAGGAATTTATTTGGGCAATCAGAAGTGGATATCACCAATCTTGGACAAGTGCAGGTATCAAAAATACCTCTATTTATAAGCCAAACAATTATTTTCGTAAGTTGAAATGGTAACTTTTCATCCCTTTACAATTTACTAAGTATTTTGTTATTTATAAACAGACTGTTATAGACAGCTCAGTAGTTCACAGTAGTGGAATTGAACACCGAGAAACAGTGATGGGTAGCCAAGAAAGTGTAATGTTTCTAAACTTTACACAATTTAATTGTAATATTTAAATGACATTCATATTTTCATATTGATCGTAACAGATTTTTTTGGGTTCAATGGCGCACGACCGGACCTCCCTGGATTGTGATGGATCACAACCAGTGCAAGAAGTTGAATATTAGTGACTCTGCAAGCTTGGCAAGATACACAAGGTATTACAATGTAATTTATGAGCCATATCAAAAATCAATTGCTCTTGATTGTTGCTTGGTGTAGTGTAGTAGTTATTAAAAAGAATTTTAATTACTTCATAGAGGCTTCTGAGTGTAATAACTTGGTGACGTAGGATTTTTAAAAAGAATTTTATTTGGGAATTGTTGTGAAACGTTTCTGGATTGTTGCTTGGTGTAGGCTCAGTAGTCATGCTTTTTATCAAGATTTTCTCTTCTTGATCCAAGACTATATAGTATATTTTCCAGTAGGAGTGCTTTTGATGGTGTAGAGAATCCATGAGTGAACTCAAGTGATGGACTTGGTTACTTTGAGTTTCTCCACGTAGGCATTTTATGTAATTTGATTTTGGTGGAGTGTTAGCATTAATTACTCCAAGTTACATTAAGTTGATCATATTTGATACTCCAAGTTGATCAATTCATGTTCTGTACAATGCAGCCTTAGTTTTTGGTGCTAAAAAGAAGTCAATAATTTTATTTTATGATGATAAATGGCTTGATTACAGAAAAGGATTGAGTTTGCTAGATGTGATCCTAATTCTAGATGGGGTTCTATGCGAGCTGCAATGGGACATCCAGAACTTTTGAGTTGAGCCATGTTGCTCTTGGGAATGAGGATTGCGGGAATAAGAATTTTCAAGGTTTCCCACGTGTGTCTTGTGGTGGCATCGACTTGTATTTATTTTGTAAGAAGAAATGTAGGTTGGTGTTATTTGATGAGTTTTTGTAAGTATTTTGTAAGAAGGAAGGTATAAATGTATTGACTAAGTATTTTGATTTTTATCTTGTAAGTATGAAGGTTGGTGATTAAATTTTGTGTGTAATCTTGTTATATTCACATAGCTTCAAAAGTGATACTATTTCACAATATTTTTGGATGGGTGTGCAGATTTTTATCTTGTAAGTATGAAGGTTGGTGATTAAATTTTGTGTAATTTTGTTATATTCACATAGCTTCAAAAGTGATACTATTTCACATTATTTTTGGATGGGTGTGCAGATTTTTATTGTTACTTATATTAATATTAGTAGAGTTCCAAGATTGAGCTAGTCCTAATTGCCAAATGGTCAATTGGATGGCTTCTTTAGTTGCTGCAGATTTGCGTTGGTTGTATTTATTTAGTAGTTGGCCAACCAGTGCAGGTGGCATTTTCAATTGGCAAATGGTCATTCACGTACATTGCTAATGAAGTGTAAGGATTGTTTTAGGTATTCTTCACTTTTTCTCAAATGACGTGAATGAAATTGCTATCATTCTTCACTTTCGAATGTCCTTGCCATGGAGCTTGATCTATCTATGCAAACTCACTGTCATGAGCATGGATCTCCAAGACAAGAGAATCGAGAAATAATTACAGTTCTTTAAATAATATAAAAAAAAACAACTAAATTTGAGAATAATTTAACTTCAAAAAAATTAAATAACTTATAACACCTTATATTAATTATACAAATCTAATTATACAAATTAAATAACTTATAACACCTTAAATAATACTTAACTAATAAATCAGTTTTGTAGATAACTAATAACAGTTAACAACTAATAACACTTAAACTAAAGATTTTGACTAAAGATTTACAGCACTAAATAAGTAATATATAACACTAAATAACTAATAACACTTAACCTACAACTTCCGAATATTTAAATGTAACATAAACCACTACCAAAGGTATAAATAGCAAAAAATAATTACAAAAACACCAAGGTACAGACGGGATAACATGCGTGAACGCCTTAGGGCAGCTTCTCTCTCAAGAAGCACCGACTCCTTTTTCCGGATCTCCTCCGATATACTATATAGCACCAACTCTATCTTCTTGATGTCATCCACTATCTTAAGGAGCTCAGTTACTTTATTTTCGATATCGCTGAGTCTATTTTGGAGCTCTTCCTCGGTTTTCCTTGACACTAAATTTTTTCTTTCTTCTAGCTTTATGTCTTGCTCACTATCTACCCACTTGAAATAATTACAGTGTGGTAATCCCTGATATTTGCACAGAAAATCAATTCAAATGTTAGATACGTAATATTAATCAATTCATTGTTTACTGATCAAAAAGTAAGTCCTGTAGCTACCTTCGTGTTGTACTTTGAACACCCTAAGAAGGGTCGTCCAGGATTTGCCTTAGTATTTGAGTATCTCAAATTAGCTTCAACGTCACAGAAGCACAAGGGCTTTGCCGCAGTACGTTTGCCAACGGATGAAGAAGACAGTGATGATGACGACATTCTAACATGAACCAGAATCACAAAGGAAAGCCACACATATAAAAAAGACACACATACAGGGAAGCACTGAAAAAAAAGCACGACCCTTCTTATTTGAAATAAAATTCCCTCCATTCTGTCACACGACTTTTATGGAGTTCTTAACCATTCAATAGATTCTTGTTTCTAAAAGCAGTGGCAACAAGTCAAACAGAGTCTTTTCCAACACTAAAACAAGAGGCAAAAGGACAGAGATTCCCCTCATGCACTGATTGTAAAAGCATACCAAATAAAAAAAAATTGGTTGCCATAATTTGAGGGTCTAGTATCATAGCAACCAGCAATCATGCCTCTAGTCTTTTCCTACAACCAAAACTGAAAAAGTTTCTCAAACCACTCTGCACCTGCAGAATAACCTAATTGTGCAGATGCAGAGTGCTTTGAGATTATTGTATATACTTAGTGCAGTACTAATATTCCTTTTATATTCTTTTGTTCTTATTGTGCAGATGCTGGTTGGTAAGTTAGTTGTTCTTGAGTTGTATGGTGGGGTTGGGAATTGATGGACACGATTTAATGACCAACCTCAATAGAATTGAAGCTTCAACTAATTCGACCCCTGCTACATACTGAACCTTCTACGCTCCGTATAACAGCACAAGTTTGCAGGATATATTAAAGAATCAAACCAGTTATCCTGGCATCATAACATATATATACATATTGCCCACTTCAGCATTTATAACATATCCTTTTATGCTTTGGTGTTCAGATTTTTCAATTGCATTCATGGGTCAACAACCCACGAACATATTCAATTTCTAGTTGACAAACATCTAAAACTAAACAATTCAAAATACATGCAGTATTTTGCTCAAAACTTTATAAATCAAATTCCCATCAACTAGGTAAAAGTCATCCATATATTCAATTTATATGTTTTGCAACTAGAAAATATGGTTCTCTACTTACTAATATTAAACATGTAAATCTGGATGGTCCCTGAAGGTGATAACCCCACTTTGAAGAAGATGACTACTGTTTCCAACTTCAAATTGGCGTTTCTTAACATCACACACACAAAAAAAAAAAAAAACATACCCGTTTTAGCTACCTTGGAAGTTTTTACAATGAGAATATATCAAAAGGCTTTGAAAATTTGAACCTACCTTCAACCTGGACCGGACAGGGGCGACTCTCTTCCTTCTTCCTTAATGAGCTGGGTCACGGCTAGGGTTTCGGGATGAGGGAAAAGGGCTGGTTAGGGTTAGGGTTAGGCTTAGGGTTAGGGTTAGGGTTCGGGTTGGCTGGGTTAGGGCTAGGGTTTCGGGATGAGGGATTATTGGCTGGTTAGGGTTAGTGTTTCGGGACGAAGGGGATGGGCTAGGTTTGGGTTAAGGTTTCGGGATGAAGGGGATGGGCTGGGTTTGGGTTAGGGTTTCGGAGTAGGGAGGGAGGAAGGATGGAAGAAGGAAGGATGGAATCAGAGTGGAAGGGCTTCCGCGTCGCGACACAGAGGAATGGGCTAGAGTGGAAGGTCTTCCATAGATTCTGGAGCTGGATCTTCGCCTCGCCGCGACACAGAGACGATGGGCAAGAGTTTTTGTGCGCCGGTGGGCTTCGACTGGTGGGGTGAGAAACAGAGAGGAAGGGCACCAGTGGTCTTCGATTGGTGGGGTGAGAAACGGAGATGGTAGGGTGAGAAACAGAGATGGAAGGGTCTTCGATTGGTGGGGTGAGAAACGGAGATGGAAAGGGGGATTGGGGATCTCAGACTCGAAAGCGGGAAGGAGGGAGAAATGGGGGAATGGGGGGAGATTGAAAATGCAAACGGCGTCGTTTTCAATTTTCCACGTCAGCCGTTTGCATGGCGACTGCACGACCCCGTTTGCATATAGAGTTTTTGATAATAAATTGAAATGATATGAGTTGAAATGATAGTTTAACAATTAAATAAAATATTATTAACATATTATCTTTTAATATTATTATTGTTTTGAAATTTAAAAAAATTGAATTATTTATTATATTTTGTGTAAAAATTTAAAAAACTTTTAATGATTAAATGAGATTAAATAAAATGTGATGTTCTAGCTCCCGCTGGAGGTGTAGTATTATTTTACACGGGGGTGTAGTAATTTTTTTTTAAAAATATTTTAAATGATCATGCTATAGACCCGCTGGGGGCTCTCGCTGGACTTAGCATGTACTTTTCTATGTGTATTTTTTTAATTTATTTTTATATAGATTTTTTTTACACTTGAATATTTTTAAAAAATAAAATAAATTTAAAATATCATTAAAAAATACTTCCTTAATCACGAAATAGAACTACTTCATGATTAAGGAAGTATTTTTTAATACTGTTGTAATTTTTATTTTATTTTTTTAAAATATTTAAAATTATTAAAAATATCTATATAAAAATAAACACATATAAAAAAACACTAGAGCCCGGCAGAAGCCTCCAGCGAGGCATCTAGCATTTCCCTTAGATAAAAATACTTTTGCCATCCAAAGGAAGCTGAATATAAATTTGTTTACAACTTCCAGATCAACTCTTAATAAATAAATGAGCACATTACAGTTAAGCCCAAAGAACTACACAATTATGTTTTCAAGATTGCCACCACGTTGGACACCAATGACACAACTTATTCCTAGGAGACTAGCTAAAAAGGTAATCCTACTTTCCTAAAGGCATGCGAACCTGTCTCCCGTCCCCAGCACATCAGAGAATCGTTCACGACAAAGAATCCGTTCTATGAGGCTCCACAGTGCAGAGTTTAGTTCAGGCACTAGCAATCAGATCTATACTAAACATATTACAGACTAAAACAGAAATCGCCTTAGATCATCTGACAATACGACGTAAATGAACTTCCGGGGGGGAGTTGACTCAAGCTCACCACGCATTGCAATCCTGTTGGAACAAAATTTAGAATGAGAAATTGGAACAATATAATTGATACTCCATGGGAATAAACATCGGCTCCACAACAAAATTGTAACAATGGATTCGTTTATACATTGGAACAATATAAATGCAATCTTGGATTTATATAATTGATACTTCACTAGGTTTGTGCTTTTAATAATCTGTCTCCACAACAAGATGACACAGCCAACAAAATAAAATATTTTGTTCAGTTATACCGAAATATACAGATACAGTAATAGATTGTCTCAGGTATCTCTTACTTTTAAAGTAACTACCACTTGTTTAAGTAATTGAAACAGATTCCTGATCCATGCAAAACTTCTGTTTTCCAATGAGCAGTTTCAGAAAAGATATCATGCGCATACATAATATACAGATACCAGACCCACAAACACCTTAAATTCGCAACCTCTACTAGGATAAACTGCAATGCCACCTCTACTAGGATAAACTGCATCTGCAGTAAAAAATCTTATGGATTCGTTTATTCAAATAATGGAAAGGGAATCAATGGATATGCCCCCATAAGAGACAGATTATTAAAAGCACAAACCTAGTGAAGTTTAGCATGCGCATATATAATTCAAAAGCATTTGCATAATGCCCAGGTAAATGAAGTTACCTATTCTGTAAAAACACTCGCGACATCATTGAACGAAAATTGGTGTAATATAGGGATGCCCACTTTTGTGTTATCCATAAAATCGACATTTGGCTCCTGCTTCACTCTGCTGTTCTCTACATATAATTTTCCATGGCCCAAGTTGTTCATTGGTGATTCAAATTCATCTACTGCAACTCGACTTGTAATGCAAGTCCCTTTACCAGCAAATCCAAGATTCCTAAGAGGTCCTTGATCAAGCATTTCACCATTTTTTGAGGTATAGGAACCCTGAATATCATGCATATTAGGAACAAGTCCTGGCAACTGTCTGGCAGCACTGAATGTAATGCTTGAGCTTTGACCTTGCCAACCCATGCTGTTATCAGCATTTACAGAGCTAGATGACACAGAAGATGAAATGGAACCCGGGGCTGAGTAGCCACTAAGCACACCTGTAGTGTTCAGACCTCCATTAGGGAATTCCCCAATATTCAATGAGGAATTATTTGACTGAGGAGAGAGAAGACTGTAGTCAATAACAGAACTCCGGTTAAAGTAGCAATTCTGACTGACTGAAGCAGTATTATTTCCTGCCTCCAAATTGGCAGATGACTGAGAGGGGACCACTAAGCAAGACGGCTGCACGTTGATTAAACAGCTTGGTTCAGGAAGCATAGACTGCTGCTGTGATTCTTGTTGCTGCTGCTGCAATATATCCATCAACGTGTTGCTATTCTGAGCACTCAGCCCAACAAGATTGTTACTAGGTCCCCCTGTACCAAGATTATTAGATTGCCATGCTCCGAATCCAGAGGAGACATCCTCAACAGAAGAAAGTTTCGATTGCTGGAGGTGTTTTGAAATGTTAGATTGGCATTTTATTAAAGGCTGACCAAATGCCACACCATGTTCAATAGGTAAATGCTTTGGTCCTTGTAACAAAGCTTGTAGAAGAGCAGGCTGATCCATTGCTGGAATTAGGTTACCTGTTGGTCGACCTAAAAGCTCAGCATGCAGGGCTGCAAGTGTTTGTGGGGGAATTTGGCCAGAAGCAGCCAAAGCTTGGATGTCAAATCGTCCAAGTGAACCCAATTTCACATTTGACTCCACAGGCCCACAGATGGTATTAGAAACTCCACTTTGTTGTTGAGCTACTCCACTTAATCTCTTCAAGTATAGCCTAAATTTCTGCAAATTGATATCATGGTAATATAGGTTTACGGAATCTTAATATAAAATGAGTAGGAATATTCATTTGGACAACTAAAAGATAAGCTTCTTCTATATGTTATTTCATACGTCAGATAGAAAGGTTATTTAAATCAGGTGCATATAGAACACAACTTCATAGCAGGCAATAGAAATTTAACAATTCTTCCCCATCATGTAACCAAGGTTTCTCACATTTTACTTTAAGAGAAAGTAAGGCAGTAAAAACTTAAGACCATGACCAGCTCCAATCTTATTTCTTTTCTTTCTCTTTCTTTTTTGATAAGTAACTCCAATCTGATTTCAAATTCATTCAGATATTAGTTAGGAATCATGACCAGATTATTATCGAAAGGCTTATACTGCAAAAGAGTGTAAGACATCTTGGAAACTACAAACCCTAAATCCACAAGAATTCCGGAATCAACCAAGAAACAGAGCAAACTCAAAAAATCTTTATTGATTGAAAAATTCAATTATTGAGTGTGCAAGTAAACATGAAAACTGACACTTCAAAACCAAAAGCAGCCAATAGAGTCTAATAAAAAAGGGTGGATCAAAAGGAGGCCCAGTGGGCTGTTCTTTTGGGCTTTTGCTTGCCAGTCGGCTCAAGAAAGTCCGTGGCAGCGTTCTAAATCAGAGTAGGACATGGAGGCATTGCACAAGAACCTTTTTAATTATGTCTTGCAGTCATCTACTTTCTATGAATCGAGTGATTGAGATGTTTATAAGAGTGTATAAAATAAACACATGCAAGCATACTTAGCATAGAAGATTGACATGCAGGAATAAACCAAACCTTTTTTACAAGTAAAAGAATTTAATGTGCCAAATGAATAAACCAAAGTTACCAAACCTGTAAATGGCTAGCAACATTTTCTCTAGTTAAACCAGGTACATTCATCAATTCCAAAATTCGCTTCGGTACAGCCTCTGAAGCGGAAGTCACAAATTTCTAATCAGAAATGATTAAGCGAAGCAACAACCATTAACAAAATTATAAATATGAGCATACTATATTGAACTGCAGTCCCTCCCATGTGAACAATATACACAAGTAATAGAACTAAAAAAAAAAAAAGTTGTTGAAGATCATACTATCGAGCCCAAGTTGGTTCACAGCACTGACGAATTGCTGATGGAGTTCTACAGACCATACCACACGTGGTTTCTTTGATGTAGATGGATCATCATTTTCCAACTCCCCATCATCTTCATCTTTAGCATTGCCCCTTTTTTTCTGAGCTTTCAGTATTCCCTCTGCTCCTTCATTAGCAGAGGAAGCATATTCAGCATCATCATTTCCTCGTTTATGGCGGTCATTCTCTTCTAAGCTGCTGGAATGTTCAAGTTCTTTATTTTCATTCCACTTTTTTCGTACAACATGCTGCCATATATTTTTGAGCTCTTCCTCACGTATAGGCTTAATCAAATAATCACAAGCCCCATGTCTGATTCCTTTCATTACAGCACTTGTTCTCCCATCAGCAGACATCACTGCAGAATGTATTGACATGTTAATGTGATAAAAAAAAAATTTGATCATCATCGTGGCAAGCAACCATGATACTCACTAATAACAGGAAGATCCATTTCTAGTCCAACATGCTCTAGAAGTTTATAACCATCCATATCAGGCATATGTACATCACTCAGTACTACATCAAAACACCCTTTCCTCTCCCGTAGGTGATTCAAAGCAACAGCAGCCTCAGAACAAGTTGTAACTGCAAGCAATGAAAAGAAACAGTTGAAAAACTAAACAAAATCACAACACATCGCATCCTGAAGGATTTATCTGATATCTGGATCCTTATACTTGCTTGGTCATCAAGACAACACTGTTGTCACATACAAGTTCTGTTCTAACAAAAAAAAACACATATTCTCTTACCATTCTGAACATTGGTAAACAAAGCACCAAAAGATTGGTATCAAACATAAAAAGTAATTAATAAGAAAAGTAATCAAAATTCACAAATTAATAGCTTCCAAATAGCAGAAAAGGTCAAATCAGCCCTGCAATGAAGTAATTAAATCAGCTCCACGTAGCCTGCAAAATGCAAACAAAGCCCATCCATTTATCAAAAGCAGACAACTAATAAAAAAACTGTAATCAAGGACAAGAATTCTTGATTTCTTCTACTAACTTCACCATAATACATGTAAGTGCTGCATAAGACTTTTCTGCATGTAGCTTTCCTGCATTAAGAGTTATGACCATTTAGAAAAGGAAAAACAAAGGGGAGAA